>CM072803.1:16017500-17358000 GCA_037013495.1 Hippophae tibetana
AAGCAATGTGAAGGTAACATGTGCTATGATTTCTCAAAACTGGAGAACTTTCTGAACCTGAACTCGGTTCGAGATGCACTTCGGGTAGGGGACATGCAATATGTTTCGTGCAGCAATATTGTGTACGAAGCCATGATAAATGACTGGATGAAAAATCTAGAAGTTGGTATTCCGTCCCTTCTAGAGGATGGAATCAAGGTGCTTCTCTATGCAGGAGAGTATGATCTTATATGCAATTGGCTTGGTAAGCCTCGTTGGCTCAATAAGAAGCCTAGTTCCTCCCTTTTTATGTTTATCATTATACAGTACATACACACTCTTGCCTTAAAGATCATGTACTCGTACGTGTCAGTTATATATGATATATTTTTATAGTGTATGAATAAACAAATTATGTACATAAGTACACGTTGTATACAAGTTAACATGCTATTTTGGTTCAATTCAATTATATATATATATATACACTATTTTGGTGTTTCAAACCTATTTGTGATTCTAAAATTATATTTCTGATTCCAATTTAAAGGGAATTCAAGATGGGCGAATGCTATGCAATGGTCTGAGCAGAGAAATTTTACCTCTTCACTTACTGTTCCTTTCCTAGTAGATGGTACAGAAGCAGGATTGCTAAAAAGTTATGGGCCTCTCGCTTTCCTAAAGGTCCATAATGCTGGTCACATGGTTCCAATGGATCAGCCTAAAGCTGCACTGGAGATGCTAAGGAGCTGGATGCAAGGCAAACTATAAATAGCTCAGAAGCCAGACAGAATTCACTTGTGATAATGTCAAATAAGCTTTTGTGTGCGTGTTTTTTTTTTTTAAGCTGAGACAACTCGTCCAGCATTTAATTTCCAAGTCATTTCGGGCCTCTCAAAATATATCTACTTCCATTGTTAAAATGAAGATTTTTCTAGAAAATAGCATATGAATATAAACATAACGAACTTTTACTTTCAACTCTGATGTCTTTTTGAGTTTGATAAGTTCTCTCTACTAGCTTCAACCTGAGACCTTAACTTAGACTTGTGAGTTAAAACGATAGAGTTTGATAAATCTTGACTGATATTCTGCGTAGTTTTGAATATTCTCAAAAATATTGAATAAATATATCATAGAAAAACCATACACAAAACCCGTGGGAACAAAATAATTAATTTGATGCTTTTAAATCATTAGTTACCCATTGAAATAAAGGTCGGAATCACCTGGTAGTTTAATTGGTTGAGTCTACCTCTCTCAAAATAAAGGAACAGAATTGAATTCCTCGAATTCCATCATATTCCAACACCCAAAGGTTGCTTATTAAAAGAGAATGTACAACAATAGCAAGAACAACACGCAGAAAAGCATGCAACTGAAGTTGTAGAGAATTCATGTACGGCTATTTTTCGTTAACAAACTATATTGTTTTTATTGTGCACGGAAGCAATAAATAACGGTATATTAATATATCAAATTGGTAAAAAAAAAACACAGAATTTACGTAGTTTAGTAATTTGCCTAAGTCCACTGAAGATAATAGATATTATTGAACTAAGTTAAAAATATACAGAATATAGATACAGATTTATTCACTAATAATATTTCTTAAGTGTTTTCTCAAACTCACATAAAACTCTCACACTCATTTGAGTATTTTCTCTCTTTGAGTTTGATTATGCTCTCTCTGATTTTTTCTTATACTTTCAATGCATGAAATCCTCTATATTTATAGATGAAGTAAGACTCTCTCTCCTTAAATTATGCCAAAAGTTAAGCCATAAATTAGGCCACTAATTTCCCTGAATTAGGCCACAAATTGAGGAAAATTAGGTGCCTAATATAATTGACTTTAGTGTCAATTATTCAACAATCTCCATCTTAGAAAAAAAATTCATAGCGCTGCCTCCAAGAATTAGGTGTCAGACAAACTGTGCTTGTATGATTCACCACACCAAAGTTGAAATCCTTTAACTCCTTCATTAAAGCCTAAGAAAACAACTTTCTTTGCTCTAGGATCCAGTTTGGATTCACTAACATGAAAATATGTAGGTCATCCAAATATTCGCAATAAATCATAATCAAAAATAGGTTGTCCAGACCATACCTCTTTAGGAATTTTTCCATTTAATACAGTCACAGGAAGTCTGTTAACTATATGAGTTACATATGACAAAGCCTTAGCCCAAAATGTCTTGCTCAATTTAGATTGAGATAGCAAACATCAAAGTTTCTCAACCAAAGTATGATTCATTCGTTCTGTAACTCCATTCTATTATAGTGTACGAGGAACTAAAAAATATTTATTATCCCTTCATCCTGACAAACTTTGAATAATGGATCTGATTTGTACCCATCAACATTATCAGATTTGAGCCTCTAATTTTTCTGCCCGTCTGAGTCTCAATCATTTTCTTCCATTTAAGAAAGATATCCAGAACTTCATCTATGTGACTCATGGTGTACCTCCAAGTGAAGGATTCTTGGAAGGTCCCTAGACGTTCGTGTGAGTATAATATAGAATTTCCTTAGTACGATGAATGATAGTGCCGAACTTGACTCTTGTTTGTTTTCCCATTACACAATACTTATAGATATCAAACTTTCCAATCTTGACACCTTTCAGAAGGCCTTGCTTCATTAAGCCTTGCAAAGCTTTTTCATCGACATACCCTAACCGTATGTACCACAGGTGGAAGAATCGTGTGTCTTTTCTTCAAAACTGCTTGAGATAACTATTCATCCTATAACTATACTCTCATCTAGGAAATAAAGGTTCACCTTCTGAGTATCCTTTATCGCTACAAATGCACCTCTTCTGGTACTCATTATTTACCATAGCATTTGAAACATATATGAATGTAACCTCATCTTTTCCATATAACATAGTTATGGTTAAATGCTCATAGCTCTCAGGTAATGAATTTAGCAACAACAAAGTTTTATCTTTATCAATAATTTCAACATCTAAATTTTGTAGATCAGCCAAAATTTTGTTGAAATTATCTAAGTGCTTAATCATAGGGGTACCTTTCTTGTACTAGAAACGGAAAAGTTTCTTCTTCAGGTAGAATCATTTCTCTATACTTTTCATCATGTACTTTTCCTCTAGCTTCTTCCAAAGAATTTCGACTACATTCTCTTTCATGACAAAATACTTCTAATCTTTTCCTAAGCACAATCAAATTGTGCCACAAGCTTGTCGGTTGACATAATTCCAATCTTCATTAGAATAATCTTCTAGCCTGGTATCCAAGCAAATATTAGATCCCTCTCAAAACAATTGATCTAATACTTCACATTACCATATGCCAAATTTTTTGATGTCGTCCAATTTCTCTACCTCAAAATTTACGTTGGATAACATGATTATTCGAGTAGAACAACTTGGTTTTCCATAACTTCTAAGGTAAAATTGTACACCTTCCTCGATCTCTCTTGTATCAGCCATAAGTACAAACGGATAACATAAATTTTTCACTTTAAATTAAAACAGAATTTTTTTCAAATTTTATACCTTATTTGTAAAAACGAAGTCTGCGGTTGAATTCAGAATGGTCCAATTAGCTAACATTAGGTCTGACTCAATTAATAACCGATGAAAAATAACCAACTCGGTCCAAAATTCAC
The DNA here is from genome assembly GCA_037013495.1 of Hippophae tibetana. Taxonomy (NCBI): domain Eukaryota; kingdom Viridiplantae; phylum Streptophyta; class Magnoliopsida; order Rosales; family Elaeagnaceae; genus Hippophae; species Hippophae tibetana. The sequence continues at coordinate 16,021,113 of CM072803.1, forward strand.
TAATGATTGAGTTGACTTGCTAGTCAATAGTGAACGAATATGACGGGTTGGTCAGACTAGCTTAGTGGCTTGGTCGAAGGATTTGACGGCTCAGTTAGATTGGCTTAGTAGCTTGGTTAACAACTTTGACGACTCGATCAAAGTGGCTAAGCAGCTCGACTTGACTATTGGTCAATGGATTAGTGGCTTAGTCAAACATCTTAAATGGCTCAACTCGGTGAGTTGACTCGGTCTAACTTGGTGATTTGAGTCAGTTGTTGGCAATAGTACTCCGACAACTCATTGTAGTGCTTCTAACCTTCGATTTGAGAGATTCTTTTGTTATTGTGTTTGGCTCATTAAGTTTTTTGATTTGGTATATAATATTGCTATATTTGGCTCAAATAACAATTTTTTGTGCATTGAAGTAATAAATAGCGGTATATAAATATATCAAATCAATAAAAGGAAACACACAAAATTTGTGAGGTTCTGCAATTTTCCTAGGACCACGGGAGGTAACAAATATTATTGAACTGAGTAATAAATATATATATAATACAGATATAGATTTACTCACTAATAATATCTCTCAAGTGTTTCCCCAAACTCACATAAAACTATCACACTCAATTGAGTATTTTCTCTCTTTAAGTTTGCCTATGATCTCTCTGATTTTTTTTTTATTTTTTCTTATATTTTCAATGCATTAACTCCTCTATATTTATAAATGAAGCAAGGCTAAATCTTCCTAAATTATGCCAAAAGTTAGGCCACAAATTAGGCCACAAATTGAGGGAAATTAGTTACCTAATATAATTAACTTTAGAAACAATTATTCAATAGTTTTTACATTGTAAGGGTACTTACACAACAACATTTTCAATGAATAAACTTCTACAATCTTCCTCTTCATTCATGAATGATCTAGCATGTGCTTTTTTACTTACTCATTAAGTTTCCATTGCCCAACAAAATCCCTTGCCAAAACCTTATTTCTGATCAAATATATATCAAGCTCCACACATTTTGTTCTGACATGAAGTATAGGATTATCATTGCACTCAAATTATCACACCACAAAATGGAAATAGAGGGATAGCTAACATGCATCTCTTTGAGAAGAACTTTAAGCCAAATTAAGTGACATCACATGCAAGAGCTTTATATATTAGCTTTAGTGCTAGACCAAGCTATAACACCTTGTTTCTTAGAGCTCCAAAACACAGGGTTCGCATCTAGAAAAATGCAAACACCATATCTAGATCTTCTATCATTAAGGCATAACCCTAATCTGCATCAGCAAAGCCTATAAGTACTAGCATAGTGGAAGGCTTAAAAAAATTCCCATGATGGATTATGACCTAAACGTATCTTAAGATTCTTTTAACTGCACACCATTGAACATTCGTAGGCTTTGATATAAATTGGAAAGTTTTATTCATAGCAAAGGCAATGTCAGAATATATGAGTGTAATATACTTAAGTACCATAACTACATTCCTATAAAAGGAAGGATTATGGAAAGGAACTTTAGGGGAAGTAAGCATGGGAGAATAAATAATCTTAGAATGCTTCATTTTGGGTTTCTCAAGTAACTCTGATGTGCTTAGTTTGAGTTGACAGTACATCACCATTAGGTAGATCAACTATTTCTATGACCACAAAACTAAAGCAAGCCCATGTGAATGAGAAAAGTGTTAATGAGCACCTTAATATCTGATTCACTTCCACCTTGGTACAATTTGAATTAAGATGCATGATGGTATTGTTAGGACTTTGAAAGATGTTCGACATGTTCCAAATTTGAAAAATAACTTGATATCTTTGGGTATTCTTGATTCATAAGGCTACAAGTATGTAGTTGAAGGTGGAGTTTTAAGAGTTAGTAAGGGTGCTCTGATTGTTATTGAAAGGAAATTATCACGTACACTTTATGTGCTTCAGGGTAGCACTATTATTGGTAGTGTTTCAGTTTTGTCTTCGTCAAATCAAGATTCAGATACTACTCGATTATGGCATATGCGGCTAGGGCATATGAGTGAGGCAAGGTTGCCTATTTTGAGTAAACTAGATTTTCTTGGTGGTCAAAAAATTGGGAAGCTTGATTTCTGTGAGCATTGTGTCTATGAAAAGCATCGTAGGGTCAAGTTTGGTACAACCATCCATAAAACGAAAGGTACTTTTGATTATATTCATTTAAATCTTTGAGGTCCTTCTTATGTTGTGTCAAAGGGTAGTGCCCAGTATATGTTGAATTTTATTGATGACTTCTCCCATCATGTTTATATGTATTTTCTGAAGAACAAGAATGATGTGTTCTCAAAATTTGTAAAATTCAAGGCTTGTATAGAAAATCAAACAGACAAGAAAATCAAGCATTTGAAAACTAACAATGGTTTGAAATTTTGTGAAAGACAATTTAATGAGTTATGTGAAAGAAATGGCATAATGAGACACTGCATTGTGTATCATATACCACAACAAAATGGAGTTGCAAAATGTATGAATGCGACTCTTTTAGAAAGAGCTCATTATATGCTCTTTCAACCTTACTTGGATAAATCCTTTTGAGTCGAAGCTTGTAACCATGCCTACTATTTGGTGAATTGATATCCATCAACTAAAAATGAGTTGAAGACTCCATTTGAGGTATTCTCAGGCACTCCTGCTAATTATTCTAATTTGAAAGTTTTTGGTTGTCTTGCTTATGATGCTCATATTAATGATGGGAAACTTAGGCCTATGGCAATGAAATGCATATTTTTGGGGTATCCTTCTGGGGTGAAAGGTTATAGATTATGGTGTGTTAAACCCAAGTCACCTATATAAAAGAAAAATGATTCTATTATTGCAGGTAAAGACCACAGTGTTAGTAAGCATATAGAACTTGAGAGTAAAGCTCCTAGTCAAGTGTAAGAGGGCACTTTAGATAAACCATCTTTGGATGAGATAGATGATTCTACTCATGATGTAGTAAAAGAGCAATATGAGAAACCATATAGTATCGCTAAGGGTAAAGGAATAAGAGAGATTTGACTCCCTCAGAGGTACGCAGATGTAGACTTAGTTTATTTTTCATTGTTTGTGGCATAGTCTATTGAGGTGCATGAACCTTCTAGTTATCACAAAACTGTCACTTGTGATGAATCTGTTCAGTAGTTGGTTACTATGAATGAAGAGATAGAATCACTTTATAAGAATCATACTTGGGAATTAGTGAAATTGCCTAAGGGTCAGAAGATTGATGGAAACAAATGGGTCTTCAAGAAAAAGGAAGGTATACCTAAGGTTGAAGTAGCTAGGTTCAAGGCACATGTTGTTGCAAAGGGTTATTGTTAGAAAAAAGGGTATTGACTTCAATGAAGTATTTTCACCTGTTATGAAACATAGCTCTATTTGTGTGTTGTTTGCTTTAGTTGCATTGTTTGACATGGAATTAGAATATCTTGATGTTAAGATAGCCTTCTTACATGATGATCTTGATCAGGAACAAATATATATGCATTAACTAGAAGGGTTTCCTATTCCAGGTAAGGAAGATCATGTTTTTTTATTGAAAAAGTCTTTATATAGGTTGAAGCAATCTTCTAGGTAGTGGTATAAGTTCTTTGATTTTTTATGATTGATCATGGTTACTCTAGGAGTGATTATAATAGTTGTGTTTATCATTAAAGATTCCATGATGGTCCACTTGTCTATTTTTTATTTTATGTTGATGACATAATTATTGCTTCTAAGAATAAGTCTGAGATTTAGAAATTAAAGTCTCAACTTAGTGGTGAGTTTGAGATGAAAGATTAATTTGGGTGCAACAAAGAAAATTTTAGGCATGAAAATTTACAGGGATGGAAAACAGGCAAGCTTTATTTGACTCAGAAAAGTTATATTAAAAAAGTTCTTGAACATTTTGGTATGAAATAGTCTAAACCTATAAGTACGCTGTTAGCTACGCATTTCAAGATTTCTTTGGATTTGTCATCACAATTAGAAGAAAAAGAGCAGTATATGTCTCAAATTCCATATGCTAATGTCGTTGGTAGTTTGATGTACGCTAAGGTTTGTACTCGTCTAGATATTTTACATGCAGTTAGTGTTGTCAGTAGATATATGGGTAATCCCGGTAAGGGTCACTAGCAAGTAGTGAAATGGATACTTTGGTATTTGAGAGGCACATCTAATTTTGGTTTAGTATATGATGGAAAATCTAATACTAGTTGTAGTGTTATTAGTTTTATGGACTCCGATTATGCTGGTGATTTGGATAGAAGAAGATCTCTGACAGGTTATGTCTTCACTCTTTCTCATTGTGTCATTAGTTGAAAGGCTACTTTATAGTCTACAATTGTTTTGTCTACGATAGAGGCAGAATATATGACAGTAACAAAAGTAGTGAAAGAAGTCATTTCGCTTAGAGGTTTGGTTTATGATTTAGGTTTAGAGTAGGATACTTCTATTGTATTTTATGATAGTCAGAGTGCGATACACTTGACCAAGAATATTATGTATCATGAAAGAACCAAACACATTGATGTCAGATATCACTTTGTTCGTGACATTGTGTCTCAGGGTGCTATTGTTGTCAATAACATAGTCACTATAGAGAATCCAGTTGATATGTTAACAAAACCAATTCCATTTAACAAGTTAAAACATTGTTTGGACTTGATTGGTGTTTGCAATAAGTGATCACTCTTCTAGACTTTGGACGATAGTTATTTGGTAATCCGAGGAATTTCATATGAAGAACATGTTTTTTGTTTTGAGCCAAGGTGGAGATTTGTTAAATATTGGCCCAAAACTGAAGGCACAATTTTTCCTCATATATATATATATATATATCATTTGTGGTAAAGAGAAGGCAAGCTTTCGAATTGAAAAGTGTGAGAAGAAGAAAAAATTCAACTACTGAACATAAGAAAGCAGAGAAAAGAGAGCTGCCAAACTCCATTTTCACCCAAGGAATCTCTCATTTTTCTTCTCAAATTTTGCAAAGCAGATTAAAAGAGAGGTCATATACATTAAGTTTATTTGTATGGTAATATTTAATTAAATAACTAATTTGTTAATTTATCTTGCTGTATATTGCCGGTAAATTAGAGGGAGTTATTTTCTAGGTATATTTGAATTTTGGTATATTTTGTGAAGCTCTCTGAATATTGGTGTTTGTATCTCCATTTGATTATTAGTGGATTTTTCTCGGTATACCGTCATCAGTAGAGTAGACTTTTCACATTGAAAAGTTGAACTACTTAAATTATTGTATGATATTTATTTTTTCATTGCTTATTATTTTGTAATTATCCATAATTATTTATTTGTGCAACCAAATTGAACCTGAACTTCACTTCCGCTAGTGTTAATTTATAACACAATGCATTTAGAGAATCAACTTCAAACATAAGAATAGTGAGACATTTACCTTTAGCCAAGACACTCACCTTACACAAATAGCCATCAGTTCAGGAATCAAGGGTGATAAAATTCCTTGTACAATTTCAATAGCAGACAACACAATATGGTTAACTTATCTCGAATAACCACCTTAAGACCCTCCAAAGAGTCTTTTAGTGTAGCACCTATATTAACTTTAAGCCTTCCACATGGTGATGGTTGCCAAGAAATCCCACATCTCTCGATAACAACCCTATTCCTAATATGAGCATTTTGATACTCATGTGATAACATATCAGTCCAAATAAGCAAGATGTCAGCCTTCCTTTTTTCACCATTTAAAAACTCATTTCTATTATGCCAAATAGCCAAGCATATATAGCTACAATGACAAACCTTAATAGTCGATAATGAGAGCAAAACTGTATTGAATAAATCGATTAAATTAGAGACAAAATTGTTTTTTATAAATAGAGCGAAAATTGAGGCTTTCCATACCTTCCTTGCTAGTAAACAGTTCTACATACAATGAGATAAGTCTTCACAAGATGCATTGCAGAGTTGACACCAAGAAAAACAGGTTTCTTTTCTTGACATCAAATTAGAAGCAATTGATAATACATTATTTCAACGCCATGATTTTACATTCTTCAACAACCCAATAGCCCTTCTTAACAGAAAAGTAACTATCAGGTGTTTTCCTCCAAATAAGCTTATCCTCGTGATGGGTACCACACAGAGGAGTACTCAATATTATCTTGACCTCTCGTTCTTGAAATAAACTCTCTACCACCTGATCTTTTCACAAGATAACCTTACATATTAATTCAAAAATAATGGCGTTAGCATCTAAGGACTAAGAAGAAACAACAAAAGGAATCGGCCCTGTGAGCCATTTGTGTTTATAGATAAGAATATTCTTATCATTACCAACACCTCAAATAGCATCCTTCTTGATTACATCTCTCTCTCACATTAGGCTCTTCTACTAATAAGAGGCAAGGTTAGGCACCTGAGCTCCCTTTAATAATACCATAGGGACAACTATCAATGCAACTGCATCATTATTCTAAGTAGGGTGGTAATTTTTGACGTGATTCGATAACATGATAGAGGTTAATCCGACAATAAAATAACCCGACACAATATAACATGTTATATTTTAATTCATTTATGAAATGGGTCTAATACGACACAATAATCCTAAAATAACTCATTAAATTAATATTTTAATATTTATTAAATTATATTTTATTAAAATAACATATTTTTATTAAATTTTTTAAGTTAACGAGAATATAATAATCCAAACCAAAGTCATCCGAATTTGAATAATAAGATACAATAAAAATATTTTTATTAATAAATTGATTAACATAATTTATTTTTAAAATAGATAGAGAAGATTGATTCGATTTACTATCCTTAATTGAAAGACATAATTAATTTTATAGATAAAATAAATTATTAATATATATTTAATGTTATGATATTGAAATAATAAAGCAATATAGAAAATAAATTGATATAATTTTATTTTATTATTTTTAATTTAAATTGGACAAATCACTTGCTACTCTATTTGATATTACAATTGTATCTCTTTTAAATATGTAATAATATGTTGATAGACATTTATAAAGTTTACTTTCTTGTTAATCGAAATCATGCTAAAGTTTAATTAAAACAAATATAAAACAAAATAAATAGAATGACTAAAAATTAAAATGATAAAAATATATGTCAAATTTATTCTAATCGAAAATATTTAATATTTATATAAGAAATATTCTAGTTCAAATATGAGATAAGTTTTTTTAAAAACTTTAACTCATAATATGAGATAAAAAAAATTAAATATTACAAGTTCAAATACGTAGAGATATAATTGAAACTTCAAACTGCTGCGATAGTGATCTTTTTTACCTTCGTATGATCTCACATACAAGTAAAAAAGAAAACTATTTTTTCCTTATTTGTATTGTGCAATGTTACCTTTTCAAAAAATCAATATATATACAAAAAAAAAACTATTTAACTTTCAACAATTTTAGTTTGTTTTAACACTAATCACATTATTGGCTTTATTTTAGCTATAACTCCAACCTAATCAATATTAATTAATTTTTTTTAAAATCCTAATTAATTGTGACTTTTACTTTCAAATTTTATAATTAAAAAGGCTTTCTAAATGATTTTCAATAATTGTTTTAATTTAAGTTTTTTGAGACATTAATTCCAACACAATTATTAATTTGATATTTTTATTAATTGACTCTCAAAAAAAATGTTTTTTTATAAAAACTAAAAACACAACCTATTATTTTAAGACATATCATACTTAAAAGTTAAAAAAGACTATTTAAATGTAAATATTAGGGATAAAATAAAAATATTTTTATTTCAGTGCAAGCTAATCATTTCGAATAATTATAAGATGAGTAATCGGAAAAATAACTCTTCTTTTATCTCTAATATCAATCATTTTGAATGAAACGAAAAAAAAATGTAAATACATTTTAACTGCCTTGCAATGTGAAGCTTTTTTATTTCAACGTGTGTTACTCTTAATTTTACAGTTAATTATTATTTTCAAAAACATGTATAAATATGATTTATTTAATATATAAATAATTAAATTAAACTATATATAAATACTCGTGACAAACTTCTTAAGTAAAAATGTAACATTTCACTAGCTAAAGCGAGTTGACAACATATTCCTCGTCGTCCTCATCCCCATCTTCCTCATCTTCGTCGGCGTAATCACAATCGAAATTAACTGTGGGTGGCATGACCTGAGAGCAAATAAGAAGAGCCTGAACTCGACATCGCCTAAGAGCCTGAATGAAGTTCCCAACAAGAGATATTTGGCGACACAGAAGAGCAAATAGAATTGTTTCCATCTGGAGCTAAATCCGAATCTCTACTCTTCATCACAAATCAATAAAAAATAATAAATGACATGATTTTGAGTAAAAACTAATAGGAAAGATTTATATTTGTCATTTTGATGTTAAGTTAGGATTGCATGTTTAGTTATAATGAATTTGAAATTTGTTTAATTCGATTTTAACTAGTTAATCTCGATTTAGAGTTAAGTTGAATATGTATCTAATTTAATTTTAGGTTATTTAATTATTAAATATAGTTACTTTAACAACTTTTTAATTTATAAATAGTTAAAATCTTATAAATTAAACAACTATTAAATATAAATAAGGCTTTGATCTAATATTATACAAATCAAACTCTATTATCAACAAAATTTAATGAATGTATGGTGAAAAGTAGCTAAATGAAACTTGATATATAAAATATAAAGATATCGTTATCATATTGTATAAAAATACAAGTATAAAATCATATTTGATTTTTTATGTATCATCGTAAATATAATTATATTATTATTATAATAAAAATAATTTATTTAACAATAATAATATTAAAATATAATAAATAATTAATACACTTTTATTTTCATTACCCTATCGTCATTAATAAATTAAATATAGATCTAGTTATTGAAATGAACAAATTTCAACCTTAGCTCGCCAACCATTGAGAAAGTAAGAAAATAGAAGAAAGAGCACCTCTAAGAGTCATTGCATGATGATAGCGACGCTAGTCACTTTCTTTCCGTTGTTTATAAAGACCCGTCCCTTCCTCATTTGAAAATTATTGGATTTTTCTTATGCCTATTATAGTAATAAATAAATTAAGTCAATCAAAAAACTTATAATAATACACTACATGGATGGTTCTGATAACATAATGAATGAAAGGAAATTAAATTAATTAAAATTTATAATAATAAAAATAATATTTTATTGAAAATATTTAAATAATCGTAATTTAATTTTAAAAAAATGATATTTAAAATAAATAATATACTTCATTTTTATTTTTAATTATGAAAATATTTTAGAAGTATATTAAAGATATTATTTTTATGTTTATAAATTTTAAATATTTTATTTTAATTGTTTTTATTTTAATAAAGCTTTAAAAAATAATTAGCTTAATTGTTTTGTGTAACACCCATTCTAATAAGACAATATTATATTTTCAAAAAAAAATACAGAAGATTATATATTATGCAAGTTAAATATCAAAAGGTTTTGCTTAATATCACAAATATTTTTAATGGTTTAAAATTATTGTAAATACTTAAATTTTAATTAATTTTATAGTTTTTATATAATTATTATTGAAAAAAAAGAAGAAGAGATAATAAAAATAAAACTAAATATTTCAAAAAAAATTAAAACATATACTATTAATAGTTTTAATCATTTTATTCATTATCAACAAGTTTAGTGTGTCTTACAATATTTGGTTAATTTGAATGATAAAATTTCACTTATCATTAAGTTTTTTAAGAAATTAGTTGTTAGTAGAAATTAACTATTTTCTCTCGTAGAGGGAACGAGGTGAAAGATATTTTTTCTCATTCATTTCCCTACTTTCTTCAAAACTATTTCTTATTTTAATATTTTCTTTTTACATAAATATTTTTATTATTATTTTTAAAATGAAATTTAAATAAAATAATACTTTTATTTTGATTCCTTGTAATTCTTTAATAAATACAAAAAAAAAATTCAACACTATCTTTCTTCTATATTGTGATTCATATTTATTCATATTCCAATTGGGATTACTAAATAAAGAGGAAGACTTAGTTTTGCATAATAAATATTACTTCATGTATTTTGATGGATACTTTATTAATTTTTTTATTTTAATTAAAATTTACTGAATTACACATATGATTATTTAAAACTATAAAGATAAATGTATTATATATGATATTTTATTATATTTAATTAAAAATTTATCGAATATTTTTATTCCTTTTTTTTTTACATTTTTGCATTTTTTTAAGCAAAAAAGAGATTTTTTTATTTGATTCAAATTAAAAAGAGGCTTAAAATTACCTTTTTTGTAATATAAGAGGTATTAAATAACACCAATAAGCAAGGACTATATTGTTAATTCATATCATCACCCTACTGTTCACGTCATTCTTACACTAGCTGACTACCAGAACTACTGCTCGGTTATGATGGTTCTTGAAATATGTAATTTGCTCAGATTTATTATGACTTTTTTCGTGAGTTTATAATGAAATTTTATTTTTTTTATGATGAAAAAAAAAATTGGTTAATTAATTTAACTTTCTCATATATATATATATATATATATATTCAGTTAAATATTAATACATTATTTCTCTAATAAAATAGGATTTTTGGTCGGAGTTGAGTTTTACAATTTTATCACTCAGGAGATTACAGCACTAATTAGAGTTAATTATTGTGATAAAAATTTTAATGTTCCAGAAATTAGCAATTCCTACTACTAGTAGAACCTCCTATCCCACTTTTATAGGACAAATTAAAGAGATACAGAATGTATAAGAATTGCAAAATTATAAAAAATAACACGTTTAAAATATAAAATAATACAAATAATAACCTTAATAATATTGAACGGTATTTAATTGAATGCGTTCAACATCCAATCAATCTAAATGATTATAATTCAATTTAAACGACATATAATTGAACGACGTTTAAAATAAAATAATATATAAATTATTTTAGAAAATTATAAAAAAAAATATCCTTAAAACATAAAATAACACCTTCAGTGATACTTAAAGGTGTCCAAATAGATAATTTCTAACATTAAACAAGTTTAAATGATTATAGTTTAATTTGAAAATTTGATAGTATATTTGTAATGATGTAAAAAGTTTGATGGTATAAAATCTATTAACTATTTTTTAAATGTTTCATTCCAAAAGAGAAAGAACGTTGACTTTTTAAAGACTAATTTTAACTTTAACATAATTCCCTAATCGAGGGTCCGATTGAGAATCTAAAAAAATTGCCAACAATTTGATATCGCTAAACATGTTTAGATTAACCAGGCCAAGCGAGAAATTGTTCAACTAGGTAGGTAATGATTACACAAAAGTAAACTTGACACCATTAGTTTGGGTTAGAAGATCGTGAATCTTGATGTCAATGTAATAACAAGATAAACCTCCTAGCTCATATATCAAGTCCAGGAGCCCTAAGGATTAATGTTTGGTGTGAATTAACTCACACTATGTGACATAATATGATAGGTTTCAATCAACAAATAACTTACGGATCAATCCATTAGACGAGTTAGCAAACAAGCATTACTACCGAATAAATATTCAATAAGATAAATGACTAGTAAATAAAATTATATATATATAGTCAAGCTCACGTGCTTTTGTACGTTAATTTTTCATTTAATTATTAAAAAAATAAGATTTAATATAAAAAAGATAAACAATTATAATATATATTTTTTTCAATATTTTAATTATTAATAATTTATTATTTAATTGATAAAAAAATAATTATTAAGATAATTAACCTGAAATAAATGATAATTATTTGAATTACTTAAAATAAATAACATTGTATAAAAAAGAATTAATTTTAATCTAGATAATGGTCAATATTTTAGCTATTAATAATTTATTACATAATTTATATTATTTAATTGATAAAAAAAAGACATAAGATAGTTAACTCAAAAAAATTATAATGGTTTGTGTTAATTAAGATAAATAACATTGTATAAAAAATTGTAATTGTAATATAGAAAATTATCAATACTTTAGCTATTAATAATTTATTACTTAATTGATAAAAAATAAGATTTAAGATAATTAACCAGAAAAATAATAATTATTTATGTTACTTAAGATAAATTATCTTGTATAAAAAAAGAATTAATTTTAATCTAGATAATTATCAATATTTTAACTACTAATAATTTATTACTTAATTTATATTATTTATTTGATAAAAAATAAGACTTTGCCCAAAAAATGATAATGGTTTATGTTAGTTTAGATAAATAATATTGTGTAAAAAATAAGTAATTTTAATATGAAAAATTATCAATATTTTAGCTATTAATAATTGATTATTTTATTTATATTACTTAATTGATAAAAAATTAAGATTTAAGATAATTAACTGAAAAATGATAATTATGTATATTATTTAAGATAAATAAATTTTCGTAAAAAAAGATAAATAATTTTATTCACTACTAATAATTTATTATTTAATTTTTATTATTAAATTGATAATAAAAGACAAAAGATAATTAATAAAAAATAATAATTGCTTATATTATTTAAAATAAATAATATTGTATAAAAAAAGATAAGTAATTGTACGGTAGAAAATTGTGAATATTTGATGTTAATATTTATTACATAATTTATATTGCTTAATTGATAAGAAAATTAGACTTAAGATAATTAAGAAAAAAATGATAATTATTTATGTTACTAAAGGTAAATATCATTGCATAAAAAAGATAAATGATTATAATTTGGATAAATTTTAGTATTTTATTTATTAATAATTTATTACTTATAATACTTAGTTAATAAAAAAACTTAAGATAATTAACTTATAAATACTACAACATTCAATTATACTTAATACAAATAATCTTGTATAAATAAAGAAATAATTTCTATCTAAATAAATGTTAACATTTAAGTTATTAATAATATAAATTTTAATTAGATTATATAATAACTAATTACAATATTAGTGACTATTCTAAAATATGTGTACTATTTTGTTCAAAAATGCATAATTCATAATTTATACTTTATATATAATATAGATATATTGATTACGATTATCTGCTAGCTATACCATTATTTAATTTTATTCACTATTTTTTTATTTTGAATTTGTTCATAAGAAACTTTTAAATAATAAAAAATTTACCGCGTAATAAATTAGTATGTAGTTAAAAAAAACTTATTTATTAAAAACACACCACATTCTTTATACTTTTTTATAATTCATTTAAAATAAAAGAAGAGATGTATAACTAGATACTTCTATAAGACATTTTAATTTCAAATTTTTAGTAATTAAAAAAATCTTAAATTAAAATTGAAGATAAAAATATAAATAAATGAACTAACTCATATTTAATCATTATTAAAGTAAAGTAACGTGTAATTAGCATGAATTATGTTCGTTTATTTAATGAGTAAATTATATTTATGTTTGACACATTATACACGTGCCTTGTAAATATAAAAAAAAAATCAACAAAATATTATTGTAATCACAAATAATGACTCATTAGTTTCTTGTGGCTAAATTATATTGTACTAGGTTTATTTACGTCATCAAGTAATATACAATTATGTACCTTTTAATATCATATTAAATAATATATTATGTTATTTTTAAATCTTATTACGATGATGATGGGTTATAAATTACAATATTTACTTGTATATATAGTAATGAAAAAAAAAGTTGATATTTATATGAAAAAATGTAAAAATAAAAAAATCCAAGTGTAAAATAAATAAAAAGGAAGTGCAAAATAATTAGAACGCTTTAAACCTCTTTTTATAAAATAGATAGAAAAAATAATAAAACATTATATGTACCTGTTTGTTCTCTAAATTTGCATTATTTAATTATATTTAGGACCATCCTATCCTTATCCTATCTTACATTCAATGTATAATATATATATATATATATATATATATATATATATATACCACTTCTTCTAACTATTAGATTAATTTAAGTTAATTTCATCGATTGAATTGTTTAATAAATAAAACTTCCTCTAACTACTTTTTTTCACTGCCAATACAAAGATAACGGGGTAGATGTGTATAGAACTTTCCTTATTTTCAAATACAAGCAACCTAGTAACATTATTGTAGCCATTAATACCGTTTGATATATATATATATATATATAGAGAGAGAGAGAGAGAGAGCCGATTTTTTAAGTATTACCCCGTTTTTGTCTTTCAACTTGGGAAGACTTTTTGGGTGGTTTCTTTTAAGAAAAGAGAACTGAGTGAGGTTGATATGATATGAGGATTGGATTAGATTTGCTAATTAGTACTTGATTTCAGAAACTCATCGTCATTATGTACCTTTATAACTTTGACTTGTGTATTTTGCCAATAATATTAAAATATCATAAATTTTTAGTTATATATTTTAATTTTTTTGTATTAAAAATTATATATAAAAATATTCAATTAAATATAAATTATATTATTTTAATATTTTTTATTAAAATATTTTTTTATTAATTGATTAAAACTGATTAAAATAAAAATAATTAATAATAATAAAATTATAATCATTTACATTTAATATTTTCTAATATACATACATTTTATTAAAAATTAAAAAATATATTTAAATAATATTTTTGAATTTTATTCTGTGTATTCTTTCTTAAATTATTTTATATTAAATTTTAGTTTTTTACATATTAAATTTTTTTATTTTAATCTTGTTTTAATTATTTGACTAAGAATGATGATATTTTAAATAAAAAATCTGTAAAATAATATATTTTATTCTTGAATATTTTTACAAAATTAAAAAATTAAGTAACATCATTTTAAATATAAAAAATTTAATAACACAAATTATCTAAAACATCCTAAAATATAATAACCTTTCTCCATTCTATTATTTATAACCCATTAGCCACATCTCTTTATCAACCTTCTTTTTAAACTTAGAGACCTTTGGCTCTTCTAAGAGATTATTGAGAGACATACCCAAAAGAAAAGAAAAATCATACAAGTTCTTAATCTCTCTCTCTCTCTTCTTTCTTACCCACGAAGAAACCACAAAGAGACCAGAGGGAGAGAGAAAGATGGGAAGAGCTCCTTGTTGTGATAAGGCAAATGTTAAAAAAGGTCCTTGGTCTCCTGAAGAAGACTCAAAGCTTAAGGACTACATAGACAAGTATGGAACTGGTGGTAATTGGATTGCTCTGCCTCAGAAAGCTGGTAATTAACATCATTAATCATTTGCCAAAATTACTTTGAATTTCCTATTTAATTACTTTCTCTTTCTTTATAATTAATCACTTTTAAATTATCCATGTTTGAAACAGGTCTGAAGAGGTGTGGAAAAAGCTGCAGATTGAGATGGCTTAACTATCTGAGGCCAAACATTAAACATGGAGAATTTACAGAAGAAGAAGACAGAGTAATATGCACTTTGTTTGCTAACATAGGAAGCAGGTGAATGTATTAATTTTTATATTTTTTTAATTTTTGCAATTTCTAGACATTTTAGTAGCTAGTTTCTTTCTATTTCAATTCCATTTTCATACCAATAAGTAATCATTTCCCATCTCATAAGACCTTTTGTTAATTAATCATTACAATTTTTTCCTTTAAATATCATGGTAGTCTTTAATTTATTGAAGAAGGTTAATGACAAAACCTAACCAAAATGAGTAAGTCAGCTAGAGTAAAAGAAGGAAGAGAACAGAAAGTGTCATACAATTTTATGTTTATGTTAATAACAAGAATACTTGCTTATTTAATAAATAGAAACTGCCTATGTTTGGATAATTCTTCTGCATGCATGACAAGTTTGATCTAAAATCAGATACCATTATAAAGTTTTGTTATAGAAGAAGGTTAAAAGTATGACATGTTCAATTTTTTATTTTTTTTCCTTTCAAATTTCCATTAAATTGGAGCTCATGAATATACAATATCATATCACTTGAATACAAATATTTTATAAAGAATAAAGTCTAAGGGTTTCTTTGTTTGTGATTGCTTATGTTAATAAACAATTTCTTTATGTTTTGTCCTCAAGTGAATTTTTTTAAGGGTCCAGAATCAGAAACAAAATATTTGAAGCTTATCATGTAAATTTGGTTACAAAAATTACAGGTGGTCAATTATTGCTTCAGAATTGCCAGGAAGGACCGACAATGATATCAAAAACTACTGGAATACAAAGCTGAAGAAGAAACTTATGGGAATTGTACCTCAAGCCCAAAGAAAGTTATTACCTCTTCCATGTCCATCAGCTTCTTCTAATCAAAACCAAGAATATTCAATTTCAAAGTCACTTTCATCACCACTTTACATTGACTATTGTAATTCTTATTATTACCCAACAACAGCTAGATCTCTCTTAGGCATTGATTCAAACATGTCATTGTCATCCAATTATTCAAACCTCACCAGTTCTTTATCTACCAACTCCTCTCTTTTTCAAACCCAAGACAACTTGTTTGGGTCCATAAATTACTATTATCCTATGAATAGAGACAATATACACATGTTTGGAAGTGAAGGAAGTTGTAGTACTTCATCTCAGAGTTGCAGTCAAATCAGCTATAATTGCAGAGAAATCAAACAAGAAGAAACTGGGAATTTTCAGAGCTATGATATTTCTAATGGTTTTGAAGAGATTAATAATCAGAAACTGATGGTTAACTATGGAAGTAATGGAGATTATGATAATGGAAATTACTGGGTTGAGAAAACTAATGGGTATTTGGGAGAAATACCATTGGATATTAATGTTTTGGAAGATTTCAATTAAGCAGTTGATTTGGCACTTTAGCAGTAGCAGTAATAATGATAATAATGAGTCTAACAGTTTCTTTCAGCATTGAGGATTCAAAGGGAAAGTATAGGGAAGGGTCTTGAATTTCTGAACTCTTTGCTGACTGATTGTAAGTAAATATATCAGATGGATTTGATGGGGTAAGGGGGGACTGCTACTGATTCAGAAAGCACTTTGAGTTTTAGTTTCTGGGGGTTTGTGTTTTTTTTTTTTTTTTTTTTGTGAAATGAGACTCTCTTTTTTATTATTTTATTTTATTGGAAGTACATGGTTAATTTATTTAACTTCTTTTTTTTATTTATTTATGTACATTTCTTCTCGTTCTTTTTTTTAAATAAAAATTTATGTTTATATTACATAAGCAATGACGACATGAGTTACATGTAGATATATTAAATGAGTTACATGCATAAATATTTTATTTTTAAATAACGAAAAGACTGTGATAACAAGCTGCACATAAATTATATAAACTGTGCTTTTTCAATTACTTAAGTCATTTAATCTGTATTAAGTTAGCTAAGTTATCATGTTAATTTATAAGAAAAAAGTAAATCTATTATAAGTTTTATCATTTTAATAGATAATTATCAAAAATATCAATTATAATTATAATATCTTAATATAATTCATCTCTGTTTTTTCCAAGTTCACTGCAAATCCCCGATCAGAGAATAGTAGTGAAAACTATAAAAACCATTATCATGTTCCAAGATCAAGCAACTAGAATCTCTTCTGCCAAGTGTTGTGAACTGTTTCCAATTTTAAATAGTAATTGTTTAATAGTTTATAATTTTCAGTTTTAGGTCAATCTTGCCCCTACTTTAAGATCTTTTACATGTAAAAAAGGGTAAATTTGGTATTTAAAGGGAAGAGTGTTATTATAATAAGACGTCAGACTTGAACGTGGGAACTAGCCTTGTGAAGACTTTTTTTTTTAAAAAAAATGATCATTTTTGTTGTTAGATCGCAATTCATATCTCAGTCTCTGTTGACGACATGTCTCCCGTTACGAATTTAGAAATTTATTGCAATTATTATAAAACTGGAGCCCCATAATCCATTAGATTTTTTTAAATATATTTATTAAAAAAAGCCATTCGAGTTAATCAAATAGTTTAAGAGAAATATTTTTTAATAATTATATTATTTATACCTATAATTTTAATTTTAATTTTAAATATTCTACTTAAGAAATAAACTACGTGTATTTAAGTCAGTCTCGTTTGCTTAAAAATATACTACTTTGAATTGTGATTACCGTGACTTAATTAACTAATTAAAGGTGTTCTTGAAACACGTACACCAATACATTATGAGAAAGAATAATGCTTTTTTTTTTATGTTGCATACAATAATTCACCTATTTAATTAGGTGTTTTTAGTAAGTAATACATAATTATTTCATCATCCTATATTTATTATTTTATTTTCAACTAATAAACATATTATTATACTTTTAGTCAATAAGATGAGTAATCGAGTCTTTATGTATTTTTTGTTTATTTTCTTAAACATGTTTGGGATTTGTTGTAAAAGTTAGTTGTCTCTATTTCATGTTTAGAATGTTAAATTTGAAATGAATTTAAATTTAACATATATGAATCAAATAATTGAGACTAATTTATAAGATTATTGAGCCTATAGTGTTTTATTATGAGCAATAATATAACTTCTACTTTTTAAAACATTTTTCTTATGATTTTAATTATTAAATTATTTATAAAGACTTTGCATTAAATGTTAGGATTTTAAATAGTCAAATGAAATCTTATTTATTTATTTTAATGCTTTGATTGAATGACTTGTGTAGAAATTAAAAGTATATATCTATTTTCATTTCATGCTTGATTTCTAGTACAAAATGATATATATGAGTTTCTCTTATAAAAAGAAGCTATAATACCCGCTCTTCATAAATACATACATATATAAATATATGGGTCTATTTCTATTTCTTAAAAAAATAGAGAAAAAAAAGAAATAAAAAAAGTATAAATAAATACAATGACTTTGAAATCATAGAAGTATTGATATAAAGATAGTAAAAAATAATCCCTAAGTCAAAGGAATTTTCTTTCATATATATAAGCACATATTTCATATTGTACACTTAATGAGTTTGATCGGAATATGATATGAGTAATGAGGTGCATAATGATCCTATTCTTTTTATGATATCTATTTTATGTACATTTGAGTTTTTTTATTGTTTATAAACATATGTAAACCTATTTGTTTTCTTCTTTACATAACTTCTGCTTATATATATTTTGTTTAGTGCTTGAACCCATAGAATCATTGTGATATCAAGTGTGTATCTCGTGAGGTTTAAAGTCGAAACGTATTTAGATTATTAACATTAGGTTTGGGGAAATTAATATTGATATGTTTTGAGTAGGTGATTAACAAAATCGACAATGTCGATCTTGTAAATACTTTGGTTTTATATTTGTAAAACTCTCGTAAATGTACGAATCATTTTATAGAAAATAACAAGTATACTCACAATGTTAATCTAAAAAAAGATTATACGTGGTTTTCAATTTATTATTCAGAATTTTAAAAATTAAATTAAATCTTAAACATCTTGTGGCATGCACGTGGATGCATGCGGCTGAGAGCAGTTTTTACCCATTGTCCAATTTTTCCATATTTTGACTTTTTCTTATTTATTTCTTAACATATTTGTGATGTATTATCTCCTGTATTTTTCTTCGAGTCTTTAAGTTATTTTT
This sequence comes from Hippophae tibetana, assembly GCA_037013495.1. Classification (NCBI taxonomy): domain Eukaryota; kingdom Viridiplantae; phylum Streptophyta; class Magnoliopsida; order Rosales; family Elaeagnaceae; genus Hippophae; species Hippophae tibetana. The sequence goes on from CM072803.1 coordinate 16,040,682, forward strand.
GAATGAAAATACCCGAAAAAAGATAAATTTATATAAAAATATGATAAAATCATACAAATATAAATCTATTTAATCAATTAAAGTACATTAAATCATAGTAATTTTAGTACTTTTTAAGTACACATCAGAACCCCTAATCAGCTTATTGCTAGTCCCTTAGCAAGAGAAGCGATAAAAACTAAAAATTAAGCTATCCTAAATCACTTCTATGGATTGACATAGTTGCATTTAGTGTATGCAACAAGCCTTTAAACCACTAGGTTTCCCTAGTGGATGAGTTTAAGTCTCGTGAGAGTTTTCAGTAATGATACCCACAAACATTAACAAAAAGTGAAAACAAATAAAATAAGAAGTTAACTAAAATTTAAAATAAAATAAAAGGACTAAAATAAAATATAAAAATATATCATGCTTATAATCTCTTTTAAATTTCATAATTAAAATCTTAAGCATATATTATTTCAACTTCCTAAACATTCATGATTTATTATAATAATTAGTTGAAAATCATTTTCATATTTCATATAAAAATGTATCAATTTAATTTCACCCAACTTAGTGTCAGGAATCTGAATTCGCTTCGACTATATTTTTCACAAGTCAATACTCTCGAAACAACTGTATCTTATGGGTTGAAGTACTTATACTAAGGTGTATGCGAATAGAGTTTATGTTTAGAAATGAACTAATAAGTTCGCATACTTATAAAAGAAGAAAGACTCAAAAATAGTGCATAACTTCGATATCATGAAAGGAATCGAATGTATAAATTATAAAAATATCATATATATTATTTTCATGCAAAAATCAAACTTATTAAGCAAAAATTTCAAGATGTATGCTTTTTAGAAGTATAGGAGAATTAAATGCGATGACTTCTAGGAGAATTATTTCCTATAACTTTCTTTTGTAATTAGCTTTTTCTCACAACTTTGTAGGTTATATGGGTCATAATATGTAAATTATAATATATATTTTTTATCTCTCTATTTTTTAAGAGTTTTTTTAACATATTTTTTTATAGAGTGGACCCATATACAAATTGTACATTTTTGTAGGATTTTGGTGAATGGTTAATTTTATGGGTTTTCTATTTGATTTTGGTTTAGGTAACTCCATATATGTTTCTTTTTGGTAGAAGTCATACATGAATGAGATAAAGACATATATATTTATACTTAATTTATTTAATCTAAGCAAATGAAAAATAAATATACAACACTCTATTAAGATAAGAAAATTCATATATTCAATTTTAATACTTATAGAGATCATCTAAAATTTTGAAGAAATAAGAAATGTGTTTGGAGTAGAAAAAATATATTTCTCTCAAAATAAAGAAAATTAAGCTCAAATTATATCTCACAGAGATAGTCTTTACTATTTGATTACTAAACACTGATTTTGGGTTTAATATAATTTACACACCTTATCAAGAAATACTAGTAATGACAAAAACTAACTAATTATCATATACTTGATGATATGTTTTCAAAAAGTAATCTAACAGTGTAAAAGATTTAATTATTTACTTAAATTTAATTTAAAGAAATGATAAATTTTTGTGAGAAATTTTTTAAAACTAATCCTAACATTCTAAAAATTACTAAACCACATAAAAAAATAAAATCAAACACAATAAAAATGAAAATGTGAACATAATTTTTTTAAAAATTGTTAAATTTTTAAAAATTAAGCATGGTAACTTTTAACCACCTCCAACCTAGAACTTACATTATCCTCAATGTAACAATTGTAAATTAAAGATAAAAAGAAAAGAGAAGAAAAATTACCTATTTCTTAAGAATGTGCAAGTAGTGATGTTTGTTGTGAATTTCTAATATCTCAACAAATATTTTAGTTTTAACAATTATAAAATTATTCACATGCCATTAAATAAAAATTAAAAAAATAAAAGAAAATTACTTAAAATGATGAGTTGTCTCTCATCCAGTGCTTAGTTTAATGTCTTAGCAAGACGTAACTTGGAAGACTTTATTTTAAGTAAACTCAATGTCCCCACATCATTGAGTCAATCAAAATTACAGGTAAGACAAATGTTTCTACTTATATTTTTTAGGTCATGTCCTATGGATTTTTAAAATTTTATTTACTAAAAACTAGAGATATGATCGTGAGTATTAGATAACTCACTTCTAGGTGCAAGTCAAATAATTAAAGCATCAAAACACATTTGCACCTAGATCTAACAAAGTAACTACTTCTTTTTATCACATATTGTGACTAAAAACTTTAAAATTTTAGAGATAACTTCAGAATTGTTTTCTTATTTTTTTTAAATTAATCTAACACTAAGTATTAAAATAAATACTAAACAATAAAAAAATTAAGTAAAAGAAACAAAGAAAAAAAAATAAAGTTAGTAAAATACAAAAAATTATATAGATTTTACAATATATATAATGCAAACAATTTTTATACAAATTTTGATACATATTTATAATACACTCATTTATCATATAATACAAACACATTTTTTTACAAATAAATATACATGATTAAATTATACATAATAAATATTTATAATACACTCTATCTAATATATAATACAAACATATTTTTATACAAATAAATAAATATGATTAAATTGTACATAATATAATACACTCTATTTAATATATAATACAAACACATTTTTATACATGTTATATCATACAATATTTATAAATTAGTACATAGAAATATTATATAATAAATAAAAGGAATAAATAAAAATTAATAAAAACTTAAGAAGTTAACCATTGTTAAGTTAATAATAAAATCTAAGTTAATATTTTTTTAAAAATTAAAATTAAAATTAAAAGTTAAAAATTAATTAATATTTTTTATTAATATCATAATCAATATTAACTAAGAGTATTCCTATTAAAAATATAATGAGTAAAAGTCTACTTAAAAACCATTCTACTAAACATTGCAATATTTTCAAGAAAAACTACTCGCATAAGTGTTACCAAGAACTAATTTTCTACACAAAACTCATTTATATATTTACTTTTAATGTTATTATAAAGTAAGTTTTTTTAATTTTTAAATAAATTTAAATATTAAAAATAAAACTTAAAAGAAAATTAAAACATAAAAATTAAAAGTTAATTTTTTTTTAAATTTTTTAGAAAAATATAATTAAATAGATTAAAGTTTATATTATTTTTTTTCAATTTTCATTTTAAATTTTATTAATTTATTTAAATTTTAATTATTTTTTAATTTTAAATTTAAATATCAGTTTTAAATTTTAAATTTTAAATTTTTGGATTTACTATTCACGTAAAAGTATCTCTTGATTTTTGATTTTTTTTATATTTAAATTTAAATTTTAAATTTTTTTATTTACTGTTTATTTAGATTTAAAAAAATTAAATTTTAAATTTAAGATTTATTATTATTATTATGAACAGTAAATCACAAATATTTATTCAACAATTTTAGATTTTTTTTTAATTTTAAATTTTGGAGATACTGTTCACGAAACAGTAACTCTTTTTTTAAAATTAATTTGTTACTGTTCCCGGAATAGGAACAGTAGATTTTTTAAAAAAATTTAAATTTAAATTGTTAAATATTTAAATTTATTTATTTAAACTAAAAAAATAAAAAAAATCACAATTATTTATAAAACAAAAAGTTTTCAAAAATTTGATAAATAATTTAAAAACATTATTTCTTACTAGTCAAGGCACCAAAACTTAATGAATAAAATCGGTAATGTCGATCTTGGAAATAAATATAGATATGGATTTATTAAATAATAATACAAATTTTTATCATTAATAACAGTGAATTATTTATAGATATAATAATTAAGTTAATATGGTTACTCATTATTTATGTTATTAATGATATAAATTGATATTTGTTGATTTTCTATTTTTTGAATGAAAGTATCCTTATGCATGGCTCAAAATCTTTTGTTTAATATTAATTAACTAATATACTTAAGCAGGGAATATTAATTAATTAAGTATTAAATTTCAGTTTTATTTCTAAAAAAATAGCAAACCATATAATCATTGCTTTAGGCGGAGTTAGTTAATTAAACTTTATTCAAGGTGTCTAAATTAAACCTAAGAATTTAATTATTTGAGTACTAACTTTCAAGTTTTAAAACTTTTATTGAAAATATGTTGTCAATACATTTTCGAATGATTGTTCTTATAAATTTTGTTTTGAAATATAGTTTCACTCTAACTACCGTGCGATTGTACAAACAAATAAAGAGCATTACTCTAAATTTTGAAATGATTTTTGCAACGGGGAAGAGGTTCCTTTTATAGGTGAGAAAAATGCTAAAAAGGGGAAAATATCTACAAAATTGATCTTGGATGCATTTTTGACAAGCTAGCACGTGTGTGGGGCGAGATTTGTGACGGGACGAGCACTGATGCGCACGACTGGGGCAAACTGGGTGAGATTTGCCGCTTGACATACGCATGGTGCGCTCGGGGCTTGGAATGGCACGCGTGAGGCTCGACAGATTGTGGCATGGCATGCATGCAAGTGCCTATGGGAATCAACAAATGTGCACAACTCGAAACATTTTTGACCCATTTTATCCATTTTTTTTATTTTTTTGACTTTTCCTCATTTATTTCTTAACATATTTGTTATGTATTACATCTAGTATTTTTCTTTGAGTTTTTAAGTTATTTTTGAATAAAAATACATGAAAAACAATAAAATTACCTATGATTCTAAAAAGATAAATTTATATAAAAATATGATAAAATCATATAATTATAAATCTATTTAATGAATTAAATTACATTAAATTATGATAATTTTAACACTTTTTAAGCATTCATTAGTAAGAGGGTATGAATTTGTGATATGAAATTGATTTGCATGATAAACCTTGATATGTTGAGACGTTGGATGAATATTTTGTGCTTAAGCTTTAATTATGAACTAAAAAAAACTAAAGTACTAAAAGTTTGTAGTTTTTTTTTTATAATTTTATATTATCTTTTTAGTTTTCATTTTGCTTTAGGACTACCAAAATGTAGGTTTAGGAGAATTCAATAAACATTAATTTTATGTTTTATTTTAGTATTATGTTGTTTTGTAGGGTATTTTCATGTTTTATTGGTTAATGTCCTTATAGAAGAATCTTAGACAAACAAAAATAATTAAAAAGATGAAAGCAAGGAAAGAAATGGTAACTCAGATAAGTCAAAGCGAACCAAAATATTAAAAATAAAAAAACCAATGCATGCCATGGTGAGGTGCTCTTGGGTGGCATTGATGATTTTGGAATTTCAATGCATAATGTAGTGCATAAATAAGCATGTCACGACATGGTGCTCTCAGGTTGCAACTGAAGATTTGACTTTGGTATTGTGCTGCAATATAGATAAAACATACCACTTCGCTTGTGTTAAAAGTAGCCAGAAACTTTAGAAGCATAAAACATGTTTTAACCAAAACTTAACCTATAAATACACTATAAATCCCTCATAAACATAACCAGCTTCTTATAGCACAATTCCACCTTACACGATACAAAAACTAGAGAGAAAGCTCCCAATTATAAAACATTTTTAAGGATTTAAAGAAACTAATAAATTAATTTAAGAATTTGAGATTGCATATCAAAAGGATTGTTAAACCTTCTTTCTTTCTGCATTTTGAACATATCTTTTGTAATTAAATTAATTTTGGTTTATTTTATTATGTTAGGCTAAATTTTATGTATAAAAATTTAGTTTTGCTTCCATGAGTTGAATTTTTTTTATAATTTTATTTAAGTAAAAGTTGATTTATTTATTGTTTATTTTTTTTCATATCTTTAATTATAAATTAATGAAGTATGAATCTAGATTTATAATTAAATAGAATATTTTAGAACCAAGCATGAAACACATTATTTATGTTTGGATGTGCATTAATTAATAAAGTTTAATTTTATTGATTTGTATTAAATTAAATGATTTATATATTTTCCTTAGGTTTATCACTGATTTTAAGCTTGATTAAGAACATTATTGGTTAATTGAGAATAGTGGGGCTCTCCATGATTATTGGAGGTTCTCTTAATTAAAGAAAAAAATTGATAATTCTAGTTTTCGTGAAAATTATTTAATTCATTCTTTTTATGAATTTATCGTTAACTAATGTCTCATATTCGTTCATACATATCAATTCGATTACTTGTTTTATTTTAGTTGTTAAATAATTTTAGAATTAACAACCCCTCTTTCAAGTGACACTTATTAAAATGTTAAGGATTGTTTGTTTTGGCTAATTAAGAAAATAATTTGACCTTTTAAACTTTTTTCCAATTCCTTTAGAGACCTACCTTGAAGTAAACTTATCATTAGTCTATTAATGATTTGTGGGCTTGCAAGCAATTAAAATTTGTAAATCAATTGTTTACTTAAAAACTAATATAAAGCAATAATAAAAAAATATTTACAAAATTATTTTTATATATTTAGAAGTCATTTGAGTATCTAAAAATAAAATTCAGAGATTAAAATAAAGGGAGTTTAGCTTCTTTGTAGTTTCATGATTATCATTAACGCATAAATGGAATACCAAAGGAATCAAGAAAAGCTATAACATTCCTAGGAATTATAAGTAAGAGACATAAATAACTATTGAAAATAATAAGAAAAATTTGAAAAGATGCATATGAAAAGAAAATCAAAATATTTACTTTGATGTTTGCTTATATGGTCTTCAAAATTAGGGAGAGTGTGATTTTGTTTTTGTGAGTTATTTGGTTTGTGAGGAAAAAGAAAAGTATAAGACGAAGAGGTGTGGATGGGCTGCTAGGAGATAGGAGGAGCTTGTGTTAATTAGTTTATATAGTAGTAATCTAAAGTTTATTGTCTTTGTTTTTTCATCAAGGGAAAGTTAGCGTATTTTAACTATTATGAATATTTAGGTATACATTATTTCATAACATATGGCACGATATGAGATGTTTTAGTCAATAGATAACTCATAGTCTAGCTTAGTAAGCAATGAGTCAGTAAATAAGCATCAATATCATATAAGTATCCAACGTGATAAACGATTGCCATATAATATCTTAATTATCCTACAATGAAATAATTGACAGATTTATCTCTGATATAAAGATAAGTCTATTGCTAAGGTTAAGGGCCACTAACAAATATATCTTCTCCTATATATAGTCATCATATATCTTCCTCAAACATAACTTGAAATAACGTGATTCAACTTTACAAGAGATAGACACTTGAATCTATGCATTCCCTCTTTATATCTACGTACATCTTTCTACATTACAAGAAGAGATATTAGTCTCTCTATACTTCTTATTACCCAAACTTACTTAAGCATCAGAGGACTAAAGGCAACCATATCCCATGATTAAATCAGTATCAACATTTGGCACCATCTGTGGAAATGATTGTGCATTACTAGTTGAATAAAAATTAGAGAGAAAAAAAATTCTATAGTGCTTTCTTAGGCTCTAAACTAGGTAATCTTTGAAGAAAATATCCTAAAAATTTAGAAAAAACTTCTCCAAAAAAGCAGTCCATATTTTGCATAGTTTTTAAGAGGCTAGATTTTCTATCCTTCTAAGAAGACGATGTAACATTTTTTTGAACTTGAGGCTCCCCCCAGTAGAGTATAGGAAAGATCATCCCATGTAATTCCTCAATCCATGAGCCAACATATGTGCACCATAGTCACTACTACCAACTGGTGGCTCAGTTTTTAACATCTCTATAATGTGAGTCATCCTTGGTTGTTGGATATGAAAGTCCAATCAGTCGACCATGGTGGCTTAACCCGAAAGGGACCTACCTTCCATTTTTATATATGATATAGTGTTCTATATTTGGATCTTGAAATACATACATCAATTAAAACAATTTGAGACCATATCAAAAAGATCACATGGCAAAAAGACACCCCTCAAAATTTCACGTTGAACGAACACCAAATGAGGTTGCACCCTCCATTGCACACCAACAACATAAGTAGGTGTTGGACTGTTATTACATAGTATAGTGAGAAAAATTGGTCTGCTTTTTCGGATAGAGATAGAATCTGGTTCACGTATTTCCAATTTGGTTCTAGATTCTAGTTTCAGAATCCTCTCAATAAGATGATTCCAATGACCATATATTTGAATTTTTTTGATGTACATACAAAAATAAATGTACAAAAATGTATGCATAGAGAGATCGTTCATCCATCCAATTCAGTCAAACTTGTGGAGAAATGATCATCCATTGTTTTATTAATCCAATTCTTCCAAAGAATGTTTAGAAAAATATTATTTTTTCTTTCGATTATCATCATGATAGTGCTCTTAAAGAGTGACCAATCATTTTTTAGAAAAAAATAAAATAATGAACTAGTTCCAACACTCAATATGATGAAAATAACATTCTAGACCACAGGTTCCTAGTCCATTTCCTATCCCATAAAATGTCCACATGGAATATTTCAATGCCTAAAGTGAATATGATCCAATACGTATTCAAAAAGACTTCGACTAATGACTTATGCATTAATTTTGTATTTGATAAATAGCTTGTAAGTATACGAATTACTTTGTAAGAAATGATAAATATATTTCCAAGGTCGGCCTAAAGATAATCTACGTGGCTTTTAAATAATTTAACAAAATTCTTAAAAATAAAAATTAAACCTAAACATTCTATCATAATTATTTTAGTTTTGAAAATCCTAAACTAATAACATACAATAATAAAATATTAAGGATAAATTGGTTTACACAAATTATGGGTAGATATGCATTTACTAAACAATGAGAAATTAATGAGATATTTAGCTATTTGATTATGTTTAATAGAATTAATTAGATTAATAAAATATAAAACCACGTTTTGATCCTTTCTTATACATACAAATAACACCTTTGGTAGGGATGTTATTCTTTATTAATTAAATCATACTTCACACTTTTGATGGCACTGTCATTTTAATTTTAATTAAATTATACTTGCTTTCTAAGGAATTATCAAACCATTTAATTTTACTCTTTTGGTGTGACCAACAATTTAAATTATTATTCAAACTTGTCTAAATTAGATTTTAAATTCATTTAATTGAAACTCAACTTTTAGATTTTAAATCTATTACGACAAATATATTTTTAAGAAAATTTTCAATTATAAATCTTGTAAAAAATCATTGAAATATAGTATACATCTAAATTAGATCTAGATTTATTTATCTATTTAAATGCATTATGAAAATATATTGTCAATATATTTTTTAATAATAAACTTTGTAAAAAAATCTTGAATAGAAAATAATGTGTTTAATTATTATTAAAAGTATTTCCTAAATAATTTACACAAACATATCAATATAACTAAAATCGTATTATCACAATTAATTAGACATTCTCAATTTAATGAATACCAATATATGAAAAGTAACACATAATATAATACATAAAATTTAATATGTAAATAGAATATAGTTAATATCTCAAATATATTCCTATTGATAATTAACTTATGTAGTGATCTGTTATTTGGAATATTTATTTATTACTGTCACTTATTTGTGATAACCTAATATAACCTGTTTATAAACTAAACATAAAGATAAAACTTGTAACTCTCAAAGTGAGACAAATTGGAAAGAAAAAAACTAAAAACTAGAAAACTAGGTTGTTCTTCAATTGAGGGATGATTTTCTAAGTGGTTGGGGTACTTTTTTATATATGTGAGAAAACAATGCAAAAAGGAAGGAAAAATGGAACATATGGTAATGCGTTGCGGCTTGTTTTTTCCACCATTACTATCTGCGTCAATCTGGTATGTCTTTAAATTATGATTTGATACACTCACACTGTGGCACACTTTAATCACCACCATGACTTACGTTAAACTGCATGTATTCAAATTTCTTTTCACAATTTGATAAAATAGAGCAAACTTAATATGAATTATTTAATTTGAATTAACTTTCTCCTTAAATGCAAATTTTTATCAAAGTATTTTCTCAAAATTTAAGGTAAATTCATGGTTTTTCAAGCTTAGAATGAGAATGATTTATGTAATTAAAAGAACAAATCAGGCTTATATAAAATAAGGCTCAAAGGGTTTGGCTATGAGAATACACCATGCAATGATAGCGTCATAATCAAGACGGTTGGGATGGTTGCAACCAAAAAAATTGCCTATATTATTTCTCTAATATTTGGTATTGATGAACGAAAACCGGCATCGCCGATCTTCGCAAATACTTTGGTTTTAATATTTATAAAACTCTCGCAAGTGCACGAATCATTTCGAAGAAAATGATAAGTATACTCCCAAGGTCGATCTAAGGAAGGAATGTATGTGGTTTTTAATTTATTATTCAAACTTTTAAAAACGAAATTAAATCCTAAACATCCTGTCACGATAGTTTGGTTTTTGTGTTCCTAATCTAATGACATAAAATAAACATATATACAGATTAATTAAATATAATCTAATAACATAAAAATAAACATAGATACAAATTCAATAAATAATTATCTAAAAATAAACATATATACGGATTCAATAAATATTCATGCAAATTTTTATCATTTATATTAGCGGAGTATTTATAGATGTAATAACTAAATTAATTATGCTTGCTCATATTAACTAGGTTATTAAAGATATAAATTGATATTTTATTGATTCTCTCTTTTTTATATAAATACCACCTTTGGTGGGGTTAGATATTCTTTGTTAACTAAACAAATCAATTAACACCTATGGGTGGGGTTGATAACTAATATGCTTAATTAAATTAATTTCTTTTTCTAAGAGATTGAAAATGAACCATTTAAATGCCACATTTGGTGGGGTTAGACAATTTAAACATTATTCAAGGTGTCCAAATTAAACCTAAGAATTTAGTTATCCGAGTACTAACTTTCAAGTTTTAAAACCACTACCGAAAACATGTTGTCAATACATTTTCAGATAATAATTCTTATAAAAACTTTTGAAATAGAGCTTCACTCTAACTACCGGGCGATTGTACCATCAAATAAAAGAGCACTACTCTAAATCAGACCGGATAACTAAACCTTAAAATCTAATTTTCAGGTTTAAGTTTGTAATGAAAAATAATATATTTCTCTCTAACATTCTTAATATAAAATCTTGAATAACAACAAAATCAATTCATTTTAGAGATTTTTACCTATTTAATATTTCGCAAGCATAACAACGTCATTATTACATCATATTTACTAAACAGCCAGCATAGTTAAATTTAACCACAGACAAGTTGAATATAACATGTAAGAACTTTGACGCTATTCCCGTAGCTAGAAAACCTCCGAGCGGAATTTGCACTTCCATATATTGAATCAAAAATCTAAATTATTACAAAAACATTACAAGTTCCTCTCAAAAAGAGAAGAACTCTAAACCTAAGAGAATTGAACTAAAAACTAAGAGAAAAACTAAGAAAAGCTTAGAAACTAAGAAAGAAACTAAGAGAAACTAAAAACTAAGAAATGAGAGAAAGAAAGAAGAGAGAAGTGAGTTTTGAAGGTGTGATTTGAAGTGAAGGGAAGGGGGGGTATTTATAGGTGAGGATGGAGAGAAAAAATGAGTAAAAAAATGTTAAAAAAATATTAAAAAATGTAAAAACGCGTATTGGAATTGCTGATGTCATCAATGACGTCAGCATGATGTCACAGGGGCTGCTGCACGTGAAAAATGGCAAGATAGTCTACAATATCAGCATACCATGGGTTCGGACCTATGAAAAATAACTGTTCATCAGGAAAGGTTTCAACTATATCGTCATTACTCTCATCTTTAAGAGAATTGAAGTCAGAAATCAACCTAGACAAATGGTCAGCTACTAAGTTTTCACTGCCTTTCTTATCCTTGATTTCTAGGTCAAATTCTTGTAAGAGTAAGACCCACCTGATTAATCTTGGCTTGGCATTTGGTTTACTTAATAGGTATCTTAAAGCAGCATGATCAGAATGCACAATCACTTTAGATCCTACTAAATAAGACCGAAATTTGTCTAAAGAGAATACTATAGCCAAGAATTCCTTTTCAGTGGTGGTGTAATTCATCTGGGCATCATTGAGTGTTTTGCTAGCATAGTAGATGACATGTAAACGCTTATCCACTCTTTGTCCCAGGACTGCTCCTATTGCATAATCAGAAGCGTCACACATTATTTCAAAGGGTAAAGACCAGTTTGGTGCCATTATAACAGGGGTAGATGTTAGTTTATCTTTCAAGGTATTAAAGGAAGTAAGGCAGTCATTGTTGAAATCAAAATCAGCATCTTTGGATAGCAAGTTACATAAGGGACGACTTATTTTAGAGAAATCTTTAATAAATCGTCTGTAAAATCCTGCATGTCCCAAGAAGCTTCTTATCCCCTTCACAGATGTAGGGGGAGGTAGTTTGGATATCAATTCAACTTTTGCCTTATCAACTTCAATACCCTTGTTTGAAATTATATGTCCTAAAACTATCCCTTGTTGAACCATAAAATGACTTTTCTCCCAACTAAGGGTTAGATTGCATTCAATGCATCTCTCTAAAACCAAAGTCAATTTATGTAAGCAATCATCAAATGAGTTCCCAAAGACAGAGAAATCGTCCATGAAAATCTCAATGAATTTATCCACCATGTCCGAGAAAATAGATATCATGCATCTCTGGAAAGTGGCAGGGGCATTGCATAACCCAAATGGCATTCTGCGAAAAGCAAATGTCCCAAAAGGACATGTAAATGTGGTCTTTTCCTGATCTTCTGGTGCTATGGGTACTTGATAATATCCAGACAGTCCATCCAAAAAACAGTAAAATTCGTGCCCAGCTAATCTTTCCAACATTTGATCAATGAATGGAAGAGGAAAGTGATCCTTTTTCGTATATAAATTTAGTTTCCTAAAATCTATACACATTCTCCATCCAGTGATTATTCTAGTGGGCACTAATTCACTTTTGTCATTTTTAACAACTGTTATCCCAGATTTCTTTGGTACCACATGCACTGGACTAACCCACTTACTATCTGCAATAGGATAGATAATCCCTTCTTCTAATAATTTAAGAATTTCCTTTTTAACTACCTCTTGCATGTTTGGGTTTAGTCTTCTTTGGGCCTCTCGTACAGGTTTAGCACCATCCTCCAAGTTGATCTTGTGCATACACATTGTTGGACTAATGCCTCTTATATCCCCTATACTCCAACCTATAGATTTCTTAAACTGTTTAAGCACTTTGATGAGTTCCTTTTCTTGTGGTTTGGTCAAGGTTGAAGAAATTATCACTGGATAAGTTTCTCCCTCTCCCAAAAACACATATTTTAAGTGCTCAGGTAAGACTTTGAGTTCAAGTTCAGGTGGATTGGCCTCTTTACTAGATGAAGAACTGGGTAGATTTAAAAGTGTACTAGATTTTGTCATCACTTCATCATTGTCTAGTTGTTTAAGGTACCCATTAATTTCCTCATCTAAATCTTCTTCAACCTTTTCAAGTGTAAGAACGGTTTCAAGCTTGTCTTCTATTCTGGTTCGGAAAAAGGTGTTTTGGACAAGATTATCCAAAGGATCAACATCGAATATTTCATCGATGGCAGAAATAGAAGGGAAAGGTGAAGAATCAAAAACTTTAAAATGAACAGTCTCTCCTAAGACTGTCATTGTCAAATTTCCATCTTGGACATCAATAATAGTTTTAGTAGTTGCCATAAATGGTCTACCAAGCAATATTGTGTGCTCTCTGTCCAATGTTGGATTTTCTTGCATATCCAGAACCACAAAGTCAACAGGTATTATCAGTTTGTCTACCTGTACCAAAACATCCTCAACTATTCCCTCTGGATATTTAAGAGATCTATCTGCAAGTTGAAGGGACATAGTTGTGGGTTTTAAATCCCCTAGATTGAGCTGTAAGAATATAGAGTAGGGCATCAAATTTATACTAGCACCTAAATCAAGCATTGCTTTAGCAACCTTCCTATCCCCCATAGTTATGTTTATAATAAAACTTCCAGGGTCTTTCAACTTAGGGGGTAGTTTGTGCTGAAGTACAGCGCTAGAAATTTCTGATACTACTACTCGTTCATTCAGTTCATACCTCCTTTTCTTAGTGTTCAACTCTTTGAAAAACTTGGCATATGAGGGCACATTCATGATCACTTCTAATAATGGTAAATTGATATTTACTTTAGAGAGCATATTAAAAAGATCATTGAATTGCTTATCTTGTTTGGATTCTTTTAACCGGTGGGGAAAAGGTACTTGCATCTGGTGTGGTTCTGTTGTCTTTTGAATTTTGGGGGTGTCAGATGACCCCCCAATGAGTTTTTCAGAAGGCTTGTTAAGTTTAACACTTGTTTCTCCTTTTTGCGAGATTAGAATATCGCCTTCTTTGTTACCTGAACTACAAGGTAGATTGTTAGAGATTTCAGGTAAACTGGTATTGACTACCTTACCACTTCGAAGGGTTCTAACATCCTTTGCTTGTTCTGGTTGACTGGACAACTTTCCTGGTTCTTTCTTTTGCATTTGTTCAGCCAGCTGCCCAACTTTAGATTCAATTCTTTTAACCGAAGCCTCCATGGTGTTCAACCTTTGATTAGTCATCAATTGGTTGTCACGACTAACTTGAATAAAAGCATTCAAGCTATCTTCTAAGGTTGGTTTAAAAGATTGGCTTGGTGGGTAAGGGTGGTTGTTATCCGACCTTAGTGTTGGATATTGGGTGTAGGCTGGGTGATTATAGGTGTTTGGATGATACCTTTGAAAAGATTGGACTTCCTCTATGGCATCGACACTAGAATCACAAGTATTTGAACAATTATGAGTACCATGCCCAATTGAACAACACACTTCACATACCTATTGATTTGAAATTTGGTGGGAAGTGAGGAATTTCACTTGTTTAGTCAATTCAGCAAGTTGCAAGGTTATCTCATTATCAGAGCCGACTTCATTGACCTTTGCTTTCCTTCTCCCACCTCTTTGTTGGGAATTAGAACCCAATAGCTCATAGAGATTATAGGTTTCCTCTGCGGTCTTTTCTCCTACAGCACCTCCAGCAGCATTATCAACCATGTATTGACTCTGTAGTGTCAATCCATCATAAAAGAATTGGTTTTGTAGCTGTAAGGGAAAGCTATGATTTTGACATTGAATGAAAAGGAGTTTGAATCGTTCCCAAGCTTCATGAAAGGGTTCCTCATACATTTGAGAAAATGTTGCTATCTTTGTTCTTAGATCAACAGTCTTTTGATGGGAATAGAACCTACCCATAAAAATTTCATAGACTGCCTCCCAAGTTTTAAGAGAACCTGACTGTAGAGTAATGAACCATGACCAAGCTTTATCTTTGAGAGTGTAAGGAAAACACCTCATCCTAAGTTGATCTTCATTAATTGCATGTAGTGGAAAGGTTTGGACAATAGCATAGAATTCTCGAATGAAATGCAAAGGGTCTTCATTAGGGATACCGTAAAAGGAAGGCAACAAAGAATAATGAATCTTTTTCAATTCATAATTCCTTGCAGCCTCTTGTAATTGGATACCGGAAGTTACATTGCCAATGATTGGCATTGTATATTCTTTCATCTTTTTTCGCCTATCTTCAGCATCTCCCATGGTTGTTTGTAGTTGAAAATGATCCTCCTCCTATTGTGTATCAACATTTTGCTCTTAGTAGATATTTTTATAACTTGATAAAACGTAAAGGCTTAAAGCAAAAAGTTGCAAGGAACCTAAAATTATTATTATTATTATTATTATTTAATTTAAATTTAAACGAATGGACACAATTTTTGAAACAAACAAATTTATTTCATTTGAATTTTTATTACACGCAAACTAAAACAAAGCAAAATACAATAATGGGTGACCTCCCATACAGGACTAAAATTTATCGTCCTCTAGTAAGACGTTGCTTGGAGATTGCAGAATGAAAAACTCAATGTCTCCTCTTCATTGAATTCATTTAAGTATCAAATTAGTCTTTGCCTTTTTGCAAATGTTCAACTAACTGTTCAACTTGAACTTCCACCTTTTTGATAGAAGCTTCCACAGAGTCCAACCGTTGATTGGTTTTAGATTGGTTATCCCTACAAACTTGAATAAAAGAATTCAAGTTGTCCTCCAGAGTTGCTTTATTGGGAATGCTTCTTGGAATAGGTGGGTGGAATTGCTGGCCTGCCTGGTTTGAGCTTTGAGTGAAAGGAGGGTTGTTTTGCCTCCAAGAGAAATTTGGATGACTTCTCCACCCAGGATTATAGGTATTTGAATTGGGATCAAACCTTGGTCTCTGTTGATATGCTCCCAACACATTGACCTGTTCAGGTCCAGTTGTTTCTCCTTGATATGGACAGGCTTCAGTACCATGTCCCATGTTGCTATACAAACCATATTGATCATTATTGGTGTTGGTTTGTGTAGCGAGAAGGACAACTTGCTTAGTCAGTTGAACAAGTTGTTGTTGAACTTCATTACTGGAGTCGATTTCATGAACTCCAGCTTTTCTCACTCGGGAGCTTTTCTGTTGGGAATTAGCACCCAACATCTCAAAGAGGTTATACGTCTCTGAGGCAGTCTTTTCTCCTATTGCTCCTCCTGCAGCGTTGTCGACAATGAACTGACATTGTTGTGTAAGTCCATCGTAAAAGAATTGGTTCTGCAACTGCAGGGGAAAGCTATGATGGGGACATTGAGTGAGAAACATTTTGAACCTATCCCAAGCTTCATGGAATGGTTCTCCTTCCATCTGAGAGAAAGTAGCAATCTTTCCTCTCAACTCTGATGTTTTTTTATGGGAATAGAATTTTCCCATGAATTTATTGTAAATGTTACCCCATGTCATCAGAGAACCTGGGGGAAGTGACATCAACCAAGCTTTGGCCTTATCCTTTAACGTGTAGGGAAAACATCTCATCCTAAGTTGATCCTCGTTTAGAATACCGAGGTGGAATGTTTGGACCGTAGCATAGAAATCTCTCATAAAGGAAAGAGAATCTTCATTAGGTAACCCATAAAAGGAAGGAAGCATAGAAAAATGAATATTTTTAAGGTCATAATTCCGAGCAGCCTCCCCCAACTGGATAACGGCAGTTTCCGTGCCTATTACCGGTCTTGCAAACTCCTTCATCGTGGTTTCCCTAATATGTTAGTTTTCCTCCATTTCTTTTGGTTCTAGTAAAGGATTAAGACTTGGTTCTATGTTTGGCTCAAAAACAGGTTGATGGGTAGAATCCAGTTTTGTTGACACTTGTTTAAATTTATGAAATTTATTTACATATGGTGTAAGAGGGTTTCCTAAGGATCTCCTACCACGCATAGACTATTGTAAACGTAAATTTAAAACTCCTGTCAACAAAATAAAAAATTTAGAAAAATTTACATGTTATTTAATACAAAACACTAAACAAAACTAGTTAAACCCTAAAAAAAAAAGAAATTGTTTTTTTTTTATTAATTTTTTTATTATTATTATTTTTTTTATATATATATTTTTTATTTTGTAACATAATTAGTATTAACCAAGAGTGCTCCCAGGAAAGAATGGTGGTGCAAACGGCTCCTTAAATACCATTCTCCTAGCCAGAGCAACGTTCCCAGGAAAGACTAGTGGCACAAAGGCTTCCAAGAACTAGTCTCCTAGACAGAACTCCCTTAGATTTTTACTTTTCATGTTATTTAGTTAATTAGGTATAAATTCAAGTAATGTTTTTTTTTACTATTCATGAACGGTAATTTTATTTTACTATTCACGCTATATTATGTCTTATTAACTTAAAATTTTTGAAATTTAAGTTTTTGAATTTTTTTTTTTATGAACAGTAATTTTATTTTACTATTCACGTTATATAATTTCTTATTAACTTAAATTTTTTTTTTTTTTTGAATTTTAAATTTTTTTTTACTATTCATGAACGGTAAAAAAAATTTACTTCAAATTTCAAATTTCTAAATTATTTTACAATTAAAAAAATATTATTTATTTATTTATTTATTTATTTATTTTTATTTATTATGAATTTTGAAATTTGATTATTGTTAAAATATCACAATTATTTACAGCACAAAAAATGTTTTTAAAATTTTGATAAATAATTTAAAAACGCTATTCCTTCCCCGGCAACGGCGCCAAAAACTTGATGAACGAAAACCGGCATCGCCGATCTTCGCAAATACTTTGGTTTTAATATTTATAAAACTCTCGCAAGTGCACGAATCATTTCGAAGAAAATGATAAGTATACTCTCAAGGTCGATCTAAGGAAGGAATGTATGTGGTTTTTAATTTATTATTCAAACTTTTAAAAACGAAATTAAATCCTAAACATCCTGTCACGATAGTTTGGTTTTTGTGTTCCTAATCTAATGACATAAAATAAACATATATACAGATTAATTAAATATAATCTAATAACATAAAAATAAACATAGATACAAATTCAATAAATAATTATCTAAAAATAAACATATATACGGATTCAATAAATATTCATGCAAATTTTTATCATTTATATTAGCGGAGTATTTATAGATGTAATAACTAAATTAATTATGCTTGCTCATATTAACTAGGTTATTAAAGATATAAATTGATATTTTATTGATTCTCTCTTTTTTATATAAATACCACCTTTGGTGGGGTTAGATATTCTTTGTTAACTAAACAAATCAATTAACACCTATGGGTGGGGTTGATAACTAATATGCTTAATTAAATTAATTTCTTTTTCTAAGAGATTGAAAATGAACCATTTAAATGCCACCTTTGGTGGGGTTAGACAATTTAAACATTATTCAAGGTGTCCAAATTAAACCCAAGAATTTAGTTATCCGAGTACTAACTTTCAAGTTTTAAAACCACTACCGAAAACATGTTGTCAATACATTTTCAGATAATAATTCTTATAAAAACTTTTGAAATAGAGCTTCACTCTAACTACCGGGCGATTGTACCATCAAATAAAAGAGCACTACTCTAAATCAGACCGGATAACTAAACCTTAAAATCTAATTTTCAGGTTTAAGTTTGTAATGAAAAATAATATATTTCTCTCTAACATTCTTAATATAAAATCTTGAATAACAACAAAATCAATTCATTTTAGAGATTTTTACCTATTTAATATTTCGCAAGCATAACAACGTCATTATTACATCATATTTACTAAACAGCCAGCATAGTTAAATTTAACCACAGACAAGTTGAATATAACATGTAAGAATAAAGCATAAAAATAACTGTAAAGAAAATAAAATCCTTACAGAACTTTGACGCTATTC
This sequence comes from Hippophae tibetana, assembly GCA_037013495.1. Lineage (NCBI taxonomy): Eukaryota > Viridiplantae > Streptophyta > Magnoliopsida > Rosales > Elaeagnaceae > Hippophae > Hippophae tibetana. Next base: position 16,059,948 of record CM072803.1, read on the forward strand.
CCGTAGCTAGAAAACCTCCGAGCGGAATTTGCACTTCCATATATTGAATCAAAAATCTAAATTATTACAAAAACATTACAAGTTCCTCTCAAAAAGAGAAGAACTCTAAACCTAAGAGAATTGAACTAAAAACTAAGAGAAAAACTAAGAAAAGCTTAGAAACTAAGAAAGAAACTAAGAGAAACTAAAAACTAAGAAATGAGAGAAAGAAAGAAGAGAGAAGTGAGTTTTGAAGGTGTGATTTGAAGTGAAGGGAAGGGGGGTATTTATAGGTGAGGATGGAGAGAAAAAATGAGTAAAAAAATGTTAAAAAAATATTAAAAAATGTAAAAACGCGTATTGGAATTGCTGATGTCATCAATGACGTCAGCATGACGTCACAGGGGCTGCTGCACGTGAAAAATGGCAAGATAGTTTACAATATCAGCATACCATGGGTTCGGACCTATGAAAAATAACTGTTCATCAGGAAAGGTTTCAACTATATCGTCATTACTCTCATCTTTAAGAGAATTGAAGTCAGAAATCAACCTAGACAAATGGTCAGCTACTAAGTTTTCACTGCCTTTCTTATCCTTGATTTCTAGGTCAAATTCTTGTAAGAGTAAAATCATGATAAAACATATAAATATATATATTTTTAATCAATTAATGTACATAAAATCATGGTTATTTTAGTGCTTTTTGAGCACTCATCAGGTATCAACTAAGATATCACCTCAAGGATCCATCAACAGATTGTAGAGAAAAGCAAGATTAAACTTTCCTATACCAGTTTATTCAAATCCTTCTCTTCATAGGCGAAATAGAGTAAAGAAAAATTGATTATGTGCTCAATTATTTCATGGACAAAGATTTAAATCAAAGTACCCACAAAACTCTCCCTAAAATAATAGTAGATTTTGATTTTTTTTTTCAAAACCATCATGAATCATAAATTTTAGAGTCATAGTGAATTCAATCATACTCAAATACATACTTGATAAGAGAATCCAACAACTAAATAATATAGGAGTTGACACCCCAAAACTTAAACTAAACAATATCCTTATTGTAATTCAAAAGTGAGATAGATTAAGAAATGAAAATAACTTCCCTGGTTTTATGGTAGATTTGTATTAGTATGTATTTTTCAACTCTTTATTCATGCAAAATAAACCAACATCAAAATCCAAAATATTCAAATAGATAATAATAAAATAAAATATAAGAAAAGAAAGTTTTGTGGGCTGTCTCCTATAAGCGCTTGTTTTATAGTCTATAACCAGACTTTTCAATCTTTATCAATTAGGATTTCGAAAAGGATAAATGCATAATTCCTTTCCACTTTTTCTCCATAATAATGCTTCAATCTTTGACCATTAACTCTGAATATATGCCATGTTTTGTCTTCAATTCTATTGCTCCAAAAGGGGAAACTTTGTCAATTGTATAAGGATCTGTCCATCTTTATCTTAACTTACCTGGGAAGAGTTTTAGTCATGAATTTATGAGCAAAACCTTCTGTCCTAGAGTAAACTCTCACCTAAGAATCTATTTGTCATGTCACTTCCTTTTCTGTTCTTTATAGATCTTTGCATTTTCATAAGCATCATTCCGAAACTCATCCATCTCATTTAATTGAAGAAGTCATTTTTCCTTTGCTGCCTTCAAATCAAAATTAAACTTCTTTACAGACCAATAACCTTTATGCTCCAACTCAACAGGGAGATGTCATGCTTTTCCAAACACTAATTGATAAGGATACATCCTGATAGGTATTTTAAAAGTTGTACGGTATACCCACAAAGCATCATCAAGCTTATTTACCCCATCCTTTCTATTGGTGTTGACCATCTTCTCAAGGATATTCTTGATTTATCGATTTGAAATTTTAGCTGGGTTATTAGTTTAAGGATGGTAGGCAAGTTTTATCTTATATTTCACACCATATTTAGAGAAAAAGTTGTCGAACAACTTGTTGCAAAAATGGGTCCCTTCATCACTAATAATAACTCGTGGAGTGCCAAATTGTATGAATATGTTCTTATGTAAAAATTTGAGCACTACTTTTGCATCATTTGTTGTTGAAGCAATTTCTTCCACCCACTTTGACATATAATAAACTGCTAACAAGATATAAACAAAGCCAAAAGAGGGAGGAAAAGGACTCATAAAATCAAATAACTCAACCTCAAAGATATTTTTTGATGATAGCTCCTGACATCTTGAAATATTTTCCATACGTTGAACCAATCACAAGTTTTCACCATAGTATAACTATCACAAAAATTAGAGGGCCAAAAGAAACCATTTTGAAGTACCTTAGTTGTTTTTAATGTTACTCCAAAATGTCCTCCATATGATAAGGAATAATAATGATGGAGAATGGCTTACATCTCCTCTTCAGGAACACATCTTCAGATGATTTAATCAAGGCATATTTTGAAAAGCAAAGGTTCATCCTAAAGATAATATTTCACATCATGCAAAAACTTCTTATGTTGGTGGAAAATAAGATCTGGTGGTCATACCCTACAAGCTAGGTAGTTTACAATATCAACATACCAGGGAAGCTTGATCTCACATGCAAAAACTTGCTCATCAGGTAATACTTCTTGGATCACTAAATCTAGTTTTACTTCCTCTTGCTCCAACCGAGAGAGATGGTCATCAACTGAATTTTCACTTCCTTTCTTATCTCGAACTTCCAAATCAAAGTCTTGAAGAAAAAGGATCCAACGAATCAGCCTAAGCTTAGCATATTTCTTGCCAAACAAATAATGAAGTGATGCATGATCAGTGAACACTATCACCTTTCTACTAATGAGGTAAGACCAAAATTTGTTAAAAGGAAACACCACAGTAAGCATCTTCTTCTCAGTTGTTGTATAATTCAATTGAGCTTCATTCAATGTTCAACTTGCATAGTATATGGTCCTAAACAATTTATGTCGCTTTTGCCCCAACAATGCTCTAATTTTAAAGTTACTTGCATCACAAATGACTAAAAGGTTGACTATAATTAGGTACAGTCATTATTGGTGCTTAAATCAGATTATCCTTGATTACATTAAAGGCCTTCAAACAAACATCATCAAATTCAAATGAAATTTTTTTTTTCAAGAAGATTACATAAAGGTTTAGAGATTTTAGAAAAATCCTTTATAAAATCTTCTATAAAATCCCACATGTTCTAAAAAGCTTCCGATTCTATTCACACTCTTTGGAAGTGGTAGTTTTTCTAGGGTTGAAATTTTAGCTCTATCAACCTCAATTACTTTAGATGACACTCTATGGCCAAGCATGATCCCTTCTTGAACCATGAAATTACACTTCTCCCAGTTTAGACAAGATTTTATTTTCACATCTTTGCAAAAAACGAGTTAAATTATGCAAACAATGATCAAAATATGTACCAAAAAGTCATCCATATAAATTTCCATTATATCTTCCACCATATTAGAAAAGATAGCCATCATACAACTTTGGAATGTTGTTGGGGCATTGCACAATCCAAAGGGCATCCTTCTAAAATAAAAATGTTCCATAAGGGCATGTGAATGTAATTTTCTCTTGATATTCTAGAGCTATGGTAATCTAGTTATACCCAAAATAACCATCTAAGAAGCAATAATATGGATATCCGACCAATCGATCTAACATTTGATAAATGAATGGAAGTGGAAAATGATCATTCTTTATTTTTTGGTCCACATTACGGTAATCTATACATATACGCCAACCCATGACTGTTCTTGTAGGAATAAGATTATTGTTGTCATTTTCACCACTGTTATTCCACCATTTTTTGGTACAACTTGCACTGGACTTACCCATGAGCTGTCTGAAATAGCAGAAATAATTCTAGCATTGAAGAGCTTCAAAATTTCAGCGCTCAAAACTTCCTTCATTCTTGGATTTAATCTTCTTTGGAGCTCAATTGATGGTGTGTAAGGCTCCTCTGTTAGAATCTTATGCATGTAAATGGAAGGACTTATACCTTTTATGTCAGAGATAGTCCATCCCAAAGCTGTTCTATGCTCCCTTAATATATACAGCAACTTTTCCCCTTCTTTGGATGTAAGTGATACTGCAATAATCATTGGAAAAGTATAACTATCACCCAAGAATGTATAGCAAAGATTCCCACGCAATTGTTTCAACTCTAGAGTTGTAGTTTGCTAAACTTTTTTTGTATATATTACAAAAAATTTCTTTGCTACCATTGGCTCTAGCCTTCCACTTTTTTACTAAATGATGTAACCTGTTGCAATACTTCCAAGGAAAACATATAGTGGAGAAATTCTTCATTAACAAAAGGCCAATCAGATTTCCAAACATCAAAGTTATTGCAATCATAAGCATGAGATGAAGTGGTGATACATTGTTCTAGGTGATCGGTCGACATATCCTCTTGAAAGTTTTCTATTTCACATTTCTCAATAATATCTACCTGAAAGCAAGTGCCTGGATCTTCTGAAAATCTTATGGCTTCTTAGATATTGAACGTAACCTCTTTCTTGTTCACTCTCAATCTTAATCCATCCTTTTGAAAATCCATTAAAGCTTTTCCTGTAGCCAAGAATGGTCAACCAAGATTTAGTAGGACATCTTGGTTTTCATCTATATCTAACACTACAAAATCAACAGGAAAAATAATTAATCCACCTTTACCAATACATCTTCTATGATTCCATATAGATACTTGATAGATCGATCTGCTAGTTTCAAAGAAATTGTTATTTTTTTCATCTCTCCAAGTCCTAATTTCCTATAAATGGAAAGTAGCATAAGATTAATGCTAGCACTAAGATCACATAGAATTTTATCAAAAAATGAATTTCCAATAGTGCAAGGTAAAGTGAAACTCCCGGGATTTTTTAATTTTTGAGGTAATTTCTTTTGAAGAATGACATTACATTCTTCAGAAAGCTTCACTGTTTCGAACTTATCCAACCTTCTCTTCTTGGAAATGATGTCCATAAGAAATTTGGCATAATTTGGTACTTTTTCCAAGGCATCTACAAAAACTTAGAAAATTGCTTATCTAATTTTTGCTTTTGAAAGGGTTGAGGATAAGGAAGTTGAGTAGAGAGAATAAGAGGATTGTTAGGAAATGAAATTGATGGAGGCATGTCAATCTCTCTAAGTGTATCATTAAAAATCTCATATTCTTCTACTTTATTATTGCTTTGGCCATTTTTTATAGCTGTAGGGGCAGACTCAGTTTCCTTTAATGGTAACCTCTCAAGTTCTCTTCCACTCCTAAGTGTTCTCTTCCTTTGATAGAAAAAATTCCTCTTCGTTGGGCATTGATGGTCGTGGCTAGTTTCCCAATTTGCATTTCAATATTTGTCATAATGACTCCTATATTGCTACAATGAGCCTCAATGTTAGCCAACTGTGAAACAATCTTTCTAAACATTTCATTGGTCTCCTCAACAAAGGAAACCATGACATCCTCAAGTGACATATTCTTCTTGCTTGGTTGACTATTAAACCTTGGAGGAGATTGAACATATTCTTTATGTTTCCATAAGAAAAAATTTCATGATTTCGAAGCTCTAGATGGTAGTAATTTTCCATAGGATTACCACGATAGTTGTAGTTTCAATTTTTGATGTATTAAACATATTCTTGACTTGCTTTATTCATCAAAACTGTCATACTTGAAATTGTAACATATTATGAACTTTGTGATATTCTTTGGGTATTAAGGTTGAAACCTGATGAGATAGAGAAACAATTGTGCTAAAAATGGTAGAAAATGGCTCCAATTCATGAATCCCAACAACTTTTTAGCTATAGATCTTTTAGTTGGCCATTGATAGTTGTTTGAAGCCATTTCTTCCAAAAGAGAAGTAGCACCTTCAATTGTCTTTGACATCAAAGTTCCAACAGAAGAAGCATCAACTATAATTCTAGTTTTCCCATTTAACCCATTATGGAACATCTGAACTTGCAACCAACTTGGAAATCTATATTGAGGGCAACGCCGAATCAAATATTTATACCTTTCTTATGCTTCATAAAGTGTCTCAAAATCATTTTGTATAAATTGACCAATCTCACTCCTGAGTTGGGCTATTTTAGCAAGTGGAAAGAATTTAGTAAGAAACCTTTTTGCCATGTCCTGTCAACTAGTGATACTTCCCGATTGTAGAGATTGTAGCTAACCTCTTGCCTTGTCCCTCAATGAAAAGGAAACAATCTTAGTCTTATAATGGTGTCTTTAGTAATACCATTCATCTTTACATTGTCACAATCTCCAAAAATATCACCAAATGAATATTGGAATCATCTAGTGGTAATCCACTAAATTAGGCTTCTTGCACTATGCTAATGAATGTTGGTTTGAGCTGAAAATTATTGGTATTAATGGTCTAGCATCTTACACCCAAGTAATTATGATTCACAATTGGCCTTACATAATCCTTCAAGGTGCATGTATGTAAATTTTGTTCTCCTTCAATCATGGCTAGTAGTTTCTTCTTTCTTTGTGATCTAAAAGTTCTTTCAATCTCCAGATCAAAAGGAATAATGTTTTGAGTTCTAGCAGGGCGCATTCAACGTCAAAAATACATCTAGAGAAAAATAAAATAAACAAAAATATAAATAAATGAAATAAAATACAATTCTAATTTAAAACCAATATTACTTTGTATTGATATTGGAAAAAATAAGAAGAAATTAATTCCCGTAACGGTGCCAAAAACTTGATGAGTGCAAAACTGAAAGTGCATAGTAGCATAGTTTTATAGTAAAGTGATAAGAAAAGTATAGTCATCGGGGATTGGTAACTTACTTTTGAGAAATACCAAAATTATGCTAATCTTAGTTTTATCTATAGAAGTCACTAAAATTATTGTAATTGGAATTTAAAATAAAAGCAATTTAAAGAAAATATGCAAAAAAAGAAAGAAAGATGTTATTCAAAAATCAAATCATTGGAAAAAAACATTTCTAGGAAATCAATTTCACCTAATCTCTCAGTATCCTTTACTCATCTAGTTAATTGAATTTAATTCTCTTTGTTTATTACTAATCTCCAAAAAACATCCAAAAGCCTCTTTCGATAGTAAATTGGAAACATTCTTTTCATTAATTTACATAAGAGTATATAATTTAACAAATAAAAAAGGCATTAAGACCAATGATTTTAATATTACACAAGTTCATACAAGTTTTTCGATCTCTAAATTACTTATTTTAAAATATTTCAAATCTATCCTATAATTCTCTTTTTTGGTAGCAAATCACAAAATTAAAATCATCTAATTAATGACTAGTTAATTAAAAGCAATAAACTCATAATAAATCAAACAAACATGAAAAGAAATAATTCAAATTAACATGAAAAATCAAGCATCGTTTGGAATTAGATTACATTTTTTTTCTATAATAAAGAAAATTTAGTTCATCCTAATAATTAAATTCAACATAAACAAATACAACACAATTTTTTTGAGAATAATTAAAAGGAAAATGAATCTGCTCCAACGTTAATCTGTTTCACCATTCTGCTTCGCTCTTCCCTGTTCTCTTCTTTCCCTTTTGTGTTTCTATTTCCCGTTCCTATTATGTTCGTGTTATATATATATATATATATATATAACCGCGTGAGTTCTTTTTTTCAGCCTTTTTTAACTCATCTTCATTTAAAATTGATTTCAATAAGTCTTAATTTAAATTTGATAGGAATAAATCTTCATTTATATTTTAGAGTCATTATACGATATACTTCTAAAATTTTGGATCTTCATTTTCTTTGAATCTATAATAAAATTTAAATAATAATAATGAAGTTTTTCATCAATAAAAAATCAATAAAATTATATTAAAGTTTAAAGTTAAGATGTGATCATTTATTTCAAATTATACAAGTCATCGAACATCTAAACTTAAAATTTTGTTTATCCTTGAACAAAAAGAAAATAAACTAAAAGTCAACTATAGACAATATCAACTAGACCCCATAGAAAAATACATCACTTATCAAGCCATGATCTGAATTTAGATTTCATCACTAATAACTTGCTCTTTTGACATCGAAGATAGGAGGAAAATCAATAAAAAAATTCAATAATTTTTCCAATAACAGTTAAGTATTTACTTCAACTTAAAGCTAAGTCATTGAGTGTGTATGTGTGAAATAGTTAATTTAACTTCAAACTATTAGCAAATTCAGATAAAAGTAGAACAACTCAAATAAGAAAAATTCTCTCAAAACTTAACCCCATAAATCCAATTTTTAGAAATTCTCTCAATTAATGTAATCAAATACCAAAATCAGAGATCAAAATGTCTTTAATCAAGGTTGTAATGACAAGCCATAGGGTAAGGGCGAAGAAAGAAATGGATACGAAAAATCAAAACAAATTGAGAAAATACTTGGTAGAAAAAACAATAAAAAGAATATCCACAAGATTCACAAATTAAAGATAAAGAAGAAAGAAAAGAAAAGTTACCTATTTGCTAAACATAATCGAGTATTGATGTGAAAAATTCAAGTGCCTCCATTTTTGAAACATCTTAATTCCCACGGATAGAATGGTGTGTATTTCTTATACATCTTAACAAATAGTTATAATTTCAATAATTTTCAAATAAAATAAACAATATTCAAATAACATGAAATAAAATAAAATAAAGTAAAATAAATAACATGAAGCAAATATAATATTCAAAAACAACAACAGTTAAATTAAAGCTCACAAAAACAAACTAAAACAAAATAAAAACAATAAAAACTCATGAAAACCCCGAAGAAACTTTGGAGTTCCATCCTCTATGTCATCCAATCCTTTTTCTTCATGATGTAATTGTGGTCGTTCAGGTGGTGTAAAGATAAAATCATACTCTTGATTCTCAGGTTCTCTTAAATGGCTTGAAACCACTCAAAGATAGTTAAGTTGTAAGAGATACATTTCTTAGAACAAATACCTTGCAAATGTTCTAACCAAGCTTGTAATGGGGTGAAACAAAAAAAAAATTGAAAACACACTGTTTGATGTGTCCCGAGATGATGTAAAATTATGTGTCGTGATGCGAGTGTAAAATCAACGCATGATGTGGTGATGAAAAAATGTATGTCGTGGCCCTCATTAATTTCTCAGTCAAGATCCACTTTCTCCTCGTTCAGCTCACATTTCTTTAGTTGATTTCTTTTCTTTTCTTAGTTTCTTTATTTTAATTTCAAAGTTCTTCTCTCAATTTTAAAAGTTGAACAAATTTTAATTTATGTAGTAGTAATTTTTTGATTTAATAAACAATTTTGATAGATCTATATAGAGGTTTTCTAGAGACATGTCAATCCTTAAGTTTTGTATATTGAAAGATACAATTGAGTTATTAATTTTAATTATATTATTTTATTTTCAGAATTAATTTTATATACTGTTTAATGTTATATTTTATTTAGTAATTATTTATTAAATTAAACATGTCCCATTAAAAATAATATGTGATATTAGTAATATTGCTATACTTGTGAAATATTAATCTAGGTAAAACACTTTTATAAAATAAATTGATCTTTATTTTTTCATTTTAAAATTTTACAAAGTTTATTACAGAAAAATATGGCAACGACATAATTTTCGTAATAAATTTAAAATATGAAAATTAGATTTATGATTGGATTATCTAATTTGATTTAGAATAATGCTCTAAGATTTAAGATTTGATTATCTAGATTTGATTTAGAGTCATATTCTATTTTTAAATTTTTATAAGAATTACTATTTAAAAACATATCGATGATATATTTTTTATAATAGATTTTAAAATCTGAAAGTCGATTCTCAAATATATTAATTTTAAATCCAATTTTTAACATCTTAAATGAGATTCTAATTACGAGATTCACTTTAAACAATGATTAGATGTTTATCATTTTCTTATAAATAAATCATAATTTAATATTAATTAATATTTTCGTACAAACAAAAAAAAATCAATAATATCAATTTATATATTTAATATTAGTGAGCATAGTTACATAACTAATATATTTATAAATTTTCAATTGAATGACTAAATGTTTATTTGCTTGTTACCTGCTAAATCAAATATGTCTTTTAATTTTATGTCATTAGAATAGAATTTTCAAACCAAAAAACTATTGTAACATAATGTTTAGGTTTATTTTTTCTTTTTAAATTTTTTGTTAATCATTTAAAAACCATGTAATTCCTCTTTAGACTAACATTGAAAGTATATTTATTATTTTTTACAAAGTGATTTGCATACTCATGAGTTATTTATTAAATACAAAATTTGTTAGTATTAGAGCTATATTTTTTTATCGAATTGTAAATTGTTTTATATGAGTAGTGAATTGTTTGTTGTCGATTGATTATCGTAAGCAATCTTACCATATAGGTAGCGTTTTATGTCAGTTATCTTGTTATATTAACTAGGGGTGTGCAAAAAATTCAATCAATCCGATCCGATCCATTGATTTTTCATCCGATCCGTTCTGACCGAAATTAATTATATATTTATTAAATTAAATATATATATATATAATTAATATATATTTATTTAATTTTTTAATATTTTTTAAGTCAAATAATTTTATGTTATGATTTATGTAAAATTTAAATTTTTTTATTTAAAAATACAAAAAATAGAGTTAATTAAGTTTATTAGTCGGATTGATCAGATGTCATCCGAATAGTTTACGGATCGGATCAAGCGGATGTAAAAAGTGATCGAATTGGTTGCGGATTAGAATGTTTCAATCCGAATGGATGATCAAATTGGATAAAATGAATATAAAATCAATAATTTCAATCCGATGAACAGCCTTAATATTAACACGTTCACATTCTCTTTGTTTTAGTTAATACAAATACAATTCTATCCAAATGTGTAGGATTCTATTATGATTAAAAAAACACTTATTTACATGCTTTTTTATTTTAATATATATTATGTTATCATATTTATGTTTGATTTATTTTTATCTCTACCTATCTTTTATTTGATTGCTATGCTTTTATTGTGTACAAGTGGGGGATTAATCTCCAATAGTTTTCAACTTCTTATACTAATCGTTTACTGAATTGTTGACTTTTTCTGTCCTATGAAACCTAAAAATCGTTTTAATTCAATTTGATTTTGAACGAATGAGTTATTATATTGGTTCTTATGTCCAATCCGAATCATAAGCAGTATTATATTAGTCCGATTGTTCGGATTACTAAAAAATGGATCGGGTATGGCAAATGCCGGATTAGCTTGACACAGACAGGCCGAACATGAATGACCCGATTTGATCCCCCTCACATGAGTTGACGATGGTTAAGTTTTCAAATTTCCCAAAATTACGCATGTACCCAGTTCTCCTGCGCCGCCTGTCCTTACCTCTCTTGACGACGTCAATTAAAACGAGCAGGTCAGTTCTTTCCTCGTAGCTCTGTAATTTGTTAGTGTAATGGCTCTTTGATGATTCAACAATGATTTAACTTCCATGGTAATTGGAGCATTTTCTTTTCCAAAGCTGAGAACGTCTTTTGGGCATTACTTTGTTGGCTATAATTTCGTTGTTTTCAATGAGTTGAACTAAATAGTTAGTGAAAATAATTGACTTTTGTATTTAATTGGATAATCATTTTCCATCCTTTTCCTATCTGGGTATTGATCGAAAGATTATTCTATGAAGATCCCTATTGATATTGGTCAGGTTTTAAATTATGAGTCTCGTCCTAATGATAGTTCCCGTTAAATTCTGTAGATGTGAGTATTCGGTTTCAGCCACCCTGAACCCCAGCTCCAATCCCAATATCACAATTTGGTTTAATAAATGTGTGGAGAAAACAAGTGTATCATCCTGGAATTCGATTATTGCTGACTTGGCTCGGAGTGGTGACTCAACTGAAGCTCTCCGAGCATTTTTGTCTATGCGAAAGCTCTCTCTTATTCCAAACAGGTCCACCTTCCCCTGCACTGTCAAATCTTGTTCGGCTTTGCTCGACCTTCGCTCAGGCAAGCAAGCTCACCAGCAGGCTTTTATCTTTGGCCTAGAATCTGATCTCTTTGTGTCGTCTGCTCTTATTGACATGTACTCTAAGTGCGGTGAATTGGGAGATGCTAGGACACTGTTTGATGATATTCCTAAGAGAAATGTAGTCTCGTGGACATCCATGATTGCTGGCTATGTTCAAAATGACAATGCCCACCAAGCATTATCAGGTTTCAAACAGTTTTTGATTGAGGAAAGTGAAAATGGGACCGATGAGGATGTTTCCATAGATCCAGTTATCATGGTTTCAGTTCTATCAGCTTGTTCTCATGTATCGGAAAAGAGAATTACTGAGGGTGTTCATGGGATGGTGTTAAAAAGGGGGTTTGATGGGGATCTTGGTATTGGAAATACTTTGATGGATGCATATGCCAAATGTGGTGAATTGAGTCTGTCCAAGAAGGTCTTTGATGTGATGACTTTGAAGGATGTGGTTTCTTGGAACTCAATTATTGGAATATATGCACAAAATGGATTTTCTACAGAGGCTCTGGTAGTTTTCCATTGGATGGTTGAGAATGGTGATATAAGTTACAATGCAGTGACATTGTCATCTCTGATGTTAGCTTGTTCTCATTCTGGAACTTTACGAACTGGAAAGTGTATACATGATCAGGTGCTTAAATTTTGTTTTTCATTTGAGTATAATCATGATTTTTATTTCTTAATTAATAAAATTCTGATTTTGTGGAAGGGTGAGTTAGCCCACTGTTTAGTATCTTGATGAATAGTGACATTAGTGTGTTTAGCTGCATAAATTCTTTCTGAATAGACCACTATTTTTTGTTCTTTGCATGTAAAATTCCTATATTTCCTTTATAACTGTCTTCATTATCTATTATATGTAGATTATAAAGATGGGTTTAGAAGACAATGTTGTCATGAGTACCTCAATCATTGACATGTACTGCAAATGTGGAAGATTTGACTTGGCAAGAAGGGCATTTGACTGCATGAAGGAAAAGAATGTTAAATCATGGACTGCCATGATTTCTGGGTATGGAATGCATGGCTCTGCTAGTGAAGCTTTAGAAGTGTTCTGTGAGATGATTAAGTCTGGAGCCAAACCAAATTACATAACCTTTGTATCAGTTCTAGCTGCTTGCAGCCATGCTGGTTTACTAAAAGATGGTTGGCATTGGTTTAATTCAATGAACCATGAGTTTGGTGTAGAACCTGGAGTTGAGCACTATTCGTGCATGGTTGATCTTCTAGGACGTGCGGGTTATCTCAACAAGGCATATGATTTGATCAAGGAAATGAAGATGAGTCCTGATAATGTAGTATGGGGTTCACTTCTTGGGGCTTGTAGGATCCACAAAAGTGTAGAGCTTGCAGAGATTTGTGCTAAAAAGTTGTTTGAATTAGACCCAAATAATTGTGGTTACTATGTACTGCTTTCAAACATTTATGCTGATGCTGGAAGGTGGGAAGATGTTGAGAGAATGAGACTGCTTATGAAAAAGCAAGGGCTGGCAAAACCACCAGGATTCAGTCTTGTTGAACTTAAAGGTAGATTTCATATATTTTTTGTTGGGGATAAAGAGCATCCTCAACATGAACAAACTTATGCATATCTGGAAAAGCTGACTATGGAGCTCCAAGAAATTGGCTACACACCAAATATGACATCAGTTGTTCATGACGTGGATGAGGAAGAGAAGGAAATGACCCTCAGAATTCATAGTGAGAAGTTAGCTATTGCCTTTGGAATCTTAAATTCTGGTTTTGGTACAACAATCCAGATCATTAAGAATCTAAGGGTCTGTGGAGACTGTCATACTTTTATTAAGCTTATCTCCAAGATTACTAACCGAGAAATTGTGGTCAGAGATTTAAAGCGGTTTCACCATTTCAGAGGTGGGCTTTGTTCATGTAGAGATTATTGGTGATATTCATGCAGGAGTGAAAAAATGAACCACCGAGAATCTAAACTGAGGAGCCAGATTATGGAACAGAGTTACAGCTAAATCCTTGGTCTATGCAAATCTTAGCCTATATCAAGGAAGCACGTTGGTTTTCACCGGTGAGTTTTGAAAACTAAAAGGAAACTCAGATTTTTGTTCAAATAGTTGTGGGTTGAAGCTTGTATGTAAATATAAAGACATTTCAATCAACCTTGACTAGTCTTCATACAGCATGTTGGTAACCTTCATATTTGAAAAGTGATTAGCTATGAAGATGATAAGGAGTTCTCGTGTTCTTTATTCGACTACATTATTTTGTGATTTTGTCATAAAGTTTCACGTAGAGGTACATATTTCTGTGGAATTATGTGAAGCTTTTAGATCAAACAGACCTTGGTGGTGGACAGCAACACAAAGATGAATTCACGTAGAGTCTTCAACTTCGTGGACTGTCTTCTTCATAGCAAAGGAATGGTGATGGAGGACACGTGCTATAACATGCGTGAAGAGCATCTCATTCTCATATACAGGCATATTTTGGGTATTGACTTGTATTATTTTAAGTTTATAAATGTGCTGTAGATTCAGAAGACAATGGTGCAACATTCTTTAAATAACTACTCAACAGCTTCATCCTCTCTTTGTATTACGTGTATATTGAATTCATCCCATGGTCTACCATACTAAGGTAGCTGATCTGCTCAGTAGCTCAAGGGAAAAAGCCCTGGGTAATCTTGCCTACTATTGTCTAGTTGATAGAAATAGTTAGATCCATGATTGCCTTTGTACTGCTTCAGTTGCCATTTTCCGTAACGTCTTTGATTTTGATGCATCTTGATCTCAAGAATATATCATTGAAAATTTGATAATTCCTGCCAGTAAGTTTTGTAATGAAATAGATTTTTTTTTAGTCCATGAACTAAATAGCATGTGTAGTAATATTTACGTAATTGAATTGGTCTAAAAATGATACGTAAGTTGTACTTGTACATAATGTGTACATACAATATATGTGTTACTGTACATAATTTAATATATGTGTTACTGTACATAATTTATGGTGTACGTAAATTAAATATGTACACTCTATATACAAATTAACGTACTATTTTGATATCAATTAATTATACATAAGTTAGCATGCTATTATGGTACTCCAAAACATTTTTTTTTAAGCTTTAAGTAGAATATGTCTTTCGGTCTCTTGTATTCTGAAAACATGTTGAAGAAAGTCATTACTAAACCACTATAGTAAGTGTCATTGATATATGACTCCGGTATTTAACTAGATACTTCTAAATCATTTCTCCCTAAGATTTATGTCCAGATCACCCATTCTTAAGCGGCTTGGAGTGGTTAGTGAAATCTTCTATTTCTCTTAACAAAGTAGGTGATTTCTAGAATGACAAGTAATTGCTATTTCTATTTCATTACTTTATTATAAATAATTATAGGGCTAGGCTAAAATAGATTTTCATAGATATTATAGGCTAAACATCTTTTTTGTCCCCAAATTTTATACTTCTTGACACAAAGGTCTCCAAATCGAAAAAGTAACACTTCAGTCTCTAATCTATTCATAGTTAACACATAAGTCCTAAATTGTATTTGATGTTAGCTATGTTAGCCAATTAAGTGCATGTGACACACACATGAACAATAAATAAATCATGGTTATCATGGGCGTTACGTGAGCACTTAATGTTAATTGGCAAACGAAAAATACAATTTAGAACTTATGTATTAACTTTTAATAGTTTGGAGACTATGGTGTTAAGTTTTTAAGTTTGAGACCTTTTCTATTTAAGAAGTATAAAATTTGGGACGAATGGAGCTATTTAGCCTAAATTACGTTATGTTTTTTACTTATATATTTTTTTAGATCTGGACTTACTTTATCACGACTACTTTTTGAAGCGCTTTTAGGAAACATGGTATTTGAAAAATGGTCAGTAGAGAATTTACTATCCTATAAGAGAACCTTAATCATATCTCTCTGGACATGATTGTTGGTTTTTTTTTCTCTGAACTACTCGGTAACCAACTGAATAGTTGAGTGGTTGGTCACAGTTAGTCAAAATGTAATTCATATCTATAACTTCCATCACCCACGTTCTGCAACCCCTTAAGTGCAAGTCTCAAGTGTTGTATACGTCCATTTTCTCTTTGATGAACAGAGCACTTGAGACATGCTTATAAAGATTCAATTTGGTCCCTAAGCTTGCTCTAGTGGAAAACTGAGAGAATTCAATTGATTTAGAAACAATCTTTAGTAAATTATTCTCTACACCATCGTGATAATAGAGAAAAGTTTAAAAGTATCAAACCAAAAACTCATAAGAATTTCCATTAAAGTGGTGAAACTTGATCAATGATTGAAGGTATATTTTCAATCCTTTTTTTCTTCCGCTGTGTTTGCATTCATGTTTATATACTTCCATGAATGTTTTCGGATCAAATTATGATCCAACAATGATTTGCTCTTAATTTGCTTTCAATTTGTGGTATTTCATTTGCCACAATTATAAAATTAAAAGCCATAAATTGTGCTTTTCTATCTTTAGAATTAGGCTTATACAAAAACAAATTAACAAAAAATTACCAAAAAAAAAACAAAGAGTTAAGCATAATAGATGTTAAAAGGCAAATATATGTATCTTAGGTATAATAAGGACACTTCTATTAGAATATTTATAACACTATTTAAAACTTATAATCATAAAAATATCACTCTTTATATCTAGTTTATGTATTTTTATTATTTTAAAAAAATTCAATCCAAATATTTCATATTGAACACATTCGGTCGTTTAATGTTGAATTTTATCTAATTTGATCTCATTCAATTATTGGTAAATGTTATTTTTTAATGTTATACATTTTAAACATTTTAAATGTGTTATTTTTTATTTGTTTAATTTCCCACGTATCTTTTTTTACTATGGTATGATTGTCCACAATCCTGTCGTCTAATATTAGGTAAGTTTGTGGCGGCACATGCCAAAAGGCCAGTTTGAGTCTTGATAGTGTTTTTAGTGTACATTTGCCCCTTTGTTAAATAGATGGGTAGTACAGGCGGTAGCCACTTAGAAATTACAAGCAAGAAAAAAGAAAAGAAGACTGATCGCTACCCACTTAGAAACTACAAAACTGTAAAGTAGAATTAAGTATAACAACTAAGTTGATTTCAAACTAAATGAACAAAACGAAACATTTGTAAAACATTGGTAAAGAAGTCAAATTTGATAATTTCTCCGAGTTATAAAAATCAGAATTTGCAGAAAGATAAACATTTCAATTCAATTACAGAGCAATCTGTTTCATTTGAAATATTATTTTATCCAAATCATGGAAATGAGCATAACATTTCTATGATTAAATACAATGTAATATCTCAAGGTCTTCAAGGATTATTAAGTTATTAGGAAACATAGAACAGGGCTACATAAACTATGATCATCCACGTCCAGCATACCAGTACAACTTTAGAGCAAATTTAACTTAATATATCATCCGTCAAGGCATTCAAAGTTCATACATATTTTCATGGATTAAAATAGTATTTTTCTTTATGAATCTTATAGTAACTTAAAAATCTAGGCCTAACTCTGAATCCAAAAATCAACTTATGAATTAGAGGGTTGTCCAAAGTTATAAATGAACAAATTCATGGCCTAACTCCCTCCAAAAGAGCTCTCAAAGAGGAAGGGTTGCCATAGACTTATAAGTGCAACAGAAACCCAATGATCAATCGATGTGGGACTTCAACACTCCCCCTCACATCGATTTCCAACCGGGGATATGGAGCGCCTCCCCCTCACACCGGCATAGGGTTCATCCCCTACAACCGGCCGGGTACCAACTGAGTCACCTGGCTCTGATACCATGAAGAAATCAATGTTTGAAGAAATAATCAGAAGAAGAAATAAACGTTTCATTCATATATTTTCTTTATTTGTATCGGATATTTACATTGTTTATATAGACAAATACTAATTACTATTTCACCAACCACCATGATTGAATTGTATGATTTACAGCTTGATTGGTAGGCGCCGTGTATATTGGAAAAAAATGTTTGGCGTCGGTGCAGTGATTGTTGAATTGTGTTTGCAGTGTTTGTTGAATTCAACACTCCCCCTCAAGTTGGTGCATAGATGTCTTTCATGCCCAACTTGACTGAAACTTCTGTGAATACTCGATATGAGACTGCTTTAGTGAGGATGTCAGCCAATTGATCTTCTGACTTAATTTTTGGCAATTCCAATGAATTTTCTTCTAACTTTTCTTTAATAAAAAATCTGTCAACTTCAACATGTTTTGTACGATCGTGTTGAACTGGATTATGCGCAATATCACATGCTGCTTTATTATCACAAAATAACTTAATTGATTCTTTCGCAGGATATGTCAAATCTTTTAAGAGAGATTGTAACCACAAGGCCTCACAAAGCCCAAGTGCCATTCCTCTGTATTCAGCCTCTGCGCTTGAACGGGCCACAACATGTTGTTTCTTACTTCTCCATGTTACAAGATTTCCCCCTACAAAAGTGAAGTAGCCTGATGTAGATCGTCTATCATTTATTGATCCAGCCCAATCAGCATCAGTATATACTTCAATTCTAGAAAACTCTGAGTTCTTAGTGAACAATACTCCTTTTCCAGGAGCAGACTTTAAATATCTCAAAATACGAATAACTGCATTCATATGTTGTTCTCCAGGATTATGCATAAATTGGCTGACAATACTTAAAGCATAGGCAAGGTCTGGTCTTGTGTGTGCCAAATACATCAACCTTCCAACAAGCCTTTGGTATCTTTCTTTATTTGTTGGAACTTGATCAACCTTGATACATAACTTTAATCCTTCCTCTACTGGTGTATTAGCTGGTTGACATGCCGACATACCGGTTTCTTTTAATAAATCTAAGACATACTTTCTTTGAGATAAGAAGATTCCTTCTGTTGATCGAGAAACCTCAATCCCAAGAAAATATTTTAAGGAACCAAGGTCTTTCATTTCAAATTCTTTGGACAAATAAGTTTGTAACGCTTTCCTTTCTTCAAGATCATTTCCTGTTACTATCATATCATCAACATATACAATAAGTGCAGTGATCTTACCATACCCTTTTTTTTATAAATAAAGTATGGTCTGAATTGCTTTGCTTGTAGCCAAATGCCTTCATTGACCTTGTGAACCTGCCAAACCATGCTCTTGGGGATTGTTTCAATCCATACAGTGATTTTTTTAATTTGCACACCTTTTCTCCATGGATTGTGGATTTCTTGATTCTTGGTGGTAAATCCATGTAGACTTCTTCAATTAAATCTCCATGTAGAAAGGCATTTTTTACATCAAACTGATATAATGGTCAATCTAAATTTGCAGCTAGAGATACCAAGACCCGAACAGTGTTAATTTTGGCTACAGGTGCAAATGTTTCTGTATAGTCGATCCCATATGTTTGAGTGTATCCTTTTGCCACCAATCTTGCTTTATATCGTTCAATCGTACCATCTGCTTGATATTTTACTGAAAAAATCCATCGACATCCAACAATTTTCTTTGTTGGTGGACGATCGACAAGCTCCCAAGTTCTATTTATTTCTAAAGATCTTAGTTCTTCATTCATAGCATCTTTCCATTTTTGGTCAGCTAAAGCTTCCTGCACACTGTTAGGAATAGATACAGCAGATAATTGATTCACAAATGATACGTTTGATTTTGACAAACGATGTTTAGACATATAGTTACTCATGGGATATTTGACTTTACTAGAAATCTCAGGTTCATACATGGCTTTAGGAATACCTCTGTTAGGACGTGATGGAAGTATTTTTCTGGTTGGTTCAATAGTTGGAACATCCTCTGCAAACGATTGGTTAGGTATATCAGCAGCTTGTGGAAAAGGAATCTCGTACTCATTTAGTGGTAGTAAGGAACTTCCTTGATGATCTTGAAGTTGATGAGGACTTGATTCCATTTCCCTTGAGTCTTTTCTATATTGAGAGTTATTACCATCTGAATTCAAGTTATTTGTATTTTCCTCACATATAATTTGTCTTTCTTCATAAGGAAGCAATTTATATGTAAGGGTCTGAATTTCAGCATGGTTGTACTCCCCCTGAAATTCAGGTGTAGAGGAGAAATACATTGTATCTTCATGAAAAATAACATCCATAGTAGTAATCATTTGTTTTGTAGGAGGATGATAACACCGATACCCTTTTTGTTGTATGGCATATCCCATAAAAACACAACGTATTGCTCGTGGATCCAACTTGCTACGTTGTTGTTTATATAGGTGTACAAATGCCACACAACCAAAGACACGAGGAGGTAAATTGGGAACATTTGGTGCAACAATTGCTTCAGTGATGGCTTGTAGTGGTGTTTGGAAGTTAATGGGACTGGAAGGTACCCGATTGATTAAATATGCAGCAGAAGTAATTGCTTCTCCCCAATAAGATAATGACATATTAGCTTCGATCAATGAGGCACGGACAACTTCCAACAAGTGTCGATTTTTTCTTTCTGCAACTCCATTTTGTTGAGGTGTATCAACACAAGTAGTTTGATGAATAATGCCTTCTGATTGAAGATATTCTTGAAGCTCAGAACTTTTATATTCTCCTCCATTGTCACTTCTTAGAACTTGGATCTGTGTTTTATATTGAGTACGAACCATTTTATGAAATTTTCTAAATAAGAAGTTTACCTCACTTTTAGATTTCATTAAACAGACCCAAGTCATTCTACTAAAATCATCAATAAATGTAACAAACCAACGTGATCCTCCCAACGTAGAGACTTTGGAAGGACCCCATACATCAGAATGTATAACCATAAACGGAGATGGACTTTTATTTAAGGTTACAGGAAATGAGGAACGATGACTTTTTGCTAGTTTACAGACATCACACTTTAAAGTAGAAAGATCTAAGCTCAAAAATAAACTTGGAAATAATTTTTTCAAATATCCAAAAGAAGCATGACCCAATCTCCTATGCCATAGCCATATATTTGATTCATCCTTGTTAGATCCAGTTGCTACCAATGCATGATTTGTTGAATCCAAGTCCAAATAATACAGGTTTCCTCGCCTAACACCACGACCAATCGTTTGCTTTGTTTGAATGTCCTTGAACACACAAAAGTCAGGCCAAAAAATAACAAAACAAGATAAAGCAGTGGTTATTTGAGAAATAGATATAAGGTTATACTCTAAAGAGGGAACAACTAGTACTGAGTCTAAATTCAAAGTACTAGTGAGAGACAAAGATCTTTCCCCAATGACTGGGGTTGTGTTACCATTGGCAGTGCAAACAGTTTTGTGTGAGGATGGTTTTGAGATTTGTCTAGAATCGAATGTCATATGATCAGTTGCACCTGAATCAATTATCCATGTATTATTAAAAACAGGAGAAAAAACTTTAAGCATCTTACCAACATGTGTTGAGGAGGTTGCAACATGATCCTTTGTTGTTTCAGCAATGGTGGCAATAGACATCTGTCGTGGATTTTTCTTCCGAGAGTCACGGTTGTGATCCCACCAGTCAGGATATCCCACCAGTTCAAAACATCGTTCTTTTGTATGACCCTTTTGATGACAATGGGTACATTTAAATGATGATTTATCAGTCACCTTTCGTTCTTACTGATTGGAAAAAGAACGATTTTTAGATATCATGGCGGAAGCGTCAACATCTCTAGATTTTTCCTTCAATGAGATTCGACGTACTACCTCCCGTCGAATCAAGGAATAACAACCTTCTAAATCTGGGATAGTTTCTTTTCGCAAAATTTCGCCACGAACCTGCTCAAACTCATCATCTAATCCAGCAAGGAAAATATGTATCCTTAGTCTTTCAACAGACTCTTGATATGATATTAGATCATGAGGGTCTTTCATGACCACCTTATCACGATGGTCTAGCTCTTGGAAAATTTCAGTTAACTCTCCATAATACTCTGAAAGTGATTTTCTATTTTGTCTAGAAGTAAAGGCTTTTTGGTTTAAGACAAATACCTGCAATTCATCACTTCCATCATAGAATGCTTTCGCCAAAGCACCCCAAATTTCAAGAGCAGTAGGTATGCGTAAATATCGTTTCATGATTTCTGGACTCATTGACATAAGTAGCCATCTCTTCACTTTTTGATTTTCTACATACCACTTGTTATAATTGTTTGATGTTTTTTCGGGTTGAAATTTTTTGTCATGAATATAAGAGAGTTTTTCTCTCTCTACAATATGCATTTCTATTATTTGAGACCAAACATCATAATTAGTCTCATTAAGAACAATTCCAGCATTAAACACACCTTCACACTGAACAGATTGTACAACAACTGGATTTGATTGCTCCATAGGTAATGAAATTATACCCTCTGTCATGATATTATGGTAACCAAACTAGAAAATGGTGTAATAATTTTAGGGCTAAAGAATTTTTTTTTTTTTTTTGTGTTTTTAATATATATTTATACTAAACCGGATAAAAACCATAAAACCGGTTCAAATTTGGTTTAAAAAACTTGAAAAAATGAACCGGACGGGTGTTAGAAATCCAGAATCGGGAAAAAAACCGGGTTCAGACCTTTAAAATAGACCGAACCGGCCAAAAATATGGGAACTGTGAAAAACCGAGAAAACCGGGTTCAACCGAACCGCTGGCCGGACCAACCTGAGCCGAACCGCGGTGATCTGAGCCGAGCCAAGGCGCGGATCGACTATGCCCTCGAGCCGGACCGAGCCGCGCTGCGCCGAGCCGAACCGGCCAAACCGAACCGAACCGGATGACACGTCATCATCTTCAACCTCTAGACGGCGCGTGGAGGCGCGTGGGGCGCGTGGAAAACTTACCCTCCACTTCAGGCGGCGCGTGAGGGCGCGTGGAAGGTTTTTCTTCTACTCTATTTTTACCAAAATGTTCAGAATTGTGTTTAGAGTAATCTGGTAAAATTAGATGGGAGAAATACTGCTTAAAAAGTGATGTTTGTAATTAATATTTGTAAGGGTGTTTGAATGAAATTTTTTTTCACGAGAAAAAAATATTTTCAGAGAAAGAAATCTCTGTTTTAGAGAACAAGAGTTTCAAATTTGTATAAAGCAACGACTTGGCTCTGATACCATGAACAAATTCATGGCCTAACTCCCTCCAAAAGAGCTCTCAAAGAGGAAGGGTTGCCATAGACTTATAAGTGCAACAGAAACCCAATGATCAATCGATGTGGGACTTCAACAATAAACAACATTATTGCCTTACTCTTAATGTGAGACTTAACATAGTATATATTATTAACTTTAGAACAATTTAAAACAACAATTTGTTAACATGCCGTGATCGGTACGACATGTAAACGTGCTTAAGCAAGTTGATTAATGGAACCAATATGGCACTTACCTGCATATGCACCGGCACCTTTCACTGGTACATTTCTATTTATCTTCCTCCTGTCCCATTAAAAGACAAGAAAGAAACATGAAATTCAGATGCAGGTGCAAATGCAGGTTAGGGCAACATATTGGCAACTACTATCTCTCCCATAAACAAGTCTTGAAAAGAATTATATCTGAATTTTCTAGCAATCTTTAGAATGTTATACAAAGATAAAAGAAGCAAGTGGTGGGTATATATAGCTACAAACTTTGTTTGTACAAACCACTAGAATAGAAATAAATCTATCCATATATACGAATCTGATAGAGATAGAAAACAGCTTATTTTTAGACAGGGATTTGACAAAGTACATTATTTATGTGCTCTCATTATATATTCTAAGACTGAGCCAGAGCCACGTGATAACAAGCCCCTCAGGCACGTGGGATTTTGATTGACTCAGTAATCACAAAGTGACACGTATAGTCCTCTCTCTGAAATCTGAAATATCCTCTTGAAATGGAATGTCTTTGTGTACTATTATTCTTACAACTAGTTATTGGCAATTAGTGATTTTTTTGAACTTGAACACTAGGTTGTAAGAAAAAGGGAAGATGCATTATCCTGGTGATCCTATAAGAACTCGTTATTATTATTATTATTATTATTATTATTATTATTATTATTTTATGTCACATACGAATCAATAAAGCTGGCCAGAAAATATCTGAGTGATAATATTAAAAATAAAATAAATTTAATATTGTAAAATAATAATATTAGTAATTTAACATGATTTATCTTTCAATTTGCGCTATATCTAAAGAATAAATTTTGAAAAATATTTTTCACTAATAAAATTAATGGGTACAAAATGAGAAACAATACAATAAATTAAAATAAACACAAAATATTGATATATAATTGTTTCTCAAACTCATTATTTTATCACTCCTTTTTTAGAAAAATATCTCAAATATTTTTCTAAAATATTCTCTCTCAACATTATTTTTCATCAAAGAAGATTGTTCCTCTGACTTTGCTTCTCTTCTTTTAGTGTATTTCTCTAAGACAAAAATCCCCCTCTCGACTACATGGAGGCCTACACCACTCCAGGAACTAAACAAAAGTATTCAAAATTTTATCTTGGAAGAATTTTTGTCAACATATTTGATCCATTTTTCTCTGTATGGATCTTCTCAAGTTATAGTAGTTTTTTCTCCAATACATCTTTAATCCAATGATATCTCACATCAATATGTTTTGATCTCGAATGAAATGAGGTATTCTTTCCAAGGTGGATAACACTCTGACTATCACAAAATAATTGGCAACTTTTTTGCTACAACCTAAGTTCTTTCAGAAAATTTTTCATCCATAGCAACTCTTTACATGCTTTTGTTTCTACTATAAACTCTATTATTGTAGTGGACTGTGTAACACATTTTGTTACTTTGATTACCATGACATAGCTCCCTTTACAAATGTAATTAGGTAACTTGAAGTAGATTTTTTGGAATCCATATTGCCAGTTATATCTACATTTGTGTATCCAACTAACACAGGTTTTTCATTTTCAAAACATAGGCATATTTTGGGAGACCTCGTAGATACCTGAAAATCCATTTCACTATAGCCCAATGTTCTTTTCTAGGATTTGAAAGGAATCTACCCATGACTCCAACTACATGAGCGATATCTGACCGTGTAAAAATCATAGCATATATCAGACTTTCAACTGCTGAAGCAGATGGAACCATTTCCATCTCTTCCTTCTCTTTGTCTATAGAAAGGCTCTGCTTAGAACTTAGCTTAATGTGATTAGCAAGAGGACAACTAATAGCTTTAACATTGTCCATATAAGATCAAATTGATCTTTGTGATCCAAGTTGGGCATGCTCAAAGGATGCTTAGCAATATGTTGTAGTTAGAGATGATTTTCGTCTCTATAAGTTCATGATGTCACTTCACAAGGACTTTGAGTCCATCTAGGATCAGCTTCTCAATCGCAGTCCTCATCCCTCTCTTAATACTGTTGTAAACGAGTTGGTTAGAGAAAAAGCTCGGCTTGTAACCTTACAAGCTCAGAATAAGTTCAATGTTTTGGCTATTACTCCTTTTGCTCCTATCATTGAGCAATCTCAACAGTCAGGTGATTCCTCCAACTCTAGCAATCATCGCAGGCAGACCAACAAGAGGTCCTGCAATTATTGCAAGCGTCATGGCCACACCATTGAGACTTGTTACCATCGCAACAATCTACTGCTGATGTTGCTAATACTGAGCCTACTCTGGTGATGCCTTCCAATTCAATTGAGTCCCAGTCTTCTGAGCTCCTTTGGCTACGATGACTTCTTAAGGATTTGAGTGTGTCAACATCCTCTACTACTCCCCTTTATTGTGACAATTAGATTTCCATTCATATTGCTCTCAATGATATCTTCCATGAACTGACAAAACACATCGAGATTGATTATCACTTTATTCGTTCTCATCTTATCCACGGTGCTCTCAAGCTTTTCCTTATCTTTTCTAATGATTAAATTGCATATATCTTCACCAAGACACTTTCTAAGGAACGCACTCGTAATTTGATTAACAATCTCAAACTGGTCTCACATCCACCTTGAGTTTAAGGAAAGATGTTAATGTATATATATTAACAGATTAATGTATATCTTATTGTAGGCTTTAGACACATCTAACTTACTCATAACTTCTTTATAAAAATACCATATATATTCATTCATATACGAAATATAATAAAATCATTCAATATTTTTAACAATATTAATTAGCTTATGGATACCTTCACCATCAAAGTTCTCCCACGTTTCAAGAGTATAAGTGAGAGACGTAAACAAGTACTCTATCTAGTGACGCACTAAGTTCCATATGATCAAAAATATGAAAAATAACCGGATAAAATAAAAGTCATAATTTATTGTAATTTAATTGTCAGGAGTATAAAAGTGTATTTTTGACCACTTAAAGAGCACTTTTTTGGAAAAATATTTGAGTCTAGTTAGTCAGGGAATTTGGACACTATAATTTATTAGGCTAACAAATAAGGACCCTGGAGGCTCATGTGGTGGTTTCACCTGGGTCTAGTAAACAATTTACTTAGATGCCAGTCTCTAAAATATTACATTTGAAGCCTGCATGTAAATTCAAGTTAGAGTTAACATTTGAAGTACCCGGACCCATGATCCAACATTACCGAAAAAATAAAAAAGGACCCGTTATCAAACAAGAATTATAATAAAATTATGGGAGGGTTATTATACAAGTTTCATACTTATTTTTAAAATAATACTTATAGTTATTTTTTTGTAACAATTCAGTTATATTATTGTTAAAAAGTGATAGTATAAAGATAAATTATCATTTTTTTATTTTTTTATTTTTCAATTATAATTTATTTAAATTAAAATATTCTTTACCGAATGTAGTTGAAAAAAATAAAAATAAAATAAAAAATAACTATACTCTTATGCAGTCATTTTTTAACAATAATAAAATTAAATTATTATAAAAAAATAAATACAAAATCTATATAAATGTTATTTTTGTAATAAGAAATCCTAACCATATTTTTCTCTAAAATTATAAGTAATTTATAAAGTATAAATCTCTTTTTAGTCAAAGAACCAATACATGTTATCGTACACTTCTTTCACGTACTGAAAGAATTGTTTCTACTTTTATGGTACCCTGTAAATGAGGAAATAATTGTTAACCGTGACAGAATTTCAAGTCCTGCTCTCATAATGAATAGAAGCACTATCATCTACTTGCCAGTGAATACCAATCATTCAAAACAATTGATCTTTCACAAAAAAATGTTTTTCTATACGAATGAGGAAAAGTCTTTTAGAGAACAATTAAGGTAAGACATATTATGAAAAATACTTGGTTTTCAACACACTAGCACATAGCTAATTAGGACCTGGCCACGACATTCAAAAACAGATTTTTAGTTTTAAAAACAAAAAAACTGTTCTAAAAAATGATTAAAAGTATTTCACCATTATTTTAAAAACTATTTTAAAAAATAAGTTGTTTTAAAAACTCAAA
The DNA here is from genome assembly GCA_037013495.1 of Hippophae tibetana. NCBI lineage: Eukaryota > Viridiplantae > Streptophyta > Magnoliopsida > Rosales > Elaeagnaceae > Hippophae > Hippophae tibetana. Next base: position 16,087,329 of record CM072803.1, read on the forward strand.
ATTCAGATAACAGCTTCTTGTTTTCAATGTTTTTAAAAAAAAATTGAAAACGCCGTTACGAAATAATTAATGATATTTTTGGGGATATTTTGTAATTTCATTTTTTATGTTTAAGCGAGAAGGCAAAGCTTGAAATTAGGAATAATTGAAATTGTAGTTATTTCTAAAAAATTGATAACTTTTTTTGAAAATAAATAATAAGTTATGAGATGAGAATGATTATTATAATATCGAAACTGTAATTAATCGAAATCGAATATATATTAATAATATTTTTTATATGCATATGGTTATATAAAAAATACACTTTTAATAATAAAATACACAATATTTTGAATAATTAGATTAAATTTTATTTATTTTTATTTTTATATATTTTTATTTTACTTATAAATATTTATTAAATAATTAAAAAAAATATTTTTTATAGTTAAAATTTGGTCAATTACGTGTCCAACTTTTTAACCACATAAAAAATAGTCAATGTTTTTGCCTTAAAGTGACACACCAAAAGATTAGAAGCAAAACAAAGCCAAATGAACAAATTCATTTGATGAAAATAGTGTAATGTGTGTAAAATAATGAGAGAGAATATTTTAGAAATATATTTTAAATATTTTTCTAAAAAGGAAGTGACAAAATAATGAGTTTAGAAAACACTTATGTGTCACTATTTTTTATTTATATCAATTTGTTGTATTACCTCTCACTTTGTATCAATTAATTTTATTAGTAGAAGAAATATTTTTTAGAGTTTTTTCCGTGAACGTAACCCAAATTAAAGGGTGAACCATGTTAAATTACCGATATTATTATTTTACTATGTTGAATTTATTTTATTTTTACTCGTTGTGCCCCAACAACTTATATTAGAGATAGTCTAGTAAAATTCTTAGTACGCTCTATGATTATAGTATAGATTGATCTATCACAATAGAAAATATTTTATTAGGCTTATGGCGTATTTATTTACAAAAACAAAAACATAACGAAAAAATGTCAAGCTAGAAGGTAGATATTGAGAAATTTAATGACAATAATAATATCTCTTTATGGAAAATGAGGATGAAGGATATTCACATTCAACAGAAGGTTCATAAGGCGTTGTTGGGGAAATAAAAGAAGGAAGCAATCATCACCAAGGAACAATGGAAGGAGATAGATGAGATTACAGCCAGTACAATCTGTCTAAATCTATCAGATAGTGTCTTGCAAAATATTGAATCAAAAAATTGCAAGACTACAAAAGAAACATGAGAGTCTCTAGAAAACGTTTACATGTCAAAGAACCTTACCAATAAATATTATTTGTGAAAAGAGCTATATCAGATGAGGAAGAAAGATAATGTGAGTATGATGCAACAAGTTAGTGATTTCAATAACAAGCTTTCTCACTTATCAAAATTCAATGCAAGTTTCGGCGATGAAAGAAAGCTGTGATGTTGTTGGCATCATTATCCTCATCATATAATCATCTTGCAACAACCATGACTTATGTGAAAGACAAGATGGAGTTTGAAGTTGTTGTAGAAGCCCTATTGTTATATAAAAAACATAATAGGAAGAGAGATTCAGAAGGACAAGCCTTTATCATAGAGTTTAGAGGAAGGTGATAGTACAGAGAACAGAAACTTAGAGCAAGAGGAGAGACAAATCAAACAAATATTCCAATATTGAATTCCATCATTGTAAGAAGAAGGGTCACATCAATTAATTTTTCCCGGTGTTGAAGAAGGAACATGAAACGAACAAAGGCAAAGTAGTGAAGAAAGACGAATGTAGTGATGCTAAGAAAAAAATACCATAGACTTCAATATCGCTTATGATGAAGATTTTATCGATCTTGCATCACATGAGACTAGTTGGGCGATTGATAGTGGTGCTACAATTCACGCTACATCATATAGAATTTTTTTCTCATCATATACATTTGGAAGTTTTGATGTTGTTAGAATGGGAAATGAAGGTCTGTCAAAGGTTGTTGATAGAGGAGATGTTTGCTAGGAAACAGAGAATTGTACCAAACTATTTTTGAAGGATGTCAGACATATTCCAAACATGTGCTTGAATTTGATCTTTGTATGCAAACTTGCAAATGAAGGATATTGCAACTCCATAATTTATGAAAAATGGAAACTTACAAGAGGCTCCTTAGAAGTGGCTAGAGGTGAAAAGCATACAACTCTGTATATAATGCAAGTGAAGCTCTCTACCGACATAGTAAATATCGTGGAGAAAGATAGTACAATTGAATTATGGCATAGAAGACTCAATCACATGGGTGAAAAAGGTAGGATAAGTCTAGCCAGGAAGAAGATACTTCCCGTAATGGATGAAGTACATTTGGAGAAATGTGTTGATTGTCTAGAAAGACCTTTTCATGCTTACTATAAAAAGCAAACTCACAGTTACACATATGTTGAATCTTTTACCCTATACTCCACTAAAGATGGATGTTCTAGATAAAGTGTGGTCAAGAAAGGATGTTTGTTATGATCATTTGTAGGTCTTTGGCTGCAAAGCATTTGCTCATATCCCCAAGGATGAAAGATCCAAACTTGATGCCAAGATAAGTTAGTATATTTTTATTGACTATGGTCAAGATCAATTTTGGCTAAAGATTTTCTGATCCGATTTCAAAGAGACTTGTCAGAAACCGTGATGCTGTATTTGTTGAAGATGAGACCATTGAAGATATTGTCAAAATGAAGAAGGATGTTCCTAATTCCAATGGTGACTCATCAGATTTGGAATTAATTCTCCCAACATTAGTGCCAAGATAAGTTAGAGAGGAAGACGAGGTTTATCCACCTGATGAAGATGATGCTCTCATAGAAGTTGGTTTTGAAGATGAGGGAGATGATGATGTTCATTATCTAGCACCAACACCTGTAACTTTTCCTCTTCCACTAAGAAGAAGTGGTAGACTGAGACGACCCTCAACCATATATCCTCCAGATAAGTATGTAACTTTCATTGATGAAAGAGAACCTGAGAGTTATGAAGAAGCCATGGATGATGAATCTAAACAAAAATGGATTGAAGTCATAAAATATGAGATGAAGTCCTTACATGAGAACAAAACTTTTGAGCTGATGAAGCTTCCCAAAGGGAATAGGGCTTTGAAAAATAAATGAGTGTTCAGGGTTAAGCATGAAGAACACAGTTCTAGTCCACGATACAAAGTCATACTGGTTGTCAAGGGATTCAGCCAAAGAAAAGAAGTTAACTTTGACGAGATTTTCTCACCAGTTGTGAAAATGACATACATCTATACTATGTTAGGGTTAGTAGCAAGTCTTGACCTGGAGGTTGAACAAATGAATGTCAAAACTGTCTTCCTACATGGTGACTTAGAATAAGAGATATACATGGAGTAGCCAAAGAGTTTTAAACAAAAGGGAAAAGAGGATTATGTTTACAAATTGAAGAAAAGCCTTTACGGCTTAAAACAAGCATTGAGACAATGGTACAAAAAGTTTGAGTCTGTTATGGGGAAGTAAGGCTACAAAACGACTACTTCAGACCATTGCATCTTTTTGCAGAAATTTTTTGATGATGATTTCATTATTCTTTTGATCTATCTGGATGATATGTTTATTGTTGGCTGAAATATTTCCAGAATCAACAACTTAAAAAGGCATTTAAGTAAGTATTTTTCCATGAAAAAATTGGGGCTAGTAAAGCAGATTCTTATCATGAGTATTATTAGAGAGAGAGACGTTAAGAAATTATGGTTGTCACAGGAGAAGTACATTGAGAAAGTACTTAAGAAATTTCTTATGGAAAAGACTAAAGCGATTAGTTGTCCTCTTGCTAATAACTTTAAGCTAAGTTCTAAGCAGAACCCTTCTACAGATAAAGAGAAGGAAGAGATGGAAAAGGTTCCATATGCTTTAGCAATTGGAAGTCTGATGTATGCCATGATTTGTACACATCTAGATATCATTCATGTAGTTGGAGTTGTGAGTAGATTCCTTTCAAATCTTAGAAAGGAACATTGAGATGTAATGAAATGGATTTTCAGATATCTTTGAGGTTCTTTCAAAATATACTTATGTTTTGGAACTAACAAACTTGTGTGTGTCATAGCACTCAAAGTTACAAAAATATGTTGCACTGTCCACTACAGAAGCAGAGTTTATATCAGCAATAAAGGAACTTGGGTTGCAACAAGACAGTTACCAATTATTTTGTGATAATTAGAGTGCTATTCACCTTTGAATACTGTCATTTAGCTGCTAGTTTGGTAGAGTCATCCATGTAATCAAGAGGGGGAGATTTATAGGTCTCACTCGCATGGAAGGAGAACAAAATAAAAAATTTAGTTGCAATGGCATTTGAAAAATTCATCAAATAATAAAAAAAATTGTGACTAAAATTTGGCTAATTATATGGTCAATTTCTAATCACATAAGAGATAGGCAATGTTTTTGCCTTAGAGTGACACATCAAAAGAAGAAAATCAAAGCAAAGTCAAATGAACAATTTTCTTTGATAAAAAATAGTGTTATGTGTGTGAGAGTAGGAAAAATATTTAGAAAAAAATTTGGGATATTTTTCTAAAAGAAGAATAACAAAATAGTGAGTTTGGAAAACAATTGTGTGTTATTATTTTGGATTTATATCAATTTGTTGTATTGTCTCTCACTTTATACCCATTAATTTTATTAGTGGAATAAATATTATTCGGAGTTTGTCCTGTAAACGTAGCCTAAATTAAATGATGAACTATATTAAATTACCGATATTATTATTTTAATTTGTTGAATTTATTTTATTTTTGGTATTATGTTTCAATAGATTTATGTTTTTTTAGTTATATACCCATTTTTTTGTTTTCATATACTTTGTGCTATTTCTTTGGTTAGCAGATAAATTACTGGAGGCTATTTCTATAACCATTATATATACCGTGATATTGTTTTCATTTACTCTTTGCTAATTCTATACCCATTCTATTGTTTTAAACCAAAAGCAATTCATTCTATTCTTTTCATTTACTTTCTGCCTAACTTGTTAGGGTATAGACCTTTCTATTCCTTGGCTTCTAAGATTATTCACTTACTGCCCCATGTTTAATGGAGCTCTGTCATGATTTAGTTCAAATATATGTACTTCTATTTTTATTACCTTTGGCATCAATTGATTAATAGTTTAGTAGTTTAATAACCATTAGTTTAATAGTGGTTTTTGGACCTCTGGGAATTGTTTTATAAGTACCTCCGTCATGTTTAATAGTTTATAATGAATTTTTATAACCATTAGTTTCAATTGGTTATAAATAATTAAGATATAATTTATCTTTAGGTTTATATGAATCAATATCATGGATCAATTGTATAGTATTAGTCAAACAAGCAAAATTATATAGTTAATATTGGGCATAAAATATGTCATGTGGGTATGACTGTATCCTTAAATTAGTGCTTTGGCAGGAAAATAGGAGACAAAAATAGGAGGATGTATAGATAACTTTGTTATATTTTTTTTATTTTTCTTTTTATCTATATTGCAGATCATTTTCCACTTGTATTTGCCGCGGATTGTGCACCTGCAGGTATCAAAGTTTATATTAGCTATTATCTGAATGATCGTGTAGATAATCATTGTTATTTTGTTTAGATGGCTACAAAGGTTATCGATTGGGAGGATGTTGGCATTCTTTTTGGAAAGAAAAAAAAAACTTGTTATTGATATCATAGTTGAAGAAGTGAATAAATGAAAGATGGTCAATTTGGACCCAAAACTTGGAGCAAGATTTTTGTATTAAACAGAAGCTCAATAGGTTTCGTATTAAGCATCATGAATTTAACGACATGTTAAACCAAAAAGATTTTGGCTGGAATACAGAAAGAAACCCTGTGACTGCTGAGGAAGAGACATGAAAAAACTATGTGAAGGCAAAGATAATTTATCACATTGGTTTTACTGACTACCAAAGAAGAGACATGCATGTTAAACCAACACGTATTTTTTTTTATCTTAGGTACGCCAAAAGCAACACAATCCTGTAAGAAAGGATGCGATCGTTATTATCTATTGGGACTTATATTTGATAAATCTACGGTCAAGGGATTTTTTTCATATTGCCTCTACTCAAGATCCTACCCACTGATGATGAAGTTGACTTAGAGGGTGAGCCCTTGGACACCCATGAATTTATTTTTGATATTAATGCCTATGCATCTAGTTTCAATGAAACTGTTGATGTATTAGGTAGTAGCTCAAAAAAAATGCACTGCATTCATGAGTTTAGAATGCAGAAGTATAAAAAGAGTCAATGTCATATCAAATGAGTAGTGCGCTCAATACATGGGCTAGGGTGGCTGATGCAATGATTGAGTATACATTAGCTAGAGGTAAAAGACTAGAAAAAGATAAAAGAAAAGAAAATACTAGCTCTATTGGTGAAGATTTCTATCTACTTTGATGCACTATACTTCTTCAAAAGATAGAAGGGATTGATGGAATTAATAAGGTGAAAGCACTAAAGAAGTTGAAACATCCATAATACAGGGAGTCATTTGTTGGTATGAGCGAAGATATGAAAAAGATTTGGCTAGACCATTTAGACATTATTGAAATATGTTTTGGCTTTCTAAAAGCATGTTAAGATCTTTAAATTAAAGACTCCTTACTAGTTGAGCCTACAAAGCTTAATTGTTGTCGCATGTTGTAATTTTCATAATTTATTTATTTATGTTCTCATAATAATCTTTGGTTTATGCGTTATAAATATGATGAGCTTATGATTGATGAAGAAGAAAATCAAAGGAAGTATGTCTTGATCTATAAGATGCATCCTCCAAAGCAATGATCAATTGTTGGGACCATATTTCTCATCAATGGTGGCAGATCATACTCCTAGATAATTGTTTTTATAATCAAACATTATTACTAAGTTGTAATTGAATTTGACATCTATTATTAAGATGTTTCTTTTCATTTCAATTAAATGAAAGTTTAAAAGATCTAAATTTAATTATAATGCTCAAATTATTGTAAAATTAGTAAAATTAATATTAAAAAGTATACAATGAAAATAAGTTTTTAAAAATGATTTGACCAAACAACACAATCATATTTTTGTTTTAATTTTTTTAAATAATGACTGAACAACTCATCATTTTTAAAAATTATAAAAAATTATTTTTATGTTATAATTTGAAATAATGTTTTAAAAAAATTCTTGAGTTAACCAGCTAAATAAGATTTTATTTTTAAAAATTAATTTTTACCATTGGAAAAAGAATTATGGGTAAGCACATATTAATACCAATGAATATCTTTTTTTTCTATCCCATCAAAAATTTCAAATCAACCTGGTAAGGTCTCCCATACTTAAAAATATTTTTTTCGATAAGTTATATAAAATAGCACATTAATAACATTAAATAGGAAACAATTTATTAGAGTTTAAAAGTGAACAACTTATAATTAAATATGAATTTTTTTTTATTGGAGATTTTTTGCTACATTAGTTACATACATAGTATAACATTAGATACATACATAAAAGGTATAGCCTCCAAATATTTCACATAGTCAACAATATCAACTCACATCATAGATTTCATAGTTTCATTATTAAAATAAGGTGAATTGTTTTCTAATGAATTTATTTTATTATTCATAACATCATGTATCTAAGTCTTGAATGTGGGTGGTTCAATAGATTTAGTTAAATTAGCATCATGAATGTATGTACCTAAGTGATTTTCATGGTGCTCATTATCATGTGTGTTTACAAAATTAACAAGCATATGTTCTAAAGCATGGCGCATGTTATGAAGTACATCATTGGCCAATACATCGATAATATTTATCTTAAAGCAATCACTATTATTATCAGTATCAAAAAAATTATTTGCTTTAAAATCATTAAATGTTACCTATTCATCCTACACTTTCATTGTAAGCTCACATTTTGTATATTAATGAGTGCTCCTCCGATTTCTAAAAATGGACAACCAAGTATGATAGGAATTTTGTGGTTCTCTTACATGTCTAGTACAATGAAATCTACCATAAAGATGAACTTGTCCACTTTTATTAACACATCTTCTACCATACCTTAGGGTCACTTGATTGACCTATTTACCATATGCATTGTTATTAAAGTGGGTTGGTGAACTTGAAAACTAATAGTGACATAAGGTTAATGCTTGCACCCAAGTCATATAATGCATTGCTAAAATGTATGTTCCCAATTGTGTAAGGGATGTCAAAGCTACCTAGATCTTTAAGCTTTTATGGTAATTTTCTCCTAAGGATGACACTATAACCTTCAATTAAGGTTATTGTTTCATTATCTCAAAGCCTTTTTTTTCTTAAATAGGATGTCCTTTAAAAATATTTCATATGACGATATCTGTTCAAATGTATCTATAAATACTCTTTTTATTTACTTTTTTCTCCTTATCTTCTAAGGTTTCACCATTCTTTAAGGTTATTACTTTATAGTGGTCCTTTCCTTCCCCTTTTGGATTAACTTCTTTATTGCTTGGAATTAGATTACCTTGAGGCCTTTGACTTATGGTTTGGGCCAGTAGCTCCATTTGAATCTCTAAATTTTGAATAATATCCTTATGAGTGGACTCTATGCAGTCCACTTATGTATTTACTTAATGGATGGAGTCTTTCATCATTCCTATTAAAGCACTTGTGTTATCCTTACTAGGTGGCTTCTTTTCCTGGACTTGTGATTGTTGAAAACCTAGTGGTGGGAAAAGTTGCTAGTTGCATTGATTACCACCTAAATTGTTACTATTATTCCATGAGGAATCATAATGGTTTATCCATCTTGGGTTGTAAGTGTTTGAGTATGGGTTTCCTTGGAAATTTTGATTTTTGACATAGTTTACTTCTTCATGAAGGCTCCCATATGCCTCATTAGAATGAGGTCCATTGCAATAATCATACAATATGAATGGCCTTTGTACCATATTTATCCCTATACTGCCACCATCTTTTAGTTAAACTTAATAGTATAGCATTTGTTTGAGCTTACATTTTTGTTATGGTGTCTACATCTACTACTCTAACTACCTTTCTTAGGTTTAGCCTATTCACAGGTCATATACAATTGCTAGATGTCATCTCATCAAGTAATGTAAAAGTTTCCCCTTCAGTTTTACTCATTAAAGATCCTCCAGCTATAACATCAATTATAGTCCTCGGTTGCCTCATAATCCTTTACAAAAGATTTGCACTTACAACCAAGTAGGAAGATCATAGTGTGGGTATCTTCTTAATAGCTCTTTGTAGTGTTCCTAGGCTTCATAAAGTGATTCTTCTTCAAATTGCTAAAAAGAAGTGATGTTATTTTTGAACTTAGCTCTCTTTGATTGTTGGAAGTACTTTGCTATGAATTTATGACCCAATTGATTCTATGTAGTGATTGAGCCAACAACTAGTGATTGTAACCATGTCTTAGCTTTGTCCCTCAGTGAGAAAGGAAACAAATGAATGCAAATTGCATCATCTGATACACCATTCATTTTGAAGGTTTCACATATTATTAAGAATGAAGCCAAGTAAAGATTTAGATCATCATTGACCAACTCTTCAAACTGATTTTCTTGAACCATTTGAATGACTCGTGGCTTAAGTTCGAAGTTATTAGCATTGATGCCCGATCTATTAATAGATGATTGGGCTCCATCTACTTGTGAAACTATGAAATCCCTTAAAAGTTTAGGGATGACAATAGCTCATTGATCCCCTTATTTTGCTGAGAAGTAAAGTTTTTTCTATTTTTGAATCAAAAGGAGCAAGATTTCATCTGTCAACCTAGGCACACAATAGAAACACTAAAACAAAAATTAAAAGGTCCAAACTAGTATAGTAATGACTGTTATTGATACCTGCAAAAATACAGGTCGTGCATGTAATATAATGTATCTAAGTACGGATATCAATCCCACATGGAGTTGTGTAACTTATAATCGAGTACCAATATAATTATTACGTATATTATCTGGACAACATAAAATCATAAAATATGAAAATATAAATGACAACTAATTTTAAATCACAAGACTCAACAACCACGAAGGTATATGAGAAAACGATATAAGAATCTATAGTCTCCCGATTTCTCAACATGTGAATCACTAAAATTTTCCCAATATAATCATCAATTAATTATATGATTAATTGAATCTTACTTAGTATGCATTCCTTTCTCAAACACATTATACATTATATAATAATTAACCTAATTATACTTGCATGTCAATTAGATTTCATATCATCAATTATAAATCACACACATAAGAATCATGCATATATCTCTACCTAAAAATTGTGCAAGTTATTTAATCAAGACAAGTAATTAAATAATTCTCTCAAATTTATTTAATTGTCTATATAAGTTAATTGTTGATCAAATAATTAATAACATAAAAATTAGATTAGATAATATAATTAAATTATAATAACAATTGGGGTAAAATATTATATCATTACATGTAGAAAATTGGGTTCTTAAGACACCTAGATTGATGAATTAGCTAGACATGATTATGTTCATAAAACTCAGATTTTTGTAAAGAAAGACAATAAAATTGATAAAGAAAGGAGAAGAACAAGTGATACACTCAATCTCTTTATTTGTAGTACTAAGTTTCTCTTGAATCTTCCTTCATAAAGTTGTGTCTCCTTTAATCTCCTCTTGAGCTTTTTTCTCTTCTTAGCAGCTGCTAAGGTTTTGATTCTTAATTATGTGTTGTTTATGACCTACTTATGTTACTTTAAATAGGCTGAAAGTAATCATCATTAGATCATGATTCGTATTACTTTGATCCAAGGGCTAAGATTGAAAGTTAGAATTTAATTTAAGGCTGATGCGTTAAAATCATTATCGCTTGATCAATTGAGTGATAAATCTTCGATCGATCTACATATGTCTAGATAGATCTACTCCTTTGTGGATTTTGTATTTGTCCTAATTTTTACCTATTTTGATACATTTGATATCTTTTCGCCTAAAGTTATCAAACACTATATAATATTTTTCTCTCTAGTTGTGATTGAACTAGTAGAGCATAATCTTTCTTATAGAAAGTTCCAAATGTTAATACTAATTTTTGTCAACACCAATGATTGGGTGCATTTCTCCTTCCTGTGGACCTAATAAGAGGGAACACATTGTTAGAACCTTGGACCACCACGAAGTATAACGACTTTTGGTCCTCTGTGGTTTAAGTAAGGCTGGGTAGTGAGAATAAGGAGTAGACTTATGTCTCTCCTTGTAATAAAGATATATGCATATAGATATTTAGTGAGAATCAACTCCCAGACGACCTTGAAATCCTCCTGCTCATCACTAAGATTAATTAGTTCTTAAAGGTTGGCTTTATTAGAGAAGTCAAAGACTCCAAGTAGTTAGCCAGTTTATGGCTCAGCTTCAAGGTGAACACTGGGAAACTGTTATGCAAATATTGCGATATTTGATGAAGACACTAGGCCAGGGCCTTTTATACAAGGCTAATAATCATCTCTCTTAAAATTGAAGGATTTTTCGATGTAAACTGAGCCTCTTAATTTTCCTTATGCCACTACCTCTGTTTCCAATGCCCAAGGCCCACACTTCTTACCCTTCGTCATATCAGTTCCCAAAGGCACACCCTCGCCCATTTCCTTTTTCTATCTTTTAACTAACTCCATGAGCCATCCTACTCAAAATCAATCATCATTATCACGGTATAGATTTAAGTGTTTGTCTCTCCTAAGACAATGTTTCAATTATGTGAAATTGAAAATATGTCTATTAATGACCCTTATTTAAAGTGATAGATTTATTTTTATGTTAAAATTTTATCTCATTAATTGATTTATCGTTGGATAATTAAAAAATTAAATACTTATAATATTATATATTTGATATTGATGATTATTTATTAAATAACTCACGTTGGATATTTGATATCGTGATTATTTATTAAATCAATCCTTATTAGACTCACTCACCATTAAATCAATCCTTATTAGACTCACTCACCAGTTATTTGGTAATTAAAATCTTTTATATTATCCCCCATGAATTATATTACGCACATCTAATATTTTTTTTAATTTTTATTTATTTATATATTGTAATTAAATTCTATTATATAATTTTAATGAATTAATATACATTTTTTTTCCAAACGAATTAGTTATCCGAATTTTAATTTTTGACATAATTATCTCAATTGCTGAAATCTAAATAATTAGTTTTCGCAGTCTAGAGTTTTATAAATCTCACTATTACCAATATAATAAATGATATAATAAAATAAATTATATAATATATTGATACTATTGATCTTATCCTCATTAAATAAACAAAAATAAATAAAAAATTCAATCTTGAAATACCAACATATGCAAACAATTTTTTTAAAAGAATATTAATAATTTTAAAAATAAATGCATATAGCTAACATAATTTCTTCATCCAAACAGTTTTATTTTTAATCACTCATTTTTTATAATGTAATGATAAATATATTAAATATATATTTTATAATATGATATACATATATGTTTTAAGAAAAAAAATTAAATAAATATATCATATAGAAATAAAAAAATATTCAAAATATAAATATTTTGAAATTGGGATTTACTGAAATAAATTTAAATACGCAAGTAAACCTACATCTCAAGTTATTAATAATAATAAATAAATTACTTAATTAAAAAAAAACCTACATCTATTGTTATGTAACATACATGGCATATCAACTCTATGCCCTACATCATCGTTGTCAATCATCATCCATATCCATGTATAAAAACACCCAAACCCACCACCATTTTCTCGTCACTTGTAAAACTAAAATCCCCACTACCCCTAAATTCTCTGACCGAGTTCCCGACTCAGTAACCAACCGAAAAACCAACATACTCACCGATGGGCCAGGTGAGTCAAAACTATTTTCTCATTTCTCTCTCTTTATTATCTAATTCAGTTTCTCTAGATTTCAATGTGATTAATGGGTTTAATGTTATTGCGTTTCTTCTGTTGCTTTTCACTCTTAAAACAGAAAAAGAACAACAGCGGTGAAGGTGATAAGAAGAAAGACGATACACCTGTGACTGTGGTACTCAACATTGATATGCACTGTGAGGGTTGTGCTACTAAGATTATCAAAACCGTTAAAGGCTTCCAAGGTATTTTGTTATTAACTTACCATTACATTTCAAAGCATATTTGTACAAAGATTACTAAGTAGTGAGTTCTATGCTGTTCATCTCGGCTTCCTCTGTTTTCGTTTAAGTTTCCCAAACACATTTTTCGTTTCGCTTTATTTTGGATTTCCACGTTATGTATGACCCATTAAGATTCATAGATTTAAGTTTGACTCGTAACGCCTCTTGTGTAATAATAGTATTTCAGATTTTCAATGTTTTCTTCTGTGTATTTTCAGTTCTATAACTTTTCCTCTATTTTGTACCCAATGCTTCGTCTGGTCACACTATATAACTCTGTTTTAGTCTACAATAGTCATCTTTTTAATCTTCTTCTGGGTATTTTTCAACTACATTTTCTCTCAGATGCTTTTGTTTCATAACAAAAATAGGATTTATATTTTAAACTTGCTAATCCGTACACTCTGTTTTTTTCTTTCCTTTCTGGCCTTTTCTGCTTCCTTAACTTTCCTTCCTAATTTCGAACTTAGTTTTTCATTATTTGAATTTATGCAATTTACCATTATTATTGTTTTTATTATTATTATTTCTGAACTATTAATGAAGCTAATTATATGTATTAATGGGTGGTCTGAAAGGTGTGGAGTCAGCGAAAGCAGAGAGCAAGGCCAACAAGCTCACATTGATTGGGAAAGTGGACCCGTCAAAGGTTCAAGAGAGTCTCGCTCAGAAAACCAAGAAGAAGGTTGAGCTCGTATCTCCAAAGAAGGACAACAAGGACAAGAAAGAGAAGAAAAACGATGGTGAAAACAATAACAACGACGACGACGATGAAGATGGTGACAAGAAGAAGAAGGGTGCTGATAAAAATTCCAAAGATAAATCTGATGAGAAAAAGCTTAATGACAAAGAAAAAGGGAAACAGAAATCAAAAGAGGTACCTTCTTTATTCACTTTTATTTATTTATTTATTTATTTATTTCTTTTCCGAGTCTTTTTTAATGGTCCCCTCTATCATGCGCATTATAGTGTTGTTGTTTTAGACCTTTTGGATACTCCTTTATTCATCGGTTCTGTTGCTTAATGAGTAATTTACGTGGGTTACGTATGTTAATCATTATTATACGTTCTAAATCAAGGGATTCTTTTTGCTGATTATAATATAAGTCACTCGAAAGTTGTAGCTTTTACTTTTAGCCTGCGTAAATTAGCCATTTCATGTAATATTATTAAATTTGATTAATTTGTTAAGCAAAATTGTATACTTTTGTAGTTAATTTCTTTATGTTTTATTAATTTGTATATTTTTGGTTTTTAAATAATTTTGAGTTTTGTTTACTTATTAATAAATTATATAAATAATGGAGAGTAGCCTCCGGTGACTACGGTGGTTCTGAAGCTGAGCCTGCACTGCCAGGGATGCTTGCAGAAGATTCACAAAACAATAAGCAGGTCTAAAGGTAATAACTTTTCCCAAACTCTGTGGTTTCAGTACAAGATTTGAACTTTTGTCCTTTCCTATTATTAAGTTGGAAGACCAATTTCATGTTGGTGATGAATGTGATTACAGGGTTCATTGAGATATCCATAGACAAGGAGAAGGAATTGGTGACTGTGAAAGGGGCAATGGACATGAAGGCTCTGGCTGAGAATTTGAAGGAAAAGCTCAAGCGACCTGTGGAGATTGTTCCACCAAAGAAGGAGAAAAATGGTGAAAAGGGTTCTGAAGATGCTAATGAGCAGAAGAATGGTTCTAAGGACAATAATGGAGGAGGAGGTGGTGGTGGTGGAAAGAAAAAGAAGGGAGGAGGAGGGAATGGAGGCCAAGAACATGGAGGTGGTGACAATGGTGACGGTGGAAAGATGGAAGGCAGCAAAATGGAGTACTTGGGTCCGATTGGATTCGGATACGGGTTCGGGTATGGCAATCCATATCAGCATGGACTTGCTGGGTATGCCAATCCATATCAGCATGGACTTGCTGGGTATGCCAATACCTATGGATGTCCATATCAGTTTGCGGCAGAGCCTCCAATGCAAGTTCACCCACCTCAAATGTTCAGTGATGAGAACCCAAATGCTTGCTCTATTATGTGAGAAACAGAGAAATGTAAGTCTATCTTATCAGTTAATCAGTTGGAGAATTAAGACATTATGTAAATGAGAGGATAGGAAGACAGAAGACTTAATTAGTAGTATAAATTTCTGATGTGTTAGTCCAGATTTTGGTTGCCAATAGTATTTTAATCTTTTTAAATACATTTTGTGTCAATTATGAATGTCTACTAGCGTTGGTTTATGTTAGTGATGAGTTTTATTTTATAATTAGTGATACGAATTGTGGTGTTAATATCTCGTTTAAAATAGAAGTAGAGGGCCCAGAGGCTGTGTGTTTTGCATGGTTAGAAAAACAGTCTGTTTGTGTAATTGTTTTATTGGCTGGTTTTATGAATATATAAAACCTAAAAGGGACAATAATTAATATGAGAATGTTGCAGAGTGGAATAATAGTTAGCACAGTGAGACCCTATTAAAGAAGTTGGATAGAAAATGTTACTACCGTGTAGTTTGGGGTTTTGTCTCTGAGTTGTCCATAAACAGCCACTTGTATGTAGACTTGTCACTTTATTAGCATTCATTGTTTTTAAACCAACCCTTTCTTTAGGACTCCCCCAAACACTCTCAAGGCCAATTAGGTTTGACTCAAGAAATATGTATAATGTTTGGGGTTAGAGAACTAATTATGGAACTGAATAGTATATAAATAATATAGTTATTTAAAAATATAAAAAAAAATTATTAACTTTTTTTTTTTTTAAAAACATATTTTATGCACCAAAAACGATTTTGGTGAAGATTCGAAAGAATATTGGTGCTATAAAAATTATGTTATTATAAACTAATTTTTAAAACTAAAAAACTAAAAATCAATTTTTTTTGTGTGTTTTATATTTTAAGAAAACAAAATCAAAATAACTAAAAATAAATAACAATAATCAATTAAATCAAAATTGTTAATTAAGAATATATATGAGAATACATCTAAGAATACTTAATCTTTTAATTTTTAACACGTAAATTATTAAAATCTCTTCAATATAAAATCTCTATAAATTTATTGTTAGTCAAATAATTAATAGCATAAAAATTAAATTAAATAATATAATTAAATTTGAATCATAATTAGAATAAAATATTATATTATCGGACAGTAAAAATTGGATTCATAAAAATCTTATATTAATAAATTAACTATTCATAATTTTATTCATAAAATTCATATTTTTCATAAATAAAGACATGACGAAGAAATACAATCAGTGTCTTGAATTATAGTATCAATTTTTTCTTGAATTTCCAACAAAATTATATCTTCTTTTAAATTTTTTTTTGTATTTTTCTCTCTTTTTAACTTTATTTTTTTTTCTAAAAAAACATATTTTTTCTTCTAAAAAATCATTAACTTTATAGTTCGAAAACTAATTACGGAGCGTGAATAGTATATGATTTGAATTTACTTTCTCTTACCGCTCATTTGAACCATATGTGAAGTCAATTGGCATAACTAGCATTTGCAACAGTAACCAATATAAAATTGCACAATCTCATTTGATTACGGGGTTCAAATTAATATATATATACAGAAACGAATGCATATCTATATTATTCATTTTTTTTTTTAAAAGGAAACTATATTCTGAACAGATTTGATTATATAATGAATCTTGCAACGCCAAGTTGAACCCTGGTAGTTATCTTTTGTTGTCATTTTCATCTATTTTATGCAATGAAGTTATGAAAACATACCAATTATTTATGGTTCTTTTCACTCTCTTTATAGTTCTCGTGCATTTTCCATTTTAAAAATGGTAGATATGCATTAATACAACTCTTCATACAAAAAAAAAGCACAAAAACGATTTAATTCGTGATGTCAGATGAGTTTTTCAATACTTCAATATTGAATGAAAATTGCATTAAATTCCAAAGTTTAGATATATAAAAATTTACTTTGATCGAGTTGTTGAGCTAAATCGTTTTCGATACCTTTTCTAAAAAAAATTGTATAAATCTATTATTTTTATAAAATAAATTTTTATGATCATTTTATAAATGTATCATGTTGTTGTTATCCTATCTAATAAATATAAGACTAAAATGTACTTTTATTAAAAGTAATAGATTTGGATTTTTATTTTTTCTTAGTAAAAATTGGATACCAAATTAATTAAAAAAAATCCAAATTGTTCCCTATACTTTCATCTTTTACACACTTTTATTATTTATTTGTTTGTTTTTACTTATATACAATAGGATAATATTAAAAACAATAATAAGGTTTGACTTAATATCATTAATTATTTTAAAGTTTAAAAAAAATGTTATAAAATCTTTCAGTTATAATTGATAATTAATCTAATAAAATTGTATGGTACAACAATAAATTATTTAAATTTAATAAGATTAATTTTTTATATAATTTTTAGTTCAAAAAAATGTAATAAAAATAAGAAAAGTAATACAAAAAATATAAATAAATTTGCATGTTGGACAAATTATGCAATAAATGATGACATATTTTACTATTAGTTTTTTTAAATTATTTTATATTCATTATTAGTGAGATAATGACAATTTTAGTGTCCCTTTTAGTATTTGGTTAGTTTGCAATTTAATTCGCTAGAAAACGCCAAAAACATAATTGTTGGTATAGATTCTCTTTCACTGACCATAAAATAAAACAAATGGAAAGGTAGTTATTGATACATGATAAATGCTGTATTTTAACTTTGTTTTTATTTATAATTCAAACTTAGTTGTTATAAAAAAAAATGTTTTATTTGGTACATTGTGTGTTCTTGTACTCTTAGTTTTATAATTGAGATAAAGTATATTTAATTGGAAATAGACTGTGATTGCATGGCTATTCATGCCGCAAAGGCTCCATAATTTGAACTTTTTGATTGATCTTTAGCGTTTTGATGTCGAGAAAAAAGGAAGAAAAAAATTAATTATCCTCCGGAATTGGTTTACAAATAGTGACCGGCTAATAATTATATCTTTCGGTATCAACTTTTTATTCATAAATAACATTTGAATTTGACTCAAATATTTAATTATTTTATTAAATTAATATTTTTTTTGTTAATTAAAATAGAAAGAAATATTCTATTATCAAATTTTTTAACATATGATTATTATTTTCTACTAGGAAAAACTCCTCCACATACAAACATTTATACAAAATAGACAACAAAAAATATTGAAAGAAAGAAACAATCTAGACAAGTTCAATGAATTATAGGATCTTTAAAGAATATTCAATACAATCAACATAAATATCTACATGTTCATTAATTCATGATCTATTCATGTAAGGATGTGACTAAATATTTAATGTCATGCACAATTTGTGATATACAAAATTTATTTACTCTATATGTTATCATGATATGCTTATATGAACCAAATAAATTGAAATATAAACTCAAGTTGAACAAACTTCATATGTCCATAATAAGTCTCTCTCTCTATCTATTCTATTAACGTAAGTGCCAACTTATAAGAAATTAATAGGTCTTTCAAAGTTTATAATGAGAAGCTAAGGTATGGGTAAAGGAGAGAAGGAGAAAAGATAATTAAAATTGAACACACATTTGTTAATCCAATCAAACAGATAAGTTCATATCCATGACACTAATACCCTTACACATTGGTTCTTTTCTCTTTACTTCTCAAACTTTAACCAATGAAATTGTGAGAATAATACACAAAAATTATATGTTTATGCAACACTTCCTCAACGTACTTATCATCTCTTCACTTTTATTTTATTTTCTTTCCTGTTTTTTTTAAACAAACAAATCTCAACACTTCATTTTTGGTTTTCTTTTCTCTTCCCCCTTTTTTTATTGATTGAAACCAAGAGGGTAATGTAGACAATCCAAAGAACATACAAAAAAGATGTTGAATCAAAGGGTGGATAAGATAAGTGAAAATAAATATTTAGGCTAAACCAATATATAGGTGCAAAAAAATAAAGAGAGATAACATAATGGCTTAAAGAAGGGAGACTATGGATAAGAAAAAAAGCATTGGTGGTAAGAAGGATCAAATGATTCAAGGATAATCTAAATCTTCTTTCTATCCAAATAGCACCTAGGATTTTGCCTTGAGAGACACTAAAAGTGAATTCTAGAGCTTGTTAGAGAAATACAAATCAATAAGGTAAGAGAATCACATAAGCTTCTCAAAATAACCATACAAATTTACAAAGATATGGCACGTGCAAAGGAAGGAAGTATTTCAGGTAAAAAAAAAAAGGAAAAATATAGCCATACATGCTCTCAAGGAATACAGATGTCAAGACATCCATACTTTAATTTAGGTCAAATTCATGTCAAAACATATATCAACATGATCTCTCTAGAATACATTTTGCATGCAATAATTTAACAAAGAGAAAACATGTTAGTCTCACAACACATTGAAAAAAAACACTACCAAGTGAGATGACAAGGAAGATATTGAGGCAAAACAATGCCCAAGAAGAAGAGGAAAGTGTCTCAAATGAGACAAACAACAAAACTCACATCATCGTTAGTTAGAATAAAGAAAGAAACTGACTAACTAGTGACAACATAAACAATATCCCAAAAAGAAGGAATGAACAAGGGATGTTACAAAAACCACTAAACATGTGAGAAAGGCAAATGTTTCGACATAGAAACACAAGACATGCTTAGACATGGACAACAACACAAACAACAAGAGTTCCAAAAAAACACACAAGTTTAGATATGGCACTATAGGTATGAAAAAAGTCCTAAAGATAGGTATATAACCTATATGACATATAGATGCATATGGTAAACCAAAAAATCATAGAATAGTGAGACACACAAAGACATAAGCTTGAACAAGCATCTCTGTATTGTTCAAAGATCCACATAAAGCATAATAGAAGGAAGATCAAGAAAAATAAGAATAGACACCAATAGGAGATAGAAAAAGGACCAACATACAACATACTAGGTATAGAAATGTACAACCTAGCAAAACATGTAAGATGTAATCTATATGACATGGAATATGAATGACAAGACTTTAGAAAGTATAATCCTAATAGCATGTGACGTGTTACACATATAAAAGGCCATTGAGGAAGAAGCAGGTAGTATGCAAGATAAGTGCACATAAGGAATATGTCAAAGTAACTAGTATGTGAGAAAACTAGTAAAAGATCAGTCAAACAGGTAAAGCCATAAATATGACAATTAACATATTGTGCACGTCAAGAAAAAATTAGAGAGAGACAAAATGAAGCATCAAACAAATGAACAAACAAAATGACATAATCACATACATAAAGACGACAAAAAAAGATATGAAACAAATTAAGTAACTCAATCCCAACACATCACCCAAAAATAGTGATCAAGCTGCATCCCTCAATTTAAAGAATTTATAGGGGCAACATAACTCGGAGATAGTCTCGGACTCATATAAGCATGAGGTGTATATTAAACTCATGATCTATTTTATTTATTGTTTTTAGAAAATTTAGTCAAGTCTTTTATATAGGCTAGGCGAGGTGGACTTTTTAAGATAGATCTATTTATTTTTGCTTACTGCCTCATATGCATCGTGCAACATGTATGAACATGCTCAAATGAGCCACAATAGCAACATATAGACAAAGAAGATGAAAGAGAGCAAGTTGAAGGACATTAATATGTACTCCTTACAAATCTAGGACACTGCCTAGCAATGCGGCCAGTAGTGCCATAACAATAACAAGTAAGAATAGTAGAGTTGGGAAAACAGAATTCTAACTTCGAGGAGAAGTACATGGAGAAGAATAAGAGAAAATGCTTACATTGACTTTCACACGAGGATGAGAGGTCAATTTTTCTCAATATGGTCTCAAATGCCCAAGCTCACCACAGTGGTGACAAGGAGGAATGACTATATGTAAAGGTAGTAGACCACTACTAGAGTGACAAAAAGTGTTAACCTTAAGTTAAGGGTTCACCTTACTAGAGGAAATAGGTTGAAATGACACAACATATTTACCTTTTGGGTATGTAGCACCAGACTTCAACTTTGGCTCTTGATTGGTTAACTTTACAAACTTAGTGGTACCTTCCGTTGAGGTAGAATCCCTTCATCATAACCAATGCTACATTTGTCTCTAAACGTCTTTGTACTATTGAGGATTTCATTTAACTTTTTTGACCCAATCATAATCTTGTTGATAACGAAGTTAGAGTGAGCTAGTTCCTTCTCACTAACACTAAGCTTGTATTTTAAAGCTTTAATAAACTCTTCCTTTTCATTAAGGAATTTTTCAAGATACACT
Organism: Hippophae tibetana; assembly: GCA_037013495.1. Lineage (NCBI taxonomy): Eukaryota > Viridiplantae > Streptophyta > Magnoliopsida > Rosales > Elaeagnaceae > Hippophae > Hippophae tibetana. The sequence goes on from CM072803.1 coordinate 16,108,834, forward strand.
ACAAAATTGTTCAGAAACCCAACTTTCTCATTTAGTTGTTCAACCTTAACTTCCTTTTTGGTAAGTAAGTAGTCCAGATATTCCTTTGCAATCTCAAGAACTATAATTTTCTTCGTCAATTTTTCAATCTCATCACTCTAATCAAAAGAAGGATTAGGACTAACAAATAAAAGTGTAGTTTTTTTCCTGAAGTAGAAACCTTCAATTATTCCTCAAGCCTTTTAACTTCCTCATGATTTGCATTAAACTTTATCAAAAAATCAACATATCTCTTTTGAATGACCTCATACCTTCTTATGAGATCATGTTATTGTCCATCAATAGAGGACTTCCTTTCCTCTAGAATTTTCTTCAATGTGTTGATCTCGTGTTCTTTTTCATCAAGGCTCTCCATAGCCATTCTCTTATTCTTTTTAGACTTGATATGCTCCAACAAGATAACATTGTAGGAATCAAGCAATTTATCTTGTTCATCATCATCATCATCATAATCATCTTTAGCAGTTACCTCTTGAACTTCTGAGGTAGCAGTTGGAGGATCAACGACACTACTAGAGGCAATGAAGACCAAAAATTAGACAATTTTTATATTTTCTATTTCTTAATAGTTCTACTTTTTATTAGTTACAAATAGAGAAATTGAATATGAATATGATTTTTCACAACTTATTATAGTAAAATGTGAATGTTTAGAATATTAAAATGTAAACTTAGAAGAAATTAAAAGGCATTAGAAACTTCACTATTCTTTTTACTTTGCTATTTTTCATTTTTATTTTATTTTTGTTTGTGTGTTGCTTGTTTTTTTCTTGTTTTTTTTATTTTTAGTTTAATGTTTGTGGGTATCATCTCTAAATGCCCTCATGAGACTTAAACTCGTCCATTAGGGAAACCTTGAGGTTTAAAAGCTTGTTGAATATGCTAAATACAACCATGTCAATCTACGGAAATGATTTAGGATAATTTGATTTTTCCTAGTTTTTGTTTTTAGTTTTTGGCCTTTCTTACTAAAAGACTAGCAAGAACCTGGTTGTGGGTTGTGATGAGTGCTTAAGCACTTAACATAATGTGATTTTATGCACTTTAAATGATAGAAAGATATGTATCAACATAGCTTTATTATCTTTTAAAGCAGATATATTTCTTCGGAATCATGGGTATGTTTTGTTGTTTTTATGTATTTCAGCTTCAAAATGATTTAATTAATCAACACTCGATGAATAGAATATGAAAGTACTTAATTACAATATTGAATCATAAAAGATTAACATATGTAAAGATTGCATATGTTTCAAACCATTGCAAAGGGTGTAAAAGAAAATTGTGTTTCAGAAATTCAGGGAGATGTATAACATGGCGTGGTATTTTGTGTGCCACGGTGCAAGCTATCTTATGTCGTGGTTCTCGACCATCGCCATACATGCTCGTTACCAAAAATCAACTCGCAAAAACTGCCTTGAGTACTCACCATTCAAAAGCATAGTTTTGCTCACTCAGTCACGAATCACTGATACTTAACAACAATCAAGATAATAGTGATCTAAAAACAAAAAAAATGATATCTCGATTTTATAGTGCTTTGTTACATTTTTCTATATAAGAAACAAGAGAAGGAGTATTGATAGAACTCACCCAAGCGCACGGCTTACCTGATCGAGGGTCCTTGCCAACCACCTCATTTGGAATCTAACAAGGGCCTCAATGAGGTGCCAAAATATTTAAACTTTGTTTCCAAAATTGTCGAATAATTTTCATAAATGCCCACACCCAAAAGGAAACAAAATCATAAGCGATAATGTAGGCTTGCTCATCAAAAATCACAACAAAACCTAGCATGTATACTACAACAACTAACCCTATAGTATGATTAAACATGCTCATATAAAAAGTGTACCAAACTATTTACGTGTGTATATTATTGATTGTCAGTAGCCAATCTTACATAGAAGAAAATAAATACACTAAATAAAATAAACTGACTCTGTGTTTTGCACAAGAGATGCCAACAAAGACACAAAGGACTATATAACTTATGCTAGTGACTTAATTAAATATCAATTTATAAACTTTAATTAATCATTCTAGATTACTTTGATTATTTCACTTAAAACTAATTCTCATATATATATAATGATACTGAGTTTTAAGTAGACACAAATAATCGAGGATATTGAAGTAAATTATTTAAAAGATAATAGCACATGTAAATAAATGAACATTTCTTTTTGTTTATTATAAATTCAACATTGTTTAAATAAAAATTCTTTGCATTTAGGATTATATCCTAACATTGTTCACACACTACATGGGTATGTGGTTGTTGTTCTAGTTTTATGATTAAATTATAAGACATATAAATATCATAATAATAGTGTTGGAAAAATTGTTATTGTCCAATACAATAGCTTTCGTAATTTTTCTAATAAAGATTTAATTTTTATATGAAAGGTTTCCAAGAAACATTAACAAGGTAGTCCTCTCGCCATCTCCTACATGGATAACAAGTCTTAGCCATAAAAATTTAAGTGTCGAAACGAAAGATGCCAAAGCCAAGATACATCTTTGTAGCAAGTTTTGAGATACTTTGCTACATAGTTTTAAAAATTCAATAAGAACATCTTATTTCTTGACATTGCACATTAGTGATCAAATTATTTCTATCATTTCTTATTGAAAGACTATCATATTCCATGTGAATATCATAGTTTTTCTAAAAAATAAGTTGACCCAAACTGAATTTTATTTTTCATATTGGGCATGTAGTAGACATTTGTAATAAATTGATGTCTTTCATTATTTAATCGAATTAGGATTTTACCATTGCCTTTCACTAAAATCTTGGACTCATCACCAAACAAAACATTATTGCTTATCGATTTATTGAGCTCCATGAACATGCTTCTTTTTCACATATGGTTGCTTGCACTAGTGTTTATCAAGTGTTATCTTGTCTTTCATCATCGCCCTTGAATGCTAATAATAAAATTTCATCTTTTTGACTCATATCTTTTGTATAGATAATTTTCTCTTGAACTTTGGTTTTGGGAACTTTACAATCTGAAGAGTTGTGTCCAAATTTTTGACAATTATAACACTTAGTTTGTGATTTATCATACCTTATTCTTGTGTTGTTCCTCCCATGACAACTTGTTGAGTATCTCTTCTATCTTCATTATTGTTGAAACTACCTCATCCACATCCTTGACCTCACTCTCATCATTGGACATGATCTCTTCTACGTTGACCATATTCATTACCGAAGATTTCTTCCTTATCTTTCAAATTGACTTACATCTTGAGAAGTTGTTCCATAATATCTTGTTTTTTTTGTATTTTTCTTCATATGCTTACAAGGACCCTAATAATTGGTCGATAGTCGTATCCTTCTATTCTTTTATTTTCTCAATTGTCACCATAATGTTCTTGAATTAGGATCCAATTAGTGGAGTATCTTCTCTATGATCCTTACATCTTCAAATTTTTCATTATTTCTTTTCATTTGATTAGAAATTATCAAAATTCTAGATAAATAATTGAAAATGGGTTAAAGCTTCAAACTCTTCTTTTAGTGTTTTAAGACACCCATTTTGACTTACTTAGATTCCTTGCACAAGGATTGAAGCTTTCCTTAACTTCCTAAATATTCTCAAAACTATTAGCCATGTCTCTTAATACAATTAAAATTTTAAAATTATTTTTGCACGGACATATTTTAAATGTTGAAATACCTTAAGAGGGTCTCAGACCACACTCCATATTTGTTCAACTCGTGGTCTCTAAGCATATTACTTTGGTTGGAGTGTATTGGTGCATACATGTGAACTCTAATCGAAATGATTTTTTTGGCATAGTATTCCTCTCATTGAAAGTTTCAATTTGATATATTATAGTGTGATATTTTTGGAACCAATTCATCAACTCTAATGAACTTGACGTTTAAACTCAAAATATTAATCTATCAAGAAGAGTAATTTTTATGTTTAAATATCCATTTTTTTGTCCGTATTTTTTAGATGTGATTTGAACAAACCTTTTTATTCAATGAAATACTACCAAGAACTTTCTTGAACAAACCTAATCCACTACTTCTAATTTTGACGTAAACGACACAATGCTTACATGGGTTTGTAGTCATGCAATCATAACCTTAAATAAAAAGATTTCAAGCAACTCTATGCCCACATGCATTTTGATTTTGGAATCTAAAACCCATCATCATCATAAACTTTGTACTTTTGAATTAAAAAAAAGAAGCCATTTTTTACGTGAAAATTGCTCCTAATCCCATATGCATTGACTAGTCACCTATATTGTAATCGTCGAGTTGGTATGTATTGGGAAAATCGGGTATATTTTCCCTATTCTAAGTAGTTACTATTCACTTCTGATTTAAATGAATAAAGCTCAAACTAACCCGACAAAATAATGCTATTGGAAATATAATGCTAAAATAAACTAAAACAGATATTAAAACATAAATATTAAAGCAGAAAAATAATAACACCATAAATTTAACGAGATTCGGTATAAATGTTACCTAGGTCATCCGGCGTCATTGACCACTTCCACTATCTCCAAATGGATGAACTCCAAATTACAATTAATTGGGTAAAATTGAGCTAATCAATTACCCTTACAAAAGAGACGAAGATTTACAATTTTTTGGGATGTTTACAAATGGTGGAGGACTTTATTTATAGCCCCAAATCTAACACATATCTCCATTCCTAACCAATGTGGGACTTTTCTAATTTTCTCACTAAGGAGCTATATAACAAATCTCCACCTTAGTGACTTAGTGATTTTAAATGATTTCTTCAATTACTAGATCAGCGATGCCAGTGCCAATTCAGATTCGTAGGATATTAATCAAGTCCAGACAATGTTTGAACTTGATTGTTATTACCACCTTGGTCATCATATCTGAGGGATTTTCTATAGTACTAATCTTCTGAACTAGTACTCCATCTTCTTCAATAATCTGTCTTATCTTCACTAACTGGATTAACAATTTTGCTTTCAAACTCCACCTGTTTCGAAGTTTGCTCCACCTACTCTAAAGTGCCATCAATCCTTTTAGTTACCTTTCTCAACAATGTAGATTCATCAAAGGTAACATCTCTCCTAAAGACTATCTTTTTCGTTTCAAGGCACCATAATCGATATCCCTTAGAACCAGAAGGGATCCCCAAAAAATGGCTTTCTTGGCTCTTGGATCCAACTTTGATTCCATTACATGGTAGTATGCAATTGTACCAAACACATGTAAGAAATCGTAATCTCTAGCAAGTTTTCCAAACCATACCTCCATTTTGTTGTGGTGTTTTTTGAATAGTGAAGTGTCGCACTATCCCTTCTTCTTCACAAACTTTCATAAATTGATCGTTTGTGTACTCAGTGCCATTATCAAACCTCAGACGCTTGATCTTTTTACCAGTCTGAGTCTCGATCATCTTCTTCCACTTGAGAAAAATCCCCATCACTTCATCCTTCTTCTTCATGAGATACACCTAAACTCTTATGGAGAAGTCATCAACGAAAATGACATAATAATTTTTGCCACTCATAGATGGAGTTCTTATTGGCCCCTATACATCAGTATGGATGTAATCCAAAATGCCCTTTGTATCATAGAGAGCAGTGCCAAAGCTTACTCTTTTCTACTTTCCCAATACACAATGCTCACAGAATTTCAACTTGCCGATTCTCGCACCTTTTAACAGGCCTTGCTTTACTAGAATTTGCAAAGCTTTTTCACCAGCATGTCCCAAACGCATATGCCATAACTTGGTAGTTTCTAAATCTCTTTCTTCCTCTGAAACTGTTGTTGATGCTGTCCCAATAACCGTACTACCAAGGTACTAGTACAAGTTATTCTTCCGAACACCTTTCATCACCATAAGTGCTCCAGAAGTAACCTTCAATGCCCCATTTTGTATGGTCACAGTGAAGCCTTTTGATTCTAAGATTCCCACAGCAATGAGATTCTTCTTTATATTTGGAACATAATGAACATCTGTCAAGACCCTGGTTGAACCATCTTGATTTTTCAAACGGATTGTACCAATTTCCAAAACTTTGCATGGATAATCATTACCCATGAAAACAACTCCACCGTCTAGTTCTTCAAAGTTAAAGAACCACTCCTTGTTAGGAAACATATGGAAAGTACATGCTGAATCAAAAATCCAATCACCAAGATGGGATGCTGTTGACGAACCAACCAATGCAAAATCTGAATTTGAATTGCTTTCAGCTACATATGCATCAGATTGCACAGGTTTTCCTTTCTTTTACAGCTTTAGACAATTTTTCTTCCAATGGACTTTCTCATGACAAAAAGCACATTCATCTTTACCAAGTCTTCCTTTTGATAGAGATCTACCTCTCCTTTCTTTATGTTGTGTTTGCGAACGTCCTCTTACAAACAATGACTCTGCTACTTCATTCCTGCTTTCTCTTTTATCTTTAATTCTAATTTCATAACTATACAAAGCAGTACAAACTTCCTCAAAAAACACTTTATCCTTCCCAATGAGTAAGCTCGTTATAAGATGATCAAACTCATCAGGAATGAAGGCTAACAACATCAAGGCTAAATCTTCATCTTTAAAAGTTTAATCCATAATTAACAAATCTACTACTAATTGATTAAAAGCATTAATGTGGCAGTTTATTGTAGTACTTGGAAGGTATTTAAACTGGAACAACTTCTTCTTTAAATAGAGTCAATTCTGTCCACTCTTCTTCATGAACTTGTTCTCCAACGTCTTCCACAACTTACTTGCGGATGTATCCTTCATGAACATGTACTTTTGTTCTCTTGAGAGACACGAACAAATTGTACTATATGCCAATCAGTTGATATTTTTCCACTCTACTTCATCTGCTCCATCTGGTTTTTCTTCTTCAATGACGATTTCTAGACCTTGTTGAAACAGAGCATCTAGAACTTTGTCTTGCCACATGCCGAAATGGCCGGTTCCATCAAATTTCTCCACTTTGAACCTTGCATTCATTACCATAGTTCTGCTTAGCGAGGATGATTGGCCTTTATATGAAAGAAATTTGTCTTTCACCATTTCTTCAAATTACAACAACTAGCAAGTATATTCCAATAGTAAACAAATGGAATACAAACAAATGCTTAGGTAAAAAACTTTCGGCTCTGATACCAATTATTGGGAAAATTGGGTATATTTTCCGTATTCTAAGTAGTTACTATTTACTTATGATTTAAATGAATAGAACTCAAACCAACCCGACAAAATAATGTTATTGGAAATATAATGCTAAAATAAACTAAAACAGATATTGAAATAGAAATATTAAAGTAGAAAAATAATAACACCATAAATTTAACGAGGTTCGATATAAATGTTACCTAGGTTATCGGGCGTCGTTGACCACTTCCACTATATCCAAATGGATGAACTACAAATTACAACTAATTAGGCAAAATTGAATTAATTAATTATCCTTACAAAAGAGATGAAAATTTACAATTTTTTGGGATGTTTACAAATGGTGAAGAAGAGCTTTATTTATAGCCTCAAATACAACACTCATATCCATTTCTAACCAATGTGAAACTTTTCTAATTTGATGACTAACGAGCTATATAAAAATATAAAAATTAGATTTTTTTTACGTAAGTGTAAGATTAAATGCCAAGGTATAACTTTTATAAATCAAATAACTAAAGTGATCAAAAATTTAAGCTTTGGCCCTGAAAGTATTATTGCATCTTTCATTTGTTCATTACCGAATCATGTTATTTTCTTTTTAATTAGCCAATAATTAAAAATATATTATTTGAATATTTTTGTGACTTAGTTTTTACAATTAATATATAAATTATTTTATTATTAAAATTAATATACATAATTTCACAATTATTTCACTAACATTATCAAGTTACTTGATACATAACTTACGTGAATATTATTATTATATATCTTATAAAAGTGCCTTTTCTTCTACTTTTGTTCATTGCACATTTTCTTTGTTGTTTGAAAAAAGTGTAATTGATTGTTTTCATTGTTTCTTTTTTCTAAACTTTATGGAAGTTTCAAAGGTAAAGAAAACTGAAAGTTTTATATACTGATGGCAATGACCATAATGTGTTATATATATATATATATATAGATCGTGACGAGCATCATATACATGCTACACACCCAATATATATATATATCACATAATCAATATGGTTATAGTTTATATGATATGATTTTATTAATTAATCATGAATTAAATTAGTATTCTTTCTTGTATTTCTTTTTTAAAATTTGTGAATTTGCACGTGGCATAATTATAAAAGAAGAGAAAAAGGTGGTTTATGTTTTCTTTACATAATAAAAAAGCAATAAAAGTATTAATGTTATGTTTGGTTGAATAAAATAAAATATAATCAAAATTAATTCCTTCTATTTTTGTGTTTTGTTGGGATGAAAAATGAGAATAAAATGGAATTAATGTTTCTTTCTCTCTCTTAAGGAATCTGTTTTCATTCTCATCTCAATTTTTTTTCTTCCAATTTTACCACAATTCCAAATATAACCCAAAATCTAAAATCCTAAACCCTAATCCCAAATCCCTAAACCCTAAATCTAAAATCCTAAAACCCTAAACCCTATTTAAAAAATAATAATTTTAACCTTAAACCTTAACCCACAAGTATAACCCAAAACCCTAAACCATATTTAGAAAAATAATAATTTTAATCATAAACCTTAATCCACAAATATAACCCTAAATCTTAAACGGTAAATCTCAAAACCTAAACCATATTTAGAAAAATAATAGTTTAAATCATAAACCTTAATTCGCAAATATAACCCTAAATCCCAAATCCCAAAACTCCAAATCCCAAATCCTAAAACCCTAAACCCTATTTAGACAAATAATAATTTTAAGCCTAAACCTAAACCCACAAATATAACCCTAAACCTTAAATTCTAAATCCCAAATCTTGAAACCCTAAACTCTATTTAGAAAAATAATAATTAACCCTAAACCCTATAATCCAAATCTCAAATCTCAAATCTCAAAACCCTAAACCCTATTAGAAAAATAATAATTTTAATAATATATTTTCTTTTTAAGTAATAATTATTTAGAAAAATAATGATTTCAATAATGTATTTTGTCTGACAAAAAAATAATAATTAAATGATATTATTTAAACTTTGTATTAAGGTAATATACAGTATTTTCCATTTCATTTTAATTGTAAACTAAATATTATAATACTGATTCCTTCTTTAATTCCAATAATCAAACCAAACAAATTTTTCTCCCGATTTCATTCTATGAATCAAACGCTACCTAAAAGTTTCAATGGAATTGAATAGATCAAAAAGAAAATTTTACTATTAGGTTTGCTTTGAATAATAAAATGAAAAAGAAAGTTCAATTAAAATAAAATTTTGTTTATAATTGAAAATAAATGGAAAAAATTGTGTATTTAAAATAAAGATAAATGAGGGAAAATATGTTTAATATATAAAGAAAATAAAACATTATTATAATTTATTGTCTTATTCCATTAATAAGTAGGTGAAAAGAGTTCATTCTTGAATTTATTCATTTAATTTCTACTATAAAAATTAAATTATACATAATAGAATATCTGAAATTTTATCATTATGTCATTCCTACTAATTAAACACAAAATCATGTCATTCCTACTGATTAAACACAAATATATACGCAGTTATAAATCCATGAAACTATACCAATCTTATTTCGAGTATTATTATCTTAAACAAAACTCACGTGCGTGTATATATATATATGTTATTGTGTTTTTTTGTAAGAGTACAAAATTTACTAAAACCAACCTATTTTATATTACATGAACCAAACCAATCCAACATTTTTGATTTTCAATTTTTGTTGGTTTGGATTAATTCTTTTCTTTTTATAAAATTGACTTATATTAAGTTGATTTAGTTATATTTTTTCAAACTTTAAAAAATAAAATGGGTTCATCCTTTTATTTTATATAATTTTTTTATATTTTATTTAGAGTTTTATTTTCTCTTCTATCATTTCTTTTTTTATTTTCATAACAATACCTCATGGTTCCTCATTCCTCCCTCCTCACTCATCATCCACTGCTTCACCCCAGCGGAAGTGTGCTAGCTCACACATTGTTTCACCCATTTTAACATTTATGATTGATAGGGGTAATAAATCATTCCTAACTTTTACCAAACTTTAGAGCTATAATCTAATTTTAAAATATAAATTTTAGTTAATTAAAATTGTTGATATTAGACAAATGATTGAAATCTAAAATCTTCCAAATTTAAAAATTATAATTAAATAACTTTGAAAAAATAAAAACTATAATACAATATTTTTTAAAAAAATTAATAAATAAAATCTATAAGCAAAAAAAAGGGAATTTTTTTCTTCACAAATATACTTGTTCCAACCCAAACCAAATTAATAAAAAAATTAGTTTTTCAAATTTATTGATTTAATTAAGTTGGTTTTTATTTTTCAAAAACCGATCATATTGATTTAATTTTCATTTTCATTTAAAACCAAACCAACTCATATATGCATAGTCTTAATTTTTCTAGTACAATATTTGATCTCGATTCAAGAGTGTATTGTTTGAAAAAAAATAGAAAAAAGAAAAAAAAACACCAATATTATGAAAATTTATAGGCTGTCAATATAAGTAATTGTATTGTATTATTATTATTTGGTAGAGATAAGGTTAAATTTGAATTGTGTTAATACTGGGTTGGTTCACATGAATCAAGTTCTTCAAAAGCCCCTTATAGCTTCGACAATCGTCTCCTTGTTATGCAATGTCGCCTTCCCAGTATATCTCATTCTTCTTGTATGCTTTTGATACTTCTTTGGTATGTGTTAAATTGGCCCAAAACTTTTCTATAGCCCATATATCTAAATAAATCCTTGTCTCTTATTATATATATATATATATTAGTTCTTGCGTAGTGCAGCAACTAAGAGCTGCTAGAAAAACTGGAAAAAGAACATAGAACAGAGCTGTTGAAAAGAAAAAGTCCTCCAGCAGCTACTAGAGCTGAAACAATAAGAAAACAGAGTGCACAACCGCAAAATAGAAGAAAGAAAATAGGGAAAATCAGCCCCAATGACAAGCTGCATGTCTATTTTTGCTGTCATTTGTTACCCATAATTATTTTTTTGTGCAACTAAATTGGACCCAAATTTCACTTCCGTAAATGCTAATTTATAACAGATTAGTATCAAAGAATTGAGTTATTATGTTATTTATTTGAACCGATCAAGTTTGCTCTTTTAGATTTGTTTTGAGCTTCTGGTTATCTAATTGGTTTCATATTTTTTAGGTTGTGCTTTTGTTTATTTAATATTGGATTTTGTATCATGGTGACAAAATATGAAATTGAGAAATTCAATGGTAAAAATGATTTCAGTCTATGGAGAATGAAGATGCGGTCCATATTAGTTAAAGAAGGGGCTCGTTAAAACACTTGAAGGTAAGAATAAATTGTCAGAAAAATTGACTATTGAAGAAAAAGATACATTGATGGAAAATGTTTTCAATTCAATTCAATTATCCTTGTCTGATGAGATATTACGCGAGGTTGATGATGAAGAATCTTTCGCTGGGTTATGACTTAAATTGGAGAATTTATATATATATATGACCAAGTCTTTGACAAGTTAGTTATATTTGAAGCAGTATTTGTATACATTTAGAATGTCATAAGGTACACCTTTACACGATCACCTTGATAAATTTACTAAATTATTTGTGATCTAAAAAATGGTGGTGTTAAGATTGACGATGAAGATTAGGCTTTAGTTCTATTATGTTCTTTACCTCATTGATTTGAACATTTTATGGATACCATGCTATATAGGTGAGACACTATTGATTATATTCATTCAAATCTTTGGGGTCTTTCTCGTGTTGTGTCTAAGGGTAGTGCCTGGAATATGTTGACTTTTATTAATGACTTTTCCCGTCATGTTTGGGTTTATTTTCTGAAAAACAAGAATGATGCATTATCAAAATTTGTAAAATTCAAGGCTTGTATAGAAAATCAAACATTTGAGAACTTACAATGGTTTGGAATTTTGTGAAAGAAATGGTATAGTGAGACACTACACTGTGCGTCATACACCACATCAAAATGGAGTAGCAGAATGTATTAATATAACTCTCTTAGACAGCTAGTTGTATGCTCTTTCAAGTTGATTTGGATAAATCTTTTTGGGTTGAAGATTTTAACCATGCCTACTATTTGGTGAATCGATTTCCATCAACTACAATTGAGTTGAAGAATTTGTTTGAGGTATTCTCTGGTGCTTCTGCTAATTATTCTAATTTGAAAGTTTTTGGTTGTCCTGCACATATATCTAAATAAACCCTTGCACGCACGCACACACACATACACACATATATTAGTTTTTGCTTAATGTAGCTGCTAAGAGATGCTAAAAAAACTAGAAAAAGTAGAGAATAGAGAATGGAGCTGCTAAAAAGAAAAAAAAGGTCTCCAGTAGCTACTAAAGTTGAAACAAAAAGAAAACCGAGTGCACAGTCGCAAAATAGAAGAAAGAAAATAGGGGAAATCAGCCATAAGGACAAGTTTTCCATTTATGCTGTCATTGGTGGAGTTTCTCTCATTTGTATGGTAATATTTGATTTAATAGCAAATTTGTTAATTTATCTTGCTATATATTACCAGTAAATTAGATGGAGTTATTTTGTGGGTATATTTGGGTTTTCTTGGTATATTTTGTAAAGGTATCTGAATAATGATGTTTGTATCTCTATTTGATTATTAGTGGATTTTTTTCGGTGTGTCGTCATCAATGGAATAGACTTTTGACATTTAAAAGTTGAACCATTTAAATCATTATGTTCCATTTATTTTTCTCATTGTTTATTATTTTGCTCTTACCCATAATTATTTATTTGTGCAACCAAATTGGACCCAAACTTCACTTTCGCAAGTGCTAATTTATAACAATATGGAATCAAGTGCATGATTTTAAAATGGATATAGTTACTCTTGCTAATGGTAATGTGTGTTCGGTGAAAGTGAGGATGATTTTTTAGCTTTTCCGTCCCTCGATGCCTGGGGCTTAGATCTGGTTCAACAGTATGTATGTTTATGTTAAGTAAAAATATGGACGTTTCTTTACTTTTTGTTACAATAAGATGTTTCTGTCCTAGCCCTTTTGCTACGTCTGAGTTCAACCTCAACCTCTTGTTCAGATTCTTTGTTTTGATTATCTTCATTCATAGTCTCATATGTTCGTTTAGACGAACTTGATTCTTCTTGAGATTTAATTGGAAATACATGTTTAAAGAATGATATATTCCTTGATTTTATTATCATGTTCTTGTGTATGTACAACCACTTTTGTCTATCCAATGAAGATGCAATCTATTGTTTTTGGATATATCTTTACTTTTTTAGGTGTAGGTATAACCACTTTTGCAAGACTACACACACAAATATTTATAAAAAGGTACCCTTCCTTTAAATAATTAATACTGTATCTTATGTGTCTTTTTTGGGGTACCTTATTTAAAAGGTAGTTAACTGACAAAATAGCTTCCCCCCACAAGTTCTATGGAAACCTAGAACTTAATAGCATTGCATTCATCATTTCTTTCAAGGTATGATTCTAACGTCCATATAGAATCCATGTTTCTCAAGCAACGAACCTCTCAAGGTTCTTCCAAATCTCTACCATTTACAGTACGTTGTTTAGAATAATCTCTTTTTCAGATGTCATCTTTAGAATCACTTTACCTCACCATCATTCATAGAGGTTGGAAAGTTCCTCATTCATAACTTCTCCCATTCTCAAATGGTTTAGAGAAAGTGAATAACTCATTATTTGAACATATGTGTCTAATAGCACCACTGTCGATCCATTACTCTTTTGAGTTGGACCTAACAAATTCACATTCGAAAACAATTGTCAACATGACAATGTTATCCATCACATTTGTTGTCATCTCAAAAATAAATTCATGTTTTTAAATGCATTGATATCCAAAAGGAATCAAAATTAATTTTGAGATTTGAATTTAATACAATTAATTCAAAATTAATTAATTCAATTTGAAAATTAATTTACTCAATAAACAAAACTTAATTTTCTTTTATCCAAGTTTGATTTGTATTTCAACATATACAAAATCCAGTAATCCATATCCATAGATTATAAAATTAAGTACTTTAAAACTAATGAGTACAAAATTTACTTCTTTTGTAAATACAAAATTCATTTACTTTGTACACTATGAAAACTAGAAAATATAAAAATTATTATTTCTTAAAAACGATATATCCATCTTTAGTAAAAAAATGAGAATAAATTTATAAACTTTTACAAGTACAAAATTTACTTATTTCAAAACACGAAATCAAGTAAATTGTAAAATACAAAATTCTATCTTTTTAGAAATACAAATTTATTTATTTCTTATAATAAATATCAAATTCATTGATTATGAATTCATATTTAATCAATTATAAAATTATAATATTTTTCTCCTACAAATCGTATTTTAAAACATATGAATTAATTTCCATATCTCAATACCTAAATTAGTTATTCAGCGTCTAAAATTTTAATCTGTAAATGGATAGTTCACAGATAATTATATATGAATTTCAATAAACAATTTCTATCAAAGCATTATATCAAGCACATATCAACTCTCGAGTCGAAATGCCAAGAGTTGTCATAGCAAACAAATATAATCAACTATACAATTAATCCAAATAGATTATTATATTTTACAATACTTTAATTAATTAAACATAAATTATGTTAGCCACGATGATTTATTTACTATGATGTAACAAAGTTAAAAGATAATCAATATGAAAGTATTTCTTAAATTAAAAAAAAATTAAAAAAAGGTTATAATATGTATAAATTAATAACTAAATTATTGAATTAATATATAAGGAACTGTATGATCTAAAGAGAAAATAAATTCCAAAATAAATAATTTATTTGTTAGAAAAAAGTAAAGTAAAAATAAAATTATATATTACAAGTATATTGGATTAAAACCATGAAAACTTACATACATGACTTAAAAAAAATAATAAGCAACATTTAATTCATACAACAGCATAAGTTGTCCATCAAGCTTAGTTCACAAAAATTAAAAATCAAACCTACATATTAATTCAAGAACTGTTACGTTATTAGATTGGAACAAGAGAGAAGTAACATTATTAGAAATTACCAGTATCAATACTTACTAAAAGTAAATAAGAACAAAAGAAATTTAGGTACATGTAAAGATACAGTAATAATGACCACAGAGATACAATTGAATTATAATTAAAATAAAGTTTTAATAACAGTAAAGCGTAGAAAATGATGATAATAATCAATAGGAAAAAATATAATTGTTGAAATATACCAAAGTGGTATAAAAGTAATGGTAGAGAAGAAAAAAATGCAATCAAAAAAATAAAAATTAGATAAGAATACTGATAACATGGATTATTAGTAGCAAAAAAGGAATTGTATAAAAAGTAAAATAAATAGTTATCAATACACATATACACATATTTTAACAGTACAAAGTTTAACAAAAAATATAGTAATAGCATCCAAGTAATTAATAATATTAAATTAATAAAAATCAAAGATGTAAGCACTAATTTTTGGAAAAAAATTAAGTTAGTAAAAATATCAATCCAAAAAAGAAAATAATTATATCATAAATTTAAGATTGTATTTGTTTGTCCAAAAAAAGAGAAAATTATCTTAAGATTATAGGAAATAATACATAGATAAACAATTTAAGAATAAAATTATTTTATTAAAATTAGAAATATATATAAATATAAAATTTAAATAAATAATAATCGAGGTCTATGTATTATGCAATGTCCTTAAAATAATTTTTTCGCTCACCGTATGTGTTTGAAAACGATAAAAACTTATCTCTCGTGATACAATAATAAAAACTTATCTCCAATAATATAATGATTAAACAATAATAAATTTATACCACAATTTATTATTTCATAAATTTTAAAGTGTCTGAACTCTATTAGTGAAACCTAAGTAGAAAATTAAATTATTTTTTTTACCCTTTTCTCATACTAATACCGTTCTTTTAATTTATTTTTTCTCTTTTTCATTTCCTTCTTCTTTCTCGATCCCTCTGGTTTTTCTATGTTTTTTTTCTTTCTGTTTTCTTCTTCCTCAATTTTCTTTTTATAAAAAAATATATCATAATTAAATAAGATTAAATCAGTTGAGAGAAAAAAAGAAAAAAAACTGAAAAAATAATAAAGAATATAGAAACAATTGAAGGACGCGCGAAAAACAAAAAAATTATATTAAAGATTAAAAAAAACAAAAAAATTATATTAAAGATTAAAAAAAACAAAAAAATTATATTAAAGATTAAAACGGAAGAACTAAAAATTTAATGAAATGAAATTAAAAATGAAATTAATTTTAATTCGATATTTTCTAACAAAAACTTATAAGAAAAAAAAAAATAGTTAATACAAATATAAGGTTAAAAAAGAAAATAGAATAAAATGAATAAAAAAAACCGAACTTACAACTAAACCTTGATTGTCCAATCATCAACCTTTGAACGTGACTTCTTAGACTTCCCTGGTAATGCATACACCAGTAATCTCCTTTTATGCATCTTAATAAGTATGAAAAAATAAAAAAATTAATAATCATAAGCAGTTAAGCCTTTCGTTCTAAGTAATAAATAAATAAATTAATTAAATACATAACACATACCTAAATTTTAGTACCTAATATGTTAATCTCAATGATAAAACATATGTCAATAATAACATATTACTTCAAAAAGCAATAGATTTAATAAATTAATACATTACTATTAAACATAAAATAAAAACATATTTCCTGCATCAATAACCAATAATATACTAATATACTCACAAAATCAATAATACACAATTTGTAATACATATGAAAGTAAAATGTAAATAGTCACATCCTAGTAACAAAAAAGATATAATTGATTACGTACTATTAACAAAAATAAATAACTGACCATTTTCTTAAATTACTAATCAAAATAATATAATAAATACATAATTCTCACATTAATCAACAACATTATAATTACAAAAATGAATGCAGAAATCAAAGCATTGAAATAAAGAAAAACAAACCTAAAAATGAAGATAAAAATTCAAAAAATTAATAATAAAATCATTGTAATTGAAAAAAAAATCACAATAAACCTAGAAAATTGAACACCAAACGATAAGAAAATGAAAATAAATCAGTACAAATAATATACTCACGTAATGATAATAGGAATACCACACGAAAACAAAACAATATATAAATGAATTTCAATAACAAACTAGACAAAAATTATAATATATTAATAAAAACATGTAATAAATTTATGTAAACCATGATACAAACACGACTAGAATGCAACAATAATAAAAAAATACATTATACAAACTAAACCACCAAAAATATAAACCACAAAAAATAAAAGTAAGTAATAAACCCAAAAATATAGAAAATAGAAGATTTGAAGAACTTTTGGTATGAAGATGATAAGCAGCAAACAGAAAAATCAAACAACCAATGAGAACTTATGGAGAAATTAGTAGAAAGAGTGGGTTTAGAAGGTCGGATTGTGGTGAGAGAGTGGATTCATAGGTTTCGCACTGAGATAGAAAATAAAAAGATTTTAAATAAATAAAGAAAACTGAACGAAAGACATTAAAGCAAATTCCTACCCCAAAACGAAGGCGAAGTAAGATATGAATTTTTTTTTAATTTGTTCCAAAAAATACTAAGCCGGGAAAATATTTTATTCAACAACTCTAATTATATTCCTAGCCTCAAATATATTATCCGATGTCTAAAATTATTAAAAATATATCTTTTTAAAAATATGTATTCTAATGATTTTTTTAAATATGCGTCAAATTTTCGAGAATACACACACAATAACTCCCTATAAATGGGCGAATAACACGCGAGACAATTATATTAATAAGTATAATTATTTCATATTAATTTTGTATATATTTTATTAATAATTATCGACTATGAATCGGTAATAGTTTGTTAAAATTATTTATATTTTTTATTTTTTAAAATTTATTTAGAAATATATTTAGTTTTAAAAAGTGAAGTTTAACTTAATTATTATTAATTTTTATTTTTTAACTATTTATTACATATTTTTAAGTAAAATAAAAAATATATAAAATAAAAATAAATAAAATAAAATTTAATTATATAACATATTATATATTTTATTATTAAAATAATATTTTTTATATAATTATATATATATATATACATATAAAATAATAATATTAATATATATTCATTTTTAATTAATTATAATTTGATTTATCACAATAATCATCTTTTTCCCGTCTCATTATAGTTATTTTTAAATAAAAATCATCAAATTTTTATAAATAATCATACAATTAAAATGCAAATCGCAACTCCCAATATCGCGACACGTGTAATCCTAATATCTAATTATATATTTTCACCTCTTTCTCACAAGACCGAAAACTTCGGATAATAATCGGCTCGGGTCTCTCTCCCGAGAAACCCATCAACAGCAAAAACGGCGAAAAAACGAAACCCTAGATCTGAGTTTACCTTCATCCCTCGTCCTCGATCCAAAGGTATGTTATGATTTGACATCCATAGATTTTTCTTGTTGCTTTTATTTTTATATTTTTGCTGTTATAATTAGGGTTTCCTTTCCTGGTTTGAAGATTAAGGATGGTTTCGGACGCGAGCAAGAAGAAGGCGGCTCAGAAGAAGGCGGCTGCTGCTGCTAAGCGAGGTGGTAAAGCTGCGGTGGCTTCGACTTCATCAAAGGCGGCGCCTGCAGCAGCTGCGTCACAAAACGGAGCCGATAAGCTGGCGAATGGGGTTGATGCATTAAACATATCGGATCGGACATGCACTGGTGTACTATGTTCGCACCCTCAGTCTAGAGATATACGCGTGAGTGTTTAATCACTAGTCTTTTTATTGCGTTTTTGCCTATTTTTAATTTATATTACGATTTTTTATTATTATATTGTATGTGGAATGAAACAGAATGGTGGTGGTTGTTGCTTGAAATCTGGTTGACGTCGCTTGATAGGATAGCATTAGTTTTTTTTTGTTTTACAAACTCGGTTTTTTCCTATTTCCGTGGAAAAATTGTTGTGTTGTTTCTTCTTAAATTATAGAAGTTTAGAGCTGTTGAATATCATGTTATTAGTTTTTGATTCGGGATAAAATCATTTACTAACTATTCTGCATGATATTAAGCTTTTTTTCCAAGGTTTTTGTGCTTGTTTTTGTTTTGAAATTTTGGTCTAACTAGACGATTTATATTGACTTTTATGCCATTGTCTTTATTTGATATCTGTAGTGTGATGATATATTCATCCTGAATTTATGTTCATTGCAGATTGAGTCATTATCTGTTACATTCCATGGACACGATCTTATAGTTGACTCTATACTGGAGCTCAATTATGGAAGGTTGGTGTGCCCTTAATTTTGACTATTGTATAGTTAATAATTGGCCCAACATTTTGTATATCTTAGAATTTTTTTTCCATCTATTCCAGGCGTTATGGTTTGCTTGGGTTAAATGGTTGTGGAAAGTCTACTCTCCTAACTGCAATTGGATGCCGGGAAGTTCCAATTCCAGAACACATGGATATTTATCATCTTACCAGGGAAATTGAAGCTTCTGACATGACGTCTCTTGAGGCTGTAATTAATTGTGATAAGGAGAGGTTAATATTGGAGAAAGAAGCTGAAGCGTTGGTAGCACTGGTGTGTCCAGTTGGCTTTTTTGGTTGAACTTGGTTTGTGAATGAGAATCTGTTATAGATTTTCTTTTGTGTTTCCCTCTGCAGGACGATGGAGGTGGAGAAGCTCTAGACCGTATTTATGAGAGACTAGAAGCAATGGATGTAGTAACTGCAGAGAAACGTGCAGCTGAAATATTGTATGGTCTTGGTTTTAACAAGCAAATGCAAGCAAAGAAAACTCGTGATTTTTCTGGTGGCTGGAGAATGAGGATTGGATTGGCAAGGGCTTTGTTCATGAATCCGACTATCCTATTGCTTGATGAGCCAACAAACCATCTTGGTAAGATGAGTGGGAACTTTTGTGTTCAGCAGTTTTGATAAATTTATGTTTCCTAATGTATGCAGTATAGGTTTACTTTGAATTTCTAAGCTGACAATCATGCTTCGAGAGAGAAATATTGTTTGGGGAATCCATTCTCATTCTTTCATAAAGATTGATATATTTTTTTTCTGCTTATTCTTTATCTTCTGTCTGTATATGATCATGGTTGGTAGGATATGTTAAGATAGTGCTGTATAATAATGTATTGAATAATAAACATTTACTTTGGTTGCATTTTTTCTTATCCTTGCCAAAAGATTATGATTCTGTTCTTGGAAGGAATGTCTTTTTTTCACTTGCACGATCATATTATTGCAAGACTAGTAGAAACTCTTGTGTAGATTACTAGATTTTATACAATTGCACAAAATATAATGTCTTCACTGATGGACTAATTTGGTCACATTAAGAGCATGTTTGGTTGGTGGGAATAGACTTTGGAATTTTAAGGTCATGAATTTTAATTCTTTTGGAATACCTATTCGCCTACAATAAGGAAGATGTATCCTTCATTGGATAAAAAGAATCTCTCAAAGGAATAGGATTGTAATATACCTTTACCAAAAAAATCCTCACAATTATTGATATAAATATCTATATTGTTACATATGGACGGGATTTTGGGAAACTAAATAAAATTAATTAATTCCTTTTACTTAATATAACAAGTGAACAAAGGAATGTGAAATTATTGATAATTCTATTATGTGAACCAAACATACTGTTAAACTAAAAAGAATGGAGGGGCAGGTAAAGATGGAAATTGCAATAAGAATCCCTTTCTTTTAGAAGATCGTTATTCAGATTCCTTTGCATGTCATTGTCCTTTTACCGTAGTGGAAACCACTTTAGAAGAATATTTAAGCTCCACATACAGTGGATTTCTGGAGGTATAGAAGCAGATGCTATGTAACATTATAAGCACTTTCTATCAGCTCCATTAATATGGACAGTATGATTTTAGTTAGAGGGCAACAAGAGTTGCTCATCATAAGTAGTAACAACTGAAGTTGGTGAATTGGTTTTGGATCTCCAGCTGTTTGATATTAGGCTTTTATGTTAGTCTTTTAGATATAGCCATCTTTTCTTCACTAATCAATGTTAACAATTTTAACTTATTGCTGTCTGCAGACCTTGAAGCTTGTGTGTGGTTGGAAGAGACACTGAAGAAAATGGATCGGATTATGGTAGTAGTGTCACACTCCCAAGATTTCTTGAATGGTGTGTGCACCAATATAATTCACATGCAAAGTAAGAAACTTAATTACTACAGTGGTAACTTTGATCAGTATGTTCAGACTCGATCTGAATTGGAGGAGAATCAGATGAAACAGTACAAGTGGGAACAGGAACAGATTTCCTCAATGAAGGAATACATTGCCCGATTTGGTCATGGATCAGCCAAACTAGCTCGCCAGGCACAGAGCAAAGAGAAAACTTTAGCAAAAATGGAGCGTGGAGGGCTTACAGAAAAGGTGACCAGAGACCAGGTTCTTGTCTTCCGTTTTGTTGATGTGGGGAAGCTTCCCCCACCAGTCCTTCAATTTGTTGAAGTGAAGTTTGGATACACACCTGATAATCTAATTTACAAGAACCTGGACTTTGGAGTTGATCTGGACTCACGGGTAGCGCTTGTTGGGCCTAATGGAGCTGGGAAGAGTACACTGCTTAAGCTTATGACAGGGGATTTATCTCCTCTTGAAGGCATGGTGAGGCGTCACAATCATCTTAGGATTGCCCAGTACCATCAACACTTGGCCGAACAGCTTGACATGGAAATGTCTGCTTTACAGTATATGATTAGAGAGTACCCTGGTAATGAAGAAGAAAAAATGAGGGGATCAATTGGTAAGTTTGGGCTTACCGGTAAGGCACAGGTAATGCAAATGAAGAATTTGTCTGATGGGCAGAGGAGCAGAGTGATATTTGCTTGGTTGGCATTTAGGCTGCCCCATTTGCTGTTGTTGGATGAACCAACTAATCATTTGGATATCGAGACAATCGACTCATTGGCTGAGGCATTGAATGAGTGGGATGGAGGTATGGTTCTCGTCAGTCACGATTTCAGGTTAATAAACCAGGTAGCTCACGAGATATGGGTGTGTGAAAATCAAGCTATTACCCGTTGGGATGGTGATATTATGCAATTCAAGGAGCATCTGAAGCAAAAGGCAGGTTTATGAATTTTGATGCAACCAGTTAAATAAATACCTACTGAGGCTTAGAAGACTTACTATTCCCACAAAGTTGACTCTCGGTTGTGTAATATCTAGTTAGTAGACAAATATTGTTTTTTACTGGATTCGACGAAATGAAGAGCAGAGTTGTGAATGTCGAGGGCTTCAGTTGTTTATTTGAACTGAAATTGTGCACTGGAGAAATCTTAAAAATAAGTAAAATATTGCAAGTTCATTAAAAAATCAAATTAAATTTATTATAAGTTATAGTGAATATTTATAAAAATTGTTTCTTAGAAGCTAAAACTAAAATTAGTCCCATTATGCACGAAAGAATGAAACATGTTGAACTAGACTTGAGAATTGGTAACATAAAAAAAATTGATGTGCTTTACACTTCATAAGATCAGATAGCAGACATCCTAACAAACCTCTTCACTGATCAACGTTTCAACGTTTCTCATCTTTGTCAAAACTATTAATACTTCTATTACCATTAGTTTAACGGGGCATACAAAAATATAATGTATATAATGTAATCAATTGTAGTTATGATTTACATTATATTGGGGTAAAATGGTTCATGTGACATAATATAAAATATACTAATCATTAAGTAACTTGCAAGTTAGTTCAATCTAAATAGACATCAATATCGCTTAAATATCAAACAAGATAAATAACTAGTATCAAAACTCTTATCCAATAATAAGATAATTAAATAGATAAAATTTTAACACTTAAAAGATAAAGATAAGTCTATCATTATATGTAAATGTTATTAATTAATATATCTTCTCTTATAAATATTTATCACTATTCATCATTAAAAAAAACTTATTAACTTCAAATAAATGAAAATAACTACATATATTAAGATGTGTTATCTCTCTACATCATAAGAAAGATACTAGTCTACTATTTCTCGTTACACGAACTTATTTAAGCATTGAAGAGTCAAAGATCATCACAACTTGAAGCGATCACTACTACAAAATATATATATGGTCTCGGATATTTAGCCTCGATTTATATAAAAACCGAGGTTATAAGGTTTTGGTCTCGATTATTTAAAAATTGAGGTCAAAGGGTATGTATATGACCTCAGTTATTTAAAAGCCGAGGCAATAGACAACATCAATTTTTTTTATTAATTTTTCTTTTTTTCTTTTTTCTTTTTACATTTTCCCTCTCTTTTCCTTTTTATTTTTCCCAGCTCTTATTTTGGCCAACTAGCTCTTTTTTACCCTGGAAGCTAGGAAAGCTCTAGAAACATTTCTTCATTGGTGGTGTCGCTGATTGTGGTTCAGCTCAGATGGGATGACAGACTTTGTGCACGTTGGTGAACTTTGCTGATGTTGGTTGCACATTGGTGGACTTGGACGCCTGATGTTCACGGTGGCTGACATCACTGGTATATTTTTCCCCTTTTCTCGGCCAGATTTTCACTCTTTTTTTTCTCTTTTCTTTTCCCCTTTCCTCTTCCCCAACGTGAGCTATGCGAGCATTTCCTCGATGCTAGCTACGCGATCTGCATCTTCTTCCTCTTCCCCTACCCTGTTTCTCACCTCCCCTCGCCGGCCGCTCACTCGGGTAGCTGGTTTCTCAGCTCAAATTGTATTTAGATTTAGGTTTGTCACTCTTCTCAATTTTTAATTTAGGGTTTGTCACCTTTACCCTCTCTTTCTTCCAAATACTCATTGAAATTGCATATCAATATTGGAAAATGACTTGATTAAGGATATTGTTGTTGAATATTGTGTCTCTTATGAATAATCGAGTTGGGATTTTTTAGAAGGAACAAGAGAAGAAGAAGAGGGGCATGTTTAGGAGGAAACCAATACGGTCTCGCAGAATGGTTCTGTTACAGTGCATCAATTGACGATCAATAAGAGTTTGTTGTTTTTCCCAAAAATATTGTTTATCGGGTCCAAAATTGGTAAGGGAGCCCATGGTAAAGCCTATAAAGGAAGGTCAATGTCTGTTTCAGCTCCTTTATTCAACTTCTTGTTTGCCTGATTCTAGTATATGCATAAATATTGAACTGTTCGACTATCATATATTGTTTAATTGTTTTAATTGTAAATTAGTAAATTGTAATCGTATATTGAACTGTTTTATTCAACTTCTTGTTTTCTTGTTTTCTTGATTCAGATTTGCTTTAATTATTTTGTGTTCTTTTGGTTCAACGTGTATGTTTGTTTTTTGTAATTCAATTGGAGATTTGACTTTAACTTGTGTACACAGGTTATTTAGATTTGAATAGTTGTAACTGCATAAGTGTGCAGTGTGCTTAATTGCTCATTTTAGCTCTATTAATGAAGCCAATTATGAGCAACTTGGCATTGGTTGGTTGATATGCTGTTTTAGATTCAAGATTTAGAAGTAGTTATTGTATGACATGCACTAAGTAAAAGAGAAAAAAGAAGATTAAGAAATAGAATGAGATAACTTAGCATATCTTATGGTTATATATATGTTTAAAACTGTTTAAAATTTAAAATTGTTGTGGGAAATTATTGAAATAATACTAGTTTTGAGATATTCTTTGCTAATATTCTAATATGAACTTTTATTTAATCTGTAGGTGTTGTCCATGTTCATGGTGGTTTTGCTCTAAAGTTGAGGTAAGCATGAATCTAGATTTGGTTTAGCTTCTCTTTCAATCAAATTGACTCCATGGTTAATTGAAATTGGTGTTTTCAGTTTTGGTACTTGATTTCATTTCTCCATGTACTTTTGTTGTTAATTACTATTAAGTTTGGTTGCTGATAAATCACTATAAAATGAAGAAAAAAAATCCAACAAGATTAAAAAAAACTGGATTTTTTCTTGTTACAAATGAATCAAGAGAATAAAATGATTTTTTTTGTTTCTTTTCATTTTTTATACTGAGCAAACAAAGTCTTATTGTTATACATCTGTAATTAGATTGGGTGTTTAGATTGTGGTTAGCTAATGATTGATTTTTTTGGTTTTCTTGCTTAACATCTTATCTTGTTTTTATTTGATTAGTGCCGCCTTTCAAATGCGTATAATTCCCCCTTCTTTACTACCATTTTTGGTGCTTTTGTTTGGAACAAAAACTCATCATTGACAGTTGGATCTAGAGGTACTTACTAGAATTTCATTGACTTCTATTTTTGTTATGAGTGATTTTTTTCCCAGTGACATATTTATAAGTTTTTGAGTTATGAATTTGATTTTATGTTGCACAAATCTGGTTATAATCTGGCAATAATGATTTTTTTAAGAAAATTTGTTTAAATATTTTGGAAATTTCAGCGCTTTTTAACATTGTCATTAAATATTTTGATGTGTGTATATAACTAAGCATATTGTAAACATTATACTTTCAGCAGTTTCAGGGACTTCTCTAACTTGTAGCTTTCTTTTTTCAGGTTGTTTTTGTCATGTCTATGTGGTGTAGTAATGTGGGCAGGTAAATTTTTTGAGTATGACCTATTAAATGGAAGCGCATATTGTGAAGATAATTATGAATTATAAAAATTTGGTCTTTTAGTGTGCTTTTCATTTGTGCGAGTACTATTGCTCACTTGTATTTTGTTACAGATATTTGTTGGGGATCTTATAATTGGCTAATATCATTCTAAAAACTGGCATTACTGGCATTGTCAATGGCATGGATGTTCAAGAGTGGAACCCATTAACTGACAAATATATTGATGTCAAATATGATGATTCATCGGTACAACTCTTTCTTTACTTAAAAAAGATTTCATAAACATATAAACTGTTGTATATGGTAAAAATGGGGCGGATGGGGAATTCAATTTTCATATTGTTTGATCAAGTAATGGAAGCAAAACCTCTTTTGAAAGAAGCCTTGCAAGTAGAAGTGGGATTGCCAATGGACAAAGACATCCTTGTCATTGGATTCATTGGTAAGCTTGAAGAGCAAAAAGGTTCAGATATTCTTATAGAAGTCGTTCCCTAATCTATCAAGGAAAGTTTTTAGATAATAGTTCTGGTAAAGACACAATTTTGAGCAAGCACTAACGTCTCTTTCTACAAGTTGATCTGAAACATATCAACATGCTTGCTTATTATGCTAAAATATGATTTTTCTATTCGAGACAGTTAAAAAGCCAATGGAGAATCAGCTTGAACAGTTGGGGATATTATACCTTGACAAGGCAAGATGAGTATAAAAATTCAACATTCCTTTGTCTCATATGATTACGGCTGGGGATGATTTTATATTAGTTCCTAGTTGATTTGAACCTTGTGATCTCATTCAATTGCTCGTAATTAATAGTAAAAAATCAGTTTGTAATATTAAGTTTTTATTATGTTTTATTGTATAATAAATTCTCAAAGGTAATTGTATTTTTAATTTTAATATAATAATTCAACACAGAAGAACTATGTGTATTAAGAGGTCAAATGTTAAACCAAATTTACTATGAACTCAGGAAGATTGACAATTCTACTGAGATTAAAGTAAATTATTCAATTAGTAAAGTCATCATCATTTTCTACAATAGGATGACTCTGTCAGAAGAAGATGGCGAAAAAATACCAAATATGAACCAATTTTAATTGTAACAACCTAGAGATTGGTCAAGAAACAAGGAAGATATTCTGCTTCTATGCCAGAAAAGCCATCAAAGACCACAAATGCATTCTCTGCATCAAAGACCGAGAAGATGAAGATGTGTCATCATAAACATCATTAAAAGAATTGTCGGTAGAAAATGACAAAGAAAAATAAGAAAAGAAACTGTCGAAAAAAGACTACAAAAGAAATAAAAATGTAGACCTCACATCTTAGTCGGCAGCATGTAACCCTTATTAGACCTCACATCTTGTACACAGGGATTTCTTGTTCTATAAAAGAAATCCTTATTATCACTTTAGATGACACATACACGAATACATAGAAATCCAGAGCTTAGTACTTTGAAACACTCTAGCATAGAAAACTTCTCTATCTAGAAATCTCAAAATCAATAATGTTATACATAGTAATTATGAACGACTAAGCACCCCTTTCAAGGTTCTTAGTTGGCCTTAAGTTGTAATAATTATTATTCTATGAATAAAATGGAGTTTAGTTACTCTTCTTTAGTAAGTCAACTATTGGACATCATTTATGTACGGATACAGAAGGCTCACCATTGCCAAGAGGACATTGAGATTTAAGCAAAGCTGAGGCATAACAAGTATAACAAAAGAAGACGAATAAAAGGGAAGACCGTAGTGGACCCATCAAATTTAGGTATAATAATTATAAATTTAAGCTAGTTAAGAATATTGATTATTTAAATATTTTTTTACAAGAAGACATAATATTGCCAAAACAAGAAAATGGAAATTATTTTTAGAAATAAACAATTAATAATTCCAATGGAAATCAAAGATAAAAATTTAATTCTAGTAGAAACATTTAATAAAGGTTATCTCTATCATTTAAATAAATATTTGATAAAGGTTATATTAAAACTATTACAAGCATCATAGACCATCCTGTTTCAAGGACATTAACAGATAATTTTAGTCAAAAATATGTGAGAATAGAGGAAGAAGAATTCAACAACTTAATGTTTCGATATTACTTTTTTGAAGATTATAAATACATTATATATACACAAAATAAATCTGCTTATATACTACGAATAGGACAAAATAATATACATTCAACACATATGATTTATCAAGATAATACTCTATGAACATCGAATCATTAGTACATAAATTACAACTATTAGATTTAACAAATAAAAGAGTAATTTTTAATTTTAAAAAATAATTAATAGATTCAGGATTAGAATTAAGAAACCAACATAATGAAAAACATAATATACTATGTAGTTGTAATGAATATAGAAGAAAATAATAAGCTTTTTAGAAAAAAATATTACCTTCAATAAATAAACAAAAATCATCAATTAGGTCAATGTTAACCCTCGATTAAAAATTATATCGATACGCAAAAATTGGTATCAAAGCTTAAGAATAGTATTCTAAATAGTAACGGATGAAAAATTAACACCATTAAAATATAAGGGTGTTTTTGATATTTTATAAACCTCAAGAACATAATTGAAGATATGTCAAACCTTATGGACATTTAAGATAGTGTTCCCTATAATCCATTAATTTTTTTTGAAGAATTATTTAACTCTAATTAAAAAAAAAAAATTTAGGGATAAAATTAGAATTTAGTTAACATAAATAATTTTTTTAAAATTACACCCTGTAGTCTTTCAACCCCTCCATTGATCAACCCTTTTGCTGCCTACCGTTCTTTTCTCTGCTCCTTCTAACTCTCTTTTGTTTGTTGGGAGTCCCACATCGTCTAGGTAAGCCAATCGAGTGTTGGTTATAAGGTTCTGACAACCCTTCCTCTTTGAGAACTCTTTTGGAGGGGGTTAGGCCATGGCTTTCTACATGGTATCAAAGCGTGTCCGTAGGGGTCATGATGTGCCTAGTCGGTCAACCCCAGTCAACCTCACGGTTAATCGAAAAGTAAGGGGTACCCTTGCCGATATGAGGGGGGTGTTGGGAGTCCCACATCGCCCAGGTAAGCCAACCGAGTGCTAGTTATAAGGTTTTGGTAACCCTTCCTCTTTGAGAACTCTTTTGGAGGGAGTTAGACCATGTCTTTCTACACAGTTCTATTTCTCTCTTAAATTTCTCAATGATCATTTGGTGTGGAATAGGATTGAGTTGGTATAAATTGAAATAACTTGATTGGATGAAGGAAATGAGTGATCGTGCAATGGCCATCGTCGTTGGAAGGCTAATCCGTTTTCAAAACATGCAATTTAGGTATTGTAGAATTAAAATTTCAAAAAAACAATTTCAGACAAAGATGGCTATTGGATGGTGGACATGTCACAATGGTAGGCATGGAGTGATTAGTCGAGGGGTTGGAGGGTTCTGGGTAACGGGGTGCAACAAAGACTATAAAGTTAAAAAAAAATATTTTTTAAAATTTATTTTAATTAAATTTTAATTTTATTTCTACAAAGTCAATTTTTATCGAATTAAATTTAAATTAAATTATTTAAAAATTAATAGAATAAAAATATTTTATCAAAAACTTACTAAATTAAGACACTTTTAAAAAAAAATTATGGGTATTAAAAACTGACTCTTAATATGTTGTGAACTGTTATAATAAGTTATTTTATAATTGATATAGGATAAGTAAAAATTGATACTATTAAAAGGTTAAAAGGAGACAAAAATTGATACTCATATAAAGTCAAAAAAATTGATCAGTATTTTAATAATCTGATATTACCATACTGTGTTGCTTAATATGGTATTGTTCTAGGCATTCATGGTCGATGGACTAATATGGACAATTAGAATGGCATTAACAATGTTGTGTGATTATTTGAGTGTTATTAACATCTTTTATTTTATATGCAAATTCCAACTTTTAGATGATTTTACATCCCACTAATTTTGATGGACAAGTTGTTATTTTTATTTTTTTAATGGGCAAGTTAGTTAAAGTGATTTATATACTAATAGTAGGATAATTTTTTGCCTATCGTATTTTGCAGTTTCTACAACAAAACTGTATTGTTAACTCGTGAAACAAAAATGCTTTTTTATGGTTAGAGTGATTATATTTATATCCATAGGAGCATATAACTCACCAATGTATTGATTTTATATTTTTAAAATACGAATCTTATTAATAAATTAGGTAAGACACAAAAATATATTATTTATTTTTAAAAAGGAATGCAATAAACATAAAAATTTAAGTGGAGATTTCTGAAGTTTTTCTTATGGTTAATATTACAACACATATTGAGGGTTTCTCCATTGAATTGAAAACATCTGAGGCAGTGATTTTGAGCTTTACTGGGCTATAAATAAAGGTGCTTCGATTCAATGTAGAAGATAACGACATATTTAAATTTGGCTTATATATACAAATTCAATCTAGAACAGTGCTACTATAGAAGTGGACTACTTTTTAGCACGGGTGAGCACGATGAGCATTAGTCTTTATTAAAATTAATTATTATAAAATAAATAAAAGAAAAATATATATTAGAAATAAATTCATTGATTAGAGAAAGTGAAAGAAGGAGCTGAGAGAACAATCTGAAGAATTATAATTCTGAATTAATTGTAATGTGTTGCTTACGACACAGTATATGTAGCAACCAGTTTTGCAGCTGATTTATGTTTAACTAACTAACTAAACTCTAATTAGCTATAATAATCTTTTATACAATGTATTAATATCGATTTTTGTAACACCAATAATTTAATGCACTTCTGTTTCACCTGTATATGAGAAAAGATAATACACTAATAGGATCTTAAGCCACCACAGAGTATAGTGGCCTTTGTTCCTCCGATGCTTAAGTAAGTTCTAGTGGTGAAAAAAATGAAGAATAACCCATTAAAGCTCGAGTAAAGGACAAATAGAAGAGTGGGGAACCCATGTCCAACTAGTCATGGGAGTGTCCTACCATGATCTAACAACCCTTAGTATGTAAGACCATGGTTCGACCACCCATGTTTTGTCTAGCCATGGTCTATCCAATTGTGGATTGTCCGACCATGGTATGGATGGATCATGTCCACTCGATGGTGATCAGGTGCACGTTAAGTCGGGCGATGGTTCTGGATCGTCTCGACGATGTGATTCTATCCATAATGGTCGTTTGGATGCTTGTTCGTCGTAGACTAATTCTTCCAGTGTTGAAGACTTACATTTTATCCCAATTGGTATTCCTAAGTACCAAGTGGGTCTTGATGAAAAAGATTGTACTTTATTTTCTATGAACCAGGTTTGTTCTCGGATGACATATCCTTTATTTGACACAGTCAGGGATATTTTTAATATACCAAATTAATAAGTTTGATACCTAAAGTTTTAGGCACGAGTTGGAATAATCTCATTCCAGGTAGGGTCACTTTATCTACGGATAATCTCTTTATGGGATTGAGACTACCCTTTTCGCCTATAATGCAAAAGTTTCTAGCATATGTTGATACTGCTCCATCCCAGTTTCCCCCAACTATTACAGGATATTATTGTCTTTTTGGGTACTCTAGAAAGAATATGGATGTGAGCTAACCATGAAAGAGTTCACTTATTGTTACTTTTCGCAGCTTCAAGGTGACAATTACGGTTGGTTTTATATTAAACCTTATCCCAATTGCATTTTGATTGAGAAGCTTTTGGACACCAATAAAGGGATGGCAAGTCTCATTTTTTCTCGTAGATGGAGATTTTGACTTAAATCTCCCAAGGGTTCCTCTCACGCCTACCTAATATGAGAGAAATGGTAAGAAACTTTGAGACTTAGCCTCACTGTGGTATGCTTTATTTGTTTCTGACATGTTCTCTTTTTGTTTGCAATTCGTTGGTAGTAGGGTTGTCCTTCCAAGAAGCAATTGGAGTTTATCACTTATTTTTATGCACACCTTTAAAGAGGCGACATAATGATAGACTCATACTTTCAGAGTGAATTGTTTACTAGGGTTTGGAACCTATAATAGCTGAACAAGAGAGCGATGATCCTCTAGACCGTAATAAAGAGTATTATCCTTTTTACTTTAAGTATTTTATTTTGAATTCTTAGTTGATATATGTTTCCTTTTTGTAGGTATGGCCTTTGATCTTCTAGCTAGTATGAATGACATCCTTTAGGTTTCTCAAGGAGTCCAACAAAGGGAGGTTTCTTTACAAATCAAAGTGATTAGTAGCTTGGGGGTTTCAAAAAGAAAAAGAGCCCCACTTCTTAAGTGACTTTCGTTGTAGCACCTCTTAGGAGGATGGGGTCCCATCAATACCCGTCAATGTTTTGTCGATTCTAGTTGCAAGTAGTATGAGTTCATAACTCATTGAAATGAATATTCCTCCTATAACCTCTCCTACACCCCCACACTTTTCCAAGCTTTCTAACATCCATAAAATTGGGGTTTAGATTTACATAATCTTGATATTATGGCCCAAACACTTACTTTTGAGAAACTTTCCTCCATAATACACTTCCAAAGTGAAGTGGGAGTTTGCCATCTCTAGGAATAAAAATTATAACAAAAGTTAATAAATTCACTAATATCTCGTTCACTAACTTAATAAACAAAAATTCTTATAAAAAGAAATCAATAAACAAATACCAAATGTTTTTACTTATCATATTGTGGCCATTCACTAACATCCCTATACTTATGTTCATCATTGTTGAGCTTTACAAGCTAAGGTTCCACTTGAATAAAATTCCAACGACCTATAGTCACAGAGACAAGCTATTGTTCCACTTGATGTAAGTAAAACATGAGGGAAACCTAATAACCACGAAATATTTAAGTTATCAGTTTATGCCTTGACCAAAACTGATTAAAAGAAACAAAATACCTAATACCTCCATTCTACACATTCATCAAAAACACAAACATATATAACATCTATTTTTTCTTTTTTAAATTAAATGAACACATATAGATACAAAATACTTAATAAATAATCATCTCATAATGCTCAAATAGTCTATAGCGTTGTCAAATCTGAAGGAAAATGTTCAAAAGTATCTTTGAGATTTTCCATATCTTCACAAATGTTCTTAAAGTTGTAAAAATATCAAAGATACCCTCCGATTTGTTTAACGTTAACAAAGATGTCTACTTTAAGGGAAAAAATGGTAAAACATAAGATCTCTAAAAACTCATACAAATCACTATAATACTTATGACTTTCTCACGAATCTATATCATCCCCTACATTTACCCCTTTCCAAAAAAAAAAAAATCATCCCCTACACTTACCCTTTTCCCAAAAAAAAAAACACGGTTTTTGTTTTGTTTATTATCTTGTTTTTTTTATGCAGTTAGTTAATTGTCAAAAAGAAAAAAACATTGATATTTTTAATTAATAATAACAAATTGTAATGAAGGAAAAAAATCCATAAATATTTGAAAGATTTGTCATTTACGTGGGTGGAGAAAACCAATCCCTTAAATTTGTTTAATTAATGTTGTAATTGATGCACAAGTTTTATTTTGCTTCTTCAAAAAATTGCAATAAAAAGCAAATAAGTTTTGCAAAAAGCTTGAATGAATACCATGTTGGAAATAAATCACTCACATAAATAATTTTTATTCAAACTCAAAGAAATATTACAAAATTACTTTTACTCAAAATACATGATACTACAACTTATTCTTATTTAGATTTTGCTTCTTTACTCATTTAGAAACTTTTAATTTTTCTTGATGGCTAAACTAAAATAGAGATGAGTATTTATATTACTAAAGAAAATCATATATCACACAAATAAAATAATCTAAAATTATAATAACTATATACTTCATTCTTTTACATTTTTATAATAATATTTTAAGTTACAAATGATTAATATGCACAATTACTACACACTAAAATGCTTAAAATTCAAATTAATTTAGTTTGAGTTTGTACTCTCACAATGGATGAAGTTTATGATCTAACGTACCAATATAAATTCTCCATGCAACTTGGTATAGCTTGCTATCTCAATCATATATCCCTTCTTCCATACATCCACCAAAAAATCCACTCTCTTATAAATTTTAGAGCCAACAAGCTATTCAGTAAAAGCACTTTACTGGAATTTGAACAGCAAAATAGAGGAAAAACTAACATCAGTTGCCCTTTGTCAGATTGTAGGAGAGAGGAGTTTTTTGACAATTGAAAATAACATCCATTAGTTACTAGGAGCATTTGTGAAGATATCTCATATGTTAGGGATATTATAGCTTTTTTTACCTCAAAGATATTTGTGAAGATATCGCAAATTTCGGGAGTATATTTGATGTTTTTCCAAATCTGAAACAAAAAATATGTTTTCACAAGTTCTCACCAATATGGGTATCAAGTTGCCACAAAATAATCCTAAAACTGACTGTGTAGTGCAGTATTGCAGTGGCTAAGCGATGGGTCGTGGCAAGGTGGTGTTGGCGCAGCGAGGTCGTCGTTTGTCGTTGAGCAGCAAATATGATCCGACGTGGACGATGTGCGAGAGAGATGGGGGATGTGCGTGATGAGGGAAGTGGGAAGGAAAAAAAGAAAACAGTGGGGGGTTTGGGAACAGTTTATATATATATATATTAAAAATAATTAATGAAATGTAAAAAATACTCTTAGAATTTATCATTACTTGGCACATATATTTAAAACCGAAATAACAAAATTAGGGATAAATAATATATTAAAAATGCATGTTTTTGACCGATCCAAATTCAATCCGATTTGAATCGTATTTGAAGATTTTTAAAATATCAAATTTTTTCAGATAAAATCAAATTAATATTAAAATTTATTTATAAATTATTATCATAAATAAAATATTACATACTCAATATTTGAATTTGAATTTTATATATTTGTAGCAAAATTTATTATGTATAATTATAATTAAGAAAATGAAAAGAATATAATTATTAAATTATTATAAACATTTATATTTATTTTTTAGTTAAAATAATAATATAAAATAATTATGATACGTATAATATTTAAATATAATACATTATAAAAGAAAATATACATTTATTTATAATTTAATAGTAATTCGGTTTGAATTTGATATATCATATTATAAAATTTATTAATCCGAATTTGAATAGATTATATACTCTTCAATTCAAATCTGATTCAACTATAAATTTTTTTAATCTAATTTAATGAACCAGATTAAATTTTTCAATTTAAATCAAATTATCGGATTATTTGCAAACCATAATTAAAATGATAATAAATTTAAAACATAAAATACCAAATTAATAATAAAAGAATATAAGATATAAAATTGAAAATAATTTAAAACATGTAGTAAGAAAATTAACATTTACTCACTTTTTTTTGTTGATTGGAATTCTGAAGAGTAAACTACTCCTAAACTAGATGGAAAATGCGACCGCGTCCCGTTAACATTCAGATGGTGCCTACCCCGCCCTGCTTGCCTCTCGATTCTCATGTTCACATCCACATTCCTTTCCTTAGGGTGAAGGATAAACTTTTCTAACTTCATTATGCTTGTTAGTAAAAGACTCAAATGGCCCTAATTAGGAAATTTTTAGTTTGCAAATGAAAATTTGTCTTCGGTATGTTAAGGTGTCATGGGAAATGAAATTTTACTATTACTGTCACAATTATTTTTCAATAATAATAATTTTATCAACAAAAATATAAAAATAAATAGTTTATATATTTTGTGGTAATAATAACATTTCCTAATGAGGGCCATTTGATTGTAAAAATATTATTATCTTAAATTTTTCATATTTTGAATAATTATTTTAAAAATAAATACGTTTAGCAATTGTTGGTTGGCTACTAAATGATATACAGCCGTGTTGCATGAAAATTAAATAAGGCCTCACATTTTCACTGTAGAATTAAATGAGAGAGATAGAGATAGAGAGAGAGAGAGAGAGAGAGAGAGAGAGAGAGGCCTATAGCAGGCCACAAGCTAGAGGTCATAGAATATTGTGCAATGAGAATCATGCAACCAACAACAAAAGATCATTTCCTCACATTAGATCCTCAAAAGCCAACTAATTAATGCACAAAATAAAATAATCACACCCAATCACATTAGATCCTCATAAGTCATTTCCTCTTTTACACTACTGGGCACATCCAATCCCAACTATGTCTTCCTTTTTTTTTTCAACTCTTTTTCTTTGTCTATACCAATCCCACCTAGTTGATATGAAGAATATATATATATATTGATAGAAAAGTAGTGTAAAATGAGAGAAAAGTATCAGCAAGAAGAATTGTAGGGGAAGCTTTAAAGTTTTTTTTAGCTTGCATGGAGGTCTTAGATATCTTATTAAAATTTGTATTGGTTGAATTTTTCATAAGTTCTTTTATATTAGTTTTTATATCATCGAGAAAAAATCTATCTTTCAATTTTGGTGTGCTTGAGCTCAGCCATGGAAACTATGGAGAGGAGATGGAGAAAATGATGCTAACGATAATGATGATGATAAATTAATTAATATATATTTTATATGGTTATAATAAAAGTATGTAATAAAACTTTAGAGATATTAAAAAATATATATTAATGTGAGCTTGACGTCTGTTTTTGTAACGGGGTTCATTTGGTTTTGTGTCTGATATCATTCTCACTTTACGAGAACATGCATGCTATAGGTTCTATTTTCTTCCTGTGTAATTCTTTTTTTATTTGTATAATGTTTGAAAATTATATTTATTTCAACATTTACGGGAGTTGGATAAACAATTGACGTTGGTATCAAGAAATAGAATTGCAAGAGATTGTATTATCAATGTATACATAGTTAGTTAAATAAGCTTATATTTTGTATGGATTATTTCGTAAATATTGATCTTTTGTAATTATTAATTGTTAATTATATATAAATTATATAATTATAAAAAACTGTTATGAATTCATGATGATGAAATTAGGTTATTATATTAATATCTATTAAATCTGTTGTATTATGTGTTTTATTATCTTAATATAATGTAATATAAATTTATTAGCAAAATAAAAAAATAAATATTTTTATCCCTAAATGTTTGTTACAACTTACAAAGTATCACTAAATATTTAACTATTATAAAATTACAATCAAACTTTAACTATTATTACACAATTACAAAATTTGTCAAAAATATTAAGGAAATAAATCACATAAGTTAATATTACCATATTAGTTTTTTTAACAAATTTAATGGTGATAGGAATGATGTAACAACATTGAAGTTCAGTGTTAATTTTATAATAGGTAAAAATTTAATAATAATTTTGTAATAATTAAAAAATCTATTTACTCTGTTATTATATATAAAGGGATGTTATTGTAGTAATTATTCTTATTAATACCGCAATCATTTAATGTTTATTCTAATAAAATGACAATGTTAATGATCTTTACATATTTTATGAGTTTTTTCTATGCATTCAACCGAAAACATTCTCATTATACTACTATTAACAATAAATAATAATTATGGAATTAACAAAATGTTTTATCATAATATCAACAGGTTGTATGGAAATAATAGCATTATCATAGTGACACTTAATATTGTAAATTTTAAATAAAATATTTAGGTCAAAACGTATTAATTTTTTTTTAAAAATTTTAATAAATTTTTTATTAAATTAAAGTGTTCGAGTTGTACATATAATTAAAAAAACAGAATAAAAAAAAAATTGAAGTACACAAATAACTTAGATATCAAGCGCATGCACCAAACAAATTCTCAATCTTCTCACTCCGACGAAGAACCATATGCTTTTGTTACTCAATATATAGCGCCTAAGTGGTCACCAAAAGAAGGTCAAAATTAACGAAAATATACACAGTACACAAAAATAGAGGCAAACTAATAAAAAAAAATCAAGTTTTCTTGGAGTGAATGGCAGTAGAAGAACTACAGTCTGCATCAAAGGCATGATAATTGACAAACCGGCTAGGTGCTGAGCCTTTCTTGTACCCTTTTGGCATACAACCTTTAATTTCTCTAGCATCGAAAACTTGTTGCTTGTTATTCCTCAATTGATGAGGCTTCAACTTCATGCTTGCACCTTCTTGATTATCTTCTGTCACCAATGGCCTAACTAATGTGCTAGGACCACTGGGCGGGATTGTTCGTCCGGCTAACGAGAAATCGAATTTACCAAATAATAATAAAAGGAGGAAATACATTACTATAATAGTATTGAAATTGTAACGACAAGAAGATGAAGAAAACATCTTGATAGATATATAGATTCTTATAAGGAAAGTTTTTGTGTTATTTGTTGTTGTTGCTGAAAACAAGTACTGTGTAAAATTGTGGATATACGAGAGAAGTTTAAATATGTGAAAGAAGGTGTTATGGGCCGAGATGAGGCTTTAAATAGGCTCGTGAGTAGCTGAGCAAACCTGATTTGGGCACAGCACATGCATTGTTAGTAACAAGTAAATGGTATTACTTCGGAAGGTGTACGTTGTTGTGGTGACTGGCAAGTTGGTATGGTGGGTGCTTTCTTTTTTACACTGTGCCGGTGAGAATGCTCGTGAATTCTTATAATTGCATCTTTTTTTTTAAAAATCATTTATATTTGTATTTAATTGCTACATATTTATACATCCATTTAATTTTCTTTTTCTTTTTTTTGAAATAATGTTCATGATTCATGTGGGCACCTTAAATTTTTTTACTTTGAAATGAGGATAAAACAAAAATCAGGATTTTTATTACCAATGTTCAACCATCCACATTTTTTGCTCCTATAAAACACAATTTAAACAATCACCTTTTTCAGTATTAGAAAAAAAATCATACTAATTAGAATATTAAAACACAATTTCATCATATATATATATATATATATAGATAGATATAATATATTTTAAAACTTTTTAACCTTCTTAAACTTTTTGAACTTCTAGCATTGATATTATTATATATTTTAAACTTGATTTACATTAATTTATTATTTTATACTTTTTTTATTTTTTTTATTTATGTGCATATTGAGAGGGTTATTGTACACTTTTTTATTTCTTTGAAAATATATATACAATTTTATATACAATAAATGATAAATTATTATTTAATAATTTTAAATATTTATTTTATAAAATTAAAAGAGTAAGATTGTTTTACACTATAAATTTATATAAAAGGACATTAATTTGTAATTAATGTTTCATCTTCACTTCACTTATATAACATGATTCTCTTTCTTGGCTTATTCAATTTCTAGAAGAAGAAAAAAATGTTAGTAATACAATATTAAAAGTAATGAGCATATCTATTCTGATTTTTTAAAAAATCACCATCAATCAAATATCTTTTTATTTCATTCTAGATTAATAAATGTGATTAAAATTGATCTCATGTTTTTATTTTATTAAAAAAATTATATTTGTGTTATTTTGTAAAAGTAAAAAATAAAAATCAAAAATCAAATTTTAAAACCTATTTTGCCACCTAATATTTCCTTTAAAAAAATAGTAATAGTGATGCTTAAATTGGTTATAATTAAAGAAATTAATGAAGATATGTAAACATATGTAAGAATCGAAGGATTATGCATTCTCACCCCTAGTTTTATTACCGTGGAATTATTTTCATATTACTGTGAATATTCATTTTTATTTTTTTCAAATATTAGTTACGTGTTAATTTAAATTATTGTATAATTACAATAAATTATTAGATTTGTTGATTAAGATTATTCATCTCCAAAACAGATCCAATATATTATGATAAACAAAATTTAGGACTCATTTTGTAACGAGTTCTATTTTAATTTTTTTTTTGTGCTTTAAATTAGTTTTATGTTTTATAATTCATTTAGGTAAAGAAAACAAAAACTTGTTCAATAAAAAATTTTGTTTGTTGTTTCATTTTCTTTAAGTCACAGTAAAAAAAATATAAGGTTAACTAATAAAAGTAAAAGTCAACTTAAGATTTAGTTTTCAAAATCTTTTTTTTTAAGTTAAAAAAAAAGTGTATAAAAATGAAACTAAATTTTAAACTTAAAAATAAGATTAAATACAAAACAACACTAATTTTAAAAACTTGGGTTAAAAAACTAAAACTTACAAAAAAAATTGATTACAAAATAAGTCATTATATGATAATAATTTAGTTTTTTCAATCTATAATCACATAATTGTGTCATAGAAATTAAATTTTAGGCTAAAGTGCATAATCAGTCATCAAATTTTAACTAAATTCACACATAGTTCTATAAACTTTCAAATCATACTAATTAGTCTCTAAAGTTTTAAAAATTCACACATAAATCCTAAATTTTTTATTCATAAATATTTATTGTAGTAGCCCAACTAGGACCTATGCGTAAAATTTTAAAAAATTAGGGATTAAATTGTAGGATTTAAAAGTTTAGAAATCTATGTGTGAAATTTTAAAAATTTAGGACCAAATCGCATATATTTTAAGTTTGAGAACATATGAGTAAATTTATTTAATGTTTCGGGTCTAATGGTATACTTTACTTTTAATTTTATTTATTCATATGCATATATATCTCAGTTATTTAGCTGGTTTCACTTTTAACCCCCTTAGTAAAAAAAAATTAGTTTCTTACAATATTAAAAATCATATGTTCATTTACGTCATAAATAAACATATTTTTCTGAGATTGGGTTAAAAATGAAATTCCATATATAAAAGGGTTATTTCATGCAATTAAATCAATTTTATTTCATATAAAACACCATCGCAACTTGCATTGTTAGGTGAGTTTGGTTGCTCAAATGCTGACAAAGGTTATTAATTGGTGAAAATGGAAAATTACTTAAATTTGAAGTGAAAATGGTTGATGAATTTTCCCAAAGAAGTTGGATTTGGGCACACAATAGCATATGAATTGTACATATATAATCAATTGATGCTAAATTTTATCAACATTAGATAGGATTGTCTTCCATGGATCTACGAGATGAAACAAACCGTTAGGACCTAAGACCATGGTACGTAGGAAGTGGTCTTTGGCTCTCCAATGATTAAGTCAGTAATAAGATGATTAAGTTTAGAAGAGATCTGCAATCTTGTTCTGTGATTACGAGGAAAGATCATGTTTGGTGAGAAAAGATTTATATCATCCTATTTGATTGTGCACATATATGAATACATATAAGGAAAAGAGTTAATGTAACTTTACCTTACCGAAATAGGATTAACTTTTTATACATCGTAAACATTTATTCATAATTATCTCTTTATGATAATTAGGAAATGATAATTAGGAAATAAGTATTGTGCCTTTGTCTCTTTATTGAGATTATTTTATGATCATGTTTATCTGATGATTCAATATTTATTAAGTTTGGCTCATAAGGCTTTTTGTTGATTATGATCACACTTTTCTTATCATGTGTGATGCACTAAATTACACCCAACATTAGCTCCCAGGGTTTCTAACCCTTGCGAGAAGATCTGATTGTAATTCTTGTCGTTACTCGAGTTTGTGACCCTTTTATTCACACTTGTAATATTAAGCCTACTTTCATATGATTTTTTAGCTGTCTAAACAAGAGGTTTTATATCGTGTCCAACCATGAAAAACATGCATAATGACCTTTTATCGCTAGAGGTACTTCTGGATTTCTAATCAGACTTCCGATTAGGGAGTTATGTTGAGGTTAATATTTGTTCTTGGGAAGTCAACCCTTCCCTCTTTATGGAGGAAAATTAAAATGATGGATAAGATTGCTTATCCACTCTATATATACATGTTTTTCATTCTCTTCGACTTCTAACAATTAATAATTATTTTTTGGAGCTCACATATTAGGAGAGAAAGAGGAATGAAGAGAAGAAATGGAGCATTCTTCAAGGTAATTTCTTCCATCGGTATTTATTTTTCTTCCTTTAGGTTGCATATAGTGTAAAATAAATATTTTCTCACCATTCAAACACTTCACACCCCATAACACTTATACCATAACTTCCTGCACAAGAATTGATGGATGCAAAATTTATTGGAAGTCTAGGATTGAGTTTGGCTATCGTGGGTGAACATTGAGGAAAATGAGGGTTGGTATGGACAACATGCATTGGTGGTCGAGTGGAAATTAGGTGGAGGTATGACCGGTAAGATATTACTAGGTTACTTGGTACTTTGGAAGGAGCACGGTAAGGAATTGATTGGGGAGAAGTTCAAATATTTCTACTACTCATACCTACAAAGAGGTCGTAGAGGTTGGTTCCATTTTA
Source organism: Hippophae tibetana (assembly GCA_037013495.1). Classification (NCBI taxonomy): domain Eukaryota; kingdom Viridiplantae; phylum Streptophyta; class Magnoliopsida; order Rosales; family Elaeagnaceae; genus Hippophae; species Hippophae tibetana. Next base: position 16,150,930 of record CM072803.1, read on the forward strand.
ATCCCTATAACAACCATATCCTAGTTGATAAGGTGTAAAATAACAATAAAAGGTGGAAGGATTCCATTTCTACTATGATGGGTGATTTTGATCTACCATCTCTGGACATTCCTCTTACGCCTACCCAATTCAAAAGAAATGGTAGGATGTACAAAACTTAATCTTTTATTGTATAATTTACTATGTCTTGACTTATTTTTCTTCATTTGTAGTGTAGTGGATGTAGAACAATGACACTCTTAAGCATGATGATTGACTCACTTTACTTGGATATAATAGTTGGCAGCCTCTCAAACTTGGAGAGTAAGTGCCTCTTGTAGTTGATCATTCTTATATTGATAGTTTTGGATGATCATGTCACTATACTAACTTTAACTCTATTGTAAAAATAACTTCCAAACATCCTTCTTGAAGGAAGAGTAGGATGTAGATGAAATTTTTTTCTTAAGAGATTCTAGTACACAAGAGGCTTCTAAGTAAACCAAGGTGGTCCAGAAGTCCGAGGCTCCCAAGTGCAAGAGAACTTAAAATTTTTTGGTAGCTATTATTGAGTCATGTGAAAAAAGGGTAGAGTTCTCCTAATACCCGTTGACATTCATCTAGTGATGGAAGAGTCAAGTCTAAGACTATTGACATAGATGAAGATATTATGGGTCAATCTAAACCCTTTACTATTTTAGATGTTCAAGTGTCTATGAGAGCTGAGAATGAGGACATATATGCCTTGGTGAGAGAATCGTAGTAGTTTATCAAGGACTTGAAATGAGCTATCATAGTGTATGTTAGTCTAGAGAGGCATTTGAAAATTACTAAGGAGGCACTTCGTGGGATAGCCAGTGTTAGGGATGCATCTAAGGCTACATGTTGCATGTTAGAGACTTAATTGGAGGAGTCCAGGTTGGAAATTCTATTAAGATAAAAGCCATGCTAGTAGTAGTCCAAAAGGCGACTGAGAGATAAGTTAGCTAATTGGATACTCTCATGGTAGAGGAGTAGGTATCTTAGGTAAAGGAAAAATAATGGAAAAAGTAAGGGTATCTAGGTTTAGGCCATTGTTGAGTATTGTCACTTTACTAGATATGTCAAAGATACCTTAGATGTTTGGGTTCATGACTTTCATACTATAAGGAGATATTTCAGACGAGTCTACCTAAAGATTATCCTTTTTGAGGATATTTTTCCCTTCTTAAAGAATTTTGTTTCTCGATATGATGTGGTTACCTAATTGGATGGATGATAAATACAATTGTTCTAGTAGTGAAGACTTTGAAAAGATTAAGGATGATGATGCAACATATGGTGGTATAACTTAGGATGCTACTAGTGTAGATACTAATACCTTGTCGTTTTTTACTTCTCGTTGTCTTAGGTTAGTGTTAGACTTGATGTATCTCCCCATTAAAATGTATGTACTTAGTAGTTTTAATTTTTATTTTAGACATGACTTTTTGTATAAACCTTTATAGGCATGAATATGCCTGCATTATTTTTTATGGTTCTTGTACTACTTTATACGCTTTCACTTTTACTTGTACTTGTAGTATTATTTCTAACCTGACTGTGGTCTAGAAAATTTTGTGAGATCGTGGACCTTTGAGTCAACATACGAGAACAAGAGAATGTACTACCAAAGAGTACAATACGAATCCTAGACTTGAGGTGCGTGAAGTATAGGGCACGATTGCTCAGCTCATGGCTCGAGCTTATTTGGCTGACCATTTGTCCATCGACCACATTCTTGGCCGACCGATTATACTTTTGATTACCACTTCTTGGCCAGCCACATATGATCCTTTCTAGCTGTAATTGTTCCTGGATGGTCCCACTTGGTATTGGGCTATCTGGTTGGGCAACAGTTCTATGTCTGGATCATGAATTTGATTGATTGGATGGTGTATAGCTCAAAGTTAGGGTGAATTTTAACTAGGCTTTCCCCATATAAAGCTTTGATCGTAACAGTAATTTTTTCAAATCATCAATTGCCCTAATTTCTAGTGTATATCACAATAAAGCTCTATGATAGGTTCACTAAAGGGTTAAAACCAGAATGATCCTCAAAATTTCCATACCTATGACTTTACTTTTATGTTTAGGACTTGCTATATTTGCTTGAGTGTTTCAAAGTTGGGGTGATTTGTTGTTCCAGGTATTACTTGGCTATCATCCCCCCATACAAAGTACTTGAATTTATTCAAAAGTTCCAAGTATGAGATTTTTCTCAACTTAGAAAATATTTTTGTTTAAGTTGATGAACTTTCCCCTTTTGTGGGGAGTTTGTGCAATCCAAGCCTTCCCATGATATTTGATCATTGTTGTATTGGAGATCTGTGGTCTCATTATCGAAATCCCACAAACTTGAGTTTGTATTTTTGACGTGGTATAGGAACCTAAAATGATTCCTAGACCTAGGGCTATAGCCAATCAAAGGGATATGTAAACCAAGTTAAGTTGTACTCTATGTTAGTTGTAGTCTGGACTGTAGATTATATGGTTATGGTGTATTCAATCTATAACCTAACGTACACAGATTTTATGAATTTTTCGATGGTCTAGCCCTAAAAGCAGAGAGCTAAGTTGTTAAGATGCTTTTTATTCACTACTTTAGCAAGGGCGCATCCTCTGGCAGGGCATTGGGGATTTTATTGTTCTTAATCCCAAGACGACATAACTTTCGAGACATAGTCCCTTTTAGGGTCTATGGCCAACAAAGAGGGATAGACTTCGTAAGCTGATATTTGTGTTAGTTATATTTTGGAGCATAAAGCCTATGATTATGGTACGTCTTCTCTGTAACTTGATATGCCTCAACTTCTTTTGATCGTTTGGTGGCATGTTCCTAAAAGCATAGAACTCACCTATCATAATGCGTCTTCTTTATTGCGTATCCATTGCTTTTGTAGGTCCTAAATACCTATTTAGATCGAAAGTACAATTCATATATGTGTAATTATTAAACTCTCATAAATAAATAAGAGGCTCCTTAAATGATTAAGCTTAAACTCATTAATTATTCACGTATAATTAACCATTGTTAAAAAAACATGCAATTGTACTCCTTTTCTATTTTTATTTTTTAAGACTTGCATTTTTCTTGAAATAAAATTTTGAATTAAATTAGGGGTGAGCAGCGTATCGAAGCTGTTTGTTTTTAGTCAATCCCAATCTTATCCGATCTGAATGGATTTGAAATTTTTTAATTCGAATACAATCTGATGATATAATCAATCCAAACTAATTCGAATCCGATATATTGAAATTTATTTATGAATTATTGTCATATATAAAACCCGATATACACAAATTCAAAATTGATATTTTTGTAACAAAAATTATTATTTATAGTCATAATTAAATATAATCAAAAGAATAAAAAGTATATATGTAAAATTATTAAATTATTATAAACATTTATATTTATTTTCAAGCTGAAATAATAATCTAATATAATAATAGTATGCATAATATTTAAAAATAAAATATATATTTATTTATAATTTAATATTAATTTGGTTCGTATTTGATACAATAGATTATAACATCTATCAATCCGAATTCAATCTAAATCTGAATAAATTGTATAATTTTTAATTCGAATCCAATCTTATTATAAAATTTATCAATTTAATAAAATCTGAATTCAATATATTAGATCAATTTTTTTAATTTAAATAAATTAATTAAATTATTTAATGTAAGTGTTAATTTAAACAGCCTAACAATTAAAAGATACCTATTTGAGTAATTTATATGAAGCGGAGAAAGAAGAGTATTAACTAGGCATTTTTCAGATATTTAATCATTTTTAAATGAGTCGAAGCTTGTTGTATACTTAAATTAACTTGTTTATACGTTAAACTAGGCATGGTACAACCACGTCATTACCTCATTGAATTTAATCTTATTTTTTAATTAAAGTTATATATTCTAATTGATTATTTTTCGAATTAACAACCAATAGTACTACCTTTACGGAATTACCTAACAAGAATTTAAGTTGCCTATTAATAAGTTGGTATGATATAATAATATTAAATAAGTTGACAGCATGTGGATGGTTTGTCACCCAATTATTCAAAAATAAAGAGAAATTATATTCATCACAGTTCATAGACAATTAATATAGTATAATTAATTAAATATTGTCGTTGGCCCACCAGTTTTAAATAAGTAATTTCCTACCCTATTATTGTAATCACAAATTTGTCTTCAATAACGTACTATTTTAAAAAACAAATGTAATATATATTTTCCTTTCTATTTATGAAAAAAGTTAGCTTACAGCAAAGTCACTACATGATAGGAATATACCATAAGCTAAGTAGGATACTTATTTATAGTAGGGGTATTTAAAAATTTCGATTATTCAATCAATTCGATCCGATCCAATTTGATGGTCAGATCGGATGAAAAAAATTTCATCTGTTAAGTACGAATCGGATGACAGATTTCACTATAATTCATCTAATCTTATCTGATTCGACCAAAATTAATTATATATATATTTATTTGATTTTTTAATGTTTCTTTTAAATCAAATAATTTTATGTTATGATTTATTTGAAAATTTAAAATTTTTATTTAAAAATACAAAAAATAGAATTAATTAAGTTTATTGGTCGGATTGATCGGATGACATCCAAATATTTTACGGATTAGATTGATCGGATCGATTGCGGATTAGGATGTTTCAATCCGAACAGATGGTCGGATCGGATCAAATAAATATAAAATTAACGATTTTGATACGCTAAACAACCCTAATTTATGCTATAAAAATCTCAATTATTTTGGAATGCCTAATGGGCTGGTCTCTCTCTCTAACCGTAAAAAAAACTATCAGAATACCAAATTGCTTCATGATTAGCTTTACATTTTTTTCCTCAAAGATATGGCTTTAAATTTCTCGTTTTTCTTTTTCTTTTTTAAATTTACTTTTTGCTATTGATTTTATGTCTAACTAATTATTATAAATACCATCTGAATTTTTTTTAAGTATTTTAATGGTGATATTCTAAAATAAAAAGTTACATAGATTATATTCATTGAATTTATTAAAAAATTCATAAATATAAATTAATTTATATCTTGTTAAAAAAATAAGGATTTGTAAAGGGATTTAAACTTATTATAATAAAAATAACATTAATAATATTACATATTATCTTATTGAAAGTAATTGTAAGTTAAATATATTTAAATGATCGTAATTAGATGACATTTAATATTAAATAATCTGATAATATTTTTTTAATAGTAAAAATATATTATCTGAAAATATGATATTATTTTTATAATTATAAATTTTAAATATATTATTTTTATTTTTATTTTTATTTTTTAAAAAATTATATCATGAAAACTTTTACAATAAAGAATTTGTATTTACATTCACCACGCATTATCACGTTATGAACGTTGGGGAGTAATCAAATTTATTTATTTTTAATTGATAATCATTTAAGACACGGGCATATTGGCATAATATTTTTTACCCAATTATTTTAATTAATGAAAATTTTATCAAACAATAATAATATTAAAATATAATTAATTATAAAAATAAAAAATTTAAATATTTTTAATATGAAAATATCAGTATTTTTTTAATGAATATACCTTTTATAATTATTAGTTATTATATAATGTTATTATGGGACGGGCCTTAATGAATAGGGATTTAATGGGATGGACTTTAAAATTTTACATTATTTTATTGAGTTATCTTATGAGACATGGGACGGGTCTAATTAGGCCCATTTACATGTCTACTTAATATATGAAAATACAAACATTGTGCCTTCCTGTTTGTTATTAGTTTTGCCCTTGCAGTTTGTTATTAGTTATTATACATGTATCCTACATTTTTTTTTTTGGTAAATTCATATAAATTTATTAAATATAATTTCCTTCTACATGTAAAAATTATTTTTTGAAAAACTAACTTACTTTTTATTATGAATGCATTATTGTGCTATAATTATATATAATGTTACAATTTCTAAGCATACAAGAAGTTTGAAAAACATGAAAATCAATGAGAATTCATCTAAATATTGTTTAGTTGTTTAATAAGTTCGGTTAAAAACTACTAAAATCTTATTTATTATGAATTAATAGTATTTTTCTACCGACATAATATGAATCAACATTGCTCTAACTATACTAATAATTATAAATAACTCTCGAATTTCAACACTTTTGGTTAATAATTTACACCGAATGATAATCATATTAGCATGAAATCTATAACTATGATTCCAATTACATTTTCATTTTCTTTAAGTAATATGGAAGTTAAATGTAAAGATCTTAGAAGATGGTTTCCTCTATTTGTTAATATTCATCACTTAATTTTGTTGGATTATAAGATTTTCTTAATCAGTTTAATTTAACAATCGAGAATATTCAAGAAAATTAGTTTTAAAATTAAACAGTGTATATTTATGAATATTTGGTTCATTCTTTTTAAAATTCACAACATTTCGTATTTACCATATTACAATCTATGTCAAAGTGGTGTCGAGTGTAAATTCTATCTTACTGTTTTTATCCGCAATAAAAGCATTAGGGAGGATGCAGACAGATCTAAAATGATATAATGTCTAATATATTGAATTGTTGGATGGTTATGACTCCCTTCCATGCTAACCACAATCTGTGCAAAAAATAATGTCACAAATGCACTTCCTGGTATTTAGTGGTTACACTGCATACACACCTAAAAAGAAACTAAATATATCATTAATTGCTATAGATTCACATGTTTCATTAACTTTGTGGGCTTCTGGGAGGTGGCCTTAGCCAATGAATCCTGAATAATGGTTCCAACTCCAAGCAAATTTCCAGTTTAATGTTACGAGGGTTTGCAGTAGATTTTTCATTTGCCACGCTGTATGTAATGAAAAGGGTTTGCAATAACTTTTAAAATTTGTCAGATAGCAGTTCTCTTTCATTCAAGTGAGAAAAGAGAAAAAAAGACAGTTAAAAAAATATATATATTACGGCGCGCAACTGATCGTTATTATAAAATGTTCTACACTGATACAATATTCTGGCTGGCATGGAAATAACTTAGATTTAATTGTTAAGGTTCATGTTAAAATGTCAAAATTATATATATATATATATATGTTTCAACATTTACTACATGTGAATGCTTAAATAACATAAAATATTCTATCTCGTTAGTGACATGCAAGTGCGTTTGAATATGTGAGGCTAAAAACATTTATTAAATAAAGAAATAAACTTAAATTATATATTAAAGAATCAAAATTTTATGTATATAGTAATCATTAATGATCACTAATTCTGAACTAATATATGGTTAAAGGTGACATAAAAGTGACATAAAAATTTAAGATTAATTATAAACTCTTATTTTTTTAATTAAAGATAGACTGTTGATGGTACATTTTTAATACCGTCTAGTTCATCAAATACGAATATTATTAAAATGATGAAAAATAAATAATTCAAATTATTACTAATTAAAACCTATAATTAGATCTATTATTAATATCTAAAAAATAAAAGCATTAGAGAATGTTGAGAAATCCCACCACCATGTCGTAGTACATACACTACCATGTCGTAGTACATACACTACCATGTCGTAATACATACACTAGGTGTCCTAAAAATTATACAATCAGTTATAGTATTATCTCCTTAAAAATATGAGAATAATAAAAATCTAAGTAATCTTTTATAAGCAGTCAACCTAAGTAGAGTATCATCTTTACAACACCGATAATGATCTAATAGGAAAAAGTCATTACATAAGCAGAGTTTTACGTTTGACTTCAGGTAAAACCTTTGCCACCCAAAGGTGATAACATATAATATTACGTAATTAATTACCTCAAGTTCGGCCTCAAAAACAAATGCAACCCCAAAAGGAATACATAAATAATCTTTGAAAAATGATCTTGAGTTTCAGAATATCCTTGTATAACCTATTAGACCAATGATCAAAAATCAACACCATTAGGATTAACCTTTATCTACCTTAAAGGCGACGACCTTCATCGTGGAATTCCTTACACTCGTAATCTTTGGGAGATTACAAGATCCTCCACTTTATTTTGCATGGATCCGTACAATGATAGATCTGCTTTACGAATAAAAGTCAAAAATATGAAAAATATGTCTATTCTTGAAGCGAGTATCATTCTTAACTTTCCATATCATCTAGATAATTGAAATATACCTGCTTTTCATAGATTATCCTTTAAGTGACATTATATATGTCCATAAATTTAAAATAAAATAATTAGTATGAGTTTGTCAGTTAAAGAAGGAATATAATCCTATATTGCATTTGTAAGATGACAACTGGAAAAAGGTGAGAAATAGTCTCCTCATTTGACACGCACGGGGGTATTGAAAAAGAAAGGAGTGGTCCTTCCTTTTTGCCTAATAATCAATGGAAAATTTTATTTCTATAACTCATCGTAATATAATGGATTAAGACGGTGGTATGAAAGGAACCCAAATCACACTCTTATTAAATAAGCTTATAAGCGTATAAATTATAAATAAGAATGGTGAATTTTAACTTTTTATATATATGTATCGCCAGGAAATCATAAGTGGTATAAAAAGTGTAAAGTGTTTTCAAAATCCAAATTTTAAAAGAATAATTTTATTTTTATTAACTTATATAAAATGATAATTTATTGCAATAGATAATATCAAATGTCTTAATTTATGCATCAAAAACTCTACAACCCTTAACTACTAATCTCACGCCTCCACCTTATGTATATGATTTGAAATATTGTTGATACTTAAATGATTGAGATTTAAATTTTATATATATATTAAAAATATTATAATTTTTTACATAAATATTAAAACAAATCACAAAATTATTTACAAATAAAATTATAAAACTTTTAAAAACATTAAAACAATCAATTATTTATTTTTAAATTAACTATCTTATTTAATACACATAAATATAGATAAATTTTATATTTATTTTAACCAATAAATTGAAAAAATATAAAATAGATAGTTAAAATATTTGAAATAATTATTTATGTTAATAAATTTTTTGATTAACATAATTAAATAAAGATGTTTAATGATAAATATTTTTAAAATAAATTAGATTAAATTTAATCGATATTATTTGACCTTTTATTTATAATATTTATATTAATAACTGATATTCTATCTATATTTTCTAACATTGTCATGGATAATGTACATTGATATTAAGATCTCTAAAATAATTATACTATTGAGACATTATCAACAACATCTAAAATATTTTCATCAATATCTATACCTTAAATCTTTCTACAATATGTATGTAGGGAAGTTATAAAATTAATTCTCTTAAAAATAAAAAATAGGAGATAAACTCGAATAAAATAAAGAGTAAATAGATATTTTTACTACTAAACTTTGAGATTATTTCAAAAATATTATCGAACTTTGATTTGTAACTTTCATAATATCAAACTTTACAAATTTTATGAAAGAATACAATCAAATTTTTTTTGGTTACTTCGATACTATTAAACTTTACAAAATGTTATAAAAATATCAACAACTTTAATCAGTTAACGAGAGTTAAAGACATGTTACACACACATAAATAATATTCCTATAATATTTTCAAATTTAATGGTATGAAAATAATAAAATAATTGATGATATTTTTATAAAAGTTTTAAAATTTAATGGTATAAAAATTCAATGATATTTTTGTAATAACCTCAAAATTTTATGGTAAAAATCTATTTACTCTAAATTAAAAGGCTTTAAGAAATGAATGCATCTTATCCATAATGTATGATAGAACCAACATTCTTTTTAATTGTAATTCATAATTAGAATTAATTAGAATGTGAATGATAAGAGTCGGATCAGAGAGAAACGAGAGTATTCCCTTTCATTCTATTTACTAAAGAACTATAATAAAAATATTAATTTACTCAAATATATTTTTAAAAGTAATAATGAAGAATATAAATAAAATAAAATATCAAAATAAAGGATATTTTTATAAATACATATTAATAATTCATGAAGGAAATCAATTCTAAGAGGATATATGAAATTAACCAATGAAAATAACTTATGTTAGAAATATGCTAAGAATGGAAATGAAAAATGTTTAAGATGCACACATGACATTACCTTATATATATATATACCAATGTCATCACATTGAGGGTCTATGTAGGATTGTGTCAGATGGGGCTAAAATGGTAAGTTACAAAGCTCTTTGCACATGTTTTCATGTATAAGTCGATCTAGCTAGTCACCTTTCACTCCATGTCATACCTAGTATCAAGTCATACTTTATGTCAAGTTGTATCTAAAGTTAGATGATACCTAACGTCTAAATCTCAAACCCCTCTACTCTTTTAGTTCAGGAACAAGATTGAGGTGAAAGAGTAATAATTACTCATAGTAAATGTCAGTATCTTTTATAACTTTATTATTAATTATTCTATAATTGTTCAACTTCTTTTATAGTTTCACATGGAGTGGTGCACTAGCACTCACTTTCTAAGTCATAAAAAATTTAGCGCTTGTACTTTAGCTTGAGCATTCTACCAATTTCTTTACAAAGGTTGAGAATTCCATACACCGAAACAACTACACTTAGGTCAATTGGACTTTCGACACAAATAGACATCCAGGACCTAGATGAGGGTTGGAAACACCAACACATGAAATATTTTTGTGTGCTATATTCCAACTTGGCCAACCAAAGCTCACAATGTGAATTAAGTAAATAACATAGCAGAATTACAATAAAAACAATATGTCTAATTTAACACACCACAAAACAACCAGAAAATAAGAAATAAAAATTTATCACAGGCACTTATTCAAGCTAACAACATGTATATACATGGAAAACATCATACATTATGTGAATCAAGTAAACATATTGGAAAAACTATAAAGAATTTTCAATCAATTTGAGACCTTATATGGGGGAACATATTAGGTAAATGATGTTTGTACTCTCATAACATGTGATTATACATAACACATTGTGTACCGAGGTAAACCTATATAGAACACATGCATATGTCGTGACATCCTTGGGTTGCTTATGGTAACAACTTAATAGCAAACAATATACTTTATAGAGTAAATAGTTACAAATCGATATACAATAAAAGTAAATACCTCTATTAGTCGGGACACCTGTCCTAATTGTCTATGATGCCCTCTCTTGTTACCAATATCGTACTTGATCCAAGTAGATCTAAGATCATCGTTAAAGCTTTATCACCATATGATGTGATCTGTAAGGTTTATGTGAATGTTGATGATATTTATGAACAAAATATACAGATGTAATATTAATTTCTATGTGTTTCTTTCAAGAATATTTCAAGACAAATAAACTATTGAGTTCTAACGAACACATATCAGGTATATCTATGTTCTTATACACGCTATATTTTATATTAGACACATAAGAATATTTTGAATTTAGGTTACTCAATTGATTGAAACATGTCTAGATCGATCGAGGTACGTAGATCAATCAAGAATTGAACTGATTGATTTAAAAAGTCTTGAATTAATTTTTTAATTGAATAGACCTATCGAGTAATTAGTGATTGATCAATTAATTACCAAAATCAATCTACTCTCGTCAAAATTATTTATTTATTACACTAGATCAATTGAGGATTGATTGGATCGATCGAACATGTTTTGATAATAGTATTGGATCGATCCATAAGGGTTTTGATTGATTGAAATATGTGTCAATCATTTGAGTATATGTTAAATTGATCGAGCGGCCATAACTTTAATTTTAAAACCTATTTTTAACTCAAATTGAATTGGTTTATTACTATATTATCCTCATTTTTAAAACTCTTTTAATAGATTTTATGGACATAATAGTAATATTTATTTGACCCAATGCTTCAAAATATTCTATCTAAACAAACCAAAACACACAAATTTACCAACCAACAAGAGCATTATTCTCTTCATTTTAATCTCTCTATTGTTTTACAAAAACTATTCAAGTAGGTTTTTCTATTTAGTTAATTTATCGAATATTTTGTGATTGTGTTTGATTGATTAAGAAGCCTATAATATTTGTGATATTGTGCTTAAATTGATTATTTTAGAATTACTACTTGATTTTGATTTATCTTATATATTATTAAATTTTCTATTTAGGGTTATTCATTATCGAATCTACTTTGGGATACACATTTCCTTGTGTTATTCTACTAATTTTTTTGGTACTAGTTGAATGGGATTACTTATGTGACTCAAGCTGTCGAAATATTGGTCCATATCTGAACACCTTGCTTGTAGAGCCTATTAAAAAAAGCAGAGGCTTGTTAATAGATTACTTGAGGGATTTACCTTGGTGGGTAGTTTGAGTCCTAGACTTATAATTGAACATTATTTGCATAGTGGATAGTTAGGTGGTCCAATGCAACCGTATTTTTTCTCTTAGGTCATTGATGTGACCTATATTATTTCCACCTAAAAATCTTATGTGTTGATTTATATTTTTGCATTACTTTATTTACATCTGATTGCATGCGTAAATATCTGACTATTGATTCACCACATTCTAGCTTATTAGATCCATAACTAAAGAGAAATTTTTCACTTGGTATCAGAGTATGTCACTAGATACACATAGGATGCCTAGAACCTTGTTATGGATCATTTGAGAATGAGTTTATCTACAACTCGTGCACCTTACTTTGGTAGGTCTAATTACCCATATTGGAAGGCTTGCATGAGAGCCTTTCTACGATCTATAGATGAGTGTATCTGAAACTCTATACTTTATGGTCGGAAACCACCTACGGTTACCAAAGATGATATAGTCACTCTTAAACCTTTGAACCAATGAACAAATGAAGATAAAACTGCTAGCAACTAGAATCAAAAAGGTATTAATTCTATTTTTAATGTTGTATCTGCTAATAAGTTTCATCATATTTCTAATGTTGAAACTACTACACATGCTTGGGATACTTTAAAGGTTGATCCATAAGGGTATCACACAAGTTAAACGAACTAAACTTTGTATGCTTGGTAGTCAATTTGAAAATCTTATAATGAAAGAAGATGTAACTTTCTCTGAGTTTTATATTAGATTATGTGATATTATTAACACCTCTTTTAATCTTGGAAGAAAATTAATGATTTCAAGATGGTTCAAAAGAATCTTTACTCATTACCAGATCGCTTCCATGTAAAGGCACTACCATTGATGAAAGCAAGGATGTGGACACCATCAAAATATTAGAACTAATTGGCTCACTTCAAACCTTTGAGTTGAGCTTTCAAAAATCTCCAAAGAACAAAGGTATCACTTTTAAAATTGCTATGATTGAAGATAGTGAAAATGATGATGAAGAACTAGTACTCTTAACTAGAAGATTGAATAAAATCCCCAATAAAAGGAATCCTTGAAACAAAGGACAATTAAGTTGTCAAAAGGATTAGAATCTGAGAGAACTCAAATTTGTGAGTTCTAATGGTAAGAAATCTAAACCCACTGGATCTCAATGTTTTGAATGCAATAGCTGACTGTGCAACAAGAAGAATAAAACTGGAAGAGATTTCAACACCATACTTACTGACTTTGAAAGTGATAACGATAATCCAATTGAATTTGAAAATTATGATAACAATTATTCAACATATATTGCAACTGGTGGTGGACACTCCAGTAAGTTTGAAATTGATTAAAATGATGTTGAATTTATACTCAATAAGTTTAATATCACTTGTATTGAAGAAGTATTAATAGATTTTGTAAGATGCAAAAGAGAAAAATATAGGTTGTTTATATGAGTAACTAAACTAAATGATAAATTAAATTCCACTGTACTGAAAAAAAGAAAAAACTTGACTTGTTTAAGCATATTTATGATTTCAATTTGAGTTTTGCAGGCTTAGAATAAGAAAAACAAAATCTGGTGTAGGAACTTAAACAATCTAAGGAAGTTGTGAAAGGCTAACAGTTGGAGAGGACTAGACTATATAGATGAGGATTAGAAGCCATCATTTTCAAAAGGAATTGAGTTTGTAAAACCTTTCAAGCATTCTCCTTCACAATATACATATAAAGCTTCAATATCAAAAACTACATTTGTAAGGCTTTCTAACCCTACTCCTACTGTTACTCATTATATACAAAGAAAAGTTGCATATGTGATTGAAAAACCTATTAAGTTTGTGCATTTCTCTTGTCATTATAGTAGGAAAGATCATCTTAGACAAAAATGTAGATTTTTGATGAATGCTCCTAAATCTAATAATACTTTTCATGTTTCACATAATAGGGCTCATAACCATCATCCTTATATTCATGTTGCATCTTCACTTAGGATGAATGGAAAATCTAAAGGTAAGTCCAAGAATATAAAAATGAAAAATAAGGTAGTTGATTTCCAATTCAAAGATATAAAGAAACCAAAATTCAAGAAAATTTGAATTATGAAAGATTGTCTCTTTTTGGACACTTGATCGTCATATATTGTTCAACTAGATATTTTTATTTGAGTGCTTAATTGACCCTAGATGAGTATCTTTTAGTCAGTTAGTTTGTTTTTATTATTATTTTTATTGTTATTTCTTTGATTTCAAAAGAAATAAAAATAAAAAAGAAGAAAAGAAGAAAAGAAGAAAATAAGGAATGTAGACATACTTTAACATTGACATAATCATTACCTACTCCATTCATATTTATTTTGGTTGGCTATACATTCTACAAATAGATATTTTGACTTGTGCATTTATATATTTTTCACATTTGGTGATCGATGTTGACATGAACTACTCACACTCATTGGACACATATGCATGTCATACTTGAAGTTTATGATTGATTTTTTACGATCTATCTTTCACTTTCTAAAATGCTACTATAGTGAGATGTCTTGTTTTGAAAGGGTTACTAACTATGATGTGTGAGGCTATTGTAGTGAGTGAATAGGGCTACCTCATAACTAGTGCAAAATTCATCATACGATATTTTTGGCTCATGTATATTTTCTTAAGAAAATAATAATATTATTAAAGGAAAAAAATACAAAATATTTTACATGCACAAAAAAAGAGCCACAAATGGTTATACAAAAAAAAACCAATGACTCACAAAAAAAATTTAATACAAGAGAGGAATACAAATATACAAATATATATAGATTAAAGTCATCTCTTGGCAAGTAAATTTTATTTTGTACAATTATGAATTCAACTGTAATTGTTTTATGATAGATGATACTTTTTTCCTTTAAATCCTTCATAACTAATCATAAATGGACTAATTGACATACTATTGTAGTTTTGATATTTATCTTACTTTTGGTGACTATTGATACATTACTATATGTGTTAGTATGTTTGTGTGACTGTCTACATATATTTATGCTATCAATGGATAGTCACACTTTGAACAAAATTAATTTCTTCATTTATGTGTGATATTGTAGTCATGTTAAGCAAAGTCTACTATCCTCAAATAATATATATATGTTTTTATAAATTTTTGTTTTATTCTAATTTATTTAGAGGAGTCATAAAACTTAGGGAGAGTTTATTCATTTTTAAGAAACATATTGTTTTAGAATGTGTACTCTTTTTTCGATCATTAAAAATACTACTTGCTTGCTCAACCTGTTGTCATTACTCTATGGAGATATTACATATAAGGGGAGTTGTGTTTTAGTGCCTATCTAATGAGTACTCACATATTACTTTTCTACTATTATATACACTGAAGTAATGAATAATGAGCCTTTTGGGACAAGTTGTTTGGTTGTTTATGTTTTTTAGTGTATATATGAGCTTTCGAGATTCAAGCGAAGCCAGTTTCACTGAATCATAGGATAGTCCATTATGTACAAAATTTATTTTTCCTATGAGCATTATGTAGTGAGAGAGAAGTTTTGTCACACAAATATGCTAAATGGAGAGATTGTAAGTTTTATATGAGTGTTGGTGATATTTATGAACAAAACATACAAATATAGTTTAAATTTTAGGTGTGTCTTTCAAGAATATTTCAAGCCAAAGAAACTATCGAGCTCCAAAAAACACATATTAAGTATATTTATATTCTTATGCATGTTAGATATGAAATTAGAAATGTAGGAATATTTTGAATTTAAGCTACTTGATTGATTGAGATGTATAAATCAATTGAGAATCAATCTACTCAGTTTAAAAATCCTTGAATTTACTTTTTAATTGACTAGGTTGATCGAGTAATTAGTAGTCGATCGATTATGCACTAGATCGATTGAATAATTACCTAAATTGCTCTACCTTGATCAGAATTAATTATTTATTATACTAGATCAATCAAGGATTGAATGGATTGATTGAACATGTTTTGATCATAGTGTTGGATCAATCGATAAAGGTTTCAATCAATCCAACTATATGTTCGATCAATCAAGCATATGTTAGATCGATTGAGTGGCCTAGGCTTTAATTTTAGAACCTATTTCTAATTCAAATTGAATTGGTTTATTACTATATTTTTCTCATTCTTTAAAACTCTTTTAACTAATATTTTGGATATAATAGTAATATTGTTTTAGCCTAGTGCTTCAAAGTATTCTATTTAAACAAACCAAAGCACACAAGTTTATTAATCATACAATGGCATTATTCTCTTCATCTTAATCTCTCTTTCTTGTTTTGCAAAAACTATTCAAGTAGGTTTTTTCATTTAGTTAATTTATCAAACATTTTGTGGTTGTGTTTGATTGACTAACAAGCCTATTATGCTTAAATTGATTGTTCTAGGGTTCATAATTGATTTTGATTTATGTGATATATTATTAAATCATCTAGTTAGAGTTATTCATTATTGAATCTACTATAGGAAATACATTTGTACTTGTGTTATTATGCAAACATTTCAAGTACCAATTGAACAAGTACGATTGCTTGTGTGGCTAAAGTTGTTAGGACGTTGGTCCAAATCCAAATACCTTACTTGTAGAGATTGTGAAACAAAGTGAAGGCTTTTAAGTAGCTTATTTGGGGATATTACCTTGGTGGGTAGTTTGAGTCCTAGCTTTGTAATTAAACACTATTTTCATAATTGATAGTTAGGTGGTCCAGTAAATCGATGGTTTTCTTTTTAGGTCATTAGTGTGGCCTAGGTTGTTTTCACCTAAAAATCTCATGTGTTGATTTATATTTTCGCATTACATTATTAAATGTTATTTCATTCTTGGTCGCCTGCAAAAAAATTAATTTTTCATAATTTTGTTGATTATCTATTCGCCCCTCTAGCTAATTAGATCGGTAACTAAATAGAATCATTTTATGATTCACTAATTATGGCATAAACTCTTAACATGTACACATGTTACGACTTCGTAACACCTAGCCGACACATAGCACACAAAACCTCACGTGTGCACTATGTTGCAACCTTGTAACATTTAGTCGACACATATCACATTACCACATAGGCTTTTCACCTATAGGAATTGTTACATCCTTGCAACTACTAGCCAACATATGACACATCACTACATAGGCTCTTTACCTATGGGAACTATTGCACTCTTGCAAATACCATCTGACACCCGACAACTCAACACTCAGAGTAACTCCTCAAAATGTTGTGGCTTTTTACTAGCCAATTATATATTTTATCTCTCATCAAAACTTCAGTCAATCTCATATTTTTTACCCCAACTTGATGTTTGAGAAATGTGAGAGAGATGTTCCAATCACATATGCTACACTATTTCCTGAACTTGACACTCAGAAGAGAAATAGACCATGAATAGATTGGGCAAGTTTGGTGCTAAATGGGCAAAGCTTTTGCCCAATTTTGGGCAAGAAAATAATAAGAGGGAGAGGGAAATTTGTAGAAAAATCTAACCTCTCGGATCGTCACTGGCCACACTCATCGACTAAGGTTGGCAAGGTAACTAATCATTAGACTAGTCTTTACACACTCACCGACCTAGGTTGGCAAACCCTCGGTGAGAGCATCTACGAGGCAACGAAAATCCAATGATACCAATATCTGCTCGCTCATTAAAAACCACATGGAATAGCATTTTCAACAAGGAGATATGCCCAATCCCCAACAAGACAACCCAATACAAACAAAGTCCCCAATGAGATACCATGAAAATAAAAAAAAAGTCTCAAGTGGGACACCACAATAACAAATACCTAACAATGAAAGCTATATGTAAACTAAGAAAGTGAGTGTGTGTAATAAGTAAACATGAAACTATGTCCTAAGTGATACTAAGCCACTAGTAACCAACCTTATAAAGGATAGATAGAAACATCAAATAAGATAAAGACACCTGTGTTTTGCACACAGGAATGCCAACACCAAAACAACATAACTTACAAAGGTGACGAGTTAATACTTTAGCTCGAGCGCTCTATCTAATTCTTTACCAAAATGATCAAATCGTATCTTAGTTTGAGTATTCTACCAAGTTCTATACTAAGTGATAAGATCGTAATTTTTCTCTACTTAGTTATTTAATAAGGTTATCAACTTGTATTTTCACATGGGCATTTTACCTGGTTCTTTACAAAGGTAATGAACTCGTACTTTGGCTTGTGTGATCTATCTAATTCTTTACCAAGGTGATCAATTCATTCTTTATCACGAGTGAAAAAATGTTGGATAGTACCCCTATAATGCTACATATGTAAGTTGACACAGTGTAAATGTATTGTTAAAAAAAGGGTCCATATAGGACTATGAAGCAAGGCTAAAATGGTAAGTTACAAAGCTTTTAATGAGTACTTTCACATACAAGTCAATCTAACTGGTTGGTTCGGTATCTGGTCATACCTTATGTCATGTTGTACTTAAAGTTAGATCGTACCTAATGTCCAAACATCAAGCCCCTACTCTTTTAACAAGAATAATGTGATATAGTAACCATTACTCATAGTAAATTTCATTATCTTTTGTAAGTTTCTTAATAATTACTCTATAATCGTTTGACTTCTTTTTTAAATTGCACATGGAGAGGTGCAATAGCATTCACTCTCTAAGTCATACGATATTTACTACTTGTTCTTTTGCTTGAGCTTTCTACTTGATTCCTTACCAAGGTGATCAACTAGTATTTTAGCTAGAGTGCTCTACCTGGTTCTTTATAAAGATAATCAACTCGTATTTTAATGTAAGCATTCTATATGATTCTGTATTAAGATAATCAACTCATACTTTAGGTAGGGCATTCTACTTGGTTCTTTACCAAGGTAATTGGCTCTTACTTTATCTTGAAGGCTCTACCTAGTTTTTCATTGATGTGATTAGCTTGTAGTTTTTTACAATCGTTACCTAGTTCTTTACCAAGGTGACCAATTCATTGTTTCTCTTAATCGTTCTACCTTGTTTTTATCGAGGTGATCAACTCGTACATTAAATTTAGGAAAAACTTTTAACTTGGAACTACGTGTACCAGTTTCCAAGGAAATCGGTTGAGCTCTAACATTGTACTTGGTTCTTTACTTTAGATGATCAGTTTATACTTTAATTCTTTATTGAGATGATCAGTTCCTACTTTAGCTTGAGCATTACACCTTGTTCCTTACTAAGGTGATCTACTCATAATTCACCATGGAGGCTCTATCTGGTTCTTTACTATGGTGATTAGCTCATACTTTAATTTAAACATTCTACCTGTTTTCTTACCGAGGTGATCAACTCATACTTTAGCGCAATCATACTACTTGCTTCTTGACCATGTTGATCAGCTCATACTTTAAATTTAGTACAACCTTTTAACTTGGAATTGGGTGTGCCAATCTTCCAAGAAAAAGGTTGAATGATTAAGTACTCAAAAATACTTAATATATCATGATTTTATGCATGTTAAATGATTAAATACGTTTATATTTTCTTAGTTTTACTATCATTTCAAATAAATCTCTATTTGCAACCATCGATATATTTTATTATTTTGAGTTATTTCTTGTATTTAAATTATTCAACTTGAAAAAATATACCTTAAAACACCCATCACAACATAGAAGATTAAAAATATAACATATGTAAAGCATTCCATTTGTTTTAAAACTTGAAAAGAAAATACAAGAAATAAAGAGCACAAGTGATGCAGAACAGAGGATGCTACGGTATGAAAGTTTTGTGTGTCATGGCAT
The DNA here is from genome assembly GCA_037013495.1 of Hippophae tibetana. Classification (NCBI taxonomy): domain Eukaryota; kingdom Viridiplantae; phylum Streptophyta; class Magnoliopsida; order Rosales; family Elaeagnaceae; genus Hippophae; species Hippophae tibetana. The sequence continues at coordinate 16,171,078 of CM072803.1, forward strand.
CAGGCAATAGGAATGATATCAATGCATCCCAAATATGATGTAGGAATGATATCAATGCATCCCAAATATGATGTAGGCCGTGGTATGAAAAGTTGTATTTCATTGCACAAATGTAATGGATCAAGCCAAAACCATATACTTGTGTGCGTTGTGGCGTAAAACAATTGTATGTTGTAACGTTGATCTAAAAATCCATATTTCTCTCATTTCTTGCACTAATAAATAGGACCTTATTTTTATTATAATCCATATCCCTCATTCTTCTTGATCCTTTCATTTCTTAGTTTTTTAAACTTTTTTGTTTTTTTTCTTTTCTTTTTGGTAGTTTAAAGTTCCTCTTTCAATTGAGAGTTGAACAAATTTAATTTATGTAATAATTTATAGTTTCAATTCAAGGCAAGACAAGGAATCAAAAGAACCATAATAGGAATCGATGAGAACAGAAGATAGCCAGATAGAATCAATCAAAAATAGGAAGAAATCGCAAGAAGATCGATGAAAATTCGAAGCCCAGAGCTCCCTGTGCTAACGATGAGAATCCAAGTACTCAAATAATTAATTACATGTTGGACAAGCAATTGAATAAGGAAGCAATTGGCAGATAAAGAAGGCATATAATAAAAAAAAATGTCATTCTAAAAGTTCAAATCATTTTTGTCAACATAATATAATATATATATATAATATCTGCCACTGAATGTCTATAAAATGCAAGCATTTACATCCAATATTTGGACGAAAGCAGTGTTCCATTATAAGCATTAATACCATTATTCCAGCTGGAAAGAAAACATGAGACACCAGCACCAAATCTACCCTCATGAGCTATCCACAGTGAATCTAAAATAGAAGACTGAAGACTTCAATAATAGAAACCTAATTTGAATCTGCTACCATGACACCATAAATATCCTTCCTCTCTAATTTTATATCTGAGACCAACCTTAATTTCATAATAACAATAACAAGCCAAATCCAATCAAGACGCATCCTGAATGTTGTTTTAGGCATTCGTATTTCCCCTTCTTGGAACTGGTTTGTAAAGCACAACGGTAACAAATTTTGAGCGAAAGCGATGAGTGAACCCCAGGGCTGCAACAGACCGTGGATTCTCCCTGTTCTCGATGTAAAGATGGTTGAGAATCACATTCTGTGGTAATGGAAGAGTTAAACCGGTATCTTGTGCTGGACAACTAAGTACAGTGTGTTGCAGATGAGGAGGAAGCATAGGTGGATCTCGAGACTCATCTTCAATTCCAGGCCATGCATTATCGTAACTTGCATTTGGAGACCTTGGTACTTCAAATCCTACCACAGCTGGTTCACCCTGCATGCATGGAGATTACCTCTTGGGCAGAATCCAATTGATTTCAGTAATAAAAAAAAAAGGATCTTCAAGGCAATATGGCTTACGTGATCTTCATTGTTTGTGATGTTCATGATGAAAGAGGAATGCAGCTTCCTACCAGCACAAAATCATCAATGAGTGTTTGAAATTGATGGGCCTGAATGAAGTTAGTCTTCCTTTGATAAGCAATTATAACAATACATGCCAGGCAGGGCCAGAAATTAATTCTTAGAGGTCAAATTAAAAAGTTTAAATTTTGAAATACACAAATAATATATTAAATAATCAAAAATTATACGTCCCGTTTGTTGTATAATAGTAGGTGTCCAAAAAGTGAAATGTATTTTAGAGTAACCTGTATATAGGGTGGTATATCAAAGATGGAATCAAGCGTTTTTTAGCTCAAAAATACCGTTTTTATTGAAATAAAAAAGATGATCAATACATAATACAATAAAGAATCACAAGCAAAAAAGAAATAGCAGCTAGTTAAGTAGCTTTGCAACCAACACAAACAAAAAACAAGAAACTAGTTAGTGTTATCTATGACAATAGTAGATAAAATTTGGTCATATATAAATATTCAAAATTATATAGTAGAATGATGGTAAAGAGAAAAAAGTGTAAAATGTTCTCAAAAACACAAAAAAAGTTAAATTAAGTGACCTATTTTTATCGACTTTCGTAGAATAGCAAGTAATTTTATTTCAATAAGGGGCCAAATATCTATTTTATCCCAGTAAAAATCGAAAACTATGCGATCAATCATACATACAAGTACAAAATTATCAAGGTTAGGAGGCTGTGGCCCACTTCAGTCCCCCTCCCTTTTCTCCTACTTTAGCTATCAAATGCATGCGAAGAATACTTGCACGTGACTATAGAGCTATAATTGAATCCTTCCAACATGTTCCTGCTAGACAAATACACAATGCTTGATATTCTTACTCGTAAAGGCAACAGTTGTAGTTGTATGCTAGGGTTCACCCACCTAAGCTGGGCTCTTTTAGTTTGTCTTCAAAACAATTGTAATCATCTGGGCCATTTGACTAAGATCAGCTACACATCTTTTAGGAAACTTTTGACCATTTAGTATCAATTTTGTAGAGTCCATAAACTGCCCAATGCTAACCTAATGAGGAGAGAGGCTCATGATTCTTATAAACTCTACTATAATATAATCTTAATTAATGTGGGATTTTCATTTTAACACTAACATTTACAAGGTAGTACAAGAAGGAACTGATAAGCATATAAGTGGGAACTATTTGTTACATTGTAAATATGTAAATCACCCCACTCTTTCCATTACAAAGAAGTGAAGATTGACCTAGTGAACTGCTTACAGACATGAGGAAGCCTTAGCCAAATGGAAGTTATTTATTTCCTCTTTTTGCTAATATACCTGAAGGTATCTATGATAATGTATAATTTTAGGGTCTCTAACAAACAGACTTATGTTTCTCAATTTGAACCAACAACTAAAAATTAATTCCAAAAAATAACAAATTAGACTGATAACTGATAAGCAAAAGATACAATAACTACATAAAGAGACTTAGCACGAGTCAACAATGACTAAAATTTGTAATATGGTCCAGAGGATTTTCTTATTCTGTCTTCTAATAGTCAAGCTAACCAAACAACTAATTAAATGAAAGTTAGCCACGATGAACATCTTTTATCGTCAATAATGTGGATCAGAAAGAGTCCAATAGTAACCCTGTAATGTAATCAGAGGCAGGAAACCCCCAAAACTGAGAAACAGTGATGATATAGGTGTACTAAAACAATATTATCAAAATCCCAGATGGACGAGTAAAGGTCCTAGGGAAATCTCTTGCTGCCAAACCATTGTTGAAATAAAACTCCAGACATAAAGAGAGTTCATAAGGGCCAATGATATTGGTGATTCCCAATACTACTCATGGCATCAAAGGGCACAGTTGCTAAGGTCACATTCTTCTGCTTGAATCAAACAATTTATTATAACTCAATAAATAAATAAATTTTCATTTCAGTTAAATAACAAGTTCTCATATAATGGTTCAGTAAGTAGATATTTCTCTCCAACAACTCTTTGTTCACGTAGACTTCATACTGAATCCACTCGATGCAGCCAAAAAGTATTCTTACTTGTGTATTCTGAATAGCTACATGAGAATGGAGGTGCTGAATGATCTCAAAAGTAGGAACTGAACCTTTTCAGTTCCATTTGAATTCTCATATGCAGTTCATGCTAAAGAGCCGAGGACCTGATTGAACTGAAAAGTAGGGACTACTAAAGGTTGAAGTTCCATGCCATAACATGCGGGTATTGCAAGTGTCATCAGTGCCAGGGAATATAATTTTCGTTCATAATAACCAACAATTTGCCTGTAGTTTAAGAAAGTTTCTCGATCATGCAATATTGCAATGTGATGAATACGCTCAGCTATACATGTAATGCAAATACTTTTTTCAGTTCGAACAAAAAAAAATTTAATGATGACCTGAATTCTTTCCTAAAAGCCATGTGATATAGAACAAATTATCCAGAAATGAATGAAGATGCTCATACTCAGCACCAATTTCAGCACATTCAACCATTCGAAATGATTTTCTTCTTTTTTTCCGAAAATAACCAGTAAAAATTTTATTTCCAAATAAACTTCAAGGATTACAGAGTTCCTTCCAAGTCCAGATTAAGCATCTGGCTTAGAAATATAAATATTATATTTCTGATTCCAAGGTTACTTAGTTGAGTCACTTCCTAAGTTCCTAAGATTATTTCCTATAAAATAATGTATATTTATCTATTTGCTTAAGCTAGAATTAGTTTTATAATTAGTTAGCCAGCTGAATGCAAGTAGTTAGTTTGTTATTCTAATTTGTATATAAGGATTTCCCCTTATACGATTCTATAATTTTTCCATTTTAATCAAAGAAGATTTCCTATTCTATCTTTCTCTCTCTACATTTTTCTTGATATGGTATCAGAGCGTTTTTAGAGCATCAATGGCTTCCGCTAACTCTTCTTCTTCATTTTCCTCTGTTTCAGAAGAAATTAATAATCCTTATCATCTACAAAATGGTGATGATCCTGGAATTGTTTTGGTTTCTCAACCCTTGGATGGAGATAACTATCAAACCTATAATTGATCTATGATCTTGGCTCTCACAGCCAAGAACAAAGTAGTTTTTGTGGATAGATCCATCAACAAACCTTTCAATTCTACAGATCCAAATTTCTTTGCTTGGTCAACACTATGGTTCTGTCATGGTTGTTGAATTCAATATCCAAAGACATTGTTGCAAGTGTGATCTATCTAAATACGGCTCAAGAAGTTTGGAAAGATCTTCAAGATCGTTTTTCACAGGCCAATGGACCTTGTATTTTTCAATTACAAAAGGTTTTATTAGATCTCACACTTAGACATTATTTCACTAAACTGAAAGGTCTTTGGGACAAACTATCCAATTACAAGCCAATTCCTCAATGCAATTGTAGAAAATGCACATACGGAGGTTTCAAATCTTTTTCAGATTATCAACAGAAGGAATGCATTCTACAATTTTTGATGGGACTCAATGACACATTTTCACAGGTCAAAGGTCAGATCTTACTGATGGATCCAATGCCTCCCATTAACAAAGTATTTGCCTTGGTTTTATAAGAGAAACAGAAGCAGATCATTTCTCCTTCATCATCCTCCTTCAATCCAACAGTTTACTTGTCTAAAGCTGGAAATTCCTCTACTAATGTGAACAACAAGAATACAATGAGAAATGAGAAACCCACATGCACTCATTGTGGCATTTTATGACACATTGTTGATGTGTGCTATAAATTGTGTGGGTCTATATGCAGTCACTATGGTATAGCTAGACATACCACTTATGTGTGTTACAAATTGCATGGTTATTAAACAAAATATAAATTCAGAGGGAAAAATGCTCAAAATTAGTCTACTTATAGTGCATATCAAGCTGCAATTCAGGGGATAATGAATTCCAATTCATCCTCGTAATCTATTTCACATTAGATTTCACAGTTTCCAATATCTTAGGCTCAGCAATTGCTACAATACCTCAACTCTTCTCAATCTTCAAATCCTTCTGATATAAATCATCAACAACTCTTCTCAATCTTCAAATCCTTCTGATATAAATCATCAAGCAGCAAGTGCAAACCTTACCAATTTCAATCAACATCTTTCAAGTACTTCTATTTTTTTCTCTTAGTAGGCATTTACATACATATACACATTCCAATGAATGGATCATCGACACTGGAACAACAAATCATATGGCACATTCTGTGTTTGTCCTAACTAATGTCACTGCTGTAGCAAACCTATCTGCTAATCTTCCCAATGGGAAATCTGTCCCTATTACTCATGTTGGAACAATAAAATTTTCTCCTTCTTTTGTTCTAACTAATGTGTTTTGTGTTCTTGATTTTCATTTCAATCTTTAATCAGTGAGCAAACTCACCTCTTCCATGAAATGTGGTCTCATTTTTCTGTTTAATCATTGTTTCATTCAGGACCACATCAATTGGACGATGATTGGACTGGGTAAACAAAAGGACGGACTTTATATCCTACAAAAACCAACGATCAATGTTGTTTCTAGTTTTTCTATTACATATCCTTCAAATAATTCCTCCAATGATGTACTTACAGACCTGTGGCATTATAGGCTAGGCCATCCTTCCTTTCTAAGAATGCCATCGTTGCAAAATATTGATATTTTTTTTCCTGTTCCTATGAATAAACATCATGATTGTACAATTTGTCCTCTTGCCAAACAAAAACATTTATCTTTCCCTTTTCATAATCATTTTTTTGCATCACCTTTTGATTTAATACACTGTGATATATGGGGTAGCCCTTTTGTTGCTGCCACATATGATGATCATCATTATTTTCTTACCATAGTTGACGATTGTACTCATTCCACATGGGTTTATTTGCTTAAAGCCAAGTCTGAAGTACGTAACTTACTTCAATCATTTTTTACTCTGTTGAAACTCAATTTCAGACCAAAATAAAGTCATTAAGAAGTGATAATGGTCGGGAATTTGATATGAAAGATTTCTATTCTTCTAAAGGAGTAATACATCAATTAAGTTGTGTAGATACTCCTCAGCAAAACTCTGTCGTTGAGAGAAAGCATTAGTATATACTCCATGTGGCTCGGGCTCTTATTTTCCAATCCAATCTTCCTTTGCATTTTTTGGAGAGATTCTGTCTTAAGAGCAACCTATCTCATTAATCAAATACCTACACCTTTTCTCTCAAACAAATCTCCTTATGAACTTTTGTTTAAAATATCTCCTACTTATAAACATCTAAAGGTGTTTGGTTGTCTTTGTTATGCATCTATCTTACTCAAAACAGAACCAAATTTGATCCTTGAGTCAGGAGATGTATTTTTCTTGGATATCCTTTTGCCATAAAGGGTTATAAATTGTATGACCTTGATAATTGTATGACCTTGATACAAACACCTTCCTCATTAGTAGAGATGTTATCTTTCATGAAACAACATTTCCCTTTCATGAATCTAATTCGTTCCCACCTCAATCTTCAAATACACTCATGCGCACTGCATACTCTTCTGACATTGTTCTACCTCCTCCTATACCTAATATAGAACCCATTTCACCATCTCCATCTTCCCCTTCTCCTATATTTCTACTCCTATGGTACCATAACTCTTTCGTTCCAGTAGGCTCACAATGCTCCTGATTATCTACGTAATTATCACTACCAAATGGCAACATCACTTTCCTCCCCATCCATATCTGCATCAGCCAACACAGGTTTGCAAACTGATCATTCTCCAAATCAATCCTATGATATCACTACATCCCTTTTTTATACTCAACTTTCACAACCCCATAAACAATTTGTCTTAGCAATTACAACTGATTTTGCGCCTCAATTTTATCACCAAGATGTGAAGCATTCTCATTGGAAAGATGCAATGGCTATTGAAATTACAACCTTGGAAGAAAATCACACATAGACATTTGTTCCTTTACCTCCTGACAAGCACACTATTGGATGTAAATGGGTGTATCGAATCAAATATAAGTCCGATGACACTATCGAGAGGTATAAAGCTCGATTAGTGGCCAAAGGTTATACCAACAAAATGGTCTAAACTACCATGAAAATTTTTCCCCTATTGCAAAGCTTCCTACTATTTGATGTTTATTAGCCATTGCATCTGTAAAACATTGGATTTCAGAGCAACTAGATGTTAATAATGTATTTTTGCATGAGGAAGTATACATGGATTTGCCTCCGGGTTTTGGTTCTCGACATGACTCCAATGTTTGTAAGTTGAACAAATCCTTATATGGACTCGGGCCTCTCGTCAATGGTGGTTCTCCAAATTCATCTACTATTGTTAAGCATGAATTTGTTCAATCAAAAGCAGATTATTCTCTTTTCACACGATCCCAAGGTTCAAGTTTCATTGCTTTGTTAATCTATGTTGATGACATTGTTTTAGCAAGTAATGATCAAGCAGCAGTTGATGATTTGAAGGTCTTTCTTCATCAGTATTTTAAGTTGAAAGAGATTGATCCTTTGAAATATTTTCTTGCTCTTGAAATTACTCGAAATAAGAAAGGACTTTTTGTTTGTTAGTAAAAGTATACCATGGATATATTAGCTGATAGTGACTTTCTTGGTTGAAAATCTTCCAAATTTCCAATGGAATAGAATCTGAAAATTAATCAGTCTGATGATAAATTATTAGAAGATCCATCTTCTTATCATAGGTTGGTTAGGCGTTTGTTGTACCTTACTATTACTAGGGATGTTGTTACCATTCTAAGTCAGTTTATGGCTCAATTACGACACCCTTACCTTTTATAAGCACATCATATGCTTCAGTATATCAAGAACAGTCATGGTCAAGGCTTATTCTATTCGGCAACTTCCTTATTACATCTTAAGGCATTTACTGATTAGGATTGGACTGGTTGTCAAGATACATGTCGTCCTATCACTAATTATTGTGTTTTCCTTGGAAACTTTCTCATTTCCTAGAAGTCCAAGAAGCAAACCACAGTGTCCCGCTCCTCTACAGAGGCAGAATACAGATCCATGGTTTCCACTATTTGCGAAATTTTATGGTAAAATATTTACTTGTTGATTTACAAGTTTCTCATCTTCAACTAGCTACACTTTTCTGTGACAATCAATTTGTCCTTCATATTGCTTCGAATCCAATTTTTCATAAAAGGACGAAACACATTGACATTGATTGTCATTTGATTCGTGATAAGATTCAAGATGAGATCATTCAAATCAACCATGTGCCCTTTTACCATCAAATTGCACATGTTCTCACCAAAACTTTGGGTTATGTTCAGTTTCATTTTCTTATCTCCAAGATGGATGTGTTAGATATCCACGAGCCATCATGAGGGGGCATATTAAATATATTAAATAATGTATATTTATCCATTTGGTTAAACTAGAATTAGTTTTATAATTAGTTAGCCAGATGGGATGCAAGTAGTTAATTTGTTATTCTAATTTGTATATAAGGATTTTCCCTTAAACGATTATGTAACTTTTCCATTTTAATCAAAGAAGATTTCCTCTTCTAACTTTCTCTCTCTACATTTTTCTTGATATTTCCATTTAAAATATTTGTATGAAACTTGAAAAATTCATAAAAAGCACATAACACAAGCGTGCAGACAAACTCTGACTACCCACATGCATCAAACTGCACGGACCATCAATGGAATAAGAAGAGTCAAGAAAATCAACACGATTAATGCACTTCGACCACATAATATTATAAAATTCCTGCAACTTGTAAACTTTTCTAAAAATCAATTTAGAAATTATATTGTTTAAAAGAAGAAACTGACCTGATTAGCCTGAAAATTAAGCCCTTCCAATGTCAATCGATCGTTTCTCAGTAGTAACTTCCTCTTGAACAAATCAGAGTATAAATATATTAAAAATAATTGAGCTTTCACAAACCGAAGTTTTTGTCTGCACTCTGCAAAATTACGCAAACCTAGCCGAAATTAAAAGCCAATCGTCGAATATTCAGCAGAAACAAAGATGCCCATTAGTATAAACCCTAGCATTTACAACCGAAGACCTATAATTTATTGTTTTAAAGAAAAAGTAACAGATGACGTAAGCCACTATACGAAGAACTGATTTGAAAAGAAGAAATTGTCCCAGAATAAAAACGACCCACATTGAGATTTCGAAGGAGACGACGAAAAAGGGAGCTCGGATAAACAGTTCAAAAACTTATTACCTGATGAATAGAGCAAAGATCACCAAAAGCAAAAACAAAAGGAAATGAGAGAAAATTGAGATTCTTTGAGCAAAGCAAGAACAAGAGACTTCTTGCAAGTGCAGTCGGAGGAGAGATTGCATGCTAGTGCATTTAACTCGGTTAAAAGGTTCTATCTTAATAAAAAAATAACTTTATATTTAAATGTACTTTAAATTTATCATTTATTTTATTTAATATTAAATTTTATTCAATTAAATTTTATTTAATATTATTATGATAATTTTTTATTTTTATAAATTTTATAAGTATTGTTTTTCAATAAAAATAAAAATATATAAAAAATCTTAGGTAAAATATTCATGTTTTAATTTTAAAAGAGAAAATTATCTATAACATCATTTATTTATTATAAAAAATTTATTTAAGTTTTGTATTTATTTTTTATAATATTTTATTTCTATCGTTAAATAAAAGTACAAGGACACAAGTAATTTTTTTAATATTTTTAATTACAAATTGGTATAATTTAAATAAATTATAACTGAAAAAAAAAATAAAAAAAAATAAAAAAAATAAATTAAAACATAAAAAAAATATTTGTCATTGTCTAGTTACTTTTTCATAAACAATGACTAAACTGTTATAAATATAAAATATTTACAATTATATAAAAATCCCACACAATTGTAAAAAAGGTCACTTAATTTGTGAGACGGATCAACCTCCAAATCTAATAACTTTTTATATGGATAGTAACGGTGTCCCTATGTCACACTTACTATAATAACGTGTGTCCCTCATATCATACTTACTATAATGATGTGTGAAAGTAATTATTCTATTCTCATATCTATTTTGATATATTTTATCATAATATTTACACTTTTTTTGTGGAATATTATGAGAAGTCAAAAGAAAAGTCTCAAAATGTATCCATATTTATAATCTTTTTTTTATTATCTTTTAATTCTTTGGATTTGGAAGAATATTAATGATTATTTCGTCTCCTTCTGTTATGTTTTTTATTATATTAGTTATTTCATTTCCTTCCAATTTTAGATTACTTCTTTGACTTAAATTCAACTATATTTTTAAGTTAATAACTAAAAATTAAAACAATAAATTAACCAAAAATTAGAACACATATAGATTTATCAAGTATAATAGGGAAATTTTGTTTAAGTGCAAAATAACTTACTTTCTCTTGAAAAAATACATATTTAATAATACTAGCTTACAAGTTATTAATATAATATAATATAATAGTTATTAATATATTTCATTTTTAAACCATATGTATGTTGTTTTACACTATTTCTTTCATTTTTGAAATTTTATTTGTATTTGAATTTGTTAATATGAACATAAAAAATAAACAAGTTATTACTTTTTAGAACCTATATAAATTTTTACATAATGACTTTCTGCTTTTATTTTGAAAGAAAATATATTCCTTATAAGAATTACAATATGATATGAAAATAAATGAGTTTTTTTAATTTAAGGTATAAGTTGTAACGTATTATGATTTTTATTTTTAAAATTTTATTTTAAGTTAACGGACTCGCTCGTACCTAGTTTAATTTTTTAAAATTATTTAAATTAATATAAATTTCACTTAAACTTAATTTAATTCGTATTATTTAAGTTATACTATTCCAGTTTCAATTGGATTAATCTAGTTATAATAAAAATTGGGTAGAAATCTTATCAAATATAGTAACTTTTAATAAAATTACATATTAGTACTCAAATTCACACAAACTCGATTAGATCAGCTCAGCCTACGTTAATTACCCTTGTAATTGCGGGAGCAATCATCACCTTTCTGTTGACGTGCGATCATCATCGATTATTTAGTGCTATCATCAACATAGGAATCGTATTTTCTCGTTGAACCATTGCTGATTGCCGAAGGAGTCTTCATCAGCCATTGCTTGCTCATAGTGTATATTCTTCAATTATCAAACAGAAGATTGATTCAAGGAGACGGCTCCTCCAAATCTCTACACCTGTCTGCGTGGAGACTCTATCAGCGAAAACAAGTGTTCAACATCATCTCTGGTGCAATTTGGTATGCAGAAAATTATTAGTAGCTCTCTATATCTTTGACGTCTGCTCCTCCAAATCTCTCCAAATTGGTATCTCCTTCCCTGTTGCTGTTTTTTCTAGTTTGTATTATATTTTAAAAATTTAAAGTTATGAATCTAATTAACTTAAAAAAAATGAATAGATAATTTTTAAATTAAATATAGTTAAAAATTCACAAGTTGATGTAATTACAAGTAATTAATATAAAGTGAAAATAAAGAAGAACTTAACACACGATATTTTAATTGAAAACAACCTATATTACAATAATGATCTAAGAGTAAAACTAACGAATTACGGAATCATCTAACTATTAATTAAAAAAATTAATTCGATTATAAAACCATATCTACATATAAGCCCCCAAAATGATCTACTTATAAGCCGTTACTTTTTTCACAATCTCTATGTTAAAAAAAAGTGAATTTTTATAAAATAATTTATGCCAATTTTTTGTCTTATCTTACATTACTATTTTACATCACTTAGGAGATGTATAAATAGAAAAAGATTGGCTATTGGGTTTGTGCCCCAAGGGGCACCCACTTTTGTGGAAGGGGAGAGGACTTAAGCAAATGTGATACCATGTGTGTGCGCGCCGTCGTCATCCGTCCGTCTGACCGACCGATCGTGCCGTTATTCTTCTTTACTCAGAAAATAACTATTACTTTTCCTTTCATAAAATGGTTGTTACTCTTTCCACTCAGACATGACCGTTAGTATCATAATGGTCATACGTTTTCTCAAATCTATAAAAATAGGGCCTTAGCTCTCAGTTTCTACACAACAATTTGAAAACATCTCTTACTAAGAAAAAGTTCTCAGAAAGAAAAAAAGATTCTAAATTATTTTGAGTTTTTCGAGTAACGAAATTTTATAGGTGTTGCATTCCGATCTTCATCAGTGCAGTGAAGTTCCAAGACAGACAATAAAGATTCTGGACTGTTTTATCCTAGGGACGATGAGTATGTATTTTCTTGCACAATTATGGGCAAAGCCGCAAAACGTCTTAAAGAGAGCCGCTTAGTCTACGACTCAACCCAAGCAGTTCATTTCAGGTTATCGGTAATATTATTCTTACATTGTTTTCAAGTCCTTGAATCAACAATTTTAAGACGATTTTTTATATGTCATGTCTACTAAAATGTTAACTGTTGATCTCAACAAATCATTCTGTTTTGAAGGACTACACTTTAAAAGATGGAGACAAAAAAAATTATTTTTCTTAACCCTGAAAATGGTAGCTTCTGCTATTGCCACTGAAAAACCAACACTGTCTAATCCTCCTACTAAAACTACAACTATCTAAATGAATATAATCAATAGTGCCTTTCATTTTATGGATGGTTGTCTTGAACTTGACCCTACGATGTTTTCCATAGACGCAGTACTCACAGATATCAAGCTTCCCAGTTTTTTGACCATCAAGCAAATCTCATTTGCTCAAAATAGACATCTTTGTCTCACTCATATACCCAAACTGCATATGCCATAATCGAGTAGTATTACAATCTTAATATAATGAAAACAAAATTGAGACACTACAAATAATAGTGCTACCCTGAAGCACATAGAGGTCTGATCAGTGCTCAAAAAGTACTAAAATTATCATGATTTTATGCACGTTAATTGATTAAAAATATATATTTATATGATTTTATCATATATTTATATAAATCTGTCTTTTCGGAATCACGGGTATTTTTATTATTTTTTTGGTATTTTTGCTTAAAAAAGTAACTTAAAGACTGAAAGAAAAATACCGGAGGCAATACATCACAAATATATCCATAAATTAAATGAAAAAAGTCAAAAAAGATGGAAAAATTAGACAAAATGGGTCAAAAAGGTAAAAAATGTCAAAGAGGAGGAAATCGCGCACGTAGATTTTCCAGCAACAAGAATAACATCAAAGTACCGTCTGGATTTTATTTTCTTTACAGTTATTTTTTATGCTTTATTCGTACATGCTATATTTAATTTGTCTGTGTTTAAATTTAACTTTGATGACTGTTTGTAAACATGATATAATAATAACGTTGTTATGCTTGCGAAATATTAAATAGGTAAAAATCTCTAAAATGAATTGATTTTTTTTATTCAAGATTTTATATTAAGAATGTTAGAGAAAAATATATTATTTTTCATTACAAACTTAAATCTGAAAATTAGATTTTAAGGTTTAGTTATCCGGTCTGATTTAGAATAGTGCTCTTTTATTTGTTGATATGATCGCCCGGTAGTTAGAGTGAAGCTACATTTCAAAAGTTTTTATAAGAATTATTATCTGAAAATGTATTGACAACATGTTTTGAGTAATTATTTTAAAACTTAAAAGTTAGTACTCGGATAAGTAAATTCTTAGGTTTAATTTGGACACCTTGAATAAAGTTTAAACTGTCTAAACCCACCAAAGGTGGGATTTAAATGGTTTATTTTTAATCTCTTAGAAAAAAGAATTAATTTAATTAACCAAATTAGTTATCAACTCCAACCATAGGTGTTAATTGATTTGTTTAGTAAACAAATGATATCTAACCCCACCAAATGTGGTATTCATATAAAAAAAAGAGAATCAATAAATATCAATTTATATATTTAATAACCTAAATAATATAAGCAAACATAATTACTTAGTTATTACATCTATAAATACTCCACGATGTTTATGATTTAATTTTATTTTTAAAAATTTGAATAATAAATTAAAAATCACATATATTCCTTACTTAGATCAACCTTGCGAGTATACTTATCATTTCTTACGAAATAATTCGTGTACTTGCGAGAGTTTTATAAATATAAAACCAAAGTATTGGCAGGATCAGCGATGCGGGTTCTACTCATCAAGTTTTTGACACCGTTGCTGGGGAAGAAATAGCGTTTTTAAATTATTCATCAAAATTTTAAAAAAACTTTTTGTGTTTTAAATAATTGTGATTTTTTTTATTTTAATTTAAAAAAAACATAAACACATAGTTAATAAAAAAAATTGTTGTTCGTGAATAGTACAAAAACAAAAATTAAAATAATTTTTTTTTTCTCATTTAAAAAAACAAAAAAATAAATAAACTTACCGTTCAAAAATAGTAAAAAACAAAAAACAAAATTTCAAATTTCATAATAAATAAAAAAATTAAAATTTTAAATTTCATAAAAAAAAGTTATAGCGTGAATAGTAAAATAATTTTGAATTTTGAAATTTGAAGTAAAAAAAACTTAAATAAATTTTAAATAAAATAATAATAATAATAATAATAAATAAAATCAAAAAATCAAAAAATCAAAAAATCAAAAAATCAAAAAATCAAAAAATCAAAAAATCAAAAAATCAAAAAATCAAAAAATCAAAAAATCAAAAAATCAAAAAATCAAAAAATCAAAAAATCAAAAAATCAAAAAATCAAAAAATCAAAAAATCAAAAAATCAAAAAATCAAAAAATCAAAAAATCAAAAAATCAAAAAATCAAAAAATCAAAAAATCAAAAAATCAAAAAATCAAAAAATCAAAAAATCAAAAAATCAAAAAATCAAAAAATCAAAAAATCAAAAAATCAAAAAATCAAAAAATCAAAAAATCAAAAAATTTATTTTTAATTTAATATTTTTCCTTTTATTTTTTATTTTATTTTTGGCTTAATTTTTAATTTAATTTTTTTCCTTTAATTATTTTTTATCTTAATTTTTTTTAACTTAATTAACTTAGTTTTTTACTAATTAAATTTTCGTTTAATGTAATTAACTTAGTTTTTTTTACTAACTTAGATTTTCATTAACTTAAATAACCTACATTTTTATTAACTTAATTAACTTAAATTTTTACTTAATTTAATTTAATTAACTTAATTTTAATAGTATGAAAAATAAAGATCTAAGAGAGTTATGTCTAGGAGACTAGTTCTTGGAAGCTTTTGTGCCACTAGTCTTTCATAGGAACGTTGTTTTGTCTAGGATGATGGTTTTTAAGTAGCATTTGCACCACCATTCTTTCCTGGGAGCACTCTTAATTAATACTGATTATGTTATTTTAACTTAAAAAAAATAAAAAACAAATTTCTGAAACTATTTCCAAAATTGTCAAGTTTTAATTACAATCTAAGGAGTTAGTTGTTTTGTTTGATCTAGGTACAATTGTGTTTTGATGCTTTAATTATTTGATTTGCACCTAGATGTGGGTTATCTAAAACCCTCAAACATGCCCATAGTTTTAAGTACAAAAAAATTTGAAAATCAATAGGACATGACTAAAAAATTATAGGTAGATAACTTTGTCTTACCTGTAGGTTTGATTGACTCAATGATGTGGGGACATTGAGTTTACTGAAAAAGAAATCCTCAAGTTACGTCTTGCTAAGACGTTAAACTAAGCGCTAGATGGGAGGCAACCCATCATTTTAGGTAATTTTATTTATTTAATTTCTATTGTTTATTTTAGTTTAATTACATGTAAATAATTTTTAAATTGTTAAAACTAAAAATATTTATTGAGATGTTAGAAGTTCACAACAATCTGTATGTGTGCACTTTAATGAACATGATGGATGCATCTGCATTTCTCAATCACTACTTGCAACATTCTCAAGAAATAGGTAATATTTCTTCTATTTTCTCTTTATCTTTAATTTACAGTTGTTACATTGAGGACAATGTAAGTTCTAGGTTGTGGTGGTGAAAAGTTACCATTCTTAATTTTTAAAAAAAGATTTAACAATTTAAAAAAAAAATTATGTTCACATTTTTCATTTTTATTGTGTTGGGTTTTATTTTCTTTGTGTGATTTAGTAATTTTTGGAATTGTTAAAACTAACCAAAAAATATTTCTCACAAAAATTTATCATTTCTTTAAATCAAATTTAAGTAAATAGTTAAGTATTTTGTAAATTTAGATTAATTTTTGAAAACATATCATGAAATATTTTGTAATTGTTTTTGGTAATTAGTTAGTTTTTGGCATAACTAGTATTTCTTGATAAGATGTGGAAATTATATTAAACCCAAAATCGGTGTTTATGAATTTTTTTTAGTGGAGACTATCTTTGTGAGATATAATTTGAGCCTAATTTCCTTTATTTAGAGTGAAATATATATTTTTTCTACTCCAAACACATTTCTTATTTCTTCAAATTTTTAGATGATCTCTATAAGTATTAGCGTTGAATGTATGAATTTTTTCTCTCATCTTAATAGAGTGTCGTATATTTTTTTTTATTATTTTTACTTAGATTAAATGATTTAAGTTGAAATTGATATTATATGCTTTTATCTCATTTATGCATGACTGTTACAAAAAAAAGACATATTTGGGGTTACCTAAACCAAAATCAAACAAAAAGTCACAAAATTAACCATTCACCAAAATCCTAAAAAAATGTACAATTTGTACATGGGTTAACTCTCTAAAAAATATATATATTGAAAAATATCTTAAAAAAATAGAGAGATAAATAATATATAGTATAATCTACATACTATGACCCACATTGCCTACAAAGTTATGAGTAAAGGCTAATTACAAAAGAAAGATATAAGAAGTAATTCCCTAAAAAGTCATTGCATTTCTTTATTTGTAAAAGGCATATATCTTGAAATTTTTTCTTAATGAGTTTGATTTATGCATAAAAATAATTTTTATACATGATATATTTATAATTTATACATTCAATTCCTTTCATGAGATCAAACGACAAAATAACACTTTAAGGCTTTATTCTTTATACATATGCAAACATATTAGTTCATTTCTACACATCCATTTTTTCGCATATAAATTAGTATGAGTGTTTGAATCTATATAATTCAGTGTTTTGAGAGTATTGACTAGTGAGGAATAGAGTCGAAGCGAATTCGGATTCCAGACACTGAAATTGGGTGAAATTAAATTGATACACTTTTTATATGAAATATGAAAATGATTTTCGATTAATTATTATAATAAATCATGATTGTTTAAGAAGATTAAAATAACTTATGCTTGAGATTTTAATTATGATCTTAAAGGAGATAAAAAAGTATAAGACATTTTTGTGTTATGTTGTTTTCTTTTATTGCTAAAAGTTAATTTTTGATTTTGTTGTAATTTTAGTTTTTAAGTTGTTATTTTTATTATTTCTTACATTTAGTTCAATGTTTGTGGGTATCATTACTGAAAACCCTCACGAGACTTAAACTCGTTCACTAGGGTAACCTAGGGATTTAAAGACTTGTTGCATAGGCTAAATGCAATCGTGTCAATCTACGAAAGTGATTTAGGATAGTTTAATTTTTAGTTTTTATCGCTTCTCTTCCTAAGGGAGTAGCAAGAAGCTGGTTGCGGGTTGTGATTAGTGCTCAAAAAGTACTAAAATTACCATGATTTTATGCACGTTAATTGATTAAAAATATATATATTTATATGATTTTATCATATATTTATATAAATCTATCTTTTCGGAATCACAAGTATTTTTATTATTTTTTAGGTATTTTCGCTTAAAAAAGTAACTTAAATACTGAAAGAAATACCGGAGGTAATACATCACAAATATATTCATAAATTAAATGAGAAAAAGTCAAAAAAGATGGAAAAATTGGACAAAATAGGTCAAAAAGGTCAAAAATGAGAAAATCGCACACGCAACCACCGAGCCGCACCGAGTAATGCGTGCGCCGTGCTAGCACAATGCCCAGTCCACGCGCGCAATATGCCCAGTCCACGTGCACCTGCTCTCCATTCTGTGTGCGCCCATCTGTGCGTTTCGTCGCGCCCACACCATCATGACGTCAATAGTATGATGTCATCATTCACTACTCTACATTTTCTCCATTTTTAATCATTTTTTCACCCAATTTTTCTTCCCCTCCTCACCTATAAATACCCTCATTCTCTTCACTTCAAATCACACCTCAAAAACATCTTTTCTTCTTTTTCTTTCTCTCCATATCTTAGTTTTTCTAGTTTTTCTTAGTTTTAGAGTTCTTTTTTTTGTGAAGAACTAATTATGTTTTTGTAATTTATTTTCTTTTTTATTCAATAAATGGAAGTGGAAATTATGTTTGCAGGTTTTCCAGCAACAATAATAACATCAAAGTACTGTATGGATTTTATTTTCTTTACAGTTATTTTTTATGCTTTATTCTTACATGCTATATTTAATTTGTATGTGTTTAAATTTGACTTTGATGACTGTTTGTAAACATGATATAATAATAACCTTGTTATGCTTGTGAAATATTAAATAGGTAAAAATCTCTAAAATGAATTGATTTTGTTTTTATTCAAGATTTTATATTAAGAATGTTAGAGAGAAATATATTATTTTTCATTACAAACTTAAATATGAAAATTAGATTTTAAGGTTTAGTTATCCAGTCTGATTTAGAGTAGTGCTCTTTTATTTGTTGGTATAATCGTCCAATAGTTAGAATGAAGCTCTATTTCAAAAGTTTTTATAAGAATTATTATCTGAAAATGTATTGATAACATGTTTTCAATAGTGGTTTTAAAACTTGAAAGTTAGTACTCGGATAACTAAATTCTTAGTTTTAATTTGGACACCTTGAATAAAGTTTAAACTGTCTAACCCCACCAAAGGTGGCATTTAAATGGTTCATTTTCAATCTCTTAGAAAAAAGGAATTAATTTAATTAACCAAATTAGTTATCAACCCCACCCATAGGTGTTAATTGATTTGTTTAGTTAACAAAGAATATCTAACCCCAGAAAATGTGGTATTCATATAAAAAAAGAGAATCAATAAATATCAATTTATATCTTTAATAACCTAAATAATATGAGTAAGCATAATTACTTAGTTATTATATCCATAAATACTCCACTATTATAAATGATAAAATTTGCATCAATATTTATTAAATCTGTATCTATGTATATTTTTATGTTATTAGATTAGAAACACAAAAACCCAAATATTGTGACATGATGTTTAGGATTTAATTTCGTTTTTAAAAATTTGAATAATAAATTAAAAACCACATATATTCCTTCCTTAGATCGACCTTGGTAGTATACTTATCATTTTCTACGAAATGATTCGTGCACTTGCGAGAGTTTTATAAATATAAAACCAAAGTATTGGCAGGATCGACGATGTCGATTCTACTCATCAAGGCCACACAATAATTGCCCTTTAATAACAACGAGAGCACCCTTACTAACTCTTAAAACTCCATCTTAAGCTACATACTTGTAGCCTTATGAATCAAGAGTACCCAAAGATATCAAGTTCTTTTTTAAATTTGGAACAAGCCAAATATATTTTAAAATCCTAACAATACCAATATGCTTCTTAATTCGGACAGTACTAATACCAACAACCTTACATGACACATTGTTTCCAATTAAGACAACACCTCATCAATAGACTGATAAGAGGCAAACCAGTCCCTACTGGGACACATATAGTAAGTGCAACCAGAATCAAGAATCCAAACATCTCTAGAAGAACCAATAGATACTGATAAAACATTCTCACCATCGGAATCAGAACTATTTGCAACACTAGCAACATTATTAGTACCAGAAGACATTGTGGCAAATTTTTCATTACCTTTTAGTTTCGGATAATTTACTTTCAAGTGACCTTCCTAACGACAATAGTTACATTTATCTTTTCTTTTTCTAAATTTGGATATAGGCTTACCTTTGCTTGTGCCTTTTTCTTGATTTCTACCTATGATAAATAAACCACTGCTATTATCATTGTTTCTAATAGACACCCTTTTATTCAATTCTCTAGAATTCAAAGCTGCTTTGACATCTTTCAAAGAAATAGTGTCTTGCTCATATAACATGGTATCAACAAAATGTTCAAATGAATGAGGTAAAGAACATAATAAAACTAAAGTCTGATCTTCATCATCAATCTTGATACCACTATTTTTTAGATCACGAATAATTTTAGTAAATTCGTCAAGGTGATCATTTAAATGTGTATCTTCTAATATTTTGAATGTATACAAACGTTGCTTTTAAATATAACCAACTTGTCAAAGAATTGGTCATATACAAATTCTTCAATTTAAACCATAACCCATAAAGATATTCCTCATCACCAACCTCGCATAGTACCTCATCAGACAAGGATAACTGAATTAAACTGAGAGCATTTTCCATAATGATTTAGGTGGTTCAACTTTTCAAATTTTCAATGTGAAAAGTCTACTCCACTCACGATGACACACCGAAGAAAATCCAATAATAATAAGATAAAGATACAAACACCAATATTCAGAGAGCTTCACAAAATATACCAAAATTCAAAATATACCTATAAAATAATTCCCTCTAATTTGCTGGTAATATATATAGCAAGATAAATTAATAAACTTACTATTTAATCAAATATTAACATAAAAATGAGAAAAAAATCCAACAACAGAAATTGACAACTTATCCTCGGGGTTGATCTCTCTTTTCTTTCTTCTATTCTGCCATTGCTTGTACTCTCTTGTCTACTTTCTTTTGTTCAACTACTGAAAATTTTTCTTTGCTCTCAACCTTCACACAGTTGCTGCTGAATATATATATATATATATATGTAGGTAAGACAAAGGGACATGGTTTTAATGAATTTTGTGCCCGAAGTTTTTGGGGCACAATTTAATAAATATATACATTTAACTTGTATTATTGTGAAGAGCACTGTGATGAAATATTTTTTTTCCTGTATTTCTTTAGCAGTTCCATTTAACTATAAAAATTCAAGTTAGTCATTGAATATTGTTAAAAAAGAAAGTTAGTCTTTGAATTATTTACAATTCAAATCTCAAAAGACAGACAATGAGATATTCGAGATCAAAGCCTTTCTCCTAAACACAAAATAGATATATATGTCCTAGTGCTATTAGCTCTATTTCATTTGCTACTTAACCCTTTCTCTGTGTCTGTGCTACTTAACTATGGAGTTGAAGCTTCTGATGATTCACAACATAATCTTATATTTCTTACAGATCATGATGACCAGCCTTACAGAATTGCCTATCATTTCCAACCTCCCAGAAATTGGATGAATGGTAATTCCTCTATATATATCTTTCCTATTATTCATATTATTATTTTTATTAATATATAAGAGTTCTTATATAACATCAGTTTTCCTATCTTTTTTTTGTTCTTCCTTTTTGGGTCGACTTTTTTTTACCTTTAATCTAGCATGTCCTGCTTCCAAATTGATGACTATGGAGTATGGCATCTGATGCAAACCCAAATGGTACCCTGTTATATAGCTCCTTAGTGAGCAAATTAAAAAAGTCACACATTGTTTAAGAATGAAAATGGGTGTTGGATTTAGGGCTATAAATAAAGCCCTCCTTCACCATTTATTAAATATCCCAAAATTTGTAAATCTTCTTCTCTTTTGTAAGGGTAATTGATTAGCTCAATTTTGTTCAATTAGTTGTAATTTGGAGTTCATCCATTTGGAGATAGTGGAAGTGGTCAACGACGTCCGAGGACCTAGGTAACATTTATATCGAAACTTGTTAAATTTCTAGTGTTATTATTTTTCTGCTTTAATATTTTTGTTTCAATATCTGTTTTAGTTTATTTTAGCATTATATTTCCAATAGCATTATTTTTTCGGGTTAGTTTGAGTTCTATTCATTTAAATCATAAGTGAATAGTAACTACTTAGAATAGGGAAAATATACCCGATTTTCCCAACAATTGGTATCAAAGCCGAAGGTTTTTTACCTAGGCATTTGTTTGTATTCCGTTTGTTTGCTATTGGAATATAGTTGCTAGTTGTTGTAATTTGAAGAAATGGTGGAAGAAAATTTTCTTTCAAACAAAGGCCAATCATCCACGTCAAGTAGAACTATGATGATGAATGCAAGGTTCGAGGTGAATAAGTTTGATGGAACCGGTCATTTCGGCATGTGGCAACGTGAAGTTCTAGATGCTCTGTTTCAATAAGGTCTAGACATCGTCATTGAAGAAGAAAAACCAGATGGAACTGATGAAGTAGAGTGGAAAAATATCAACCGATTGACATGTGGTACAATCCGTCCGTGTATCTCAAGAGAACAAAAGTACACGTTTATGAAGGAGACATCCGCAAGTAAGTTGTGGAAGGCGTTGCAGAACAAGTTCATGAAGAAAAATGGACAGAATCGGCTCTATATGAAGAAGAAGTTGTTCCAGTTTGAATACCTTCCAGGTACTACAATAAACGACCACATTACTGTTTTTAATCAATTAGTAACAGAATTGTTAAATATGGATGAAACTTTTAAAGATGAAGATTTAGCCTTGATATTGTTAGCCTTTTTTCCTGATGAGTTTGATCATCTTATTACGAGCTTACTCACTAGGAAGGATAAAGTGTCTTTTGAGGAAGTTTGTACTACTTTGTATAGTTATGAAATTAGAAAGAAAGATAAAATAGAAAGCAGGAATGAAGCAACAGAGGCATTTTCTGTAAGAGGATGTTTGCAAACATAACATAAAGGAAAAAGAGGTAGATCTATATCAAAAGGAAGACTTGGTAAAGATGAATGTGTTTTTTGTCATGAGAAAGGCCATTGGAAGAAAAATTGTCCGAAGCTGCAAAAGAAAGGAAAATTTGTGCAATCTGATGCATGTGTAGCTGAAAGCAATTCAAATTCAGATTTTGCATTGGTTGGTTCGTCAACAGCATCCCATCCTGGTGATTGATTTTTGATTCAACATGTACTTTCCATATGTTTCCTAACAAGGAGTGGTTCTTTAACTTTGAAGAACTAGATGGTGGAGTTGTTTTCATGGGTAATAATTATCCATGCAAAGTTTTGGGAATCAGTACAATCCGTTTAAAGAATCAAGATGGTTCAACCAGGGTCTTGACAAATGTTCATTATGTTCTAGATATGAAGAAGAATCTCATTGTTGTAGAAGTCTTAGAATCAAAAGGCTTTATTATAACCATACAAAATGGGGCATTGAAGGTTACTTTTGGAGCACTTGTGACGATGAAAGATGTTCGGAAGAATAACTTGTACTACTACCTTGGTAGTACGGTTATTGGGACAACATCAGCAACAGTTTCAGAGAAAGAAAGAGATTTAGAAACTACCAAGTTGTAGCATATGCGTTTGGGACATGCTGGTGAAAAAACTTTGCAGATTCTAGTAAAGAAAGGACTGTTAAAAGGTGCGAGAACCGACAAGTTTGAATTCTGTGAGCATTGTGTATTGGGGAAGCAGAAAAGAGTAAGCTTTGGCACTGCTCTCCATAATACAAAAGGCATTTTGGATTACATCCATATTGATGTATGGGGGCCAACAAGAACTCCATCCATGAGTGGCAAACATTATTATGTCACTTTCGTTGATGACTTCTCCAGAAGAGTTTGGGTGTATCTAATGAAGAAGAAGGATGAAGTGCTGGGGATTTTTCTCAAGTGGAAGAAGATGATCGAGACTCAGACTGGTAAAAGGATCAAACGTTTGAGGTATGATAATGGCACTGAGTACACAAACGATCCATTTATGAAAGTTTGTGAAGAAGAAGAGATAGTGCGACACTTCACTATTTGAAAAACACCACAACAAAATGGAGTTGCAGAACGTATGAATCAGACTTTGCTAGAGAAGGTTCAGTGTATGTTGTCAAATGCTGGTTTAGGAAAGTAGTATTGGGCTAAGGTTGTGACATATGTATGTCATCTCGTCAACTGTTTACCATCGTCTGCTCTTGAAGGCAAAACACCTATGGAGGTAGAGATTACAATTTCTTAAATGTGTTTGGTTCAATTGCATACTACCATGTAATGGAATCAAAGTTGGACCCAAGAGCCAAGAAAGCCATTTTTTTGAGGATCCCTTCTGGTTCTAAGGGATATCGAATATGGTGCCTTGAAACGAAAAAGATAGTCTTTAGTAGAGATGTTACCTTTGATGAATCTGCATTGTTGAGAAAGGTAACTAAGAAGATTGAAGGCACTTTAGAGCAGGTGGAGCAAACTCCGAAATAGGTGGAGTTTGAAAGCAAAATTGTTATTCCAGTTAGTAAAGATAAAACAGAAGTTGATCCTCCATTGACAGTTGATGAATCAGATGAAGATATTTTAACCCAAGAACCTCCACAACAATAAGAAGAAACTACGGTTGATAGGCCATGATGATAAAATGTCAAGGTACCTACTCAATACAATGATTTTGAAGACCTATCTGCTCAGTTTAAGAATACAGTGGCATGTGCACTTTCAGTTGTGCATGATGATGTTCCTTCCATATATAAAGAAGCAATCAGAAGCTCTAAACTTGAAAGATGGAAAGAAGCCATGGAAGAAGAACTTTTATCCCTTGAAAAGAATAAAACATGGAAGTTGACACAACTACCTAAGGGCAAGAAGGCAATTGGTTGCAAATGGGTACATGCAAAGAAAGATGGATTTCCTAACAAAGATAGTATTCGCTATAAGGCAAGGTTGGTGGCTAAGGGCTATGCTCAGAAGTAGAGAATCAATTATAATGAGTTATTTTCTCCAGTTGTAAAACATTCCTCCATTAGAATTTTGTTGGCTTTGGTAGCACAGTTCAATTTGGAACTAGTTCAACTTGATGTAAAAATTGTGTTTCTACACGGTGACTTAGAAGAAGAAATCTATATGTCTCAACCAAAAGGGTTTAATGTTGCTATTAAAGAGAATTGGGTTTGTAAGCTGAACAAATCATTGTATGGATTGAAGCAATCTCCAAGGCAGTGGTACAAACGATTTGATCAATTTATCTTACAGCAGAAGTACACCAGAAGCACACATGATCATTGTGTGTATTTTCGCAAGCTATAAAATAAGTTTTTTATCTATCTTCTATTGTATGTCGATGATATGTTGATTGCATCAAAGAGCCAAGCAAAAATTGAGTTAGGCAGTACGCTCCAGTAAACGAAGCAGCTCGTGACTGCAACAAAGCCGATGGCAGAAGCCTCTACCATTAGAATCTATACCATAATAAAAAGAATCACTATAGTGTAAGTAATAAAAAAAAAGAATGAGGAAGAGATTTAGGCAATTAAAAAGTCTTAACTGGCCTACCGGACAGGTACCACTTATCTGGCAGCTAGAAACTTGTCGGTTTCCAAGCGCAACTCGATGCTACTTTAACACAAGGGTCGGTGTCCATCATTGAACGAGAATATATGGTCCTCAATTCAAGTTTAGTGCTCAATTATCTCCTAAGAATTATGCAGAACGAGAATATATGGCAAAGGTATTATATGCAAATGTGGTTGGTAGCTTGATATATGCAATAGTGTGTACAAGACTTGACATTTCACATGTGGTTGGTGCTGTAAGCAAGTACATGCATGATCCTGGTAAAGGACATTGGTTGGCTGTGAAATGGATTCTACGGTATATTATAAATACTGTAGATGTTGGCTTAGTATTTCAACAGGATAATACCATTGGTCAATGTGCAGTCGGATATTGTGATTCCGACTATGCAGGAGATTTAGATAAGCGTCAGTCAACTACTAGTTATGTGTCTACTCTTGCTAGAGCACCAGTCAGTTGGAAGTCTACCTTGTAGTCCACAGTTGCTCTGTCTACTACAGAGGCAGAGTATATGGCAGTTACAGAGGTTGTAAAGGAAGTTATTTGGTTACGAGGTTTACTTGAAGACTTGGGAGTTGGTCAAAAACATATTAAGGTGTTTTGTGATAGTGAGAGTGCTATTCATTTAGCAAAGAACCAAGTTTATCATGCACGTACAAAGCACATTGACGTTCATTATCATTTTGTGCGAGAGATTATTGAAGAAGGTGGAGTACTAGTTCAAAAGATCAGTACGACAGAGAATCCCTTAGATATGATGACCAAGGTGGTAACAACAATCAAGTTCAAACATTGTTTGAACTTGATTAACATCTTGCAAATCTAAATTGGCACTAGCGTCGCTGATCTAGTGATGAAAGAAATCATTTAAAAAATCACTAAGTCGCTAAGGTGGAGATTTGTTATATAGCTCCTTAGTGAGTAAATTAGAAAAGTCTCACATTGGTTAGGAATGAAGATAGGTGTTGGATTTGGGGCTATAAATAAAGCCCTCCTTCACCATTTGTTAAACATCTCAAAATTTGTAAATCTTCCTCTCTTTTGTAAGGGTAATTGATTAGCTCAATTTTGCCTAATTAGTTGTAATTTGGAGTTCATCTATTTGAAGATAGTGAAAGTGGTCAACGACGCCTGAGGACCTAGGTAACATTTATACCGAACCTCGTTAAATTTCTGGTGTTATTATTTTTCTGCTTTAATATTTTTGTTTCAATATCTGTTTTAGTTTATTTTAACATTATATTTCTAATAACATTATTTTGTCGGATTAATTTGAATTCTATTCATTTAAATTATAAGTGAATATTAACTACTTAGAATAGAGAAAATATACCTAATTTTCTCAACATACCCTTTTTTTTATTTCTCAAATATATCTAAGATCCTTCTTGTTCAATACTTGTATTAGTTCGCTAGTTCCATGCCATTTAATATTGTTTCTTTCCTGTTAATGGGTTTTAGTGTTAAAAAGTTTCAACCACATGGATTAATATCGTATGATTTAGAAAATAGATGATAATTACTATTATATATAGTCATGCACAGGTGTCAAATGCTAAAAAAAATATAGCTAATATTTTCATGTAGCTCAAAAATATATAGCTAATACTCCCATCTAACTCATTAACAGCTAATAAGTTTATTTAACAAAAAAATATCTAAAAATAATTATCATGTTATATTTATCCTTAAAGAAAATTGGATACATATTATTTTTTAAAAATATAAATAAGATGAGTTAATTTGTGAATTTAATAATAATATATGTTTTGATAATGTCTTATAAAATTTAAATGAATTAATTAACTATAATAGAATCTCTTGTGATACTAAATTTTTGAAAAAATAAATAGATTTTTTTTACTATCTAATTTTAAGAATTATTACAAAGTTAGAATCAAATTTTGTTTCATAAATTATTTATTATTAAATTTTATAAATATTATAAACATATTGTCAATTTTTTTTAATATTTTCGTATTATTAAATTTTACAAAAATGAATTAGTTAATAGGAGTTAATGTAAGTTACTTATTATCAATTTTTTTAATACTTTCATATTATTAAATTTTATAAAAATGAATTAGTTAATAGGAGTTAAATGTAAGTTACGCATACATCAATGAATTTTTTATAATATTTGTAAAATGTAATAGTATGTAAGTAATAAAGATAAATTTAATGATATTTTTGTAAAATTTATAAAATTTAACTATATAAAAATAATAAAATAAAATTTAACTTAGAAAAATCTAACTCTTTCTAAAACAAAGTTTCCCTAAATTAAATGTGACTTATTATATTATTATTGTTTACGGGACTAATGTACTACAAGGGAGTTTACCATCTATTTTATCAATACAATCCAAATGGTCCAATGTGGGATTATTCCATAGTTTGGGGTCATTCAATATCATATGATCTTATCAATTGGTTTCATCTAGAACCCCCAATTTATCCGTCGGATCATTTCGACATCAAAGGTTGTTGGTCAGGCTCTGCCACAATTCTTCCAGGAGACAAACCTGTGATTTTATACACTGGATTTGATTCACAAAGTCGTGAAGTTCAAAACTTAATGGTCCCTAAAAATATGTCCGATCCTCTCTTAAGAGAATGGCTAAAATTACCAGAAAACCCTTTAATAACACCTTTTGATGGTGTTAATATAAGAAGCTTTAGAGACCCAACAACTGCTTGGAAAGGCCTAGATAACATATGGCGTGTTATAATTGGAAGCCAAATTAATGAAATTGGAATTGCTGTTTTATACAAAAGTGAAGATTTTATCAATTGGACTAAGTCTGAAGTTCCTCTTCACTCAACTCCAAAAACTGGAATTTGGGAGTGTATAGATTTTTACCCGGTTAGTGTTAATAGTACTATTGGATTGGACACATCTGATCTAATTGAATCTAATAAGCATGTGTTCAAGACAAGCTTCTTTAACGACCAATTTGATTCTTTCATATTAGGAAAATACCTGCCTAAATCAGACCAGTTTGTGGTTGATTCAGATTTTGGGTATGGTAATCGAGATTTAAGATATGATTATGGAAAGTTTTATGCTTCCAAAACTTTCTATGATAATGCTAAGAAGAGGAGGATACTATGGGGTTGGGTTGGTGAGTCAGATGCCTAAGTTATGGGATTTCTATAATAGTAGGTTAAAAAGAGTATATCTTATTATTTTAATAAATAATTATCAGTTATATCAATTGTAATTATACAACAATTTATGACATAAAAAATATTTTTTTTTATTTTTTTATTTAACATGTGTTAATTATATAAGAAAAAATATTTTTCTTTAATTTTCTTAATCATTCCTCAAAAGTAAGTTTTAATTAAGCATTTTAAAGAAAATGAAGGGTATCAAAAATACACTACCTATGAAAATACATAAAAGTTTATTAACTTTTCGATAAAAACTATAATTCAATTAATATTTAAAAAGTATATTAAAAGTTTAAAACTTTCTAAAAGAAATTAGAAATGAAATATGTGAATACATATATATATATATATATATATTTTGTTGTATTGATATATATTCTTAAATCAATTATTATGTATCTAAATTTATACGAGTTTATATTTTAGATATCACAATTAATTTAGATAATATATTAAAAAAATTGCCAAACTTAAGTTCCCTCGTTCCAAAGTTAATGAATTTTTTTCTACTTTTATCATATTTATTGTCTTTTTCCTATCTTTTATCCTTTCAAGTTACCTATTATTTTAATTTTCTTTAATTATTTAACCAACGGCGGATGTGGAAGTTTCATTTGATGTGGTGAATATAGAAGAAAAGGCTGAGATGATGGACCCAAGTTGGGTTGATCCACAAACACTTTGCAGGCAAAAGGATGCGTCTGTTAGTGGCAGAATTGGACCATTTGGTTTGCTTGTTTTGGCTTCTAAGAATTTGGAAGAACGAACTGCAATATTCTTTCGCATATTCAAAAATAGTGACAAATATGTTGTGCTAATGTGCAGTGATCAAAGCAGGTTAATGAGTAATTAGTATCAATTTCCTTTGTTTTACCCTTAACTACACAAATAGAGCATAAATTTTATTAGATTGTGTACTTTGATTTCAAATTTTTTTTTTTAAATTATGTTCATTATCACTTCAAATTTAAATATAATATTTTAAATGTGTTAAAATTTAAAAATTAAGATATTAAATAATAATGTAAAAAAAATTAACATATTATATTATATTATATTTTATTGATACGATGTAATTTAATATAATTTTTAAATTCGAATAAATACGTTAAATTTGAAAATACAATAACCGAAATGATTTAACAAAATTTTAAGAATCTAAAATATCTAATAAAGTTTATCGATTAATTGTATATATAATTTAGCCTTTATGTTCTTTATAGCTACCAATTATAAACTAATAATAAAGATTGTCATCAGATCATCTATTAGGAATGAAGGAATTAACAAAACCACCTATGGAGCATTTGTAGATATGAACCCACGCCACAAGAAGATATCGTTGAGAAGTTTGGTGTGTTTATCATTAGTTAATTTTGACTAACAACACATTAGATCACTTTGAGAAGTTTATCATTAGTTAATTTTGACTAACAACATTAGATCACTTGTATTACATAGAATTAATTTTGATATATATGGATGAATTATAATTTTGCAGATTGACCATTCAATTATTGAGAGTTTTGGTGGGGAAGGAAGGACTTGCATCACTGCTAGAGTCTATCCCAAACAAGCAAATGATGGAGAAGCTCATTTGTATACATTCAACAACGGAAGTGAAAGTGTCACCATCACAAAGCTTCATGCTTGGAGCATGAACAGAGCTCAGTTGGTGCCTTTGATTGACACAAGGAAGCTAGAGTCGTGTGAAAAGTATGAGTAATTCTATACAGCTCCGGTGCAGCAGTACCACGTTGGTGGATTACTCTTTGTCATTGATTTGAACTCCACTGGAATACAAAGAATCGTATGAATAAGTGAGATTGAATGTCATACAATTCATCTACTAATGAACATGTAACTCCTATAGTCGAATACTCAATATAGTTTTGACACGTGACACTTCTTGGTTGATTATTTCTGTGTTTGATTTTCATGATTTATTTTGTTATGAATATAAAGGAGAATATATTTAGTATAAGAATGTCTTCCATTATTTTGTCTTAATTTAAATTTGATTGTGTGAATGCATGTATTATATGATTATTCTTTACATTTCGTTTATTTCTATATAAATTGAACTAATGTACAATGAGTTTTTCATATCAAGTTGTCATATATTTTGTCTATATCATTTCAATTACTTACAAACTTGTCAAGTTGCAACGAGGATGGATTCGTCAAATCATAGGATAGTTCCACTATGAAATCGATGACATCAATTTATTTTTACATTACTCCTATGAGTGTTATGTAGTGAGTGAGAGGTTTTGTCACACGAAAATGCCAAAGGAGAAGTTTGAAAGGACTATGATTGTTGGCTATTTTCGTAGACAAAATATTTGCATGTAAACTTGTTTTTAAGCTCGATATCAAGTATATCAAGCAAAGTCAAAGAAACGTCAGAAATTTAGATAGTCGTACTTCAGGTATATCTTTTATAGCTATCACACATAAGATTGTACTCATGTATTTAATAGCACATTTCATAAATCTGAAATTTTTTTTGCTGCTAAAATATTTATTTAAACTTGAATCAATTTATTACCACTTAATATATTCTGTAATGTGTTTCATTATTTTGAATTTTTTTTTTCATTTTATACATATATCTTATTCTATATTTTAGCCTATAACTTGTTCTACATTTTAGCCTAAAATTTAGGATATATATTAAAAAAAATGAAACGCATTAAAGAATAGGCTAAATGGTAGTAAATTGATTCAAGTTTAAATAAATATTTTAGCAGTAAAAATAATTCTCTATTTATGAACACGTGTTATTAAATACATGACTGTAATCTTATGTGTGATAGTTATAAAAGATATACATGAAGTACGACTATCTGAAATTATAACGTTTCTTTGACTTTGTTTGATAGACTTGATAGCAAGCTTAAAAACAAGTTTACATGCAAATGTTTTGTCTACAAAAATAACCAACAATCATAGTTCTTAGACCTCCGATCATTGTCATACATTCTCCAAAAATTGGGTGCTAATATAGAACAGTTAATCCTTCTACTTACAGCGAGGTGAGACCTACTCTACGTGGCATGAGATTATCCGTTTTAATCCATAACTGCAAGTTGAACAGGCCCACGACCATAATTTAATAGTTCAACGGGACCTCAAGGTTTTTTTTCTAGGAAGAAACCCTAAAATGCGGCATGTCATTAAAAGAGTGTCCATTACTTATAAATACATCACCACTTAGTTTCTTAAGCAATGTGGGATATGTGCGGGCACACTACATCAGGTGCTCACCATAAAGACACAAGTTTTCTAGCAACTAAGGAATGTTGAGACCTTTTATCAATTCAACACTAGAAGTATTAATCCAATTTATGAGTTTTTTTATATAAATAATTACACTATTCATACAACTATGATTGTATTTTTACAATCGTAACCACAATGCTCAATCACATTCTGCCTAAAGAGCAGGGGAAGACCACCCTCTTCAAATTTATGGGGCTATTCCAGATTTTGATAACACTATGCCCAAATATATCTTTAAAATCGATTAGGTGAATCGACTTTAAAGAGAGAGACTTTAAGTTTAAAGTTGGTTCAACCTGTGAACCGACTTTAAATTATGTATTTTTTTTACACATTTTACTCATGTTTTACTATCCTTAGAACTTGTATTCGATCACATAATAACAAAAAAACCAAATTCTGTTTAAAAGAGTTAAAATACTACAAATAATTGAAAATTTAAATATTAATTAATTACTTAAGAATTAAATTTATTACAAAATAATAATTTACATTTAATACATATATATATTTAACTTAAATTAAAAATAAAATGATATCGCCTTTTTGTCATGGATTTTGTGATATTCCTACTTTATTTCAAATAGAGAAAACTTGATTTGCTTAGAATCATCAACAATATCTCATTCATAGTGACTATGAAACTAGGCTAGAGAGATGAGATTTTGTGATATCCTTCTTGTGATGTAATAATTTGAAACATGTATTCTTCCAATTTTTCACATAAATCCTCAAAAATTTGCATATCATATCTCGTCAATATCATGAAATTTCTTATTTTGACATTTAACAGATAAGTATCGAATCATACTAATATCATTATTACTATTTCTACGAACAAATTTAAAGAAACTTTCAACTCTAAAAATATAATCATGCTCAATTCACACTTTGACATTCAAGATTTGTCTATTTTTTATTAATGACATTAAACATATTTAATATGTATCTAACCAATATATTTCATATATTATTAAATATGAATTCCCTAATTATTAGAATATCTATGAAAATATCATATAAAAATAAATACATAAAAATCAAATAATTAATAAACTCGTGATAACATTAATAATATATAATAAATAATAATTTATATATATATATATAAACACATGTAATTAATAATAATAAATATTTTATACATATATAATAATAATAAATATTAATAAACTCATTATACATTATATACATATAAAAACATTATATATATATATATATATATTATGTACATGTAAATAATTTTTATTAAAATAAATTAAAAACCTAAATACATAAAATTATTAAAATAAATAAATGAATAAAATACATTCTTCTCTTCTAAGCTTGAATAAAAATACACAACTTACATAACACAAAAAATTATACACATAATCAATAACACATAATATACATTAAAATAAAAAAAATATGAATAATAAGTGTAAAATAATTCATAGAAATACTTACAAGAGTAAATGAAGTGACAAAATGAAAGAAATGAAGGAAAAAAAGTGTTTGATAAGTGAGAAAGTGAAGGAAAATAGGTATGAAAATTTGAGTATTATGTTAAAAAAATAGTGGATCTAGAAGAGAAATTGAAGAGAAAGAAAACCAAACTGATGGTGTTGAAAATGATGGTCGAAAGTGGCCAGAAAAGGAGAAAAAAAAAATAGAGATAATAGACGGTTTTTCTCTATAAGGGAATAAGGAAACACGAGCAAGTATTGTCGGTAAAGGGAGGAGAGAAGAAGATAAGAAAAAAATAAGGTAGCATCAGTTGACACGTAGGATTGTAAGTCAGTTCTACGTGTCAACAGACGCTACACATGGCTTAAGTCAGTTGACACGTAGAACTGACTTAAAATCCAACGTGTAGCGTCGATTTTACATGTCAACCGGCTTATAAAATTATAGAAAAATAAAATAATAGTGTCGGTTGACACGTAGAATCGACGCTACACATAGGATTTTAAGTCGGTTGTACATGTCAACTGATGCTACACGTGACTTAAGTCAGTTGTACATGTCAACCGACACTGCTATTTTATTTTTTTGTAATTTTTTAAGTTGGTTGACACGTAGAATCGACGCTACACGTATGAACTAATGCTACGCGTGACTTAAGTGGGTTGACACGTAGAATTGACATTACACATAGGATTTTAAATCAGTTCTACATGTCAATTGACTTAAAAAATTATAGAAAAATAAAATAGTAACGTCGGTTAACACGTAAAACTGACGCTATACATAAGATTTTAAGTTGGTTCTACGTGTCAATTGACGCTACACGTGACTTAAGGCGGTTGACATATAGAACCAATTTAAAATCTTATGTGTAGCGTCGGTTGACACGTAAGATCGACGCTATTTTTTTAATTTTTTAAATCGGTTTTTCAACATATCAACTTAAAAAAAATTATTAGTCAATTTTTTTCAAAAACCGATTTTAAATCCCAACTTAATTACTCCTTTTTGTAGTAGTATAAATAATTAAATTAAGGTAAATTAGTCTTTTTTTTTTGTTGAACTTAAGTAAATCAGCCTTTTCTATTTAAAGAAAACGAGTAGGTCAGCCTTTACAATAACTATTGATCGATTTTGGATTATTTTTAACCAATTGATTTGGTCCTTTTATCAACGTCGATATTGACAGTTTGACACTGTTCTTACACGATCACACCCATGATGAAGATAGTAGACTAAAGCTTATAAGGTTTCATATAAACAATAAAAAACAGTACTTTTTGTTTATGGAATTTGTAATTTTCTAAATAATAACAAAAATAATAATACAGGGTAAACAAAAATTGTTATTTGAGGTGTCATAAAACAAGTCTTAAGAGGGGTAATTTGGTAATTTTGACTTCATCTAATAATATTTCTTGGTCTTTATAATTAGGCCAAATTAAAAACCCTATGTATTAATTACATATGTTTTCCCTCCTTGCTGACTTGCTGTCCAAGCTCTGCGTGTGTCTGTGTTAGCCAAAATACTCAGTCGAACAAGAAACAAAAGAGAAGAGCACCATCCCTCCTCCTAGTGCCAACATCAAGCCCCTTATTTATTACTCCGCACTTCGATTCAAAAGGGAAAAACATCAGAAACCATATAAAGGTTTTTTTTAACTGTTTTAGTAATAGCAAATATTTATTGATCTTGCTTCCTTTTGTTTACTTTAGCTTTGGATAAAATAGAAGGATTTATTTTTGAGTGATTTATTTGAATATTGGTATTTGTATTCTCTATTTAGATTCTGATAGTGGATTTTTCTTGATACGTTGTCATTTTAGTAAAATAAACTTTTTACATTAAAAAGTTAAATTACTTAAATTTTTTGTGTGTTATTTATTTTTCTCAATTGCTTATTATTTTGTCATTATCTATTATTATTTATTTTCCAATCAAATTTGACTCGATCTTCGCTTCTACTAGTACTAAGTTATAATAAATTTGGTACCAAAGCTTTGTGTTATTCTTTTTGTTATTGAGACTAATCAAATTTGTTCTTTTAGATTTATTTTGAACATTTAGTTATCTGATTGGTTTCATGTTCTTTGGGATGCTTATGTCTATTTAATTTTGGATTTTCTGTCATGCAAAATATGAAATTGAGAAAATTAATGGTAGAAATGATTTCAGTATTTAACGAATAAAGATGCGGGCCATATTAGTTAAAGATAGGCTCGTTAGGACACTTGAAGGCAATGATGAATTGTCGGAAAAATTAACTGATGAAGAAAATTGCATTGAGGGAAAATGTTCTCAGTTCAATTCAATTATCCTTGTCTAATGAGGTACTACATGAGGTTGATTATGAGAAATCTTATGTTGGGCTATAGCTTAAATTGAAGAGTGTATATATGATCAAGTCTTTTACAAGTAGGTTATATTTTAAGCAGCGCTTGTATGCTTTCAGAATGTCAAAAGGAACATTTTTACACGATTACCTTAATGAATTTACTAAAATTATTCATGATCTAAAACATGTGTCAAAATTGATTGAACATTTTATTGATATCATGCTATATGGACAAAACACTTTCTTTTAAGGATGTCAAAACAGCTTTGAATTCTAGAGGGTTGAAGAAAAAGGTATTTATTGGCTATAATGATAATAGTAGTGGTTTATTCGTTAGAGGTAGAACTCAAGAAAATGGCTTAAGTAACGATAGAAATAAGTTTAGATACAAATCTTAAAAAATGATAAATGTAATTATTAACATCAAGAAAGACATTGGAAAGCTAATTGTTTGAATCTCAAAGCAAAGAAAAATCTGCCACAATATCTTTTCGTAAGTCTTTTCTTCCTATAATGAATTTTTTTTATTTAATTCTCATCTGAGATCATTTTAAGGAAAATTGTAATTAAGGTAGGGTGGACCATTCATAATGATCCACGTATTCCCACATAGAACAATAGAGTTGTTATATCCTAAGACACAAAAAACATTCAAGGTCAATAGGCATCATTTGAAAACCTTTCTAGTTGAAGGACACAACACATCAAACATTGAGTACATACACATGTACAAAATTACGCACCATATGACAACTACATGTTACTAAGACGTTACATATGATGCTTGATGGAAGACAATCCATCATTTTTAGCTAACATTATTTCTTTATCTCTAAATTTTTTTTGTTTTATGTTATTTTTCATCTTAAGTAATTTGTTTTATTTTAAGGTGAACAATGTTTATTTTATCTAGAAAAATTTAAATATATAGCTGTTTGTTGAGATGTGTAAGAAGCATACAACATTTCTATCTATGTGGATTAGAATGTTTGGTATTATTGATGCATCTAAATTTTCACATTAATTCTTGATCACATTCAATAAATAGGTAACCTTTCTCTTCTTTCTTATTTATCTTAAATTTTCATTTGTTACATTGAGAGTAATATAAATTCTATGTTGGGGTGAAAAAAGTTATATTCATATAAATTTTGGCAATTTATTTTTTTAAATATTCAACATATATTTACATTTTCACTTATTTTTATTATTTTTTTTCATTTATTTTCTTTTATTTGTTTAAGAAACGTTAGTTTATTTTTAAAAAATTCTTACAAAATTATCATATTTTTAGCTAATTTTAAGCAAATGATTAAGTCTTTGCATTGTTAGATTAATTTTTGAATATATCAGGGATAATTAGTTTGTTTTTTCATAGTTTACGTTTCATGATAAAATGTTAACATTGAGTTGAACCCAAAATTAGTATTTAGGGATTAAATAGTGGAGACTACCTTGAGAGAATATTTTAAGTCTATTGTCATTCCATTATGAGAGATACATATTCTTCCGGTAAACACTTTTCGTATCTATTCAAATTGTTAAATTATCTCTATAAATTTTGCATTGAATATTAGGAAATTTTACATCTGATAAAGTATAATATATTTATTTTTATTATTTAAATTGAATGAAAATTATAAATTAAAAGTGTATACTTTCTTTATTGATGCATGATCTCTAAAAAAAGAGGTATATATGAAGTTCCCTAAAACCAATATACAAAAAAAAGTTAAATTAGTCACTCACTAAATCATACAAGGATGTACAAAATGTACATGGTTTCACTCTATAAAAAAATATTAAAATAAAAGAATAGAGAAAAATAAATAGTATAAACTAAATACTATAACTCAAAAATCCCTAAAGTTGTAAGAAATAACTATTACAAAAAACAAGACGATATAAATCCCCTAAGTGATTGTATTTTATTCATCTTCAAAGACATATACTTAATATTTTTATTTGATAATCTAATAGATGTATGAAATTGTATTTGATTTATTTATAAATCATATCATTTGATTCCTCCATGAAATCAAATATTATGCACTAATTTGAACTTCGTCTTCTTTAAATATATGTTAATCACTTATCACAATCCTTAACAATCTTCTTGCTAGTCTCTTAGTAAAGAAAGTAAAAAAACTAAGAACAAAAACTAAATAAATAAAACTATCATAAATCATTTTCGTATACTGACATAGATGCATTTAGTATATGCAACAGTGCCAAAAACTTGATATACAAAATTTGTATATTTATAAATAGTTCGTAAGTGCACGAATCACTTTGTAAAAAAGACAAATATATTTACAAAGTCAATTTAAAAAGAAATTACATAGTTTTTAAATAATTTAACAAAATTCTTAAAAAATGAAAAAATAAACCTTAACACTGTTACAATTATTTTGGTTAGGAAAAATCTTATATATTAATATAAAATAATAAAAGATAAATGATAGATTGGTTTATACAAATTACATGCAAACATATTGATTCTTTATTGTATGTAAATAATACCTTTTGTGGAACAATTACTCTTTATTAATTAAATTTAACTTGTCACCTTTAATGGAACAAACAATTTAATTTTAATTAAATTATACTTATTTTTTGAAAATTATCAAGCCATTTAACTTAGCACCTTTGATGGGGTTGGCAATTTTAAACTCTTATTTAAGTTTGTCTAAATTTATTTTTAGATTGATGAATCTAAACCTAACTCTTAGATTTTAAAATCTACTAGGAAAAATATGTTGTTAATATATTTTTTAGTAATAATTATTATAAAAATCTTTAAAATAGTGTATGATTCTAAATTAGATCTAGATTTATGTTTCTAAAACCTAATTTTCATAATTTAAATTTATTAGGATCAATAATTTTTTTTGTAAAGTTCTTAAATAGAAAATAATCTATGTTTAATAATTATTTTAAAATATTCACTTAATAATTTACACAAATATAACAACATAACTAAAATCTCATTATCATAACGAGTTAAACATGTTCGATTTAATAAATAGTTAATATATTAAATATAACGTTAAGAAAGATACATAAAATTAAATTGTAAATAGAATAAAATTTAATTATATACCTTTATTCTTACAAATAACTTATGTAGCAATATGTTATTTGAAAAATCTCCTTATTACTACCTGTTATAACCTAATCTAAATTCTTTATAAACTAAAACTTTTTTCTAACTCTCATATTGATTAAAGAAAAACTATAGAAAACTAGGAACTAAACAACAAATGAAAATGTAAGCTATGGGATGTGAGATGTTGAGAGAGTGAAAGGGTTCAAATAGGTGGAGAACATGTAGTAAAAATGATAGAAAAATGAATCATATGGTCGGATACTGCAACAAACTTTTATTCTCACCACGACATGCATCAATTTAGTATATGTTTCAATTATGATCCAAAAGTCCCGTGTTGTGGTACACATTTAATCACCATCGCGGTACATGTTAAACTATGTGTCTCCATCTTTCTTTGTATCTCATCCCTTTACATTTGATTGGAACATATGTAAGGCTTACATATATTATTCTCTAATTTATCTTAGTTACAATTGACAGCTTTTTAGGTATTATTATTCATGTGTTTGATTTTTTAATTAATTTGAAGCGATAAATACCTGAAAAATAACAAAACATATCTGTGATTTCGAAAATATAAATTTACTAAAATAATGATAAAACTATGCAAATACAAATCTATTTTAGAAATTAAATTTCAAATAAATCAAGTAATATCGAGTGCTTTTAAGCACTCATAAGTCAGGTTATGGAAAATCCATAACACCAATAAGATGGGACTATCTCTCACTTGATTCTAACCCTGAATCCACAAAATATAGGAAACTGCTCGTCACTACCACAATCGATGGGATCCAACTGATTGCACAAATATCAAAGAGCAGTAGCCAGAGATCGAATTAATCGTGGGTTGTGATGCGTCTACCCTACAAGTTAGCACCCTATACATGCCACTGCTTCAATTTACCAGCCAGTTCACCAGTTAGTGCCACCTAGCCATCCAACAGGTCATGCATTAGTCTATGGCTCGTCCAGTGTCACTTCCTGTCCTAACGAATATAGTCTGGGACTCTCTTGGACTTGTGCTGGGTGCTGACACCAACTTCATCTTGGATAGTTAGGGTTGACTCACTTTAGTCCTGTCTTACAACTCCTGAAAAAGTTTACAAAAATGACTAAATGTTATCCTAATGCAATGGTATGACAAACTAAGTGCATGCCCTGCACCATCAAGAGTTGTGTGTCCCACATCAACCAAGGTGCATGCCCCACACCACCAAGAGTTTCTTGCCATGCATTAGCTAAATTGTGTGCCCTACACCACCAGGATTAAATGTGCTCCTCCAAGTCATCACAATTACAAGTTTGATCTTCCAAGGTCGCAAAAATAATAAGTGTTTCCTACCAATATCGCCCAAGCACTAAGTTTATCCTATGAGGTTTATATAAGCGCTAAGGTTACATCCCTACCCCAAGTTCTAAAGATGAATGCAAAGTTAACTAAAAAGGATATACTGGTTCCACGGGCAAAGCAAAAACTACAACATAAAATGCCAAATACAAAAATGTCCAAAGTAAAGTATTGGTATTATTTCATTCAAAGTTCAATGCTTTAGATTTACAGAGTAAAAGCAAAGTCCTAACACTTTGAAAAAAATTTAAAAAAAACACAACAAAGATAAGTATATGTCCTAACACCTAAGTCTTGCGATGACCATTCCTATTAGCGCCATTCGACATAATAAAGGTAATAAGTACTGCTTGCATTTCTCTTTGAATCCTGGTTGCTAATTAGGGCTAGGTCTCATTCATAGTCTCAATAGATGCCTGAACTGTCGTTCCAAATGGGGTCTCACTCTCATCAACATTTGGGTTGTCATCATATTCATGATACTTAGTTACAATTCTAGTGCATTTTGGCAAGTTGTGTGGAGGAAGGGCTTCCAGAATCTTCATTTATTGCCTACTCATTTGAAACTTGAAATTGGGTAGTCAGTGTATGGATCTTGGCATCCAAACCCTGTAACTCATAATTCTTTCTAGCCAACTTCTTTGATTAACCTTTGGTAGCGTCAAGAACCTCCTCAACAACTTCTTGGGCTTGTCTTATGTTCTCAAATGCACTGGCATTCTAGCATTTGTCTTCTTAAGTCCGCTCAAGGCCTAGTCTCTCTTAGATAGCAGCATGTGTTGGTTTGTAAACTTGTTTACAAGCCCAAAGAAATCAAAAACAAACTTTGAAATATTCTAGCCCATTTGAAGTCTAGCTCGTGGAAGTTTCTATGGTGATGATCTGGATTGATAAGGATACAACTCATGGTTGGTAGGAAGAAGAAAAATCAATGGGTTAGGTAAGAAGATAAGTGTATGGTTTAGATTGTTTTGGTAGGTTTATATTATATGACTTAGATTTATTAGTTGTTTTTATAAATATCTCTCAGTAGCAATGTAATAATTAAGTTAAAAAAATCAGAAACAAAAATTGGAAAGTTTCTGAGTGTTTCTGGAAAATTGTTCTTGAGTGTTCTTGAGTTTTGAGAGTTTTGATCCATAATATTCCAACAGCATGTGCAACATGTGGTATAGAGCAAGGAAATTCTGCATTTCAAAAAGAATTTTGCTAAGTAATGCTTGGATTTGATAATATAAGTATTACCCTATTATGATTAGTGGCATAGACTCTAATATAAATTTGAAATCACATTTGTTATATGAGGAAGGGTGAAAAAAATTTGTTACACGATCAAAAATTGTGAATCTGTCTAGATATCTTTAATGTGTGAACACTTCAAACAACATTCAAAACAATCAAACCCACTCTTAATTTGTCACATGTTTGTGCAAAGAATACCTTTTGATTTAATTGTTGGTCGAGCGTCTTTCTTTTTGCACAATATACGCCTATAATTGTTATCTCCGTTCATTCAACTCAACGGTAAGCAATTTTATTGTCGTGCAAGATTTTGACATTATTCTTGCTTTTGAAAGACTTTGGCATTATTCATGCTTTGTTGCGTTAGTGTTATTTGAGGCAGATGCTATAAAGGTGTATTTGGGGTTGCTTTTGCAAGACTTTAACATTATTCTTGCGTGTATTTTATGTTATATATATATATATATATATTATTATTTATAATCTTTATTTAATTATTAATAGATTTTTCTAATTCGATAGTCACAAATAATTCTTAATGTAGAAATATAGAACCGTACTATATAAATTGTTTGTACAAAATAAAATCTCACTTGAAAAAAGAAAAGTAGGAATAATTCCAATACATGCTTCAATAAAACCATTGATTAATCTTTAACTTCTTGAAATTAATTAATGTTATTCTTGACTGAGAAATGAAGTAAAATAGTAGTAATATAATTTCTAAACAAATAGTCTGGCCTCTTAATTTAGAAAATACTAAAAAACTAATCTTAGAATTTGTTTCAAATATGTAAATGTGATATAAATATAAAATTATAAAATTGAAACAATAAAAATTAGTATATATGTATCAAATTAGTATGACACAATAAATAATATAACAATTAATTATTTATTAACATAAACAGATTTATTTTTTCTTAACTTATAATATACTATATATCACATAAATTATTTTACAATATCTGTGATGTAAAAAGACTTTTAGGTTCATATATATATTAATGAATTTTACTAAAAACTTAGAAGCTCAGCACTATTATAATCCAAATTAACAATTCCAATATTAAAAAAATTCTGGACAATGACGATATACGGCAACTCTAAAATCAGTTGAGTCATAATCAACCCAATAGAAACCCGCAACACAAGTCAAAGTCAACAAATAATCAATTTTTTTATGAACTGATTATCATCGAGGTGCTATGGACACCGAAATACCGGTGGGAACTCTTATGCTGTCGGACCACGTACGAGATTCCAAATAAAGCTTCGAGATTTTCCCTGCCACGCGTCCCATATCCGGCCGCAGTTCAGGATTCACGTTTACACAATCTAACGCCAAACGTGTAAGCCTCTCGGCCACCTCCACCGGAAACGAGTCTTTCAATTTCGGATCGATCCACTGCCTCAATCTCCCCTCTTCAATCGCAAATCTCGCTGATTCAATCACCGACTTCTTCAAAAACTCGCCTTTACTCTTCTCGAATTTGTACTTCAATGGCTCTTCACCAGACAACAACTCCAATATCACCACTCCAAACGCGTACACGTCGGATTTCTGCGTCGCCGTTCCCGACGACTGAAATTCCGGACACATGTACCCCATTACTCCTTCGAATTGCATTCTCCGACTATCAGTACGCTTCATTCCCATTACTTTCTTCGATTCCGAACTCTCGGTTGTCACTTCCTCAATTTCGCTGATTTTAGTCGTCGGCAACGGTTCAGCATCGTCGAACGCATCACCTTCACCGCAGAGCTGAGCGGCGCCGAAGTGGCAGATTTTGGCGTTGAATGAAGGTTCAATTATCATCACACTACTGCTCTTGATGTATTTGTGCACTAATCTTATGCTTAACCCGGTTTTATGATGAATGTAATCGAGTCCATGCGCGATGTCAGTCGCGACCTGCATTCTCGAAATCC
The DNA here is from genome assembly GCA_037013495.1 of Hippophae tibetana. NCBI lineage: Eukaryota > Viridiplantae > Streptophyta > Magnoliopsida > Rosales > Elaeagnaceae > Hippophae > Hippophae tibetana. The sequence continues at coordinate 16,214,709 of CM072803.1, forward strand.
AACTCGAGAGGACAGTAAAATTGGGGTTTCTAGGGTTTCGTAAACAATCGGATAAATTTGCGCCGTCGATAAATTCATAAACCAAGTAGTTATATTCGCCAGAGACAGAAGCGCCGAGGAGTTTTGTTAGGCTGGTATGGTGGCTCCGACAGATGGTTGAAAGTCGTTTTTTAAGCTCGGAAGTTTCAATCCTACGGAGAAATTTGCGTTGAAACACGATAACGTCTTTACCACGAAGAGTACAACGCCATGAAGGAGTTGAGGTAGTATGGCGCTTTGATAAGAAATTGTTGGTGGCGGAGGTGATTTCCCGGAAATCGTATATGTGGGGGTTATCAGGAAGACTTTTTTGGAGACTAGATAGTGAAGTTCTGCTAGAGATTGAAGCTGTGTCTGATGAATGTTTGTAGCTGGAAGTAGAGGTGTATTGGGCACTAGGGGTGTTGGAAGTTGAAGGTTGGTCAAAGGAGGCTGAAGATGTGAAGTTTGGTTGATGGGTTCGTGGAGATCGGGAAGTCCTTGGGATTATGGCGGTGGGTTCCTTGACTTTGGTTGCCATTTTCGACTTGCACATATGAGAGATTTGCAAGTAGACAAAAAAGATTTTTTTTTTTTTTTGAATTGGAAGCAAGTGTTGATATTGGGTTGAATTATTAGAAAAAATAGGTTTGATTTGGGTTTTGTTGTGATCTGGATCTAGCTGGCAGAGAGTTGGTCGGATGTGCCATCGATACGATAATATGAGCTTTGGAAGCATCTTCTTCTAGTGGAGATAGGGTCGGTCAGCAAATGGTCTCTTAATTTTGATTCCTTTTGTCTGATTTGCATAAATATATTAGTTATCGCAATTGGAATTAAACAATAAATTAAGTAAACAATAAAACAAAGCCTCCATAGTCAGGTTCATCATTTATTTGGTTATTTGAGTCTCATAAATTATGTTAGGGAAGAAAATCACCATGTATACGTTGTACTGTTTAATTGCTTGTAGGTCGGTTTTATTATAGAATAGGATATATTTTTTATTATTTAAATTTAGAATAAATGTTAATGATAGAATTTATATTTATAAAAATTAATTAATATATTAAATAATTTAATATTTAAATATTAATTAATCGATATTAATTATTTATGATTATATTATCAGTCAAATTTGTAAAATAAATCCTTATAAATAGAAAATATATGCATAAGTTTACATATAAATTATGTGAACTCATTTCTCACTTTAGCTCAAACTCCTCCGATGTTAAATTTTTTGTTAGAAATTGAATTAAACATCAAAATAAATATGATATTAATTGATATTATCTCATCTAATATTTTTTTTAGTGATTTTTTAGTGATTTATAGTTCTACTGTCAAGAGAATCATGACTTAACAAAAATCCACTTCAATAAATTGTATAAGCAATGTAATAAAGTTGCTTTTATTTTTATAGCTGCTTAGTTGATCTAATTTATAGAAAAAACTTATAAATAAGTCAAAATAATTGATTGAATATATGAATTCAATAAGATATTTATCTATTTATAAAACATTATACATATATATTAATCGATCATATAATGCGTACATATATATGAGTGTTAAGGGGATAAAATTAGTATAAAAATTCAATATTTTATGGATTGAGATCGACCTTAACTCAAGCTAATGGTCAACCTTATCAGAGGAATGGTTTCTTGGGATCGACCTCTTACTTACCGGTGCATTTCAAGTGTGTAGAGTTAGATATGTTATCTAAAGTATTTTGTGTTAGATCATGGTGGTCACTTGGGCTCGAGTTGCTCCATTTGGCTCGGATTGGGTTATAGGCGATCTGTATGTCCAAACATATAATCCCCTACTTTTTCAACTCACATTCTAGATTGAGATGGAAGAATAATTTTTGAGTAATAGATACGAATCATTTAGCTTACTTAAGAAATTCATATAAGTTGATTAGAAAGAGAAACTAGGTGCTTTTATATGTTTTAACATTGTATTTATTTTTATTTATGTTTTAAAAAAAATCAATTTAATATCTATATTTTTGTAATGGTTACAAAATTTATAAAATTGGATAATATACACATTTTATTTGGGATATTTTCATTGTGCTGCTCACGTGACAAAATAATAAATGACAATTTCATTGTAAACCATTAAACCATTTTTCTGTCTTCTTTCATAGAAAGAGAATACCAACTCTGCTAAAATTCTCACAAAAATTTAACCAATCAATTCATGGTAACATTAAAATGACAATCAATAGTTGTGTATTACACTAGAAAATACATATTTACTATTTAATTAACAATTCTGTTACGAAAAGCAAAAATAATTGATAAAGATTTACCCCAAAGCTACTTTTGCAATTACAAGCTTAAAATTTGAATGAATACTACAAAAAGAGGAATGGGTCATTTAAATATATTATTTTAAATAATTTTCCAACAATCTTCATATTTTGTTTGAAATAAGATTTTTTAGTTGTTTTTATTTATATTTATCAAATTTAAGTTGTATATTCTTAATATATGTTTAAAATATTTTTTATTAATTAGTTTAAATCACTGTATTCATATATTAGATATAAAATGGATTAATAAAATTTAAAATAAGATAAAATAAAAATAAAAATAAAGACAAAAATCAAGCATAGCCTAGTCGCTTTTGTTTGTGGTGCAATTTGGATCGAATCAATGAGGGAAAAACTCAAAAGTTACCTTTCTCATAAAATATAAAAAGCTCCAAAGTAACCCAGCTGATAGAGTTTATTCATTGGTGGCGCTATGAAACGTTTTTTGTTTGTTTGGGTAAGTTCCTAGCCTATGTCTCTCGATATGAGGTAGTACAGATTGTAAAAAGTAATTATGAAAATAATAATATTTCATCCTTTGATATTGAAATGTGACATTCTTTAGTTGCTTAAGAAAATTAGATTTCTATCTCAAAATATTAACAGATTTTTTTTATAATAATTAAACCTTTATAAACTTATAAATCATGTTTGATAATGTATGATTTTTATTAACATATTTTCAATAATGTTTCCTTCAAACTAAGCATCATAGAGTTCAATTCTTTCCCATTTGAATATATACATCATCTTTACACTTTATAATGTGTGTAATTTTTATTTAGTCGAAAAAAAATCTTTATATTCACATTTTACATTATAATTTAACTTTTTTTAAATCGTTCTGAATTCATACATGATTGAGCTCTTAATAAGCCTTAGATTTCAATAAAATCTCATGTTACCAATGTTTAAGTTTATAGTTGATTCTTATATTATTGATAAGGAATTTAAAATTTAATCATAAAATATCACCCAAATCAAAATTCTTATAAATTTATATATCAACCCTTGTAATCATATCTAAGAAATATATAACTGTATTTACATATTCTGAAAAGAAATTTATTTATTGAATTAAATTATTACTAGATAACTAAGACGAAAGTAGCTGGAAAGTGACTTTTACTAGTGAGGGTATCACGGGTTGATTTAGATAATAATAAACAATATATATTGCCTAGCTGTGATATTTTTTAATTTATCATTAATTTTTGTAATTTAAGCTCAAGATTTCAATTGGTAGAAATCCAATGATGTTATTGGAAGGACTAATGGATCAGTATTTACTTAACATTGGAGTAACCATATTAGTTTTTTAACTTTATAATTTAATTTTACAATTATTATGTTTGATTATTATTATTCTTGAAATTTGCACATGGTATGATGCACTTTGTTATTTGTTATTGTTGTTTCTTTCTTAGTATCACTTATTTATTATGGCTCTTTCTTTATCTCAACTTTTTCACTTTTTATTATGGCTCATTCTTTATCTCAACTTTTTCCCTTTTTATGACAGATATAAAATATGCATGTTTTCTATACAGAGTCATATTTAAAATATTATTCAATTAAATTTTTGGGTTTTGTAGTCTTGGGTTATCTTTTAGTAATTAATGTTTTAGGAGTAGTTTTAATTCTATTATATATCAACCTTATTTCAAGTGCATGCGATGTACTTAGAAATAAGGGATTGAAAAGTTTCACATTCTATGTTTTCACCATAATTTCAACTTTTTCTAGTTGTGCTTTTATTCCAACAAATGAAAACATTTGCTTTTAAGAAAAAATGAGTGCTTCTTCTAATTCTTATTCCACGAGTACTTTTTGGTAACACACTTTTTCCATCATGTTTGAGATTTTGTATATGGGTTTTGGGTAAATTTATTAAAAAGGAAGAATAAAAGTACCTTTTGAATAATTCAGATGAGGTTGGGTACTTACATTTATTACCAAGTTTGCATTCCTTACTTTTGATTCCAATAGTATTTGGTTTTATAGCAATTCAACTCTTAATGTTTTGCTCAATGGAATGGAATTTAGAAGCCTTAAGTGGACTCAATTCTTATCAGAAAATTATTACTTCATTTTTTCAAAGTGTTAATGCAAGACACACAGGAGAAACTATTGTCGACATCTCTATAATTGCACATGCTATTTTGGTGTTATTCGTTATCATGATGTAAGTCTCTTATTCTCACACTAACTATATAAATGAAACTGAGTTAAACCGAGGCGCATAAACTTCTTGTGGTTGCTGAAATTGACATAGGGATTTTATTTTATATTTCTTTTCTCTACAGGAATGTATCAATAGGATCACACACTACTACAAAACTGGATATATAAGTCGATACGTAAAGTCGGTTTTTTCCAAAAACCGACTTTAAATTAGTTTAAAGTCGGTTCAATGTCGAACCGACGCTATCCACGTAGGACGTAGCGTCGGTTGATGTGTCAAACCGACGCTATGCGTGGACGTAGCGTCGGTTGACGTGGTGAACCGACGCTATCCACGTAGCGTAGCGTCGGTTGACACCTAGAACCGACGCTATCCTACATGGATAGCGTCGGTTGACACCTGGAACCGACGCTATCCACGTAACATAGCGTCGGTTCGACACGTCAACCGACGCTACACACGTGGATACATATTTTCTCTTCTTTCTTCCCAGACAGAAACTATTTTCAGCGTTCCAGAACTCTAAAAAATCGAAAACCTCCTCCTCCACTCCTCCACTCTTTCTCATTTTCCGGCCACCTACGACTACCATTTCCAACATCGGTTAGTGAGTTTTCTTCCTCTCTAACTAATCTTTTAGATCCCCTATTATTCATATATTTTTTCTGTTATTATGTGTTATTATTTATGTGTATAGATTGTTGTATTATATATGTAGGTTTGTAATGTAACATAAGGAGAAGAATATGACGATCTTGAATAAAATAGAACAAAATCATGGTAATTTTTCTGTTATTAATTAATATTTTATTTTTCAAATATTTGTATTATTTGAACTATTTGCTAAACTGATATTGGTTTTTTTTCTGCTCGAATACAGGTTGAATATGAATAAATTTAAAAAAAAAAAAAAAGTTAGCGTCGGTTCACCGCGTGAACCGACTTTAAACGTAAAGTCGGTTCACACCTTGAACCGACTTTACACTTTAAGTCATTTAATTTAAAGTCGGTTCGCTGAACCGACTTTAAATTAGTTTAAAGTCGGTTAAAACCCGACTTTAATGCTCCTTTTTGTAGTAGTGACATTACTTGAAAGTATAAGTATGTTCTCAAACTTTAAATTCTCGTACAATTATGTCAATAATTATGTACATTCGTACAATTATGTCAATAATTATGTACATTAGAGGATACATTATTTCTCTAATATTTCAACAAAATAGTTATTCACAAATAATAATTTTAAAAGATCATGTGTGTGTTATAAGAAGACTATCCTTAAGTTTACAACAAAATAGTTACTCACATGATCTAGTAGTAATGGGATAAACCACAACAATAGGCCAAAAATTGATGGTCAAACGAATATTGGGGCACGGTTGCAAACAGGCAGAGACAATGATTGAGCTATAGACGCACGAGAAGCAATGGAGCTACCTTATAATGAAATGTTAGATGTGTGAACTAGGTTTATAAAACCAGGGCTGGGAAGAAATAGAGAGGGATATGACCGAATATGGGTCACAAGTGATAAGGAAAAGAAACGACTGATAAAGGAAGGTACGCGACATGGAAAAAAGGAAGAAGAGTAAGACATATCACGCGATGAGTGAAGTAAATTTCCCGCACATACAAGTTGGTGGAAATAAGGAAAAAAAGAGAGCGAAAAAGAAAAAAATTAGGAGGAAAAAAGAAAAAAATTGATAGAAAAATTTGGTGTTTAATATAAAAGAGAGAAAATACATTAAATTAAATTAATAGAGAAATGAAAAAATTATAAAATAATTTTTGTATTTTTTTTAAATGAATAACACATAATATATTATTTGATTTCGGTTTTAAAAAGACTAAAAACTCTATTATTTTAATTAGATCATGGTTATTTAATAATTATAAATATATAAGTGTATTTATATTTAAATAATTTTTGTAGTTTAACTTATAGTAATGATTATTGATAAAAATCGAAACTATATTTATATACTATGGTCAAGGTTTTCATTATATCGTGATCAAAACCCTATGACCTTAATTTTTATGCTAAATTTTCGAGACTTAAGATCACTATATTAGTAGTGGTACTAGGGCTGTTCATCGGATCGAAACCGCTGATTTTACTATCATCCGATCCGATCTGACCATCCGCTTGGATTAAAACATCCTAATCCACATCCGATCCGATCACCTCTTACATCCGCTCAATCCGATCGGTAAACTATTCAGATGATATCCGATCAATCCGACCAATAAATTTAATTAACTCTATTTTTTTGTATTTTTAAATAATTCTTTTAAATCTTTACATAAATCATAACATAAAATTATTTGACTTAAAAAAACATTAAAAAATTAAATAAATATATATATAATTAATTTCGATCGGATCGGATCGGATGAATCGCAGTGAAATCCACCATCCGATCAGCACTTAACGGATGGAAAAAATTTCCATCCGATCCAATCCGCCATCCGATCAGCACTTAACGGATGGAAAAAATTTCCATCCGATCTGACCATCGGATTAGATCGGATCGGATGAAAAATCAACGTATCGGATCGGATTGGTCGGATGGATCAGATGATTGAATTTTTTGCATACCCCTAAGTGGTACTAGAGTCCCACGAGCAATTGAACCTGTTTAACGAGTATTTAAAAAATTAGTACAAATAACATATGTAAAAGGTGTATCCTAGAATAGATTTAATAATAAATAATTATAATTAAAAAATTCAAAACATATATCAAATAAATCAAATTAATTAACAAATATTAGCTAGAATAAACTAAATAAGTATAAATTTAATAAAAATCATTTTTTTAAATCTTGATAATTAAATCAATTAATCATAATTAATCATAATCACGGATAAGATTATTTGATGTAAATCTAAAATAACCTAAACATAAATTATATGAATAAGAAACTATAAAAAGTTAAAATTACGAGACTATACATAATCACATAATGCAATACTAATGCAGATTACTAAAAGCATAGAAGTATAACTTAAATTGAAATACCCACTGCTATAATAACCGAAAAGACAGATATAAAAGAAGTTAACTTCTACGCAATATGCGTTAATCACCTACTTAACCTTCCACTTGCAGAATACCTTTATGGACAAATTAATCTAACTAGTAGACGTCATGCACGAGGGTATTAATTGATTCCCTCATTCAGCCATTCCCTTATGCTCGTATATATAACCGTATGGTAGACTACTCTGAACTTTGTTTATCGTTTTTCAGCCCACAGTGACAATAAGCACCAAGTGTGTATATATAGGTTGCAACGATAATCTAGTTACATTAAGATTTATTTATTTTTAGACTAATTACTCAAAACCCATTACAGTTTTAATAAAGTAAAATTTTATTCATGAGACACATCTTAAAATTATTGGAGTATATTAAAGAAAATATTAAGTGATAATTTCAAGTTTACTTAAATTTAAATAAATATTTTTAAAATAAAAATATATTAAGCTCGATCAATAGACTTATGACTTGATCGATCGATCGATCAATGATAACTTGTAAAGGGACTCAATCGAAGTTGAGTAAAACTAGATTGATCTAACTGTTCAATCGATCAAAACTCTTAGTCGTTTTATAAATATGTGCTACTGAATGTATAATTGCAATGCTATGTGTGATATTATAAAATATATATTTAAAATACGATTATCTGAAACTCGGATATTTCTTTGAATTTGTTTAATAGACATGATAACAAACCTAAGAATATGTTTACAAGCAAACGTTTTGACATCAATTGCGGATTATAGGAGGACTTTTCGTGCCATCGTCTTCTATTGAGTACTTGATCTTTGACTTCTTCTATGATGGAATTTTTGCTTATTTTACGGTTTAGTTGTTAAAATTCTTTATTTTATTGTTATGATATTTGATATATTTGAATGCTTTTATGTTACTATTAAGTGAGTTATAAGCACTTATTGAAATTATTATTTGATTGATTGAAGATGTTTGTTTAAATATTTTTTATATACTTAATTAAAGGGTTATCATTACGAGCTAGCTAAAATTTGAGTTATACTACTAATGTCATGTAATAAGGTTCTTGGTTATTGTAAGATTTTCATATCTCACCATTCAAATTAAACATATTTGATATTTATGCTCTAACTTAAAATGGAGATAATTTAGAATTTATCTAACTTTTACATATATTATAACAACTTATGTCAACTTTGGTTTGCTTGGAGTAGTTACTAAATGAATTTTAAGTTAGAGTCTACCCCTTAGTCGTTTGCGTCACCAACTATCCCAATTTTTTTAAAACCCTTTTCTGTTTGATTTTTATCGTTGTTTAGCCTATCCAACCACATCTTATGTTGGCTTATGTGTCTTAGAGATTTTTTTGTATTATCCTACACTCTTAAGATGTTCTACTATATTTGACCTACGATTTTACTTCATGTCAATATTCTTAATAGAGTGGAATAAATCATTATTTTAGTTATTTCTAGTTGTTTCATTGAGTACTTTTACTCTTAACAATTTTACATGGGGTAGATTGTTTTTACTAATTTATATTTTATTGTTATTTGTAACCGTTGAAGTTGAAACTATCTATATATGCATTTCTTTTATAAATTTCTCTTTATATTATAGTTTTTTTCACATCATTATTTATGATAACCGCTTGTTTAGTTGCTTCAACATATGATATCTCTTTGATTTAATGCCAATAATTGTATTACTATTATCTTTTTTTCCCCTTCTTTCGCAACTAAGTACCTAACTGCTTCAAAGGATATTTTTTGTCCATCTCTCTATTTGAAATGTAAAAGATGAAAAAAAAGCAAGAGCGGGAGCAAAAGTTAATAACTTCTCTTTTTGTTGACTATTGAAATTTGTTCACTACTATTTTAAAATTTAAAATTAATTTATATAAAAAACTACTCCATTCATAGCAAAAGGGTACAGAGTTAAAGAAATCCTTCAAATTAGATTATTTATTTTATTTTATCCATTAAATTAAAAATGGTGTCCCTTATATTTATAAAAAGAATAAATTAAAAAATATATATTATTTTAATAATTTTTTTATTAAAATATTTTTATTTTTATGATAAGTAATTAAAATATCTGTCTTTAATAATGATAAAAATGAATTTTAATATGAAATTTTTAAGAACAAATTAACATCAATTAAATTTAAACAAAAATTTATTCAAATAAATATTTTAATTTTTAATAAAATTTAAAATTAATAAAATATTAAAATAAAATAGTAATAATTAACAAATATTAAAAAATAATATTTTATAAATTTTTTCATATTAACTAACTTTATCATTTTTAAATACTTGTGTTTTATTCACGTTTAATTATTTGATAGAAAAATAATTAGAATAATATAATTTATCCTTCACGCCATAAATAGCAGAATTTAAGTGATTTTTATAGAATTTTTCTCTATATATTTTTTAAATTGCATCATCCCAAGAGAACTACTCTATTTTGTTTTAATTTTATCTATTCATTTATTTATTTTCTTTTATTTTTTTATTCCTCTCATTTTTCTATTTCTTTTACATATTTGTCTAAGTTCTTTTTTCTTTTTTAATATCTAAGGTTCTATTTATACTCTCATCTGTCCTATTGTCAATTTCCTTTTTATCATTGATGTTATAGATTTCAATCAACATGCATAAAAGAAGTAGAATTCGTGGGAATTTCTCTTCAGTTCTCATTACTCAACCTATTGAAAGGTATGCATGATTATTTTCTTATATGCATTGGGTGGTGCCAATATTCTCAACAACTTAAAAATTAGGTTACTTTTATCCAATTGCATCTATATTTAATTGTTTCCTAAATTGATTATAAAAAAAATACTTCACTTTTCAATGTTTATAGTGCTTTCTTATGATTTTTAAATTTGTATTTATATTGGGATCTCTTCTTATTATTAATTGAAGTATTTTCTTATTATACTAAAAAAAAAAAACCTAAAGAAGAGAGTATGTTGAGAGATTGCATAAAGGGTTGTATTTAACTTTCTCTTTCTTTAAGATCTCTAGGACCATTCTCTAAGAAGGGCCTCTTCTATATTATTTTCTCCAATAGCCTTTCATAAAGCAAAAAGCCCAACTCCTTCACTTCCCTTAAATTCTTAGATCGTATTCAGTGTCTGCATGTTATTGAGTTGATATTACCACTAAAAAAAGAAGCTGGATCCATATAGAGCTATAAGCAGCGAGGTTGAGGCAGCGGAGCTAATTAGATTCTAATTTTGACAATAAATAGTTTCTTAAGAATTGTAATTGTTAATGTATATCTAATAATATATTAATATATATATATTTATATATAGATATATATATATCTGCTAATGTATATCTCTAATGTATATCTCTTTATTTCTGACATATCTAATTTACTTGTAACTCCTATATAAAGGCACCATGTATATTCATTTATTCACAGAATAGAATATAATCATTAAGTATTTCTAACATGGTATCAGAGCCACTATTCTTGTCTTTCTAGCAGTTTTTCTTTTTGGTGATTATTTAACCCTTATAGCTTCCGCTGTCACAATAACCGCTGGAATCATTTACCGTTTAACCTCCGACGTCTTTCAGCCGTTGTCCTTAGGTTCCGGAATTACAGTGGCCGTTGTTAAGGAGTTCCGCACCACACAAACAACTGCAACCACCGCCGCCGCCGTGCATATTGTTCCGAAATTTTTTATGCATATACCACTGTGACCGTCTCAACCGGATCTACACAACCGTGGAAATATCGCAACCATCGGACACCGCACGCTCCCTCACGCGCCGCACAACCAGTCTGCACGTCGTTCACGCGCCGCCGCCGCCGCCGCCGCCGCCGCCGTGAATCTTAACCCGACGAACTATCAACAGATACCACTGTGATCGTCTCAACCGGATCTACACAACCGTGTAAGTATCACTGTCATCGGACTCCATACGCGCCCTCACGCGCCTCCAACAACAACGGCGCGTCAGATCCACGCGCCAAGCAGCCGCGCCATTCGTGTGACGTCATCAGTACCTGCGTAGGGCTGACGTCATCAGTACCTGCAGCTGACGTCATCGAACCCTGACTGGGCTTTCCGCTGCCCGGACTGCCCGCTGCCCGTGACCTCTGACCGTGACCGCCCGTTGACCGTTGACCGCTGCCCGTGACCGTTGACCGCTGCCGTTGACCGTTGACCGCTGACCGGATTTTTGCATCACAGGTTCACCCTGCCCAGTTTTTCGCGTAGATCTCGTTTTTGCAGTCTGTTTTTGCATATTGTGTTTGCAAATGGATAAAAAGGATAATTTTGTTTCTTGCCCTATCAATACTATATTGGAGGGAACTAAGAATTATTTGTCATGGTCTCAAGCTATGCGCAGTTTTCTTAAGGGTCGTTTGCTCTGGCATTATTGTACTGGTGCAATTATTATTCCTGATAAAGGAGCAAGTGAAGAAGATGCTATCTTTCTTCGTCGCATGATTGAATGGGATAGTCACAATCACATGATTCTCACATGGATTCGGAATACTTCTATTCCATCTATCTCCAATCTGTTAGGCAGTTTTGATGATGCCAAATCAGCATGGGATATGTTGACTAAAAGGTACTCCACTACTCACGGATCCATGAAATATCAACTAATAGTTGAATTGCATAAACTGCAACAGGGACCAGGGCAATCCATCAATGACTACTTTGATCAACTTCGCTTCCTTTGGGACCAAATTGACCTTTGTGATCCAATCTGGTCATGCTCAACAGATGCTCAGCAATATGCTACAATTAAGGATGAATTTCGTCTCTATGAGTTCTTGATGTCACTCCACAAGGACTTTGAGCCAATCCGAGGTCAGCTTCTTAATCGTAGTCCTCCTCCCTCTCTTGATACTGCTGTAAATGAGTTGGTTAGAGAAGAAGCTCGACTTGCAACCCTTCAAGCCCAAAATAAGCTCAATGTTTTGGCTATTACTCCTCCTGCTCCTGCCATTGAACAACCTCAACAATCAGGTGATTCCTCTGACTTTTACAATCGTCGCAGGCAGAGCAATAAAAGGTTCTGCAATTATTGCAAGCGTCATGGCCACACCATTGAAACTTGTTACCGTCGCAACAAATCTACTGCTGCTGTTGCTAATACTGAGCCTACTTCATTGATGCCTTCTAGTTCAGCAGAGTCCCAGTCTTCTGAATCCACTATCAACCTCTCCTCCATTGAACTACAGAAGATCATAACTCAGGCTGTTCAAATGGTTGGTAATGCATCTCTTTCCACTACCCTCTCAGTTTTGCCCGGTAAGTCTCAAAATTGGCTTTTTGACTCTGCATGTTGCAATCACATGACACCTCACTCATCTTTATTCTCCAAACTTGACCCTGCACCACATCCTCTTAATATTCATATAGCTGATGGTTCCACCATTCATGGGAATAGTCTAGGTTATGTTTCGACCTCTACCCTCTCTGTTCCTGGGGTTTTCCATGTACCTGACCTATCTTATAATTTATGCTCTGTGGGACAATTAGCTGAACTAGGATATCGCCTTATTTTTGACTATTCTGGGTGTATTGTGCAGGATCCGAGGACGGGGCAAGAGCTTGGGACCGGTCCTAGGGTCGGGCGTATGTTTCCCGTAAACAATCTTCATCTTCCACCTGTTGCTCCTGCCTCTGTTGCTGCTGCAACTGCTGCAGTTTCTTCCTTACCTTCTCTCGCACTTTGGCATTCTCGTCTTGGTCATGCCCCATCCTCTCGGGTACAACAGTTAGCTTCTAAAGGTCTATTGGGCTCTGTGTCCAAAGATAATTTTGATTGTACTTCATGTCAGTTAGGAAAACAACCAGCTTTACCTTTCAATAATAGTACATCTATCTCTAATAGTATTTTTGAGTTAATTCATTCTGATGTTTGGGGACCTTCTCCTGTTACTAGTATTGGTGGATCTCGATATTTTGTTGTTTTTATTGATGATTATTCTCGTTATAGTTGGATCTTTCCAATGAAATCTCGTTCTGAAATCTTATCAATATATAGTAACTTTGCAAAAATGGTTGAAACACAATTCTCCAAACATATCAAAACTTTTCGATCTGATAATGCTTTTGAATATACTCAAAATGATTTTCAAACTCTATTACACTCCTATGGCACTGTACATCATCTAACCTGTCCAGGAACCTCTCAACAAAATGGTCGAGCCGAAAGAAAACTTCGTCATATTCTTGACACTGTTCGTGCTCTTCTTCTCTCTGCCAAAGTTCCTGCCCCATTTTGGGGTGAAGCTGCTCTTCATGCTGTTTATGCCATTAATCGCATTCCAAGCGCTGTCATTCATAATCAGACTCCGTATGAGCGCCTTTTTGGATCATCTCCTAACTATCATTACCTTCGCTCATTTGGATCTGCTTGTTTCGTTCTTCTTCAGCCTCATGAACACAACAAACTTGAGCCTCGGTCTAGACTTTGTTGTTTTCTTGGTTATGGTGAAACTCAAAAAGGGTATCGATGCTATGATCCTGTCTCACATCGTCTCCGTGTTTCCCGTAATGTTGTCTTTTGGGAACACCGTTTATTTGTTGAACTTTCTCACTTTCGTTCTTCCCTAACTAATTCCAATGTTTTAGAAATTTTTCCAAATGAGTCTCTTGTTCCTTCTACAGATACTTCTAATCCATCTTTGGACGTCACTATTCAATCTTCCGATATTTTTGATGATTCTCCTAGACAGGTCATAGAAGAACAGGTTGATAATGAGCTACCTCACCTTGAACATAGGTCCCTTGCTCCTGCTCCGCCTGAAGATCCTCAACAAGACATTCCACCTCGACACTCAACCCGGGTAAGATCCATTCCTACACATTTACTTGACTATCATTGTTACACTGCCCTTGCTACACTCCATGAGCCTCACACCTATCGTGAGGCATCTACTAACCCTTCTTGGCAGATTGCAATGAAAGAAGAAATTGATGCATTAACCAAAAACCATACTTGGGATCTTGTTACTCTCCCTCCTGGTCAATCTGTGGTTGGTAGTAAGTGGATCTATAAGATCAAGACTCGCTCTGATGGGTCTATCGATCGCTATAAGGCTCGTCTTGTAGCAAGAGGTTTTACACAAGAGTATGGGATTGATTATGAAGAGACTTTTGCTCCAGTTGCCCGTATTTCCTCTGTTCGTACCCTCTTAGCTGTTGCCGCTGCTAGTAAATGGGACCTTTTTCAGATGGATGTTAAAAATGCATTCCTTAATGGGGATCTGCATGAAGAAGTCTATATGCAACCTCCTCCTGGTCTTTCTGTTGAAACAAATAAGGTTTGTCGCCTTCGACGTGCAATTTATGGCCTTAAACAAGCTCCACGAGCATGGTTTGCCAAATTCAGTTCCACTATTCTTCGCTTGGGTTACACTGCCAGTCCTTATGATTCTGCCCTATTTCTTCGTCGCAATGATAAAGGCACCATTTTGCTTCTTCTATATGTGGATGATATGATCATAACTGGTGATGACCTCAGTGGCATTCAAGAACTCAAGGATTTTCTTAGTCAACAGTTTGAGATGAAAAACCTTGGACATTTAAGCTATTTCTTGGGTCTTGAGATCACTCGTTCCACAGATGGTCTTTACATTACTCAAGCAAAGTATGCATCTGATCTCATATCTCAAGCTGGACTCACTGATAATAAGACTGTTGACACTCCAGTTGAACTTAATACGCATCTGACACCATCAGAGGGGCAACCATTGTCTAATCCCTCTCTTTATAGACGATTGGTTGGCAGTCTAGTTTATCTTACAGTTACTCGTCCAGACATCTCTTATGCTGTTCATCAGGTGAGCCAGTATCTGTCTGCTCCACGATCGACTCATTATGCTGCTGTTCTGCGTATTCTACGATACTTGAAAGGCACTATCTTTCATGGCCTTTTCTACTCAGTTCAGTCTCCTTTAGTACTTCGTGCATTCTCTGATGCTGATTGGGCAGGAGATCCTACTGATCGCAGGTCCACTACAGGTTATTGCTTTCTCCTTGGTACTTCTTTGATTTCTTGGCGAAGTAAGAAACAAACCTTTGTGGCCCGCTCCAGTACTGAAGCAGAATATCGTGCTCTTGCTGATACCACATCTGAGCTCCTTTGGCTACGATGGCTCCTTAAGGATTTGGGTGTGTCCACATCTTCTGCAACTCCTCTTTATTGTGATAATCAGAGTGCCATGCATATTGCTCACAACGATGTCTTCCATGAACGGACTAAACACATCGAGATTGATTGTCACTTTATTCGTTCTCATCTTATCCATGGTGCTCTCAAGCTTTTCCCTGTTTCCTCCAACGATCAACTTGCAGATATTTTCACTAAGGCACTTCCCAAAGGACGCACTCGTAATTTGGTTGACAACCTCAAGTTGGTCTCACATCCACCTTGAGTTTGAGGGGGACTGTTAATGTATATCTAATAATATATTAATATATATATATTTATATATATATATATCTGCTAATGTATATCTCTAATGTATATCTCTTTATTTCTGACATATCTAATTTACTTGTAACTCCTATATAAAGGCACCATGTATATTCATTTATTCACAGAATAGAATACAATTATTAAGTATTTCTAACAGTAATTATTCAAATTACTGAAACAAACAGACAGAGAGCAATGATATATTAAAATAGATTTTAAGCACAAAAAAAAAATATTATAAATAATTAAATTTATCTTAAAATAATATATTAACTTATATATATATATACATATCTAATTTACGTAGAACCTAGTTTACCCAAACAAAAAAGAAAAAAGAAAAAATATACCTTCGTTGTACATAAATAAATGTATTTCATGTGCATCTTCTATATTTGTTATATATATACAGTATATATGTATAACTAATATGTTTGATTTAATATCAATTCAATGGAAATGGCTGGTTTGCAATATTAGTTAGTGGTCATCAGTAAATACTATTTATGGCCCCAATTCAATGGAAATGGTTGGTTTGCAATATTAGTTAGTTCAATCTTCAAACTTGACAGTTCAGCTCTTTTTGCTAATATCAGCAGTTTGGCAAACAGGTGATAGAATTGTCATATCAGTAAAGTGCTTTCTCTCTCTATCTCTCTTAATATATAAATCAGTAATTTACTGATTTATATACATAATAACTTGAAAAATGGACTGTCTGACATTTTTGTCTTAGAACTGAATCATGGTTCATATCAAGTGCAGCATTAACACGATTCTAAGAATTTTGGAACGATATTTATGACTTGTTGCTTAACAAGTTTTGTTAACTAGGTTTTATTTTCTTATGTTTTAAACTTTGTTTTTAATTGACTTTTTTTATAAAACAAAATATTGTTTCATAACAAGTTGTGTTTTATGTTTTCTTAAATTATGAAAAACATAAAACAAAAAAGTCGTATTTCAAAACTGTGTTTGGTGTTTTATTTAATAATTTTCATTTGTTAATTATGGAAGTTTCTTAATTTGAAAACAAAAAAAGCTTCATTCTTTTTAAGTTTCAAAATTAAGCTAAAAATGAAAACATAAAACAAAACCAATCAGCAAATAATACTAAATTTAAAAAAAAAATTAAGTTTTAACATTGAAAACATAAAACATCACAAAAACTAGACATTAGCAAGCTCTAAACTAGGACCAGTTTCAATAAAAATATAAAGACAAACTATTTTGGCATAGTACGTCATTGAGGACAGTCCAAAAGAAATGGCAACTCATAGGAGCCAGAAAACTAGAAAATAAGCACATTGCTTTGTGTGATTCTCATAAATGATTTTGTTATTTAGTGTATTTATATATTACAATACATAAATCACATATCATACAGCATTTGTTACTTATAGAGTACAA
Source organism: Hippophae tibetana (assembly GCA_037013495.1). Lineage (NCBI taxonomy): Eukaryota > Viridiplantae > Streptophyta > Magnoliopsida > Rosales > Elaeagnaceae > Hippophae > Hippophae tibetana. Next base: position 16,232,144 of record CM072803.1, read on the forward strand.
ATTAGGCATTTATAAGAATCCTAACGCTATTCCTCTCAAAAGACCCCTACGTGGCCACATGATACTATGCTTTTTCCTATAAAGGGCCACTCAAAATCTAACCCTAACATAAAACTAATCACACATAAGAGAAAAGAAAGAAAGAACCTCTTCTCTATCTCAATGGCTGAACCATCAAATTTGGCAACAATTACTACATTACCTTCTTCCCCTAAAACAGCACCTCTTATATACCGTGGTTCGAACCACCCGGTTCACCAAACCCTAGCCACCGCTAACAATCTTGCTAACCTTCTGCCGACCGGCACGGTCCTCGCATTTCAAACATTCATTCCCTCTTTCTCCAACAATGGAAATTGCCAAATTTCCAACAAGTGTCTCACTTCATTTCTAATTACATTTTTAGCCATCTTATGCTTTCTCTCTTCTTTCACAGATAGCTTTAGAGGCAGTGATGATAAATTGTATTATGGTATTGCTACATTCAAAGGCCTTTACATCTTCAATTGCAATAATAACTTCGTGAACAATAAAAAAGAGTTGGAAAAGTTTAAGTTAAGTTTCATAGACTTTGTTCATGCTTTTGTTTCACTTTTGGTGTTCTTGATCTTTGCTCTGAGCAACTCAAGCGTACAAACTTGTTTCTTTGATCATGTGGGAAATGAAGGCAATGTTCTTATAATGAATTTACCTATGGCAGCTGGGGCTTTATCTAGCTTTTTCTTCACTATTTTTCCTACGATACGTAGAGGGGTTGGATTTGCTGACATGGAAACTCATTCATAATTAACCAATGTTGTACCAATTTGAAAACTGAATAAACAGCAAGCTATTCTATAATAAATCACTGTAATTTAGTTCAGTTTCAGTTTGTAAGTACTGAATATATGTAGAAAAAAAAAGAATATTCTATATAATAACTCCTCTTTTTTAATTGGATTACTATAATATTTAAGAGTGCATTTCCACGCTTGAGTAACTTTGAAATTTATAAAATTGATATGATATTTAATTAAGGAGTGAAGGGTAGCAATATTCCATTATTTTTTAAAATTAGCAGTTTAACGGTTTAATTCTAAAAAATTTAAGTAAAGTACATTCTGCTTCGTAATTTATGAAAGTTAGTCAATTTAATCCAATTTATCTTAATTTATTAAAATTTAACAAAATCATCCAAATGCTTATAACCTAATACATCTTTTTATTTTAAAAATCGAATGTATTCGGTCTTATACATACGCGAAAAAGGTAACAATAAACGTAATTAATTTATGACAGTTAGTTTAATCCAATTTTCATTACTTTGTTATAATTTAATAGATTCATTCACTTGTGTATCATTTAATTTATGCAATAAATATATAAAAAAAAATTTCATCTCAATTATATGATACAAGTCATACGGTAATCACATGTCAATTCTATTAATTATAACTTATAATTTTAATATCTCAATAATAATTGGACAAAATTGATCACTCTCTTGTATTATAGGAAAGGAACAAATGTGCGTTTTAACACATAATAGTAGAATTTGGAGTACCATTAGTTAATTAAATTATGAATCTTTATTGAAGCTTAAATTGTGTAGTAGGAATAGATATTTATGCAATTAATTAATAAATATTATAGCTACCTCTAATTTTTAATGCAGTAGCAGCATATGATCATGAATTGGTTGAGAACCTTGTTATCTATTATTCTTCTCCAATGTCTGTTTCTTCTTCTCTTTCACTTATCAATTCTTTGATTTCACTTGCAATAGTATTTTTCATGTCGTGTATGTTGTTGGAAATAAAACACTCATACAAACAATTTTTATTCAAACTCAAAGAAATATTATAAGAGCACTCTTTCAAAATACTAGATACTACAACTCACTCTTAGACTTTATTTCTTCACTCATTTAGAAGCTTTTAAATTTTTTTATGCCTAAACTAAAATAGGGAGGGGTATTTATACTATTTAAGAACCATCTTACACCACACAAATAAAATAATCCAAAATTACAATAATCATTTACCTCGTTCTTCTACATCCTTCTAATAATATTTTAAGTTATCAAATGATTCACATGCACAATTACCACACCCTTGATGATTCTAGGTAGAAGGTTTGTAGTTTTGGACCTTAATTTTTGAGGCTCCAATTTGATTGGGTTTGGGCTCCCATAATAGATCAAGTTTATTATCCAACACCCCACTAAACTTGATCTTATGACTCCTAATAAGTTCCTTAATCTTATTAAGTCTTTGCTTTTTAATGATTTGGTAAAAATATTCGTAACTTGATCTTGTGACTTCACATATTCAACTTGCACATCTTTTGTTGCACACACTCCCTTATAGTGGTAGCGAATATCGATATGCTTGCTTTGATTATGGAATACTGGATTCTTTGCTAAGGCAATGGCTAACTTTTTGTTAACACAAACCTTGGTCGACTCTTCTTGTATAAAGCCAATCTTTTTCGATAGATTTATAAGCCATATTGCATGACAAACACATGAGGTAGTAGCAACATATTCCTCTTCATAAATGGACAATGTGACAATCGATTGCTTCTTTAACATCTATGTGAAAGTAGCATCTCCCATAAAAAAAATACAAATCCAGTAGTGCTCTTTCGATTATCTATGTCTCCACCCTAATCACTATCGTTATATCCAATAAGCTTGTAATCATTAAAAACTGAATAAAACAAATCAAAGTCAATTGTACCTTTCAGATAGCAAAAAATTCTCTCTATGGCTTTAAAATGGGTGGTTGTTGGAGATTTCATGTAGTGACTAACCAATCCAATTGCTTGAAGAATATTGGGTCTCGTGCAAGTTAGATAGCATAGACATCCTACCAAACTTTTGAAGAATGTTGGATCTACACTTTCGCCTTCTTCATGTTTGGACATCTTGATTCCATATTTCATCGGTGTGCTTATCGGCTTACAATTCTCCATCTTGAACTTCTTCAAGATCTCTTTTGCATAGCTTTCTTGAGAAATAAAAATTCCATCATTTTGTTGCTTAACTTCAATGCCAAGGTAGTATGTCATGAGGCCCATGTCTGTCATCTCTAATTCCTTCGTCATTACTTCCTTGCATTCATTGAACATGCTTGGGTTGCTTCTAGTGAAGATTAAATCGTCCACGTAGAGGCATAAGATCAAAATATCTCCATCTTTGATCTTGATATATAGAGTGTGCTGATAGGGACATTTTTTGAAGCCATTCTCTTGGAAATAATGTTGATTCGATTATTCCATGCCCTTGGTGCTTGTTTTAACCTATAAAGACCATTCTTTAACTTCAATACCTTGTCTTCGTGGCCTTTGACTTCGTAGCCTGATGGTTGTTGCATGTAGACTTCCTCTTCAAGAACTCCATTTAGGAAGGTAGATTTTACATCCATTTGATTTATCTTCCACATGTTTTGAGCTGCCATAGAAATGATTAGTCTAATAGTCTCCAATCAAGCAACAAGAGCAAATACATCATCATAGTCAATTCCAGCCTTTTGACTATAGACTTTAGCAACTAGTCTCGCCATGTGCCTTTCAATCTCTCATTTAGCATTTTTCTTTGTTTTGTACACCCATTTGACACCTATAACCTTATGTCCCTTGGGAAGTGAGGTGAGTTCCCATATGTTATTCTTCTCGATGACCTTGATTTCTTCATCCATCGCATCTCTCCACTTCTTCTCTTGTACTGATTATTGAAAGCTCATTGGTTCCCAATCGAAAAATAGACAAAATAATGTAAGGTTATCTTATTGTTTGGTTACCTCATAGAGATCTCCAAGACTTCATGTGCGTGACACAACTATTTCATCTTGACTTTCACTTGATGATGATGAAGGTATTGAGTTTCCTTGAGTGGTTGATGTTGGTGAAGTGGGTAGAGTTGCAAGCTCTTGTTGAGGTTTACCTAGTTGCTCTTTCATTGTCTGCTCATCTTCTTCAAACTAAGGAAATAAATTGAAGTCATATGTATAAGAGTTAAAATCCCATTCTCCTTCTTCATTGAATACAACACCTCGACTAATCATAATCTTCCTATTGTATGGATTGTACAACTTGTAGCTTTTCAAATTAGAATCATAGCCGATGAAGATAAAACTCTCGCTTTTATCATCAAGCTTTGTTCTTTTCTAGTCTAGAACATGAACATGGGCTATACTTCCCAATATTCTCAGGTGGGAAATTCCATACTTTCTTCCATTCCATGCCTCTTGCGGCGTCTTTTCCCATACACTTCTTGTTGGAGATCGGTTTGACAAGTAGACTGCATATGCCACTACTTCCACCCAAAATTCCTTGGGTAGTTTCTTGCTTTTGAGCATGCTTCATGCTATGTCGAGGATTGTTCTGTTCTTTCTTTCTGTTACACCATTTTGTTGGGGGGGATCTAGGAACTGTCATTGGTTGACAAATTCCATTTGCTTCATAAAACACTTGAAACTCCCTGGATGTAAATTCTCCACCTTGGTCGGATCTCATGGCTTTGATTTTTCTACCATTTTCTCTCTCCATTGTAGCTTTGAACTTCTTGAAAACTTCGAAAACTTCAGACTTCTGTCTCAAGAAATATACCTAGCTTTTTCTTGAAAAATCATCAATGAAGAGAAGAAAATAGTTACTGTTATCGAGAAAGCTTGACTTGATCGGACCACACACATCGGTATGGATGAGCTCGAATGGCTTCTTGGCTCTTGACACTGACTTCTTTGTTAAGCTTTTCCTAAATTGCTTCCATACTAGACACCCTTCATAAAGCTAGTTAGGATGGTTGATGTGAGGTAGTCTCTTCACCATCTCCTTCTTAGATAGCAGCTCTAGACCTCCAAAATTGAGATGCCTAAATCGAAGATGCCAAAGCCATGATGCATATTTGTAGTAAGCTTTCATGTACTTTGCAACATCATTTTGTATATTGACCAAGAACATTCTATTTTTTGACATCGGTACTTTAGCAATGCAATTATTCTTATCATCTTTTATAAAAAGATTATTATCCTTCATATGAATATCATAACCTTTCTCTAACCGTTGTCCTAAACTTAAGATATTACTTTTCATATTGGGCACATAGTGGACATTGGAAATAAATTGATGTCTCCCATCTTTCAAACGGATAAGGATGTTACCTATCCCTTTCACTACTGTTGTGGAATCATCTCTAAACTAAATTTTTTTGCTTACTGATTCGTCTAGCTCCACAAACATGTCTTTCCTTACACACATGTGATTGCTTATACCACTGTCAAGATACAAGAAATTCGCTAGGCCACCATCATTTTCCTTTTGTCCTGTAAGAAGAGTTTCTTTGCCATATGTCCTCTCTTCCACGTAGTTAGCCTTCTCCTCAATTTTGTTGTTAGGAGCTCTACATTTTGAAGTATAATGCCCAAACTTTTGACAATTATAGCATCGAACTTAAGATTTGTCATACCTCGAGTTTGGATTGATTCTTCTACGGCTTCATGTCAAGCTTTCTCCTTTCTTATAGTTATTGTCGGAATTGTTGTTGTTGTAATTCGAACCTTGTCTATGATCGCGACTTCCACATCGTCCACAACCTCTACCTCTGCCTCAGCCATGTTGGTTTCTATCATTGCCTTGGCTTTCACGTATGTCCTTGAGTTACAGCTTGATGAGTTATTAAATAAACCCTTGCTTCTTCTTATGCTTCTCTTCGTATGCTTGTAATGATCCTTGGAGTTGCTCGATTGTCATTTCTTCCAAGTATTTAGTTTCTTCAATCGTTAAGAAGATGTGCTCAAATTTAGGATCCAAGGAAAGAAGTATCTTTTCTATTATCTCTACATTTTCTAATTTTTCACCATTTATTTTTAATTGATTAGAAACAACTACTACTCTTGAGAAATAATATGAAATAGACTCAAATACTTTTATGTGGAAGGATTCAAATTCACTTCTTAATGTTTGGAGACAAACCTTTTTCACCATTTTGAATCCTATATATGAGGTTTGTAGCTTTTCCCATGCTTCCTTGGCATAGCTTGCACTTGAAATAGTTTCAAAACCATCATTATCTAATGCTTGGTATATGAGGTAAAAAGCTTTCTTATCTCTCTTTTTTGAATCCTTCAAAGTTGTCTTTTGATAAAATATAAGAGCACCAAGAGTAGCATCATCTACAGGCTCATCCACATGGGAAGCGTTAATTAGTTCTTAATCAACTTTTATATCTTGCGTAATATTTAATAAATATTTTAATTTTTTTAAATAATATTAACACTTTATAAATTTTAAATAATACAGACATTCTTATATATACTTATTACCAAACCCACGAATTTTTTTTCAATTAAATATTATTTTATTGCAAAGCAATGAAGCATACCTTCACTAAATAAATTATATCACATCATAATAAAAACCAATTGTTATGAAATTTTTTACATTATTTTATATTTTGTTAATAAATGCTCAATCTCATTGAATCATAACAGTGTACAAATCATCCATAATATAATATATTAGTATGATTATTTGAAGATCACAAAAAGGAAAAAAAACAACATATATGAACTAAGAAGCCCATCTAAAGGCATATGTAGATCAAGGAAGAGAGAGATTAGATGACAAACTTCCATATCTTGAGCTTTTCGAGTAGCTCATAAAAGTTATTCTGCAACTTCAAGTGTTGTTTCTTCAGCACCCAGATGATGAACCTTGAGGAGACGATGATCATGAATAACCAGAAAACACAAGCACACGGCACAAATACATCCCTAGAACTAATGGTTAGTGGTAGGTTATTTAGGAAAGTAAGCTAGAAATACTTAATCTAAAGAGGAGTAGAAAGAATGCTGCTAAGAATTAGGAGCTCTTCCTCCGGTAAGGAAAAGAACTAGAGGAAAAAACACTTATATGGGAGTGTAGGCAGTATTTTAAAAGCTCTTTAAGGTTTATGTTGTTCCGCATGCTTGATGCTTGAATGATCTATTTTAAAAGCCTTGCAGCATAGCAATCACTAATAACAAGAATGTGAAAAAATTTCTGACCATCAAACTGGAAGATGATGAAATATTGTGAAAACCTACGGTATATTCCGCTCCTGCTTCATCTTTTACTTTAATACCTTCAGAGCCTGAAAAGAAACATGTTAAATATGAGGGTGAAATCGTTTTCATTTTTATGCTACTAAAGCATGTGATGAAAGAACCATGTTTTGTTCTATGTATGAGTTTTGAATGATATTTCTATATGTAAAGTCCTAACTCACAAACATTACAATTGATAGAACTCCATACTAAAGACCACAATGACTTTCTTTTGAGAAGATGAGAAATTAAAAAATTAAACTATATGTAACTGAAATTCTAGTGAACTCTGTGACGGTGAGTATATACTACTTACAGGTGTGCTCCGTCCAACCAATGGCCTGATTCTCAAGGTCGTATAAGACTAGCTTATTTGAAAGAACCAAATCTACATTAGGAAACAGTTAGAGGAATTATTAAACAAAATTAATTAAACATAGACAGGCAGAGACTCCCAAAGCTTTATATTGCTATAAAATTTGTAGTTCCAATCTTTAATTCTTTAATTTGTTTGAAAACAAAGTCAAGAAAAAACTAATCTAAATCTATAGGTAGAGAAAATTGAGACGAGATCTTAATGAGATTCATAAAATAATCTTTTAATTTTAAAATTTATCTCATTTTGTCTAACTTAATTTTTAATGAGATGAAATGATAACGAATAAGTCATAATACGAAAATAATAATTTATAATGTAAGTTTAATAAAAAAAAATGATACAATATATGTTTAAAGTTAAATCCATTAAGAATACAATATAAATAAGATAAAATGAGATAAGATAACATTACACTATAAACTCATTAAATATATTAAATAAGACATAAGATGAAATGTAATTTTAACTATATAACTATTATGAGACTGAATTGGCAGACAATAACATTTATTAACTCAAGGTGTACCTCCCAGAAGAGTCACTTCATTTCCATCTTTACTCTTGATTTCACTCTTCTGCCAACCAAGGCACCACTTATTCGACTGTAGATATATACGAAATAAAATAATTTTGGTTAGCCATTTCACATAATTCCCAAATAACAAGGTTTTTTTTGCATGAATCTAATCAGAAAGACGTGTCACTTGTCATGCACTGTAGTGGCTTTTTCTGCATCTTAGTATGTCAGTTCGAGCCCCGTCCAAATATTCGTGCATGCGTGTAGTTATTTATTTCCTAAAAGAAATTACAAATACGCTCTACTTACTTTAAGATTGAACATATAATCATGAGGATAAACTGTCAAATTGAGGGAATTTTGAAAGAGAAACTTCACAACTGGAAATCCATCATCAATCCTGCAAGAACGTTCGTAAGAAACTGTTTTTATATCCTTGATTGATTAAACTTACAAACTTCACTGATGTTGTCAAAACCTGTTCTAAATATAAGACCCCAACCAAATTCATAACATAACAAATAATTCAATAAAAAGTACAAGATATTACACAAGCGTTAAAAGTTCATGTTCCTTACTTTCCACTATAATGGAAACAGCTAAATGTTTCATCAATAGTATGCAACTCCAACCCAGATTGACGAGCCAATATCTAATTGCAATAACAAAAGAGATAGAATGAGAAACTAAATAACGAGACAAAAATTATAATGCAAGAGTCCAAGACACTTAATTAAAGGAAACTCTCTGTCTACCTTAGTGATGAATGAAGTCAAAAGTGGCTCAGGAAGATAAGCCAAGGTTGTGCCACTGTCAATTATCGTTGTTGCTAAACTCCTACTTCCAGTAATGCTCTCCAATAGACCTGTAGCGGGAAGTTCTAGAACATCACTATCAACCTCAATATGCTTCATCATAACATTGTAATGTGACCTGCTTCAATTAGCACGCAGAGTGTAAGGAAACTATCATGCAGATAGAGATAAATCAATCAAAGACACAAACGCGTGCGCACACGTAGAGAGAGCGCTTCCCTTACTGGTTTGATGCAATAGGAGTTGTGGTCACTTGTGGGTGCACTACATTCCCAATGGCAAAGACTCCACCTCCTTTTGAGTTATCCAGACAGTGAGAAAATATCTTTTTCACCTTTCCTGCTAAAGCTAGCTGTGACAACATGGATGAATTTGCCTGTCCAAATCCAAGTATTCCGTCAACTGCTTCAGAAGATGAACCAGCTTCGTCCCCAGCTTGTTTGAATCCACACCTGCAAGCTCCTCAAATAAAATTAAGACGATAACTATTTGACAGATTCAAGTACATGTAAATATGAACTTACTATGGAAAACGATATATGAGTCTAGTTTTGCATCACGACTAAATATGTTTCATTAAAATCATGAAAAATAAATAAGAAATAAATAAATTAAAAACGAGATTCTAGTAGTATATCAGAGAGTTTTCCAAAACATATATAGTTCAGCAATAAGAATGTAAACTTACCCGAAAGTTACATTTCCGTCCAGTGATGAAGTTTGATGGTTTCCTGTTACTTTATCCAAATGTACAATATCATTTACAAAGTGTCCGGAAGTTGAGCTTCCATCTCCATACACGACGTTATATTGGCATTGTAATTCAGGCTTATTGCAATTAGCAAGTCGACCATTGTGCATGGAACTGCAAGACTCTTGATCACAAGTAACCACTTTTGAAGTTGATGAGCCCTTTGGATCATAAAGACTAAGTTTTATCTGCAATGTATATTGTATAAAAGAATAAGTCATCTTTCCTAACTTTGAAAAACATGGTAAATTAACATTGACAAAACAATAATATACTCATTGCTGCTGATCCAGTATCAATATTAGACACATATCGACTGAACACAAGTCAAGAAACATACACCGAGATTGCTTTTTTTGGGACACTTCTCGCAGCCAGCGCAATTGACCCATAAGATGTCACTTCCTGTATCAAGTTGTACATGATAGTTCTTTGAAGGAGACCCTATCCCGATTTTAGTAAAGTATAGCCTACATAAAGCAACCAACAAAGTGAATGAGAATACCCCAAGTCACTTGGTTGTTTCGATCAATATTATGCACATGTCGCTCCCCCCCCAAAAAAAATAAAAATTTCTATGCCTAATGTCTTTGCAATTTCTATCACAAAAGAGCAGGGCAGCGGGCTACACTGGACCTGTATGTCCAACTCATGAATAAAACGTGAAACACAAATTAAACTGGAGTCTAAATTCATTTTTTATATAGTCCTACACATGAAGGAAGCTAGCTGCTATAATAAACCTAGATAATTTAATTTTGCAGCCTGTCACAGTATAGCGAAAAAGACTCATTTGTTCCTTGTAGTCACATTGTTGGCATATATTTGAGTCCGTTCAATATTATCAATAAAAATTAATCCTAACACGATAAAAACAACAGAGACAAGCTCTACATTCAATGCATGAATGTAGAAGAAAAAAGACGAACCCAGCAGAAGAAGGTAGGCCATTGCCACCCAATTGCATATCCACAGCAGAGGCTGAGAGAATTCTACCATGACGATGGGTATCATGGGCTCTCAATGCACTTAAAGATCTTGATTTACCCTTGAACTTGTGCTCCACAGGGAAAACATAATTTGCCGAAACACCAGGAAATGCAAATGCCAAAACCAATGCACCAGCCAGCAAAGGCAATATTATTCTGAAATCAATTTTCAACATTTTCAATGTCATAATTATAGAAACTAACCTTTATTTGTATTATTCGACAAAACCCAATTCAAATCTTGGAAAGAAAAAAAAAAACCCAAGTAAAGGGTAAACGTTTCGAGAGGTTCAACAACGTGGGTTTTGCGAATAGTTGTTCATGGCCAAGTTGGGTGGAGCAGAGAAGGGGATTGAAGGAGGGAAATAAACCAAGAAGCAAGAAAATAAAAAAAGAAAACAAAGAAAGATAGTAGATATTTGCGCGTTTTCAACGGTTAATGACATGCCCTGTGTTAGGAAATGATGGAACGTAACCGTTAATCGTTGCCTTTTCCTACACAAAAATAAAAATAAAAATACAATAAACAGGAGAATTGAAAATGAAAGCGCTTCTCATTATTAGGGTGTCAACCCAGGAAGCTATTGAACTTCGAAAACAATAAGAAGGAAAGATTTATGATAAATGGGCACGGAGTGATAAGCATGTTGAAAATAAAATCAACTCAAAATGAAGTGGTTGAATAGAGTTGTTTAAAATCAATACAACTTATTAAATAGAGTGATTTGATGATGTAAAAAGATAAATTGACTCGTTGAATAATGTAGAAAAATAAATAGAGTGATTGAAAGATGTAGAAAAAAGAATTGTGTAGATATTATTTGTGTGGTTAGAATTATTTCTTAGTTTTATATTTGTTTGATGTAGATTGCATGATAAGAGCTATAAATAGTCTACCTTACATTTGGTTTAATCATCCCATAAAAAAAAAATAAGTCTTTGTATTCTAAGTTTAAGTGTAAGTTGTGAGTTTTTTCTTTGAGTGTTTGTATTTTTCTTCAATTTGTGAGTTGACTTTGAAAGGTGTTATAATGTCTTTTATTATGAATATAATATAAGTAGTTTGTTTACTTGTTTGGATCCAATATTAGTAAATTTAGATTTGTGTATTCTAAATTTTACTTAACAATTAGTATCAGAGCGTGACGGTCAAAGATCATTCTTAGTGGAGCTATCTTGAATTATGAGGAGTTCGATACTCTACAAGTTTCTTAGTTAAGTTTTTTCGACATAGTCGAAGTCTTGATGACATGATGGGTGACCTTCAAGTAGTTTGAGAAATGAAGAAGCTCAACAACAAAAACTATAACACATGGATAACGTGTATGGAGTCTTACCTACAAGGTCAAGACCTATAGAAGGTTGTTAGTGGTGACGAAGTTACACAACCAGCAGCGAAAGATGCAAACGGCATCTTGCGGAAGTGGAAAATTAAAGCAAGCAAAGCGATGTTTGCTTTAAAGACCACAGTTGAAGAAGAAATGTTAAAGCACATTCGAGATGCCAAAACACCGAAGCAAGCATGTGACACTCTTGTTACAGTTTTTTCAAAGAAGAATGATACAAGACTGCAACTTCTCGAGAATGAGTTGCTATTGATGGCACAACACGACATGATGATTTCCTAGTACTTTCACAAGGTAAAATCGGTATGCCACAAAATTTCATATTTAGATCCGAAAGCTTCTATTAGGGAAACCAGGATGAAGAGAATAATTAACAATAGTTTAAGACTTGAATATCGAGGGTTTGTTACCGCTATAGAAAGATGGCTGACACAACCATTTCTTGTTGAGTTTGAGAATTTATTGGCCGGTCAAAAAGCTATGTCTAAGAAAATGAAAGAAGTCTTGTTGAAGGGTTAGGAAGAAGCACTATACACCAGCAAAAATAGAGGCAGTTTCAAATGGTACAATGGTATTGGATATAAAAAGAATGGACATAAAAGAAAATTTTCTCAAAGAAATGGAGGCTTTCATCCAAGGGCAGCTTGGAAGAATCGTAGTGACAATACAAATTTTGATGGTGAATGTTACAACTGCAGGAAGATGGGTCATGTGGAAAAATATTATTGGAGTAAGAAAAATCATGTTGAAAGTAATATAGCTACTTCCAATTCTAAGGAGCATAGCGAAGATAGTTGGGATGCGGAAGCATTATTCGTTACAAAGGAAGAAGAATTAGATCTTACAGTGACAACATCAAAACGGATTGACTACAAGAATGACTATATCATAAATTCAAATTGCTCAAATCATATGATGAATAATAAATAGAAGTTGGAAAGCATATCTGAGTACAAGGGATGTCGTGTAATAGTGAGCTAACAACTCAAGGTTATCGATAGCCCACATCGGTAAGACGATAGTTACGTCTCCATATAATACTAACCAGGTACCACTTCAATATGTTTATCATGTCCCATGAATGAAGAAAAAAATTGTTATCTATGGCTCCATTGACATCATCAGGCCACTGTGTCTTGTTTGGTCCCCAAGATGTGAAGGTGTATTGTGATATCAAAATCTCAGAAACACCGACAATGGAGGGTAAAGATTAGAATCAATCTACGTGATGTCAGTAGAATCTGCATATGTAGATAGGACAATAAGAAATGAGAAAACAGATCTATGGCATATGGAGTTAGGTCACGTTAGCTATTCCAAGCTAAGTGTGATGGTGAAGAAGTCGATGCTTTAAGAGCTTCCTTAACTAGACGTGCGAATATACACTGTGCAAGATCTCAGTATGGTAAAGCTCACCAATTTTCATATGAAGAATCAAAGTTTAAAGCAAAAGAACAATTGGATTTAGTTTACTCTGATGTATTCAGGCCTCTTAAGCAACCATCAATTAACGATATGCGGTACATTGTGACATTCATTGATGACTTTTGAAGGTATGTGTGAGTTTTCTTTATGAAAGAAAAATCTGACACATTTTTAAAGTTTAAAGAGTTTAGAGAGTAAACTGAAGGAGAAGTAGGAAAAAAGATATGTTGCTTACGCACAAACAACGGTGAAGAGCATAGGTCAAGCGAGTTCTCTCAATACCTAAGGAAAGACTGAATACATCATCAGTACATTTGTGCCAACATGCCACAACAAAATGGTGTAACGGAGAGAAAAAACCGACATCTTGCAAAAAGTTTTTAGAGTATGCTACATGAAAATAATGTACTTGAGAGGTATTGGGCTGAAGAGATGAGGACTGAACGATTTGTGATCAAAAGACTTCCTTAACCAATGTTAGGATTTGTTTCACCCTTTGAGAAACTGTGGAACATGAAACCTAGAGTTAGTCACTTTCGAATATTTGGCTATGTATGTTATGTATTTGTTCTAATCATTTACGAAGTAAGTTTGACAAGAAAGTTGTTAGATGTATTTTTGTAAGATACGACAGCCAGAAAAAAGGGGTGAAAATTTTGCGATCCAACCAGTGAAAGATGTTACACTTCATGAGATGTGGTGTTCGATGAAACATCTTCTTGGTGGTCTTCAAAGAAATAGGAGTTGTAAAACTTGAGTGTATCTTACTGTTTGTGAATCAAACCTAAACATGTCGTTTTATCTGGACTAATTAGATGCCTATTTTTTCTTCTTATTCCTAGAAACAAGATTACCATCTTGCACCCAAGTTGCATTTTCCTGCATTACTACTTTTTTGCTTGCTAGATAAATCATTTTCATTAGGAAGTGATCTAAACGTGATTAGAAGGATAGAAAGCAAATGGTAGGTGAAAAGGGACAGAGCTTTAAGGAGCAATTTTGGTGATCCCATTTGAATTTTGAAATTATCAAAACATTATCACATTTGTGTGCATACCCATCATTTCATTAGTTCATCCAATTAAAACTCTTATGATATGCATATCTGGTAAGCACTGTATTTAAATCCCTGGAATTGCGTTACTTATTGGAAGAATGTTTCTCTGAATCATAAAGAATTGAAAAGGGCATCAAGAGTTAAAGCTTTACAAGAAACAAAAGACAAAAAGGAAAATTCCATTGTTTGATTTGCTTTTTCTTTTTTCTTTCCATGTTTTGCTCCATTGTTTGTGTTAAGACCTGTCTGCTTGTACCCTGTTGTTTCTTTTTGTTACCTTAGTAATATGTGATGAAGTGATCTTGCAATAAGAGCTCCTATATGAGATTGCTGTAACTGGAAGTTACATCGATCATACATGTATTTAAATTCCAATGAGATGAATTTGATCTTAGTTTTTGGTTTACAGAGTCTTTGTTTTCAAATGAAAATAGTGACTAATGAAGTGAAATTTTCAGGTTTTTTGGAATCTTTGTGGAGGGATATAGACATGAACAGACTTCACCCTCACCAACCAATCACAAGACCTCAATCTCATAATCATATCACATGGATTAACATCACGAGTATTTTTGATGAAGTGGTTTAAGCGGACAGTTGAGCAATTTGAGCATTTAAGCAATCCTGAAAATTGTGAGTTTCGAGTAATGCAGTTAGGACGCGGTTGCGATTACAGTTTAACTGTCCATCATTCGGCTGAAGAACTACGAGAATGGGGTCTCTCCCCTGAGATGATAGCGGACCAAAAATGGAGAGCTGATACCACAAAAGGTGATTGGAATGATAACTGCCCTTGGTATTTTGATGGTTTTTTCGATCATCAACTGACTCAGATGATGATATTTTAGAATATGATGACAACAGAAACAGTACTGATTACAAACTCATTGTTCAAATTGATTCTTCACGTGAAGCAAGTAAATATTGATTCTTTTTATGTATCTAACTACATTAGCTTGATGCTTCTTTAGACTTAAGCTTACTCAGATAGTACACACATTATGATGGAATCCTATTATATCACAAATATGTGATAATCACAAATAATGCGAACTTTTAATTGTTGGACATATCGGGTAAAAATAAAATGAATTTAACAGAGTAAAATAATAACACCGGAAATTTAACGTGATTCACTCTTTAATTTAGGCTAAGTTCACGAGACAAACTTCAAAAAATATTTCTTCCACTAATAAAATTAATGGGTATAAAGTAAGAGATAATACAACAAATTGAGATAAACTCAAAATAGTGTCACACAAGTGTTTCCCAAACTCACTATTTTGTCACTCTTCTTTTAGAAAAATATCTCAATATTTTTCTAAGATATTATCTCCCACTTTCTTACACACAACACTATTTTTCTTCAAATGAAATTGTTCCTTCGGCTTTGTTTCTCTTCTTGTTTTGGTGTATTGATGTATCTCTAAGGCAAAGACATTGTCTATTTATAGGCAAAATTTCCTATCAATGTTAGATGCATTTGTCAAATGTGGTTGCACCTACCATTTGTTGTTGCACCTACCACTTGTGGTTGCACCTACCATTTATGGTTGCACCTATCATTTATGATTACACTTATCATTTATGGTTGTACCTGCACCTACCAATTGTGGTTGCACTTACCATTTATGGTTGCACCTAACATTTGTTGTTGAACCACTTACCATTTATGGTTGCACCTAACATTTGTATTTTTTTCCTCTTCAATGTAGGGGGACTTACAAATATCCCCCTCTCGACTACATAGAGGGCTCCACCAATCTAACAGCTAAACAATAGTATTCAAAATTCTGTCTTGAGAGAATTTTCGTCAACATGTCTGATCCATTTTCTTCTTTATGGATCTTCTCAAGCTGTTATAGCTTCTTCTCCATTACATCCCTAATCCAGTGATATCTCACATAAATATGTTTTGATCTCGAATGAAAGGAGGCATTCTTTTCAAGATGGATAGCACTTTGACTATCACAAAATAACTAATAAATGTCTTGTTGCAACCCAAGTTCTTTCAAGAACTTTTTCATCCATAACAACTCTTTACATGCTTCTGTTGCTACTATAGAATCTACTTCGATAGTGGATAGTGCAACACATTTTTGTAACTTTGATTGACATGACACAGCTTCCCCTGCAAATATAATTAGGTAACCTAAAGTGGATTTTCTGGAATCCACATCACCAGCCATATCTGCATTTGTGTATCCAACTAACACATGTTTGTCATTTCCAAATCATAGACATATTTTGGAAAACCCTCGAACATACATGAAAATCTATTTCACTACAACCCAATGTTCCTTTCCAGGATTTGAAAGAAATCTAGTCATAATTCCAACTACATGAGTGATATCTGGTTGTGTACAAACCATGGCATATATTAGACTTCCAACTCCTGAAGCATATGAAACCTCTTTCATCTCTTCCTTCTCTTTGTCTGAAGAAGGACTCTATTTAGAACTTAGCTTAAAGTGATTAGCAAGAGGACAACTAATCGTTTTAGCCTTATCCATATGAAATCTTTGAAGTACTTTCTCAATATACTTCTCCTGTGACAACCATAATTTCTTGGCGGCTCTGTCTCTAATAATAGTCATGCCAAGAATATGTTTTGCTGGCCCCAAGTCTTTCCTGGCAAAAGAGTTACTCAATTGTGTTTTCAAGTTGTTGATTCTGGAAATATTCCGGCCAATAATCAACATATCATCCACATAGAGCAAAAGAATAATGAAATCATCATTAGAGAATTTCTACACAAAACACAATGGTTTGAAGTAGTCTTTTTGTAGCCTTGATCCCTTATAACATACTCAAACTTTTTGTACCATTGTCTTGGTGCCTGTTTTAAGCCATAAAGACTATACTTCAATTTACAAACATAATCTTCTTTTCCCTTTTGTTGAAAACCCTCTGGCTGCTCCATGTATACCTCTTCCAAGTCACCATGTAGGAAGGTAGTTTTGACATCCATTTGCTCAACCTCTAACTCAAGACTTGCTGGTAACCCTAGCACAGCACGAATGGATGTCATTTTCACAACTGGAGAGAAAATTTCATCTAAGTCAACACCTTTTCTTTGGCTGAATCCTTTGACAACTAGTCTGACTTTGTATCATGGATTCGAACTGTGTCCTTCATGCTTCACCCTGAACACCAATTTATTTTTCAAGGCCTTCTTCCCTTTGGGCAGCTTCATTAGTTCAAAGGTTTTGTTCTCATGCAAGGACTTCATATCATCTTTCATGACTTCAATCCATTTTTGTTTGGATTCATCATCCATGGCCTCTTCATAACTCTCAAGTTCTCCCCCATCAGTGAAAGTTACATACTCATCTAGAAGATATGAGGTAGATAGTCGTCTCATTCTATCACTTATTCTCAGTGGAATAAGAGAAGATATAGGTGTTGGTACTGGATAATGAACATCATCATTTCCCTCATCTTCAGAACCAACTTCTATGGGAGCATCATCTTCATCAGGTGGATAAACCTGGTCTTCATCTCCAACTTATCTTGGCACTGATATTGGAGGAATTAGTTCCAAATCTGATGAGTCACCATTGGAATTTGGAACATCTTTCTTCATTTTGATAATATCTTCAATGGTCTCATCTTCAACAAATACAACATCACAGCTCTTGACAAGTCTCTTTACAGCCGGATTGTAAAATCTATAGCCAAATTGATCTTGATAATAGCCAATAAAACTACACTGTCTTGTTTTGGCATCAAGTTTGGATCTCTCATCCTTGGGGATATGAACAAATGCTTTGCAGCCAAACACTCGCAAATGATCATAGGAAACATCATTTCCTGACCACACTTTATCTGGAACATCCATCTTGGAAGGAGTACAAGGTGAAAGATTCAAAAAATGTGAAATTGTGAGTATGGTTTCACCCCAAAAAGTTTTAGGCAACTTTGCATGTGAGAGTAGACATATAACTCTTTCCATCAAAGTTTTGTTTATCCTCTCAACTAAGCCATTCAACTACGGTGTCTTTGGAGGTGTCATCTGATGTTGATTACCATGCTTTTTGCAATAAGCATGAAAAGGTCATGTGTATTCTCCACCATTGTCTGTCCGGATGTACTTCAACTTCTTTCCAATTTGTCTCTCAACTGAGGCATGGAATTCTTTGAAGACATATAACACCTGATCCTTTGTCTTTAGAAGATATACCTACATCTTCCTTGAATGATAATCAATGAAAGTCACAAAGTATTGAGCACCACCAAGTGACTTTGGCATTGATCCACACAAATCTGAATGAATCAAAACTAAAATATTATTCATTTTGGAAAGAGGGAAACTCTTGATAGCAACTCTGTTTTGCTTTCCTACTAGACAATGAAAACATTTCTCCAAATGTACTTCATCCATTCTAGGTAGTATCTTCTTTTTGACTGGACTTATCAAACCTTTTTCACCCATGTGATTGAGTATCTTATGTCATAACTCAACTGCACTGTCTTTCTCTATGAAATTTACTATGTCGGTAGAGAGTTTCGCTTGCATTATATACAGAGTTGTATGCTTCTTACCTCTAGCCACTACTAAGGAGCCTTTTGTAAGTATGCATGTAATCTTGTTAAAACAAATTGAGCTTAAATCAAGCAAAAATCTTAGAATTCCCATGAGTAAAAATACTAAAGTTTCAAAGGATGAGTAAGGTAAGAATGTTAATCAAATGCTATATAGAAGTTTGATAAGGATTTTTCTTACCTCATAGCTAGTAGACATGACATTTTATTAGTCAGATTCTAAAGAATCACATATTGAACATGTTAAAAGGATTATCAGGTATGTTTCTAGGACTAGAAATTTTGATATTTGGTTTACTAATAACATTACCTTTGAGTTTAGCGGGTACATAGATGACGATGTAGATTGGGCAGGATATCAAGATGAACAAAAAAGCACCTTTGGTGGTTGTTTCTACACTAGTACTACCCTGATGTCCTAAAACAGTAATAGATAGAACTTTATCTCCTATAGAGATAGGATATATTATTACTGGAAGCTTTTGCAAACAATTTTATGGATGAAAAAACATGTTAAGAAGTATGGTTTTGAACAAGGCATTATACCCCTTTACTTTGATAACATCAATGCTATATATATCAAAAAATCTTGTACAAAGGGATAAACATAAGAGTAGATTAATTAACATTGATGAAAGAGAGCAAGCCATACACACTAATGTCATTTCCATTCTCTCTATGGTATAGGACTTACATACTCGTCATAACTTGACATATGATTGGCACTATGATCACTACGTTTAATAATTCTATGTCTTTCCTAATTTTTTTTGATAATTTACTCTAAACTCAAGTACCTTTATCATTTTAACAATGATTGTGCTAGAAATAATCTCTTATTGAACTGCATGAATGACTATTATGGTTAATTATATAGAATAACCATGTTTACTATTTCTATTGTCTTTTCATATGTCAAAAATGGGGAGTGACTTATGCATTTAGGAGGGAAATGCTTTACATTATTGTAATTTATACTGAGTTTGTTCGATGTACATATATACACTACATGTTCTTCGCTTGTAAACTAAACTAATAAACAATGAGGCTTCCAAGCCAAATTGTTATGGCTATTTATCTATATAATATTAGTTGCATATAAGTATGAAAATTTTCAAGCGAATATAGATTCACCATAGCATAAGATAGTTATACTATGGAATCTAGGACTTCAAGGTAATTTTACTTTATAAGTGTTATGAAACGAGAGAGTGGTTTGTCACACGAAAATGTCAAAGTGGGGGTTTATAAGGTCTATAATTGTTGACTATTTTTGAAGAAAAAATGTTTATATGTAAACAAGTTTATAGACTAATTATCATGTCTACTAGCAAAGTCAAAGAACCACCCGAGTTCCAGATAGATGCATTTAAGGTATAAAACTCTATTTTATCACCTTTAGAATTTCATGTATTCATCAATACATTATACAAACACTTAGAATTATCTGTGTACTCCAAATTGGGTTTCTCGATTAATGATCAATCATATCAATCTAGGTGCTCTTGGGTTAAAACTTTTGATGACTCAATTGATCTAGTGTTTAGTCTATCAATCAACTGGTTAGATGAATCAAAGATTGATCAATATCAATCAAGTGTTTGGTTAATCAATCGACCTTTGGTGGATCAATCGAACATCGGTTGAGTGCCTTTAGGTTTTAAAAAAATAATTGGCTCCCTATTACTAGATCGATCAAGTAGGGTCTTGATTGATTGACTTGGGGTTAGATTAATCAAGAAGTGACTTGATCAATGAAGTGCGTAATTTTTTAATTTTAAAATACATTTCTAACTCGAGTTAATTTTTAAAATTTTCAAAATCTACCTTCTTAAATATGTTTTATAAATCCTTTTATGATTAGAATTTTCATTTAACATTGACATAGGGCTGGAGTTATAATTTTCCTATTTAAACAACCCATTGCTTATTGTTGAGACTAACACATGCCTTATATTCATCCTTTTGTTTTATGCTCTACTTCAAAAAGCTTTAAAGGAAATAAATTTTTTTTCTACAACATATGGATTTTACGTTTGTTCTCAACTTAATCATTCAAACATCTTGTGTGGTTATTTTTGATTAATTTATATGCCTATTTGATTTATTGATATGGTTGTGTACTTTTCAAGTTTGTTCTAGCTAATCTATTTAGAATCTAAGTTTAATTGATTATGTTAATGGAATAATATATTAGGATTGTTCATTATTGAATCCTGCTCGGGCATACATTGCACAATGTTATTGTGTTAAAAAATTTCAAGTGCTCATTGAAAAATTTCTATTAGGACTCAAGAAACAGGAAAATTGGTATAGATCCATGCACCTAACTTGTGAACAATATGAAAGGAGTGATAGATCATAAGTAGATTACATTGACGGATTTATTTATGAAGGGTAGTCTAAGACTTAGCAATGTAATTGAACATTGATTTTCATAATGGATAGTTAGGTGGTCTAGTGGACACATGATTTTTCTCTTAGGTCATTGTTGTGGCTTAGGTTGTTTTCACATAAAATATCATGTCATATTTCTATTTATTTTTTCATTTTATTCTATACAAATGGTTGCATGTATGGTCTCTTGATAATTTTAATTAGTCATAAGTTGTTAGTTCCTATGTCTAGTTGGAGATCAAGGAATTCATTTAATCTTTATAGCAATCTCTCACTTACTAGTATCTCCAGTCTGACATGCTTCATCATAGCATTCGGGCTTTCCTCCATCGGTCAGCAATAGATAGTTCATGTATCTCCTGTTAGGTACACAAGGCCTAAGAAACCTCCTATGTACAAGAATTGGAGTAGGAAGTTGAATTGTATTGGACTGTCATGTACAGCTATATCCAATTGGTTCCACTGATTAATGATTCTCAACTATCTATTTTTTCATAGAACTATCTAGGATATTGTCCATATTTATATATACTAGCCTATTCTATTTTGAGTTGTTGGCTTTTGTAGTATGTCTATCCTTATTCATAACTCTTTCATTAAAAATCGCATCTCTACTACAAATAATCTTTTTATTTTCGTCATCTCAAATATGGTGGCCAAACTCATCCTTACCATAGTTGAAGAAGGTGCATTTCTTTGATTTGGAATCAAACTTATTCTTGCCTTGATTACTAATATGCACATATGCTATACAACTGAAAACTTTTAGCCGTGAGATTTTTACCTCCGTTTCTCTCCATACCTCCTCTATTATTCTATTTTCTAAAGGAATCAATGGGCCTCGATTGATCAAGTAAGTTGCTACATTAATTGTTCTGCCCAAAAATATTTTGGTAGGCTTGATTTCTTACGAATGCTTCTACCTCTCTCAATCACCGTACAATTCATATGCTTAACTACACCATTGTGTTGAGGTGTACTTGGCATGGTTCTCTCTATTTTGATCTCATACTTATAGTAGAATGTCTCTAATATGGTATCTTCATAACACCACCATTGTCAGTTCTGAGATTTTTTTTTATCTTCAAACTCATCTTATTCTCAATGATGACTTTCCATATTTTGAAAGCCTCAAACAATACAGACTTATTCTTCAAAAAATAAACCACTACCTTCCTAAAGTGATTGTCAATGAAAGTAACGAAGTAATGTTTACCACCAATGGATAAGATGGTCTTTAGTCCCCAAATGTCAAAGTGAACAAGCTTTAATCTCTCATTCTTTGGGAGTTTTGGAACTTGTTTGAAAGCTAACTCTAGTCTTCACACATGTCAATTTCAACATACTAAAGATCTAATAATCTCCTGTTTGAGTGCATAATTTTGAGCCTTTTCACTTATGTGATTGATTCTTTGGTGCCACAAGTTAGGTTTTCCATTGTTTGCTACAATTCCAATTGAATAGCATACTTTTGTTGTCATACAAAGACTATCACTCTTTTTTCCACCTGTAATTGTGATTACATCTTTTGTAATTTTCCAATCATCATCATGAAAAGTCATGTTATAATCTTCACTAGAAAATTTTCCTACTGAGATTAAGTTTTTACTTAGATTAGGAATATGTTTAACATCCTTCAACTCCCATACAGACTCATTCAACTTAATATTCACTATACCTTTAACAACAATATCGCAAGGTTGGTCATTATAAAGGTATACCTTACCAAGGTTTCCAGACACATATAGTTCTTGAAGATTTCTTTTTGTGAAGTAGCATGAAATGATGTTCCAAAGTATAACAACTAAGATTCTTGCTTACTTTCCAAAAAACATATCAGTGCATCATCTCCTCTTGATGTGGAAGTAACATTTGCTTCTACCTTCGCTACTTGATTCTTCGAAGCACTATCGCATTGGTTTTTGTAATATTCGATATTTCCATAATTCTAACACATAATGGTCCTAGAGTTATAAGAATTGTTGGCATTTCAAGATTTAGACCTTCTATCCTTTTATCTTCCTTGATAACTTGATCTACCATGTCTATTTCCTCTAGTTCTTTCTTGAGACTCTGTATGCAAAACTAAAGAAGTGGATGCTTCACCTGACTATCTCAGTTAGATTTTTCACTGAGGATAAGATCCCAAACATCGTCAAATTTTAACTTATTACTTCCTATTGAGCTATTCACTACTAGGACTATAGCATTCCAACTATCAGGTAGATATGATAAAGGAATTAATCAAATCTCGAACTATCACATTGAATTCAATTTCCATTAAACTTAGCTGGGTTGTGATTGAATTGAATTGATTTAGATGTTGAGCCATCGAAACACTTTTCATCGTCTGCAAATTGAACGACCACCTCATAAGATGTACCTTATTTGAGGTTGGAGGCATGATAGAGTTTCCATAACCTATCATGATCTTTGTCTTTGCTATGTTAAAAGTAACATTGTTTGATAGCGTCAATTAGATGACTCTAAGGGCTTATCTGTCGAGAATAGCCCATTTTTCATCCTTTATTTCTTTTGGCTTTTCTCATTAGATATGTTGATAAATATTTTTCTGATACAAATAGTCATCTATTTACATTTTTTAGAATCCAAAAACTACACCATCAAACTTTTCAAGTTTCATCTTTGCTTCGTCTTTCCTTCATGTGTAGTCATCACTGACACTCGAATATTACCTTTGTATTGTAATACATTTACCTTGTTTTGATATTAGTTGTTAAGAAAATTATAATATTTTGAGCATTCAAATTTATGATAATATGAAATAAATATAGATAAAATGATAAAAAAAAATTTACTAAAAAATTATAATCCAAAAATTGCAAGTTCTCTTAATCTTTTTCTTTAAAGCCTATTTTTCTTTCTCTTCCCACTTTACTCTCTATCTCTCTCTTCTTTATCTCTTATATATATTAATATTATAATAGTATACCATGAATTAAAGAGAGAGAAAACTCATCATTTCCCTCGTTTCTATATACGTTCTTTTCATTTTCTTCTTATGCTCTCCGAGAAATGAACTTTTCAATATGACTTCTTATTTATCTAAATAATTATCATTTATTTTTCTCACTATATTTTTCTCATGCATATCCAAACATAACCTAAAGTTTTACAAGCTTGGAGAGACACTAATAATAAAAGTATAAGTTTAGATATAATTCATTTGTTTAAAGTTATTTACATTTTAGTAAAAAAAAAAAAAAAATATGAACTAATTAACGAGTTGTGACTCAAAATATGAACTAAAGATAAACATTTTTGATATTGGTGAAAAAAATCGTATACTTTCCGGGATTTCTTAACCAGGCTGAAAAATTAACAACGCTAATTTCGTGAATCAATATATTACCCAAACCTTACTCGATAATGTCGAGATATTTTTAAAAAAAATTCCAAAAACTTGTGATTTTCTGCTGAACGCCAGCCAAAGTCAAAATATATACAATAAAAGAAGTAGACAAGTAAAATTGACTTCTCGAGAAGTTTGTTAAGAATTATAAATAGCGATAATGTTTCCTAAAAATTGCAGAACATAAAGAAAAACAAATAAGGGGAGATATGGCGTCAGAACAAGAAAGCACCAAATTTCCAGCTGATCATCCCCAAGCATATCCAATGAAAAGTGGAGATGATGTCCACAGTTATGCCAAGAACTCAACTGCCCAGGTTCTTACTCTAAAATCCAAAGAATTATTCTCGCCTATGCCCTACTATATATTACATTTGTATTGAGTTCACAAGATATGTATACCACATATATTTTTCTTTCTCTAAACATTTTAGAAATGTTCGATTTAAAAATATTAAGATTAAAGTGCTTATTCAAAAAAAAAATATAAGAATTTTTAGCATCGTATATGATTTTTATTTATCCGAAGTATAATTTAATCACTAATCTTTTGTGATTGGATTAATTTTATCTCTAATATTTTAATTATACTAATTTAATCTCAATTTTTTTCTATTCAAATCGATTTATTCTTTCATTTTTTAGTTGGATTAGTTTGATAGTACTCTATTTTACTTTTCAATTTAAACCATTTAGTTTTCAAACCCATAATATTTAACCTTGGTTTAATTATCTGTAGTTTTAATTATTTTTTTATTTTAAATTAGTGAAACAAATGAATTACAAGTTTT
Organism: Hippophae tibetana; assembly: GCA_037013495.1. Classification (NCBI taxonomy): domain Eukaryota; kingdom Viridiplantae; phylum Streptophyta; class Magnoliopsida; order Rosales; family Elaeagnaceae; genus Hippophae; species Hippophae tibetana. The sequence goes on from CM072803.1 coordinate 16,257,596, forward strand.
TTTATATTCTTCAGTTGGTTAAATTAGAAAATATATGTCACTAAATTGATCAATTATGACAAAGGTTGAGGATTAAATTAGTTCTGAGAAGTTACATACTAATTAGTTCTGTATTCAACTTTAAACAGAGAGGAGCTATAGACACTGCCAAAGAAATTATGACCGAAGCAATTTTAGAAAAGTTTGACATAGAAAAACAGACGTATTCCTCATCAAACACCTTTACTCTAGCAGATTTGGGTTGCTCTCATGGACCTAATAGCTTCTTAGCAATGAGAAATATTATTGAAGCTGTGGAGTTGAAGTATCATAAAGAAGGACTCTCTTCTAAGATCCCTGAATTTCAAGTCTTCTTTAACGATCATGCCTCAAATGATTTCAACTTGCTATTCACATCTCTTCCTCAACACAACAGGCAATATTTCGCTGCAGGTGTACCGGGATCGTTTTACGAACGTGTGTTTCCAAAGGCTTCTCTTCATTTTGTGCACGCTTCATCTGCCATTCATTGGCTGTCAAGAGTACCAAAGGAGGTCTTGAACCAAAACTCACTTGCTTGGAACAAAGGACGAGTTCATTACATAAACTCTAGTGATGAAGTTATTAGTGCCTATGAGGCACAATATGCTATGGACATGGAGAAATTCTTAGAGGCTAGAGCAGAAGAGATTGTGTTTGGAGGATTAATGGCACTTATCATTCTTGGAAGATCAAGTGGAGCTCCTCATTCTCAAAGTTTCAGTAGCATGTGCTTTGAACTTTTAGGATTTTGCCTTATGGACATGGTTCGGAAGGTATGTACAAATATATACCATTACACGTACAGGGTTCGAACTCAAATTACTTAGAATTCATTGAAACATGTCTTCATATTAAATTAGTAGAGACCAGCAAGTGAATTGCTATATCTTTGAATTTAAAAATATTAATGTCAGATTAATATTCAAAGATTGCCCAATTTCTCTTGCTTTTTTGTTTTTTAATCTCTATATGTATGGCAGGGAATTGTTAGTGAGGAAAAAGTTGACTCCTTCAACATACCAATGTATCTCATGTCTCCACAAGAATTTGAAGAAGCTGTGGAAAAAAATGGTAGTTTTAATATTGAGAAAATGAAAACTATTTTAAGTTTGGTGCCCAAAAATGCTAGTGATGCATGTTCCCATTTGAGACCTGTCGTAGAGGAACTTATCAAACAACACTTTGGAGATCAAGAGGAGATCATTGAAGAGCTTTTCAATTTGTTCCATATTAAACTAGAAGAAACACTCCCTATTGTTCCTGAATTTACTAGGGCCATCTACTTTTATGTTATGCTTCAACGCAAAGCTACTAATTAATGATGAATACCAAAGTCAATTATTTATAGCACATATGAAATTATTGAGTTCAAACCGTCTTTGGGTGCCTCGATTACTTATTAAAAAAATAAGGAATAAAGTAGGTTTATATATATATAAAGAATCTAACAACATTTAAGTGAGATTTCTATGAAGTATTTTCAAAACTTGAGGATAATATTAACCTATCGGATAATAATTATCAATGATCTCTCCTAGGGTTTGGTCAAATATCACTTAGCAATGTGATGTTTTAATTTGGTTTAAATATCTTTTTATTCTTTTGTAAAGGATCAAAGTACTAGCTTGGCGAAAAGCTGGAAAAAAGCTGAAATATTGTAAGAACATTATTTTTTTAAAATGTTAAAATATTATAAAAATAATTTTAAAATAAATAAATAAAAAGTTAAAAAAGAAATGAAAAACAAATATCTCATTTGATATGGCAGAACCCAACTCAATCATCTCTCTCGAGTCTAGAACCATACTTCAACTAGTGAAACAATTTTTCTAACCCCAAATCATACTTCAATAAACTAATAAAATTCAACCAATAAACAACAACCAAAGTAACTAAACACTCAAATTTCAATCAAAGAAACAAACCTTCAACACAAATTCAAAGTAAATTTAGAAGAAAAAAATGTAAAAAAAAACGACATGAAAATTAAAATGTTTCTAAATACAAAATAAAGATCATTGTTGGAGAACAAAGATTCCCATTCGAGTCCGTACCCTAAGAATTTCCAAGAGATCTGATTATGCCATGAGAGTTAGGGTAAAAATATTATGCATCCTTGTGTTCCTTTAGTTATCCCTCTCTCGTATTATTTTAACTCTCAATTTGTTGAAGAACCAAATAAAGAATAGGTAGGAAGTTCAATTGAACTCTCAATATAATTAATTACATTTTAATACTCCTATATTTAAATAAAATTGTCATCAATAAAAAATAATTATAGTAATAAAAATTTGGATTTTACTGATATGACACACTAAAAGTTTTATTTTTCAAAGAGTAACACAAAATGAATAATCATTTTCTCTTTCCAGACTTAACAAAGTGAATAATCATTGACTAATATTAACTTATCGTGATCAAATTTAACTCACTATTAACCATTATTGACTAGTGCTAACCAATGTTGATTAATCATTGACTAAAGTTGATCGACCATTCACCCCTAAATACAGATGAAGCCAACTTCATTTAAGTTGAGTACATATGAAATTAAATATAGATGAAAACACTATTTAAAGGGTAGGTAGGATTTTTTTTCAATTATATTGTAGTGCAATGGTATTGGGTGTAATTTAATATATACCACATGATCAATAAAGAATAATCCTAATAAAAAAAGATTTATAGACCAGTCTAGTAAGCATTGAGTTATCAAATAAGCACAATCATGAGATCATCTAATTAAAGAGATAAATGACCACCAATTTCCCTCTAATACTGAAACTTGACTTGTAGGATTGTACTTGGAAAACATTTAGAGAAAGAGAAGAACTTGCATACCAAAGTCTATCTTTAAGCCACGTACACCATTTCTTTACGAATGCTCCACTTTTTTCCTTTGGCGTGCTACTTCAGCTACCAACCAGCTCTTAGTAATCTTTAATGAAGGTATCAACCCTACTTGTAATACTACCACAAAGTAATAAGATATCACTTTAAACAAGAATTTTAACGATTACACACTAACATTAAATATACACAATCAGTAAATCAGTTGATCATCCTAACTCTTAACATATATAGTCATGGTATTTAAAGATAAAATTGGTCATATCAAAAATCAAAGACTGAATCTAAAAATTCATCATAGCATTTTATTAATTAAAACAATAATCTAAGACTTAAAAAATGCTCACAATCACATAAATAAATTAGCTAGTCATGGATTATGAAAGAATCATAATTAAAATATTAAGAACTAAGAAGAAAAATAATAAATACTCCTTAATTCCTCTTTGAATTCTATCTTGCATCTACCCTTCAATTTTTCTATAGACTTAAGTGCACTTTTTGTAAAATCTATATCTACAATATGTGACTAATTTTGTTGTTAACTCTAACTATATATTTATAGTAAAAGAGTTAAAATGTTTTAGGCTAGAGTTGTAGAGGTTTAAAAAAAATTAAAATGTTAATATAAAAAATCTAAAAATTGCTCACAATCACATCAACTCATGTTGCGATGCAACTCTGTTTCCATTTAAATGAAATTCCATCCTAGAGTATTGTGCTATGGTGCACATATAATCATGTCGTGAAACACCCTTAATTTTTCCAATTTAATGTTTTGAACCCTCCTTGATGTAAATTGTATAAATGATTTCATTTTGGTCCTCTACTGTATGACAATTATGTCCTTGATTGTGAGGATTGGTTTTTTCCTTTGTCATCTGCATCTTTTATGTCCAATACACCTAAAATATATCAAAATATATCTCGTGATTCTGAAAACATAATTTATAAAATACTTAGGTAAAAATGTAATGTGAAAACCTAATTCATTCTTTTAATTATGATAAATCAAATGATATGCATACTTTTTATGCATGTATCATGTTCTTCATTAAGTTAGGATGGACATATGGTTCCATCCCTCGATGTTTTCCATGTGCTCTAAGGATTATTTGTAACATCATATGTGCCCGTGTACTGCATCCTAAACTTGTAGAAGAGTGGAGTAACCATAACTTTTGGTGTAAACGGAGACTTAATAGAGATATTTAGGTTTGGGGATCTACCTCTGTTCACCCTTTTTTAATCTTCTTGTAGTTTCATAAAGATTCAATCAATAGTTGGATAGAGGACCACTAGTATATTCTCTCTAAGATTGTCCTTTTGATGGCTTTTGGTCGTTGAGGTTACACAGTCAACATAATTAATTTAAGCATAGTGACCTATTTTTGCGAGCCTCGAGATGATTGTGTGGATTATGTTTGGACAAAAACTATTTAGGCTTATCTTAACTAATCCAAGATGGATATATGAAGGGACAGTGTTAAGGCTACTATAGATTAGTGGTCGGTTAGGCCTCATGATTCTCATGTGAGCTTTGGAACTCATTGAATGTTCCATTCTTTTTGGTAGAACAAACAATTTCTTTTTAAAGATGCATTAAATGAAGATGATCAAGAGAGTGTGTAATCTTTTACAAAGACTTTGTATATGTATGGGATGATGGAAGAGTAGACTATCCTTTTTCCAAGAATTGAATTGAATTGGATAGATAGATAGATAGTCTTTCTATACTCCCATTTTTGTACATCCATTTTCATACGTGTACCAATTTATTTTGAAAATACTATTGTTGGATTGATCTCATTAAAAGGAACAAGAAACTCTTTTTTTAGAACTGGTGTAAGAGCTAGTGAACCAGGCTTGGAAGTCTTTTGGTTTTTCTACCAAACCTGAACAATTGTTTCATTTTTTTGACATGTTGTGACCAATGCATACTTATGATGGAGGCATATGGGGGCATATGAGACTACATCCATCATTGATTGATAACCAAATTTTGACAACTACCTGATTGAATGATGTGATTTTCGGTGGTGATCTTGGATTTCTAAGGTGATGCACCGATTTTAGATCTAGACAAGGGTTACTCGATCGGGAAGAAAAAGTCATGTAGGGCCTTATTCATGCTATATCAACTTGGATAGTTGGCTGAGATTTTCTGTTCGATGGTCAAGGAAGCCTCACTTACTAGAGATGTCAAGAACAGTGTCACCGTTTAGCTATAATAATTGTGATACACATATCCTTCTATACATTTGCTTTGTTGAGTGAGGGATTACATGGGATGATCTTTTTTATCTCTATAGGGATCAAAGTCTAGGAACTTGTAAATTTATTTGTTGCTTTCATATTGGAAGCACATATGATCGATCTTATAGAAACCGTATAGTATTCTTGCTAGAATGTTGATCTATTTCCAAAGATCGTAGAACTTTTTAGATGAAGGTTAGAGAACACTTATGAATGTCCTAGTTATCTAGATGAATACTCATTTCCTACAAACAACACTAGTTTTTATCTTTATGTTTAGTTTACAAATTTTTTAGATTAGGTTTTCACAAATAAGTGATAGTAATAAGGAGATTTTTCAGATAACAGATCACTGTAGAAGTTATATAGAGGAATATATTTGAGATATTAATTGTATTCCTTTTAAAGTATGAAAATAAAATTCAGATAAATGAATCTAGGTCTAATTTAGAATTATATTATATTTCAAAGTTTTTTTTACAAGATTTATTATTGAAAAAATCTTAACAACATATTTTTTGTAATAGATTTAAAATTTGAAAGTTTAGTTTCAGTTACATTAATCTAAAATATAATTTAGATAAGCTTAAATAAGAGTTTAAATTGTCATCCCTACCAAATATAACAAGTTAAAAGTTTAATAATTTCTTACAAAACAAGTATAATTTAATTAAAATCAAAATGATGGCTCCAACAAAGGTGTCAAGTATTATTTAAATAATAAAGAATAACGATCCCCCATCAAAAGTGTTATTTATACATATAAAAAAGAATTAACAATATGGATTTATATTTCATTAACCTAATTAAATCTACTAAATATAATTAAATAGCTAAATATTTGCTTAATTATCTATTGTTTGTTAAATGCATATCTACCAATAATTTGTGTAAATCAATCTATCCTTTATCTTTTATTATTTTATGTTATTAGTTTAGAATTTTCAAAACCAAAATAATTGTAACATAATGCTTAGGATTAATTTTAATTTTTATGATTTTATTGAATTATTTAAAAATTAGGTAGTTCCTTTTTATACCAATCTTGAAAGTATACTTATCATTTCTTACAAAGTGATTTGTACACTTGCGAGCTTATTATAAATTTCACAAAATTTGACTATAAAGTTTTTGTGCATCAGTGACGAGACATGACAGGTGCAAACCAGACATGGTTTGATCAAATGAGTTATAAGTCGGAAGCCAGTCAATCTTGTTCCATCCTCTGCGCATCCCCTCACCACGAGTACTCACCCACTTCCCATCCTCTATAAGTGTGTTTATCCATCCTTATAGAATGACTCAATTGACCATAGTCCTCAAAAATCCCACCATATCATAGATAGATGGGTTCATAGACACCTAATAATAAAGTTATAAGTCAAAAGAAAAAAGTTCATAAATGTGATACACGTAGAAAAGTACAAAGCAATGTGTTATATATATACATTCATCCCAAAAATACATACAAGAGATAAATTCTACAACATAAAGTTGTACACTACTAATAGATTGGATTGTGACCCAATGGAAAGTGTTCAACCATAACATATCATCCAAAGGTGCACACCTCCATATGAAGTGTTTGCAAAAGTGATGTGAGAGTACCCTAGGAGCGTACTCTAGAATCCACCCAAGTCCCCTATGAGAGTACTTGATGAGATCAATGTAATCAACTAAGTTTGCACATAGACTCAATGAAGCATCACATCCTTCCCAAATGCATTCTGTATAACTATAGGATAATTCATGTGTTCACTTACACATAAGAAGTCTAGAATAATGCTTTGACTCATCCTAGGTTATAGAGATTCATATAATGCCCAGAAGGCACATATCCAATAGGTGTATGCAGTCTTGGAAGGCCTTGCAACAGAATTTTAGAAAGGTTATTTCTATGCACAGTTGGGTATGTCTCCCATGTAACATCTCATCCTAAAATTCCAAAGATAACAATGGTTTTGGAAGAATTGAAAGTAGCACATGATGCTATGAATATAGAGTATACACAGGACATTAACAACACCCTACCATGATAGAAGGATTGACAATGCTTCACCAACACACCAACACTTCTATTTTAGTTAAGAATTATGTTTTGTATGTATTTATGTCACATATGGTTACGCTTACAGGATTAAATAAGATAGAAAAAGTCCAATGGAAAATTGACAAGCAAGACTGAGATACCTAAACTCCAAGGAGTACATGAGGGCTTCAATGCCATAACATGGAATACATCCTTGTAAGGCTAGGAATGAAAAGCATCCCAATAGGGGAGCTAGGTGCTTTTAGAAAAAAGGCCACTGAATGGTCCATAGAAGTTGAGGCATATTATATTATAGATAGGACACACCCTAATCATAGGCTCTATGTTATAGACTATAACTAACATTGAGAGTAGCTTAATAGGGTTTTATCACCCATAATTAACCATAGACCCTGAAAGGTTAACCCTAGCTTGAATTCCACACACTCTAGGTCTAGGAATCATTTCGGGTTCCTACACTAGGACAATATAAAAAAAATAAGTTTGAGGAATTTTAACAAAGGGAACACACGTTTTCTTTATAATGGACCAAAGGTCTTCGACATAGTAGACCACAGGTCTCTAACATAGCAGACCACAAATCTCTGAAAAAATGGTGATGAAACACCATGGAAAGTATGGATCACATCAACACTCCCACATGATGAAAAAATTCATAAACTCAACATCAAGAACATTTCTATATTGAGACGCATCTCATGCCTTGACCACTTCATAATTTCAAGTACTCCATGCAAAGAGTACATATGGTCCAACAAAGCACCTTAAAAAAATTATCATGAAAACATGACAATTTCTAGACAAAAAACCAAGGGTACAAGTAAGTCCAGACCCTCGGACATCTAACCACAAGTCATCCAACTAATGGATGCACAGATTTCAAACCAAATAGCCATACAATCAGATGGAATGTGGCCAAATAAGGTATGGTTAGCTCAACAAAGTATGGATGATTGAAAAGAGTATGGATAGCTTGACAAGAGCATGGCTGACTAGACTAGATGTGCCCGATCAGACAAGGATATAATCAAATCAACTCCAATTATGGGTCAAGAAGTCATGCCTCATCCTCCACTAGTACATTTTCTCTTCCTTACATATCGACTCATTAGACTACAATACCTAATGTGGGATAGACTCCAAAAAGACCCATAATCTCACATATAGTTAAGAACATAGTCAAACTTAGAGAAAAAAACCACAAGTCAAATGTAAAAGGCGAGAAGAAAATATTCAAAAGCATAAAAAGTGCCAAGTCATTTATATCGTATAAGGCTAGCTAAAGGTACACTATCAATATCCATTAATCTTTTTCAAACTTTTGTTATATAGGTCGTAAAGCCCAAAGTTCTACCTCATAAGTTAAGATGCATAAACTTCCATCCTATACATTGCAAGTATAAAAATTTCATATAACGAGCCACAAAACCCCATCTATTACCTTTTTAGGTCATTCCATAATATGTGTCCTCTTAGAGAATAGACATCCAATGCAATGCATCTCAACACATCCTTATCATCAAGTAACCTCCTAAACTTTTAACCATATGTTTAGATTTTAGACAAAGTCCAGATAGAATTCAAAAGCATAAATGTTGTTAACTAGAGTAGAGTAGTAGTCATACTAGAACTTAAAGTGATCAAGATATGATCCCTCACTTCTTGAACATCTTAAAAATTCCCAGCCTTCTATACAACCGTATCACTTTGCTCTAATGAGAAATAAAAGTACACAAGTTAGAAAAGGGTTACAAAGAAAAGCCAAAGTATTAGAGAATGGAGATATTCATAAGAAAAGTATCAAAGCTTCTCACACTTATGTGACCTTCATGTAAAAAATGAGCTATATTATAAATATATCCTACTTGGATCCCAAAACTATATCATAGACATAACCAAAAAGTCTACACTGCTTGGAGGAAATGAGCTTGTCACTCAGTTAAAAATTCCTCAATTGGATAGAAGGTTTCTAGATGAAAAGGTGTCGGCTAGATCACTGTAGAATAGGGACATGCCAACTGGACCATTACTGGCTAGGCTCATACTAAAAAAGACTCCATCGTGTACACCTCTTTCATATGGAATCTTAGTGACCATGCCTTTATTTGTTTTGCACTCAATCACCATACCATTTAGACCTCATTTGTCTATCTATGTTCGAATGCATGGTTAACAAATCCATCCTTAGTAGAAGTAGAAATATCCAATTATAACTTCTCAATTCTTGAAAAGGACTTCAAATATTCAGAGAAGTCTTCTTACTAACATATTCTCAACACAAAGTTGAAGAGTCTAGCACACATGAGTGATGGTGAAGAAGATGAAAGACATCATCTAATCCTTGAGTTGACTTAACAAGTGTCGACATTGACTTCAACATAACTCCCTAATTAGGATTCCAATTAAAGATCCAAAAATGCCACCAGCAATAAGAAGCCACCGTACACATTTTGAATTGCTAGAAACGATGCATAATCCTTTGCCTGGATAGGTAAAATAGCACATGAGAGCAGGCCAAGCCCAATAGTATGATTGGAAGGAACAAACATAGAATTAGATGAAACTACAATCAAACCTTCTTGCCCATTTGATCAAGGCACATAAAAGGTTTGGGGAGCTAATATTGGGTGTAATTTAATACATGTCACCTGGCGAATAAAGAATGGTCTTATTTAGTAAAAGGCCTTATAGTACAATATAATAAATATCGAGTTATTAGATAATCATGACTATATAAGATAATCTTAATAAATAAATGACTAGTAATTGTCTGAAAGAGATAATTATGAAGAGATAAACACTCTCTTTTTTATTCATTATGAAGCGATACCTTGATCTCTTTTATCTTTTACATTCTCATTACTAACTTAAGTATCTCTATTCTCTCCCCTCAGGTTGGTCCTAGGTTCTAAAGAGTTTATCTTTCTCACATATTTACAAAAAACAATACTACCTAATGTTACAAAAATTGACATCATTGTAACGAGGGTGTGACTTCAAACCCAATTTATGTGTATAGGTGTGTAAGTATGGAAAATGTTGATTTTTAAAAAAGGCTTTGGTTCTTTTTAAAAGGTAATTTTGTTAATTTTTCTATTATTATTATTTTTAAATTCGGGCTAAAGTTTTTCACTTGCCATAAATAAAGCACCGATGATAGCATGTACCGATTTATTATCACGACTACCTAAAATATAATATTAGCATAAGTTAAACCTTCCATCAGATATTGTAACCCTAATTAGCAATTTTACCTATTATATTCGCATTATATCAATACATATAAATTAATAAAAAACTCTTTTCTTTTTCAAACAATTTTTAAATCTACAAATACAAGTACTTTTGAGCTAAAAGGTATTATATATGACTAACACTTTTCTGTATAATATAAATGAAAAACAAATAATGTTTTTGTATTGTAATAACATATAATAAAAGTAATTATTAATTATATTTAAATTATAACTTCGATACTTTATTGAAATATTAAAGTTTTCCTTTATGGATTTATAGAAATAAATTATGAATTTTTAATATAATTGAATCTAAATATTTAAATGAAATATTTAATAATAAAATTATTAATTATACAACACATAAAAATCTAAAGAGATTAAATACATATTTTTAATATCAAACTATAATAATTGATATAGTTTAAACTTTTAATTTAAAACGAGTCTTATTAGTCAAAACATTATACAAATCACACTAAAATTGAATTAAGTTTAATGTTAACATCCAACTTATTTTCAATTATGATATATTTATATTAAATCTATTGTTCATATTTTATATTATTATTAAAAATCAAATAATGTCTTAATATTTTTATTATTATATATATATCTTATTATCATATTTTTAGTAACTTATTTTTTAAAATTAAATGAACCATACTCGTATTTTTATATTTTTACTGTATCTGTATTTAAAAACGAATTATTAACATATTTTTATATAAAAACAAACATATTACATATGCATGTACGTTTATCTTAATAATATCTAGTATCTATTTTACTAACATTCTAATTCTGTACATGAGTAATTATAAAACATTACAAGGTATGCTGGTCAAATTGGTAATCATATATCGGGGTTCTTGTTTAGATCAGAGCCCACCTTTAGAATTGATCTAAGAGGCTTATTTATTTCATCCTCTTCACTCACTAAAGAACTTGACCTATCAAACGACTTGCTCTTTTTCCTTTTCTTCATGATTTTGTCTATCATCTCCGCCTTGTCGTTTATGCTAACCATTTTCTTTGGAGCTTTTGCTTGAGATGTAGTTTTGGCTAATCTTATAACCTTCTCTTCTTGACTTTCTCCAGCATCAAAAATAGTTTGAACTCTTGGGAGCTTCTTGTCATCTTTTGGATGATCATAATTTAGCAAAGATCCAAGAGATGTAGAATTGCCGGACTTTTTTATATTCTTGGCTTGTTCACAGACATTGATTGGGTGGACCGTTGGATCATTTTTACAGTCTACTTGATTCATCGGAGGGCCTAAAGTGACTCTTTTTTGGGCCTGTGAAGCTAGGGTTTCAATGATGAAGTTGTAGAGTCTCTCACAAATTCCAAGTGGTTGGAGTTGTTTTTGCTCCTTTTGATCCATCTATGTTAAACTTTTCTTTCTATTCAAAGTAATATTAATGTAATTGTAATTGAAAAAAGTGAATATGATTTGGATTGAACTTTGAGTTATATATATGCCGTTCTTAAGAGACAAATTGAAACTTGGAGGAAACTTGTTTCCTATGCTTAAATAACTTTTCATAAAAGTAGTAAAATCGTAAAGGTTATATAAAGCTTTGTACTCTTAGATATGTTTTGAAGGAATTTGAAACAATGTCACGAAAGCATTGCTTGAAAGAAAAGCATTCGTCTTTCATATTATACCCCAAAATCACTACAATTTTTAAATGGAATTCTTAGATACCCAAATTTAATACATTGTACCTTTGAGCTAAATTGAATAATGTTTTTAAGTTAATTGACAGTTTTGCAACATTATTAGCAAATATTAAAAAATTAAAATAAGTAGGGAGGAGAATCATAAAATCATAGAAATATATTCTCATTCTCTTCTTCAAAAAGAACACAGATAAATAACTAGGATAGTTATTAAAGACAACAAAATAAAAATAAAAAAACTTAATAACAGGTGAAGTTGAATCTTTACTTACAGTAGTCATATTAAGAGTGTAAAAGTAACCACTGAACCAACCAAAATTAATTGAAAATAATAAATTATTACACTTTACAGAGAACGTTAACCTTGAGTGAAGGCGTAAGTCACATGTAGTAGAAAGTCCCTAAGAGTGTAAGGTAACATAGAAAAATCCCTAAGACGCAAAAAGCAATAGAAGATGTGATCGCATAAACTAAACAACATAAAAACTACACAAAAAGGAAAATTGTGGAGTATTGATGATAAAGTGATGCAAAACTATACTGAAATGCTTTCTGAAAATTAAGATGGTTAGCAATGCAGGCGATTGATGGGTATCAATAACGATAATGGAAACACCAAGTAAATAAAAGTTGCATAATTAACTAACATAGAGAGTAGGAATACATACTCTAATTCTCTTCTCCTCAAGTTAGAGCATAAATATCAAAAATGTTTAACTTAAATGATAAAGTATAAGTATAATTCTTTCGGCAACAAAGAACCTTGTTATAGGACATTAGTACTAGAATTTAAATTTTATCAAACTCAAAATGATAACTCTTTAGTTAAGCATATATAAACATATAATTAAACAATCTTTGATCAACCAAAGTATAATAGCAACAAGTGCATATAACCCATATAACAACAGAAGCTCACTCAAATATATCACACAATATGACAAGATATATCATCGAGGAAATAACAATACTATAAGAACCAAGAAAATCATCAACATTGAAGGCCAACACTGAGCCAATCATAGCACCATAAAGTAAGCCACTAGTTATGAGACCAAGTTCCACAAAAGACAATTTGTGAAATGATATCTAGCTTAAAGTGGCTGACTAGATGGATATTGTAGCAGAAGATGTAGCACCAATTTTATAACCAAAAAATAGTCCTCCTAGAGCAGGAAATACAAATGGGAGGTTCGTAGCAAGAAGAGAATAGTTCTCCAAAGTGTGAGTCATCCTATTGTTTCAAATAGACTTTATTGTATATCAACCCAAGACTTCACTATTACATACAATAACCATTACCAAATACCCAATTAGTCCTCTTAAATTAGCCCAAAGTGCCAATAATTCAACCCAAAATATCCGATGATTCTAATTACTAAATAGCATATCAGGCAAGAAGCCCAAAAAAACAAAAATAATTCTAAATAGAAAGTACGTAATAAGCCTACATGTCAAAATCAACCTGATACGAGCATGTGTTTCTCGTGGCTACTTGGCATAGGGATGTAGACGAGTGTGGGCACATAGGTGGTTACAAGGGTGCAGAGATGGTGCACGGGGGAAGAAGGGACCACTAGGCTGTTAAAAGGACTACCAATCTGTTAGGAAAGATGCTCACACCCTCCATCGGTCACGCACTCATGCATTTCTTCTGTTTCCTTTCTTTTAATCTCTTGTAAGGCTATATATAGCCTAGAAGATATGGGAATGAGGATATATAAAAAATTATTACAATCAGTTCCTCCCTTTCTTACTATTATTCTTCTTTCTCTAGCTCTCTCTATGAAATTATCCCTATTAATGGTATCAGAGCTGATTCTAGCCATAGGAAATCAGAACCAATCCAACACAACATTCCTCAACAAGGTATCTAACCCCTTAGCACGATCTAAGTCCAACTTCAAGCGATTGGATGTTGTCTTACAAGCAGTTCTGATCGAGCTTCTAACTTTTCGTGCCATCCATATCTCACCACCAACTATTTCTCTTGACATTCTGAGGAGTGGATCATCTGAGATCTTCAAAAAATTTGAAGTTCCAACCACTGGATTCTCCACCTTTAATGCTTGTTCGGATGCCATGGAATATGCTATGTGGGAATCTATAGATCTCAAAACCTATAAGAACCATTTTCCTGGATTACCCGTAGAAGAGACGGTGGCTTATTCAAACACCAAGATAAATTTTATTGGGACACCATCGCCTAGGCCTCCAAAACCGACCCATAAATCAAGATTCCCTCCTTCAGCTAAACTGTCTCATAATGGGCTTGGATTTAGGCCATTATCTACCTCATAATGAAGATAAGCCCAATTGGTTGAGAGGTTTAATTCATTGGGGTACCAGATGCCCGATTTCTCGCATCCTTCGCATTTTTGGTGGTGGTGCTCACATGGGTGTTCAGAGAGCTTTTGGAAACAGGTGTTTTGGTGGTCATATATTTGATCCGAGTAAGATCTAGAATCGATGGAACCATAAAAGTAATGTTACTCATAACTAATACTCCCATGTTAATGAGGTGGCTAGGGATTCAAATAGCGGTGGAAGAAGTAGAGACAAAAGCTTTCCCTTCTACTCTTATCACATAAAGAAGCCTAAGTTCAAAAGGGTGTTTTTTTGTTTATAAACAAATGGCTGGTAAGTACCAGCAACCAACTATCGTTCAAAATCTTACTGGGGAGCTCCACCAGACTTTTGGCATTTCATATGTTCAGAATTATTATGGGGTTTTTTAGGAACCTACTAAGCATCAAAGGTAGTATGCTTATGGAAATGATTCTAATGGAAGGAAATTGAAAAAGAATAGTATAGCTCTCGACATATTTGATTTTGATGATGAGGATGATAGAAATCCAGAAAAATGAGAAGTTACTCTTAATGATGTGAACAACACTAACACCAGTCACATTATTCATGTTCCTTCTAGTCCAAATTCACTTTTTGACATACTTATAGGTACTCTGAATTTCACTGGAGATGGTGAAGGTGGAATTGGTTTTGCTGCAGCTGAAGGTGATTCTGGTTTTGATGTTGGCTTGGATTCCAACCTAGATCCAGAGTTGGCTCTTACTGCTAGACTAAAAGTTGCTACTAGAAGAGCTGCAAAGAAGAAAGAAAGAGACAATTCAATGGTTTGGTTGATGTCTATAGAAAACTCGAAAAATTGATGTATTCCTTACCAAAAACATGTAGGATAATCTCTTTGCTAGCTTTTCTCTTGATTGGGTGATCATCAATGGTGCTAGTCTTGGCTCATATCTGATTAATACTATCCAAAGAAGGATGATGATGGCACCTAGTGAAGCAGTTAAGTACAAGAGCTTATTTACTTTGATCAATTTGGCATTTGTTTGTTCTAATTTGCTTACGCATCATGAAGATTGGTTTGGAAAACAAGTTCATGCATACTACTTGAGAACAGGTGACTGGAAAACATTTACAATCAATGCTTTGATATTAATGTTTGCTAAATTAGGAAGATTAAGTTATACAAGAGCTATTTTGGAGTTATTGGGGGGTCATGATTTTCTATTATGTAATACATTGATACGTTCGTTGTCTTAAAATGATCAAATTTGGGTAGAATTGATGTCCTTACAACTTATGATTCTTAAAGGATTTAGACCAGACAACGTTACAATTACAGCTTTCCTATCCAATTTCAATCCAAAATCTGCTACCAGAGTGACTTTTGATAGGGTACACTACTATGTACCTCTTGAGTCCATTAGCATCATTCCATATTGCATACATGTTGCATTTAACACTGCAACATTGAGATCTCGGATCTCACAGAAACAAATGATTCCAACTGATACCAGGTTATTTCTATAGGAGACTTTTGAGGAAGATGTTTCTCTTTTCAGTATAAGATCGGGCATAACAGTAGCTGGGCTTCTCGAGCGAATAAATGTCACTAAAGATACTAGTGATTACTTATGGTACATGACCAATATTGATATAAGCTTATCAAATCAAAAAGGAGGGAAAAAGGAAACTCTGAAAGTGTAGTTGATAAGTCATGCTTTCACCAATGGACATTATTCATGGTCAACTTATGGAACAAGGGAGAAAAGGTAATTTACTTTTACTAGACCAGTCAATCTTCGACATGGAACTAATACAATCTCACTTCTCAATGTTTCTATTGGATTACCATACATTGGATTTCGTTATGGGAATATTGGAAAATAGGAATCCCAAGTCCAGTATAGTTCCATGACTTTAAGAGGGGACAAAAACTACTTGAGAAAAACCTTGAAGTGCTATTTTTGGTTGATCCTATTGATGAATTTGTCATCTAGAACACAATGTATTGGTTTGACTACCTGAGGACAAATAAATCTAAATGGGGTATGGAAGCTCGAGTCCCATTCTTAGAAAAATAATTTATTCAAGTTACCATGAATATTGATCCAGAGCACAAAGGGATAAGGTATGATGAAAAGGGAACTGAGAAATAGGTGCTCTTATTTTTACCAAATTATAATCCAACTTCATCCTTAAGAACAAGGATTATAAAAGGGTGAAGAAATTATACGAGTATGTGTTGCTCATCGTTTCTTGTCATATGGATACAAACGAGCATGAGTGTAGAGATGGTGTATGGAAGACCACCAATCTATTAGGAAAGATGTTCATACCCTCCCTCTGTCATGCACTCATGCATTCCTTTTATTTCTTTTCTTTTAATCTCTTGTAAGGCTATATATAGCCTAGAAGATATGGAAATATGGATATATAAGAAATTATTATAATCAGCTTCTCCCTTTCTTACTGTTCTTCTTCTTCCTCTAGCCCTCTCTCTGAAATTATCTCTATCATAACCCTAATCTAACAAAGATAAGGTTAGAAAAGGGCTAATAGATGAAGGCATTGATATGGGTTAGGCAGTTAGGATTCCAATGTTGAGTGGTGGTTGATGTGTCTGGTTGTTGAGCAATTTTACAAAGTATAAGTCGCACGAATAACTTCTAAAACACGATTTTATGATTGGTTGAAAGCAGCACATGATGGTTTGTAGATGCATGGTCATTTGTGGATAAAGACATTGGAAACAATGGCTCAGTCCCTCGAAAACAGTGGTTGCACGTAAAGATCTAGTTCATGGCTAACTTTCCGTTTGTAATATGGGTGATTTTGCATTAGAGACTGGAGGTTAATGACATAGCTGTCGGTGATGATTTCAACAGATGATAACCGAAAACTTCTAATAATTACACTTCGAATAAAATGTGTCATGTAAGTAACCAATAATCAGTGAAATTAAATTAGTGATTAATTAATTACAAAATTTGAAATCATTTTTAATGCATGTCTCGTGAAAATATTATCATTTTTATCAAACTAAATATAAAAATTATACCATACGTCACAACTAATCAATAACAATTAATAATTAATTATAAAATTTTGTCCAATTCTTATCTCAAATATAATAATGTCATACTATATTTATTTTGTTAATGAGATAAATACATCATTCATAACTACAAACATCAATTTACTCTCTTACCTACATTTTTTTCGTACAAACTACGTAAATAAATATATTATCCTCAAATAAAAAATATATATATATATATCAATTATATAAGACATTAACAGGATCCAAATACACATTCTAATTATACTTATAAATTCTTGACAGTCTCTTTTTGCATAGTATATAACATCCATTATGTATTGCTTGACATAAAATTTATACTCAATATCATTAGGTTGTATTAGAACTTATATGAAACAAATTATTAGTTAAAAATAAATATGATGAAATATATTGATGGTAAATAAGTAACATATTTATAACAAATAATTACTTTGATAAGAGAAGGTTTAAATGGACGAATGATGATCATGTACCAATGAGAGACAACACTAAGAACATATATTCATGTTATAGTACATCATATATTTTACTTAAATATATAGTAAATATGGTTAAAAGTGTATGTTTTTATTCAAACACTAATTGCATAAATCTATGTGGTGGATTATTTTCATGTGAGTCCAACCATTCAGTTACACCACTATAAGGTTGCAGAATTCTAATGCATCCAATGATTTCTACAAATAATTCAAAATTATAAATAATACCACAAGCTTAAACAAATTCACATAAATTTTAACATAACGTAAATTAGCCATTCTATCCAATAAGGCACTAGCACTCATTCATCCTCATGAATATTAATCATTTGCTGAGAAAGAGCATCAATTTGATCATCTAAGTTGGGACATCATGCAATAGAAATCAAAGTAGGATGCACAAAATTGTATAAAGTTTTACTATCAGAATTCATCATGTGATCAAATAATGTTCTACATCAATGCAACAAAAAAACTAGTAAAATATCATCGACATATATTATAATCTAAAGATGAAGTTATAAATTAATAATAAATAGTTATTACTCTTCTAAAAAGCAATAGAAATTGATTGAATCCAAGTAATTGTGCAAATAAGAATAACGTCCTCATATTTAATAAATAGATGAGACTCAATGCCTAATGCTTTCGAAGTGTCAATTGAGAACTCAACTTGATTTGTTAATATTTAGGCGTATGCATATTGTTACATGACGTGTATAGGCCTCAAAACTTTTGCTTCTAGATTAGCAAATTCAACTTGTTGCTTACCTTTGTTAGATGACCCAACATTAGATACACAAATTTTTAGATTCATCTTAGTCCCTTGAGAAACAAATTTTTTTTATAAGACCCAATATTTGATGCATAAAATTTTTGACTCACCTTAGCATCTTGAAAAGCAATTTTTTTCTTACTTAGACAAACATTTAATGTACAACCTTTTTGACTCACCTTGGCCCCATATGAAGTAACTTTTTTCTTACTTGCCCTAACATTTAATGCACAAACTGTTCTCTTAATTGGCATCTTATTTTGGCTAAAATCATGTAACATATCCTCAAATTTATATAATTTAAAGATTATTTAAGTTTTAAATAAATTGAAAGTTTGTTTATTTAGCTATAGATCTAATTAGTGGAATATTGGCGGAAGTATGAAAAATTAAAAATTCAAAGAAACTACCAGACAAGTAATCACATGTAAATATAATAATACAGATAACAAAGATTAACACACAATATTTTTAGATAGAAACAACCTAGGCCACACCAATGACTTAAATAAACTATCGAACCACTAGACCACTTAACTATCCACTATAAAAAAATAAGTATCCACTTTAGGACTCAAAATACCCACCCAAGTAATGCTCTCAAGTAACCTACTTATAAGTCGTTGCTTTCATCATAGTATATACAAGAAAAGACGTTTGGATCCAGACCAGCGTTTCGACAAACTTGAGTCCCACGAGTTAATTGAACCCGCATCGTTGTCACCTAAAAAGTTAGCATATAAACATAAGTGAAAGAGTGTGTTCTAGAGCAGATTCAATAATAAACAATCCTAATTAGTTGATTTAAATAATATATTAGATAAATAGAAAAAAAAACTAGAAACTCTATAATAATCAACTTAAAAATGTAATATCTCTATTGTCATAGGTTGTTAATCCATCAAGCATAGCCAAAAATATTTGATAAATCAATTTAATGAAAAAACCTACTTCAATAAATTTAGCAAAATAAGAGAGAGAATAAAAGATGAAGAGAATAAGCACAATTAAGCTCTTGTGTGGTTGGTTCTAATCGTGCATTTAGATTTATATTTATAGAATATTTTGAAACACTTTAGGTCAAAATAAAATTAGTTGCTTGTCTATAAAATCAGTTAAATGAGTTTTAAGGAATAAGAACAATATAGTAAAAAACCAATCCAATTTATATTAAAAATAGGTTTTAAAATCAAAATTTTGGTTGCTCGATCAATCTAATAAAGGGCTTAATCTATCAAATATCCTCTCGATTGATCTAGTATATCAATTAATTAATTCCTCTAAAAATATATCAATCTATTCATTAATCTTGATCAATCTAGTTCTCGATCGATTGAGTATTAATTCCACGGTCAATCTAGTAAAATAATTAATTAATTTAACGGGTAATATAGCTCGGGCGATCTAGTCATTACTCAATCGATTAAGTAGCATATTTTCATGTTATTCCTATATGTCTAATATACAATCTAATATGCATAGGAACAAAGATATATCTAAGATATTATCATTGAAGCTCAATAGTTTATTCGGCTTGAAAATATTCTTATAATACATACCTAGAAGCTACAATTACAATTATATGTTTTGTTCGTGAATATCACCAACACTCATATAAAGCTTACAATCTCCTTCTTTGACATATTTGTGTGACAAAAGCTCTTTCCTACTACATAACGCTTATAATAAAATAATTACATAATGATACTATCCTATAATTCAGTGGAACTATCATCACTTGTATATTGGAAACTCTTGTTTACAATGAAAAACAAAAACACCAACCAACAAACAACTTGTTCCAAAGGACTTATTGTTCATAATAGTTCACTATATCTAATAATATAAAAGCCAATAATATTCAAAAGAAGATTAAACAAATGATAGAAACTATAAACAATTCTCCTTGTGTTAAGTATCATAAACAATTCAAAGTAATTCAAAAATAAAAATTTTCCCCAATTTAAGTTCAATTTTTTGATAATAAATTTTCTCCCCCTTTTTTTTCATACGAATAAATAATATAATCATTCAACAATAACAAAAAGTTGAGCAAGCAAGCAATGTATTTAATGATAGAAAAGAGAAATATACATTTTAGAAAGCTTAAAACAATCAAAACGGATAGCTAAAAACAATATATTTCCCAAAATATGAGTAAATCCCCATAAGTTCTACGACTCCTTTAAATAAATTAAGATAATTAAAAATTCATAAAAAATGATATATATATATATATATATATATATATATATATATATATATATTAATTAAGCGTAGTAGACTTAGCTAACCATGACTATAGCAATACACATAAAAAATGAAATTAATTTTGTTCAAAGTGTGATTATCCATTGATAACATAAATTTATGTACACAAGAGATACACAAACACACACATATGGTGACATATCAACAATCACCAATAGTAAAATATATGTTGAAATTGTAATAGGATATCAATTTGTTCATTTATGATCAATTATGAAAAATTTAAAGAAAAATGTGTCACATATCATGAAAAATTATAGTTAAATTCATACTTTCACATAATAAAATTTTACTTACCACGAGAGAATTTAATTAATTTTTTATTCTCCAGTTGTATTTAATATATTTTTTGTGTGAGGGATTGATTATTTATTTTCTTTGGCAAAGAAAATATGCACGAGCCAATATAACTAGCATGATGAATTTCACACTAGTTATAAGGTAACCCTCTCCACTCAATGTGGTAGCTTTCACACATCATATTAGGTAGCCCTCTCAAAATTAGGTGTGTCTTTATAGTAGCATTTTATACAATAAAAGACAGTTTAGCCATAATTTTCACAGTCAAGGTTATCTCATGCCGTAAAATGTCACATAATTAATTATAAACTACTAACATGACATACTTATGTGTCTACTGAGTGTGTAAATAGGTTCATATTGACATCGATCACCGGATGTAAGAAATATGTAAATACAAAAGTCACAATATCCATTTGCATAATGTATCATCAAAACAAACATGAAAGTAGTACGCCATATTCATGTCAAGTTAAAGCAAGTTTACTTCCCTCCTTTTTATTTTTTTGAAACTAAAGAAATATCAATGAAATTATAAATAAAAACAATCAAATAAACTAAAGAAGCTCGCCTAGGATCAATTAAGTACTCAAAAAAAGTATATAGGTGAACAATAAATGACAGTCAGATGACTGAAACGATACAATCTTTCATAACCAAAGTTTTCTTGAATTTTGGTTTCTTTATATTTTTAGATTAGAAATCAACCACCTTAGTTGTCATTGGCAGAATCTTGGACTTACCTTTGGACATCCATTCATCCTAAATAAAGATATAACATGTATGGTAAAATAATGATAATTATTCCTATAATTAAATGCATTGAATTTTACTTGCCTCTTTAAGCCAATAACTTCATGCTTTTTAGTAGGATTTTTGAACATGTTATCATAATTTTCATTCATCCTAGAATATGATGCAATGTGCATAGATGGATGATAATTATAAGTTAGACTATGTGAAGTATGGAAACTATTATTACATTTAAGAGCATTTATTAAAAATCTACACTTGAGCCTAATATGATATTTCCTACCACAATAATAATAGACATGCATAAACTTCATAGATTCCTCAATCACAGGTGCAAATGTTCTTTGTATATAATGGGTAACATAAAGAGTAGGGTTAAAATTCCTTACATAAGTAGTTTTTGATATTGAAGAAGTGGAGCCTCATCCTTATAACCAACGTCATATGTATCATATGAAGAGAACATGTTTGAAGATTTGAAAAATTTAGTTGATTTTGAGGAAGATGACATAGTGTGCTCATCTACATATCCTAGCCCTCTCTTGTCTCCAGTTGGCTTTTCATAGTCCAAAACTTTGTTCAACCTTTGAGCTCCAATTGTTAACCTCCTTATTGCTTTCTTTGATTGCTCAAGTTCCTACATAAGATTCTTGTTTTCCTATTTAACATATACAAGAGTTGAATTCAAAATATTAGCATGTTCAAATAGTTCAATTTTTTTCTTTTTCTATATTGGAAGAATTTTCAAAGGGTTTTAATTTGTCAATTATTTTTGCTACTTTTCTTTTGCATTTTATATAATCTATGAATATTTCATTAATACTAGGGACATTAAATTTGTTAAGTAGAAATTCAACATCACTTTCCTCATCATTTGAGTCAATGTCAGACTTACTGGATTATTCACCAATAATTATAGTAAATGCCAAGCAGTTGGTGCCAGATTAAATTGGATTATCATTATCACTGCCAGAATCAATAAGTGTAGCATTGAAATCTCTTCTAGTTTTTTTCTTATTGTTTTCACATTCAATTGAAAAGTGACTAAAACCTATACATTCAAAACATTAAAGTCCAATGGGTTTAGATTTCTTACCATCAAAACTCATAGATTTGAATTTCTCAAATTCATATCCTTTTAACAACTTGATTGTTCTTTCTTTTGAGGATTCTTTTTGTTAAATATTTTGTTCAATCTTCTAGTTAAGAGTACTAATTCTTCATCATCATCGTTACTATCTTTATCACCATCATCGGTCGTGCTAGTTTTGAAAATAATACCTATGCTCTTCGGAGTGTTCAAAAGCTCATCTCAAAGGTTTGAAGTGATCAAACAAGTTCTTCTATTTTGATGGTGTCCATATCCTTACTTTCATCAATGGTGATGACCTTTTCATGGAAGCGATCTATTGGCGAGCAAAGAATCTTCCAAACTATTCTGAAATCATCAATTTTCTCTTCAAGATTGGCAGATGTGTTAGTAATATCACATTATCTTGCATAAAATTTAGAAAAAAAAATCATCTTTTTTTATCATAATATTCTCAAATTGAGTATTGAGCATGCGAAGTTATGTTCGTTTAACTTGTGAGGTACCCTCGTGGGAAACCTCCAAAATATCCCAAGCATGCCTAACAGTTTCAACATGAGAAATACGACAAAACTCATAAGAAGACACAACACTAAAAATAGCATTAATATTCTTTTGATTTCAGTTACAACCAATTTTATCTTTAGTGGTCTAGTATTTCCTAATTTTAGGAGTAACAATATTATCTTCAATAACCGTAAGTGGTTTCCAACCATAAAGTATAGACTTATAGACTGTAGAAAGGCTCTCATATAAGCCTTCTAATATGGGTAATTAGACCCATCAAAGTAAGGTGCACAAATTGTAGATGAAAACTCTCTTAAATGATCCATAACAAGGTCTTAAGCATACTAAGTATATCTAATGACCACTCTGATACCAATTGAAAATTCGTTTATTTAGTTATGGATCTAATTATTTAATTAGCAAAATATCAGTGAAAGTATGACAAATTAAAAATTCGTAGAACATCCAGACAAGTAACTGCATGTAAATAAAATAATGTAGAAAATAAGATCAGTACATGAGATTTTTAGGTAGAAACAACTTAGACTGTACCAATGACCTAAGAGGAAAACTACCAGTCCACTGGATTACCTAACTATCCACTATGAAAAATAAGTATCCAATTATAAGGCTAAGACTCAAATTATTCAGATAGGTAATGCCCCCAATTAACCTACTTATAAGCCACTACTTTCATCATAGTCTCTACAAGAAAGGCGTTCGGATTCGAACCAATGTTTTGATAAACTTGAGTCCCACGAGTTAATTGAACATGTACTGATGTCACCTGAAAAGTTAGCATATAAACACAAGTGAAAGTATTTTTCCTAGAGCAGATTCAATAATAAACAAACCTAACTAATTAATTTAATTAATACACTACTACAATATTGATATATGACCTCAGTTTTTAACCGTGACCGTAGGTCTATGGCTATTGTTATAAGAACCGAGGCCTAAGTGAGAAGGACCATAGATTGTTACTTATAACCTCGATCATTATATTAAAATTAAGAATGAAATTATATTTGAGTTTTTATATGCACTAAAACATAATATAAACTTACTACACTAAAAAAAATGGAAAAGATGTTTGGTAAAGTAATCAATTATTATTTCCATGGAAGAAAAGAAAAAATGAGGAGTAATAGTTCTTTGAAAACAATATGATCAGTAACACCAACCTGCCAATAGCCTTTTTTAGTGACAGGAACATATGTATGGCTCCCTTTGAAATGCTTATAATCAATACCACTAAAAACAATCTCACCTTGTGGCATTGAAAATTTATAGAGTTCAAGACCTATGTCTACTAAGCTTCGTTTCAAAGATTGATAGTTTAGAACTAAAATTTTACAGAAAGCTTAGAGAAATGTAATACCACACTGGTGTAACAAGAAAAAGAGACAGTACATGTCAAAGACTCAAAGACATGTGAAACACAAAAACAAGCAGAAAGCAAAGTAAGCATATCATGGTATCATTTAGGTTGAAGCCATTTTGAATAAGAGAAATTTGACAGTGGCGTACCTCTTCTACCAACGATTTAAATACATTAAAGGGAATAATCCATTCAGGACAATTAAGAGCGTCTTGCCACAACATGAACAACAGATTAGAAAAACTAATTTATACAATTGTTAGCATTTATTTTAATCAATAAAAAATTAATATAAAACTTCTTACAAACATACCTCCAAATGACATTTGTACTTTAATCAAAGGACCCACAAACCCTAATTTAATGTTTTTTGCTCAAGGATCAAATTTCAATAATAATCATCACATACATGAAATGATATATTAAAAAAGATAGGATATCACACATACTCGAAGCTGGTTCAGGAGAAAAAACAAAAACAAATGGTCAACGAGGTGCAAGATAGGGGAAAAAGAAGAAGAAATTAGGGTCGTGCACGATAATGAAACCAGCTACTCAAACGAGTTGTCGAGCAAAAAGGAAGAAAAGAGGAGAAAGAAGGAGATCAGCTGGGTCGAGCGAGCTGCTAGGGAAAAGGAAAATAAAATAAAATAAAAAAGAGGGAAAAACACGAGGGATGGAGTTGCTAGGGAAAAGGAAAAGAAAATAAAAAAGAGAGTGGCTAGGGAAAAAATGCAAGGGATGGAGCAACTGGGGAAAAAGAAAAGAAAAGAAAAAAAGAGAAGAAAAAAATGAGAGGAAAAAGGAAAAAAAAGAAAAAAAGAAAAAATTAGAAGAGAAAAAGAAAAGAATTTGGTATGGAAATTTGGTGTTTGGTATAAAAGAGATAAAATACATGAAATTAAATTAATATAAAAATGAAAAAATTGTAAAGTAATTTTTGTATTTTTTTAAATGAATAACTCACAGTATATTATTTGATTTCGGTTTTAAAAAGATTGAAAACTCTATTATTTTAATTATGATCACAGTTATTTAACAATCGTGACTATATAAATTTGTTTATATTTAAATAATTTTTATAGTTTAACTTATGACTACGTTTATTGATAAAAATGAAGCTATATGTATACATTGTAGCCTTCATTTTCATTAGACCATGACTATAACCTTATGGTATTGGTTTTTAAAAAAATAAAGGCTAAATGTTTTATACCAAAGATCACTATTTTAATAGTGATATATCAAATAAATTTATACCAAACAGTTTAAAAGCGCAATATCTCAATTATCTTAGGCTCAATCGATCTAATACTTGACCAATTAAGTATTAATTCCTCGATCAATCTAATCATATAAATAATTAATTCAACGTGTTATATAGCTCAATCAATTTAATCACTACTTAATCAATCAAGTAGTTTATTTTCATATTGTTCTTATATGTTTAATTTGCAATCTAACGGATATGAAAATAGAGATATACCTAAGATATGATCGTTGAGGCCCGATAGTTTCTTTGGTTTGAAAATATTATTCTAAGACATACCTAAAAACTAAAATTACAATTATATGTTTTATTCATGAATTCACCAACACTCACATAAATTTTACATAAATGTTATACTAACCAATTCGTTTGATGTAATTGTCCAAGCTCTTGTTCAAGCTACAAAGTATCCTTTACCTTCCCCACATATATGTATTCATTCCTAATCGGAATAGGAAATAACTCATACACGTGATTGACTTATATACACTTACTCGTGCATTATATTTTCCAAGAGGTATATGATCCACTAGCTCTAATGGGTCATTTGTCAGGTAATCTTTACCCATAACCATAATATTAATCACATCTTTCAATGTTATCTCACACACAATTCCTTTAAGACATGATCATTAGTTAAAAAAATTATATCATTCAAAACTAATAGGTTTGATAATAGAATACTTCTATTCAAAACATTAAAAGAAAAATCAATAAATAACATGCATTTATGTATACATACGTTTAACAAGTTAAGTTTCTCTCTTATGTCATGCCAGGACTTTCTCTGCCTAACTTAAGAGAATGATTATTTTCCAACAACTTAAAAACTTGCTATCTAAATTTTTTTCCTCATCTATTCCCTTATTTTTCTCTTCTTTCTTCCATCAAGTTGTTCGTTCATAAATTACTTAAGCAATGCCACTCCAAACCTAGCTCATCTAACACTTTGGGGTGCTCTTTCATCCCTGATGACATAATCAATATGTCACTGTGTCTCTCCTTACGAAGTAAGAATATATATATTAGTAAAATTGTACTTCAATTATACATGAGATCAACGTATATAAATATATAGTTTACCATTCGTTCTGACACTAATGTTGTCTCTTCAGTATCTCTCAAGAATGTCTCCCAAGAATAATTACAGCAGTATAATTTACCTTTTATAATAGTAAAAGGTTATATATGGATAACTAAAATTATCAATTTACTTACCAATTTTTCTTTTTTATTAATAAAGATATATCGATTCATATGTGTTAAATAAATAACTTGCTATTAGTTTATTTTGTTCGATTAAATCTTTTAATTCATATGGATAAATATAATTAGCTTGATAAATAAGTTATCTCATAAATATTTAAACACTCATCAATTTATTTTGCTGGATTAAATCTTTCAATTTATATAGATAAATGTAATTAGTTTGATAAATAAGATAAATGTAATTAGTTTGATAAATAAGATAAATGTAATTAGTTTGATAAATAAGATAAATGTAATTAGTTTGATAAATAAGTTATCCCACAAATATTTAGACACTTATCAATTTACAACAAATGTGATGTTAACACATTATTTGAGGCTTAAATATTTAAAATTGAGATGTGTAGCATTACTCAATGACAAGTGAGCAACATATTATCCTTATTTTTGATGGCATGTCCCTTATTAAAAAAATTACAACTCTGCTATACGACATGAGAAATCCCTCATTCTTAGTCAATTTCATTTTCTATCTTTTGAACCAATTTAAATAATTTTCCATTTTCTATCTTGTACCTAAATCATTTCTTGCTTTTAATGATTTTTGTTGTTTTCTTAGTTGCACACAAAATTTCCAATTATCAGATAAGAAAATATTTACCCTCGTTCATCATTATGTATATATTTAAATTCACATTTAATGATAATTGAAAAATATGTATATTGAAACTAAGTAAATAAGGTGCTCTTAATTTGTAACATACATTGACATGCATATATTTGTTCAATTTGGGGATAAGACTCGCTATAAAAATCAACTCGATGCATGTTAAAGTACCAATTTGACTAATAACTTTGCAAAGTAAGCTATTTTATAGTTTGATTAATTTGGTATTCTAAACTTGATTATTTATCAAATTAGTCCTTTTTTTTTTAATTTCATTAATAACTCATTTTCATTATTTCTCATTAATAATGGTAAAAAACAAAAACCATTTACGATACGTGTATTTCTTTAATCATTATTTTAATTATTCACAAAACATGTATATTATGTAGCTACTTTTTTATTATTTTATTGATTATATTGAAAATTTATAAGAATTAAAAGACATTGTTAACTTAGTACTACATGTATATTATGTAGCTACTTTTTTATTGTTTTATTGATTATATTGAAAATTTATAAGAATTAAAAGACATTGTTAACTTAGTAGTACTACAATTTTATTTTTCATATCTTTTTTTATCTAATCTCGTTTAAAAAATGTATTAATTTATTACAATTTGTCATTTGATTGAAAAAAAGTCATGTAATAATATATATTTGATATTCAGAGGACATTTTAAAATAATCAATTAGTTAAATGGTATTTGAAATGATATTTTGAGATAATAATTAATTATTTAAAAATATCTTTTAATTATCACATTTGTATTACTATACATATAAAAAATTATCAATTGTATCAAATTAGAACCATTTTTAAAATACCACTAAGGTGCACCTCAAAAATCGAGATAAAAAAATAATAATAAAAGTAGATTTATGATAATACTAAAATAACAAACTAATCAAAAGATAATATATCAATTTCAACCAATTAAAAAAGATAAATATATGAGATTAAATTAATCTAAATAGAAAATAGAATGTGTTCTCAAAGGCACGGTATTTTTCTTTTCTTTTCATTTACGTTAGTCTCTAACTTTTTATCCAAAATATACTTTGGTGCTTAACATTTCAAATCATATTATATAACCCATAAGTTTTAAAAACTTTATAGATACGTTGTTTTTTAAATGTTTGATTTACTCCTTAATCTTTTTTACATATTATTTATGATGATTTACTTATCTTAATTCAAATATCATCAAGCCAATTCAAGAAAAATATCACAAATATCTTTAAATTAAGTTATTGATATAATTTGATCCCTAGCCTCTTATGTCTATAAATGATATTATTTAGTTATCTTTATTAAATAAAATGAAATATTAAGAATAAGTTGCATTATTTTAATAACTTTTATATCAACATTTTATTTCCTTCTCCCAAGTGACTTAAATACAATAAAAATGAGAGTTTAACAATGATAAAATAACAATTAATATGAAAAAATTCACAAATTATTTATTGATTGTTATTATTTTATTAGTTATTAATTTTAAAAAAAAATTAAAATACACATTTAAATAAATTTTGTTAGAATATTATTGTTAATTTTTACTTAAATAATTCAATATTGAATTTCACTTTTACCCTTTAATAATACTTGTGTTTTAATGCATTTTAATGACTTGATAGAAAGAAATAATGCTTAAAGAAAATTTATTAAAATAATATAATTTTTTTCTTAAATGACTTTTTTATTGTATTAAAATGATATAATGATATCATTTTAGGTTTATCAATTATTCTAATGATACAAATATCTACTGTGATTTATTCACTAGAGAGAAGAACGTAGAAGATAAAATAAAAAATAAAGTATTGGATATGGGATCCCCATTTTAATGGCACACGATAATATAAGAATAATAAAAAATAAAGTATTGAGTATGGGATCCCTATTTTAATGTCACAGGATAATATAAGAATTATGATTGTATTACCTATCTTATTTTCCAAAATTTTATACCTTTTTATTATAATTTTATAAAAATATATTTATATTTTTAAAAAAAAATCAAAACATGCAGTTGTTTAAACTTAAATAAATCTTTAAATATAAAGCATTATAAATTTACTACTAATTATATTATAGTACCTATTATTTTAAAGGCAATTTTTTTAACAATGTAAAAAAAACCTTATTATTTAATAATTTATTAATAATAATGATTTAAAATTTTTATTTACAATTATATCTTTTAAATGATTTAATTTTAATATTAAAATTAAATCTAAGAAACGTTTTTTTTTAAATCATCTAAAATTATAATATAGACATTCGTACAAGGATTCTCCTACTACATTTGAAAGATTCCATTATTTTTCATAAAAACATTTAAGTGAGGATTTGGTAAAAATTGTTACTCATAGACGTGAAATAGAGCATCCTCTCCAAATTTAGGATTTCTTTTTTTATATTGAAATTTTTTTACTTATAAATAAATCATGATAAATTAAATCTTTAATAACCAAATACTTATAAAATTTTAACTATATTTATTTAATTTATAATTAAATTTAATAATCTTGGGTAGTTAAAATATTTATTTATTTATTAATAAAAATATTTTTTTTATCATCACCTAGTTTATTTAATTATAAATTTTATAAATATTAATATGTTTTAAAAAAATAAAAATTAAAGATACCTAAAATAGGGAGGATACTTTTCGAATCCCCTACCACTTGGAGGAATATTATTTATCCACCCCTTAACCAAATAAACGCAAGCCACCCAAACCACAAGACCATTAAGACCATAGATAACGATCACTTTCTCACTCATATATGGTTCAAAATTGCTGAATTCCGTATGTAATGTTGGAATATTATGGATCAAAACTCTCAAAATTCAAGAACACTCAAAAACAATTTTTCAGAAACACTCAGAAACTCTTAAATTTTTGTTTTTGATTTCTTTAACTTGATTATTACATTTCTACTAAGAGGTATTTATAAAAACAACTAATAAATCTAAGTCATACAATATAAACCTACCAAAACAATCTAAACCATGCACTTATCTTTTTACCTAACCCATTGATTTTTCTTCTTCCCACCAACCATGAGTTGTATCCTTATCAATCCAGATCATCACTATAGAAGCTTCCACGAGCTGGACTTCAAATGGGCTAGAATATTCCAAAGTTTTTTTTTATTTCTTTGGGCTTGTAAACAAGTTTACAAACCAACACTCTCCCTTAAACTTGTTTTATGATGCAGAGCAAATTTCTCAATCTGACAAAGTCTTCTTGCTTGAATGATTTAGTGAAGATGTCGTCAATTTGATCTTGTGATTTTACATACTCGAGTTGTACATCCTTTCTTGTGATGCACTCCCTGATGTAATGATATCGAGTATCTATGTGTTTACTTCGATCATGGAAAACATGATTTTTAGCTAAGGCAATGGTTGACTTGTTATCGATACAAATTTTAGTTGGCTCTTCTTGTGTCATACTTAGCTCCTTTAACAAGTTTCTCAGCCAAATTGCATGGCAAACACATGAGGTAGCTGCTACATATTCTGCTTCACAGCTAGACAAGGTGACAATCGGTTGCTTTTTCGACATCCATGTAAAAGCAGTATCTCCCATGAAAAACGCAAATCCGGAAGTGCTTTTTTGATCGTCTATATCTCCACCAAAATCATTATCACTATATCCAACAAGCTTGTAATCATTAGAAGGTGAATAGAACAAGCTAAAATTAATTGTACCTTTTAGATAGCGTAGGATTCTTTTTGCAGCTTTGAAATGGGTGATTATCGGTTTCTCCATATAACGGCTAATCAATCCAATGACATACAAGATGGCAGGCCTTGTGCATGTGAGATAACGCAGACTTCCAACTAAACTTTTGTTGGATCCATACTTTCACCATCTTCATGCTTGGATAGTTTGATTCCATATTCCACTGGTGTGTTGATCGGCTTGGAATCGTTCATCTTGAACTTCTTTAGTATCTCCCTTGCATAGCTTTCTTGAGAGATGAATATGCCTTCTTCCTTTTGCCTCACTTCAATTCCAAGGTAGTATGCCATTAACCTGATATCTGTCATTTCAAACTCTCGGGTCATCACCTTCTTAAAATCTTCAAATAGCTTCGGATTACTTCCAGTGAAGATGAGATCATCTACGTATAGACAAACAATTAGAATATCGCCATCTTCAATCTTGACGTAGAGTGAATATTCATAGGGACACTTGGTGAAGTTGTTCTCCATAAAGTACTTGTCGATGCGGTTATTCCATGCTCTTGGTGTTTGCTTTAACCCATAAAGAGCTTTCTTCAACTTCAATACCTTGTCTTTGTGACCTTTTTCTTCATAGTCTAATGGTTGCTTAATGTAGACTTCTTCTTCAAGGACTCTGTTTAGAAAAGCAGATTTTACATTCATTTGATATATCTTCCACTTATTTTGAGCTGCCAAAGAAATGATTAGTCTTATAGTTTCTAATCGAGCAACAGGAGCAAATACCTCATCATAGTCAATTCCAGCCTTTTGACTATATCCTTTTGCTACTAGCCTCGCCTTGTGTCTTTCAATCTCTCCCTTAGCATTCCTCTTTGTCTTATACACCCATTTGACATCTATTACCTTATGCCCTTTGGGTAGTGAAACAGGTTCCCATGTGTCGTTCTTCTCTATTGCATTGATTTCTTCATTCATCGCATCTCTCCACTTCTTTTCTTGTATAGCTTCTTGAAAGCTTAGTGGTTCACAATCAGCAAAGAGACAAAATAAGGTAAGATTATCTTGTCGTTCTGTTACCTCATAAAGATCTTGGAAATTTCGTGTACGTGTCACGACTCTTTCACTTCCACTTGAAGATGATGACGGATCTTCATGAGTGGTTGACATTGGTGAAGTAGGTGGAGTCGTTGGCTCTTGTTGAATTTCTACAGATTGCTCCCTCATTGTCTGCTCATCTTCTTTAAACTGAGGAAAGAAATTGAAGTTATCTGCATGAGAGTAAAAATCTCATTCTCCTTCTTCGTTGAATACCACATCTCGACTAATCACAATCTTCTTATTGTGTGGGTTGTACAACTTATAGCCCTTTGAATTAGCATCATAACCGATGAAGATAAAACTATCGCTTTTATATTCAAGCTTCGTTCTTCTCTCATCCGGTACATGAACATGGGCTATACTTCCAAAGACTCTTAGGTGGGAAATACCAGACTTTCTTCCACTCCATGCCTCTTGTGGTGTCTTTCCCCATACACTTCTTGTTGGAGATCGGTTTGACAAGTAAGTTCTACTACTTCTACCCAAAACTCTTTGGGTAGTTTCTTGCTTTTAAGCATGCTTCGTGCCATATTGAGGATTGTTCGGTTCTTTCTTTCAGCTACACCATTCTGTTGGGGGGATCTTGGCACTTTTAAAGATCTATGAATTCCATTTTCTTCACAGAACTCTCGAAACTCCTTGGATGTAAATTCTTCACCTCGGTCTGATCTCATGGCTTTGATTTTGCTACCACTTTCTCTCTCCACTGTAGCTTGAACCTCTTGAATACTTCAAAAACTTCTGATTTCTGTTTCAAGAAATATACCCAAGTTTTTCTTGAAAAACCATCAATAAAAACAATAAAATAGTTACTGTTACCGAGAGAACTAGGCTTGATCGGTCCGCACACATCAGTATGGATTAGCTCGAGTGGCTTCTTGGCTCTTGAGTCTGACTCCTTTGGAAAGATTTTTCGGAATTTCTTTCCAAGTAGGCACCCTTCACAAAGTTGATCAGGATGGTTAATGCAAGGTAGTCCCTTCACCATCTCCTTCTTAGACAACAACTCCAATCCTCCAAAATTGAGATGTCCGAATCGAAATGCCATAGCCACGATGCATCTTTATAGCAGGTTTTCAGAAACTTTGCAATGTCATTTTGTATGTTCATCAAGAACATTCTATTCTTTGACATCGGCACGTTAGCAATGAGGTTATTCTTATCATCTTTTATAGAAAAATTACAATCCTTCGTATAAATATCATAACCTTTCTCTAACAATTGTCCTAAACTTAAGATGTTACTTTTCATATTTGGGACATAGTAAACATTGGAAATAAATTGATGTTGCCCATCTTTCAAACAAATAAGAATGTTACCTCTTCCTTTCACTATTACGTTTGAATCATCTCCAAATGAGACATTTCCACTTACTAACTCATCTAGTTCCACGAACATGTCTTTCCTTCCACACATATGGTTGCTTGTACCGCTTTCAAGATACCAGGCATTTGGTTGACTACTATCACCCTCATTCCGTGCTAGAAAAAGAGTGTCTTTCTAATCGGTGTTCTCCTCTATGTAGTTGATTTTCTCATCTACTCTATTATTGGGAGCTCTACATTCTGAAGCATAATGTCCAAATTTCTGACAATTATAGCATTGAACTTGAGATTTGTCATACCTTGAGTTCATATTACCTCTTCCTTGACTTTGTGTTGAGCTTTCTGCTCTCTCAAAGTTGTTGGAATTGTTGTTGTAATTCCAACCTCGTCCACGGCCTCTACTTCTACCTCGGCCACGTTGGTTTCTGTCATTGCCTTGGCTTTCATGCTTATCTTTGAATTGCATCTTGAAGAGTTGCTCAGTGATCCCTTTCTTCTTCTTATGCTTTTCTTCATATGCTTGTAATGACCCATTGAGTTCATCAATGATCATTTCTTCCAAATCTTTTGTTTCCTCAATCGTCACGACGATGTGTTCAAATTTGGAATCTAATGAACGAAATATATTTTCCATTATTCTAACATCTCCCAACATCTCACCATTTCTTTTTAATTGATTAGAAACAACTGCGACTCTTGAGAAATAGTCGGAAATAGATTCGGAAGCTTTCATATGTAGAGATTCAAACTCACCTCTAAATGTTTGGAGATGAACCTTCTTCACTTTCTTGGCTTCTTTGAAAGAAACTTGAAACTTATTCCACGCTACTTTGGAAGATGTTGCATCTGAAATCTTCTCAAACTCATCATCATTTAAGGCTTGATAGATAAGAAAGAGGGCTTTCTTGTCTCTCTTTCTCAAATCCTTCAAAGATTCCTTTTGCACTTGCGTTAGAGTAGCTTCATTGTCTGGCTCACTTAAGAATTTCTCTACGACTTCCCACGTATCATGTGCACCTAAAAGAGCCTTCATCTTGATACTCCAATTATCATAGTTTTCGTTATTAAGTGTCGGGACTTGAAACGATGACATACCTCCTCTTGACATAACTCTCAATATAGTGAGAATTTGTAAATTCTGATCACACAGATGGATTCAGAACGTCAAAAAACCTTAGGAGGAACTCCAGTGAAAATCTGAATTTTGTTTGGTCAACGATCAAAGTCAACTTTTGGTCAACTATCTCGGTGGCTCGGTTAGCAGCTCGGTCAACAGGCTTCACGGCTTGGCGGCTCGATCAATAGCTCGGTCAACAGACTCACGACTTGGTCAACTCGGCTCCAACTCGGTTGACTCAGTGAGTTAACTCATTTTCTGGCAGAAAACTTCCGAAGGATCGTGGCGGCGCGTCCGAACTCTGATCGGGATTATTCTTGCAGTGTTGGAATATTATGGATCAAAATTCTCAAAACTCAAGAACACTCAAGAACAATTTTCTAGAAACTCTCAAATTTTGTTTCTGATTTTTTTAACTTAATTATTACATTGTTACTGAGAGTTATTTATAGAAACAACTAATAAATCTAAGTCATAAAATATAAATCTACCAAAATAATCTAAACCATATATTTATCTTCTTACTTAACCCATTAATTTTTCTTCTTCCCACCAACCATGAACTTTATCCTTATCAATTCAGATCATCACCATAGAAGCTTTCATGAGCTGGAATTCAAATGTACTAGAATATTTCAAAGTTTGTTTTTGATTTCTTTAGACTTGTAAACAAGTTTACAAACCAACATGAAAGTCATTGTTTCCTCTCCCTCTCTCTCCGCTTTCTTTATTAACAAAACTTCTTGAAAGAAAACCCTTTTCTCTTCCTGTTTCCAACCCAAGTCAAATCTTCCCTTCCTCTCAAAACCCATCACTTCAATCACCAAAAATCACTCATTTCAATCATCAAAACCATCTTTTGCATTACCCACACGTAATTGGTTTTCTTACGTCCAACAAGGACTCGCACTCTCTCTAGCACTCAATTTTAGCTCAGTTTCGCTCTGTGGCAATGGATTAGCATCTGAATTTGATGTACTCAATGAGCGGCCACCCAAAGAATCCTATGTTGTTGATGATACTGGCACTCTTAGTCGTGTGACAAAGTTGGATGTGAAGAGTTTGTTATCATATTAATTTCATAACTGTCAGAAAGCTCACTGTGAGTTTTTTTTATATCACAATATCATTTTTTTTCAAATGAATGCATTCATTTATTATTTGATTATCCATTAAACAACATTTTGATGACTCAAAGAGCTAGAAGAACTGATCCAGCATAGAATTAGAAAATTGTTGGTTCTTTCGGTCCATTTTGAGGGGCTTTTCTTAGAATAAAATTGGGATAAGGGATCTTGGTATTTATTTGAAGAAGGATCATTCATTCATATGTCAAACCCTAGTTCTATCTTAGTTCTTTTCAAATTTTGGAAAACACTTATGTTAGAAATTGTCAAAACACTCGTCAAATACCAGCTCATTTGAAAACACTTTAGCTCTTAAGTAGAAGTATTTTCAAAAGGGGCCTTTAATTGGTCATGAGAGTAAAGAAAACAGTGGTAAAATTTTCTTGCAAATATATATATGCTAAAATGCAACATCTGCTCTAAATCATTTATAGTTTTTCAAACTTTTAAATAAAACTTAGGCAGATTCTTAAATTTTTAAATATTATAATTTAATTAATTTTTAAAATTATACACATAGATCCTAATTTAGTTACTAAAAAACATATTTATGAATTAAAAATTTAGTATATATATGTAAAATTTTAAAAGTTTTAAGACTTAATCGTATGATTTAAAAGTTTAAGTTTTAAGAATTAAATTATACGTTTAAAAAGTCTTAAAACTATGTATCAATTTAGTTAAAATTTGGTACAAATCTTGACTTTAGTCAATCTCCCTTTTTTTATTTTTTTTTTATTTTCCTATACCCATTTATCTGTTCCTATGGCTCAATACTATGCTTATTTCTCCAAGGTATTTTTACAATATCTTTTTCGCTTTCAGATTATTTCTTCTGAACTTCTTTAAGACATTCATGACTTTAAGTCATACAGATAACTTGTTTAATATCTTTGTTGAGAAATTTTCATCCCTTGGAAAACGACTGAGTTTTTCTATGTAAATATTTAAGGCAACTAAAAGAACTAAGTAGCCTATTAGTTTGGTGTACCCAAGTCCCGTATATTGTAAGACAAACCTCACGGGCATGCAGGATTTGTAGTATAAACATTTTCACTTAAAATTTTTCTGCAAAGTAGAGAGCATTCTGGACAACTATTTCCTTGTCGAGTTTCTTTGGTTTCATTGGAGTTTATGGATTTATCAAAGGGAAAATTGAGAACGAGTGTTTTTTTTTTAAAAAGTGATTTAAGTTAGAAGTGGTTTCAAGATAACATGCTTTTAGGAATAAGCACATGATTTGTGCTTCCTAACTCAAAATATACCTTCTAAGTTTTAAAAGCACTTCTGACAAAGTTCTTCATGTTTGGTTCAGAATCACTTATTGTCTCTAGAAATGTTTTAATAGAGCCGCAAAAGTATAAACAAACTGACCCTTTACTAATGTATGTACATCCAAAGTCGAATGATGATGTGCTAATGCTACATTTGGCACTGAAAATACACTTCTCAAGACTTACTTCCAATTTGGATTCACTTACTAGTATACGACATTGTACAAAAGAGAAAAATGGAACAATGATGTGAATAGCCATACTTAATCTTTAAAACTTTAGCTTTAGTAGAAAAGGCATTTTGTCTGAGAAAGGGGGATCAGAGTATTTTCCAGTGAGTATTTGCGAGGAAACAAACTGATTTGCAGCTTCTGTGTAATGAATTCCATCCCAATTGACATACTCTGAGCTGTCACTGCATGCTTGAGCTGTTACTGACATTTCGTTCAAGATCTTTGTTTTTCCACAGGATACTTGACTATCATAATTGAGCGGTGGTCCTCCATATCCACAACAAGCCATAATTGGTTGTTCAAATCCTGCAGATTATTATTATTCATACCAGATCAATGTCCTTATCATATGATTGTGTAGAAACTACCTTTTAAGGTTTAAAACCATACTTGGCTTTGACATATAAAGTTGATGATCTAAGCAAGTTTCTAGCAAAACCATACCATATTTGGAGTAATTTGCAATGAGGTTGGATTTTATGGTGAATATATCAACATATGTAACATTTACATCAAAATATTGACCCTGCAACTTCTTAGAGAGAGCATGTAGCTGCAAATTGAATAGTTTAGCAGCTTGATTTTGCGAGCTAACACATCCTAGGCCATCTAGCTTTGATGGGTCAGTTCCAAATTTAGCAACATTCTGCGGCAAGCATCCAAGAGGACCGGTGTTATGTATCCAAAAGTTTCTGGCTCCTTGGTCATACAATTTCTGAAATGCAAGAAACTTAATCAGACCGAGTGATAATTCAATGTTAAATTGATTGCAAGTTTGCATCGATATTGTGAAGAGATTTCGTCGAAATTGAATCGCAAAAGTAATGATCTTTTATTTAAAGTTGAAAAAAGTGATACCTTTACTCCTGCTTCAAATTCTTCCAAAATTGATGGAATATAGGCTAGTGTTTGATCCAATGTTTTGTAATAAAATGAACCAGCAAGATCATTCTGGCCTATATCGAACATGTAAAGTCCCTTATTGAAAAAGTCTTCTGCTGGCAAATAATTTTCAAGTTTCATTCCTGAAAGAAATCGAGAATGGTTATAAGTCATCTGCAGCTAAAAATTTGTCATGGGTTTTCAGAATTAAAGAAGCAGAATCTATGAACACAAACCTTTAGAAAGCAATTCAATAACCCGATTTTTAAATCTCAAGAACTGATCTACTTGAACTCCAAATGAAAATGGAGAAATTGACATTGCGGTTGCTGGCATTATGGTAGACCCAGCAGCAGCAAAATTACATCCTTTTCGAAAACTGGGCACGCCAATCGAATCCAAATAGGCCTTTAGAAATGGAAGATCCATAGCATCCACTGCAACATCATATTCAATATGTAAGTAAAAATGAATCACTTATCCAAGTAGGCCTTTAGAAATGGAAGATCCATGCATCCACTGTAACATCACATTCAATATGCAAGTAAAAACGAATCGCTTATGAGCATTATGATCAACAAAGACAATAAACTTGAAAACAGAGGAAGAGAATACGGGAATAAGAACAATTGTAGCTAAACAGATCTTTACTAAGAAAATCAATGATTAAACGGCCATCACTATATCTCCCAGCTGGTTGTTTGAAATAACTCTGACCATTTGGAGGATTTAGGGATTCAATCCCAGCAGAAACAAGATTTCCAGTATCAGAATTTGAATCACCAAAATTCAAAACCGCAGGAAAATTAAATTGAATGGATCTCACAAGAGGCAATAAAGAGATCAACACTATGGTTACGATTAAGAGAACACGGGCCTTAGAAGCCATGGGTGGTTCAAGAGAGGTGGTTAGATTCATTTACATAGAAGCTGCAATCTTATACTATAACAACAACTGATGACGTTTGGTAGACCAAAGGTGTTGGTGAGGCGTTGCTATTAGAATTTGAGCTGCCAAAAGAAAACAATATAATAATAATAATAAAATAGGTAAAACATTTTAAGCATTTTTTAGAGCTCTGTTATAAAGGTTTAGGTGTAAATAGAAAATTATTTCATTTAAGTGCATATATGATTTAGTTATTTAACATGATTTTACTTTTAAATTCTATAATAAAAAAAAATATATGTTCATTTTCATAAAAGAAAAATAAACATATGTTATCTCTTGAGGAGTATTAAAAATAAAACTTCATATATGAATAGGATTATAGAATTTTTTTTTAATACTTAAAATCACTTGATTTTATGTACTTTTTTTTTTTTTACTAAAATCACTCGGAGGTGAGACTTACCACGGCTTTATTACAATAGTGGTATGCCTTAATTCGGAGAGATTTTGGTAAAAAAATAAAATTTGTGGTAAGATATTAATCTAGTGTGGGAAGACATTGGCCTAATGTGAAAATGCTTACAATTAACATCTAATGTCGTGATAAGACTTACCATGACAAGGCAATATCTTACCACAACAGTGATAAGCTTTATCTCGGGGAAATTTTTAGTAAAAATAAAATACATGGTAAGGCATTGACTCACTTGGAAAAACTTACCACTAGCATCCAATGTCATGATAATGCTTATCATGACAAGACAATACCTTACCACATCAATAGTATTTGTACTTGTACTTCATTATGTTTAAAATATTCAAATGTGAAAAGTAAATGTGTGAACTTTACTAAGAAAATCTACGATAAGACAACCATTGCAGAATCGTCCAAATGGGGATTTAAAGTAAGACTGTCCATTATTAGACAAGTGAAGGACTAAACCCAAAGCAACAAGGTTTCAATGTCAGAGTTTAAATCACCAAAGTTGAAAAATGTAGGATAGTTAAAGTTTATGGAGTTTACAAAGGGAAAAGGAAGGTAGAATAAGGTTTTGAAGACATGGTGTGTTTAAAGCCACAGTTAAATAAGTCATTTTTATTGAAAAGTATGTTGTACAATTACTCAATATAAAAGAACTAGTTGACATAATAGCAATTAAAATGGAGTATAGTAGAGAAAAAGATGAAAGTATTATTACCGTACAACAAGAAGAAGAAATACAACATGAAATAATATAAAGATTAATAGCAAAGAAGTTTGTAATTTATATTGATATCAATAACTATATAAAATAAAACAAAAAGACTTTGTAGAATCATGTAATATATGGAAGCTATATATAGAGATAATATTTGATTAACAAGTATACGCGTTGTTCACATTTAGAGAAATGATACTTGATTAGCAAGTATACTTATTGCTCACACTTAGAGAAATAAATACTTGATTAGCAAGTATACTTGTTGCTCATACCAAAATAAATAATATTTGATTAACAAGTATACTTGTTACACTAAGATAAATAATACTTGATTAGCTAGCATACATGTTGTTCACACTAAGATGTAATGTTAACTAGTTATATACTATTTATCTAATCATCAATCCATTCATATTAATCACTTGATTTGCTACTTGTAATAGCTTATAAGTCCTGTTTAACTCCAACATCTCCTTCAAACTTAGTGTAATGTAAATGACACAGAATTTTCTTTGATGATAATTGAAACGTTGAAGTGATAGCGGTTTAGTAAAGATGTTTGTTGGTTGATGAACAGAAGGAACATGGTGCACTTGTAATGTATTAGATACTACATTTTTATACATAAAGTGAAGATCAAGTTTAACATGTTTACTGCAAGCATGTTGAATCAGATTGGTTACAAGTGAGACAATACTAAGATTGTCACACCAAATGTTTGGTGAATCAAAAATATGAACCTTTAATTCATATAGCAAAGTAGTAAGCCACATAAATTCAAGGGTGTTATCAGCTAATGCATGATACTTAGACTCTATGCTTGATCTTGACACAACAGTTTGTTTTCTAAAACGTTGTATAATATGATTAAAACTCAAAAAGATCACAACTCTTGAGGTAGATCTTCTATTATTAGAATATGAACCCCAGCTAGCATCTGTAAACCCATAAAGTTGAAATTGAGGTAAAGGTTTGAAAACTAAACCATGATCGATAGTGCCTTGAAAATACCTCAATATCCTTTTTACAGCATTCTAGTGAGGAACACGAAGGGAAGAAATAAATTGACTAACTTCATTCATTGCATATAAGAGATCATGATGTGTAATATATGGTGATATATTGCAAAGCACCAACCACACTTCTATAATATGTGGTGGTGTCATAAAAAAAATCACCAATATGAGCTAATAAAGAGTACTCAGTTGCCATACATGTAGTAACAGGTTTAGAGTTATCCTTGTGAGTTTTGATCAAAAAAACCCTAATATAGTTACTTTGATTAAACAAAAAATCATCATTAGAAAGTTTAGTTATTTCTATTCCCAAGAAATAGTCGTGCATCCCCAAGTACATCAAAGCAAATTGAGCATATAAAGTAGAAATGAGAGATTGTACCTCTTGATTATCACTGCATGTGATGATAATATCATCAACATACAAAATATAAATGGTAGAAGAACCTATGACCTTAAAAAATAATGAGTTGCCTGCTCTT
Organism: Hippophae tibetana; assembly: GCA_037013495.1. NCBI lineage: Eukaryota > Viridiplantae > Streptophyta > Magnoliopsida > Rosales > Elaeagnaceae > Hippophae > Hippophae tibetana. Next base: position 16,300,143 of record CM072803.1, read on the forward strand.
AACTTAACAAAACTCATGAAGAGTAGTGCTAATGTAAGAGTGTCAAACCATGCTTTGGGAGCTTGCTTTAAGCCATAAACTGCCTTATTTAACTTGCAAACATAGCTAGAAAACTTACCATGTTCAAAAACTTTCGGTTGTGTCATGTATACTACCTTTTGTTGAGTGCCATTTAAGAAGACATTATTAATGTCAAGTTGATGAAGAGTCAATTTTCTTATGAAAACCAAAGTAACAATCACTTTAATGGTGACTGGCTTAACTAATGGACCAAATGCCTTAGTAAAATCAAGCCCTCATCTTTGATCATAACCTTTTGCAACAACTCTAGAATTTCTTTCTCTAACGCACCACTTGGTAACGTTTTTACTCTAAAAATCCATCTATACCAATGAATTTTTTGTTTCTTGGAGAAGGAAAAAGAACCCATGTTTTATTTTTTCATTAAAACATCAAAATTCAATTTCATGGATTCTTTCCAAAGAGGGTGAAGAAAGGCTTGTTTGGTAATTGTAGGTTTAATAACAGAATGATCAACACAAGCAAAAAGTTAGGCTTTAGGCTTGTATATTCCATCTTTGGAATGTTTTTTCATAGGATGTGTATTGAAGGTGAAAAGTTTGACTAATGAAACTATCTCATTATATGGAAGAGAGAAAGATGGAATATCTAAAGATATATCTCAATAGTTAAAGGTTGAGCAGGTTGTCGAAAATTTGGAAGGGCTAGTGAGGATGAAATATAAGCTAATGAAGTCTGAATAGGTGTGATAGGTTTCTCCGGAATAGATGAAACTGAAAAGGTTGTTACATGTACAAAACTAGATAATAAAATTAAACTAGACAGATATGTTATTAGGAAAACCTGGAACATGTACAGCACTAGAAGATAATGGTTTAGAAATAGATTTGTGCACAAAAGGAAAATCAATTCTTTATGGTGGAAATGGTGCAATAGATTGTGACTTGGATAATGAAGCAAAAGGAAAATTGTTTTCATAAATGTCACATTGTAGCTGATATAGAGCCTTCTATTAGAAGAAAGACATTTATGTCCTTATAGCATGGACTATACCCAAGGAATGTACAAAGAGTGGATTTTGATCGTAACTTGTGAGAATTATACTTCCTAACGCGAGGAAAACATAAGCATTCAATTACTTTTAAAAAAGTATAATCAAACTTCTGTGAGAAAAGAACTTCAGAAGGACACTTGTCAATTAAAAAATGAGTAGGTGAATGATTGATGAGAAAAGTATTAGTACAATAAGATTCATCCTAGAATTTTGAAGGAATGGAAACATGAGATAATATAGCCATTCCTAACTTTGAAATATGTCTATGTTTTCTTTTTGCAAGTTCATTTTGTTCATGAGTATATGGACAAGAAGTATAATGAACAATACCAGCTAAAGTAAGTATTGTAGAGAGTCATTGAAACTCTGCATCACAATCATTGAGAAAGATTTTGATTTTATGACCTGTTTGAAGTTCAGCTTGAGCTTTAAACTATTGAAAGCATGAAAAACATTAGATTTATTTTTTTAGAAATAGATTTAAGTATATCAACTAAAGTCAACAATGAAATGAACATAATATTGAAAATTATTTTTAAAAACAACTGGTGAAACCTAAACATATGAATGTATAACCTATAAATGAATTGTTGCATAACTAGATCTAGAAAAAAAAGGTTGCTTATGACTTTTTCTTGTTTCACATGCTACACAAAGCATTTGTTTTATTAGCAGTAAAAGAAATATTACAATTATAAAAATGACTTTTTTACAGCTGAAACAGAAGCATGGCCCATTCTTTTGTACCATAAACCAAGAGTAAACATTTAATTACAAGTTGTCAAGGCAGTACAAGGTAATGATAAAGTATGACTCTCAGTATAAGGGATTTCTTTATGATTTAAAAGATATGAAGGAGACTTGGATAGAGCTAAATCAAAACCATAAAGTTCATTATGAGTGGGAGTGGTTTCCAGCCCATAAGACTTGCTCCTTTTCTTTCCTTTAGAGAAGCTTATTCTTTGGGATGAAGTTGTGCTTTTTTCGAAGCTCTTTCCTTGTTTGGAAACTCTACTTTGAAGGCAAGCTAATAAAATGTTGGTTTTAAACTTCATGATACCTTTCAAAAGAAAAGAGAGAGAGAGAAAGGGAAGTTAGAATTTCAAAGCTTGAGTTAAACAAGAATGGAAAATTAAAAGATCAAGGACACCTTCAAACCTCCTTCCAAAGTTATAAGGAAGGGTCTTACGTTTCTTAGGGGCGAGGTCTATGGATTATCATGTGATGTGGCTTCATTGAGCCCATTCTCATAAACCTATAGGAAACAAAGCATAGGGTGTTCAATAGTTTCCTCTACTGTGTTTTCTTTGGTAGATAGTTGAGGATATCAATCAACCTTTCTTTAGCCTCTAAGCTCAAGGTCATGATAAGGGAACACATATTCCTTATCATGAGTTTGGTTTCATCCCAGGTGCTTCTTATTAACCTCACGTCACTATCTAATTCTCCTCACTAACTAGACACATAGAAGAAGTACTCCTTCCAACTCTTCTCATTCTCAAAAGGGATCACGTTTAAATGCTAGTCTTACTTGACTAACACATAGACCCTTCTATTTTTTGTGATATTTTTCTTTAATACACATGCCTCATTAAACTCGGGCATTTCCAACTCGACCCTAAGCTCTCTGCATATAAGGGTGAGATAGAGCAAGTATCTCTACCTATTTGGCATCAGTTGTCCTGGCACGAGCTACGTCCTTGCTAAGAACTTTCTTATGAAGGGGTACAATGGAAATCTCACCCCTAGCCATAAGGATTTTTCATGAAAGGTTATCCATTCAATTGGAGGTGGTGTACTATCAAGAACGCCTAGCTTAGTGTTGTCTCTTTTGAAGAACATAAAATCGTGCAAGTATACACGGTCACAAGTAATAATATGATAAGTAAAATATCGTTCCCACAGAGATTTGTTACTAGTTTTCGTTAATTACTAAAATTATTTAAATCTGATTTTATCCAAACAATCAATAATTTGATGCAGTTTGACTTAACTAAATTTTTTTTAAGAGTTTGTAAGAAAATTCTAGGATTGCAGTTTCACCAAATTAATCCACTTGAATATTTTATTTTCGCTTGATTTATGTTCTCATATTTTAAGTTGTTAACCAAGAACTCCTAATTTATCCATATATCTCTTCCGAGCTCCATACAGACATATCTCGCTAAAATAATTCACTATATTCCTATGAGAATTAAATTTAACCAAATTTATTAAGTTCTATGTTCTCAATAAGTTACACATACAATAAAAGTATATTCCTATCCCTTATATATATACGTTATTTTATCACGAGCAACACACAAAAATGCTTTTTTCAAGTTTATTTAAGTGTCATAGATCAATTAATTAATCTTTCGATAATTAAAAGCATTAAACACAGATAAAATAAACAACTTAAAACAGTTCCATAAATTATTCAAAAATAATTAATTCAAGTTTCATAATTTAAGCTACTCTACAACCTTAGAACAAATAAATTAGTTCATAGCAGAAATTAAAATTACAACACGACAATAATAAAGAATTTCAGAGAAATAAAAATTAAAAGAAAATAGAGTAGGAGAAACTCTTTCACGATTCCTCAATGAAACATAAACTTCTTTCCTTTCCTTCTTCTTCGTTGTCTTTTTTCTCTATATTTTTCCTAAGAAAATACAACATAAAAATGGTTAATTAACGTTCTGCGTGTTGTATAACACACGCAGAGAGGAAAACCAAAGAAAACTAGGAGAGAAAAATGGAAAACTGCTCGTTGAAACCAAAAAAACAAAACTCCAATTTTTTTCGCGTACAACATATATCCCCTCTCCCCAACTATTATTTTTTTATCAGAATACATGTAATGGGGGACAAAAATACACGGGGGAATTAAAATAAACAACACGTGTGAAACTCATTCTGCTCGTTTCTGATTTTTTTCTTTTACGCATGCCACGTGTCATCAGTTAATTGGCTGCAAGATATAAAGAGACACATGGCAACTTTTCATTGGGTGGAAAGAATGGACGCATGGAGAACAGTTGGACCGCATCACACAAGATTTCATCACGTTGGAAGTGCGCGACAACTAGCTTCGACACGTGGGGACGCGTTAACAGCTGGTAAGTGGGCGCCGTTTCTACATTTTTATTTTACCAAATACATGCCACGTGGCATCATGTGATTGGATGGAATATTTAGGAGACACGTGGCCACTTATTTTTCGTTGAAACGCGAGGGTGCACGCTGCTTGGATGAACAGCGTCGCACGATATTGTATGCAAGCTGCTCGGTGCGCGACAACTTGCTTCCACGCATTTTAAATCTGGACCGTTCAATAGATCCAATGGTCAGAGATCGCCTCGGGAGAAAATCTGCGCAGCCAACACGTGGGTCCCACTCTGCACGCTAGTCTACATGGCAGGTGGGCCCCACATGATAAGAACCAAGGGTTTAGGACCTAGCTAATTTCAGATTATATAGCAAAGGGTTTCTCCACAAATCAATGGATATTACTCACTATTTTTCTGAGGAGAAAAGACGCCACAAAGAGCTGCTAATTCCTTGATAAGTCTAGCATAAATGACACCCTAACAAGTATGGATATTACTCATCACAAATGCTTGGATGCTAAACAATGCCACAAAGGTTGCCAATCTTTTGATAAGTTGCTTGAAGAGCAACAAAGAGCTAGAATGAGCTCTCAAATAATCTAAATATTCAAACTTCATTCAAAAATTGTCTTTTACAACAGCTGAGCTGCTCTTAAAAGAATACAAACCAACCCTAAGCTATAATACATCATAGCCCTTGATCTCATCCAAGGGTTGAAAATAAACACAGCCAAAAAGCAAAAAAGGTAGCAGAAAACATTGACCAAAACATGGAAAAATTGGGGCAGCTGACCACAAAGCAATCCCATAAAGTATTACATCTTAACCCTTGATTTCATCCAAGGGCTGAAAAGAGAGCTGCCCAAAATCAGTCCAAATGGCACTCCAAAATTGGAGTAAAACATGGAGAAGCTGAGAACAAAAGAAACCCTATAAAATATTACATCTTAACCTTTGTTTCCATCTAAAGGCTGAAAATGAAGCTGCTCAAAATGTCCAAATGGCACAACAATGTGCCTAGTTTTATTTTCCCAATTTTTCCCTAATTTCCATCCTAGGATTGTCCCAATCCTTGCACTCCCAATTTAGGTCCCTTTGATTATGAATGACCTCTTGAATGAGCCCATTTAAAGCCTTTTCGAGTTGTGCCTTCCTAGACCTTGTGATTGGTCCACTTGGAATTTGTAGAGCTCGATGATTCTCATCATTCCCCCTCTCTTCAAGAGAATTCGTCCTCGAATCATCACCTTCATAATCAAAAGGAGAAAGATTAGAAACATTAAAAGAGGTACTAACATTATACTCACCAGGAAGATCAATTTTGTAGGCATTGTCATTGATTCGCTCAATCACTTGAAAGGGTCTATCTCCCCGAGGTTGCAACTTGGACCGTCTTTTTTCAGGAAACCTTTCCTTTCTCATATGCACCCAAACCCAATCACCAGGCTCAAAAATGACTCTTCGCCTCCCTTTGTTGGCTCTGTAAGCATAATCCTTATTTCTCTTCTCAATTTGCTCATGAATGCGTTCATGGAGCTTCTTCACCGTTTCAGCCTTCCTTGCACCATCTAAGTTAGTTTTCTCTAAAATAGGAATAGGTAATAAGTCCAAAGGAGTTAATGGATTGAAACCATAAACAATTTCAAATGGAGAATGATCAGTAGTTGAATGCACACTCTGGTTATAAGCAAATTCAACAAAAGGTAAACAATCCTCCCAATTTTTCAAATTCCTTTTTATTACCGCCCTAAGCAACGTGGACAGAGTCCTATTGACTACCTCAGTTTTCCCATCTGTTTGAGGGTGACAAGTAGTCGAAAACAAGAGTTTAGTGCCCATTTTATCCCAAAGAGTTTTCCAAAAATAACTAAGGAATTTAACATCCCTATCAGACACAATGCTCCTAGGAACTCCATGAAGCCTAAAAACCTCCCTAAAGAACAACCCTGCTACATTAGTGGCATCATCGGTTTTATGACATGCTACAAAGTGTTCCATTTTAGAAAACCTATCTACAACCACAAAAATGGAGTCTCTACCCTTCTTAGACCTAGGTAACCCTAAAAAAAATCCATGGAAATATCTACCCAAGGTGTGCTTGGTACGGGAAAGGGAGTATATAATCCTTGTGGTAGGACTTTGGATTTGGCTTGCTTACAAGTGATGCATCTAGAACATATTCTCCCTACATCCTCAATTGATCTTCAAATACTTGTTTTGGTGAAAGGGGTACAAGTGTGATGTTTCTACCATTCTTCACAAACGAATACTTGTTTCTACCAGCTTGCATGGGTACCACATCACACATCACCTCATCCTTATACTTTCCAATGGAAAAGCTCACTAATACTTGCTTATTAACCTTCACTTCCCCACTATCATTTAACCATTGCAACTTGTAAGGCTTAGGGTGTTCAAATGTGGGCAACCCTAATTTCTCAACTAAGGTAGTACTAGCCACATTGGTGCAACTTCCCCCATCTATGATAATATTACACACTTTGTTACTCACATGACATCTAGTGTGGAAGATGTTATCTCTTTGTTGTTCAAGGTCATCCTCCTTGACTTAAGTGCTCAAAGATCACCTTATTACAAATGCTTCCCCATCCACGGGTCCTATCTCCTCTTCACTAACTTCCCCTACAGATGGCATCTCATCTTCTTCACTTTCATTATCGGTTCCAACCTCACCACTCGCTAAGGTGATCATTATCTTCTTATTGGGACATTGAGAGGCTATATGACCATTACCAAGACACCGAAAACACCTTAAGTCACGATTACAAATTGGGGTGTCGATTTTACCTTTGTCCTTGCTAGCTCCCATCTCTTTGGCTTTGTAAGGCTCAAATCTTGGTTTGGATGTAGCTATTTCATATTTTTTCTCATTGGACTTCCAAGGACTAGTAAGGTTTGGTTTTTGAGTAATGGGACTAGACCTTAATGGTTGGGATTGAAAACTCTGTTTCTTTAATTGCATTTCCACCTTGATTGCCATGTGGACCATGTCCTCCATCTCCACATAATGATGAAGTTCCACAATGTTGGCAATGTCCGGATTCAACCCACTAAGAAACCTAGCCATGGTTGCCTCTCTATCTTCCTAAACATTAGCTCTTGCCATAGCCACTTCCATTTCCTTGTAGTACTCATCAACACATTTATATCCTTGATTCAATCTTTGTAAGCGTTGGTGTAACTCTCTATAGTAGTAGCTAGGCACAAACCTATTTCTCATGATAGCCTTCATGTCCTCCCAATTATCTATGGGCCTTTCACGGTTTCTCCTCCTACTAATGACCAATTGGTTCCACCAATTCAATGCATAGTCAAAAAACTCAATTACAGCAAGTTTTACTTTTTTCTCCGTGGAGTAGTTGTGACATTCAAAAATATGCTCCACTTTTTCTCCCACTCCAAATACAACTCTGGGTCATTCTTTCCTTGGAATTGTGGTATCTTCATTTTTATACTACTTAGATCTCTATCAACTCCATCTTGAGCTCTAGGTGGGGGTCTCCACATACCTCCTCTACCATTTCTTCCACCTCTATTCCCATTTCTTCCTCCTCTAGGCATTCTTTCCCCCTCTTCCTCCAATTCTTCTTCCCAATCTTCTTCCTCTATATAATCCCCAACATGAGCTTGCCTATTAACCCTCCTAACATTGGGTGGAGGTGTCCCTCGTTGTAAAGCTGCTATGGAATTTTCTTGCCTTTTCAATCTTTCATTCATATCAACTACCAAGTTGTTCATCCTTTCAAAGGATTGTTGCTGCGCCCTCATCATGAACATCATATCCGGTCTTCCTTCGGGACTACTGTTTGACATTCTTTTTTTTCAATTCTACATAACAATAGGTTAGTTTAATAAAATAGAACTAATGTAAATTCACACAATACCTCATGTGTTTAGCGCCCAGATTGATCGCTCAAACCCTCTTAGTTCCTAATCAAAGCAACCAAATCCAAAATTTCCGTCCAATTTGTAGAATTATCAAACACCAAAAAAAAATAGTTCACAATATCCCACTTGTTAAAGTACAAAGGAAACTAACTCAAAGTGTTTAGAGGAGTAAGCATAAGAAAAAGCAATAGAACAACACGATTGGAAAAACAACAATTTCCAGAAAGGAACTAAGCACACAATGGAATATTTATAATCAAAGTGTAAAATCCTTGAAACTATGAGTTCTAATACTCACTAGAAATTAGCAATTGCAATTTGGCCAATCTGTTTTTTTCTGTTTTTTTTTTTTTGAATTAATTTTGGCCACTCTTTTTTCTGTTTTTTTTTCTTTTCTTTTTGGAACAATTATGCTAATAACTCTAGAGTAAATCAATACAATACTTTCAATATGAGTTTAAGGAATGTTTAAGATTGGTAAAATAGCACATAGATTACGACACAAAGGGAAAATGAAATTTCTGCAGGAACTACCACAGAAATACTAGAAAACAACCAAAAACTGTAGAATATTTCAGATTTTACAGAATAAGCAAGGAAATATACAAAATAGATTCAGTAATAGCAAAATTTGCAGGGAAAATGCAGAATATGAAAAAACAATTCATAATACTTTCAGAAATAACAGGATATGCAAGGTTACTACTGAAAACTTTGGACACAATAGAATTTGAAAGGAAAATGCAGAAAAAACGTGGAAACAAAGAAAATCAATATTTTTAGGGTATGGAGAATAAATTTCAGCAAGAACACAGCAGAATGATATTTATTTATTTTTTTGTTTTTTTTTGTGTCAGAAATACAACAAGAACACAAGAACAAGAACAAATATAAAGGATAGGAATCTGAAAATTAGCACCAAAAGCTTTGATACCAAATGATAAGAACCAAGGGTTTAGGACCTAGCTAATTTCAGATTATATAGCAAAGGGTTTCTCCACAAATCAATGGATATTACTCACCATTTTTCTGAGGAGAAAAGATGCCACAAGGAGCTGCTAATTCCTTGATAAGTCTAGCATAAATGACACCCTAACAAGTATGGATATTACTCATCACAAATGCTTGGATGCTAAACAATGCCACAAAGGTTGCCAATCCCTTGATAAGTTGCTTGAAGAGGAACAAAGAGCTAGAATGAGCTCTCAAATAATCTAAATATTCAAACTTCATTCAAAAATTGTCTTTTACAACAGTTGAGCTGCTCTTAAAAGAATACAAACCAACCCTAAGCTATAATACATCATAGCCCTTGATCTCATCCAAGGGTTGAAAATAAACACAGCCAAAAAGCAAAAAAGGTAGCAGAAAACATTGACCAAAACATGGAAAAATTGGGGCAGCTGACCACAAAGCAATCCCATAAAGTATTACATCTTAACCCTTGATTTCATCCAAGGGCTGAAAAGAGAGCTGCCCAAAATCAGTCCAAATGGCACTCCAAAATTGGAGCAAAATATGGAGCAGCTGAGAACAAAAGAAACCCTATAAAATATTACATCTTAACCCTTGTTTCCATCTAAGGGCTGAAAATGAAGTTGCCCAAAATGTCCAAATGGCACAACAATGTGCCTAGTTTTATTTTGCCAATTTTGCCCTAATTTCCATCCTAGGATTGTCCCAATCCTTGCACTCCCAATTTAGGTCCCTTTGATTATAAATGACCTCTTGAATGAGCCCATTTAAATCCTTTTCGAGTTGTGCCTTCCTAGACCTTGTGATTGATCCACTTGGAATTTGTAGAGCTCGATGATTCTCATCACCACGTGTTCCGAGCCGCATGCTGCAGGAATTCTAGGTGTAGTCGCCTTTGTCGCGTCTGGATTGCACGCGCCCAATCTTGATCATTGATTGGATGATCGAACAGTGTGTGTTGGGCGTTGTGAATGTCGCGAGTGGCTCTTCTCCTGCGCAAAAATTCATCTTTTATTAATTGCATTTTGACCCACAAATTTAATTTAAATTAATTTCTAATCTTTTGATATTTGTAATTTAACACATTCTTAATTTCAAATTAAATTGTATCTTTTTATAATTGCAATTAAGCCCCTTTTTTATTAAAATTTGTTAATTTACTTGAAAATATATTTATTAAAAACTAATACTAAATATTAATTTAATTAATTTAAAAATTAACTAGAAATGTAAAGAACTAGCAATTATAATTAATAAAATAGACATAAATCACTGTATAAAATACAGTTATCACTTAGGGATCATTATTTGAACCAAAAAGGGAATATCATATATATTTCTTAGCCTCTCCTCATCATGGAGAGCTTAACCATTGGGCTTGACCTTGGCTTTCTAACCTTTGGTTCAACCTATGGATTACCTTCCTTCTAGATTTTCTCCATGACCTAGAGATCAATATCTAAGTCTGAGGCACATTCAACCTAATTATTGGTGTTGTTTTGAGGTCGAGAATTAGATGTAGAAGGAAGAAGCTTAGACATTTCTTCTTCACTCGAGGTGTTCATTTCACATAAAGACCCTCATGCATCACTTTTTTCTTGACCCGAGTAGCTAGGGTATTGAAAGTCCTCCTAAAAAGAAGAGATTGATGGGCATAAAGGAAGAACTACCTTGCCAGTAGCCTGTGATGATACCTCTCTATGTATGGTCTCTACAAAAGATTATAGAAAGAAACAAATGGTAAGGTACGAGGAGATAGAAGTTACCTAAAGATGAGTTTTCAAAGTAAAATAAAAGTGAATTTAGGGATTAACCTAAAAATAAATTAGAAAAAAATTTATACTCAAGGATTGATCCCTAAAACCTTGAGCAAAAGTAAGTACATACTGAACAATTTTTATTACCTCCCAAGCAAAGAAGTTATATAATGCGAGCTGAAAAGACAGAGTGTTTTTGTTCTAATTTCTATTCGATATCCTTCAAATAATAAAATAAATAATGTCTTTGCTCTTCCTTATAGAGATTCAAATATTCTCTCTCCAATTAACTGACAAGCATTTATTAGGATGCGTCGAACATTTAAAATTCGCTAGCCGGTTGTTACTCTTCCATCTCAGTTAAAAAACTGAGCTAAAAGAGTAAGACGACTTGATGTTTGAATATATGGCTCGACCTATAGCCTAACCCTTGAATAGTCTAAGTCATCATATGTGTCTCTCTAAGAAGGCCCAGCTTATGCCCGTGCCCACAATGATAATCATAAGGTGTCTTTACCTATGTATAGTAACTTTTGGTATTGGAAAGTCGGTTACCAGTCGAGCTATCAAAGTGATCGACCTTAAATTAGATTATGTTTTTACATACGTACCCCTTGACACACTACAAAGTGTGCCCCTATATGATTAACACATGTAAGTGTAATGTCTTATATATATGAAACCCATATGATATCCATATAATTCACTTTCAATTCTTTGAGTTTTCTCTAGTTTCTCTTTCCAAAATTCGGATTATCATATAACTTATATTATATTATTATTTTTATTTTAATATAACAATTTATTTAATAAAACTGTAAAAAAAAACAAGTATTTTTTTCTCTACCCACCTTGCAATTCACCTTTTTGAATTCCAATTCATCATTTCTTACTTCTTTACCATAACCCAATAATTCTATCTGATTTCTCAACCTTAACCCCAACGCAAAGGAGAGTATGAGATCCTAAACTTAGCATCAAGATGCCAACTCTTAAGTTTTCATATTTTTATTGTTTAAATTAAACATTTTTATGCATGTAATTTATGTTTAAATTGATACAAACTAAATAGTAAATACATGTGTTAGTTTTTGTGTAATTTGAAATTTAGATTTGAGTATATGGTCTTTGTTTGGAAAAAAATAAAAATCATATTAGATCCAAATTTTAATCAATTATTAAAACATAATTTTTAATGCAATAATTGTTTAGTTATTAAAAATAAATATATTTTTTAAAAATTTCTTATTGTAAATAAAATAAAATCTCACCCACCCAATCTAGTTCAAAGGGTTCAATTTGAATTTGTTTTATAAGTTTTGTTGGATTGATTAAGTTCTTACATTTTAAGATCTGATATTAATGGTTCAATTCTTGTTTTATCTCAAATCCTAACTAACCCATGAAATGCACACCCCTACTCATACTTAAGAGGTAAAAAAAGTTCAATCATGAACTTTTTCATTCGTCACCAACTTCGAACTTTGTCTTCGTTCTGCCAAATGTGTATCGTCTGCAATTTGTCCCTCCAAGCTAATGTACACCCTTTGAGTCGATATGTTATCAATTTAATCTTCATATGTTCCTTAGTTCCCTAGTTGTTGAAGAGCTTTTCCAATTCGGCTAACCAATCAAGAAAATTTTCAATTACAAACAATCAATCGAAGTGTAGTATTTCTATATTCATACAATAATATTTTTGATGTGATCCATGGTTATCTTCTAATGGCTGTTGGTAACTCATCATCATCATCACCAAGTGTTGTCTCTTTTGGAGAACATAAAACGTGCAAGTATACACGGTCACAAGTAATAAAATTTGATAAGTAAGTTATCGTTTCCACGGAGATTTGTTACTATAGTTTGATGAGTACTAAAATTATCTCTCTCTGATTTTATCCAAAATGATCGTTGATTGGAACAAATTTAAGAAAAGAGTTTAATAAAAAAATAAAAGAAATATAGGATTGCAATTTTTCACCAAATTAATCAACTCAAATCATGGTTATAAGCTTGGGCAATCCTTACCCTTGAAAGCGTGTTTTAAGCACGTTTTCAAGGAATGAGTTAGGCCTGGGTGAATTAACATGGTATCAGAGTAGGACCCCTAGTGATGGAGGAGCTACCCAGCACTACCACCCGTGGCAACAATAAGACCACCACCGTCCGGGGGAACTGATTATAAGCCTGGGCAGTCCTCACCCTTGAAAGTGTGTTTTCAAGAGATGAGTTAAACACATGTGAATTAACAGATTTATATAAAATTTTGTACTCTACATAGTACTATTATAGTGAATTCTTTATTGATAAATCCAAATAAGAATAGTAATTAATATTTATAGAGGCACCCTGACCCTCAAATCCTTGTAAGACTTAAACCCTAACAGTTCTAAAATATAAGAAAAGTCTAATTTTATTTTCCAACAACATTTTTAACTTGTTATAATTGTATCTTACAAATGCAGTCCTTCCTGAATGGAAGCCTCCTGTCCATGGTAACACAAGTGGTGTAACTCTGGTCACTATTACCACGCGCCATAATTCACCAAATGTAAGATATTTGCTATTGTTGAAAATAAAATTTTTAAAGTGTATGATGGAGTCCAACCAAATTGAAGCTTAACTTGAGGAAGCTTCCATGGTAGTTCAAGAAATTAGGTAAGATGCTGAGTTGTGAGATAGTTAATGCACGTTGAGTTGGATTGTAGGTAAGATGGTGAGTTATGAGACAACTAGTGGAGATTAAGTTGGATTATAGGTAAGAAGATGGATTCTGTGTGATGATTAGAGTGAATATTAGTTTTATATTGTGTGATTTGTATTAATTCTATGATAGTATAAATATCTTTGTTATGTAAGATATTTCAATCAAGTTTAAGAAATAAGAAGTAGAGTTTCTAAGAGTTGTTGAAAAATTGTTCTTGAGTGTTGGATAGTTTGTTCTTTGAGTGTTATAGTTTTGATATATAATATTATCAGCTATTACTTAGTTACGTTCTTTTTCCAGTTTTTGCTTTCATCTAATAACACTGAGCAATTCAAGTTTTTTCTTCTAGCCTGCTTCCTCCTAAACCAAAAGACCATATTCTGTCAGTCTCCAAATGTCTTGAAAGACTAATTAACTTATTTTAACAATTGAGGGTGGGATTTGAACCAGGTTATGCTAAGGAAATACCAAGACTTTTACCACGAGGATGTTGGTTTTCTTAAGAAATGCACACTATCACAGAGAAAAAAAATACACAAAGACAGAGGATTTTGGAGATGCTCAAAAACTTGCAGCATCATTTTCTGGTTTTCTCATTATATAAGTAAATACAAAATCTTAACTGCACCACTAACATTACAGCCCACGTTTTCTAAAAATAAAATTAAACACAAACTTTACTTAAATAACTGCTATCCTATTTTTTAGCCACACATTGGACTAAAACTGACAGTCTAATTGCGGATTCAAACAAAAAAAAAGTTTGCTAAAATTAAACAAATCAACTACTGGATACCACCCTCTAACAACAAGATTAACTCATCAATCTCCTCCTTAAGCTTGTTGTTCTCTACTTATGATCCGCACACCAATCCTTTCTCTCATCTCCAAGAACTTCATCCTTGCTAGCGACTTTGTTAGAATATCAGCATTCTGATCTTCTGTGCAAACATGCTGAATTTCAATCATTCCTGATTCAACACAATCTCTAATGTAGTGGAATCGGGTATCGATGTGTTTGCTCCTCTCATGGTGAACTGAATTCTTGCTCAATGCAATTGCGGACTGATTATCGATCTTTAGAACCACTTTCTTAACCTCAGTCTTTAACAAATCTGCCAACAGTCGTCCCAGCCACACTCCTTGACACGCTGCTGCACAGGCAGCAATGTATTCCGCTTCACAGGAAGATAATGCAACCACTTTCTGTTTTTGTGAACACCAACTAATAGGATTTGACCCAAGGAAAAATATTAAACCTGAGGTACTTTTCCTGTCATCAGTATCACCAGCTAGATCACTATCGGAGTAACTGATCAGCTCCAAGCTTCCTTCCTTCTTCTCATAAACGCAACCGAGGTTTAAAGTTCCTTTGATGTACCGCAGTATGTGCTTCACTGCAGCCATGTGCTCCATTGTGGGCTTCTCCATGTATCTACTCACCATGCCGACTGAGAATGCCAAATCTGGGCGCGTGTGCAGTAGGTATCTTAAACTGCCAACAATACTTCGGTACAGAGTTGTGTCTACAGGTGGACTTGTGCTTTCCTTGCTCAGTTTCAGACGAGGTTCCATCGGGATTTGTGAAGGGTTGCAATCTTTCATGCCGCATTTGTCTAACACCTTTGTTGCATATGTGGACTGGTTGAGTGTGATCTTCTTCGAACTCTGACAAACTTCAATTCCCAAATAGTAGCTGAGTAACCCAAGGTCGCTCATACTAAACATCTTCTTCATCTGAGATTTGAACTTGTTTATATCTTGGATACACTCTCCAGTGATGATTAGATCATCCACGTAAACTCCAACTATCAAATTCCCTTTTCCTTGGCTTCTCTTGTACACGGCATGCTCTAATGAACACCTCTCAAAACCGAGTGTTTTCAATGACTTGTCCAGTTTTGAATTCCAAGCTCTAGGTGCTTGTCGCAAGCCGTACAATGCCTTGTGCAGTTTTAATACCTTGTGCTCTTCTCCTTTTACTTCAAAACCCGGCGGTTGAATAACATACACTTCTTCTTCCAAATCCCCGTTGAGGAAGGCTGACTTTACATCCATGTGATGCACCTCCCATCCTTCATGTGCCGCAATAGAGATCAGCAAACGTACTGTCTCTAGCCGAGCAACAGGGGCGAAAACTTCATCAAAGTCTATGCCTTGTCGTTGAACGTACCCCTTTGCCACTAATCTCGCCTTGTGCTTCACAATTCTGCCTTGAGTGTCCTTCTTTAGCTTGTAAACCCACTTTAGACCTATAGGATTGTGGCTATCGGGTAATGGAACGAGCTTCCAAGTTTCATTTTTTTTAATAGAGGAAATTTCCTCCTCCATTGCTCTTCTCCATATCGGATCTGCCTTGGCTTCTTCGAAATTTGACGGCTCTTCTCCTAGCAAACATAGTCCCGAATACTGCAACTCTATTGGGACTGTTGCATCGTACAAGCTTTTGATATCACGCTTACCCCATGGTCCTACTAATGAACTCTCATCAGATGTTGAGGGTTGTAGTGTTTCAGTTGATTCTGATTCTTCAACAGTTGCTGCTGGAGTATATGGTGAGTTAGAAACAGATGCTCTGGATTTCGTGTTCATCATTGGTGTAGCATACTGGTATTGGTTACCAGCTTGTTCCTGTGTCGGCTGTGGGAAATTCATGCCAGAATTGCTGATACCAATGCCAGAATTGCTGACATCCTCTTTATCTTTCTGATTTGTCATATCAGATGCGCCTGCTATGGTAAAATAGTGTGCTGTAAGAGTGTTCCCTGCTGATCCTGTTTCTGTTTCTGGAAATTTTCTCCACTCCCACTTCTTCTCCTCTTCGAACACGACATCCCGTGTCACCATTACTCGTTTTGACTTTGGATCAAACATCCGATAGCCTTTTGTATTCGAATCATAACCAATAAACACCATTGGCTTGCTTCGGTCTGCAAGTTTTGAGAGGTGAGGTGTAACATCTTTTACGTGTCCTACACATCCAAAGATGCGAAAATGATCAACAGTTGGCTTGCGGTTGTAATATGCTTCATAGGGAGTTTTGTCGATGATGCTTTTTGTTGGTGCTCGATTTAGGAGATATACGGCAGTTGATACCGCTTCTCCCCAAAATTCGCCTGGGACTCCCATGCTTTTCAACACGCTCCTTGCCATGCCGACCACTGTCTGATTTCTTCGTTCAACAACTCCGTTCTGCTGAGGAGAATAAGGCGCCGTGAGATAACGCTTAATTCCCAACAACTCACAGTAAGTCTTGAACTCATTTGAGGTGAATTCGCCACCACGATCTGTGCGAAAAGCCTTCAGCTTGCTGTTTTTCTCCATTTCTGCTGATGATTTAATCTTCTTGAATGCCTCAAATGCTTCGTCTTTGTTTTGGATCAGCACCTGCCACATGAATCTAGTACAATCATCAACCAACAGCAGAAAATAGCGCTTGCCTCCGTGTGTAGTAGGAGTTATTGGCCCACACAAATCTCCATGCCACAGTTCAAGGGGTGATTCTGCTCGGAATTTTGCCACTGCTGGAAATGGATTTCGGTGTTGCTTTCCAATCAAGCAACCATCGCAGATGCGATCATCATGCTCGATTACGGGTAGTCCGTGCACCATCTGTTTCTGACTTAGAATCTTCAAGGCATGAAAGTTCACATGCCCGTATCTTGCATGCCAGCGCCAAGCACTTTCTTTGCTTCTAGCCATGAGACATTCTGGTAAGGCCTGAGCAATGTGCAGCAGATATAAACAACTTCCTGACCTGCTCACTTTTGCTAGTAGCCTTCGTGTCCTGTCCAGGATAGTTATCACTCCTCCTTCAATTACAATCTTGCATCCATTCTCATCCAATTGACCAAGGCTTATTATGTTGCTCTTCAACTTCGGGATGTAGTAGACATTAGTAAGTATACGATGTTCACCTGTGAAGCATTCAAATAAAACTGAACCTCTTCCTTGTATTTCTACAGCCGAGCCATCTCCAAATTTAACCGACCCTTTAATGGTCGTGTCAATTTCAGCAAATTTTTCGATACAACCGGTCATGTGGTTACTTGCGCCGGTATCTAAATACCAAGCCTTCTCTTGGGTGTTGTTAATCTTTGGCACCACCTTGTCTTCGTGCAGTAACACCTGCTCGTTCTGAATTGTGTGGTTGAGAACACAAGTTTCAGCCATCAACAGTGCCGGTTCATCATCGGTTTGTGTTGTAACAAGATTGGCCCTCTCTCTTCGGTTTGGCTTGTGACAATCTTTTGCGAAGTGTCCATATTCATTACAATTGAAACACTTAACCTTGGATTTGTCGAAGTTGCGTGGCTTTCGGTCTTCATTAGTGCGTTCACCATTTCCTCGACCTCCACCTTGTCCACGCCCACGACCACGTCCTCTCCCGTGATGTCCTCCTCTTTTGTTGCTACTGAAACCTTCATCTTTCTTTCCCTTTGTGCATCTTGCCTCCCACTCGGCTTGGGTAAGAAATAATTGTTCTCCCCCACCCTTTGTGTGTTGTCGTCCTTTAAGTCCTTCCTCAAAGGTTCTGAGGAGGCCGATTGCTTCTGAGACTGACATTTTCTCAATATCGCCAAACTGCTCGATCGTTCCGATAATTTGGAGAAATTTATCTGGAACTGCACTGAACAGTTTTTCAACAACTTCGCTGTCGTCGAGCTTCGTCCCCAGTGAGCGGATCTCACCCACCAGCGTGGTAAGGTTCATTGCAAAGCTGTTTATTGTCTCTGAATCCTCCATGTGTAACTTGTTCAGTTGCCGTTTCAGCACCTATACGCGTGCCTTCTTGACGCGATCTTCACCAACCCGCATCTCCCTGAGTGCGTCCCAAGCCTCCTTTGCCGTCTGCTTCTCCGCGATTGCCATCATCACGTCATCTGGCACGGCTTGAGAAATGGCTACCATGGCGCCTTGATCTTTGTCGTCGTCTGTGTCTCCACCTTCGATCACTGACCATACTCCTAGCGAACGTAAGATTATCTTCATCTTGACAACCCATATGCCGTAGTTCGATTCGCTTAACGTTGGATAATGGATCGGGATTGAGGCTCCTCTTGCCGTTGGTTTGACGACTGCAAGTGTCTTAGATTGATCTCCTTCGTTACCGGCCATTGCTTTGACAATCTGGCTCTGATACCAAATGTTGGTTTTCTTAAGAAATGCACACTATCACAGAGAAAAAAAATACACAAAGACAGAGGATTTTGGAGATGCTCAAAAACTTGCAGCATCATTTTCTGGTTTTCTCATTATATAAGTAAATACAAAATCTTAACTGCACCACTAACATTACAGCCCACGTTTTCTAAAAATAAAATTAAACACAAACTTTACTTAAATAACTGCTATCTTATTTTTTAGCCACACATTGGACTAAAACTGACAATCTAATTGCGGATTCAAACAAAAAAAAAGTTTGCTAAAATTAAACAAATCAACTACTGGATACCACCCTCTAACAACAAGATTAACTCATCAGAGGACGGTTAGTGACTAATGACTAACCTTGATTGGCTTGATTCTCAAATGAGAAATTTTATGAATTTATTTCGCAGCCCCAACCACCGTTAATAGACCTAATTATTCTGGCATCCAAAAGCTTTTGAAGACCTACCATGGCCTTTTACATTGAATCAGCTTTGTGTCAGTAAGATCTTAAAACTATAATTTCAATAACATATTGCTACGCTAGATTTCCATAAATGGAATGAGATGAGAAACAATGGAGAACAAGTTGCACTTTTTCTGACCTCAAGTATGTTCAGTTCAAGAAGTTTGCTACTTTTTGGCTTACTTTGATCTTAAATATGATTATTCTTAATTTAATATCCAACTAGAGCTAGTATCAAGTCGTGGCCCAAGGGAGTTTGTTTTCATTTTGTTCCACGGGTTAAAAGTTTTTAATTATTTTACTCCCTTACAAATTTGGAAGCTTACAATATCATGGTGTGGAGTGGAGTATCAGTGCCAGTCTTAAATTTTCCATGTCTTTACCAGAATTTGGATTCAAAGATTCACCACAATAACCTCCTCAACAATATACTTGCAAAGGTATTGCCCTCTACTCAATATCAAATATTCCATATGGTACTAATCAAAGCATATGATAAAAATCCAAATTTGGTATGAATGGCCGTTATCTTGTGTACCATGTAGGTTATTTATCCCTATGTTTTCTGAACTTTTTAATTGCATGGAAGGCAATGACTTTTCACTTACGACTTTTAATCGCAATCTCATGCAGTAACATATTGATTTCCAGCTTTAGAAAGCTAGGCTTGTAGCGAATTTTCAAAGTTCGATAAAGTTTACTACAATATAGTAAATAATTAAGAACATGGCGGAAATGCTTTCTTCTTGACATGAATCTACTATAGTAGTAGAATTACGGATTTTCTGTTTAATTTTGAGTCTTCTATATGCATCTTGGGTGATGCAGGTAGAAGGGAATAATGCAAATGCTGCTGATGCAATCATGCTTGACAAGGATGGTTATGTATCTGAAACAAATGCCACAAACCTTGTAAGTCTTATTTTCTTTCTGGTTCCAGAGCCACTTGCACATGGGGCTGTCGGCATCTATCTCAAGAAAAAATCAACGTGCTTAGATTTTGAAACTATCTAAGCATGTTGATCTTTTACACTGTGCAGAGATGATGTTTGTCTGTCACTTGATATTGTTGGAAGTTGAATATTGTGCAGAACAGTAATTGTTTCATCATTCAGAATAAGTAATTGAACAATACGCTGTCGGTACTATGAAGGTTATTTAAATAATATCTTGTCGGAGTAGCCATTTATCAATGGATGGTAATAACAGAGTTTTAGGGATCGTGAAAGACGATTATCATTCAATCTGAAATGATTGGGTAATAGTAATTACCTTTGATGCTACTAGGTATAAAACCTATTGAAATACCTAAGGAAGGTAAACTTTTGTACAAAAAATGCACAAAAGAGTGAATCTAGCTTCCTCTGTGGATGGTTTATAATGTGACTGAAAAGATTCATAACTTTCTTTCATAGGTGATATCATAATACAACTAAGGTTTGTAAATAATTTCTACCATTCTAAAAACCAAGATGAAAATCGAGATGGATTAATAGATTTGTTTACAAAGAAAAATAACCAAGAATGTTGGTTATCTTTGTTTTGGATTAAAAATGCATTAAACCATGCCTAGTAATAGTCCCAATAATTATACGATGTATAATGTGGTAAGGAAGTTGTGATATTGACCAAAAAAGTCAACTGTTTTGATAATTCATTTGCCCAGTCTGTTGGAGATAGGATTTTATGAAGTTTGGTAGTTGAAAACTGTACTTCTGATAATTTAAGATAATGGAAATGTTTGAATTCCATGCTCTCGGTAATTTCCAAAATACTTTGATAGTATTGAGGTGTTTTTGAGATTAATGTTGACCTATAAAAATCCATTTTCCAAACGTTTTTTGAACGACCAAGTAAGGGTTTTGATCAAAAAAATATTTTTCTAAAATAGTAACCATCTGAGTTGGTTGTTCTTAAAATACTCAGAGGTTATTTTTGTTTTGGGAATAACTTCCATTTCTCCTTTTGGAGGAAAATATGTTGAAGATGTTACTCTTCTTTCTGGAATAGAAATTGGTCTAGATGTTTTTTGAGAAAAAGTTTTGGATTTGGAGGGTATTATTTCCAAATTTGATGAATAAGTTGGCCCCCTTAATCCTGGGATACAACAAAAGGTTGTTCAATTTTTTTCCGAATCCATATTTTTTACCCATTCTTGGATACGTTGATATAATTCTTCATCCTCAGAGGTTAGTTGTGGTGATGATTCTTCCAAGGTTTGTTGGGAGGATGATGGTTGGTTTTGGCTTGCCTGAGACCAGGTTATAATAGGTTTGACCGATGAGAGACTGGTAATGGTAAGGTTTGGAGGTTCCCTTTTCTCCTTTTCTTTTTTCTTCTTACTCATCTTGGAACCTGTTTTGGAGAAATTCTTTGGTTAGAAAATCTGGTAATGAATTATTCTTTCCTCTGATAAATTCAATATCAAAATAAAAAACACTTAATAATGCTTGCCATCTGGCAAAAATTTGTTTTGATGCAATATTTTTAACATCTTTTAATAATTTTTTTTTACAGATTTACAATCAATTCTTAATAAAAATTTCTGATTTAAAAAATCTGATTGGAATTTTGAAATACATAGCACTATTGATAATACTTCTTTTTGGATAATGGAATAATTCTTTTGATAATCATTCCAATGGCGAGAGACAAACTGAACAATTTGTTCATTTTCATCTTGCACTTGTTTTAATATCCCATCATAGCCAAGTTCATTAGCATTGATTTCTACTATCTTATGGAGCGTTGGATCCGCAAGATCTAAACAAGGAATGTTTTGGACTTATGCTTTTATTTTCTGCACAATTTTTGTGTGTTCTGTTATCCATGGCCCAGGGGTTTTCTTGAGCTTGTTATGCAATGACTTTGCCAATCTATTGATTGTTTGGACATAAACTTAATACGTAGTTTAAGTACCAAGAAACCTTTGTAGCTGGGTTTTGTCAATAATCCTATTAGGGAATTTTGTTGTAAATTAAAGGGATCGATTGATTGATATTACTGTTCCATTGGATACGTTGTGTCCAAGAAACCTAATATTGGTTTGAAATAGAGTCATTTTCTTGGTTGATAAGGCCAATCAATTCTTCTTGATGATATGGAAAAAGTTTTGAGATGTCTGATATGTTGTCTAACATCTTTGGAAAATATTAGTACATCATCGATATACACAATACAAAATTCTGAGTAGGGATTGAATATGTCATTCATTATCCTCTAAAACTTAGAAGGTGTGTTTTTAAGCCTAAATGGAATTACATTTCACTCAAACTGCCCGAATGGAACAATGAATGCAGTTTTATACCTATGTTTGGGTTCAATTTGGATTTTCCAGAAGCCTGATTTCATATCGAACTTGGAGAATATGGATGATGAATATAATTTTTGGAGCAAGTCTTTTTTATTAGGAATAGGTTACCTAATCCATTTTAAGGCTTGGTTCAAAGGTTTATAATTGATTACTAGCTGAGAAGTTCCTCTTTCAATCTAAGCAGATTTATTGACATAAAAGGTCGTACAGCTCCATGGCGATCTGGATTTTGAAATCATATTTTTAGATAAGATATCGTTGATCTCCTTTCTACAGAATTGTTCAAGATCACCATTCATTTGAATATGCCTTGATTTTGTGGGGATATCCTTTTCATTGAAGGATGATTCATATGGTAAATCTACCATGTGTTCTTTTCTATCCCAGAACACATTGGGTAATTCAGAACAAATCTCCTTTTCAAAAGAGTTTTGTATTTTAGAGATCTTGTCTTTGATTTTTGGTATTTGAAGCCTTTTCTCAATAGTATGAGATTGAACTCTAGTTTTGAGATAGAGAAGGTAATTTTCTCTATGATTAATAAGAACATGAATCTCTTTTGGATAGATTGAATGGGTTTTGATAAGATTAAGATATCTAGTTTTTTGGTTCTTCGATGAAAGGGAAGTTGTAGGTTTCTCTTCCAATTTTGAAAGAAATCCTATCATATTTGACAAGATATGGGGTAATGATATCCATAAATGGAGTTCCTAATATGATTGGGAATGATTGATGGTTTTATGCAATTAATATCAACCTATATATCAAACAAGACAATGACCTCAAGTTTTGACTCATTAGGGAATACTAAGATTATACTAATCGTATACTTCATAGTGGTGATTTTTCTTAAATTTTGAAGATTATTTTTCTCCAGATTTTTAAGTTCTTAATGGTTTGATGTAAGTTCATCGTCAGAATCACTTACATAAGTTGATATATTTTCTTCATTTTTATTAAGTAATTTTAACTTAATATTATATTCGTTTTGTTGTTCTTTAAGCTGGTGAAGTTTTAGCTTAATAGTTTTGATCTCAATTTTTAAGTCTTGGATTTGACTTTCTGGTGTGATAATTTTGTTCTTTCTTTCCAAAACAACAGTGAGGTTATAATAGCTTGTGCTGGTATTTAGAATTTCAAAAATTTTCTTTGATGTTTGTGTTTTAGCTAAATATGTAGTTAGGTATTCTATATATAATTTGGTTATTGATGGGTCATTTAACTTAAGGATTTTATCTTAAAGTTGTTCATCTTCTTCCTTAGTTAATACATTAATATTTTTATCAGAGGAATCTAAATTGCTGGTTGCAAGTTCATCATCCTAGGGATTGTTTTCTTCGTCTGACCATTGTTCAGATTCAGATGATGAGGATGTATCTACCATAGGGGTAGATATTTTGGCAATTGTGTCTTCTTCAAGTTTTAATTCGTGAAGTTTTTTAGACATTTTGCAATAATTAGAAGTGTGACCTTTTTTGCCACATTTATAACATTTAAACTCTTTAAAGTTTTTAAAGGGTTTTTTTATGTGTTTTTGGATCCTTATTCAAATTTCTTTCATAAGGTTTTTTTGTAAAAGTTCATTCTTTTTTCAAAGAATGGTTTTCTCTTTTTTGAAAAATTCTTATAAGTTTTGTGATGTTCCTTATAAGGTTTTGATTTTGTTTTACCACAAGTTCCTTCGTAGGTTTTGTCTATTGGGATATTGCTATCAAACTGTTTGCAGAACGACTCAATTTCATTTGTTTTTGGATTTTCAAATCTTGACATATTTGAAGACCCTAGTTTTGAGCAAAAATGATCAACTGTCCAAAGGTTAGTTGGTCATATGGGATGATTTGATTCCCATAAGTTTCGTGTATTTTGTTTCTGGTTTTCTCACCTAAGAGTGGAGGAAGTCTAGCAAAAAAACTTTCCTTCTAGAAAAGTTGAATAGAGTCATCTCTTAATATAACTCTAGATAGAAATGTGGTTTTATAATTTTAAAAATCGCTCATCTTCCTACATTTTATGTTGGAAATAAGATTAGAGTTTTTATCTTTTAAATGGGATGGATCTCCCATAAAATGGTGTGATATGGTGAGGAGCAACGTGGAAACTGCATCCTGTATAAGAGCTCCATGATTATCAAGTATGGGTATACCACTCTCATCAGTCAGTATCGCATTGTAGATATCTGAATGCTATTGTTTTGAAAGATGATGATCTCATCATCCTTTTAGTTGGCCTGAAAAGCCAACTATTAATAATTCAACAACTATTTTATCAGTTGTACCAATTTGGGTTTTATAAGCATTTGATGCCATGGTCATTTGCTATAAGTTAACAATCAAGAAAATAAATGTATAAAAAATGGTGTCAAAAGAACCAACTAATCATGTAGCCCTAACTAATGCGTAACCAACTCTGATTGTTTGATTTTGGTTTAGCATTGCACTTGGTGTGCCCAACATGTAGGACATTACCAACACCTTTATCATTTCCATTCTCTAATTCTTGCTATGATTGATGATCATTAGCATGACTGGAATGCTGAGTCATAGGCATATATCCATTATTTCCCCTTAAACTCGGTGGCATATTATTGGCACTGATTTTTCTACTATAAAAGCAAATTGTTGAATGGACAATGGCTTAATGAAAATATCAATTGGTTGCTGATCAGATGAGATATGTTGAATAGAGAGTTGATGAGACGCAACTCTTTCACGTACAAAAGACAAATTGAATTCCACATGTTCGGTTCTTGCATGACAAATAGGATTGGTCGTAGGAGAAACGATGTTGAGGTTATACACCAAATTATTGGTGGTGCAAGTAAGGAAATATGCAATTTAGATAGAAGAGAATGTAACCAAAGCAACTCAGATGTGATGTTAGTCAGTGCACAATATTCAACCTCGGTGCTTAATCTAAGGACAATGCTTTGCTTTCTAAAACTCCACATAATAGGATTAGACCCAAGAAACAAAAACTATACCAAAAGTAAATCTTCAATCATCCAGATTGGAGCTCTAATTAGCATATGAAAAACCATGTAATTGTAACTTTATTAAAGATTTAAAAGCCATACTGATAACTGTATTTTATATAGTTATTTTCATCTATTTTATTAATTATAATTTCTATGTTTTTCATATTTTTAGTTAATTTTAGTTTAATAAATTAGTATTTACTATTTTTTTTATATTTTAAGAAAATTAAATAATTTGTATCGAAAACTTAATTAATTGCAAATTTATGTCTAAAAATATAATTTCAAATAATAAAGTTCTTAATTACAATTTATAAAAGTCAAAAATATAATTAAAATTAAAATTGGGCTTAATTTTAATTATTAAAAGTTTAAAAATTTAATTTAAATTAGAAAATAGCTTAATTGTAATTAAAGAAAATTTAAAATGTAATTTGAAATAAATTTGTGGGTCAAAATGCAATTAATTAAAGTTTATTTTTCTGTGCAGGTGAGAAGAAACCACGCGCCATACACCACGCGTGAAACGTGGACCATCTGATCAAAGAAGAAACGGCTACGATGCACACGTCCTTATCACACCCGACTAACTCGCGTGGGTGCAGGTCTCTATTTTTCACGCGGCTCTGCGCCCGAGTGGGGCCCACCTTCCGCGCAGGCCAACGTGTAGGTGGGACCCACATGTTTGACGCGTCTAGCCGCTGTCCCCCACCTTACGCGTGCCTCTGATCCCATGCGCCAATCTCTGCGTGCAACCGAATCTTCAGCGAATGAAATGTTGCCACGTGTCCGCACTAATCCTTGCAGCAAATCAGAAGATGCCACATGTCCCACTTTATTTTTCAGAAAATCATATGCTGACACGTGGCATGTTACGATGAGTGCGAAAGCGCAGGATCAGCCCGCGTTGCAGCCGTTGTCTCCCGTGCGATAATCTATCGTGCGCCCGTTTCCCGCAGCCAATGAAATACTGTCACGTGTTTGTATTAAATTCTTGCAGCGAATCATACGCTGACACATGGCATGCACTTTGAATTTAAAAATCAAAACGGCGTCTCTCTGTCTACGCGTGATTTTAATTAATGTTTTAAATATCGAAAATCGATACGCGTGATTTTTATTTTTCGATACAAATTTTTACGCGTTTATTTAAAAAAAATGTAATATTTTAGATGTATTTTTTTAGCTATAAATAGGAGATAGGATGATAAAGTAAAAAAGTTTTGGGAAGTTTTTGGAGTGTTTAGTTTTTAAGATTATTTTGTGTTGTTCGGTTTTGGACTGCAGAACACGCAGAAGCCATTTTTTGGCTTTTGTTGTGTTCTGCGTGTGCCAAATATTTGTGTTTTAATTTTCCTTCTTCTTCATCTAATGTTTCTGTATCTGTTGTAATTTTTATTTTAAATTTATGAAGTAATTTAATTTTTCTAGGGTTGCATTTGATCTAAATTTATGATGCTTTTATTTTAATTATTTTTGAACGATTTATAAGACGTTTGAGTTGTTTATTCTATTTTGTGCTTAATGCTTTTGATTATTTATGAATTTTATCAAATGATCCATGGCATATAAATAAACTTGGAAGAGGCATTTTTGTGTATATTGCTCATAGATAGAATGATATGTATGATGAAGGATAAGAATATACCCTAATTGTATGTCTGGTCATTTGAGAACTTAGAACGTAATGAATCTTGGTGAATTTAATTCTCATAGGAATATAGTGAATTAATTTAACGAGGTGTGTTTGCATGGAGCTCGGAAGAGATGTATGAATAAAATTAGAAGTTTTCGGTTGACAAATTAAATGTACTAAAAAATATAAATCAAAAGAAAATAATATGATTTGAGTTAATTAATTTAGTGAAAAATTGAAATCCTAGATTTCTTTTATTTTGTTATTAAACTCTTTTCTTAAATTTGTTACAATCAACGATCGTTTTGAATAAAATCAGAGAGAAATAATTTTAGTACTCAACAAACTATAGTAACAAATCTCCGTGGGAACGATAACTTACTTATCAAATTTTATTACTTGTGACCGTGTATAATTGCACATTTTTATGTTCTGCAAAACAGACAACTAATCATGTAGCCCTAACTAATGCGTAACCAACTCTGACACTTTGCTTGAGGCTTGATTGTTTGATTTTGGTTTAGCATTGCACTTGGTGTGCCCAACATGTAGGACATTACCAACACCTTTATCATTTCCATTCTCTAATTCTTGCTATGATTGATGATCATTAGCATGATTGGAATGCTGAGTCATAGGCATATATCCATTATCTCCCCTTAAACTCAGTGGCATATTATTGGCACTGAGTTTTCTACTATAAAAAGCAAATTGTTGAATGGACAATGGCTTAATGAAAATATCAATTGGTTGCTGATCAAATGAGATATGTTGAATAGAGAGTTGATGAGACGCAACTCTTTCACGTACAAAAGACAAATTGAATTCCATATGTTTGGTTCTTGCATGACAAATAGGATTGGTCGTAGGAGAAACAATGTTGAGGTTATACACCAAATTATTGGTGGTGCAAGTAAGGAAATATGCAATTTAGATAGAAGAGAATGTAACCAAAGCAACTCAGATGTGATGTTAGTCAGTGCACAATATTCAACCTCGGTGCTTAATCTAGGGACAATGTTTTGCTTTCTAAAACTCCACATAATAGGATTAGACCCAAGAAACAAAAACTATACCAAAAGTAAATCTTCAATCATCCAGACTGGAGCTCTAATTAGCATCTGAAAAACCATGTAATTGTAACTTTATTAAAGATTTAAAAGCCATACCATAGCTAATTCTACCACAAAGGTACCTCAAAATCCTATTGGCAACATGCCAATAAAGGACCAAAGGGTTTGACATAATGTTTATTGAAATTGATATTTCACCAATGGTCATAGAGGTGGATAATAAAGTAGACAAGTCATAAAAGGAATTAGAAGAAATGAAAATGTTTAATGTGTTGGTAATAGACTCAGATGAAATAGGTAAAGAAGTTGAAGGTGTAGAGAACCTAGATGATGGTGACAAATCAATTGGTGCTAGAAAGGGTAAATGAGATAAAACTTAATTAGTAAAATCTCTTGACTATTGGACAATAGGAAGCACAATTCTAGCTTATATGTTAGAGAAGGCTTTTAAATTAGTAGATTGAGCAAAAGAAAAAGGGAATTGTAATCAGGTTTTTCAAAATTAAGAAACTTAAAAAGTGACTTATCATGAAGGATATGGAGTCATTTGGGTCTTATGACTATAACTTTCATACACTTTCATCCTGCAATTATTAGAATTAACTCATTTATTCTTGTAATTTAAAAGTATGGTCAAGTAAGTTAAAAAAATTTAAAATTTAAGATATTTCTAGGGATAAAATGGAAATTATATATTTTATTAACAAAAAAATAAAAATAAAAAGAATGAAAAAAGTCAACATCTCAATTATCTCTCCATATTCTCTCATATCTCTCTCTCCATTCATTATGTTATTCCCTTATTATCGATATTTTATTAATAAAAAATAAAAAAATAAAAATTGTGAGAGAAAAAGAGTGAGCAAGAGAGACTGAATGAGTGAAAGGGAAAGGAAGAGAAAGAAGGGACATAGAGAGAGAGAATGAATGAGAGGGAGAGGGAAAAGATAGGGGGATCGAGGGCTTTTTCTTTCCCTCTTTTTTTTTTAATTTTTTTATTAATAAAATATCTAATTCTTATTTTATTCATGAACAAATCCTAATTTTTGAAAATTTTGACTTAATGAGCAATACTTTTAAATTATAGAGTTAAATGAACCTATCTTAATAATTCAAAATGAAAGTGTATGATACATATAGTTACAAGACCTAAAGGACTTGATATCTTGAAGAATTGGTGTAGGTAGATGATTTTATAATGAAAGCATTGTATAAAAAGCCTCATCCCAAAATTTCATGGCATAGAAGCTTATGCAAGCATTGCCCAACCTAGATCAATTATATGTCTGTGTTTTCTCTCAACCATGCCATTTTGTTCATAAGTATGGCGATAAGAAGTTTGATGTTTGATTCCAAAAGCAATCAAGCTATTTGTTAATCTTTGAAATTCACCTCTCCAATCACTTTGGAGGATTTTAATATTGAAACTAGTTTGTAATTCAATTTTAGTTTTAAAATATAAAAAGGATTGAGTAACAACAGATTTGGATGTTAAAAAAGAAAGCTATATCAATAGACTAAACTTATCAACAAAATACACATAATATTGATAACAATTTTTGGAAGTCATAAGAGATGCCCATAAATTTGAGTGAATGACATGTAAAGATACATTAGCATAAGTAACTCTAAGAGTAAAAGGTAATTTGTGGTTTTTACTGGTCTCACAAGTTATACAAATATTAAGTGTAATATCATTACTAGAATAGAGTATATTAAGCTAAGGTCTTTTTGACAACTAGTAAAGTGGCATATGCAAGCTGTCTATGCCATAGGTCCAAGGAAGGTTGGGAAGTATTAGTTGTAAGTTCTGAACAAGAGGTGGACTTGAGTGGTATAGTAGGCTGAATAGATGAAGAAGAGATGGATACTAAAGACTTGAAAAAGGACATATCAAAAGCATATAATCTACCACGTAAATGACCCTTGAAAAGAATGTTGTCTGTTACCATATCCTTCACATAGCAACAAAGAGGGTGAAATTCAAAGTATACTTTATCATTAAGTGCAAACTGTGAAACACTTGAGAAATTTTTGGTTGTGTGGAACATAAAGAATACTTTTATGAACCAAGACTTTATTAAGGAAACTAACAAATTTAAAAGTATTAGAGCCAACATGAAAAATAGGTAAATACTTACGATTACCTATCATGACTGTCTTACTCACCAAACATGTGCTCCATTGAGGTTATTTATATCATTAGTGACATGATAAGAGGTTTTTGAGTCAAAATACCTTGTGATTCCAAAAAGATAGTTTTGTTTTAAAATATAGTAAAACTAAGAAAATGTAAATCTATTTAATCATTTACCATGTATAAAATTATGATATATTTAGTGCTTTCAAACAATCATAAGGAATCCCATACAATTATCCAATCGGGCATGATGAAGAGTTCCTTTAATGATAGAACTCTGGAGAAGACGTTGTATCAGATATTAGGAGTTGATATGCTCTTATTTGGGGATATATGTTGTGTTGTTTAAGTAAACAATGTTATGTAGATTTCCATTGACTTGGGAAGTTGATCTCTTAGGCCCTTTAAGGTCCTTAAGTAATGTAGATCACTTTCCAAGCTTATGGAGGTAGTGTGACATGTGAAGGAGTTGTTCTTGATTGATATGTGACTCATGGAAGCAAGTAGAAGTTCTTTATCAGCATCTATCTAAGCCTATGACTGAGTTACTTGGTAAATCTTATTCATTATTAGAAGCTATGTAATAGTTATATGAAGATATAATGAGCTTCTGTCAGAAGCTAAGAGCCTTTTGTGAGCTTCTAATATGCTTTAAGCTTCTTTACGAGAATCTTGAGCATTCTCGAAACCTTAAATAATATGACAAAATATTGGCAATTTTTATCCTCTCAAGTATCCTTAATTGATTCATAGGTATGGACTAATTACAACTCTTAAAAGGTATTAAATCTTTAAAGAGTTTTTATACATGGTAATTACTTAATATTCAAAATGGAATAATTTTTAGGGAAAACATTACAATTCAAAAAATAATAATCATTTAATACCAAAACTTTCACTGTTTCTATCATTTAATTTTGAATGAGGTATCTATAGTTTCATTATTTATGAAAGTTGGACACTATAGTATAAAAATTATAAATACTTAATTTAATATTTTTGATGGATTAACAATATTTATTTTAATAATTACAGAATTAAAAATGCTTATTTTTCTTAATAAAATGACTAATAGAGTCTAATCCATAAATTATGAGATTAAAAGACTTATTTTGAAAAAATATGTAATTTAATATGTTTAATATAATAATTATAAAATTAATATATTTATTTGATAAAAATCAAATTACCTCAAAAATGGCCAATTTAAAATGAGAAGTAAAATGGACTTTTTTAAAAGGCCCGTAATTTTGGTGCTAAAAAATTGCCATTTATCGTTTCTTTTTATTTCTAATTCGAACCGAGGCTCTTTAAAAAAAATTCCAAGCATCTGTTGACTTTGCAGGCTTTCAGCCCATATATGGCCCAAATACTGATTGGGAATATGAATGACTCGATCCAGATGTAGGCCCGATCAAAAAGCAAATATCAAAATGCCCAAAACAAAGAATATTGCTGCCGCATGACAGAAGTTCCTTATAGGTATAGCTTTTGCTCGTTTGCTGATTCTCTCTGCCCTTTAGGTTTTTGATTCGAAAGGTAGGCGAGGAAGCCAAAGCCTAGGTCTTAATATCGATTTCTTCTTCCTCAGAGGTATGCCGTTTTAGAACCCTTTTGCTTTTGTTCTTAATCCCTTCTTATGCTTCCGTTACTAACCTTTTTATTATTCTTCCCGTATTAATTTTCTAGGAAATTTCGACGATTTTTCTTTATTAGACTTCAATTTCGTATTTGTTTTAGCTCTTTTATTATTATATGTGATTTTTGTGTACATTTGTTTTTATTTTTTGCGTATCAGATCTGATTTTTGACTGTATCTGTGAAATTTAACGCACACGTATATGTATATTAATAAAAAAGGTGGAGATTATAGGGCTAACTTCTAATTGTGTGCCGAGATTTTGTTTAGTGCTTATATCTATTTACGTTTTCTTTTATTTTCGTCAAAATATACCTTATATTATCAAAATTGGTTTTACACCATAAAAGATGGAATTCCTTGCAGTAAATTAGCTTCACTCCTTTTTTTTCTTTTCTTTTGGTTGTGGTGATTGGGTTTAGTAGCCTTGCTAATTTCAAAGATAAAGAAAAGGTTTTTTCCCGTTAAAAAAGTTGAGGTTCCTTCATATTAAAAATAATAGCAGCCTTATGCTGGGATTTTTTATGTTGCGTACCATTATTAATAATTATCTCTTATATATATTATTTTTGTTTTCTATCAATAAAATGATGCTTGAATATTTTTGAAGGGAAACATGGGTTCAAGTCAAATAGATAAAATTATCGCCTAAACCAATTTGTTTAAAGAAGTGATATATGTATATTGGGAGTGACTTATTAGTTATCTCTATCATAATGACCAAGAAATCCATTGCTATCGTAGAGCATGTTGAAGATTAGAAAGCGACTCATCAAGAATCAAACAATACGAAACCTCCTTTCATCAAACTACCTTCTTTGTTTTCGTGATTTCAACTATTAGATTTAATCCATTTGTTTATTTGTCACCTTATAGCGAAGCACTTCAAATTAAGTTGTTCAATTTTCTTTATGTTCTTAAATCCCAATTTTTCTTTTGGCACTATGGGTAGATGTTTCTTTCGCACAATAATATATTATGCATTTTTATTTATGACGTTATTGCTTTAATTTTTCAAGTTATATTCATTAGTTTTTTCTTCAATACCCGTAAAGTTGGCCAACACCAATATTATTTTGTTTATATATTATATTTTTTTCAAACCTAGAATCTTAAATTAAGTTGCTTTATTTAATGTTTCATCTTTTAGTTCTTCTTGTGTCTTATATGAAGTCCTTTTATTTTAGTTAGGGGTGACAATTCAGACTACAGTCTAAAACACGAACCTAACACGACACGACCAACATTATTTTTTAGTTAGAATAAATATTAGTTCTTTTGTGCTTGTAAAAATATTAATTTTTCTTACCATTATAAATAAATAAATTGGCTAAAAAGAATGTAATTTTTTCATAATATTAAAAAATATGTGAATTTGGGCCAAAAAACATGAATATGAACATGCACAACACAAGCAAACACAACACGAATTTTCACCCCTAATTTTAGTTAAAATACATTTTGATCAACTTCTTAAGAACTTTCTTCTTCCTGATTTAAGATAAAGAATTCTTTTGACTTATTTATCATACAAGTGGAAGAAATTTTATTGAATTTGTTATCTTAAATTTAGCTTTTGGTATTACTTAAATTGAGGCTGCAATTGCATATTTATAATTGATTTTCATAAAAAATAAAATCGAATTAAACTATTCTTTCATATAGAAAGGTGGGTTTGGATGATTTTGAGATATATGCAATATTAAGAAATTGACTTTGATAGGAACTCTTTGCTTCTTGTTTGTTAGTTATTTTGGAATTTTTATGCTTTATTTATTATTGGAACTTCCTTTGCAAGCAAATTCGTTTGGGAAAATTGCAGCGTGAATAATGTCGGAAGAGTTGGAGTATCGCTGCTTTGTTGGTGGCCTGGCCTGGTCAACATCTGATAGAGGTTTGAAAGATGCATTTGAGAAGTTTGGAAAGCTTGTTGAAGCTAAGGTGATTTTTGGTTTTCTATGTGTTTGAGCTGCTCGAATAAATTGATTGTAACTAGTTTCTTCTGTCTGATGATTACATTACGTCTTTCTTTGTGTTGCAATTGCTGGGGATGAAACTGCTTGAGCAGAAACACTCGGCAATTGGGTTGGATGACCATAATGTCTTACGTCGTCTTTTCTCATACAAGAGAAATAATCAATTTTGATTAAAAAGATGTTTTTAAATACTATGAATGACAAAATAAGATTACATGGTCTTAGGGAGACCAGGAGCTGATTGCTAATGCTTTATCCAATATGCTGTATGATGATTTTAATGCTGTAATCATTGATGCAGGTAGTTGTTGATAAATTCTCTGGACGTTCTCGTGGATTTGGGTTTGTTACTTTTGATGGGAAGGATGCCATGGAAGAAGCAATTGATGAAATGAATGGAATGGATTTAGATGGGCGAGCAATCACTGTTGACAAGGCTCAGCCTCAACAAGGATCTGGTAGAGATTATGATGGTGACCGTGGCCGCGACCGTGGTCGTGATCGTGACCGTGACCGTGACTATGGTCGTGATCGTGATAATGGACGTGGATCCAGTGGTAAAGATTGCTTTAACTGTGGCAAGCCCGGACATTTTGCTAGGGAGTGTCCTAGTGGAGGTTCAAGAGGAGGGGGCAAGTATGGTGACAGAGATAGTAGGTATGGTGGAGGTGGTGGAGGTGGAGGTGGAGGTGGAGGTGGTGGTGGGCACTATGGCCCTGATAGAGGTGGAGACCGATTTGGTGGGCGCAGCAGGGATGGTGGTAGTCGTGGTGGTCCAGGAGCTGATCGATCCAATCGTGATCGTTCTGGTCCATATGATCGTCGGAGTGGTGGAGGCTTTCGTTCTGGATAGTGGTTGCTTCTTATAATGGTATGTCACATGTGCTCTGCTATTCTGTGCTGATATGTATAATCTGTAGACTTGGTACGGTTCATGGTTACTGTATTTTTCACAATTATGTTTTTCTGCCATTACAGCTTAGGTCAGGAGGTGCTGCTTGGCTCCCTGTGGCCCTCAGCAGAAGATTGGAGTTTTCTGTTCTTGGCATGTTCTTGTGATGATGTATGGCTTGGTTGGCCTAGTAAATCAGTAATTGAAGTGCGAAACTTGGCACAGATTGTCGACTTTTGTTGTTCCTAGAACGCTCAAATTTGATATTTTCTTCAGATGCAATCTTATATGACATGCACATTTCGATTTTGGTGTATACTCTGAATTCCATTACCATGGCTGGGTTCCTCTGCCTTTCACGCTATATTTGCTACCTGGTTGCTGTTGACTGTTTTGCATGGGCAATTTTGCACTATGAAGGTTGATTGGTATTGGTTGTGATCCGTAGGGAACAATAGTGAGGGGTCCGCTCTCGGGAATTCTTTTCTTTCTCTTACAAGTCAAATTCCCATTTGGCTGCCCTGTTAGTAGTATCTTACTCATAAACAGGAGTCAAGCGGGTAATGATATGTCTCTTACATGTTTATTTTAGGCATGCCATCTCTTAAATATTGAGTTATATTAATATTCTCAACCTTTTGGCAGGATGCTTTGGCTAGTTATGATCTTTTTGGGTACATGATTGGGTTTCTTTGTTGCTAAAATTCGACATGCTTGGTTTTATACTTATAAAAAATTGCTCTTTTCGGGCCACAACCTGCAAACTGACTTAAAATCTTCTGCACTGCCCACTGGTCGAAGAGTTTCATAGTAAATAAACTTGCAGGACATTTTTTGGATGCTCTTTATGCAGGACTTTGTTTCCATGTGTGCTAGTGGGTCGTAAGTCCACAATGGTCTATTGGGGGGAATCAGTTGTTTTCGCCTTGGTTCCCCATACTTGATATTGATTTTCTGCTGAGATGAAAGGACGTGTTTATTTCCTCTGGTGTGTCTTGTTCTTGTTCCTAGTCATTTGAGTTTCTCCAATTCATGACATGACATAAACTCCTTGTGCCCTTGAGTAGAGTGTGGGTTTCATCAAGGTTCTCTTTGGAAGTTGATTCCGTTGCTTCTTACTAAATGGAAACTATTATGAAGCAAGCTTGGCTGAAAAGAATTCCTAAAATTTTGTATTTTTGTCTATAATTTTAATTTTTTGCATTTTTTAATCATGAAAAACTTACCTTTTGTATTACTACGTTAAATATTTTTTACCCGAAGATATCTCAGGGTTGTTTCTCTATTGTTATTTTCTTGTCTACTTTGTTTGTTTATCTTGTGTTTTTTCACGTGTTTGCTGCCTCTTTTTTCCCTGTCTACTGAAGCACCTTTTTAAAATAAAACTTTTAAAAAATAGAAAAAAATGAAGAAAACATAAAATTGGTTATTTGGACTTGGGTATTATCTATCATTAAAAAGAAGTTATTTAACTTAAGTGATATATTTTAAAAGGCCAGTAAATTTGTCCGGTCACCCATCCTTCGTTTAAAGTTATGTTTATCTATACATGTCATGATCCATTAGTTTAGTTGTCATGAAATTTTCATATTGTATGCATATTTGTTGATAATGTCATGGCATTATATATTGTAACATTTTTCCAGTCTCAACATCAAGCATGGGTATATATTGATCGAATCTCAATAGGCATGGTAAAAGTGCAAAAGGTATTTTGGGTGAGCGCAATTACCTTTGAAAGTACAAATCCTAATCACCATTGCATGCAATGTTCAACATACTTTTCTACTGAAACCTATGTCATGTGGTAGAAGGTATTATTATTTAATGGCATCCTGTTATTATTGTAAGGCTTTTAACTCTTATCCTATTGTTACTAACTCTGCATAAACACCAAATATACTTATGATAGAAAAAATTATTAAGTTTGTATATGTTTGTCATCATGTGATAAAAAATGTCATATTAAATTTAACGGTAAAATTTTGTTGATTTTTGTATATTTTAACAATTCTTTCCATCATTTTAGTTATGTGACTTGTTATAATCATCTATCTATTTATATTATATTGTTTGAAGCTAGTTAAAATCTACATTGAAGATATCTAGATGGATCAAATGTAATCCATATCTTTCGCCTTTCTTCAACCTCAAACCTATGGCTTAGCCTTTAAGTATATATATTCTATGAAGCTGGTACCCATCTGTATACATTCGAGGTTGGAGAAGGGCGAAAAAAATGGGTTACACGATCAAGAATTGTAGGTCCGTTTAGATATTTTCAATGTGCGAATATTGTGGATTTTAATCAAGTTCAAACATATATTATATCTAATAATTCTACTAAAGTGTAGGTTTATTAGCGAAGTAAAAATCAATACATTTAATTTTATAATTCATTATTATTATCCTATCATATCTTTAGAATGAATCTTAAAAGTAAAACTAAATCCAAGAACATGCATATAAAGCTTAACATACTTGAATCCTAATCCCAAAAAATAAAGAAAAATTGGATTAGAATAGATTATTTTTATTATTCTAAGTACTTTTAATTGAGTACTTAAATGACACTAGTTGAACATTTTTTATAATTGTATTTTTTTTATTTTTAATTGTTAAAACAAAAGAATAAAAAAAATAGAATAATTTTTAACCAACAAGGTAATAGACTTAGAGAGAAATTGCACACATACAAACTTATCTTTATCTTTAACTCATTTTGATTTTTATTATATAAATAATTATACAATTTTGACTGGTACATTTTTACATGTGATGATCACTCTTAAACATATATGTATGTTATACTTGAAGTTTATGATTTATCTTGAAATATTTTTCAACTTGAGTTAACCTTAAATGTAAAATTATGTTGAATTTTATTTCTTATATTTTTAAATTTTTATCGTAAGAATGCACCAGTATTGAAAAGATTAATTATTATGAATGAAGAGGATTATCTTACAATTAATGTTAAAGTTATCATGTTAGTTTTATAATTTATTCATGTCAAAATTTAAATGAAAAAGATTATGCAAAAAAAAAAAAACTATGCTTATAAAAAAATGTATAAACAAAAAAGAAGTCAAAGAGGTTAAAAAAATTAATAATAATGTGCCTCATTTTTGTTTTTTTTTTAAATATAACGAATTTGTTTTGTATTGCCCATGTGTACTGGACTTACCTTTTGAATTGCACAATATGAATTTATGTTAGGTTTTAAAGCCGTCAAAAGAATGGATTAAAGTGTCTAAATAGTTTTTGATTTAAAATATTTATTTATCGGGTTGTATGATTAAAATCTACATTTTTATAAAGTTGTGGTACTCAAGGATAAATTTTCTTTGTAAGATGTATCGAATCAAGCAATTACTATGACTCAAATATACCCAAATGGATCGAAAATAACCTTAATGGGGCAAAAAGTCATAAATAAAAAATGTTAGAAGTTATCAAAAAATTAATTATCTACAAAGTTTAAGCTGTTAGAAGAACATAATTTTTATACATTTAATATTCTCTTATTTTCTTCACAAGTATTGGCTTTATATAACATGTTTATTAAACATTTACAAATCAAAAATTGAGGTTATTAGACATTAAACATAAGACTTCCAGTTTTGATATAATGATAAAAATTGGTGGGAAAATAACTTTTATAAAAACTTAAGTCATTGAGAGAATAATCAAATATACTTTTATATATTTATTACTTTCCATATCTTCAAAAAATTTAAAACTATGTTATAAGTTGTTGAAATTTTTTTTTTTTTAAAACTTAACTTGTATGCACTATATTGAAAAACAGATTTTTTTAAAAGTAAGTTATTAAAAAAATGATAAATTTTATTTTTATATATTTATAAAAAAGTACAATTAGGAAAAAAAAAACACATCCAAGGAAGAGAAGAGATTTTTAGTAGAGAAAAAAATATAAAGCAATTCCTTCCGTGTGGTGGAAAAGAAAGAGAGAAATAGAGCAGAAGAAAGATAGAAGAATAAAAAATACAAAAAAGTGAATATTTCTTTATTAGCTGGTTTCTACTTTATAACATAGATATATAGTTGAACTCACTTACTAGAATAGAGATAGCAATGGAACTGATTTGATCCGTAAGTCAAAAGATTAATTTTGATCTTATATGTTTTGATCCGTGTATCAACGATATCTATGATCATATATGATATTTTTTTTTTTTTTTTCACTTTTTTCTTAAAATTAAAATATTATTTGACGTAGCGTATATTTTAAATTAATAATCTTTTTTTTTAAAGAAAACCAATAATAACATTATACATAGTTGAAATTAAAAAAATAATATTATTTATAATAAATATAAAAATAAATAAATAATTATTAATAGAATAACATTTGAATTTTAATTTAACAAATTTTAAATAATAATATATAAATTTATGAAAATTATAAGAGATAGAAAACTAGATATATAAAAATGTTTTGAGATTTTTTTTAAAAATGATTATTCATAATATAAATAGTTATAAAAATTAAATTTTTTTGTTAAAAATATGTGATTATTTTAGTTTGAAAAATATTTAGATTTTAATACATCTAAAGATCGTTTGGTCCAAATCCGATTTAATCTATTAATCTTGTATATGGATTATGATTCAATCTAATACAAAAATAATCTGTTCTAATCTGATCCGAAGATGATCCTATTAAAAAATATTAGTAAAGCTTTTATAGCTAGTGGATATTTTTGACATCCTATGCTTATTTGTATTGGGAAAAAATACAAATGTAACGTGTATATATATGTTGAAGAAAGGCAACAAACAAACTGACCAAATAGAGAGAATTCTCTTAACCACAGCATCAAGAGCAGACAACAATGCTATCAAACAAAATAAATAAATAAAAAGTCCTAAAGGGAATGTGAAGACATTAAATGAGAATTTGTTACAACCTAGAAATCTAATTAATTAGGAAATATGAGTACCCTCATATGAGATACACCTATAAGTTTTCAGTTAAGCAGGAGAAAAGCCAATCAAAATGGGCTTTTAGTAATTTTCAATTCATCAACAACATTGCCTCTTCTTGAATTCTGGTTAGGATCTGATTCACAGAAGTTGCAATTTTATCCGCTGTAGCTAGTTCACAGTCCTCCTCTACCTGTTCAATTATTCCACATATTTATATCAATCAGAATATTCCTAAGTTCTTTTGACCAATATATATATATATATATATATTACTAAATTCTCAAAATATAATCAAACCACTATCAATGTTTTTCTTTTTAAACTAAATGATAATAACATAATTAACTATAAAGAGAAATAAAGATATTACAACTTGGCTTATTTTCATAGAATTGTACATTACCTTTTAATATATTATTATGCATGCATGCATGCATGCATCTAATTATATATAAATGATTATTTTAATACATTCTTGACACTCCACGTACTGGCCGACACTCCACATACTGGCCGATAAAACAGAGTACTTCAAGAAAAACAAAATATACCAAAAGAAGACAACTAAGATGGAGAGAAGAGGTGGGTGGAAGTAGTAGACACAAAAGGGTGAAGCTTACAGAACTCTATAAAAGTTATAATTTAGAGACTTTTAGACTAAGACATAAATGGGCTTACTTGGACTTTTTAGCCCAAATCTCAATTTTTTATAAAGCCCATATCTCTTTTTTTTAATCCAAGCTCATATCTCATTTGATAATCCTAAAAAATGGGTGTGGGTATTATTTATATATATATATAACTGGAAAAAAATGAGTAAATAAAGATTAAAAATTCAAAAAAAAAAAAAAAATTTCAAAACATGGTATGTAAAATAACTATATTTTAAACGTTACATGCCGTGTATCCGTATCTTAGAAATATGTACATGAAGGATCCACACACTCGGATCCGCATGAGTATCCGAGCTCACCATTACCAATGTTTTTTTTTTGTAATTTTTTATTAAACACTATTATCAATGTTAAATACACATACAATAATAATAATAAAAAATACAACTTATGTATTTCTAGAGACTTAAAAATTACAGCAGTACAAAATTTGGGATTTAAATTATTTTATTTTTACTTTATTTTAACAAATTATTCCTAAGTAGAATTTATTTCTTCTACTTTAATTAAGGCGGCCTTCTAGAATAATTTACATCATGACTTATTTATATATAAGACTTTTAAAAAAAATAATACTAATTACATTCTCTTAAATATATTAAGATGCACAATTTATAAATTCATTTGTGTAGCTAAAGACTATATATATAATTAGTAAATACAAAGTAATAATTAATTTTTTACCTTTTTATGTATCAACCATTTAGATTTAAAGAATCTATTTACTGTTTCTGTTTTTTTATAAATCTCAATGACTGAAAGAATCTATTTACTGTTTCTGTTTTTTATAAATCTCAATGACTGGTACATGAGATTATAAAAAATTAATATTTTAGAATCACTAATCCTATCATTTGAATTTAGCAATATTATATGTAATTAATTTATAGTATGCATTTGCATTTTTAAATTAAAAACTGTAAGATTGTTTAAATAATATTGGGAAATGAATTAGTGACAGGTCGATTACATTATTGTGACGTGAGATAAAAAGCAAAAGTAACAGGGTAAATTACTAACCTTGAGAATGAGACAATAGAGAACAAACTCATCAACTTTGGTGACATTAAGATGAAAAATTGTTAGGCGCAGAGTATGTAACCCAGTAATCAACTTAAGGAGCTGATTTGATTGCCTTTTTGATCTTATTTTCAAATTCGCATGACTCTCAACCATGCTCACTTCAATGTCAGCAATACAAGACCGTTTCTCACTCCCCTTGTCAGCCATGGACACTGAGCTTTCACAAGTTGAGTACTGTGGAAAAGTAAAGAACTCAGAGAAAGGCACATAATTATTCTTATTATTATTAACTCCATCTTCTAAATCAGCTCTCTTCATTTGTTCCCGAGCTCCTAAGAATTGTAATCGTTGCTCTAGCTCTTTCACAAAATTAATAGCACCTCCAATAATCGATGCTTGGTCACCCTAAAAAAAATATAATAAAAAAAACCCATATTGAATGAACGAAGAAAAAGTAAAAATTACAAAAAAAAAATAAAAAATTGAAGAAATGGGTAATGGAAATCAAGAAGAAATAGACATACCCTTTGAACATAAGAGTCAGGCATTAAAGATCGAAGCATAGAGAGATATTCATTCATTTGTTTTCTTCTGTTACGCTCAACAGCAATGTGAGTCATTCTTTGATTCTCAATTTCTTCAGTATTCTTTCTACTTCTTTGACGTCGTCGTTTTGGTCGAGTATTTATGGTGGTTGTGGAATTATCAAATTGTCGAAATTCTCCAGCGTTTGTTGGGTCTGTTTCAGAAGAGGATGGATTGGAGAGGTGAAGTTCGTTGAAATGAGGTACCATTGAAGGAGGTGAAGAGGTGGAAGAGTTCCAATAATAATCTCCATAAGGACAATTATTGTAATTATTTTCTGTTTGATTTCCGAGAAAATCAAAAGAGCTGAGTTGTTCATCTTCTTTGAAATCTAAGTTGAAATCGTAGTTCCAACTCACACCTAACAAATTGTGGAGCTCGTTTCCGCCATAACTGACTAATGGGTCTAGTGGGAAAACAACACCTTCAAGTGCCATATTATTTTATTTCTCTCTCTCTCTCTCTCTCTCTCTCTAGCTATGTCACACACTTTTCTTTTTTCAGCCTTTGAGGGTTTTAATGGGTTTTGAAAGAAAGTTAATGAATAATTAGATGAAGCCTGAAGGCGAAGTATAGAGGACTCCAAAAGGAAAGCATGTTAGAGGTTTGGGTTTCTCTTGGTATGGAGATATGAAGCTTTTTAAAGACCCTTGAGGATGAACAAGTGAATAGAAGATCACACGTGAAATAAAGTTGAACTATAATAGCCCAACGGGAAATAATCACATACAGGCTATAACGTTAATTATTTTATTTATTTTCTTCGTTTTAGAACACTAACATAAAAATTAAAGGGAAATTAAACAAAAAAAAATTTCCGTTCTTGAACATGTTTTTTTTCCCTTAAAGAGGGTTAAAATGAAATTTTATAGAGATTATACTATGTAATTAAATTTAAAAATAACATAATTAAAACTTACAACAATAAAAATAATATTTTAATAATATTAAACGTTTTAAATTATTTTATTTAAATTTAAACAGTTTTTAATTATAACGCATTTAAAATAAAATGATATAATAGATTTTTTTTCAATGGTAAAAATATATAAGATATAAATAATGATTATTTTTATATTTATAAATTTTAAAAATATTATTTTTATTATTTTTTAAATTAATATAAACTCATTTTTATTAAAACAGTACAATATTTTTACCTGCACTTAATTTGTTTGAAATCAATTTTACCTATTTTAGAATTTGACTTCATCCGTATTTAATTAGATAAAATATAAAATATATTTTTATATATTAAAGTCTATTTTATTTATATTCAATTTATCTAGATTCAATCAGCTAAAGTTCATCTCACCTTCGTTTAGTGGTCAATCGTGGATCAACCTCGACCAACTAATGGTCACATCTAATCAATGTTAGTTAAATATCAATCAATGTTAAGGTTGTAAAAGATGAATATATAAATTTTGAGGGACAATTCAAACACTTTAATAGCTTGATGCGAAACAGAAAATTGATGTATTAAATATTTTTTACAAATTAAAATTTTATTGATATATAAAAATTAATTAATAACATCAATTTTTTTTATCAAATATAAATAATAAATTAAAAATTAAATAAATAAAAATCTAAATGAAATTAGTTATTAAAAAAACATGAATAAAATTATTATGCCTTTTTGAAAAACTTTAAAATAAAATAAAAGTTTTGATCGTCTAATGGGTACAATATTTATCAATAAAATTTGAATAAAACAAACATACTAATAATATATGTTTTGAACTTTAAAAAGAAGATAAGAGATAAATAAAAATATAAAAAAATTAATAAAAAGTTAAAAGATAAAGCTTTTTTATTGTTGATTTTTTTTTGTGGTTTCAATTATTTGAGAAAAAATGCATATTATTAAGAAACTAAAATGCCTATAATAAATAAAACAATATAATATTTTTTTCTTTATATATAATAAAAATAAGAGTTAACAATTTTTTATGTTTCTTTTAAAATTAATAACATGTGAAAGAGTTTGAGACCCTATATACTATCACGATATGAATATACTTACTTTTTAAGAATTTGTAACTAACTCACAACAAACAAAAAGATAAATACTTAATAGAACACAACAACAGTAATAAATAATAATTTCAGATAGTCAGATAACTTTAAATAATAGATATATTATTTAGTAAACATAAGGTAAATAAAGAGTATAATTTTTTTTCTAATTAGAGTTTAAACTTTAGTATATTGTAATAAACTTAGATTATACTACTAGAACAATAGAGCATGCACAACATAAGATGTAACGAGGTAAATATATATAGAATTCATATCTATATGGTAACATAAGCAACCACTCAACAACAAGTAAATTTGAAAAATCTCATACGTAGAAACAATTGTATGAAAATTAATTGTTCTTTCGACTCACATAGATAACTGGGGCCTAGATGAGGAATGAAGATGCAAACCCATGAAATCTTTTCACGAGCTTTAGATCAATTCGGCCAAGCAAGCCTCACAAATATAAATTAACAAATTACACCGAGGAAGTACAAAATAACATGTTAAATTCAACACACAGCAAAACAATCAGTAATAAGAAGGAAAAAACCGCGATAAACACACTAGTGATGGTATGCATCACACACGTCCTATCCAGGTTAGCAGCATGTATAAATGTATCAAATATCACACAACATCTGAAACATTCATATATATTGATAAATATTATTTTATACATATTTTTAGATATCAATTCCTTTACATTTATATATATTATTATTATAACAAGTTAAAATTATTTATTTTTTATTTATTGGGAGAATATTAATTTTCTTATTTTTTGGGATTTTTATTTTTTTATGATTTTATTTGATAGAGAGATTAACTTAGAAATAAAGTGGATATATTTCACAGCTTATCTTATTCATTTTGCCATCATAACTTATCGTACTCTTTTGATGTGTGGTGGACACTAATCCTAAGATTTTTTTTTTCATTTTTTTATTG
Organism: Hippophae tibetana; assembly: GCA_037013495.1. Classification (NCBI taxonomy): domain Eukaryota; kingdom Viridiplantae; phylum Streptophyta; class Magnoliopsida; order Rosales; family Elaeagnaceae; genus Hippophae; species Hippophae tibetana. Next base: position 16,345,135 of record CM072803.1, read on the forward strand.
TTATCACAAATAATATTATGAATTTATTGTTTTCCATTAGTAGCTAATTTTATATTTGATTATAGATGAATTCAAATTCCTAGACATGAATTGCAATATTTAATAAGATATGTAATATTCTATTTATCTATTATTCTTGATTATGTATTAATTCTCTGTTTTAATCTTTGTATGAATTTTCTTGATTACTCAAGTTTACAATTGAATAGTCAGATTAATTCATTATTAATCAATTTAATTAATTAAGTATGTAATCGCTTGATCAATTTAAATAAATTTCTTACAATAAGAATTAATACTCAATATAATTATACCGATCTTGTATGTTTAACCTTGATCGAATTTGCTTATTAAAATTGAATGTGTTTGATAAATTAAATTTAGAGAGCTTATTTTAAGTTGTCTATTAGAAAAAGTTTAGATTAAGAGCTTGTTTAATTCAACGAATATGTAAGAAGAAGTGAATACTATCGTACTTGTGAATTTATTTTAAGTTGATATAATAAAAAAAATAAGAAATTAGGATATACTTTTATTGATTTACAATACATGCTAGTGGTCAAAATGATCCTGCAATTGTTAGGTTATTTATATCTTTAAGTTTAAATTAAGAGCTTGTTTAATTCAACGAATAGGTAAGAAGAGGTGAATACTATCGTACTTATGAATTTCTTTTAAGTTGATATAATAAAAAAATAAGAAATTAGGATATACTTTTATTGATTTACAATACATGTTAGTGGTCAAAATGATCCTGCAATTGTTAGGTTATTTATATCTTTATCGTCGTATTTATATTCTGTTTTTTTACAATTATTAATCTTTAGGATGCAGATTTGATTTTAAGTTTATAAAACCAAAAATCTATTTTTACTAATTTTAATAAACTTACTAACGAGTTATTAATTAGGAGTATATATTATTACCATTCCTGGATACGATAACCCTTTTTCTTAAAATTACTTATCACTTGGACATGATTATGTATACTTGCGTGTTTTCAATCGTGTCAAGTTTTTGGCATTGTTATCGAGGGTTGGTTTAACAATTCTTCTAATAATTGCTAGTTTTTATTATTTTTTTCCAAAACATTTCTCTTTATTTTTTAAAATTAATTTATTTTCTTTGGTTTATTATTATAAGTTTTATCTTTAGTTTAGATTATTTATTTATTTATTTTAAATTTATTTTATTTTATTTATCAATTTATCCATGATTATTATTTTTTTTCTTTTGAAGTATTGAATATCAAGGGAATATGAATACACATATGGATGCAGCATATCTTACATATAATGGATTTCCTTCACCACACTTTGAGCATCAATAAGGCAATGAGACTATGCTAATGCTATGGGTGGATTTGAAAGCTAGATGCCTAGATATAAACCATTTATATATGTATAATGTAGGCTGGTGGGATCATTAATACCCAAGTTATTTATATAGAAATCTAGTAATGAATTTCAATATTACATATAATTTTCCATTCTTAATGTCACAACCAACTCTAACTACTTAAGGTAAGTCTCTTGAGAATTTACTGAATACCATCGCTGCTAAACTTTAGAAATTTAGCAGGAGAACCAAGCTTTTATCAAAGAAGAATAAATTTCAAGGAGAAATCTTGAGATATAGGTAAACCAAATTTCAATGAGAAATCTAAAAGAGGAGTTCGAAATCACACCTAGCTTCCTATTCCTTATGTCATAGCCAACTCCAACCCTTCAAGGTAAGTCTCTTGAGGATTTAATGAATACCATTGCTGACACTTTGAAATTTTAGCAGGGGAACTAAGGTTTTAACAAAGAATATGAAATATCAAGGAGAAATATTGAGATATACGAAACCAATGCTGTTATCAAAGAACTTGAGACTCAAATTTACCAACTGGTCATAGTAATAGAAAGACTAGAAACACTTGTAGTTGTTGAACTCCTCTCCCAAATAGATGCTAAACCTAGAGAAATTGTTAATGCCATTATTATGGAGAGTGGTAAGTAATTAGAGGATTCTCAAATAATCCTTACGAATGATGTATCCAAAGAAAAAGACTAGTGAGGAAGAAAAGACCATGACCCCAAAGGATCCAATGTGACACCAAAGGTAGTATATAAACCTTCCTTTTTTTTACTGATGATACTACTTTATCTTTCTCTAGTAAGTGATGATGAGTCACAAGACCGACATTAATAATACCGATCTTGTGAAATATCCTGTGGTTTTATTATTTGTAAGACTCTCGCAAGTGCAAGAATCATTTTATAGAAAATATATATGATTTTTAATTTATTATTCAAAATCTTAAAAACGAAATTAAATCATAAACATCATGTCACAATATTTTGGTTTTTGTGTTATAATCTAATGACATAATATAAATAAACATAATTATGGATTAAATAAACAATAATGAAAATATTAATAATTTATAACAGTGAATTATTTAAGGATATAATAATTAAGTTAATTATGTTTGCTCATATTATTTAGGTTATTAAAAATATAAAGTGATATTTATTGATTCTTCCTTTTTTATATGAATACTACCTTTGGTTGGGTTATATATTATTTATTAATTAAACAAATCAATTAACACCTATGAGTGGGGTCGATAACTAATTTTGTTAATTAAATTAATTCCTTTCTTTTTTTCTAAGAGATTTAAAGTGAACCATTTAAATGACACATTTGGTGGGGTTAGACATTTTAAACATTATTCAAGGTATCTAAATTAAACCTAAAAATTTAATTATGAGAGTACTACCTTTCAAGTTTTAAAACTATTATTGAAAATATGTTGTTAATATATTTTCAAATATTAATTCTTATAAAAAATTTTGAAATAAAGTTTTACTCTAACTACCTGGCGATTGTACCAACAAATAAAAGAGCATTATTTTTAATTAGACCAGATAATTAAACTTTAAAATCTAATTTTCAAATTTAAGTTTGTAATGAAAAATAATATATTTTCCTCTAACATCCTTAATATAAAATCTTGAATAAAAACAAAATCAATTTATTTTATAGAATTTTTTTACCTATTTAATATTTTGCAAGCATAACAACTTTATTATTATATCATATTTACAAACAACCAGCTATGTTAAGTTTAATCACATACAAATTAAATATAACATATAAGAATAAAATATAAAAAGATAACTGTAAAGAATTCATTAAAATTATACCTTAATAGAATCCTTACAATAGTTTGATGCTAATTCTGTTGTTGGAAACCTCCAAACGAATTTTCATATCTATTTATTGAATAAAAAACTAAAAATTTACAAAAAAACATAGCTAGTTTTTCTAAAAAAGAGAGCTTAAAAACTAAAAAAATGAAAAATTTCTAAAGAGTTTGGCACGCGTATGGGGTACAAAAATCTCTGCAGACGACGGGTGGTGTGCGCGGGCACACACGAGACACAACGAGAAGTGTGCTAGCGCGTGCGTGGCACAACACAGATAGATTGGTATGTGCGAAACTCAACGCGATGGGTAGTTGTGGGCAGTTACGGGTGTGAGACTCAACACGCTGGGCAGATGCGCATGTGTGACTTGGCACGATGGGTTGGTGCGCCCGCGATTTTGACCCATTTTTTCCAATTGTTTTCCATTTTTTGAATTTTCCTCATTTCTTTTCTCAATATATTTTTGATGTATTGCCTCAAGTATTTTTTTTTGAATGAAAATACCTGAAAAACAATAAAAATATCCATGATTATGGAAAAAAATATATATAAAAAAATGATAAAATGATAAAAATATAAATTTATTTAATCAATTAAAGTACATTAAATCATGGTAATTTTAGTGCTTTTTAAGAACTCATCACAACCCCCAACTAGCCTCTTGCTAGTCCTTTAGCAAGAGAAGCGATAAAAACTAAAAATTAAATTATCTTAAATCACTTCTATGGATTGACATAGTCGCATTTAGTATATGCAATAAGCCTTTAAACCCCTAAGTTGCCCTAGTGGATGAGTTTAAGTCTCGTAAAAGTTTTCAATAATGATACCCATAAAAATAAAAAAAAACAAATAAAAGAAGAAGTTAACTAAAATTTGAAATAAAGTACAAAGACTAAAATAAAATAAAGAAAAAAAAATATAATTCTTATAATCTCTTTTAAATTTCATAATTGAAATCTTAAGCGTAGATTATTTCAACTTCCTAAACATTCATGATTTATTATAATAATTAGTTAAAAATCATTCTCATATTTCATATAAAAAATGTATCAATTTAATTTCACCCAAACTTAGTGTGAGGAATTCGAATTCGCTTTGACTTTATTCCTCACATGTCAATACTCTCAAAAACCCCGAATCCTATTGGTTTAAACACGCATACTAATTTATATATGAAAAAGTTGATGTATAGAAATGAACTAATATGTTCACATATCTATAAAAAAGAAAAGTTCAAAGTGTTATTTTAATGTTGATCTCATGAAAGGAATCCAATGTAAGGATTTATAAAATATTATACATTACTTTCATGTATCAATCAAGTTCATCAAATAAAAATATCAAGTAATATACCTTTTATAAAATGTAGGAAAATGTAATGACTTCTTAGGGAATTACTTCCTATATTTTCTTTTACATTAAACTATTTCTCACAACTATTTAGACTTTTTGGGTCATAGTTTAGAGATTGTACTATTCATTTTCCTCTCTGTCTTTATATATTTTTTCTCTTATATTCTCTCTTTTTTTTATATAAGAGAATCCATTTTTATTTTTTTAGAGAGTAAACCCCATGTACAAATTGTACATTTTTTATAAGGTGAGTGGTTAATATTTGACTTTTCTATTTGTATTTGTATTTGTATAGGTAACCCTAAATATATCTTTTTTTAATAGAAGTTATGCATGAATGAAGAAACGCATACACAATAAATTTCTACGTAAATAATTTAATCTAAGCAAATGAAACTAAATATATAATACTTCAAGTTTTAAAACCATTATTGAAAATATGTTGTCAATACATTTTCAAATATTACTTCTTATAAAAACTTTTGAAATAAAGTTTCGTTCTAACTACCAGGCGATTGTACCAACAAATAAAAAAGTACTACTCTAAATCAGACCAGATAATTAAACCTTAAAATCTAATTTTTAGATTTAAGTTTATAATGAAAAATAATATATTTCTCTCTAACATCCTTAATATAATATCTTGAATAAAAACAAAATCAATTTTATTTTATAGAATTGTTTTACCTATTTAATATTTTGCAAGCATAACAACATTATTATTATATCATATTTACAAGCAGCCAGCCATGTTAAGTTTAATCACAGAAAAATTAAATATAGCATATAAAGATAAAACATAAAAAGATAATTGTAAAGAATCCATTAAAATTATACCTTAATAGAATCCTTACAATAGTTTGATGCTAATTTTGTTGCTGGAAAGCCTCTAAATGAATTTGCATATATGTTTATTTTATTAGAAACTAAAAATTTATAAAAAGATAGCTAGCTCTTCTCAAAAAGAGAAGAACTTAAAAACTAAAAACTAAAAAAAATGAAAACTTTCTAGAGAGAGAAAGTACTCAAAAAATTGTGTGTTTTGAAATGGTGGAAGAAGATTCTTTTATAGGTGAGAAAAAGGCCAAAAGGGGGGGGGGGGATATTTCAAAATTTGAATTTGGACACGTTTGGACAAGTTGGCAGGGGTATGGGGCGCAAAGATCTCAACAGATAGCGATTGCCATGCGTAGAATTTGGCACGATGGGCTAGTGCACATGTGATTTTGGCCATTTTGAAATTTTTGATCGTTTTGACCCATTTTGTACAATTGTTTTTCATTTTTTTTGACCTTTTCTCATTTATTTTCTCAATATATTTTTGATGTATTGCCTCGAGTATTTTTCTTTGTGTCTTTAAGTTATTTTTGAACGAAAATACATGAAAAACAATAAAAATACCAGTGATTATGAAAAGACAAATTTATATAAAAATATGATAAAATCATAAAATTATAAATCTATTTAATCAATTAAAGTACACTAAATAATGATAATTTTAGTACTTTTTAAGCACTTATCAGTAGCTTTGACAATTTAACAAAGAAGATTCATGAAAATTTGGAGAAATTCCACAAGGTGCAAGTCCACACACCTCTTATGAAAGATATTAAGAAGGAACCTTGGTATGAAAGGTACCTTAAATAATTTTTTCTTACCAAGGGCAAGCTTAAGGATAACAAAAAGATAGGTGTAGGGGAGAATGTGTCTTGTATGTTTGAAAGGAGACTACCATCAAGGTGTAAGAATGTAAATAATGAACTTTCTAGCTCAAAAGTTTGACATCACATACTTCAAAATATTTGATGATGGTCGATAATCAAAGTGACAACATCGGGCTAAAGATGTTAAACCAAGCACTTTGTCGGAGGTAACCCACCATATTGTTTTTACTTATTTTTATATTACATATATGTATGTCCTTACATTGAGGACAATGTAAGAATTAGGTATGCTAGAGTGTTAACATATCACTATCTTTAATTTTTTAATGCTTTATAGTTTAGCATGTTTTAGGATTAATATGCTCTAGGTAGCATTTTTTTCCAATTTTTAGTACTTATTTGTTCAATTTCTTAGGATAGTTAGGATTAATAGACAGGCTTAGAATCAATCACGTGTTCTCTCTTTATTTTCTAGCATCTGTGATGAAATTAGCTAAATAATGTACTGGTAATAGCATTAAAATCTCTCTAAATTTCGTATCATCAATTTTTTGGGGCTGTTACTATGGAGGAATAGCTTTTTAAAATTTTTATTATCAAAATCTTAAAAACAATTTATGTTGTAAATACTGTGATTTTACTTGAATTATTGGAATATCTAGGTTATCAATTAATTTTAAATATTTTTAATTTTATTTTTTTAAAAATAAAAAATAGTAAAAAAATATTTTCTATTTTATTTTATAAAAAAGTCTTTAAACCCCTAGGTTTTCCCTAGTAGATGACTTTAAGTCTCATGAGGGCTTTAAGTGATGATACCCACAAACATCATAAAATGAAAAAAACTAAAACAAATAACAAAAATAAAAGCAAACTACAAATAACAAATAACAAAACAGAAACTAAAACAAAAAATAACAAATTAAAATCATGAAAAAGAAAATTTGGAGACATTCTATAAGGTGAAAATGCACATACCTCTTATGAAAGATATTAATAAGAAACGTTGGTATGAAGAGTATCTTAAAGAAATTTTTCTTAACAAGACAAGCTTAAGGATAACAAAGAGATAGGTGTGGGGGAGATTGTGTCTAGTATGCTTAAAAAGAGACTATCATCAAGGTGCAAGGATGTGAATAATGAACTATTAGCTCAGAAGTTCTATATCACACACTTCTATATCTTTGATGATGGTGGATAATCAAAGTAGTAGTGTTGAGCTGAAGACGTTAAACCAAGCACTTTATGGGAGGCAACCTTCCCGATTTTTTTTCAACTCTCTTTTTAGTTACTTTTACATTACATATAAGCATATGTTTACATTGAGGATAATGAAAGAATTAGGTGTGGGAGGAGTGTTAACACATCAATATCTTTATTTTTTTATGCTTTATTCATTTAGCATGTCTTAGGATATATGTTTTAGGAGTAATATGCTCCAGGTAACATATTTGTTTTTTTCATTTTTAGTACTTATTCAATGCATATCTTATTTTACGATAGTTAGGATCAATAGATGGGCTTAGAATGAAGCACATATTCTCTTTTCATTTTCTAGAATCTATGATGAAATTAGCTAAACAATGTTAGGTCAAAAGGTATAATGAAGATAGAATCTTGATCTTATTCCTAAGTGAAGGTAACTTTATGATAAATTTGCTTAAAACTTGCATACATAATAACTAAATTGGTGATAGAAGAATTTATATGCATAAACTTGTCAAAAATATTGTGTATCCCTTGGAACTTTGCCATATTTTTATTGAATAAGAATAGGTTGCTAGAACTTTTCTTTAAGTTTATCAAGGTGAATGCTAAATGTATTTCTCAAAAAAATGATTAAGGCAACATGATTAACTTCTTTGGCTAAATTATCCTAGCCTTAATTTTGTTCTTCTTTCAAGAACAACCCTTTTAATGAACCAATTTGAGCATGCATGAGACACTTTTTAAGAATGATGAGAATTTTGCAAAAAATCTCTCCAAAATGCTTTGAAAGTTTGGCTCTTTTAGGTCCAAAAATCCCAAAACCCTTGCCTCTATGCTTTTCTTCTCAAAATGTTTAGAGTTTGTTCTAAAATATTATATTTTTGGGTCTAATATTGTTTTAGGTGTAATGGCTAAGATAAAATCTAGATTGTTAGATCAATATTATATTAAATCCTGAGATGAAAAAGGAGAGAAAATAAGGTAAAAATTGGATATAGATAGAGAGATGAGCGCACATGGTGCAAAGAAAAAGTAAGCCTAATAGCCACACAACACATGTTATGTGTTAGAGAGTTTACTAGGGCATGCACTTAGTTGGCACAACACGAAACACAACAATTTATGGAACGAATCCTGATGACTAACATAGTAGACAGAAGAATCGCAAAACATAGAAGGAATGCCTAGGTGACTTATGGCCCATAGTTTTTAACATGTTACGTGGCATGCTCTGATTGAGATTTTTTTTTATCTTTCTAACGTTATTTTAGGAAGCTTCTACATGTATTCACATGTGTTAAAAAATTCATAAAAAATCTCTAAAGTTCTAGAAAATTTTCAAAAATTATATTTTTATCCCATTTTGACATTTTCACCTAAAAATGTAATAATCAAACTTAGAACGCCATTTAATTAATTAAACTAGAAAATATTAAACATGAAAACAATATTATTTTTATTTTCATATTATTACACCTTCAAACTTAATATTTTGCTTGTACCAAGAAAAACACACAAATTAAAGTACTTAAATAACATATAAGCTTTGTATAAATAACAAATTCATAACTATATGTGATATTGGTTTCAAACATGCTCAATAAACTAGAGGAGACTCAAAGATTAATCAATATACTCAACCTATATATCCATATAGTTATCAATCCATAATGCATCCATGTAAGGGTATGACCATTTTTTTTAGATGACATGATCCATGTGTGTTTGTGTTATGCCAAACTACTTTACTCTGTATACCATCAAGATAATATCAAGTGAAAAATGAGAATAGAAAATAGTACAAAAAACTACTAAACTTTATAAGTTCACATTTACCCTCACTCTTAACTAATGTAAATGCAAACTTAGATTTAAATCAATAGAAGTTTCAAAGCTTGTAATATTAGATTAAGGTATAGGTAGGTGTTATAGTAAGTATTTAAGCTCAACATGCCTTTAGCTAATCAATTAAAAATAATAACCTAATGAACTCACATTTGCAAGTAGTTTACCCTAAAACTTAGGTCTTTTTCATTTCATTTTCAAAACTTTATTAACTAATGTAAGTCATGTTGTACTTTGTATCTATGTGTTGGCTTTCTATGTGAAAAACAAAAAGTCTGTTTACTTTACTCAATGTTTCTGTCTTCGTCTATGTAAGGTTGGTTATTATGAATCAGTAATGCACACACGCATATAGTTAGGTACACTTTGTATGCAAGCATGTTTACATACACCAAAAGATCAGTTTTAATAATGTGTATGATAGGTTATGCGTTGTGGTTTTCAACGAGAAAGCATGAGAGCAAGTTGATGTTATCACTCTTGTTTTTGTTTCAGTTTAGGTATGGGTATTTATAAAAATTATTCGGGAATTTTGGAAATGAAAAAAGGGATATTTTGGCACATCGCCCCACTCGAGAAGGGAATCACTACACCTTTCACAAGGCCATGGAAAAGTGATCAGTGAGGACTATTGCAAGGCCATCGTGAGATGGTTTTTCCATTGGTATTCCTATATAAATACCCCTATCTTCTTGTTTCTTATATAGAAAATATGTAGTGGAGTTATGTCAAATTGACATCTGATTTTCTATTTTCAGATCACTATTACCTTGAGTGTTGTTTGATATTAGTGATTTGTGATTGTGTGAGCAAAACTATACTCTTCAGTGATGAGTACTCAAGGCGATGTTTGAAAGTGGATTCATATGAAGAGCTTGTATAGTTATGAGCTGTGCATTGATTAAACGTGTTAGGTAAAATAGAGTGCTTGAGTGTCGAGGTCTTGACTATTTTTCTTTCTATGAGACACAACATTGTTAGATTGTGTTTGTTTTTCATGGTGAGATATCAAAACATTAGTTACATTTTGTACGTGAATTGACTGTGTGTCTCACATAGATGATTTGTGGTTTGTGGTGGACTGTGTGTCCCAAGTGATTATTGATGGTTCATGATTAAAAGTGGTTATTAAGGTTAACAGTTCTGTTCACTTCACATTACTAATCTACAATTTTTGATCACACCATACTGGGTAGTGTTGGCTTTAAAGGAGATTCGAGTTCGTGTGTTGAACTAGGTCATTACAAAGTAACAAACAAGGGCAATAATAGGCAATTCAAAGAATGGTGCCAACTAATAGAGGTAATATGGGTTTTATTTCTATTAGGGTTGTAATTGTTTTACTACTTAATGGATTTGTTTACTACTTAGTGGTTTCCATAATCAACCCGAGGATATTACCACATATGTAGGGGTTCTATGTGGGTTTATCTTGTTATATTTGGTGTTATGGATACTCTAATGTTTGGTTAGTACAACCAGATTTTAAGTTGTGTATATCTCTAAATACTGAAGTGTAAACTTTAATTAGAAAGATTTTATTATTTGTTGCGTACTTTTTGAATATTAAATATTATGTCTACTTGATAATATTTCATGTTTGTGATTATTTGTACTACTACTTTGGTTATCTATCAAATGTTTATCACTCTGTTGTTTACATGTTTGGGATGAGTCCTTAAGAAGTCAATATCTCTTTAACTTGATTGTGAATTAGGTCTTGGAATCTTTCAATGTTTTTATATATGATTAGATTATTATGTTAGGATAATCTGAGTTTCTATTGTGTATGAGCAAACATACTAGATCTAGACTATGATTAGAAAGCCTATTTATTTTGTGTTATTGTATGCTTTATTTCCTTTACTTGTAGCATGCCTATAACTTTCTAATTATTACTTTTGCTTTATGATCATGCATTTTTGGTATGAGTCTCTAAGGAGTCTGTATCTTCTTACCCTAGTTATGCACCAAGTGTCAGACTCTTTCTTATTGTATGATATTTTATGTATGATTGCATGTTGTGAGAGTGCAATCATCATTTACCTAATATGTACCCACATATGAGCTCTTAAAGTGATTGAAAATCTATTATAGCTTTTTTAGTATGTATGAATGATTCACATGATGTGTGATGTTTTCTATGTTTATGTATGTTGCTAGCCTGGACAGAGCCTGTGAGGCACATTGTCACAAGTATGTTTACCACAATTTGCTCTTTCTTACTATTGACTATTTTTGTTGTGTGTTGAATTAAGCATGTTGTCTTGTACTTTTTCTGTGTTATTTTCTTAATTCACATGTGTGAGGATGGCATCGATGAATTGATATAGATCTTGTAAAAAGATTCTATGGGTTGGCATTTTCACTCCTTATCTAAGTCTCGGTTACCTATTTGAGTCAAAAGAATAATTAACCTTCAGACAATTGTTCCTACATATGGAATTTTCAACTAATATTACCTTTTTTACATGAGAACTCTACTTCAAATTTAATCATTTATTTATTTATTTATTTTCATTTACAAAAGGGTATAGATATCATTTTCTATGATTTTAAATAGTTTTTTCTTTTCTTTTTCTTGACTAATAAGGGTAAATCACATTTTTCAAAACACATAAGCTCAATATATAGCACAATAGGAACTCAACTAAGGGTATACAAGTTAAGTGAGATTTATCATTTAGGGTAGGCTAATATATAGGTGAAATGAAATGAAAATCAATATAAAGGCTAAAAAAAGAGTAATTAAGGACCTAAACAATCAATGGTGGCTTAAAAAGCTTAAACGTTCCAAAAAATGCTTAAAGTCTCTCTTAATCTTAGCATATAGGGATTCACCATAAGAGAAAGAAAATTGTATTCTAAAGCTTGTTATTAACACATAATCGTCAATGCATGAAATCTATGCCAACTTCTTAAAATAAGCATACAAATTTGACCAAGTTATGGCATGTGAACATAGAATGATGCATTTCAAATAAAAAATCTAAGCTATACATGCACTCAATAAATACATATGTCATAAACCACATTTCAACTAATGTCAAATGCATGCCAAACGTATATCATCATTGGGTCCCTATCAAATCAATCTCATTCTACACTTGTAACTTGTACACTTGAGACAAACATATAACTGTGAATGTATTATGTCGAAACAACATGTAATATATCCATATACTGATGTGTTACCCCTACACATATAGTCTAATCATAATTAAACATGCAACATGGATCATAAAAAGCACACAAGTCCCCCTGAATTCATGAAACACTCACCCTAAGTGAATACAAGTCTAGCAACAAAAATGTAGTGTACTGACATCCCATGAAACACAACATGTTAACAAACACCAAGTTATATACACAAGCTTCTCCCATTTTTTGACACAGAAAGTCAAAGAAATACCTCTATATGAGGGAGATATGGCATACAAGAATGTAATAATTCTATCACTTATGCACCACAATAGAAGAGATTAAAGCACACACTAAGCACCAAGCAACACATGAAAATATATAATAACATAATTAGAAGACAATGAAGCAAGAAATTCACATTAAAAACATGTTTTTGGATCACAATATTTTTTTAAGTAAAAATAAAAATAGATCAAAAAAAAAATAAGAATAGCTCAACACTCTCTACCACTTTTTCCATCATTATCATCCCGAGCTACACTACTTGAAGAACCATCAGGATCCCTTTGGTCTAGGGGTGGTGTAGAAGACATCTGGTTAAAGTAATCTTGAAGGTGTAGGTTCTAAGTAGAGTCAATAGTATCTCTCACAAAGTTTCTAAATAGTGAGGAGAAGGATATAAGAGGAGATGCACAAGAGTGAGAACGATGAGAATGGCCTCTGAAGCCAATAGTAGGAGGTTTGACTGAGGTATAAGAGTGATGAGATCCATGAACAAGGGGTAGAGGAGTAGGTTGATAAGAAGCATCATAAGCCCTTTAAATATCCAATAATTCCTGAAAGAAAGTACACATCTCGATAGAGAGATAAGAGATGTCTTGATGAAGAATAGAGAAATGGGAATCAAGGTGAGTAAAAGTAAAAGTAGAAGGAAAATAAGGTAAAATAGGAGTAATAGTACAACAAGTGAACTGAGCAACATTCTGAGAAGAAGAAGAAGAAGAGGTAGAACGGTGTGAATCTCAACCATAAGGAAAATGTACAAGTTGATGAGTAATATGGCTCTGCATAGATAAATAAATATTAAGGAATAGGGAAATACCCCACTAAGAGATTAAAGAAGGATAATGAAGAAAAGAGAGAGCAAAGGAAGTAGAACAAGAAATGATGCTTCTATAGATCATACTAGTAAGATCTATAGTCTCACCATTCAGGATAGCATAGAGAATATGTCCTTTATTCTTAGTAATAGTGCAATGATGGGTGCAATGATGAATGAAAACACTCATAATATCATTGAAAAAATAACCATGTGCATTTTTAGTTATTGTAAGGGCATATCCACCATAGACATGGCCAATCCCAACCAACTGAGCAGCCATTTCAAAGATATTGTGCTCAGTAATCAAAGAGTTTTCAAAACGAACTTCAAGAGATGCACGGTTCTTAAACTCAAAAGGGGATGATGAGAAATGAGGAATCCTCAACATCAAGAAGAGACAAATTTCTAAGAACATCTTCTCTAGAGAATATAACAATTCACCCTCTAAGGACAAGAGTGGTATAGAAGTTAGAAGGATGAAAGGGGACAAAACAGTTAAAAACTCCTTAACAAACATATGATCATATGAATAAGAAATATTACAAATAGAGATACAAGGAAAGTAAGAAAACCTTTCTTGGATTAGAGGGAAGTGACTAATAACCATAGGATGTTCACAGAGAATGGGCACTAATAGTGAGAAGGTTTTGTAGGCTCAAACTATTGCTTGAGATTAGTTTTTGTTCGTTTAGAACATTTATAGCCAATTTGGTAAAATATTCGAAGGTTAGGTGGGTAAAAGTTTAGAGAGAAGAGAATGCTAAAAAGTATGAAGTGTGAAGAAATGAATAGTGAAAAAGGTTTATATAGCAAAACTAGACTTTCGTCGACCCCTTGCCTACCACCTCGCTTAAGTGCTCAGCAAGACCTCAGTAAGTGTGTAAAATACACCCTCAACAAGGTTCCATGAAAAGTTACAAACAACCTAAGGAGGAGAAAGAAAGAGAGTGCTAAACCAGAAAACACATGATATTTTTTTATTTTTCATAAAGTAAAGATAGGAAGAATAACACAAATAAATATTGGAAAAACTTGGTCAATCACACAAAATAAGTACAAAAATACTACAAGAAATAGAAAGAAAATAAATATCCAACTTAACCCATATTGATCAAAAGGAAGAGTGATCAAATTGTATCCCTCTATTTAAATAATTTATAAGGGGAAATAGTATCCAAGTGTAGTCTTTGGTTCATATGAGCATAATTTTTATGAAGCACTCAAGGAATATTTTGTTTTGAGATTCTCGAAAATCCAATCAAGTGATTCCTATACACACAACCATGTGGGCTTTTAGAAGAAGTTTTAGTACTTTTCGCACTGTGCCATAGATGCATAATGCATCCATATTGAGCATGCTCAGGTAAGCCATAATAGCTAAACTCAAAAGGAATAGAGGAGGGAGAGAAAAGTGGAGAAATTCGAGAGGTACTCTGGTATAGGAAATTACCTAGTCATGTGACTAATAGTGCCACATAAATGGTATAAACGTGCAGAGAAGTGAACAATCTGGGTCTCTAACTTTGAGGAATAACATATGGATGGGAAGAAGAGGAAGAAGTACTTACATGAACTCTCACATGGGTATAAGAGGTTACTTTCCCATAGTTGGGTCTAGGGTGCCTACATTCACCATAATGGTGACACATAGGATAAAAAGAAGTAGATAAACACAAGAGACTGAAATTGGTGTGATGTGAATAACTAATAGTAGGTAAAGTGTTCACCTTAATAGAGAAGGGAGACTAGAACATAGCAATTGATTTACCTTTTTGGATAGCTACAATAGACTTCATATTTGAGTCTTGGGTAGTAGATTTGACAAACTTGGGAACAACATCCATATAAGTAGATACCCTTTCTTCATACCCAATTTCTCTCTTATCACCAAAGGTTTTGGTGGTGTTAATGATCTCATCCAATTTCTAGGAACTAGTCATCATCTTATTGATCACATAAGAGGAATGAGAGTTTATTTTCACACTCAGAGAGTTTATCCTTCAAAGTTTTAATTAAATCTTTCTTATCTTGAAGGAAAGATTCAAGAAATATAGTGGAATTGTTGACAATATTGGTAGTATGAAGCTTCTCAAGTTTTGCTTCCTTTTCAATTAGAGCATATGGTAAACACTCTTTGTCACTTTGTAGCACAATCACCTACTTCATCAGGTAAGAAATTTCATTTTTCTAATCAGAAGAAGGATCAGAGCTAGTATACAGAGGAGTAGTTTTGTATGTCTTAAATTTCTTCAAGTCATCCTCTAGACTCTTCAACTTGGCATGATTTGCATTAAACTTTTCTTGAAAATAAGAATATCTTTTTTATATAATCTTACACTTGTTTGTGAGATCACTATGATCATTGCTAATTGAGGACTTCTTTTCCTTTAAAGTGGTCTTCAACATGCTTATCTCATGCTTTCTTACTTTAAGGCCTTTCAAGGCCTTTTTCTTAGCTTTTTTAGATTTGATGCGCTTTTTCAAGAGCTCATTATATGTGTCCAATAACTCTTATTTATCATCATCATCAGCAATAACATCTTGGCCCTCCGTGGGAGCAATATTTTGATACTAACACGACTTATTCTATGTTGTTTTCTGACTCGTCCTTAGAGTCATCATCATTCTTCACCGATCTAAAGTCATTTTTACTCGAGCTGTCTCTTCTAATTCCACTAGAAGAGCTCTTCTTTTCTTGGAAGAATCTTGTAAACTTATTTGTCTAATAAAGCCATTTCTTCTTCCTTAGGAGTTGAACTTTCTTCATTGATAATAGTAGTAATTAATTCATTACTAGAACCACTGCCTTTAGTGGTTTTGAGCGCAATGATCTTACCTTTACCATCAATCATCTAATTTTTTATGTGAAAGATGTGATGAAGTTCAAAAACTTTGAGGTCACTTACCAACTCAATCATATTGAGTTCTCTCAGCTTGTACATAGACTCAATAACTAACTTTAGCATGGAAATGATTAAGGAGACTTATAATAATCTTCTCAATCTATTTTTCCTCACTAATAGGCCTACTTAGATTGTAGGAGTTGTTCATAATGTTGGAAAAGCAAGTATATAAATTATCAAAAGTTTTGTTTTATTATATGATATAGAGCTCAAAGTCTTAATTTAGCTTCAAAATTCTAAAAAATTTCACCGCAAAGGTACACTTATACATAGTCTTAAGAATATCCCATGCCTTCTTGAATATGGTATAACTTTGCATTCTTTTATATTCATCTATAGTAACAGTTTTGATAATAGTATATAGACCTTTGTTGTCCCATTCAAACTCTTTACTATCATCCTTTGTTGATTCGATCATTGGCTTTAGGAAAATTATATTTTATGGAAGGGTTTTGGTTGGGTATGTCTAGCCATTTTTAATAAGAGACCAGACATGGTCCACTATTGGCCACAATAAGGTCTACATTTAGGACTTTCAATAGGCATATTTCAACTCATTGAAAAGAAGAGGAATAATTATATTGCCTCCTTCTCTTGAGTTGATTATAAGAGTAGTGAGTGTGTGAAAAAATGAGTTTAAACAAAATCAACACCGAAGTAGTTAAGCCTAAAAGGATAAACCTGCTTTGATACCAATTGAATGTGGCCAACATCCGATGAACAACCAGGATAAGAAAAAATGAAACAGATACTAAAAAGATACTAAAAAGTAAAGAAAAAATAAAATAAATCAATCAGGAACAAAAAAAATTAAGTTAATTTAGCAAATACAATAATAATAGAACAATAGTTATATTACAACAAAAGAAAAGAAAGCATTCAATAACATAACATAGAAATGCTTTCCAATCATAGTTTAAATCTCATATGTTGTAACATACACGATATAGACTCAGATTGTACAAACACAAAATCTAATCATGCATAACACAACGATATAACGAAGTAAACTTATATAGAATCCCTACCTATGTGGTGGTAAAATTTTTGTGTTGCTTATGGAAACCATTTGGTAGCAAAGAATTCACTAAAACAAAATAATATATACAACTCGATAATAGTATAAATACAAATACTTCAATCAGTCAAGATGACCTTGCCCTAACTACCTATTATTACCCTTGTCTACTACCTCTACAATAACATGATTTGACATACGAGTTCCACTCTCCTCTGGTGCCAACAACATACACAATAGTGTGATAAATCACCAATGATCAACATTACACACTAAAGAGGTAGTCATCTCACCCATAATTCACTAGCAAGAACCGTCTTAAGTACTTACCACTTAAAGATGCAATTTTGCTCTCACAAATACATACTACAAACACTGCACAACACTCAAGGTAATTATTGAAACATAATTAGAAATGTGATAAAAATTTGATAGAGCTTCATTTGATTTTCTAACTAACCAACACAACAATTGAGGGGTATTTATAAATTATTTCTCAATTGTCCAAGGGTCTCACCGGCCCTTTTTCCAACCCTAGGTTGTTAAGGGTAATACATTACCTTGATGAGGATACTACTAGTTAGAGCCTCATAGGCCAGGGTAGGTGAGGGGTTGGTGAGAGGGTCAGTGAGCCCACTAAAATTTGATTTTTTGTTTTTAAAATTACGAAGTAATTTTTCAAAAATACCTGCAAACAAAATGACACAAAACTACAAATGACTCAACCTAGCATGCTCACTATGAAAACCATCCCAATGGTATGTGTAAACATACTTACATACAAAATGTACCTAACTAAATGTGTGTATGCATTATTGATCATGAGTAACCAATCTTATATAGAGTAAGAAAATACACTAAGTAAAATAAAATAGATCTCGTGTTTTGAGCACAAGAACGCCAACAAAAATACAAAGGACTTCAAGACTTAAAAATTTAATTTAGTTAATTTATTTTCTAAATTACATTTAAATAGATAAATTATATTTAGAGTAAAAGATAATTGATTATATGTATTAAATATCTTTTAGTTGAGGAAATAAAAGACTCTTAAATTAATTAATTACATGTGAGTTTAAAATTTATAAATTCTCTTTTGGTGGAAATTTAAAAAATAAAAAATCAAAATACTCATGATCATCTATTATTAAGAAATTAAAAGAGAAAACTATAAGTCTCTTAAAATGATTTAAATTTAAATTTATTTTCTAAATTATATTAGGGTAAAAATAATTGATTATATGTATTAATAATAATCTTTTAGTGGAGGAATAAAATGAGAAAAATCAAAAGGCTCATAAAATATTTGATTTTTTTTATAGAATATTTGATTCTATATGAAATAGTTAATGAAGTTGATAAATAAAAGGAAAATCAAAAGATTGATTAATATCATAATAATCTCCTATTATTAAGGAATTAATAGAAAAAAATCAAAATTCTACAAAATATTTTCTAAATTAGTTAAAAAAGATCTAAGATAAGTATCAATATATTTTCTCATATAACATAATCTAGCTATAATTTAATTTTGGATTATTTATTCCTAAATTATATTTAGTGTAAAAAATACTTGATTATATATAATACTTATCTTTTAATGGGGGAATTAAAATAAAAAAACCAAAAAAATTTAAAATAATTGATTATACGTGAGTTTAAAATTTATAAATTCTCTCTTAGTGAAAATTTAAAAGAAAAAAAAACTTATGATCATTAAAATAATTATCTATTATTGCAGAATTAAAAGAGAAAAACAAAAGTCTACTAAATATTTTTAATTTTTAATTTTTTTACTAAATCATATTTAATCTAAAACTAATTAGTTATATGTATTAACAATGATCTTTTATTGAAAAATTAAAAGGGAAGCTAAAAGACTCTTAAAATATTTATTTATTTAATTGAATATTTAATTCTATGTGAAAGAGTTAATAAAATCGAAAATTATAGAGAAAATTAAGAGACCTATGAATATTATAATAATTTTTTATTATTACAGAATTAAAGATGAAACTAATTTTTTTTCCTTAATATATGTTAAATTAGTATAATTTAAAAAATTACAATCCATAAAATGTGATTAAAAAAATTATAAAAAAGAAATTATCTTTTCATTTGCTTCTATCATTTTATAATGTTTTTAATATTTTGTGGATTTTAATATTTTCTATATTTTCTTCTCGCAATTTTGAATATAATATATCGAGGTATTAATAAATAACTTGCACACAAGCAAAAATATATCAAAGTAATTATCACTTTTATGTTTATTTTGAAATGTATTATTTAGTCATACATCTAAATATATATAATCATTTTTATAAATGTAAAATTTAAATGTTTTGAGTGATAAATGAAACTTTATTTAATTAATAAATTTTAAAATTGTAAAAATTTCAAAAATTATTGAATATCGTTGTTATTGTTTATGGTTCTATATGTCTTAGTATGAGATTAATTATTATACATATTGTTATTCTATCTTATTTTTAACTTATCACTTTCATTTTGATTTTAGATTTTTTGATTTATGCATTTTGAGTTTTTAAGTAAGTAATGTCACAAAATTGAGAGAAGAAAAATCTCATAATTTTAAGACACACTAAAAGTCTAAATGATTATCTATTAAAATTTATGTATTTTTAAATTAAATTTTTATGTCACTTAAATTAATTATACTAATAAATAATTGTAATATTTTAAGCTAAATTTCTTCATGTGAAATGTATATTTTATTGGTTGTTGTTTTTATAACATGTTTTATTGGTCAGTTAATATATATGAATAGGGGTAACAGTAATATATTAATAAAAAAGTAGCCATTAATCAAATTATTTTGTAGCATTAAAGTTATGACTAACATTTGACAATTAAACGTTCTGGTAAGATAAGATGGCTCCAACTGTGAGTTACTGAGTATTATACTACAAAATTAACACAAGTACTGCTTGGCCTTTCTCTTCTTCTTCTTCTTCTTCTCTCTCTCTTTGTTTTTTTATGTGGTCGGTAAGTACTGCTTGGCCTTTCGACATCATCCAATTCTGAGTAAAAATGACTTTACTGGCAGCATAAGATTACAAATATTGACGATTATGTTTTGTCTTTTTTTTGTTTTTTGTTTTTGTTTTTGTTTAAAGAGAAATTGTCTAGGAAAAACAGATAATCACATAAAAAAAATTAGGAAATTACTTAAAATAGTATTTATAAAACTCAAAATAATAAAAATTATAATGTTATATTAAATTAAGAAGAGTGTGAATTAATATTAAGAAGTGATATTTTTATTTTTATATATTTTATGTGGTTTAGTTTTGTTGTTTTTTTCAAAAAATTAATACAGCATTAAATATGATAGTTTAAAATGTAACACTTATATTTAACCTAACACATAAAAAATAACTTAAAAAAATAAAAATATAATTTTTGAAACTTATAACTATAAAAATAATATATTTTATGTTTATTTCATACATTTTTACTATTAAAAGTAACTCTATTATATTATTTTACTTTAAACGTCATTTAAATTAAATCACGGTTATATGGACTTATTAATGTTAAATGTTATTAAATTGAATCTCATTTAATATTATCGGTGTGTTATTATTATTATAAGTTTTAAGGTTTGTAATTTTTCAAATAATTTTAAATTTTTTTAATAACTATCTATTTATTTATTATTTACTATAGTTGTGAATAAAAATAAACCTTAAAAAAATAAAACAAAATAATCTATTATGATTAAATATTTTTGTTTCTTGTCGTGCTGCATTTGTTTTCCCATCTCCTTGCACGGTTGTGCAACCAAGTTCACTAAGACATTCTTACCCGGAAAAAAGAAAGAAAAAGAAAGTAAATTAAGGTGTTTAACATAATTACATGAATGTATAAAAAGTCTTTTTCAAAATTTGTTGAGAAAATAAGAGATTTAATTCATTTAAACCTCATAACAACAAAAAGTAAAGCATCAAATATTTAATCTATACCACTCTCAATTCAAGGAACTTGGTGTTATTTTATTGTTATGAATTTTAGAGTGTTATTTGACAATATTAACAAGTTCAGACGTGCGAATCCATTGAAGACATGAATGAGAGAGACGAAATGCTGATTACTGAATACTGAATACTGAATACAGGTACAGAGTTTCTTACAAAGCGCCAAATAAAAAATAGAACAGAGTAACTTTGCCTTGTCAGATTGGCATAGAAAGAAAGAATCTATGTGAACAAGGGCAAAATCAGGGAAAATGCTATAAATAAATTAATACTCACAGAATAATTTGAATTAGTATTATTTTATGATATGCCACTGTATATAATTAACTTATCTGAGAAAGGGGTTAAAAATTGGGGAAATCATCACTTAGAATTTTAGGTGATTTTTCATTAAAAAATGATAAATAATTAAAATATTAATTTTTTTCGATTTAATATTGGACATTATTTTTTTATTATCTATTTTTATCTTTTATGCTTATTATATCGATTATAATAACTGATATCTTATACTAATAAAAATAATATCTTTATTAAAATATCAATTAATATTTTTCACTATTTTTTTCCCAATATAGTATCACAAACTTGTAAAAATAACTATCC
The DNA here is from genome assembly GCA_037013495.1 of Hippophae tibetana. NCBI lineage: Eukaryota > Viridiplantae > Streptophyta > Magnoliopsida > Rosales > Elaeagnaceae > Hippophae > Hippophae tibetana. Next base: position 16,367,177 of record CM072803.1, read on the forward strand.
AATTTCTACCAACCTATCTGTTTCTAGCAGCTAGTAGGCTTAAGCTTTTTATGTCATATCTACATCATGAAATTAATGTAATTCAAATTAACTTTATATATTTTATCAGCCTTGGTGATTTCTTAAAAAAAGCAAAAATAAAATAAAATCGATTGAATATTATGATTCAGGTCGGCCCAAAGGTTGAGATCATTACAAAGACTATACATAACGTAGTTATTTAATTAAAAATTAAATTTGATCATTCAAGGTATACTTATGAATATTATATTATATCACTAAGAGTATAATAATATTTAATTAAAAGAAGTACGTATAATAATGTTAGTTTTAATCACTTAACTCCATGAATTTTATATTTTATTAAAACTCATGATTAAGAACAAAAACTTTTCTTACTTACGCAAGTAATTGTAGAAATTGCTGATGAGTATAAGATTATAAAAAAAAATTATTACCACCAAAAGAGAGTATTTTTACAAATAGCTAAAAGTTTTTTAGTGAGATTAAGGATTCAAGTTCTTTAACTTGGGAAAACAAATTTGATGTTTGTTAAGAATAATATCCTAGGTTGATTAAATACAATACTATATTATAGTTTATAAAATTTATTAGTGTCTTCATCTATTATACTATTAAAATAGTGATCTTTGATCTCAAAAATTTAGCCACGGTTTTTAAAAAATTGATGTCAGAGGGTTTTGGCCACTGTATTCTATAGTGTATACATATAGTTTCAGTTTTTATCAGTAACCGTGATCATAAATTATATTACAAAAATTATTTAAATATAAATAAATTTATATAATCACGATTATTAAATAACGGTAATCTAATTAAAATAATAGAGTTGTCATTGTTTTTAAAACATGAAATCAAATAATATATTATGTGGTTATTCATTTAAAAAATACAATAATTACTTTAAACTATTTTGATTTCTTGATTAATTTAATTTTATGTATTTTTCTCTATTACACCACACACCAAATTTCTCTATCATTTTTTCCTTTTTCCTATCTTTTTCATCTTTCTCCCTCTTTTTTTTTCTTTTTTCCTTTTCTCCTTCTCGCTCTCTCACTGAATATCATTTTAGGGTTTTCGTGTTGGATTCAGAGTTCACCCTTTCTGTCGCTCTATGTGTCTCACCGTCCTTATCTATGTTGTCTCATCTATGTTATTAAGATTGGAAAGTTTTGGGCTCTAGCCCATATTATATCCACCATCTTATTTGACATAGGTATTTATCAAATCTAATAATTTTTTATTAAGTTGATCTAATGTTTAATTCTATTTTTGTAAAATGGACATATTTGTTTATGCCTTTGTCATTCTTTCAATAAAGGCAATGATCAACTGAGTTTTGGAATCTTTTGTTGTTACAAGGATAACAAGTCATGACAATAGGGATACGAGAGTGGAGTTGTTACAAAATTTGCACGAATACATTTACCTTCAGTCAAGTATATGGAATATGCTATTCAAGTTGAAATCTATACCCTTTCAAAGGCAAACAATTTGCTCTTTAATGTAGATGGTGCAATTGGGTCCTTTTTTTTTGGACATGCTTACTGGTAGTAGAATGTTCACCAAACAAGAAATCGATGAGATTGGCTATCTTAATTTCATTTTTATGTTGGCCCGTTCCATTGGTCTAATTGGGTGAGTTGGATAATACTTAATTTCTATTATCCAAATATTTATGGATTATGTTTTGTAAGGACTATGAGTATTAGCTATTTTTGTGGACAAAATATTTACTTGTAAAGTTGTTTTTAGGCCTGTTATCAAGTTTATTAAGAAAAGTTGAACAAATGTTTGAGTTTCAGATAATTATATTTCAGATATATCCTTAATAACTACGACACATATGATTGCATTAATAAATTTAATAGCATATGTTCATAAATCTGAAATTATTTTTGGTGCTAAAATATTTATTTAAACTTAAATCAATTTATAAAATTATTTTTTAGATGTGTTTTAAAAAATATTTTTTATAATATTAAGTTTTTTATGGGCTTTGAAAAATTAAACCTAAAATATATTTTAACTCTAATACTACTAGGTCATTATTATTATCTATCTATATATATATAGATATATTAGGATTGAGTTAATTATGGTGGTGAAAAATAAAAAAGCTGCAAAAAAAAAAAAAGAATTGATATATTAGGGTTATATTAATCGAGTTTAATCACTTGATAGAAAAATAATAATATTTAAAAAAAAATCATTATATTAATATAATTTGTCTTAATTGGCTCTTTTTATAAAGTTAAGTAACTCAATAATATAGTTTTTAATTTAAAGAACTAAGCTATATAAATAACCTAATCTAAATAACTTCTATGATATTTTTCTCTTATATAATGTGTGATAAATTTTTAATATTTAATTTTTCTTATAAGAGTATGTCAAATCATCATGTTTTTTTAATGTTAACTATATTAATTTTCTTAAAATATATGTGAGATAAAATAAGTATTTATTGTTAGAATATATATATATATATATATATAAAGGTTATTTTTAACAAAATTCAAAGGATAAGCAAAATTTCTAAGTTTTTGCTTATGAAATTACTTTATGTCAATTTATACAATAGACAATATATATAGTTTTATATTTCCATAGCTAAATGAAAAACCATACAACTAGGGCATAAAAATGAACATACGTGGAAAACATGCATATGTTTATGGCATGCATAAGTCAATTAGTATAAATTATTATTATTATATATATATATATATATATAAAAGTGGACAATTATGGTAATTAATATTATTATCGAGAAACAATTAACCTTATAAGTTAAACACTAGCTAAAAATAATTATGGTAGATTGTTTTTAGACAAAATAATATTTAATATGGTTTAAATATATAATTTGATTCAGTAAAATATACTCGTACATTTATCATATCATAAGATAAATCATTAATTATTGTACAATTAGTGGTATAATGGCCAATTAAGATAAGATTTATTATCATATTAAAAAAAGGGGTAGATGTTCAATTAGATACTAATATTATTTGAAAATTTTAAATTTATTATTTTTAATATATTTTTGTTTTAATTAATTATTTTTGTTATTAAAATGTCTTTCAATAAAATATTTTAACTAAATTGACTGATTTGATGGAAATATTTAAGTAACATACATAAAAATAATCAATTGAAATAAAAAATATCAAAAGTAATAAATTGAAAATTTTGACTTAAGATAAATGCTTAAATGAATGTTTTCTTTTAAAAAATTATAAAATTTAAGAGAAATTTTTAAATCGTGAACCATGATGACAATCTAGTTGGCCTGGCCTTAGCCATTGGGTCGACATTTTTATGATTTGTACTTGATATTTATGTACAAATTCTATTTATATAAATTTTTGGATTAATTGAATATATTTAATATAGATACAGTTAATTATTATAATTTATTACATTATTATATCTCAACAATTGAGATTAAAAAAATAAATTTATATCTTCTATCTCTTATAAATCTCCATATATATTGGTTAAATTGTGTCACAAAATATAGTAATTAATATTGTCCCTATTTAAAAACTCTATCAAACGATCCCACATTTTCAAAGTGTGATGTACATGAGAGTCTATAAGTACCATCGTATCTCTAAAAATCAACTAATTTTTTAGAATGTGTGTGAATTTTACTTATCATTGCTATCTTTCCTTGTTTTGTTTATTAAAAAATGAAAATAATAATAACTCTATCTTTCCTTACTTATCATTAGCTATGTAACTACTAACAACCTTTCATTACATTCTGCTAACACACTTAGCCATCTCTTAAGCTCAAGTTATAGGATCTTAGTCCTTATTTCTTGAAAGTTATGTTGGTAATGCCATGGTCATAGTACTAGCTACTTTCTCCTTTGTAGTATTATATTCAAAATTAAAACTCCCCTAGTTATCTTCTCACATATGAAGTAAAATTCAATTAACATGTTTTGTTCTTACATGTAACATATGATTCTTAGTCAAGTATCCTGCACTAACATTGTCAAAATAAATTGTGGGTGTTTTAGGCAAGTTAAAATTTAGTTATATTAACAACCTCTTGATCCATAGCATTTCATATACAATATTAGAAAAATAAAAACTCACATTCAGTTGAAGATCTCGAAATGACATTCTTCTCTCTTAAAGACAATAGCCTAATGTGCTTCTTTTATCATCACTACAAGTAGCCTAATCTGCATCAGTGCAAGCACTTAAATTAAGTGAATCTATCCTGTGAAACATTAAGCCATAGTGTGAAGTACCCTTTAAGTAACGTAGAGCTTTTTTTTATTGCTAACTACTGAGCCTGTTTTCGATAATGAATGAAATTACATAGTTTGTTTGCTAAAAATCTATGTTAAGTCTTTTCTAGGTATAATATTGTAATGCTACAATAACCATTCTATACTTTGTTGGATTATCCAATGATTCATGCCCATTTATTTTGGACATAGTCTTTCAAGAGACTAATGGTGTTAGGACTGTCTTAGTTTCATTTAATTTCACTTTGTCTAAAAAATTCTCTATATACTTGCGTTGATTGAGATGAAGTCCATCATGCACCTTAGTCACCTCAAGATCCAAAAGGTAATTCAACTCACTTTTTAAGTGTAAATTCAGTATCCAATCTAGTTATCACTGATAGAATTAGAACAGTATTATTACCAACAAGTGGTATATCATCCACATTAATGAGGATGATTATTACATCCTTTTCAATATGAAACACCATAATGGAAGTATCTAAATTAGAGTATTGAAAATCCCAACCAATCAAGCAATGACTCAGTTTCAAGAACCAAGCCATAAGAGCTTTCTTAAGCCCATAAAGGCCTTCTTTAACTTGCGAACATAGTTGAGAAATTTTGAACTCTCAAACTCCTCAGGTTGCCTCACATGGGCTTCCTCTTTAAGGTTACTATTAAGAAAGGAACTGTTTATATCAATTTACTTCCTTGGCCAATCAAAGGTAGCAGAAATTATAAGCACAATACCAATTGTTGTTGGCTTGATTATGGGATTAAAAGTATCAATATAGTAAAAACCCTAAGTTTAATGGTACCTCTTGGTCACAATACATGATTTTTACTTGTCCAAACTTGTATCAAATAATAGCTTTGTCCTAAACGACCCATTTTTTTCCGATAAATTGATTTCAGCAGGTGGGGGAACTAGTTCCTAAGTATTGTTTCGAACCAAAGCCTCAAGCTCCTATCTCATGGGTTCAACTCACTTAGGATGTTGAAGTGCTTTTGATATTGAGCTAGGTTCAGCAAATATAATAGTGGTAATTAACAAGCACTATAGGTTTATAGACATCCTAGTAATCATGGTATATGTATTGGTACACTCAATAGGTTTATAAATTAAAGAATGTGCAAGAGGTAAGTAAACTAGTGGTGACGACACTACTACAAAAATGGGTTTTAAAGTCAGTTCGTTGAATCGACTTTAAATTGAATGACTTAAAATATAAATTCGGTTCACGCGATGAACCAACTTTACGTGTGAAGTCGGTTCACGTGATCAACTGACTTTACATGTAATGATTTTTTTTAATTCTCAATTTTTCACTCCACCCTATATTCAATATATATAGCATAAAAAAACCAAAATATAAATAATAATGCAAATAATTAAAAATTTAAATATAATTAATTACTTGATAATTAAATTTATTACAAAACAAATAATGTATATATAATACACACATATATATATATAGTTAACTTAAATTATAAATAAAATAATATCGTCAAAGTATAATTGGATTGTGCGAGCAAGCTTGGTTGGTTTAGAATCACCAGCATTGTGACAAGAAAACTGGACAAAAAACAGCTAATCCATATAACAATTCATTCCCCTACATACATGAGCACGTAAACATCCATCAAAAAAGCAATCTAAACTTTAGAGATATACGAATGGAGAAATTAAATCATTATAAATATTACCATATAAAAAAGATTACCATAGCGACATCCGAGTGATATAACCCTTCGAACTCATATTAGCACTTTATTAATCATTTTTCTATAAATATGAAGTTATTTGGAATCTCTGTTGGTATTTTTAATGCTATAATGAGCTCTAAATATAAAATCAAGTGTAACTCCAATTTGTTATTTGGCTTGTATGAGTTTTGGTGCCCTTAAACATATGGAACAATTTTGTAATACGTTCATGGGCACCAAAACTCATACAAGCCAAGTAATAAAATAGGAGTTACACCTGACTTCATATTAGAGCTCATTATAGAATTAAAAATAACAGTAGAGGTTTCATATAACTTCATATTTATAGACAAATAATTAATAAAGTGCTACCATGATGTTGTCATAAGGAAAGTAGGTAAGAGAGACGAGATGAAGTTTGGGCCAAAAATAGGTCCATAAAACAATACATTCCCCTAAATACATGAGCACATAACCATCCATCAAACAAGGGACTTCAGACACAGGAATAGAGAAATTAAATCATTAAAAAAATTACCGTTATGTTCTACCCAAAGAACTATATGTATTTAATTTGAACCATTTGTTCTACTCATTTCTCTCGTAAATTATCAAAAATTTGCTAGTCGTATCCCATCTTGTTCCAACCAAAGAACTACATATATTTAAAATCAAAATAAGAATGTAATTTCATGTATTTACTAAAAATAACTCAAATATGTTAAAAATATTTCTGTATATGGGTAAAAGATATTACCACATCATCAAAGTATAAACTTCATGACATAATAACCACACATGACTCCATTATTTTGTTGTGTAACCTACAAAAAACAAGTGTACATGATTTTACATATTTGAATATCTTTATTATTCAATTGTAAAATTAATAAAATTATTAATATTTACTTGTACATACCATAACTTTTGTTCATATAAGCTTATGAGATTTTGTAAGGGCAATGCCCCTAAACTTGTTCTACAACTTCCATGCCCTATCGAGGTTTAAAATAGTTATTTTTTTATTAAATATTACAAAATATAATAGAAGAAACCAATAGCTAGCTATAACTCTTACATTTCAACAACTGCTTTTGTATCTTTACTCAGTTCTATAGAAGCTGAGTCACAGTACCAAACATGATTATTGAACAGATTAATGATTACCAACATCCAATGATCTTGGCCTTGTTCAAACCTTAGTGACCAAGGGATTATCAACTTTTGATTTCTGTTAAGCGTTAATATCCTATCACATAATTGTTTAGCTCTGATGCTAACATCCTTCTCTTGATATTGATTGACATATGAATAATCATATAACATTGATAAATATGATGAGTAATTATGTTGAAGTCAATAATAACACACCCTATATAAAAGATATATATATAAGTAATTAGATAATATAAATATAATTATATATATTCTACATAAATGAAAGAAAATTAAATAGATTGAGGACTTACTTTGTCCACACTTGAATTATACTTAAATAGATCATTTGATATTCAAATAGTTGCAATATGCACTCGATCGATATATAAATTTGGCCAAGGTATACATTAAAAATTTCTATAGGAAGTGGCACAGTCCATCCATCATTTATGCTAGATTCCCTTGTAACAATAGTCATCAAAGCGCGAATATTTCTGCTGAGTTTAAAACATAATCATAACTATACTTTTTCCAAGGCTTCTTTTTGAATGACTTGGTGCACGATGATTGGCCACTAGATATAGATTTAGCATGAGAAACTTGCTTCATCTATCTTAAATGTGCCACATTTAAGATTTCTGGTATAATAGACTAAAAAAAAGTATTATGTATGTTAGTAACAATAAAAGATATAATAAAATAATAGTAGTAAACAAGTGTTATCTTTTAAATTAAAAAATAGTACCACGTCAAAATTTAGAACAACTTGAATCGACAATCAAGCCACATACTGTCCAACTACCTTTTGGACCGTGGTAGCATCAAAAGGCACAAGTAGTGGACAATCATGAAGCAATGATTGATTAATTACTATTCTCCAATGATTAGACAAATATTGATTATGAATCATCCCATCATCGCTCAATTGTTGTACCATTCCAATAGAAACAAAGTCTGTTGACGAAGGATGTTTCAATAAACATTTTATATTCTATAAAAAATATAAGTGTTATATATAAAAAATAAAATATATAATAAGAAATAAAAATAATAGATTATATACACCAGAAATTAAAATCTTACCACATATGATTCATCAAATAAAGGAGGACTCCCATGTGGGGTAGCTATTGGATGTATATTCTCACCAAAACATTCATCGTGGTTTGATTGATGGTAAGAATGCATAGATTGCATTGGATAAAATGAACCACTACTTGATTGCATATGCATTCCTGGCATATATGGAGGACCAATAGTATGACTATATCCCATACTGGATATAGTTTGAGCGCAATGAGATTGTGTGGGTGGAATGCCTGGCATGGATGGTGGCATACCTGGCATGGATGGTTGCATGCTTGGCCAATATGGCATGCCCTAGTTGTAGAATGATGTCGTGCTTGACATGTGTTGTGATTGATATTCTTTTATAGTGGAAATATCACTTAACATTAAGGCCTTAAAGAAGTTGAGTTCTTCTTCAATTTTAGTATACTTCTCCTTATTGATCGTCTGAGGCTTTTGTTTTGGAATGTTAAAATACTCCATATAACCATCATATTGGCTACCTCCCCTAACACGACTATGATGGTTGCATCTGAATGCATGATATAGAGCATCTCTCTCGAGCTCTTCGATTATTTCACCCCTGGATATTTGTTCTTGAACAGCTCTCTACAAATAATAAAGCACACAAACATATCATGCATTATTACATCAATTATTAAAAATCATTAAAACTTTGTATCAACCAAAATTACTAACCAACTTATTTAATTGTTCTTCTTCTCGCTTAATCATCGATCTTGATTTTTTTGTTTTGGGAGTCTTTGTTTCTACGTATAATTTAGTTCGGGTAACCGGTCTACCCAATTCAGTTTCATACATAAATTATGAAAAAATTATTAACCATGACATGAAATTAAATCGAGGAAAATAAATATAAAAATATTTATAAATTAACACAAATTAATAATATCATTCTACATCTAACTTCAGGATCTGAAGATCTCCCAGTACGGTTAGGAAGAATGTTATGCATTTGTATATTCTGATGTTCTTCCCTAATAATTTGAAATGTATTCGTACGTCTATAATCCATGAAGTCTTTCCAAACTTGAGGTGTAATCTAGGGGTTTCCTTCAAGGATTTTGTAGAGCTCTACCTCATCAAGTGGTTCCAAATATGGAAACACATAATTTCTTGCCAATCTGGAAGTCTTGTATTCCTTCCACGCCTTATTTGCAATCTTATAACACTTGTTCTTCCAATTTTCATCGACTTTGTAACGATTCTGTAAAAACACACTATAAAAGATTAGATATAATACAAAAAATATATAATATATATAATTGATTATAAAATATAAGAGACTTACACAAATGGTTATCCATATTTTGAACTTTTCTGCATCGTCAACCTGAGACCAATCATTTATATTGATTGGTATACTGAACTTCACAAGTCTACCAATAGAGGATTTCAATTGTTGGTCATTTTCCCCTATTGGATTACCAGTAGCATTAAATAGTACATGTACTCTATCATCTGGGTTAAGTGGAACATCGGGTATATTCGCCCAACCCTTTCTTTTTAAATGCCCCAATAGATCATTTGGATCTACAAGCTCTATTACCCAAGAATCCATGAAATATATGCAAACAATGAAGAAATATAAATTAATTAACAATTGTAGGAACATACATATAAATATAAGAGTTATTACAACAATATAGAACATACGTTATGTTTAATTAGGTTATTGATCGTATATATATATTCCTTCACAATCACTTCAAGCCCATGACGAAGAATCATCATCATCAACTAGATCATCACATATATTAGGCAATTTATTTGAGAAATTACTAATATTGGTTAATGTATCAAGCATAGGGTCATCATCTTCTAAAGCATCACAATGGTAAAGCTCTTTTTGTGGAGGCGTTAACACAACAGACCATCTTGTGTCAATTTGATCGCTCACGTAAAATACTTGTTTTGCATGAAGTGCTAATGTGAAAGGATTATCAGTGTGACTTATCTTGGATAAATTTACAAGGGTAAATCCAAAATCATCTATTTTATATCCAACATTGATAACATCTTTGACCCAATGACACAAGAAAACTGTTTCATGGAAGACCTCATAATCCAATTCTCAAATCTTTTATATTATACCATAATATGCTCTACAGAAAGTACAAGATTACCATTTTTGAACTAGAAAATTGCATAGTTTGTGCAACCATCTTCACACCACTATTCTGATTTACTCGAACTTTGTCCCTAGCTTTAATCGTAAACCTCAATCCATTTATTGTGAAACTAGAAAATGATTTGACATCGAATTTTGGCCCATGTTCAAGCCATTGTAAACTTTCTGTTATTTGATGATTGGGTTTCTTGAGTTCATCTCTAATCTATGTATACAAAAACATGAAATGTGTTTAGAGCAAAGTTTTAAAACATTGCATAGATCTAGGAACATACATGCATGGATTTGTTTTGTGACACTTACATGGTTTCGAAACCAATTAATAAGCTCTCGCTTATGTTCATCATAAAAACATTTTTATCCTCTTTTTTTTTATAACGAGGATCGATCTTCAATAAGTTTAAATGCATCATGTAATGTTATTAAAGATACATGAAGTATATATCATCATTAATAGTTAAATAAAAAATTATTTTTGCAAAAATGGAAAGGTTAAACATCACTTACTCTATGTACGGTTGTGCCTCATTATTATTTACCAAAATGATTCGGTGTGCTTTTTCCTATCGAGTGCGATCAATAAACAATTTTTTACTTCCACCAAGAATAGGGTTACCTATTTGGATCATGTGATGTTCTAAGAACAACTTGTGCGTAGGATTCCCAATTTCAGTGCAACCACTAAAGTATTTAGAAAAAAAACTCAATGGCTTCTTCAGCAATGTAGCGTTCCACCATGCATCTTTCGGGTCGATTTCTATTATTTACATATCCTTTAAGGACTTGTATATATATCTCAAAAGGATACATCCACCTTAAGTAAGTAGGACCACATAATTGAACCTCTTGAACTAAATGAACACACAAGTGAATCATTATATCGAAGAAAAAAGGAGAAGATATTTTTCAATTAGACACAATGTCTCTACATAATCTTTCTGTAAAGAGTTTAACTCGCCAATTGATATAGATTTCTTGCATATTGTATTGAATAATGAACAAAGATGAATTATTGATAATCGAACATGTTTCGGAAGAATTGATCTAATAGCAACTGGTAATAATTATTGCATTAAGATATGACAGTCTTGTGATTTCAATGTATAAAGTTTCTTATCGGTGATAGACACAAAATTTATTAAGTTGGATGAGTAACCATCAGAAAATTTCACTCCTTCTCTTTTATTGACATTGTATATGATGTTGGTGGCAAGTATGTGCAATTCTTATCATTTTCCACCATTAGTGCCAATTCAGGTCGTATGCCTAGTTTCTTTAAATCCAATCTTGCTTTAATTCCATCCTTTGTTTTTCCAGGTATATTAAGTAAAGTACCAATCAAGTTCTCACATATATTTTTCTCAATGTGCATAAAATCTAAGATGTGATGAATGTGTAGGTCTTTCCAATAAGGTAATTCCCAAAATATTGATTTTTTATTCCAATAACCATTGTAAGTCGGTTCGAACTCTTTTTCATTTTCACCCATTTCATTAGTTGACCTCTTTCGTTTCCCTACCTTAGTGAGTTTTTTTTTTCATTTTCATATCGTTTGAATGTCATACCATTCAATTGCCTTAATATCTCAACACCTCACAAAGGTCAGCTTGCATGATCATGGTCTTCTTCACTATCGAACAGTTTATTTTGGTATCTAAACTTATGTTCATATGTTAAAAATCTTCTATGTCTTCTATAAGACATATTTCGTCCATGAACAAGATAAGTTGCAGAAGTTCCATCACTATATATAGGGCATCCCTTGTAACCTTTTGTTGCATGTCCTGATAAGTTTCCATAGGCAGGAAAATCATTAATTTTCCATAAAAGGACCCCCCTCAAGTTAAAGTGTTCTTCTTTATATGCATCGTAAACATTTATACCATCATTCCACAACATCTTTAAATAATCTATTAGAGGCTGCAAATATATCTCAATATCAACATCGGGTTGTTTCGGTCCTAAGATCAATAATGTTAACATCATGAATTTTCTTTTTATACACAACCAAGGAGGAAGGTTGTATGTTACCATAATTACTGGCCAACAACTATATCTATTACTAAGGGAACTATGTGGATTAATTCCATCAGCAGCAATGGCAAGATGAAGATTGTGCACATCAGATGAAAATTGAGAAGATAAATTATCTACTACTTTCCAATTTGGAGAATCATAAGGATGATGTAACACCCAATCATCAGATCGATTATCTGAATGCCAATTCAACATCTTTGATGTCTCTTTATTTTTGAACAACCTTTGAAAATGAGGAATCAGAGGAAAGTACCAAAGAACCTTTGTAGGCACACCTTTCTTATGTGTTTTCTCATTTGAACCATGCTTCTATCTCGATTCTTTACACATCAGACAATCATCTAATGTCTCATATTATTTTCTATAAAGAATGCAATCATTTGGACAAGCATGAATCTTATGATATTCCATGCCAAATCGACTAAGATATTTCCTCACTTCATACATTGAAGATGACAATTCAATACCCTCAGGAAACATATCGACTAGTAGATTTAGTAATTCTGTGAATCCCTTGTTAGAAAAATCTTGTTTTGCCTTCACATTGTACAAATGAACCAATCTCGATAGTTTAGTGTATTTTTTTCATTTTGAATACAACAGTTTTTCGGCATCTTCTAGAAGTTTTTTAAAGGTTTCGGGATCATTCTCACGTAGTTCATCTTCAACACCATGAAACATATTTTTTGTCTGTACATTATGATAAGATGTATGTAATCCACTCATATTCTTATTTATTTCTTCCCCATGAGTATTATCAATATTTTCTCCATGATAATACCAACATATATAGCTAAAAAGAATACCACTATGGATAAGGTGATACCTAACCTCATCAAATTCATGAAATTGCTCATTTTTACATTTAACACATGGGAAATTGAATCATACTAGTTCCAATATTATTATTTCTACAAGCAAATTCCATGAAACTTTCAACTCCAAAAATATAGTTCTGCTCAATTCTACACTTTGACATCCAATATTTGTCCATTTTCTATTAATGACATCAATTAATTATGTATCTAATGAATATATTTCAAGTATTATTATATATAAATTTCCTTATTTTTAGAATATATACCAAAATATACATAATACAAAACATTTATCATTTTAATCATTTTACAATTGTATTACTTTTACTTAATAAAATATAATTATTTATATGTAAATAAATTTATTCACATATAGTAAATATTATAGTCCCTCAAACTCACAACATGTAGAAAATAAGCCAAACATATAATAACAAGCATAATAAAAAATTTGCGAAGTTGTCCTCAAGATACAATAAACATACAGGTCAATATATCATGACTCAAAATTATATGACAGACAATGAATCCAAAGCTATATAAACAAGTAACATCCTTTCGCTTAAAAAAAGAGTAACATACCCTACAAAAGTGTTTAAATTTCATAAATCAAAATTTATACAAAAAATAAAGCAAACTGAATAATAAGTAAAAACATTAATAGAAATACATACCAGAGTAAATGAAGTGACTAAATGAAGGAAATGAAAAAGAAATAGGTGTTTTGTAAGTGAGAAAATGGGTATAAAACATTTGATTATTTCGCTTAAAAAATAGGGGATCTGAAAGATAATGAGAAGAGGAATATAACCACAAAACGATGATAGAAATGGTGTCGGAGGTGGCCGAAAATTGAGAAAGAGTGGAGGATGAGCACCGTTTTGGGCCAAGGGGGAAGAGAAATGGGTGTTTTGGAATTCAGATGGTGAAGAAGATAGAAGAAATGGTAATAAACGTGTGGATAATGTCGGTTTGCCACATCAACCGACGCTACATCCATATAGATAGTGTGAGTTTATCAATTATTATTTTATTTGAACTCTTATATATATATATATATGTACTATAAAAAAAGAATAATAATTTTTAAATAATATCCAAACAAATACACAAAATTATAAAATTTGAAAAACCAATTGTCTCAAAAAAAAATTATACTATATATATATATCGAACTTAAATTTTAAAAAGTCAAATAAAATAATAATTGACCTAAAAAAACATTGTACCTAAAAACAATTTTCAATTATAAACTGCATTTTTTAATTTAAAAAATACGCGTAGGACGTAGTGTCGATTCACCACGTCACCGACGCTACGTCTTAGGTGTAGCATCAGTTCGACACATCAACCGAAGCTACATTCTATGTGGATAGCATCAGTTCTCCACCGAACCGACTTTAAATTCATTATAAGTCAGGTTTTTCTAAAAACCAACTTTACATATCGACTTAAATACCCCTTTTTGTAGTAGTGCAAATTTGGTGAAATATAATAAGGTGATTGATCAAGTACAATAAGAGAAGAATCACATTCAGAAGAAGGACGAAGGCATTAGCATTACTAGAAGAGAGTGAGTATAGAATAGAAGTAATGTGTGATGCCCTAGAAAAAGTAGAAAACTCTATAAGATTAGTAGTGTGAGAAATATGTGGAATAGGAAGAAAAAAAATAACAAGCAAGCTTCCCATATGTAGAAGAAGTGTAAATTGGAACAAAGTGTTGATTTAAACTAGGCGAAGAAGGTGATGAAAGTGCTGGCTGTGAGGATTGCAATTTCAATTCTAGAAGCTCATGTTCCTTAAAAATGACACGAGTAGGAAGATAGATTTTTTGGGAAATTGGATCAATAAACCATACACCTTTTAAAGTTAGTTGCATAATGTAAAATGACATAAGGAAATGATCAAATTTCTAGTTTTTCATGGTTATAAGGTCTAAGTAAAGGAAAACAAAGAGAACCAAAGGTTCTAAGGTAGATGTAATCTGGTTTAGAGCTTGGACTCTTTTCAAAAAAATCTTTGAAGGTATAGAACCTATAAGATGGACAACAATTTTGAAACTATACTCCCACAAAGATTAAAGAACACTAGCCCTAGCCATCATTGTTATACCTATCTCAACAATATGCATATTTTTATGCTTGACAACACCATATTGTGAAGGTGTATTGGCATAAGAAATACATCTATTTCTGTTGAAAAAGAAAATATTCTAAGTCTTGAAACTCAGTTCCACCATTACTATGTAAGGCTTTATCAATACAACTGAACTTTCTAAAAACAAAAGCTTCAAAGTGTTTAAAAGTTTCAACATATTGATTTTTATTTTGTAAGATATATATCCATTGAAAACATAAGTAATCATCTGCAAACAATAGGTAGTATTTCTCATCATGCAAAGAAGTGATAGTGGAAGGACTGCAAGTGTCAACATGTATAATATCATTGGGATTATTAGATTTTTTTAGGAACATGTAACAAAGGTAATTAATGTGACATACCAAAATTTATTTGAATAGACTTCTCTGTGCCTTGTATACTTGTAAAAGAGCCACATAACTCTTGAGCATGACCAAGATCTACTTGTGGTTTATGTCATAAAGGCTTAGCACTGTTTCTTGAATCATTATAACAAAATCTATATTTTTTTGCATTATGACTATACTTCTTGCATATATGACATTATACTCTAAAGTAATCCTGATCCTAGTTGACTTTATTTGGATCTTGTATATCAAAGTTCTAGCCAATACCTTTATTTTATGGAGGATTAGGTTTTGTGAATAACTTTGTGAAAGTTCATAAAATATGATAAAAGCGATCAATCATGCAATCAAGTGTAAAAATAAGTGTGTAAATAAAAGAATAACACACAATATGTTTAGGTGGAAACAACCTAGGTCATAACCATGACCTAAGAGGAAAACCACTGGTCCACCAGACCACCTAACTTTCCACTATGAAAATCAAATGTTCAAGTACAAATTCAGTCTTATGCTACCCTCCCTAGGATACTGCCCCAATGTACTTTACTTACGAGCCCCTACTCTGCTTTCATAGTTTCCAATATTAGCGTGAACGGTTTCTAGACCAACGTTCCAACAAGTTTCCCATCAATCAAATACGTTCCTGAATTGACTTCAAAATATATGTCACTTAAATTAAATCAACTAGTAAATCCTAGAGCAAAACGATCTAGCACAAGTTCAATAAAAATAGCTTCTTTGAAGATTAATAATCAAATAAAATAACTATGATATAATAAAAACAATTATTTGATCTAAAAATTTAAGAACAAAAATAAAGAAGAAGCCATAAGAACATATTATCAAAATATCATAAAATAATTAGGCTTATAATCAATCAAACATAACCACCAATATTTGATAGATTAACTAAATAAAAAATCCTAAAGAATTATGATCTTATATTTGAAAACAAGAGAGATAAATTAAGAGGAATAGAATAATGTTCTTGTGTGGTTTATTGAAACAATGAGTAATGTGTTTTATTTATAGGAAAAATTAAAACCATTAATCCTATGTAATTGTGAAATATATTTTCTATTACAAATAGGATTAGTAATACTCATTAATTAAGAAAAATCCTATATGATTGATAAATATATTTTCTATTGCAAATAGGATTAGTAATACTCACTAATTATGAAGACTCTTACTTAAAGAAGAGTTCTTTTAAAAAGATTTTATGATATCTTTTATGCTAAAGATTTCAACTATAATTTAGAGTATATCTTATCTAATATATTTTAAAAATAGATTTTATGTTTGTTTTGCTAAAGATTTCTACTATAATTTAGAGTATATATTATCTAATATCTTTTAGCATATCTTATTCCATATTTTAGCACTAAAAATAATTTTAGATTTATAAGAATTATCTACTAAATTCATAAATGTAACCCTATGTGTCGTAGTTATCAAAGATATACCTTAAGTACAATTATCTAGAACTTCAGCATTTGTTTGGATTTTCTTCATAGACTTGATAGTAGACCTAAAAATATTTACAGATAAATATTGTCCATGAAAATAGCTAACACTCATAGTCTTTACACTTTATGATCCATGATTTTGATTACTATAAGATGTTTTTGATCCAGTGGTACTCTTCAAAATTTGTGAGTACAAGTCGAGGATCTAATTTCGTCATATAATTACTTTCAAGTTTTCATTTGTGTGCGCATTTGAATAAAAACCTCATCAAGTGAAGGAATACATTTATTGCATGTGATTGAAGTTAGTACATAACTGTAATTTAGATCAAGCAATGATCAAATGATCCATTAACTCTTTTTAAGTACTAAAGTAAGCCTCCACACTTTGTGCACCTTTACAAAGCATTTTTTAGTTTCTTTCCATCGTAGTTGCATCAAGGGAACTTGAAAGTCATCATTGGACACTTTTGTTAAGGTATAACAATATTCAAAAGAAGTTTTACAATGGATCAAATATTTTAGATAACATAGTGAAACAGACGAATTATTATATCTAATTCTTGACAACATAGTCTTGTTTATCCCAAACATCAAAGTTTGGATTAAGTATTAAAACTTCTTTTCAACAAATAGTCTTATTTTCTAGAGTAATTTGCATATTTTGTTTCATAAATCTATCAAGTGGATTACCTAAGCTATCGATAAAGGAATGTATGCCATAAAAAAATGATCATGTGTTTTAGCTACTCACATTAAATTACATAATTTGTTTTATTTAATTTCATAAAGAAATTAGGGTTGATATTAGAATTCGTCACATGAGCTATATTTTGAGATGAAAGCAAAGACTAGGAGATGAAGTGGACAAACAAGGAGAATCAATCACTTGATCATCTTTTGATTGGAATAATGGTGGTTCAGTTGCCATTACAAGACAAGATCTCTGATATCATGATAAGCTACATAATTGAAGATGCAAAATAGAAAAGAGAGAAAATGAGAGAAGAAATTTTTCATTCGGATACAATTCTATTACACAAATTGTGCTATTTATAGATTGAGCTAATATAACTATTTCTAACTAACTCTAACCATATTTTAGCTATCTTATTAGCTAATTGACAACTTTAACAACCTCTAACTATATTTTGTTAACATACTCAATAGTCCTAACCCTAAGCTTAGTAGTTAAATCGACACCTTTACGTATAGTTCATATATTATATAATTAATAGATATGTTAAAATATTAAAAAAGAGTAATTACTAGATACCTTCATTAATTAGATTCATCATTTTCTCAATCCCACTTTTCAACTGTTATTTTTAATAACAATTATAAGGTTTATGAGTGTTAGTGATATTCGTAAACGAAACATCTAAATGTAATTTTAGTTCTAGGTGAGTCTTTCAAGAATGTTTTTCAAGCCAAAGAAACTATCGAGCTCTAAACAAACAGATCTTAGGTATATCTTTGTTCTTATGCAAGTTGGATTTTATATTAGACATATAAAACATTTTTCACTTTGGTTACTTGATCGATCAAGACATATCTGGATCGATCAAAGCGAGTAGATAGATCGAGAATCAATCTACCTTAATTAAAATATCCATGATTTAATCTCTAATTGAGGTAGATCGATCAAGGTTTAATGTTTGATTGAACGAGCACTAGATCGATCGAGAAATGGGTAGATTAATATACCTATCTTAGGATTTATTTTTTTAATACTGTTGATTGATCAAGGATTTGTTAGATCGATCGAATTTTTTGGCTTGATCGATCAAGCTCGACCTAGATCGATCAAGCGATGAGGGTTTCAACTTTAACCTAATTCTTTACTTGAGCCAAACATTCCAATTACCATTTTGTCCCTACTATTTATTGCTTTATGAATTTTTTAATAGATAGAATTATAATTGGAGTTTAACCTAGCATTAGAGCTTCAATCTTTCCTATATAAAGAACTTAATTCTCTATATTTTAATTAACCACGAGAGCATCAATCTTTTCATCTTAATCTCTCTCTTTTGAATTGCTTTAATTAATCTATCAAACATTGGTAGTTGTGTTTGATTGGTTAATGAGTATAATTAGTTTATGATATTTTAATAAAATCTTCATACTTCTTTATTTTGTTCTTGAATTATGGATCGAATAATTATGTGTGTAATATCACAATTATTTAATTGTAAAGAAACTATCTTTATTAAACTTTTTCTTTAACTTATGTTCTAGGGTTTGCTAGTTGATTTTGTTTTAATTGAAATTTTATTAAATCATCTAGCTAAGGTTGTTCATTGTTTAATCCTCCCCAAGAGACATCTTTCACCTATATTGTGTGCTAAATTTTCAGGTACTAGTTGAACGGGTTCAATTGCTTATATGATTCAATTTATCTAAACATTATTTCATATCTGTAACTTTCTTGTGAAGACTTTGAAATAAAGTAGTGGCTTGTAAGTAGATTACTTGGGGGCATTATCTTAGGGGGGTAGTTAAGTCCTGGCCTTGTAATTAGATCTTATTTTCATAGTGGATAGTTAGGTAATCTGATGGATCGATGATTTTTCTCTTAGGTTATTAGTGTGACCTAGGTTATTTCCTCCTAAAATATCGTGTATTAAATCTTTATTTATTTATTTTTATTTTATTTACATGCAATTGCGTGTCTGGCCACTTGTGAATTTTTAATTTTGGAATAATCTGATTAATTACCTATTCACTCCCTTTAACTAATTAGATTTGTAACTAAATAAACTCGCAATTGATATTAGAGTGAGTCACTACATATACTTAGTGTTTTCCTAGGACCTTTTTATGGATCACAATCTAAGAGAACTCAAACTTATGAGGTCTAAAAATAAGAAACTAAAACCATTAAGCCTAAATGTTTTGAATGTAATGGGGTTAATCATATTGAAACTGAGTTTGTTAACAAAAAGAAGAGAATTGGAAAGACTTTTAATGCTACCCTTAGAGACTTAAAAAGTGAAAATGATAATCCTAATGACCTAGGAAATTTGGTACCAACTACTTGGTATTTAATGCAAATATTGGTGGATACTTTAATAAGTCTGATTTTGATTTAGATAATAAGGAAAGTGAAGCTAAATTCATACTCAATAAATTTAATGCAAATTGTATTGATGAATGTTTTATTGATTTAGGTAGCAATAAGAGATAAAATGATAGGTTACTTGTAGAAGTAACCAAATTAAATGGTAAATTTAAATCCTATGAAATTAATTCTTTAATCATAGAAAAATAAAAATTGAGATGTCTGAAAGTGTTAATGTTTTGAATTCAAGTCTTGCAAATATTAAATAGAAAAATAAAAATCTATTACATGAACTTGGAGAATTAAAAGAATCTATAAAGAGGTTGACTATTGAAGCTGAAAGGTTAAACAAAGTTCTTGACCATGGAAAACCTGTTGAAGACAAGAGAGGGTAAGGTTACATAGATGAGCATTATACTTCATCATCTTCTAAAACAACTCAGTTTGTGACACATTCTAACCCTTCTTCTTTATGCAATACACATGGCCTGGGTTATAAAGATGAGAGCTCCACACCTTTAATATCAAAAACCATATTTGTAAGGCCTTCTAAGTTTATTCATATCGTTGCATATTATGTATAAAGAACCATTACACCTATAATAGAAAATACTATTAAGTTTGTGCTTGTATGTCATCATTGTGGTAGGAAATATCACCTTAGACGCAAGTATAGATTTTTTATAAATGCTCATAAATTTAATAATTCTTTCCATGCTTCTAGTTATAGGACTCATAATTGTCATCCATATATGAATATTATGTCCAATAAGTATACTAGAAAGTATGAAGTTGTTGGTTTAAAGAGGCAACTGAAATTCAACACATTTAATTCTAGGACTAATTATCATCTTACCATGCATATTACATCTTTATTTAGGATGAATGTGAAATATAAATGTAAGTCTAAGAAATTTTCTATGACAACTAAAACATTTGATTTCCAACTCACTAATACAAAGGAACCAAAATTCAAGAAAGTTTTGGTAAGAATTTCTAGTCACCTGATCGTCCCTTAATGTTCACCTAAGTACATTTGTTTGAGTTCTTAATTAACACTAGGTGATCATCTTTAGTTTGTTTATCTATTTTGTTTTATTTTTATTGATGTTTTTTTAGTTTCAAAGAAAATATAAATAAAAAATGGAGGGAAGTAGATTGTCTTAACATTGACTTGAACATTACATACTACCTTTATATTTATTGACTATGCACTATGCAAATGGATATTGTGACTTATTTATTTACATATTTTTCACATCTATTGATCGATGTCAACATAAACTTACTTACACACTAACTAGACACATAAATACATCATGCTTGAAGTTTATGATTGACATTGTAAGATTTTAGGGCTTGAGATAACTATTAAATTATGGTTGAACTTTGTTTTTCATTTTTTTAATATGTTGTTGTAGAGAAACACCTAGTTTTAAGAGGGCTACCTACTGTAATGTGTGAATGTACCGTAGTGAGTAGAGAGGGTAATCTCATAATTGATGTGAAATTCATCATATTAGGTTTTTGACTTGTACATATTTCCTTAGAAAGATAATAATAATAATAAAGGAAAAAAAATACAAAATCTTTTGCATGTGCAAAAAGAAAGAGCCATAAGTGGTTATACAAAAAGAAAAAAACCAATCACTCACAAAAAAACTACAAAAGAGGAATAAAAAAAAGGTTAATTAAGTTCTTTCTTGGTAAGTAAAACATTATTATGATTTTCATGATATGTGATACTCTTTTTTTTTAAATCTTTTATAACTAATCATAGATGAACAAATTGAAATTCTATTGTAGTTCCAACTCATATTTTATTTTTGATGATTGTTGATATATCATCATATGTGTTAGTATGTTTGTGTGTCTTATCTATATATATATTTATGTTGTCAATCGATAGTCGTACTTTAGACAAAATTAATTTCATCTTTTGTGTATACTCTTGTAGTAAAGTTTAACACTCTATTTTTTATTTTATTTTATGTTTTTCGTAGCTTCATGATTATATTACTTATTCGTATGGAAAAAAAGAGGGAGAGAGTTATTGAGTGTTCAAGTTTATTCATATACATGAAGTAATAATTAAATATTATATATATTATTAATCATCACTTATGTCTATTTCTTTGCTTTTTGTTATTATATACACTGAACTAATAGATAATGAGTCTTTTAGGACATTTTATATGCCTCTTCGTGTTTTTATTTTTTATGGTGTATATATGAGCTGTCAAGATTCAAGTAAGATGGCTTCACCAAATCATAGGACCATTTCACTATGTAAAATATATTTTTCCTATGAGTGTTATGTAGTGAGAGAGAGCTTTTGTCAAACGAATATGCCAAAAGGGGAGATTATAAGGTGTATGAGTGTTGGCGATATTCGTGAACAAATCATCCAAATGTAATTTTAGTTCAAGGTGAGTATTTCAAAAATACTTTTCAAGCTGAAAAAACTATCGACCTCCAAACGAACACATCTTAGGTATATCTCTATTTTTATACACATTAGGTTTTATATTAGACAAATAGGAACATTTTGTACTTAGGTTACTCAATCGATTCAGACATGTATAGATTAATCAAGGTGAGTAGATCGATTGAGAATGAATTTAAATTGATTAAAAAGTCCCTGATTTAATTTTCAATTGAGGTAGATTGATTAAGGTTTAGGTAGATCAATTTACTTGTCTCAACATTTTTGATCGGTCAAGCAACCAAGGTTTTAATTTTAACCTAATTGTTTACTTGAGCCAAACATTCTAATTACCATTTTAATCCTATTATTTACTACTCTATGAATTGTTTAATGAAAATAATTGTAATTGGACTTCAGGGCTTCAATCTTTCCCATATAAAGAACTAAATGCTCCATATTTTAATTAATCACAAGAGCATTAATCTTTTCATCTTAAACTCTCTCTTTTAAATGGCTTTGCAAAAACAAGATCATATCTCTTTAGGATTTTTTCTTTAATTAATCTGTCAAACATTGGTGGTTGTGTTTGATTGGTTAATAAATCTAATTAGTTTATGATATTTTAATCAAGTGTTCACACAACTTTTTCTTTATTTAGTTCTTGAATAATTACGTGTGTATGTCATAATTATTTGATTTGATTATTTAATTGTAAAGAAACTATCTTTATTGAACTTGTGCTTCAACTTCTATTCTAGGGTTTGCTAGTTGCTTTGTTTTAACCGATATTTATTAAATCATCTAAATATGGTTGTTAATTGTTTAATCCTCTTTAGGATACACTTTTCACTTGTGTTATTGTGCTAACTTTTCATGTACTAGTTGAACGAGTTCGATTGCTTGTGTGACCTAAGTTATCGAAACGTTGGTCCAGATCTGAACACATTTCTCATGAAGATTGTGAATGAAAGCATCAACTTGTAAGTGGAATACTTGAGGACATTATCTTGAAGGGTAGTTTAAGTTCTGACCTTGTAATTAGATTTTATTTACATAGTGGATAGATAGATGGCATGTGAAATGGTTTTTCTCCTTGATTATTAGTGTGACCTAGGTTGTTTCTAGCTAAAATATCTTGTGTCAAATATTTATTTATTTTTATTTTATTTATATGCAATTGAATCTCTCACAGTTTGTGAATTTTTTAATTTGATATAATTTGATTAATTATTTATTCACCCGTCTAACTAATTAGATTTGTAACTAAATAAACTCTTAACGATCGCTAAAAAATGTTATTAATTTGCGATAGTATAGATCTTACCCTAATACAATATTGCTATGATCAATTATATTTCTAACTAATGATCATCTTTCAAAAAGGAATGAATATAAAATATTACCTTAAAAAACTTTGGTGTGATGACACAGTACACACAATATGGACATCTCTATGCAATTGGGATAACTCGTGAACATGAATTTTTCAGCATTATTTAGCCTTATTAGCATAACAATATAGAAGAAAAATGATACCATAATAAGATAGAGTTGTTTAGGCTTAGAATTTCTTTTGTTAGGTTGTGTACTAGATTAATAAAATAACCTTGTTGTAGAGAATTTAAGAAATCTAAAATCATCCACTTAACAAATGCCAATAATTCTCACGAGAATAATTTTAGTACAGCAGTAGTACGTACTACATTGGTAAGAAAAAGACACAAAGGAATCAAATAGGAAAGAGAAAATAGACAAAACCTAACAACACTGTTGGGACAGAGGTGTTTAAGCATATGTCTCTTCTAAAGTTGTACCACCTCTTTATACTATGACATTAAAGAAAAAAATTTCATTTTCACCAATTGACTTACACCTATAATTTAAGAATGGACCCAAATTCAAGAACCTTTTTCTAATGGAAATTGATGACTCCAACAAATCAGTTTCCACTAATGTTCTTTTGAAATCATCTTCTTGATCAAAAACTAATCATCCTCGTTTGTCGCTCCTCTTGTTAATATGAATTTTTCTATAAAGCATGATGGATCTAATTATATGTTTTATGGTGAACAACTCATGGCCATTATCAATGCCTATGAATTTGAGAAGACCATTAATCATACTCATCGAGTTCCATCACCTGTAGAACTAATTTTCCTAATTTAGAACATGAAAAATGGTATTAATTAAATGGTACTTTGAAGTCTAGGATTCTTGGCTCAACCAATCAAAGTGTGTATTTGGAAAATTGAGTATATTTTTTCTATTCTAAGTATTTTCTATTCACTTATGATTTAAATTAATGGAAATCAAACTAGTCCAAAAAATAATGGTATTGAAAATATAATGTTAAAACAAACTAAAATAGATATAAGTAGAAATATTAAAATAGATAATTAAAAACACAATAAATTTAATGAGGTTTGGTAAAAAATTTACCTATGTTCTCGGGGGTGTTGACTACTTCCACTATCTTCAAAAGGATGAACTTCAAAATTACAACTAATTGAGCAAAATTGAGTTAATCAATTACCCTTACAAAGATAGGAGAATTTACAAATTTTGGGATGTTTTAGAAGTGGAAGATGAGGCTTCATTTATAGTCCAAAATAAAACACTCACCTTCATTCCTAATCAATGTGGGACTTTTTCAATTTTCTAACTAAAGAGCTATACAACAAATCTTCACCTTATCAACTTAGTGATCCTTAAATGATTTCTTCAATCTCTAGATCAGCGATGTCATTGCCAATTCAAATTTGCAGGATGTTAATTAAGTCCATACAATGTTTGAACTTGATTGACGTTACCACCTTGGTCATCATATTTGTGTGATTCTATGTAGTAGTGATCTTCTGAACTAATACTCCACCTTCTTCAATAATCTTTCACACGAAATAGTAACAAACGCCAATGTACTTTGTATGTGCATAGTAGACTTGGTTCTTTGCTAAATGAGTAACACTCTCACTATCACAAAATACCTTAATATGTTTTTGACCAACTCCCAAGTTTTCAAGCAAACCTCGTAACCAAATAGCTTCCTTCACAACCTCTGTAACTGCCATATAATCTGCCTTTGTAGTTGACAATGTAACTATAGACTGCAAGGTAGACTTCTAACTAACTGGTGCTCTAGCAAGAGTAAATTGATAAGTGCTCATAAAGCACTAAAATTAACATGATTTTATGCACATTAATTGATTAAAAATATATATATTTATATGATTTTATCATATATTTATATAAATTTGTCTTTTCGGAATCATATTAAATTTTTAAAAATTTTAAGCTAAAAAAATAAATAACTATAAATTATAGCGTAAATAGTAAAATAAACTTATCGTTCATAAATAAAAAAATTAAAATTTTAAATTAGAAAAATAAATAAATAAAAATTATAGCGTGAATAGTAAAATAAACTTACCGTTAATGAATAATTTGTTTTTTCAAATTTCAAATTTCATAATAAATAAAAAAATTAATTTATATAGCGTTAATAGTAAAATAATTTTGGAATTTAAAATTTAAAGTAAAATAAATAAATAAAACTTACCGTTCATGAAAAAATAAATTCAAATTTCATAATAAATAAATAAAAAATTTTAATTTTAAAAATAATGATAATTATAGCGTTAATAGTAAAAGAATTTTGCAAATAAAAAATTAAAAAATAAACTAAAAAAATGAAAACTTAATTTTTAATTTTCATTTAATTTTGATTTTTTTTATTTTTTTTATTTTAAATCTTAATTTTAATTGTTTTTAATAAAAAAATATATATGAATAATAAAAAAAATCAATTTTTATTTTTATTTTATTTTCTTTTACCTTTTTCAATTTTATTTTATTTTGATTAATATTTTTTTTAATATATCATTTTTTTTCTTTAACTATGTTTTATCTTAATTTTCATTTAACTTTATTAACTTAGTTTTTTACTAACTTAATTAACTTAGATTTTTACTTAAATTAACTTAATTAACTTAGCTTTTTAATTAACTTAATTTAATTAAGTTAGCTTTTTAATTAACTTAACTTAATTAAAATAGATTTTCCTTAACTTAATTAACTTAGATTTTTACTTAACTTAAATTAATTAACTTAAATTTTTACTTAAATTAACTTAATTAACTTAGATTTTTAATTAACTTAGATTTTCATTAACTTAGATTTTTACTTAACTTAACATAACTTAATTAACTTAATTTTAATAGCATGAAAAGTAAAGATCTAAAAGAGTTCTGTCTAGGAGACTAGTTCTTGGAAGCCTTTGTGCCACTAGTCTTTCCTTGAAACGTTGCTCTATCTAGGAGGATGGCTTTTAAGGAGCCTTTACCCCACCATTCTTTCCTGGGAGCACTCTTGGTTAATACTGATTATGTTATTTTAACTTAGATATTATACTTAAAAAAAACAACAAAAACTATCTCCAAAATTTTAAAGTTTTCATTACAATCTAAGAAGTTAGTTGCTTTGTTTGATCTAGGTACAATTGTGTTTTGATGCCTTAATTATTTGATTTGCACCTAGATGTGGGTTATCTAAAACCCTCAAGCATGCCCTTAGTTTTAAGTACATGAAAATTTGAAAATCAATAGGGCATGACTAAAATAATATAGGTAGACAACCTTGTCTTACTTGTAGGTTTGATTGACTCAATGATGTGGGGACATTGAGTTTACTTAAAATGCAATCCCCAAAAATGAAATCCCCAAGTTACGTCTTACTAAGATGTTAAACTAAGTGCTGGATGGGAGGCAACCCATCAATTTAGGTAAATTTTTTATTTATTTATTTAATTTTTATTATTTATTTTAGTTTAATTACATGTAAATAATTTTAAAATTGTTAAAAATAAAAATATTTTTGAGATGTTAGAAGTTCATATCAATCTGTTTGTGTGTACTTTAATGAACATGATGGATACACCTGCATTTCTCCATCACTACTTGCAAAATTCTCAGGAAATAGGTAATATTACTTCTCTTTTCTCTTTATCTTTAATTTACAATTGTTACATTGCGGATAATATAAGTTCTAGGTTGGGGGGTGAAAAGTTAGCATGCTTAAAATATATATATATATATATATATTTAAAAATTTTAAAAAATAAAAAAATTATTAAATTAAAAATAATAATAATAATAATAATTTCACATTTTCATTTTTATTGTGTTTGGTTTTATTTTGTGTGATTTAGTAATTTTTGTAATTTTAGAATTAATTTTAAAAAAAACTACAAAAAATTATCATTTCTTTAAATCAAATTTAAGTAAATAGTTAAATCTTTTGTACTGTTAGATTAATTTTTGAAAACATATTATGAAATATTTTGTAATTATTTTTAGTAATTAGTTAGTTTTTGTTATAACTAGTATTTCTTGATAAGATGTAGAAATTATATTAAATCCAAAATCGGTGTTTATGAATTTTTTTTAGTGAAGACTACCTTTATGAGATATAATTTGAGCCTAATTTCCTTTATTCAGAGTGAAATATATATTTTTTTCTACTCCAACCACATTTCTTATTTCTTCAATTTTTTAGATGATCTCTATAGGTATTGGCATTGAATGTATGAATTTTTTCTCATCTTAATAGAGTATCGTATATTTTTTATTTATTTTTACTTAGATTAAATGATTTGAGTATAAATTGATAGTATATGCTTATATCTCATTCATGCATGACTGCTACAAAAAAAGACATATCTGGGGTTACCTAAACCAAGATCAAACAGAAAAGCCACAAAATTAACCACTCACCAAAATCCAAAAAAATGTACAATTTGTACATGGGTTGACTCTCTAATATATATATATATTGCAAAAAAAAAAAATCTTCAGAAAGAAAAAAAAAGAAAAAAAAGAAAAAGAAAAATAGAGAGGTAAAGAATATATAGTATAATCTACATACTATGACCCACATTGCCTACAAAGTTGTGAGTAGAGGCTAATTACAAAAGAAAGATATAGGAAGTAATTCCCTAAAAAGCCATTGCACTTTCTTCATTTATAAAAGGCATATATCTTGAAATTCTTTCTTAATGAGTTTGATTTATGCATGAAAATAATTTTTATATATGATATCTTTGTAATTTATACATTCAATTCCTTTCATGAGATCAATGTTAAAATAACACTATGAGCCTTTATTCTTTATAAATATGCGAAAATATTAGTTTATTTCTATACATCAACTATTTCGCATATAAATTAGTATGAGTGTTTGAACCCATAGGATTCGGTGTTTTGAGAGTATTGACTAGTGATGAATAGAGTCGAAGCGAATTCGGATTCTAGACACTGAAATTGGGTGAAATTAAATTGATACATTTTTTATATGAAATATGAAAATGATTTTCGACTAATTATTATAATAAATCATGATTGTTTAAAGAGATTAAAATAACTTATGCTTGAGATTTTAATTATGATCTTAAAGGAGATTAAAAAAATATGAGACATTTTTGTGATATGTTGTTTTCTTTTATTCTTAAAAATTAAATTTTGATTTTTTTGTAATTTTAGTTTTTAATTTGATTGTTTTTATTATTTCTTTTAATTTTTACATTTAGTTCAATGTTTGTGGGTATCATTACTGAAAACCCTCACGAGACTCAAACTCGTCCACTAGGGCAACCTAAGGGTTTAAAGGCTTGTTGCATAGGCTAAATCCAACCATGTCAATCCACGAAAGTGATTTAGGATAGTTTAATGTTTAGTTTTTATCACTTCTTTTGCTAAGGGACTAGCAAGAAGCTGGTTGAGGGTTGACAAAAACTTGATGAGCGAAAACCGGCATCGCCGATTCTACCAATACTTTGGTTTTATATTTATAAAACTCTCGCAAGTGCACGAATCATTTCGTAGAAAATGATAAGTATACTCCCAAGGTCGATCTAAGGAAGGAATATATGTGGTTTTTAATTTATTATTCAAACTTTTAAAAACAAAATTAAATCCTAAACATCTTGTCACAATATTTTGGGATTTGTGTTTTTAATTCACTGACATAAAAATAAACACAGATTCAATAAACATTTATGCAAATTTTATCATTTATAATTGTGGAGTATTTATGGATATAATAACTAAGTTAATTATGTTTGCTCATATTATTTAGGTTATTAAAGATACGAATTGATATTTATTGATTCTCTCTTTTTTATATGAATACCACATTTGGTGGGGTTAGATATTCTTTGTTAACTAAACAAATCAATTAACATCTATGGATGGGGTTGATAACTAATTTGGTTAATTAAATTAATTCTTTTTTCTAAGAGATTGAAAATGAACCATTTAAATGCCACTTTTGGTGGGGTTAAATAGTTTAAACTTTATTCAAGGTGTCCAAATTAAATCTAAGAATTTAATTATCCGAGTACTACCTTTCAAGTTTTAAAACCACTATTGAAAACATGTTGTCAATACATTTTCAAATAATAATTCTTATAAATTTTTTTGAAATAGAGCTTCACTCTAACTACCGGGTGATTGTACCAACAAATAAAAAAGCACTACTCTAAATAAGATCGGATAACTAAACCTTAAAATCAAATTTTCAGATTTAAGTTTGTAATAAAAAATAATATATTTCTCTCTAATATTCTTAATATAAAATCTTCAATAAAAACAAAATCAATTCATTTTAGAGATTTTTATCTATTTAATATTTCAAAAGCATAACAACGTTATTATTATATCATGTTTACAAACAGCCAGCAAAGTTAAATTTAATCACAGACAAATTAAATATAACATGTAAGAATAAAGCATAAAAAATAACTATAAAGAAAATAAAATCCTTATAGTACTTCGATGTTATTCCCATTGCTGGAAAACCTCCAAGCGGAATTGGCACTCCCATTTCTTGAATCAAAAGGCAAATAAATTACAAAAACATAACTAGTTCTTCTCAAAAAGAGAAGAACTCTAAAACTAAGAAAAACTAACTAAGAAAAGCTAAAATATGAAAAAACTAGAAAAACTAAGAAATGAGAAAGAAAGAGAAGAGAAGATGTGTTTATTTATGAAGAGAATGGGTATTTGTTGACTTTTCCTCATTTATTTATGAATAAATTTGTGATGTATTACCTCCAGTATTCCTTTTTGAGTCTTTAAGTTACATTTTTAAGCGAAAATACCTGAAAAAACAATAAGAATACTCGTGATTCCGAAAAGACAAATTTATATAAATATATGATAAAATCATATAAATATATATATTTTTAATCAATTAATGTGCATAAAATCATGGTAATTTTAGTGTTTTTTGAGCACTCATCATAAACACATAACTAGTAGTTGACCAACGCTTATCTGAATCTATTGCTTACTCAGAATCTCAATATCCGACTGCACATTGACCAATAGTATTATCCTACTGAAATACTAAACCAACATCTACAGTATTTAAAATATACCATAGAATCTATTTCACAGCCAACCAATGTGCTTTACCAGGATTATGCATCTACCTGCTTACAACACCAGCCGTATGTGAAATGGTAGGTCTCATACATACCATTGCACACATGAAGCTACCAATTGCATTAGCATACATAACATTTTCTATGTATTCTCATTTTGCATCATTCTTAGGAGACAATTGAGCACTAATCTTGAAATGAGGAACAAGCGAAGTACTTATAGGTTTTGTATGTTCATTCATACCAAAATGTTGTAGCACCTTATTCAAATATTGACTCTAGGTTAAAAAAACTTCCTTTTCTTCCTATATTTTCTTATCTTTATGCCAAGAATCTTCTTGGCTTCCCCCAAATCATTCATCTCTAAATCCTAACTTGGATGAGCCTTCAACATCTCAATTTCTACTTGGCTCTTTGATGCAATCAATATATCATCAATGTATAATATGAGATATATGAAAGACTCATTTTGTAGCTTGCAAAAATACACATAATGATCATATGTACTTCTAGCATACTTCTACTGCAACATAAACTGATCAAATCGTTTGTACCATTGCCTTAGAGATTGCTTCAATCCATATAATGATTTGTTCAGCTCGCAAACCCAATTCTCTTTACCAGCAACATTAAACCCTTATGGTTGAGACATATATATTTCCTCTTCCAAGTCACCGTGTAGAAAAGCAGTTTTCACATCAAGTTGAACTAGTTCAAAATCCATATATGCTACTAAGGCTAACAAAATTCTAATGGAGGAATGTTTTATAATGGGAGAAAATACCTCATTATAATCAATTCCCTACTTCTGAACGTAGCCCTTAGCCACCAACCTTGCCTTGTAGCGAACACCATCTTTGTAAGGAAATCTCTCTTTCTTTGCATACACCCATTTGCAGCCAATTACTTTCTTACCCTTAAGTAGTTGTGTCCACTTCCATGTTTTATTCTTCTGAAGGGACAAAATTTCTTCATCTATGGCTTCCTTCCATATTTCAACTTTAGGGCTTTTGATTTCTTCTTTATATATGGAAGGAACATCATCGTGCATAACTAAAAGTGCACAGACTATCGTATTCTTAAAGCTCTTCTTCATCTTATTCATCTTCTACCAATGAAGGATTAAATTATATCTTTTCTCTACCAACTAGATTAACAATTATGCTTTCAAACTCCACCTGCTTTGGAGTTTGCTCCACCTACTTCGGAATTTTCTCCACCTGCTACAAAATGCCATCAATCTTCTCAGTTACCTTTCTTAGCAAGGAAAATTCCAAAGGTAACATCTCTTTTAAAGATTATCTTTTTGGTTTCAAGGCACTATATAGGGCTCCATGCTATGTATCACATTAGGGAGATTTTTTTCTATCTGCAATACTCTTGACTTGTTTATGCATTTAGGTTGCTATTCATTAAATGTTTTTACCTTGCTATTGTCTCCACATTATTCTTTGTATTTTCACTTGACTTTATATTTTGCTTCTTTTTTATGTTTGATTTAATCTTCTCTACTGTGTTACATAAGTGTTAGGATTATTGAATTTATATTTGACTTCTCTCCTTCATATAAAGGAGAAAAAATGTGCATAACTTGTGTTTATTTGTATATTATTTTTTCTTGTTAACATGCTATTCATTATATGAGATGGTGAATGTAGTCTGCATTGCATCATGTTTATCTAATATGAATACACTTAAGAGGAGTGTTTCACATGTTCATATGGAGTTTGCTTATTTTTGTTGCATGTACATTATATAGTTTGCATATTTGTATTGCAAGTAGATTACGTTTGTTTGTGCTACATATTAACTGTGCTTATCCTATCATGTTTACAAGTGTACAGGTAACACAATAGTATTTGTATAGAATGCACGTTGTTTCAGTATGATACATTCATGAGGTATGTGTTTGTTTCGTGTTTGCATGTTACAGGTGTAGAGTGAAGTCTTTGTGCTTCAAGTATGCTATATGCAATGGTGTTGAGTTCCTTGTGATAAAGATTGGATGAGTTGATTCATAAAGTTGGATGGAGCACTCAAGATGGGTGCACTTGGAGTAGATATGTCTTTTGGGTTTTTGTGTGTGTCATTGTGTTATTCATAGGAACAAACAACTTTAGGACATCCTTATGATCATCTCATGTTTGATGAGCTTATGTATTTAGTTGTGCAGTATTTTGACACAGAAAGAAAAAAAAAGGAGAGAATGTAAATCCTATTATACTAGTGTTTATGTGTTGGCTTCCCATGTAT
Organism: Hippophae tibetana; assembly: GCA_037013495.1. Classification (NCBI taxonomy): domain Eukaryota; kingdom Viridiplantae; phylum Streptophyta; class Magnoliopsida; order Rosales; family Elaeagnaceae; genus Hippophae; species Hippophae tibetana. The sequence continues at coordinate 16,400,539 of CM072803.1, forward strand.
AAGACACAGTCTCTGTTTTATTTTACATATTGTTTTTTTATCTTCTTCTATGTAAGGTTTGTTACTACAAATTAGTAATACACACACATATATAGCTAGGAACATTTTATATGTTGTTGCATGCTTTTTTTCCTTTCTATGTTGCATGCCTATAGCTTTATAATCATTGCTTATGATGTAGTAAATTAATCTTCCTTGTCCCAAATTAATTCATATTACTTATGTCTTTTATGTGCATGTGAGTTTGATGTGAATCTCTAAGGAGTTTGTATCTCCTTACTCTGGTTGTTTCCCAAGTGTCAAACTCTTTAATTGATTTACTATGTTTGGATTGATCACATGATGTGAGAGTATAATCATTATTTACCTAATATGTTCCCACGTATGAAGTCTTAAAGTGATTGGAAATCTTTTGTTATTTAGTATGCATTCTTATCTCACTTGGTGTTAGTTGTTTACCATGCATATGTTTAAACATAAGCATGTGCGATATACTATCCTTAATGTGTTTACCATAGTTAGTTCTTTCTTACTACTGATTGTTTTTATTGTGCGCTAAATTTAGCATGTTGTTTGTACTTCCATTGTGTTAATTGTTGAATTAACATTGTGAGATCTGATTGGTTGAATTGATATAAGGTCCATGAAAAGATTACATAGGTTAACATTTTCACTCTTATTTAGATCCCAGTTACCTATCTGAGTTGGAAGAACAATTGAACTTCGTGTAATTGTTTATATATATATGAATCTTCAATTTGAATTAATTATAACGTTGAAATATTAAATTTAAATGTTTGGTAGTTATTTAAATACTTTGCGACAAGAATGTAACTTTAGTAGTTGTCAAATGAGATTTGATTTTGGATTGATTATTAAAGAAATTTAATTTGAAAATAAATTGTAGCACACAATCAAGAGTAGGACTCTACGTCTACGGTAGATAAGGTTAAAATAATGGGAATGTGATTCTCATTAAAGCACACTCATTAACGACTAATTACTCTCCCTCTCTTTCCTAGATTATTGGTTATTGTTTTCACCGTAAGGTGCACTTATTAACTGCAGAGATGATGATATTTTTGAATCCTTACAAACAACTCTAGTTAATATCGGACATTACAGTAAGCGTTTGTGACATAATTTTTCAAGGAAAAATATCAGGAGTGCCCTAGAGGTTTACCTTTTTTAAACAAATGTCCTTAACATTTGAAAAACGTCTATAATGACACTAATATTATATATATTATCAAATATAACCCCATATAATGACGTAGTTAACTTTGGTATACTTTTTCAATTTTTCTAAAATACTAAAATACTTTTTAAAATTGATAAAATAAAATTTATTTATTTATTTATTGTGTTAATTATAGTTAAAAATAAAAATCTACAATAAGTGAAAAAATACATAGAAATTAAAATTTATTTAAATTAAAAATAACCATAAAAAATAACCTTATATTATTAATTTCTTTCCTAAATCTATAAGTCATATCATTTACTATCTTGTTAATTTTTTAAAATATATTTAGTGTTTTGATATTTATTGAAATGCATATAATAAATCATTTGTTTTTATTACTTATTCTAAATTATTAAAGTTATTGACTTTTAATTTTTGAAAAAAAAAACACTCAATAAAATCTACACCAAAAAAATAATACCCTTGTATCTAATTTATATATTTTTACTATTAAAAATATTTGATCCAATTATTTCAAATTGAATGCTATCTAATAGAACTATGTTAAATTAAAACTACTATTATTTAGATCTATTTAACATTAAACTATGTTCACCGGACTCCATTCAATGGTACTATTTTCATTATATATGTTAAGTTTTAGGAATGTTATTTTATTTAACTTTCATTATTTTTTATTTTCTAAAAATGTTAAAGACCATTTTCAATTAAAATTAATCACATATAACTCCAAATATCTAAAAAAAAAATTAAAACAATTAATAATGAGATAAAAAATTAAACTAATTTAGAAAAGATTAAAAACATTGAAAATAAATTATATCTCATTTTATAATAAGTTATTCAATTATTATAAAAACATAGTTTATTTGTTAAATGAGAAGCATTTTTTTTAATTATGTTAAGTAAATCAAAAGTAAATTTACAATTTTTCATAAGTCATTGTAAGAAAATTAATTTTTTTCAATCTATTAAATTGATTAATTAATTTTTTAATCAATAAATCTTAGCAATAAAATAGAAAAATTTATTTAATATATCACAACAATAAATGTTTTTAAAAACTTTACATAGATAGAAAATGATATGATTTTCTCATTTAGAAATAAATCAATAATATAAGATTATTTTTATGGCTATTTTAAATTTAAATATATTTTTTTAATTTCTATCTATTTCTTTACTTATTATAGATTTTATTTTTTTATAATAATAAAATCAATAAATAAATATGTTTTACTTTTTTAAATGGTATTTTAGTTATTTATAAAATTGAAAAAGTACGTTAAAAGTTATTTCAATTAATAGCTGGGATTATCTTTGATAATAAGTACAACCTCAATATTATTAAACATTTCTTTTCAAATATTACCAGCGTTCGTGAAGAAAAGGAAAAACTCAAGTGCATCCTTGACATTTTCCATAAAAAAAATGGTACCATTAACGTTTAACTCAATGTCTATTACTAACCAGATATATTTGTAAAAATTCAATAAATATTAAGAATAGTAAAATCTATTTTTAAGGATATTAAGCAAGAAAATCAAAACCTCAATAATATGAGTAAAAGTTTCCCTCGTAGAATTAAGAACTCGAGTAACAATATTTCTTCATATTAAGTTTTAATATGCATTTTAGTTTACCAAATTGTAAAAATTGTTTTTTAGTCTACCATTTTTGATGAAAAAGGTCGATTAATGAAAAATAATTCTATTTTATTAATATTTTTATTAAAATATATCTTTTCTTATAAAGAGTATAACGCGATTAAAATTCAATCTTTTAATAGTGATAAAATGATAATTAATATAAAAAAATAATATTTTTTTAATATTTATTTTTTAAAATAATGTAATTAATTAACTTTGTTAAAATATTATTATTATTGATTATTTTCTTAAATAATTTCATAGAAAATTCTTCTTTTATCTATGTCAATGCCTCTTGTTTTATTGGATTAATTACTTGAAAGAAATTTTTTATATTTTAATAAAAATATTAAAATAATATAATTTATTTATTTTTTAAAATAAAAATTAAAAATAAATTTTAAAATTTATATACTAAATAACATCAACTTTAAATTCTATGTGATTTTTATTCTCTCTCCCTTTTTTATATGTTCCAAAAAAACATTTACGTAGAAATCGTTAACCTACGTTCAATGATGTGATTAATTATTCTTTTGTTAAGAGATAGATGACCTATTTTTGAGGTAATATTCAATATCTTTAAATTATTATTTTTATTAAGCACTAGATATCTATGTTTTTTTTGTTTTTTATAAATAGTAACACAAACCTTACATTTTATTAACTTCGAATTATTAATCATCCATTACTCTAACAACCATAAAGTCTATCATTATTAATCCTTTAATCCTCTTAAACATGTAAAATGCATCTTATTTAGATTGTGGGGTCTCATAATTGATGCTTTATATACTTTGATTATATCCACCTCCATTGAGAAGACTAATAGAGAGAAAACAAAACAAAAAAAACAAAAAAAATAAAGGAAATCAATCTTATCGTGTAGGAAACGGCATTATCTGTCTCAAAAGGTTTTGAAATGTTCTACCTAGCTTCCACTGAACCAGAACACAATTGGTTTATGTATATATTAGAAGGGGAATTTTTTGAGTACTTTAGAAGTATATACTTCTTTTTAAAGAAAGTTAAAAATAAATCTTAATTAAATATAAATAAGGTAAGAGAATTATGAAATTATTAATACATTAATTGATATGAGCTGTTATTATATTTAGTGTGTCTCTATTATCAGAAATATTCAACTATTAGTGTTAGTATTAATATTAAATGAGTATAGAAAAATAATTTCTCTTAGAAGGCAACAACCAAATTAATTGCCAAAAGGCAAATACTTTTTGCATATTTAACCTGACAAAAGGGTAAAAATATGTCTTGTCCACCTTAATTATAGCAGTTGTTATCTCATTCAATCAAATCTCAAGGCTTTGTTATATCCAACAATGAAAAAAAATCTTCCTAAATGTCGACATTCTGAATATTGTCTACATTTTTTATATGTAATATTCATCTATTTTGATTAAAAAAATTATTGAGAAAAATGTTGATAATTTTATAATATTTTTAACAAAATGTTGATAAAATATCTTAAATTTATTTTTTATAAAATATTATGAATATAATTGTTATATTGTCTATAAAATATTGATAAAATACAACCAAAATGTCAATTTTCATAAATTTATTTATTTTATATCTTTTTCTTATCCATATAATTTACTATTAATTATGATTATAATTGTTTCATATTTAACAGTGAAATCTTCTATACAAACCTTTTGAGTTAAATAAGTTTGATATTTATTAATTATGTTAATCATGTTTGTATTTTTTTTTATTTCATTAAAAAAATTTATTAACGTATTAGCACGTAGATTGTATAGAATGATATTTGTTCATTATGTCTCCTGATTGTGCGTTATTGTTAAAAAATTTATTAATGAGATTTCTCCTTATACAGTCTGATTGCTATTCAGTTAGCTCTAAATATTTTCTTGCTCTCTCATTTTCTAATACTTACGAGATCTAAGAATAAATTAATAAATTATAGAAAAGAACTAAGTAAATGAATGAAAATTGGTGAATGTTTTTTTATTGATTCAGTAAAATAAATACATATATATATACATAAGAGACAATAAAATCTTAGCTAATTACATGTCTAATATATCGTGATTTTATATCACGCATATACGAAGGACTAATCATTTTGGCTCATAGTTTCTTAATGTGTTTGTACATTCATGAAAAATGTGATTTGTTGCGATGTATAAGGAAGTTTGGTTGTCACAAAATAAAGGTGTAGGAGTTGGTTATGCAACCTTTAAATCTTACAATATGTAATGTAACCATATCAACTCTAAGAACGTGTTTGTTATGGCTTGGTATTCAGCTTCTTGAAATGATCTAGAAACATGGGCTTGTTTCTTGGATTTCCATAAGATAAGTGAATCTCCAAGAAAAATGCAATATCTTGTAATTGATTTTCTTGTGGCATAGCACCCTTCTCAATCTGAATCGCAAAATACCTTAAGAGTAAGACTGTTTGTAGAAAAAAATAGTAAACCTTGACCAGGATTACCCTTGATGTACGTGAGAATGTGCAAAGTTGCATCCTAATGTGGCTTTCTAGGTTCATGCATGAATTGATTCGATGTGCAAATCGAGTATACTATGTCAGGCCTTATCATAGTAAGGTAAATCAATCTACCAACCAATCTTTTGTACTTAGTTGGATCATTTAATAAGACTCCATTTGTAGAAGAAGTAAGCTTCAAATTTTGCTCCATCAAAAACTTGTTTGGATGTGCACTAAAAAGTCCTGAATCTTGTAAAATGTCTATTGCATATTTTCTTTGAGACATAAAAATTCCCTTTTTTCATCAAGAAAATTTCATACATATAAAATATTTTAAGTCATCGCGATCTTTCATGCGAAAGTGCTTAAAAAGAAACTTCTTGAGATGTTCCATTTCTTGAAGATTATTGTATGTAAGGAGTATATCATCAACCTAGATAAGGACGGTGGTAAAAGAAGTACATCTATCTTTGGTGAAAAAGAAATAATCAACTTTTGACTGCTGATAATCATATTTCTAAATGGTAGGAAAAAGGCAAAAAACCTAGAAAATTAGTTTCTTGATGCTTGTTTAAGACTGTAGAGGAATTATTAAGCCAACATACATGATTCTCCCCTACTGGCGAAAACCAAATGGAGGTTCCATGTATAAAAAATCTTATAAATCACCATAAAGAAAATAATTTTGAACATCTACTAATGAATGAACCAATTATGTGCATAAGAAATAGGAAGAAGGAAACAAAGTGTAGTAAGCTTAGTAGTGGGAGACAAGGTTTCATGGTAATGAATACCTTCAATTTGAGTGTATCCCTTAGCAATAAGGTGAGCTTTATGACGCTTATTAGTGCCATCAAATTGATATTTAATTTTGAAGACCAACATGCAACTAATGGGTTTAATTATGACTAGCTAGTAGTAGAACCATACTCCAGGGGTTATTCTGGTCCAATCATGTTAATTGAACTTTCATTGTATTTTTACCAATGTGGATCAAGGATAGCTTTAGCATAAGAGTGAGGTTCAATATGACCTATAATATTAGCTAGAAAGGTGCAATGGGAAAAAGATAGACGATAATATGAAAGATAATGAGAAAAAGGATAGTGGGTACTTGATGCTGAATTGGACATCGAGATTAAATGATTGGCTTGAGTAGACAAAATGTAGTATTTGTGCCATATCGAAAGTTGCATTGGATGAATGGATTGATATATAGGGGGATTCGAGGAGGCTAATGAGTATATATAAGACGTATTGGAACAAGGGATTGCTTCTAGTGAAGAGTTAGTCAACTGAGATTATTGAAGTAATAAATGCTCAAAATCTATCCCTCGAATTTCTTTGTTTTCTGTTAAGGGAATATGAGCATGATGGGAACTTAACGGTTGATCATGAGGAGATGGAAAGTGTATAGGTTAGAATATTAAGACAAAAGTAAGTTTTTTATGGCATCATACTAAAAATTTGGTAAAATAAAACCAGAATCAGATTGAGAAGAAATCGAAAGAAATATGGTTTTGCAAAATTTGACATCTCGACTAATAAATTTTTTTTGTGTCTCTAAATCATAAAGTTTGTAACCTTTTTGACTGGTGGAGTGCCCAAGAAAAATGCATTGTCTAGCATATGGTTCAAATTTATGAATGAGATGAACAACAGTTGCATAACATAAACATCCAAAAACTTCCAAATGATCGAGTCATGGTGAAGGGTTGTGCAAAAGTTTAAAAGTTTGAAAGGTGACTTTTTGGATAGTAATGGTGTAGAATCACAGTACTCGATGACCACCAAAACCCTAGCTGCCCCTACCTCAACGTTGAACATTTATATCCACTTTTATGCTAAATATAGGCTCTTGGATAGCTCCTTGGTCTACTGCCTCTCTTAGATCCAAACAATATGCCTCTCTTTTAAGGTAACCTCTAATCGATTACCCTATAATAAATCTATGGTAGAGTAAGATTTGGTAATAGACCTTAATATCAAGTGTGTAGCAAGTTAGGTCAAATGGCTATCAATTGTTGATTTAGATTTTATTGAGGGTTTTAGCTTATATAAAATAGACAAATGAGAGAATTGAAAGATAATGATAACTTAAAACATAAAATATAGAAATTGAATTCTTGTGTATTGATTGTTGGTGAAATGAATACATGTACACCTATTTATACAAAGCTAAAATCTACTCTTACGATTGAGCTTACATGTGCTGAGATATATAAGATTAATCCAATAGTATTCTACACTTATTCCTATGTATAAAACTTTACAACACATGTACGCAAATGATCTTCTATATGATGGGGTAATGGTAGGTGTGGGCTTGCTTCATAACATTATCATACGTCTTTGGCTTACCAGATTGCACATGGGCATCCTTATCTTGCATATTATGTACTTGGGTAGCTCATGCATGGGTAGCCACAGCTGGAATTCCATTCTACTCATCAACTTATAGTGCACTTTTCATACTAGTTTGTATAGTATCTAGTGTAAGACACCATCTTACAATACCTTAGCCATTCCATCTTGCACTTCATTTTCTTCAGCCATACTAGCTTGGACTTCATTGTTGTGCATTTCATCGGATACCTCTTCAGGTGTCTTACTCCTTACACTACACCTAAACTAATTGGTATGAGAATGATGCTTAGCATGTTGTGTAAAGATATGAATAAGGAACTTGATATAGCCTTTGTGAGTATATCAATAGGTTGCTCGACTGATTGAATGTGTTGAACAATTAATTGCTTTTTCTAAACCTTTTCATGCACAAAATGAAAATCTAATTCAGCATGCTTCATTCAAGAGAGAAGAACATGATTAGTAGCCAATTGAACTTTACTCAAAATCATACCAAATAATAGGTGTATGAGCAACTAGAATATATAGCTCATTGAGTAAATCCTTTATTTACAAAACATTTGATGTAGCATTAGCAAGAGATATGTATTTAGCTTCTATACTAGATTGAGAGATTCATGCTTGTTTCTTAGAAGACCATTAAATAGAACTAGCACCAAGGTAGATCACTACTCCATAAAGTGGCTCTGATGTCTTCAGGGCATGGGCCCCAATCAGCATAAACAAATCCTAGAAGTAAAAGCTTAGAAGAAGGCCTAAGTAGCAAGCCATGACACAACGTGCCTTGTAAATATTGTAGAATCCTCTTGAAAGCCAACCAATGAGGCTCATGCAAGGATGCCATAAATTAGGAAGCTTTGTTTACTGTAAAGGTAAGATAAGGCCTTTATGATGGTGATGTTTCGAAAAGCTTCTACAATGCTTCAATAAAATGTAGGATTATGAAATAATTCACCCTTTGAATTTGATAGAGTGTAATTAGTAAGCATAGGAATTGATATAGGTTTAGACTAATGTAGCTTGACTTTGATAAGTAACTCCCTGATGTATTTATGTTATGTAAGTAATAGATCACCATTCTCTAGTTTATTAACCTTAATATCCAATAAATAGCTAAGCATTCCCATACATTACAAGATAAATTGTGTATGTAAAGTAGAAATTAGACTTTGTATAACAACTTCCTAATTTATTATTATTATAATGTCATCCACATATACCAAAAGGTAAATTGTAGAAGAAGATGATACTTTGAAAAACAATGAGAAATCTACCTTTGATTGAATAAAACCCATAAGGCATAGTGCATTACTCAATGTATCAAACTATTCTCTCTTAGCCTGCTTTGAACCATAGATTTCCTTGTGCAATTTACACACATATTTAGGATATTAAGGATGTTTAGAACCTAAAGGTTTCTTCATATAAACCTCCTCTTGCAAAGTGCCACAGAGAAAAGCATGATTAATAATCAATTGATGCAATATCCTACCATTTGAAAAGGGAAGAGTAAGAATGACTCGTATAGTGACTTGTTTAACCACATGGCTAAATGTTTTAGAAAAATCAATACCAGGGATCTATTTATACCCTTGAGAAACTACTCTTGATTTTTGTTTATCCAAAAAACCCGAAGTAACTCTACACAAAAAATCCAACAAATTTCAATAACAATTTTCTTAGAAGGTGGAACCAAAACCCAAGTTTTATTCTTAAGCAATGCATTGTATTATATCCTATAGAGCCAAGCCATGATGAACTAGATAAATCTTTCTTGACCGATGTAGGTTTTTTTCTAAAAACTTATCACTCAAACTCTTATTAGGAATAATATTTTTACCTAGCATTTTGAGTAACAATTGGAACAAATAAAGGAATATAAGCATGATTAGGATGATCACCCTGTTGTGATGACGTAGAGGATAAAGGAGGATGAGAATAAGATAAGCCAGCTTCCTGAGTAATAATTAGCTTATTAGGAGAGACATAAGGTTCATCTAAAGAAAAAGGATTAATACCTTTATGAGAGATAGACATAAGAACAATAACATTGTGTTGATAGACTTAATAGTCTCAAATTAAGACACAAATTTTGGAATAGAAGGAATAGATTTGAAAGGAAAACTAGCTTCATGAAAGATCACATCTCTACTTAAATAGGGTTGACCCTCAATAGAGAGAAACTTGTTACCTTTATGTCTTTGAATATAGTTAAGAAAGTACAAGTATTAGATCTATTTTCAAGTTTATGAAAGATGCGGGGTTAGAGATAAGTAAAACATAAATAGCCAAAGAATTTTAAGAAAGTATAATATGTTTTGATGCCAAAGAGAATCTCTAAAAGAGAGCAATCATTTAAAAAAATTCTAGGAAGATGATTAATGAGAAAAAAACTAGAGAAAAATTATCCATCCCAATAGATCAAAGGAAACATTGTTAAGCCTAAATCATTAATGTGTCTATGTTTTCTCTCAGCAATTCCATTTTGTTCATGAGTGTGAGGATAAGAAGTGTGATGAACAATACCATATTTATTAAATAAAACATTGAGGGATTGAAATTCCCCTCCCTGGTCATTCTGAAAAACTTTTATTTTTCAGTTTATTTATAGCTCAGCTTTTGGTTTAAATTGTAGGAAAGCTTGATAGGTAGTTGAATTATTTTTTTTTGGAAATATATTTAAGGAAATTGTGAAGAATTATCTATAAAATGTATGTAGTACTGATGGCCATTAATCTGATTGAACAAGTTCAAGAGGCTTAGTTGCCTTATACAAAGAAACATCATAAGAAAGTTTATGTTTCTTACTATTGTGACAATCTACACACATTGAACTAAAATCATTGTTATTAGAAGTACAAGAAACTTTACAATGAGTCAATGCTCTCTTAACATCAGGAAAATAGGCATGGTCTAACCTCTGGTGCCATAATGAAATATCAATAAGAGCAGCAACATGAGCAGAGGCATTATTTGAAAAAATAGGAGGCATCTTACTAGAAACTACATTGAAGTTTATAGAATTATCTCCTTTAGTTAGGGTGAATTCAAACTTGTATAAGCCATCATTGAATGTGCTTCGAAGAAGCACCTCTCCCATGGAGTTATCCTTAACATAATAAGTGTTAGAGTGAAACCCAAAAAACACATAATTAGCAAATATTGAGACGCACTAAGAATATTTTTGGCATAGGAACAAGAAGCATATTGTTCATATTTAGTGTTATAGTAGGAGAAAAACAAATTGAAATTTATTATGGCTTATGTGAGAAATTGGAAAACTATCACCATTACTTATCATGAGAGCTTAATTACTTGTATCAACTGATGGGAAGAAAGATTGCTTGGATCAATTGTCACATGGTGACTAGCTCCAGAATCTAGAAACCATTAAGGTTGAGAAATTAGAGAAGAAGCACTTGATTGAAGAAAAGAAGGATAGTTGACAAAACCAAGAGTTTGATGAGACAAAGAAGAAGGTGCATGGATAGGTAGGTGTAGAAAGCAATCCAGGTGCATTATTCATATAAGACATAGATGATACACCAACAATGTTATAGGAGCAACAAGCATAGGATGCAATTGTGGTGAAGATTTTCAGGAAAAATTCATGTTGTTATTTATATGAGGATTTTAAGCTTGACCTCTTATATTTGAGTTCATTTAAGAGTTTCATGTGTTGTTGTTTTTGTCAAAGTCTATAAGAATTATGGGTCTTCCAATACCAAAAGGTTAACCGAATAGGTGTAGATACCCACAATCCTTCTATGATAGAAATTGAATTCTTGTAAATTTATTGTTGGGGAAATGAATACATGTACACCTACTTATAAAAATATGAAATCTACTCTTAAAATTGAGCTTGCATGTGCCAAGATACATTAGATTACTCCATTACTATTCTACACATATTCCTATGTAGAAAACTTTACAACAAACTTATGTGAATGATCTCTTATCTGCTAGTGTAGGATAATGCGGGTGTAGGCTTGCTTAAAAACATCAACATATGTCTTTGGATTGAGCCATATCTTACAAATTATGTACTTGGGTAGCTTTCACATGGGCAGCCACAGTTGGCATTCTAGTCTACTCATAAGCTTACAATGCACTTTGCATACCAGATTGTATAGCAATTGGTGCAGAGACACCAACTTTCACTACCTCATCCATTTCATCTTGCACTTCATCTACTTCAGTGTTGGAAAAATTGGGTAAAATAATGCTATTGTAAATATAATGCTAAAAGAAACTAAAGTAGATATTAAATAAAATATTAACAAGGTTCAGTATACATGTTACCTACGTCCTCGAGCATCACTGATCACTTCCATTATCTCCAAATTAGATTAAATCCAAAAATTACAATTGATTGGGCAAGATTGAGCTAATCAATTATCTAAACAAAAGAGAGGAAGATATACACATTTTGGGATGATTTTAAAGTGAAAGAGGGGGCTAAATACAACACCCACCATGGTTCCTATTCCATATGGGATTTTTTTTTTCAAATTTCTCCCTAAGGAGCCATACAAAAAATCTCCACCTTGGTGACTTAGTGATTCTCAAATTATTCTTTCAATCTCTAAATTAGCAATGCTAGTACCAACTCAAATTTGCAGGATGTTAATCAAGTCCAAACAATTTTTGAACTTGATTACTATCACCATCTTGGTCATCATATCTATGAGATTCTCTGTAGTATTGATCTTTTGAAATAGTACTCCATCTTCTTCAATAATCTCTCACACAAAATGGTAACGAACGTCAATGTGTTTTGTATGTGCATGGTAGACTTGGTTCTTTGCTAAATGAGTAGCATTCTAACTGTCATAAAACACCTTAATATGCTTTTGACCAACTCCTAAGTCTTCAAGAAAACCTCGTAACCAAATAGCTTCCTTCACAGCCTCTGTAACTGCCATAAATTCTACCTCTGTAGTAGACAAGCAATTGTGGACTACAAGGTATACTTCCAATTGACTAGTACTCTAGCATGAGTAAACACATAACCAATAGTTGATTGATACTTATCTAAATATCCTACATAGTTAGAATCATAATATCCAACTGCATATTGACCAAAAGTATTATCCTACTCAAATACTAAAGCAACATCTACAGTATTTATAATATACCATAGAAACCATTTCATAACCAACCAATGTTCTTTACTAGGATCATGCATGTTCCTACTTATAGCTCCAATCACATGTGAAATGTCAGGTCTGATACACACCATTGCATACACCAAGCTACCAACCGTATTAGCATATGGAACCTTTGCCATGTATTCTCATTTTGCATCATTCTTAAAAGATAATTTAGCACTAAACTTGAAATGAGGAACAAGCAGAGTACTTATAGGTTTTGTGTGTTCATTCATACCAAAATTTTGTAGAACCTTATTCAAATATTGACTTTAGGTATAAAAAAAAGCTTCCTTTTCTTCCTATCTCTGCTTATCTCTATGCTAAGAATCTTCTTGGCTTATCCCAGATCATTCATCTCTAACTTCTGACATAGTTGAGCCTTCAACCTCTCAATTTCTACTTGGCTCTTTTATGCAATCAACATATCATCATCGGATAATAGGACATAGATGAAAGCCTAATCTTGTAGCTTGAAAAAAATACACACAATGATAGTGTGTGCTTCCAGTGTACTTCTACTACAACATAAACTGATCAAATTGCTTGTACCACTGCCTCAAATATTGCTTCAATCCATACAAATATTTATTCAGCTTGTAAACCAACTCTCTTTACCAACAATGTTAAACCCTTATGGTTGAAACATATAGATTTCCTCTTCCAAGTCACTGTGTAGAAACGTGGTCTTCATATAAAGTTGAACTAGTTTCAAATCCAAAAGTGCTACCAAGGCCAACAAAATTTTAATTGAGAAATGCTTTACAACTAGAGAAAATACCTCATTATAATTTATTCCCTCCTTCTAAGTGTATCCCTTATCCTCTAAACTTTCCTTGTAGCAAACACCATCTTTGTTAGGAAATCCTTCTTTCTTTGCATACACCCATTTGCAACCAATTACCTTCTTGGCCTTAGGTAGATTTTTCAATTTCCATGTCTTATTCTTCTAAAGGGACAATAGTTTTTCATCCATGGATTCCTTCCATCTTTCAACTTTAGGATTTCTGATTACTTTTTTACATATGGAAGGAATATCATCATGTACAACTAAAAGTGCACAAGCCATCGTATTCTTAAATTGAGCAAGTAGACCTTCCATATCCTTGTATCGAGTAGGCACCTTGAAATTTTGTCATTGTGGCTTATCAACTAATTTTTTTCCTTTTTAGTATGAAGGTTCTTGGGTTAAAACCTCTTCTTCATCTGATTCATCTTTTACCAATAGAGGATCAACTTCTATCTTATCTCTACCAACCAAGTTAATAATTCTGCTTTCCAACTCCACCTGCTTTGGAGTTTGCTCCACTTGCTATAAAATACCATCGGTTGTCTTAGTTACCTTTCTCAACAAGGTAGATTCATCAAAGGTAACATCTCTACTGAAGACTGTCTTTTTCATTTCAAGGCACCATAGACGATATCACTTAGAACCAGAGGCGATCCCTAGAAAAATAGCTTTCTTAGCTCTTGGATCCAACTTCAATTATGTGACATAGTAGTATGCAGTAGAACAAAACACATGTAAGAAATTGTAATCTCTAGCAGTTTTTTTGGACCATACATCCATAGGCGTTTTGACTTCAAGAGTAGACGATGATAGATGATTGACAAGATGACATGCATACATCACAACCTTAACCTAATACTGCTTTCCTAACCTATAATTTGACAACATACATTGAACCTTTTCCAGCAAAGTTTGATTCATACATTTTGTAACTCCATTTTGTTGTGGTGTTTTTCAAATAGTGAATTATCGCACGATGCCTTATTCTTCACAAACTTTCATACATAAATCATTTATGTACTCAGTGCCATTATCAGACCTTAAATGCTTAATCTTTCTACCAGTCTTAAGCTTGATCATCTTTTTTCCACTTGATAAAAATTCTTAACACTTTATCCTTCCTCTTCTTGAGATACACTCAAACTTTTCTTGAGAATTCATCGACAAAAGTGACATGATAATGTCTGCCACTCATGGATGGAATTATTGTTGACCCCCACATATCAGTATGAATGTAATCCAAGATGCCTTTTGTATTATGTAGTGCAATGCCAAAGCTTACTCTTTTTCTGATTCCCCAATATACAATGCTCATAAAAATCCAACTTTCTTGTTCTCGCACCTTTCAACATGCCTTGCTTTACCAGAATCTATTAATATTTTTCACTAGCATGTCCCAAACGTATATGTCATAACTTGGTAGTTTTAAAATCTTTTTATTCCTTCAAGATTGTTGCTAACACTGTCCCAATAACCATACTACCAAGGTAGTAGTACAAGTTATTCTTTCAAACATATTTCATTGCCACAAATGTTCTAGAAGTAACCTTTAATCTCCTATTTTGCACAGTCATAGTGAAGCCTTTTGATTCTAAGACTCTCACAACAATGAGATTCTTCTTCATATCTAGGACAAATTGAACATCTATCAAGACTCTCGTTGAACCATCTTGATTCTTCAAATGAGTTGTACCAATCCCTAAAATATTTCATGGATAATCGTTGCCCATGAAAATAACTCCACCATCTAGTTATTCAAAGCTAAATAACCACTCCTTATTAGGATACATATGGAAGGTACACGTTGAATCAAAAATCCAATCACTAGGATGGGATGTTATTGATGATCCAACCGATACAAAATTCAAATCTGAATTACTTTCAACTACACATGCATAAGGTGACATAGTTTTTTCTTTGTTATGCAACTTCAGATATATTTTCTTCCAATGTCCTTTTTGTTGACAAAAGGCACATTCATCTTTACCAAGGCTTCCTTTTGAACGATATTTTCTTCTCCTTTCTTTCTATTGTGTTTGTGGATGCCCTCTTACGAAAAATGTCTTTGTTGCTTCATTCCTACTTTATTTTTATCTTTTTTTTTTCTAATTTCATAACTATACAAAGTAGTGCAAACTTTCTCAAAATACATTTTATCCTTCCCAATGAGTAAGTTCGTAATAAGGTGATCGAACTCATCAGGAAGAAAGGCTAATAACATCAAGGCTAAATCTTCATCTTTAAAAGTTTCATCCATATTTAACAAATCTACTACTAATCAAATAAAAGCAGTAATATGGTCATTTATTATGGTATCTGGAAGGTAATCAAAATGGGACAAATTCTTCTTCAAATAGAGTCGATTCTGTCTACTCTTCTTCATGAACTTGTTCTCCAACACATTCCACAATTTACTTGCAGATGTCTCCTTCATGAACGCGTACTTTTTTTTCTCTTGAGAGCATCTAAAACTTTGCCTTGCCACATGCTGAAATGACCGATTTCATCAAATTTCTCCACCTTGAACCTTGCATTCATCACAACTATTCTGCCCAGTATAGATGATGTGAATGGTTGGCCTTTGTTTGAGGGAGACTTTTCTTCTATCATTTCTTCAAATTACAACAACATGTAACTATATTCCAATATCAAACAAACAGAATACAAAAAAATGCTTAGGTAAAAACTTTTAGCTTTAATACCAATTGTTGGGAAAATTGAGTATATTTTCACTACTCTAAGTAGTTACTATTCATAAATGTTATGATTTAAATGAATAGAATTCAAACTAGTCCAACAAAATAATACTATTGGAAATATAATGCTAAAAGAAACTAAAGCATATATTAAATAAAATATTAAAGCATAAAGATAAGAACATCAGAAATTTAACAAGGTTCAGTATAAATGTTACCTACGTCCTTGGGCATCGTTGACCACTTCCATTATCTCCAAATAAGATTAACTACAAAATTATAAATGATTGGGTAAGATTGAACTAATCAATTACCCAAACAAAAGAGAGGAAGAGATACAAACTTTGGGATGATTTCAAAGTGGAGGAATGGGGCTTTATTTATAACCCATAATACAACACCCACCATGGTTCATAATCCATGTGAGATCTTTTCAAATTTCTCTCTATGGAAACATACAACATTCAGCCATACGAGCTTGCACTTCATTGTTATGTGCTTCATCAGCGACCTCTTGAGGTGTCTTACTCCTTACAATACCTTTTTGCTTCTTCTTTTTGTTTTTATTGCAACATGATATAATGTTTTGACTTTTAGGTTAAAATATCTAAACATTTGCTAAAAACCCAAAACTTTCACTAGAACCCAAATGAGGTCATTATCTTGTAATGGAAATTATTATCTACCAATCTATAGGATTGGTGTGTCACATAACGAATGCAGGTTTTCTTCAATTTGTAGCACTACTATTGGGTGGATGATTATGACCTTATCTTAGTGTTGTTCAATAAATGATACTAAACGAGCTAAATTTCTCTCTCTAATGGTGTATCTTTACTATTCTCTGATGTGATTTTGGACATTAGGGTGATTAAGCATGTATATTAATGCATTTAATAGTGATGTTATTATTTTCTTCCAATGTATTTTTTTTACTTATTATAAGAAGTAATTATACCACTTATGTTTGAGTACTTGAATACTTATGGAGGAGACCCCAAAGTTCATGATTTAATAAATGTTTCTTAATTTCCATGTAAGGGATCCTAACAACTCATAGATTTATTCTCTAGAGATTTTTATGACTCGCCTTCTTGTTCTTTCATAACCCTACACCTCACCCTAACGTTAAAATCCTAATAAATACTTATTAATTTGAAGTAGTGTGTCCATTCTACATTAGTGGGGGATGATTTGAAAATTAAGCCTATGAAATTTGTGATTATAATGCTCACACATTATATTTGCATAATATTGAGATCAATTTTTTTGTTATATGAATGTTGTACATGAAATCATTTGGTATTAATATTAACGTTTGTGTTTAGATGCATGTTTAAGAATTGATTACGAAAGTAAAATTAATATTTGAATTTTCCTTTGATCATAAGTAATAATTGAATATTCTCTGTAATGTGTTATGGGAAATTTTTGAGAGAAAGATACGAATTGATTTGGAAGCCAAAATGTTTTTTACACTTCTAGTTTTTGCTTGATTTGATTTATTTTGGTTCAGTTAGGATGTTTATGGGTTTCATCACTGAATGATCTCACGAGAATATAACTCATTCACTAGAACCATCTAACAGTTTAAATACTTGTTGCATATGTTAAATGCAACTGTATCAATCTACGAAAATAAATTAGGTTAGCTTATTAGGACAGAATTGTTTACTTTCTTTTTGAACACTTTTGGATTACTTAGTTTCTAAGGACTAGCTAGAAGCTAGTTATGGGTTGTGATATGTGCTTGAAAAGTATGCTTATCTTGTGATTTATTGGAATTAATTGGAAGAATTAAATTTTAATATTTTATTTTTACTTCATTATTTTACAAAATGTGTTTTCAAAATAATGGGGAATATTTTCATGTATTTAAGGTACTTTTATCTTTAAAAGATACAAATGACAAGAATTAAAGATTTAGCACCAAGAGCATAGTTTTCAAACATTGGAGGACCTAAATGCAATTTTTATACACAAAATACATCAAGATTTTATCTAAAGGAAGAAGTGAAGAAATGCAAGGCATATCGAGGCAAGAGTGTGCTGCGGTAGATTAACTATGTTTTCTACTACATAATCTAGAAATATAGGACTATATGAAGGCATGGAAATTGCTTGCCACGGTAGACTACTTATAAGTTTTACTATGAAGGCATAAAGTGGTCGCACGTCGTGGCATGGATTATTGTATGTCGCGGCCCGTGGGTCGTGAATGAACTTGAATGTATATTTTTTAGTATTTTTTTTATCCCACTTGTTCCCCTATAAACCTAGCCATACAAATATGTTTAATTAGGTTTAATGAGAGAAAATAAGTTTTGCTATGGTTGAAAAAAAAAGAGGATTCAAGGAGGCAATTGGTAGAGTTAAAGATTAGTTTCAAAGACAATAATCCTAAGCTTTCTTATCCTTTATGTTATTTGTTATCATGAATACTATTATGATTTTATATTTTTCTATGAGTAGCTAATTTTTTATTTGATTGATGGCATGGATTAAAATTCTTAATAAAATTTATCATATTTTAATTTTCTATTCTTCTTGATTATATGTTTAATTCTTTGTTTTAATATTTGTATAAATTTTCTTGATTATTTAAGTATACAATTGAATAATTAGGTTAATTCATCATTAATAAATTTAGTTGATTAGGTAAGCAATTGCTTAATCAATTTAAATAACTAATAATAAATTGCTTGCAATGAGAATGTAACACTAAAGATAATTAAACAGAGATTATGAGTTTAACCTTGATCTAGCATGCTTCATAAAATTAATGCTTCTGATAAATTAAATTTAGAGAGCTTATTTTAGGTTATCTATTAGAAATATATAGAATTAAAAGCTTATTTAATTCAATGATTATGTAAATAGACGTAACGACTTTCGAGTTTGTGAATTTCTCTAAATTGGTATGATCAAAGAATAGGAAGTTAGAATGTGTTTTTATTGATTTTCAATACATGCTAGTGATGAATGATGATCCTTCAATCGTCTTTTATTCATATTTCAATTGTATTCTTTAAAAAATATTTTTACTTTATTAGTTTTCAATTGATAGATTTAATTTTCTTTTTACAACAACAAAACCCCTAATATCATAAATAAGAGTTATTTTCTAAAATATTATGTAAGAAGACCCCTTACTTACTATATACTGAAATACGATATTTTAAAGAATTTAAAGCAAGGTTTAAATTGATTGTTGTATTTGAATGCATCAATATGAATTACTTAATATTATGGCTTTTAGTTCCAAAAGTTTTTAAATTTTTTTTTTCACCTTCAATTCTGTCTTCTAGAGTATAAATAATGGGTTTTACTCTAATAATTTTCTTAGAGTCTTTATGTTTTATGCTAGTAATTATTTTAGGCTTATTTATTTTTAGCTCTAAAGGATTTTCTAATATTACTGTTTTTAATATTTTCTTAATACTTCTTAAGGTTTTATCTTCATGGATTTCATTAAAAAAGTAGTTTTGTTTCTCTTCTATGTCTAATAAAATGTTTTCCATATAAGGCTTTTGTTGCTTTGTGTATATCTAACCATGTTTTCTAGGTAATTTATGAAGGAAAAATATTTCCTTATAAATTTCTTTGATAGAGGGTGGTAACTTGTGATAATATATTTCATATTCACAAATAAATGAATTTATACAACACATGTCATATATCTCCATATTTGTTAAGTTTCATTTAGCTTCTTTAAATTCATATTCATTGGATTCAATAATATGTCTACATTTGTTTTCTTCAATAAATTTTTATATATCTTATTTACTATAGTATCTATGTATTGTTTACCGGTGTGAGCATGTCCTTACACTTATAAACGTTGTTTTGTTAAATTTGTAAACCAAAATTTTACATTTCTTGTCATCTTGTAGGCTACTAATATCTTACAAGTTGAAGGGTTTGATTGTGTAGTTGAAAATGTTTGTGTGGTTACACTCATTCTATTAGACTATTCATTTAAAGATTTTTTTTCTCATCTCTAATACAATCTAAATAAAAAATATCAGATTTATAATTTTTGTGAAGTTTGAATTCTAGTAAAATAATGCCTCTAGTTCCCTAATATAATCATTCTTTCATTTTGAGTTGTTGTTTTCTTCTATAAAAGATGTTAGGTTATTTCTGCTTTACCTATTTCTTTTTTACATATATAGGTCAGATTTTCCTTCTTGATGAGGGATTGATAATATAACATGTTTCATATGATTTTTTAAGATTACATTTTCTGGTTTAGAATCAGTTTCACTAACTATTATCATACAATCTTCCTCTTTGTTTATGCAAAGCTTTCCCTTATAATATTTTCCTAGTTTATTTTTTCTATTGCATCTTCTTTATCTTTGATTTTTTCTTCATTCTTCATTTTCTCATTTCTATATATTAATGCATCAAATCTCTTAGGAGATTCTTCTTTTAATCTTACAAATAGGTCAAACTTGTAACATATAATTTCATTGTCACTAGATGTGTTATTTAACATCCCTTTTTAAGTCTATAAATTCCTTATGTATGTATAGTTTTTAATTTCTTAGGACAACCATATTCTCTTATTTATTTAAGTTCTTTTTGTGCTTCATTTTTTTTTTGTAAGGACTTGATGTTTAATTCTTGTGCTAAAAGAATTAAAGCGTTTATTATAGCTATTTGGTTTTTTGATATGCTTGTTAGGCTTTCATTATTGTCTAATTCTATGTCTTGTAGTTTGTTGTTTAACATTATTGAGAGAAAAGTGATTTACTCCTATTTTCCTATTATTACTTCATATACTAAATTCTTTATTTTTTTTAATTTCTTGTTTTAGTTATATTATTTTTCTTTCTTTTTTAGATGTTTCTTCTTGAGAGTCAATAAACTTAAACCTTGATGCATTACTTTTTCTTGTTAGTAGCATATGTTTTTCTTTAATATCTAAGTTTTATTCTTCAAATACTTCAAAATCTGTTAATATTTTTAATTTCATTATTTATCCAATTTTTTGGAAAGTTTTATCTATGTATGTGAATTCATTTTGTTCATATATGGAATTATTATAGTTATTTGTTAATGAATATGCTACTATATAGTGTACTAAAATTGATAATTTTTTTTTCTTTTATTAAATCTTCTTATTCAAACTCATAAGTTAAATTTAATATTTGATTTAAATTTTTATCATTAATTTTAATAACAAACCTAGGATATGTTATAAATTTTAATATATTTAATATTTTACATTTTAATGTATCATTCCTAGTAAAACATCTTTTGATTTATTATTCTATTATCTAACAATGCTTATTTTATTGGTCTATCAATTTGTTTTAAAAAATATATTTTTAATAATATTTAGATTTTTTTAAAATGAATATATCTAATTTTTCTTTTATCACTCTAATGGATTTTTGATAGTTTATCTTAGTTTCTTTATAAATTAATAGTATAGTATATCTTATTTTTGTATATGTAATAATAATACTCATTTTTTTATTATTTATTACATAATAAATTATATTTTTTTAAAGTGTTTTGTTTGTTCTTAAGAATAATGAATTTTTTAATCTATCTCTTTTATAAAGATTTGATTTTTATTTTTTATTTTTCTTGGTATTTCTTTTTGCTAACTATTATTCTTTTGAAAAATATCATGATATGTTTTGTATTTATATTTTTATTATTTTTTAATTATTTTTTATGGATAATATATAAAATTTACTATTAATATTTATTATCTTTAATTTTTTTAAAAATTGAGAAATATTTATGATTTTTTTAAAATCTAATACATGTGATATTATTGATATTATCCTACATAAAGCCTTTAATTTACTTATAGCACACTTACATTAGTTGAAATATAAAAATTAACATATAAGTAGGATGAACAATTTAAATATAAATAATTGAAATTGTTATTATTGTAAAAGTTTGATAATTTTTATTCAAAAATAATCATAATAATTAAGATATGGGATGGATATGGTTATTTTAATAATAAAATAAAACATATATTAATATTATTTTTTATACATATAATTATTTTAAAAATATATTTTTAATAATAAAATATACAATATTTAAAATAATTAGATTAAATTTTATTTATTTTTATTTACTTAAAAATAAGTAATAAATATAAAAACTAATTTTAATATTTTAAATAATATAATAAATTAAAAATTATTTTAACATTTAATTTTAAAAAAAAATTATTATTCATACATAATGGATAATTATTAATAAATGTACGTAAAGAAATTTGTCATGATTCATTTGGAGAGAGAACCTTGAAAGGTTATGACATGATGATGATGTCGATCTAAGTAGGCCGTATATTTGGCAGCTTCTGATTCCTAATGGATTCTCATTAATCCCATTTCCGTTGTTGTATCCTCCACTTAATGAGTATTATACTTACCTATAAATTTCAAAGAAGACAAAAACACTATAGAAAAAATTATTGTGTAAACTCTTTTAATGATTTTTTTCTTTAAATTTTTAATTCATATATTTAATATTTATATTTTAAAATATCTTTACAAAAATATTTTTAAAAAGCTTTAATCCTTGAATTTTATTAAAGTGTGATTTTTTAATCTCAAAATTCTTAAAATTAGAGATTAAAATTTTATATATTTTTATCAAAATAGGATTTAAATATATTAATTAAAAATTTTAAAACTAATCTTAAAAATTATAAATTTAATAACTTTATATCACTACATCAAAACATATTTATCTCAGTATATGAATAACCTACTTATATAATTGATTATATTTATTTTTAAGTAAAAATATATATTTATTTTTTATAATATTAAAAATAAATAAATATTTTTTAAAAAAGTAATATGAAATTTAATATATAAACTGCGTTGTCAAGCAATTAAAGTAAATATTTATTAAATTTTGATGACAACCATTTCCCTCTAAAGGGGGCAGACAAGAAACAAACAGCGGCTCTCATCAAAAATCACTTTCTATATTAAAAGCAGTTTCCATCTGAAAACACCTACAAAGAAAAATAGACTAATGTGTTGTCAGGAGTTGCTTTGGACTATTTTTAGTGAAGTTGACGGATTTGGATTCTCTTTTATCGACATAATGAAAACAGATTACCAGCGCGTGTTCACTTTTTGGACATATTTGTTTTACTGCATTGAATTAATAATATTATATTTTATTATATTTAATATTTATAATATTTAATTACAAGTTATATAATATAAGATAAAATTAATTATTAATATTTTAATAAAATAATTTATATTTAAAAATTATAAAATATATTTAAATTAATATTTAATTTATTTTTATATTTTTATTATATTTTAAAATAAAAAAATATTATTTTTAATTTAAAATGAAAGAAAAAATAAAAATACATAATTTTATAATTTAAAATTTAAAAATATTAAGTTATATTTTCAGTTTGATTTAAATCTGTACCATATAGTCATATTAAATTTTTACATAATTATATTATTTTTATATTATATAATATGTCTTAATTTAGAGTTAAACACATGATTATATAATCATGGTTTTTAGTATTATGTAATAAATATGTCATGTATCTTATTTTTAAAATTTTAAAATTTACTCTTAAAAAGAGAGCATTTTTAGAGTTTAATAAAACAAAAAAATGTAGATGTATGTATTAAAAGACAAATGAATAAAATGTATTTTTTAATAAATTATATTAATATATATATATATATATATATATATATATGCTAATGTAATTTATTAAAAAATTAAAGTAGACATTTTGCTATATTAATGAATTGTAGGAACATTTAGTTTTGTCTAACGGTGAACTATATTTTTGTTCATTGATGAGTGTTTAAAAACCACTAAACATTACGTGATTTATTTATATTGTAATGTCAAAAATAAATTTATATTTACAAAATTTTATCATTAGTTTTAGCAAATCTATGTTTTTGAAATCACATATATATATTAGTATTTTAGTTATACTAATGTGCTTGTGTAAATTATGTAGGTGAATATTTTTAATAATTATTAAACACAAATGATTTTTTATTCAATAATTTCATAAAGTTTAGTATCTAAAAATATTTTTGCGACATATTTTTCATAATAGATTTAAAATATAAAAATTGGGTTTCAGAAATATAAATCTAGATTTAATTTAGATTATATTATATTTTAAATTTTATAAGATTTATTATTGAAAAATATATCGACGATATATTTTTCGTAATAAATTTAAAACAAAAAGTTGGATTTCATAGACATCGATCTAAAAACTAATTTATATAGCTCAAACATAAGTTAATCTTGTTAGACTCAATGGAAGGAGGCAAGTTAAATGGTTTGTTAAGTTCTTAAGAAATAAGCATAATTTAAATAAATTAACTTATATATCCTATCGAAGACTTTAAGTGATTTAATTAATAATAAATAGTTGACCCAACTAGAGTCACTATTTTTACATATAATAAAGAATCAATAAATCTGGGTTTATATTTTATTAATCTAATTAATTCTACCAAACATAAATAACTAGCTAAATATCCCATTAATTTTCCCATTAATTCTCCCTTAATTTATTAATTGTATATGTGTTTGTAAGTTGTGTGAACTAATCTATCTTCTATCCTTTTATTATGTTTGTCATTTAAGTTAATATTTTCAAACCAAAATAATTATGGTATTTAGGTTTATTTTTTATTTTAAAGATTTTTGTTAAATTATTTAAAAATCACATAATTCTTCTAGACCAACATTGGAATTATACTTATCAATTCTTAAATTGTTTGTATCAAAAATTATATGTATAAATTGAATGTATCATAGATTGTTTGTATTAAAAACTGTTTGTATCGTACATTTTATATTTATTTTATCTTTTTATTTTTCTACTTGAAAGGTGTTTTAAATTTTTGTTTTTGTAGTTTATGCAAGGTAATAAATCCTTCGGGTATTCTCATACACCTTACATAAAATAATAACAGACATAGGGAATGATTGAGAAGGTTGGATATTGAGATTCAATAGTCTTTAGTTGTAGAAAACTTTGAACCAAACCTAGACTTTCTTGACTACTTTATGAACGTAGAGTAATTAGTGCATTTTTGATTGTTTTATTCAATAAGTAGTATTTTTAGGGTTAAAAATAATAAAATATAAACTTTTTAGTGAAAAGGGGTGAAAATATAATTTTTGAAATATTTTTGGATTTTTTAGAATTTTTATAGATTTTTTACACAACACCAATCAAGAGCTGCTATATGGAAACCACGTATGTAGAGAAGTTGACAGAGTAAGTCACGTGGGTGACACATAAGTGGAGAAGACCAATCAAAAAATGATGCATGTAATGTGTGATGCAACACCATGCCACATGTCAGCACAATGTTCATTCGAGTTTGTCGCTTGGTTAATGCGCATGCCATGTGTCACAACTTGATTTTTCTATTCTATCCACTCATACACCATGCAAGTAGTAACCATAAATTACATTGCGACGTGTGGCGCTAACTCAATACGCGTTGACCATACCAGTCCTCCATTGTCACGCGTCGTGCTCTAATTTGCCCAGTCAATACCGTATGCCATGTGTCACTCTCTTATTGGCTATCATTGTTAATTTTTCTTGTTTTGATCTCAGCTCTTGATCTAAAGCTGATTTGACGATCCAGATTCTACTTGAGCTATATTTAACCTCTAATTGGCCCATAAACCCTAATGAGTCAAAATTAACATATTTTTATTAGTTTTTGGAGCTAAGAAGAGAGAATATTATAGAAAAATTCAAAATGAGATACAATTTTGGTAGAGATTCAAGAAGAGATTGTTATTACAATTAAATAGATTGATTGTATTTCTTCTTCTTCTTCTCCTTTCTTTATCATTTATATGTCTTTCTTTATGAAAAATATGAGTTTTATGAAGAAAATTATGTATAGTTAATTTATTAATATAGGGATCTTATGAACCCAATTTTCACCATGTGATGATCTAATATTTTACCTCAGTTATGATTTTAATTTAATTATATTATTTAATCTAATTTTATGCTATTAATTATTTGATCAATAATTTATCTATAGAGGTAATTAAATAGATTTGAAGGAATTATTTAATTATTTGTATTGATTAAATAATATGCATAGTTTATAGGTAGAGATATATGATTTTTATGTATGTGATCAATAATTGATTAACTTAATGAGTAGTATGCAATTTAATTGACATGAGAGTGTGATTAAGTTAATAATTATATGGTGTGTAGTTTACTTAAGAGAGGAATACCTACTAGGTTAAATTCAATTGATAATATAATTAATTTATAATTATATTGAGGGATTTTAATGATTCACATGTTTAGAAAATTGGGAATTGAATATTCCTAGATATTTTCTCATATATTTTCTTAGCTATCAATTTCAATTTAATTAATCATTATTAATTATTTTTAGTTCTTTTTATTTTGCTTACTTAAAATATAAAAACACAAAAAAAATGATTTTTATTTTTTTGCTTTAAAAACTTATTTATAATAACATAATCTCCATAAGAACGAGATTTTCTTATCATTATGTTACTTATTTCGATATGCATACTTGCTTATTCATTAAACACAATTCATGTATTAATCAAGTTTTTGGCGCCGTTGTAGGGATTATAAATATTAGGAATTAAAATTTTATTTTATTTTAATTTTAATTTTAATTTTTTTAGTTATTTAGTTATTTTAGTTAATTTTATTTATTTAATTTTTTGAAATTTTAATTTATTTAGTTTCATTTTTTTTATTTTTAATTTAGAAATATCCTTTAGTGCTATTAGAAACACATTTAAGTCTATTGCATAAGCAAAGTTCGTAAGGGAAATTTTTTCCTTTAGATCTAGAGATATAACGTACTTTGAGATGAATAAGAAAACCAAAAGTTGTCTCCAAAGTGGAAGAAATGACTAATTCATTATAAATAAACAATAATGAGCTAAATTTAAACAACCATATACCTTTGATAGATGATAAGGACAGAGCTATGAATGAATATGCAAGACCTATCTTAGAAGGGTTGAATCCAAGTATTACATGGCCAAACATTCAAGCTAATTAGTTTGATCTAAAGTCAATCATGTTTCAAATGCTACAAATAGTTGGATAATTCAATGAATTTCCAAAAGAAGATCCTCATCTACATCTCAGATTGTTTATTGAAGTTGGAGATTCATTTAAATTTAATTGTGACCGAAGAGGCATTTAGGCTTAGATTGTTCCCTTACTCTTTAAGAGACCGTGTTCAAGCTTGGCTAAAATCTTTTTCATCTAATTCCATTACAACTTGGAATGATCTGGAAAAGAAATTCTTGATGAAATATTTCCTACCAATAAACAATGCCAAGCTTAGAAATGACATTATATCCTACCAACAATATGAAGAAAAATCTTTATATGAATCATGGTAAACATTCAAAGAATTGCTAAGGAAGTTTTCTCATCATAGTATCCCTCATTGGATTCAAATCGAGACTTTCTACAATGGTCTTAATGCTTAAACAAGAACCATTGTTGATGCATCTGCTAATAGAGCTTTGCTAGCCAAATCTTACAATCATGCATATGATTTACTTTGAGAAAATAGCTAGCAATAATTATAAATTCCCAATGGATAGAATGAAGCCATAAGAAGATTATTCAGAGTACATGAGGTAAATGATATCACGACACTTATACCTCAAGTGTCATCTTTGGAAGGTTCAAAACTTACCAACAAGTATAAACCAGGTTCAAGATTCAGGGGTAATGTGAACCAAAACAATAATCCATACTTGAACACATATAACCTAGGATGGAGGAAACATCCAAATTTTTCTTGGAATAACAACAATCATGGTGGTAATCAATTTAGTCGTCAATTATTTCCACCACCTGGTTTCCAACAACCATAAAAATCATAAGCTTAAGAGAAGAAGCTATCTACTGAGGGTCATACAAATGCTTTAAAGGGATGATGAAAGACTTCATCCAAATCTAGAAATACAAAAGTGTCCACTCAAGAGGCTTCAATTTGAAATTTAGAGACATAAATGGGGAAACTTGCTTATGCCATAAGTCAAAGGCCTTAAGGTAAAATTCCAAGTGACAGAATTATAAACCCAAGAAGAGAAAGTAAGGAGCATTGCAATGCCATGGCCTTGAGGAATGGTACAACTTTAAAGGAGGAACATGAGCCATCAAGGTTAGACCTCATTGCTCTACCTTACCATCCACAATCAAGTGGGAAAGCAAAAGAGTCCAACAAAAAGTTGAAAAAGATGTTGGAAATACATAAATTGGATGAGTTATAGTGGAGTGCTAATAAGAATGCCAAAAAGTACAAAAAAACAATATATGGCATGATAAGAGAATTGAACACCATGTTTGCAAATTAAAACATAAAGTATTATTGAAAAAATCAAAATTATGAATAGTATTTAGCAAGAGAAATGATTTAGGGCTTATTTGGATCGATTGAGCCTTTCAAGCTAACCATTGTTAATATCCATAATCACCCATTTGAGCCTAAAAAAGAACCTTTCATATGTTTAAGCTACATTTTATGCCTAACCAATAAACATTACCTTTATCCTTGCACCTTTAGCTTGTATTAAAAGAAAAAAATGCAATCATGTGTTATGCTATATAGTAAGGTGAAATGCATTGCACCTTATAAAAAAACTCATATCATAATTATCCCTTTAAAGAAAAAGAAAATAAAATTGAAAATAAGTTTGAGAGTTTTATGAAGTTACAAAAAAATAAAAAAGGTATGGAATAAAATAATATGAAAAGGATGATATGAGAGGGTGTACTAAAATATCAAGTAAGGCTTACATTACAAGCATGTAAAGTCCTTATTGATCTTTAGCTAAGTAAATATTTATATTAGTGGAGAGGGATGTGAAAAATAGATTTATGATACTTGTTCTAAGAATGAATTGATTAGCATGCTCATATAGGTTTATTTCATGAGTACATTGGATCATATCATGTGCCTCATACACACACGAATTAATTCATTAAAAACCTTGCATATCCTTATATTGATGGAATGTTGATTGATGAATATGTAAACATCTTTGTCATAGGATTGTATGAATTTTTAGAGGGATAGTTTTTACTAAATATGGAGTATTAATAGATATATATTTATGAATATATTACCCATGTCATTTTATTTAATTAGACTTGGCTTTACTTGAGGAAAAAATAAAGAGTTAAGTTTAGGAGCGTGATGACTATGAAAATAGAGTTATCAGTGTATGTTTTTACTTAATATTTTCTCATTTTATTCAATAAGTGGTATTTTTAGAGTTAAAAATATTAAAATATAAGCTTTTTTTTTAGTAAAAAGGGGTGAAAATATAATTTTTAGAATTTTTATGGACTTTTGATGCAGGACCAATTAGGAGCTGCTATGTGGATGCCGTATATGCAAATAAGCTTACGGAGCAAGCCACATGGGTGACACACAAGCAAAGAGTCTAATCACAAAATGCCGCATGTAACTTATGATGTAGTGTCGTGCCATGTGTGAATATGGTGTTCATTCTGATTTTTCCGCTTGGTCAATACGAGTGCCATGT
This sequence comes from Hippophae tibetana, assembly GCA_037013495.1. Classification (NCBI taxonomy): domain Eukaryota; kingdom Viridiplantae; phylum Streptophyta; class Magnoliopsida; order Rosales; family Elaeagnaceae; genus Hippophae; species Hippophae tibetana. The sequence goes on from CM072803.1 coordinate 16,430,482, forward strand.
GTCACAGTTGATTTGTCTATTCTGTCCACCCGTACACCATGCAAGTCATAATCATGAATCACATTACGATGCATGGAACTAATTCAACATACATTGACCAAACCAGTCCTCCCTTGCCATATGTCACGTGTTGATTTGCCTAGTCAATACCATGCACCACATGTCACTATTCTATTGATTAACACTGTTAATTTTGTCTATTTTGATCTCAACCTTTGATTTGAAGCTGATATGATATTCTAGATTCTACTTGAGCTATATTTAACCCTCTAATTTTCCTATAAACCCAAATGAGCCAAAATTAACATATTTATTTTATCAATTTTTAGAGCTAAAAAGAGAGAAAAATACTAAAACATTCAAAGAGAGATACAGTTTTGGTAAATATTCAAGAGAAGATTGGAACTACAATTCAAGTTGTATTTCTTCTTCTCTTTTTTTTTAATCAATTTTTATGTTTTTCTTAATGAAAAATATGAGTTTTATCAACAAAATTATGTCTAGTTAATTTATTAATCTAGGGGTCTTATGAAACCAATTTTCACCATGTGATGATATTATATTTTACCCCAGTTATGATTTTAATTTAATTATATTATTTAATCTGATTTTTATGATATTAATTGTATAACCAACAATTTATCTATAGAGGTAATTAAATAGATTTGAGAGAATTATTTAATTTTTTATTTTGATTAAATAAAATATATAGTTTCTAGGCAAAGATGTATGATTCTTATGTATGTGATCCAAAATTGATGAACTTAATAAGTAGTATGCAACTTAATTTACATGAGAGTGTGATTAAGTTAATTAATATATGGTGTATAGTTTACTTGAGAGAGGACTACATGCTAGGTTAGATTCAACTGATTATGTAATTAATTGATAATTATATTGAGGGGATTTTAGTAATTTACATGTTTATAAAATTGAGGGATTAAGTATTCCTAAATATTTTCTCATATATCTTCTTAGCTACCAAATCTAATTTAATTAATCATTTTTAATTTAATTTTAGTTCTTTTAATTTTGCTTTCTTAAAATATAAAAACACAAAAAAATTGATTTTTTTAAATTAGTTTCTAATAACATAATCTCTGTTGAGTGATATTTTCTTTTCATTATATTACTTGTTACGAGACATATACTTGTGTATTCATTGAACATAATTCATGTATCGATCAGCTCCACTTGAACCAATAAATATGGGGTTAGATCCATAACCTAGGAAGCATACCATGAAGAAGTATGGAAAGCCAATTATTGGAACTACTGCTTCAATCCCACAGGATAAGGTAACAAGAAACTATGAGTTGAGAAACATTCATTTTTTCATGTTACCTTCTTTTCACAGATTGTCTAGTAAAGACTCTCTATATTTCATTAGAGACTTTTATTCAATAATCCAAATTTTTCCTCTTGGTATATTCACTGAGGACCAAGAATGCAATGTTTTTCTTACACCCTCAAGGATAGGGCCAAGGCTTGGCTAACGTCTCCCTCAGGTTCTCTGATGACCTGGGAAGTTGTATATAATAAATTCATTGGAAAAGTCTATTCCCATCAGAAATAGTAAAGTTTAGAGCAAAGATAACTACTTCTATCATATGGAGTGAGAACCTTTCGATGAGGCTTGGGATAGGTTCAAACTATTCCCCACTTGGAAGAAATTGTTGGAATTGAGTAAGTCAATGTAATAAAGGGTTACCAACTAAGACCTAGGTATAACCACAATGCAAACACCTATAATATAGGGTGTAGAAATCATCCTAATTTCTCTTATCCATAAAACAATCCTTTATTCACCTAGAGCTTTAAGCAACATGCCTAATAGTACCACCACAAAATGACTCAAACTTAACCCAAAAAACCAATTCTTGAGGATAACTTGAATAAAAGCATTCAATTTAGTAGAGAAAACTAATATCAAACTAATTAAAGGTTGGACTCAGTGGAGTATTCCATCAAAAAGGTGGACATACAAGTTGAGTAAGTGGTTGAACACCTGCAGAAGCAAGGAAAGAACAGTTGCCTAGTCAAAGAAACAACTGAACTTAATGGCGTGAGGATATTAAGTTTGCTAAAAAATGAAATTCCTTAAGCAACCTCTTGTTAAAGAAGATAAATATAGTCCTAGATGAGAGGTAAACCATTATCCTTATTCTTTTTAATTTATAGTTATATTTTTTATTTTATATGTTGTTTTTTTAGGTTTAAGAGTATTGGTGATATTTGTGAACAAAAGATCTGAATGTAATTTTAAATTCAAGGTGTGTCTTTCAATTATATTTTCACCCTGAAGAAGCCAATAAGCTTCAATGAAAATATCTCAAGTATATCTCTATTCTTGTGCACATTAGATTTTATATTAGACACATAGGACCATTTTTCATATAGGTTACTCAATTGATTGAGTCATATCTAGATTGATCGAATCATGTCTAGATCGATCGAGCTTAATTAAAATTGGTTGAATTAATTTTTTATGTGACTATATTGCTCGAGTTACTAATACTAGATCGATCCATCTTAATAAGAAGATCAATTTTTTTTCATAATTAATTATTTGTTTCATTAGATTGATTGAATTTTTCAAGATCGATCGATCTAGCTCAGCTAGATTCATTGATCGAGCTCAACTGGATCGATCAAGCGACCAAGTTTTCAATCTTAACCTAATTTTTATTGGAACCAATTTGTTTCATTACCATATTGCCCTCACTTTTTTAAGCTCTTTTAAATATTTTTAAGGACAAAATTGTAATAGGCCTTTGATCGAGGGTTCTACTCATTCTATTTAAACAAACCTTTAGGTCTCAATTTTCTTAACCACATAAGAGCATTATTCTGTTAATCTTAATCTTCTTCTTTTTTTACAAATATAAAATTATAATTCTTTAGGCTTCCTTATTTAGTTAATCTATCAAACATTGGTGGTTGTTTTTGATTGATTAATAATCCTAATTAGATTGTGATGTTTTGGTTATATGTTCTTATGACTTCTTCTTTATTGAATTGTTGGATCAAATAATTATGTGTCATATCATAATTATTTATTTTGATTATTAATCTTTAAAGAAGTTATCTTTATTGATCTTGTGCTTAAACTAATTGGTCAAAGATTGCTTATTGTTCTTAATTTAACTAATATATTTATTAAATCTAGTTAGGGTTATTTATTATTGAATCTATTCTAAGACACACATTTGCACTTGTGTTATTATGGTAACATTTCAGGTACTGGTTGAACATGTTTGATTTCTTGTATCACTTAAGTAGTTATCAGAACGTTGGTTCGAATCCAAACACTTATTCTTGTAAAGACTATGAAGGAAAGCAACAATTAGATTACTTAGGGACTTCATCTTGGTAGGTTATATAAAATCTACCCTTGTAATTAGATCTTATTTTTCATAGTAGGGACCAATGGTTTTCCTCTTAGGTCATTGGTGTAATTAGGTTGTTTTCACCTAAAAAGCTCATGTCTAAATCATTATATATCCATATTATTTTACATACACGTGATTGCATATTTGATCGTCTATGAAAATTTTAATTTTTCATAATTTTGCTGATTATCTATTCATCTCTTTTATTTAATTAGATCCATAACTAAAACAGAGAATTTTCATTTTTATTATTAACTAAATAAAAGGAGAGAACTTATCTTAGTTATAGTTATAATTATTAAAATTTTGTTATTTTTATTTTATTTGTTATGATAGAATATTATTTAGATTTCACTATTAGGTTAGTTATAATAATAATAATTTTAAATATAAAAAGTGGTCTAGGATTGAAAAATTATTGTGAAGAAAAGTTACACACGCCACAGTATGTTTGTTTTTTGTGTCGTGACACTAGTTTTTCTACATAAATTGAATGAAATTTCAAAAGGCTCATGTTGACGTATGCTTTTCCCTACACTGCGGTTTGCATGTAATATTTTCCCAGAAATACCAACCCTAACATATCCCTAAAACATTTTCACCAAAATGTTCTCATCTTCTTCAAAAAAAACCCTAATTTTTCTCTCATCTAAAACACACAATAACCCTAAAAAATCCCATCTTTCTCCCTTAAACTTTCAAACATTTTCACAAAAATCCAATTCCTATCTATTCCCTAACCTCTCCATTGAATTTGTTTGAAAACAATCAATAAATCTTTAAATCTTTATCTTCTTCAAAGGGATGTTTTTAAACTTTAATCTTCTTCAAACAACACAAGTAAGTAACAAAAGATTTTTAGAATTTAAGTCTTGAAATAAATTCTCTAATTTTTTGGATTATTTCTATAAATGTTTGGATAAAAAAGAGTTCCAAACACTATTTGAACGAAATGAGGGTGATGGAAATTTTTGGATTAATTAGTATTGTGTTCTTTGAATTTTCTAGATTATCTATGAATCCCTAGGATTTTGAAGTTTATTTGATTCAAAATGGAACCAAAAAGGAGTAGGGTTGAAAAAGGGAAATGTGCAAAAACCCCTATAAAGTATAATAGGGCTAGATTTTCTAGTGTTGAGGCTAAATGCAGATTTGATAAAGTCACTAAGATAATCAAAAGTTTTATAGTATAATTGGGTATGGATTTTAAAATGGGACAAAATTTCCAATTTAAGGGCACTACTAATGTAATAGCGGCTCTAGGATGGAGATAGTTCATTAAGGAACTAGAAGCCACTGCATAATCTATTATTGGGGAATTCTAAGCCAATGTTGTTGAGGCTATTGATAATAAGGTTAAAGTATGGGTATACTAGTTCTATTTATCCCTTTGATGAGTGCTTAAAAGCACTTAATATAACATTATTTTATGCACATTAAATGTCAAAATAGATTTTTATTTGTATAGTTTTATCATCTTTTTTAGAAAAAAAAAATTCGCAATTATAGGAATGTTTTTAGGTATTTTTAGCTTTAAAAAAAGATTCAACTAATCAATACATGAAGAATATTACCTGGAAGTACTCCTTTATACCCATGAAGCATAAAAGATTAACATATGTAAACCTTACATATATTCCAAACCAATGTAAATGAGTGAAATGCAAAAAGGTTTCTAGAAGCACAATAACACATGTGATGCGGCAAATGTTTTATGTGCCACTACATGGGAGAATCGGATCAAGCTTTAGACTCATTATAGGATGGCTTATATAAAAGTGCGAAGAAATTTATGTCGTAGCACCCAACACTCTAATCTACATTTTCCTCCTTTTTTCAATGTTTTCTTGCCTATATAAAGGATTCCTCATCCTTTGTAATAATCATTTTTTATCTTTTTACCGGCTCTTTCTTTAGCTAATTTCTTAGTTTTCTCTCAAGTTTTTCTATTCTTCGTTTCAAGGTTCTTCTCTCAACTTTGGAAGTTGAACATAGTTTAGTATATGGAGTAGTTTCTTTTAATTTAATAAAGAGTGTTGGAAAATCTGTTTGGAGGTTTTCCAGATAACAAAAGCAATATTGTACTCAGAAGAATAAATTTGACATATAATTTAAATGTATTCTTTTATTTTCCTATTAGTTTTATGTGTTTTTCTGAATGCCATATTTAATTTACTGGTCATTTATTAACTTAAGCATGTCTCATTAAAAATATTATGAGATATTAGTAATATTATTATGCTTGTGAAATATTAAAGTAAACATTTTTTTTAAAATGAATTAAGTTTTATTTGATTTAAACGAAGTTTGTTAAAGAAAAATATATTGATGAAGTATTTTTCATAATAAAAATGAGAGTTATATTTAGGATTTAATTACCTGGATTTGATTTAGAGTAATACTCTTGAATATTAGATGTAATTATCTAAATCTTATTTAGAGTTATGCTCTATTTAAAATATTTTTATAAGATTTATTATTGAAAAATATTTTGATGACATATTTTTCACAATAAATTTAAAATATGAAAGTTAGTTCTTAGATATTAAAATCATTAACCTAACTTTGACACGTTGATGAGAGTTCAAAATTTTAGACCTGACCGAAGGCATTAATTTAATGGTTTATTAATTTCTTAGAAAATAAGCATAATTTAATTAAAAATAACTGATAGATCCAACCGAAGGCATTAAGTGATTTTAAGTAAAAACAAATTGTAAACCTAATTAATCTCTTATTTGCATATATAAGAAAAAATCAATAATCTTAATTCATATATTTAATAAACTAATTAATATTGAGTAAGCATGATTGACTAAATAATATATCATATAAATTATTCATTAAGTGTAAATATTATTTGCCTAATTGTTGTTAAATCTATCTTTAATTTTATGTCATTGGTTTAGATATTAAAAAATCCAAAATTTGTGATAAAATATTTAGGTTTAATTTTGGTTTTTAAAAAATTGTAAATATTATTTAAAAAACATGTGATTTCTTTTTAGATTGACATTTAAAGTAAACTTATTATTTTTTACAAAGTTATTCGTGCACTTGCAAGTTATTTTATAAAATACAATACTTAAGTATAAGGTTTTTGGCGCTATTTCGAGGGAGAAATAACATTTTTAAATTTTTATTATCAGAAACTTAAAAACATTTTGTGTTATAGTTATTATGATTTTTTTAAAATTAAATATTAAAATATCTATGTTATTAATTAACTTTAGATATTTTAAATATTAAATATTTTTAAAATAATATATATATATTTCAAATAAAACTTTAAAATTCTTTAATTAAAAAATAATAATTATCTGAATTTCCTTTTCTTTCATTTAATAATGATAATAAATAAATGAATAAATAATTTAAATAAAAAATATTTAACATTTAATATTATTTTATTTATTTAATTCTTTTGTCAATTTTTTTTCTTTAAATTTAAATTAAATTTAATTGATTTACTTTCTTTTATTTTATTATTTTATTTTTACTTTATTTATTTTAATTATTTGATGTTTACTATTTTTTGTGTACAAACATATGACATTTAATGTAATTGATGTAATTATTGTATAAATTGTATCATAAATTTATTGTATCATAAACTATTTGTATTATAAATGTTTTGTAACATACTTATAAATTTATATTATCTTTTTATTTTCCTTCTTGATAGGTGATTCTAATTCTTGTTTTCTTAAGTTTGTGTGAGATAGAAGGTACTTAAGGTACCCTTTCACACCTTACATAAATAATATTAATAGACTAAAAGAAATCTTAAGAAGGCTGGACTTTGAGATCCAAAAACCCTTAATTAAGAAGTACATAGAACCAGCTTCCCTTTGAACCAACAATTATGGGGAAATCCACAAGTTAGGGAGACAATTATGAAGTAATTTGAAATGCTTGCCATTGGCAGTACTACTACCTCTCATATTCATTTTTTCATGTTTCCTTTTTATAATAGACTACCTATGAAGACTCTATTTTTCATTAGGAACTTTACAATCCAAACATTCCTTCTTGGTGTACTCACCGAGGACCAACATAGAATGTGGTTTTCCCCTACACCCTAAAGAACAAGGCCAAGGCTTTGCTGAAATCACTCCCCCTAAGTTCTTTGATAACTTGGGATGATGTATACAATAAATTAATGGGAAAATTCTATTCCCATCAGAAAACATCAAAGTTGAGAGCAAAGATTGTTACTTTCTCTCAAATGGAGGGAAAGCTTATATATGAAGCTTGAGATAGGTTTAAACTCTTCCTTACTCTATGGTCATGTCATAGCTACCTTCTATAGTTGCAAAACCAATTTTTATACGATGGATTGATACAATAATGCCAGTTCATTATTGGCAATGTTGTTGGAGGAGCGATGGGAGAAAATAAATCCTTAGAGACTTTATATTCTTTTTGAGATGTTGGGTGTAAATTCCCAAAAAAAAATCTCCCAAGTGATAAGAGTTGGAGTCCATGAAATAAACTTTGGTATTGTAATACAGATGCAACTTACACAATTGACCAAGCAAGTTGCGTTTCTCATCACACATTCCCAGGAATCCTCCCAGTAACCAAACTTTAGAGAATATCTTGAATGCATTCATTCAAGTGAGCAAGGAAAACTAATCAAGAACAAATCAAAGGTTGGACTATATGGAGGCTTCTATTGAATAGGTCGATGTACAAGTTGAGAAACTAACTGAGCACTTTTAGAAGCAAGGTACAAAATAGATGTTAAGTCAGATTAAAAAACAAACTTAATGATATAAGGGCATTGAGTTTACTAAATGATGAAGTCCCCTGAGTCATTTATCACTAAAGATGATAATGACAGTCGTGGATGGGAGGTAATCTATTATTTTCTTTTATTTTTACTTTAATTTAATTTATTTTCTTTTCATAGTTAGAATTGTTTTTATTTGTTATTTCTTTTAAATGTTTTTTTATTTTGGTATAAAATTTTTGTGGTTATTTTATTTAGATTAGTAATTTTTTTTTTAAACATTTAGAAAAGGGTGGTCTCATAAAAAATATGTGAAGAATAGAGTTATGTGCGTAATGACACCATATTTACCCCATCATGATATGAATGTTACTAATTAAAATTATTGGAATAGGAAAAGCCTCATGTTGTGGCAACACTTTTACCATGCTAAAACCAGTATTAATTCTTTTCTCTATATTTTCCTGCTCTAATGCAAGAAACACCTATTCTGTCACAATTTTTCTCATCTTCTTCAAAAATCTTATAGTTTCTCTCCTCCTAAACACCAAATACCTCTAAAAAATTACATCTTTCTTCCAAAAACCTTAAACTCTTTTCACAAAAAACCATTTCCTAATTATTTCCTAACCATTCCTTTTTTTTTTTTTGTAAAAACCATCAATTGTTCAACAAATATTTATCTTCTTCAAAGGGGATGTTCTTCAATTTCTTCGTACTCATAGGGATAGAGATAGGGAAATATTACTATATGCTATAACATCCAAAATGTCTATGGATTTAGGAAATATAATTCAACACAAGATCAAAGTGTTTGTTAACTTAGACTCCTTATAGAAAAGGTGCCACATTAAATGTTTAGTAATTTCTTGGAAAATGAGTATAATTTGATTAAAGTTTAAATTGTTGACCTGACTTTAGATGGCAAGTAAAAGTTTAATTAACAAAAAACAAACTATCCTTGGATTAGGTTATTTTCACACCTATAAGAAATAATTGATAATATGAATTCATATATTTAATAACCTACTTAATATTGAGCAAGCATAATTAACTAACTAATAAATCCCATAAATTCTCCATTGCATAATAAATGTTCAATTGCTTAAATGTTTATTGAATATATCTTTTTTTATGTCATATTTAGAAACTTAACACAAAACAATTGTGATAGGATGTTTAGGTTACTAATTTCATTTTTAAGAATGTGTTGAATGATTTAAAAACCACATGATTCCTTTTTTAACTGACCTTGGAAGTATACTTTTCATTTTCTATAAGTGATTTGTGCAATTATGAGCTATTTTATAAATTATACAAAATTTGTATGCCTAATTTTTGAAGAACAAGTTTTTGGTGTAATCAAAGTTTGAATAATGTAGGTTTCTACCGACTAAATTTTATGCTATGATTAGGAAGTTTTATTATTTATTGAATGCTTTCTATTTATTAATTATATTTTTTACTGCTATGATTATTAGCTATGTGTTTGTTTGTTGGATGTTATGCATGATTAGATTACATGTTAGTCTAATTGGAGTATTTATCTTGCATGACCAAACATCCTAAATATAGACTATGATGAGAAAGTTTATTCGTTATATGTTGTTGTATGTTTCCTTTCTATGTAGCGTGTTTATGTCTTTCTAATCATTACTTATGCTGTAGTAAATTAATCTTCTTACACCCTAATTAATTTCTATTACTTATGTCTATTATATGTATGTGAGTTTGATGTGAGTCTCTAAGGAGTCTATATCTCCTTACCATGACTATATCTAAGATGTTGGACTCTTTAATTGGTTTACTATGTTAAGATTGATTGAATGCTATAAGAGTAAAATCATCATTTATCGAATATGTTCCCATATATAAAATCTTGAAGTGATTGGAAATACTTTATTGGTTAGTATGCATTCTTATCTCAGGTTTTGTTAGTTATTTTCCATGCATATGTTTGTTGCTAGTTTGGATAGGATTCTGTGAGGCACATCGTCATTAGTGTGTTTACTGCAATTAGTTCTTTCTTACTATTGGTTGTTTATATTATGTGTTGAATTGAACATGTTGTTTTGTACTTTTGTTGTGTTAATTGCTTAATTCATGTTGTGATTCCTGCTTGGTTGAATTGATATAAATATTGTCAAAATATTCCATAGGTTGGCATTTCCACCCTTCATTTATGTTTGGGTTACCTATTTGGAAGAATAATTGACCTCGTGTAATTATTCCTACGTATAAGAATCTTCTAAAACTAAGCCCATTGATTCAAGCATTCATTAAAAGCTATATGCATATAGAGTTTATGTATAGAAATGTACTAATAGATTCACATATGTATAAATAATAAAGAGCTCAAAGTGGTGCATCATATTGGTCTCATGAAAGGAATCAAATGAAAGGATTTTATAAAAAAATAAAATACTACTTTCATACACTGATGAGTGCTCAAAAAGTACTAAAATTACCATTATTTTATGCACGTTAATTAATTAAAAATATATATTTATTTAAAAACTATCCTTCTAAATAGAGCAACATTCTTAGAAAAGACTAGTAGCACATAGGCTTCCAAAAACTAATGTCATAGAGAGAACTCTCTTATATCTTTATTTTAAATGATACTAAAATCTAAATTAATTAAGTTAATAAATTAAGTTTTTTTAAATTAAAAGTTAAAAATTAATTAATTTTTTATAATAATTTTTATTTTAAAAATAAATTAAAAATTAAAAATAAGAGAAAGTAAAAAACTAAAAAACTAAATTAAAAATTAAATTAAAAATTAAAATAAATTAAAAATTAAAAAAATTAAAAAAAATTAAATGAAAATTAAGACTTAAAAAAATTAATTAAAAATTAAAATTAAAATTAAAACTTAAAAATAAAAAGTATACCAATCATTTTATAGAAAATGACAAGTGTACTTCCAAGGTCAATCTAAGGAAGGAATATATGTTGTTTTTAATTTATTATTCAAAAAAATTAAAAATTAAATTAAATCCTAGACTCACGATAATAATACAAATTTTTATCATTTATAATAATGGAGTATTTATGGATATAATAATTAAGTTAATTATACTTACTCATATTATTTAGGTTATTAAAAATATAAATTGTTACTCATATTATAGTTATTCTTTGTTAATTAAACAAATCAATTAACAATTATTGGTAGAGTTGATAATTAATTTGGTTAATTAAATTAATTTGTTTTTTCTAAGAGATTAAACATGAACCACTTAAATGTCACCTTTAGTGGGGTTACACATTTTAAACTTTATTCAAGGTATCTAAATTAAACCTAAGAATTTAATTATCTGAGTACTAACATTCAAGTTTTAAAAACATTATTGAAAAATATGTCGTCAATAAATTTTTGAATAATAGTTCTTATAAAAAATTTTGAAATAAAGCTTTACTCTAACTACATAGAGATTGTACAAACAAATAAAAGAACACTACTCTAAATCAGATCAGATAATTAAACCTTATAATATAATTTTCAAATTTAAATTTGTAATGAAAATAATATATTTCTCTCTAACATCATTTATATAAAATTTTGAATAAACACAAATTCAATTTATTTTATAGAAATATTTTACCTATTTCATATTTTATAAGCGTAACAACGTTATTATTATATCATATTTATAAACAGTCAGTTATGTTAAATTCAATCATAAATAAATTAAACATAACATATAAGAATAAAACATAAAAAATAACTGTAAAGAATTTATTTTAAAATTATACCTCAAAAGAATCTTTACAGAACTTTGATGCTAATTCTATTGTTGGAACACCTTCAAACGGATTTACATGTCTGTTTATTGAATCAAAAACTTAAAATAAAATCATAGCTAGTTCTTCTCAAAAAGAGAAGAACTTTAAAACTAAAAACTAAAAACTAAAAAAACTAAGAGAACTTTCTAGAGAGAGAAAGAGCTAAGAAAATTGTGTATTTTTTTACAATAGGGGAGAGGTTCTTTTAGTGAAGAAAAGACTAAAAAAGTGGAAACAATATCTTGAAAATGGGTGTTGGACATGTTTCGGATAGGTTGGCACGCTTGTGGGCAGAAGTGCACATGGTTGGGCATTGGGGCCAACAGATGGGCGCAAATGCAAGTGGCTTGTGTGAATTGGGCGAGAATTGCAGCGTGACATGAGCGCGGGACTCGGCATATGCGGGCATCTCGGAGCATTTTTGACCCATTTTGTCTAATTTTTCCCCACTTTATTTATGATGTATTGCCTCCAGTATTTTTCTTTGAGTCTTTAAATTATTTTTGAACAAGAATACCTGAAAAGTAATAAAAATACACGTGATTCCGAAAAGATAAATTTATATAAAAATATGATAAAATCATACAAATATAAATCTATTTAATCAATTAAAATACATTAAATCATGGTAATTTTAGTACTTTTTAAGCACTCGTCAAAAAGTTGAGGGTTGAGTTGCATAAATGAAGCAAGAAATTGAGAAGAAGATCAATAATCTCTTCCAATCCATACACAATTATGATTGAAAGAACTTGTTCTTTCCAAATCAAGAAGTTTTTCCAATCAAATTTAATTGCAAAATTCATATTAACATTTGGAGTTGTGATTGCAATTAAAGTCATTTGTTGACTAATAGATAAGACATCCACTTACAAAGTCCTTAGGTTCTTATAGCTCTGATACCATAATTACAAGAGAGGAAAGGAGATAGAATAGTGAAATAATTCTATGATAAAATTATTGATAAGCATTGAGTGCTAAGTTAGGATTGGTTTTAAGACTAACTAATCTATTACTAGTTACAACCTAATAAGAGCAAGTAAAGAGATAATAATCTTATACACGTGATTATATTCTAATAGTAATGATATTGCAAAAATAACTTTGGTAATTATCAAAAGAATAGTATATGAATTGTCTATTATATTTCTACACTTAATTATATTTTACTGTTACTATTATCAAATAAAATTGTAATTATTGTGATAATAATAATTTAAGTTGTGAAAATATCACCACTTATTAGCATTCATCTATGGTTAGAATCAGTGTTGTAGCCTTTTCTCCTCTTTTGATATTCTTTCCCAAACATTCATTTGTTGTTCAATATTTATGCTAAATTAGAAAGAAATTTTGGGGTCTTAACTTTACCACATAACCTCCATGCAAGAAAGTTCCAAGAATAATGATGATGATGATGATGTAGACCCAAGCTCTACCTAAGCTTGTTCTATCTTTGTTGATAAAGTTAAAGCTATAGTACCTTACTTTCAAAATGAAAAAGAAAAGAAGGTTTTATGGGATTAATTTGAATGAGATGGTAAATAAATGGAATTTCCATTTCCCTTTGCTATTAGTGATTGTAAAAAAAATGTTGTTGTGAATGAAAACAAATGGGTACCGTTCCTTCGTAATTTCTTGAAATATGTTACCATATCAATTGATTTGACTTAACATTAATGTAAAGATTAATATATAACTAACGATACACCCAAATATATCTCAAAAGTACTTTGGGTGTATTTTCAATGGTTAGTTTATCTTAGAGGTGTGATTAAGTGCTAGAAAAGCACTAAAATTTTGCGGTTTTATTCCACTTAAATGTGAATAAATAGATTTAATTATATATATTTATATTATTATTATAAACAATCAATATGTTAGGAATCACGAGTATTTTCTATTGTATTTAAGTTATTTTTAACTTGAAATTGATAAATTGATCAACACCTCAAGAATTCATTTACCCCTTAGAAGCTTAAAAGAACAATGCATGTAAGCCTTACATGTAAAACCATCCAACATGTAAGGGTGAAAACAAGAAATGAAGTAAAGAATATAATGGGTCATGGTACACTCTTCACTGCATGAATTCATTGTCCCGCGCATAGCCATTCACATGTCACGTCAAGATCCACACTCCTATTTGTGCCCATCTACTCGCGCTAACACCCAACCTCATGCACCTATGCCTACACTCGTGCTAGTCTATCCAAACGTATCCAAGACCATTTTTAACTTTTTTAGCTTTTTCTCACCTATAAAAGAACCCTATCCCTATTGTAAAAATCATATCTCATAATCCCTCAAGATCTTTCAAAATCCCTCAAATCTCACATTTACATTTCTCTTCTCTTTCTCTTTGTAGCTTTCTTCCTCTAGAAAGTTTTCTTATTTTTTTAGTTTTAAATATCTTCTCTTTTTGAGAAGAACTTGTTATGCTTTTATAAATTTTTGATTTTTGATTCAATAAACAGAAATACAAATCCGTTTGGAGGTTTTCCAACAACAGAATTAGGATCAAATTTCTATAAGGATTCTTTTGAGATATAATTTTAAAATTAATTCTTTACAGTTATTTTTTATGTTTTATTCTTATATGTTATGTTTATTTTATCTGTGATTGAATTTAACATGACTGACTATCTATAAATATGATATAATAATAACATTCTTATCCTTGCGAAATATTAAATAGGTAAAACATTTATATAAAATAAATTGAATTTGTTTTTATTCAAGATTTTATATTAAGGATGTTAGAGAGAAATATATTATTTTTTATTACAAACTTAAATCTGAAAATTAGATTATAAGGTTTAATTATCCGACTAGATTTAAAGTCGTGCTCTTTTATTTGTTGGTACAATCGTCCAGTAGTTAGAGTGAAGCTATATTTCAAACATTTTTTATAAGAACTATTATTCGAAAATGTATTAACGACATATTTTTAGTAATGGTTTTAAGACTTGAAAGTTAGTACTCGGATAATTAAATTCTTGGGTTTAATTTGGGCACCTTGAATAAAGTTTAAAATATCTAACCACGCCAAAGGTGGAATTTAAATGGTTCATTTTCAATCTCTTAGAAAAAAAGAATTAATTTAATTAACCAAATTAATTATCGAGTCTACCTATAGGTGTTAATTGATTTGTTTAATTAACAAAATATATCTAATCCCACCAAAGGTGGTATTCATATAAAAAGGAAAAAATCAATTAATATTAATTTATACCTTTAATAACCTAAATATAACAAGCATGATTAACTTAATTATTATATTCATAAATACTCCATTGTTATGAATGATAAAAATTTGTATAATTATTTATTGAATCCACATCTATGTTTATTGTTTTTTGTTATTAAATTAGGAAACAAAAAAATCAAAATATCGTAACATGATGTTTAGGATTTAATTTAATTTTTAAAAGTTTGAATAATAAATTAAAACCATATATATTCCTTCCTTAGATCGATCTTTGTAGTATAGTTATCATTTTCTATAAAATGATTCGTGGACTTACGAGAGTTTTACAAATATAAAACCAAAGTATTTGTAAAACTGGTATTACTAACCTGATGCCGATTTTTTTTCATGATACAGCATGGGAAATTCTTGGCCATCCACATATTTAATTTTCTCACCTGAAGTACTCACTTTTCAACCTCAGTTATAAATAAATCGTTATTTCATTAGGTTTAGTGTGCAGAAACATTAGGTTATAGGTTTTATATTTTTCTACCGTCAGCTTCTCTATTTTATTTTATGTTTTAGGTTTATTTTTATACCCAATTTAGATTAGGCGATAGTAAATAAGAGGTAGCAATAGGGAGATTTTCTATATCAAGTGATTGAAAATGGTTGTTGTAATCTAGAAAATATTGTGAAGATCAAGATCTCAATTGTGGTTAGGGCAGAGTTGACTATCTACTTTTGGGTATCAAAATATGATCTATATTCTTATTTCCTTTTAGTAAATAGTATTGTATTTCTTGAATTTGTCTAAAATAATTTATTCATCATATATTATTTTTAGCATATCTGATTGACTGTGTAATGAGAAATTTAGCTGGTTGACTATGTTTGGTATAATTAATTAGGTGTTTTATATTTTTTAAATCGCTAACTTTAATTCTATTTTTTATTTTCTTTTTTTATTATTAATTTTTATTTTTCATTTATTTTATTTTTATTTTCTAATTACTTTTTGTTTAGGATTTCTATGTACTAACTTTCATTTCTTATAAAATATATTTTATTTTCATTCATTAACTTTTTTATAATTGTTTATTTATCACTACTATTTAGTCAATTGCTTATATCATATATATTTTATTATTATAATTGTATTTTTTTTCTTTTTATTTGCTATTTTGACAAGTGATTTTAATTTTTGCTTTTGTAGTTTATGCATGGTAAGAAATCCTTAAGAACTCCACTTACCTTTCATAGACAATATTAATATATCAAAAGAAATATTAGGAAGTTTGGATAATGAAATCCATGAACCTGTATTTGGGAAAAACTTAGAACCAAACCTTGACCCCTTAGTTGAACCAATAGAAATGAGGGATAATCCACCACCTAGGGAAATCACAATGAAGGGGTATGCAAGGTTAGTCATTGATACTAATACTAATTCGATATATCAAGGTGAGGTAGCATAGAACTACGAATTGAAAAATATTCATTATTCTACGCTACCTTTTTTCCAACAATTTCCTAATGTAGACTCTTTGTCTTTCATTAAATACTTCTACTCTATTATCCAAACCTTTCCCTTCAGTGTACTTATTGAGGAGCAACTTCAAATGTGGTGTTTCCTCTACACTATGAAATATAGGGAGCAAGGCTTTGCTAATGTCTTCCTCTCCAAGTTCCCTAATGACCTAAGATGAGGTCTATAATAAATTCATGAGAAAATTCTATTCCTATCAAAAAATATTTGTTCTGAGAGTAAAGATTTCTATTTTCTCTCGAATGGAAGGTGAACCATTCTATGAGACTTGGGATAGGTTCAAATTATTCCCCACTCAATACCCTCACCAAGTTACCCACTACAACTATAGAATTAGATTTTCTATAATGTATTGACACAATAGTTTTAGTTCATCATTGACAACACTATGCATGAGTAAACCACCTTAGAGACTCATAATCTCTTTAAGATATTGGGTGTTAATTCCTAAAAAAAGCATTCTAGAGTGAGAAGAGTTAGAGTCTATTAAGTAGACTCTAGTACTAAAGTATCTATGCAACTTGCACAACTTACCAAGCAAGTTGCGCTTCTTACCACACAAGATACTTCAAACAAAGAACAATATGGAATGTGTAGTGCTTTGGAACAAGGTGCTAATACCTATCGAAAAATACCACCCTAACAAGTTTTATGAAATCTTCCAAACAAACCACCCCTAGAGGATAACATAAATGATTTCATTTAAGTAAACAAGGATAAAAAAATATAAAAATAACCAAAGGATGGACTCATTGGAAGCATCTATGATAAGGGTAGAGGTACAGGTTGAACAACTGATCGAACACTTGCAAAACAAGGAAAAAAGAATTTTTTAAGTCATAATGACAAGTGAACTCAATCACATGGGTACATTGAGTTTATTAAAAATGGGTCTCCCAAGCAATATCTTTCTAAGATGATAAACTAAGTCATAGATATAAGGTAACCTCTAAGGTTTATGTGATTGTTGGTGATATTTGTGAACAAAACATACAAATGTAATTTTACTTTTTAGATGGCTCCTACAAGAATATTTTCAAATCAAAGTAATTATTAAGTTCTAGTGATCATAATTCAAGTATATCTATATTCTTATTCATGCATTGGATTTCAAATTAGACAGTTAGGAACATTTTTGTGATTAGGCTACTCAATTTAAAAAGTAACAAATTAATTTTTTCATTGATTAAAATTATCAATAATTAACCGGATCAATTGAACTAAGTACTCGAGTTGAATTGGCTTTTTACTATATTTCTCTTTTTCTTTAAAACACTTTTAACTAATTTTAGGGACAATATAGTAATTTTACTATAACACAGTTCTCCAAAATGTACTATATATACAAACCTCAACACACAACATTATTTAACCGCACAAGAGAATTATTGAGCATTATTCTCTTCAACTTATTCTCTCTATTTTGTTTTCCAAAAACTATTCAAGTAAACTTTTTTTCATTGAGTTAATTTTTCAAACATTTGTGGTTATGTTTGATAAATTAACAAGCCTACTACAATATTTGTGATATTGTTCTTTAAGCTGATTGCTCTAGGGTTTCTAGTTTATTTCAATTTATCTAATATAATTATTAAATAATCTAATTAGGGTTATTCATGATTGAATCTTCTCTAGCACATACATTTACACTTGTGTTATTGTGCTAACTTTCCAGATGCCAACCGCATGGGTTAGATTACTTGTGTGACTCAAGTTGTTGAAACATTGGTATGGATTTGAGCACCATTCTAGTAGAGACTATGATGAAAGTAACAGTTTATAGGTAGATTACTTGCGAGTTTTACCTTAGTAAGTAGTTTAAGTCCTAAACTTGTAATTGGACCTTATTTTTCCTAGTGGATAGTCATAGGTGGTTTTCCTCTTAGGTCATTGGTGTGATTAGGTTGTTTCCACCTAAAAATATCATGTGTCATCTTTATATTTCTGTATTATTTTATTTACATGTGATTGCATGCTTGGCTATCTACAAAATTTTTAATTTTTTCATCATTCCATTGACTATCTACTCACTCCCTCTAGCTAATTATGCTTGTAACTGAAAAAATAATCTTTAAATTGGTATCAGAGCCATCACTAGATTCACTTAGTATACCTAAGACCTTGTTATGGATCACTTGAGAGAAGGTTCATCTATAACCCATGCTCCTTACTTTGATACGTCTAATTGCCTATATTGGTAGGCTCATATGATAGCCTTTCTATGGTCTACAGGTGAGAGTGTCTATAACTTGTTGCTTTATGTTTGGGAACCACCTATAGTTACTAAAAATTATGTAGTTATTCCTAAGCCTAAGAATGAATAGACCAATCAAGATAAAACTGGTAATAACTAGAATAAAAAAGGTATTAATAATATTTTTAGTGTTGTATTTGCTGATGAGTTTCATCATATTTTTCATGTTGAAATTGTTAAACATGCTTGGGACATTTTAGAGGTTGCCCATGAGGGTAACTCACAAGTTAAACAAACAAAACTTTACATGCTTATTACTCAATTTGAGAATATTAGGATGAAAGAAGATGAAATTTTCTCTAAATTTTATACTAGATGGTATGAAATCTAAACCCATTAGACTTCAATGTTTTGAATGTATGGGTTTTGTTCACTTTGCAATTGATCGAACAAAGAAGAAGTACTAAACTAGAAGAGCTTTCAATGCTGCACTTGCTGACTTTGAAAGTGATAATGATAATTCAGTTGAATCAGAAAATTGTAGCACTAACTACCAGTCATTTACTCCAACTACTTATGGACATTCCAATAAGTCTAACATTAATTCAGTTGATGAGGAAAGTGATGCTAAATTTCTACTCAATAAAATTCAATGTCACTAGTATTGAAGAAGTATTCATAGATTGTGTAAGATGCAAAAAAAAATGTTACTTGTAGAAGTGATTATACTAAATGATAAACTAAAATCTTATGAAAGAAATTTCTTGATACTAGAAAAAGAAAAAACTTGATTCGTTTAAGCATATTAATGATTTGAATTTGAGTCTTGTAGGCTTAGAACAAGAAAAACAAAATTTGGCATAGGAACTTGAACAATCTAAGGAAGTTGTAAAAAAGCTAACCATTCGAGCTAAAAGCCTAAAACAATTCTAGATTATGGAAAACCTATTGGAGACAAGAGATGACTGGGCTATATAGATAGGGATTTTATGCCATCATCTTCAAAAATACCTAAGTTCGTAAGACCTTCCTCTAACCCTTTTTTTCTTCACATGTTACACATACAACTTCAATACCAAAAACCACATATGTAATGTCTTCTAACTCTATTCCTAATGTTACTCATTATACACAAAGAAAACTTTGTGTATAATGAGTAAGATTATACATAAACTATTATCATTATGATAGGAAAGATCATATTAGGTCAAAGAGTAGATTTTTGATGAATGCTCCTACATTTACTGATACTTTCTATACTTCAAATAGTATGGTTCATAATCATTATCCATATATGAATATTGCATCATATTCTAGGATGAATGTAAATTATAATAACATGATCAAAAAATTTACTAGAAAGCATTAAGTTCTTGGTTCAAAGAGGCATGTAAAATTCAACACGTAATTCTAGGACAAAGTACCATCATCATATCATGAAAAATGCATCTTCATTTAGGATGAATAAAAATATAAAGGTAAGTCCAAGAAGATACCAATGACAACTAGGTAGTTGATTTCCAATCCAAAGATATAAATAAACCAAAATTCAAGAAAGTTTGGGTTATGAAAAATTATCTATTTCTGATCACCTAACCATCATTTATTATTCGCCTAGATACTTTTGTTTGAGTACTTAGTTGATCATAGGTGAGAATCTTGATTTTTTTTTCATTTTTATTTTTACTTTTATTAATGCTTCTTTAGTTTAAAAAATAAAAAAAGAGGGAAGTAGACATGCTTTAACATTGACACGATCATTACATATTTCATTCATATTTATTTTGATTGGCTATACATCATACAAGTGGATATTTTGACTTGTGCATTTACATATTTTTCACATATGGTGATCAGTGTTGAGATGAATATACTCATACACTCACTGGACACATATGTATATCATGCTTGAAGTTTATAACTAATTTTTTGAGATTCTAGGGAATGAGCTAACCTTAATTGCAAAATTGTTTTTTAGATCTATCTTTTACCTTCTAAAATGAAACTATAGAGCGATACCTAGTTTTGAGAGTGTTACCTACTGTGATTTGTGAAGCTACCTCACAACTAATGTAAAAGTCATCATACTAAGTTTTTAGCTCGTGCATATTTTCTTTAAAATAATAATAATAATATTAAAGTAAAAATAAAAAGACAAAAGCTTTTGCATGCACAAAAATAATGAGCCATAAATGATTATAGAAAAATAAAATATATAGCTAATTCCTCACAAAAAATACAATAGGAGAATACAAAAAAGAAGTTATTTAAGCTCTCTTTTGGTAAGTAAAATTTTATTATATGCAAGTATGAATTCAACTACAATTTTTTATGATAGCTGATACTCTTTTTTAAAAATATTTTATAGCTAATCACAAATGGATTAATTGACACGCTATTGTATTTCAATATTTATCTCACTTTGAGCAACCGTTAATATGTCACCATATGTGTCAAAGAATATATTTGTATTTTATCATAATACTTATGCATACTACCGATAATTAAATTATGTTAAAGAATGATTTATATTCCAATATTTCAAATTGATTATTTGAGTGATGTTCATGTTTGAATAAATCTTCTACCTTTATTCAAAAAAAAAATTATTAGATTTTATAAATTTCTGTCTTTTTCTACTATATTTTAGGAGTTAAAGAACTTGGGAGGAGTTCATTCATAGCATACATCTTATTCTTCATCATATTGAAATTAAGTTTCAATGTTATATTGTTTATTTGTATGATAAAAAGGGGAGAAAAAATATAAACCTTATTCCTTATTAGAAAAATTAGAACTTTATTTGAAAATCTATAAAAAGGAAAACTAATTTAGGGGGAGAAAAATACTTTGAAAAATACTTTTTACAAATATTACACATAGTGGAATAATGTTTTTAATTTCTATCTAATTATTATTCACTTATAAATATTCTTTGCTTTTTTTTATTGGTATATACACTACAATAATGAACAATGAGTCTTACATGAAAAGTTGTTTGGGTGTTTATATTTATGTTTTTCAGTGTACACATGAGCTTTTAGATTCAAATAAAGATGGTTTCACTATATCATAGGATAGTTTCACTATGTAAAACTTTTATTTTTTCTATGAGCGTTATGTAGTGAGAGAGAGGTTGTGTCACACGAATATGCCAAAGGAGGAAATTATAAGGTTTATGTAAGTGTTGGCAATATTCACGAACAAAAAAAAACAAATGTAATTTTAGTTTCTATGTGTGTCCCTCAAGAATATTTTCATACCGAAGAAACTATTGAGCTCCAGCAATCATAATTCAGGTATATCTCTATTCTTATATATGTTAAATTTTATATTAGACACTTATGAACATTTAAAAGGTCTTAATTGAGACTTGTCTAGATTGATTTACACAATTTAAAAAGTCTCAAATTAAGTTTTTCATTGATTGGTTAGATCGAGAATTGACTAGATTAATTGAACTAAGTACTCGATCAATCAAGCATATGTTAAATCAATCAAAGGGCTAGGGATTTGATTTTAAACCTACTTCTAACTCGAATTGAATTAGATTTTTACTATATTGTTCTTTTTAAAAAAAAACTCTTTTAATTGATTTTATAGACAACATAGTAATTTTAATTTGACCTAGTGCTTCAAAATATACAACATAATAAAACCTAAGCATACAACTTTATTTAACCATACAAGAGCATTATTGAGCATTATTCTCTTCATGTTATTCCCTTTCTTTTTTTCTAAACACTATTTAAGTATGCTTTTTTTTCATTGACATAATTTGTCAAACATTTTTTATTGTGTTTGATGAATTAACAAGCCTACAATATTTGTGATATTATGTGTTAAAGTGGTTATTCTAGGGTTGCTAGTAGATTTTGATTTATTTGATATATTTATTAAATCATCTACTTAGAATTATTCATTATTGAATCTACTATAGGACACACATTTGCACTTGTGTTTTTGTGCCAACCTTTCAAGTGTGAGTTGTATGGGTTCGATTTCTTATGTAACTTAAGTTGTCGGAATGTTGATTTGGATCCAAATACCTTTCTTGTAGAGAATATGATGAAAGTAATGGATTGTAAGTAGATTACTTAGGAGTGTTACCTTGGTAGGTAGTTGTGCATAGCCATGTAATTGGACTTTATTTTTCATAGTGAATAGTTAAGTTGGACTCATGGTTTTTCTCTTAGGACATTGGTGTGAACTATGTTAATTCCACCTAAAAATCCCATGTCTCATCTTTATATTTTTGCATTATTTTATTTACACCTAATTACATTATTGGTCATCTACAAAAATTATTATTATTATTATTTATAAATTTTTTTGTTATATTTATTTATTTATTATAATATTTAGTACTCTATTTTTATTTATTGCTAAGTATTCTCTTAGTTATAGTTTTATGATTATGTAAAAAGAAAATCTGAGCCACAACATATCCTTTTTTTGGTCGTAGTATGGGGCTCTCGGGTTGAAAATGGTAGTGAAGAAAAACTTATTATGTAATGGCATGAACTATTGTGCGTTACAGCCCCGTAGTGACTGAATGTTTAGGTTGGAAAATTTCAAAATCACGTCCTAGCATAAATAAACTTACATGAAATCCTACATTAAATGTTTTTACTAAAATGCCCAACCCTATGCATTTCAACCAATTTTCCCTCAAATTTTGTTTTCTTCTTTACCAAAATCCTCATTTTCTCTCCCTTGAAAACACACTAAATCCCATAAAAATCACATCCTTTTCCTACAATCCTTCCTATTTCTTCACAAAATTCTCATTCCTATTTGTTTTCTAGCCATTAATTGAGAGATTTTTCTTTTCTTCAAATCTCCATCAAATTTCTTCAAGGGTTCATCTTCTACAAGGGGTGTTCTTCAATCTTCATTTTCTTCACATCAACGAACATAAGTGAGTCAAAATTTTCTATAATAATTCTTGGATTTTTTTTACTTTTGTGAATTATTTCTAAGACTTTTGGATTAAAATAGTACCAAACACTAATTGGTCTAAGAGAGTGGATTTTTTTTTGGATTAATTTATAGTATTGTATTGTTGAGATTTTGAAATTTTTGGAAACCTTAAACTTTTAAGAACCTGAATCAATGGCTTCTAAATGAAATAGAAGTGAAAAAGGAAAGAAACTAGAAGTCCCTAGAGAATACAATAAAGCTAAGTTTTCTAGTATAGTGACAAAACTTAAGTTTGATAAAGCCGTTGAAATTAACAAGAACATATTGTAGAAAGGGGATTGGTATTTCAACTTAGACAGTTTTGTCATTTTGAGGGGATAATAGATGTAATAGTGGCACTTGGATGGAGATAGTTTGTTAAAAACCTGGAAGCCACTGTTAAGTCCATTGTTCGTGAATTTTATGCTAATGTTCTTAACACTATCAATAATAGGGTAAAAGGTATGGGGTGTACTAGTCCCATTTGGCCCATTAGATATAAATTCTTACTATGGTTTAATGGATGTGGGCCAGAGTGAGTACGAAAACTATTTGAAAAATGTGGACTGTACTAAGGTAATAGAAACGCTAGTTGTAAAGGGAGCTAAATAGGAATATTCTAATGGGAATCCCAAGGGTTTTGAAGCTAAACATTTAAGTGAGGTTTTGCATATTTGGAAATATTTGACTCATGCCCACTACACACTATAGCTCTATGAATAGAGAATGGGCTATATTACTATTTTCTATAGTATCCAAAATAACCTTGGATGTTGGAGCCGTAATTCACTAATGGATACAATTATTTACAAATAATCTATTTCTTTCTCTAACTTATTATTGTTTTGTGAGCTAAAGTGAGAGTAAGCTATCCAAAGGGTGAGGTGTTATTACAACTAAATGAATTATTGACTTAAACATAAATGAATAAACTCACATCGGGTACCAAAGGCACCCAAAAGGGAAAAATGGTAGCTTCTTCTTCAAATATATCTATGAAAGATTTAACTCATCTTTTAAAAGGAGAGATAACCTACTTGAAGAATTACATCCAGGACTATAATACCCAATATGATGAGTACACAAGTCGACAACATCATGTTCAGGGTGAATATAACCATAATATTTAGGAGATGCAAAGGTTACCTCTCTCTCATCTCATAGTTGATACTAGTTATTTGAGAAAACCAGATAATTTAGGATATGATTTTGTTTTTAGACCACCTAAGGACCCACATCACAATGACCAAGGGCAAGACAACATGGAGAATTAAGCTCTAACTTTACTTTGGAATATTTATTTATTTATTTTCATGTATTTCATTCTTAATGTATTTTATTTTTATGAACTTTTAGTTTAGTCTTTTTTATTTTATCTTATGTTATTTTACATTTAATGTAATTAGTTTTATTTTATTTCTTGTTTATGTGAACCCATGTTTATTTTATTTGAAAGTGTTAAACTTATAATCGTTTGTTAAGATGTGATGTATAAGAAGTATATAGTGTTTTGTCTAGATGATAAAACTAAATTAGATGGTGGATGCACCATGACTTACCACATCACTACTTGATCAAATTGAGCTAAATAAAATGGTTAAGTTTTCTTTTCTTTATCCTTCTCTTTAGTTTATATTTAATACATTAAGGATAATATAGATTATAGGTTGAGGGTGGAATAAAAGTTACACATAAATATAGACTTTTTAAATTTTTTGTAAACATATTTTACTTTTATTTGCATTTATTTAATTGTTTAGGGATATTTAGATTTATTTTTAATTATTTTTTAAAATGATCGTGCTTTTAGTTAATTTAAAGTGAATGATGTAGTCTTTGCACTATTTGATTGTATCTTAAACATGTTATGGAATATTGTGAAAATTAATTTTTTTATTCATAATTTTTGTTTCATGCTTAAATGTTGAGATTGAAATAAACTCAAAATTAGTGTTTAAGAATTAAATAGTGAAGACTATCTTATAAGAATATTTTGAGCCTATAAGCATTTTATTCCATGTGATAATATTTTTTCTACTTCTTTAACACTCTTCTTATTAATTCAAAGTTTTAGATAATATATAAATGTTATGAATTTTAATGTTTGATAGATAATCATATACTTATTTTTATTGCTTACATTAAAAGATTTGAGTAAAATTTAAAGTGCATGCTTATTTCATTCATAATTGACTTCTAAAAAGAGATATAAATGAGTTTCTCTAAAGCCAACATAAAAAGCCAAAAATTAGTCACTCACCAAATACATATATGTACATAGGTCCACTCTCTAAAGAAAGAAAGAATATATATGAATTAATAGTATTAAAAGAGAAAAAAAATTATATAACTAAATACTATGATCAAGAAGTTCTTCAAGTGGTAAGATGGTTATTATAAAAAAAAAAGGAAATAAATCACCTTTAAAGTCGATGCATTTTCATTCATCTTAGGGCATATACTTAAAAATTTTGCTTGATAATTTTAATTGATGCATAGGAATAGTATTGTGATTTCTTCATAAATCCTAGCATATGATTCCTTTAATGAGATCAATGTTATGCACTTTTGAGCCTTTCTTGTTTATTCATATTCCAACCCATTAGTTCATTTCTTAACATAACTTTTATTCTCATATATCTTTGTTGAGTGCTTGAACCCATAGGATGAATGTTATATTGAGAGTATGGCTTATAAGTATTAGAGTCAAAACAAATTCAGATTCCTCACACAAAGATTGAGTAAGTCAAAGTTGATATATTTTTGTTATGAAACATGAATTTATGATTTCCAACTGTTTTAAACAATAAACTATAATCTTTTAGGTTATTGATCTAACTTATGCTTGAGGAATTTTTGTTAATTTTTACTTTGTAGATATCATCATTGAAAGTCCTCACGTGACTTAAATTTTTCCATTAGGGCAACCTAAGGTTTTAAAGGCTTGTTTCATACGCTAAATATAATCGTGTCAACCTATGAAAATGATTTAGATGAATTTAATTTAGTTTTTTTTATCACTTTTCTTGCAAGAGGCTAGTAAAAATCTAATTAAAGGTTGTGATGAGTACTTGAAAAGTACTAATATTTTGTGATTTTATTGCACTCAAATGTTAATAAATAGGTTTGATTATGCATATTTATATCATCATTATTGCAAATCTATATGTTTGGAATCATATGCATTTTCTATAGTATTTTAGGTATTTTCATCTTCAAATGAATAAATTGATCAACACATAAAGAATAATACCTGAAGCACTCATTTACACCTTAGAAATTTAAAAGAATAATGCATTTAAGCCTTACATATAAAACTAACAAGGATGTTAGGGGTGAAAACAAGAGTTGAAGTGCACCATTTTGTGCTACAGTGAAGAATATAGTAGGCATCGATGCATTCATCACTGCATGAATTCATTGGCATGATATTGTTTCTATGTCGTAGCATGGAAAATTTGGGTCACGATGCACATTTAATTTTCACACCCATAGTCCTCATTTTTAAGCCTCATCTTTATATAAAACATTATGTCATTAGGTTTAGTGTGTATAACCATTAGGTTATAGGTTTTATATTTTTTTGCCATTAGCTTCTCTATTTTATTTTATGTTTTAGGTTTAGTTTTTATACACAATTTAGATTAGGTGACAGAAAATAGGAGGTAGTAAGAGGGAGATTTTTTAGATCAAGTGATTCAAAAAGGTTGTTGTAATCTAAGGAATATTGTGAAGATCAAGGTCTCAATTGTAGAAAAGAGTATATCCATTTATTTACTTTTAGGTATTAAAATCTGACTTGTATTCTTATTTCTTTTCTGCAAATAATATTGTATTTTTGTAATTTGTTGAAAATAATTTACTGATCATTTATTATTTTGAGCATAACTTGCTATGATCATGCGATTTTAGTTTTGTTGATATGTTTATATAGATGATTTAGGCAATATTATTAATCATTATTAAATACCGATTATTTTCTATTTAATATTTTTACAAAGTTTATTATTGAGGAATATATAGACGATATATTTTTCGTAATAGATTTAAAATATGAGAATTAGGTTTTTCAAATCTAATTTAGATAGCTTGAATGAGAGTTTAAATTAGTAACCCAACCAAAGGTATCGAGTGAGATGGTTTTTAATTCCTTAGACAATAGATATAATTTAATTAAATTAACTAACGACCAAAGGTGTTAAGTGATTTAATTAACAATGAATAGTGATCAGTCCGTTATTATTTATAAAAAAAGAGAGAATCAATAATTTGGATTTATATTTTATTAACCTAATTAATTCTACCAAGCATAATCATTTAGCTAAATTTCTCCATTAATTTTTCATTGATTATTAATTGCATATTTGCAAGTAATTTGTTTGAGCCAATCTATCTTTTATCCTTATATTATTTTTTTCATTAGTTTAATCTTTTCAAAACCAAAATATTATGACCAAATGTTTAGGTTTATTTTGTTTTTATTTTTAAGAAATATATTGAATTATTTAAAATCACATAGTTCCTCCTTAGATTGACATTGAGAGTATACTTATTGTTTATTACAAGTTATTCATGCACTTGCAAGCTTATTATTATTTCAAGTTTTTGTGTATCAAGGTGTTAAATGTCCTGGGCTAGCTCAACTCATCTTAAATGAGTTGTAGCTCAACTCAAATTATCTAATATATAAATTAATTAAGCTAAGTATAGCTTATTTATACGTGAGTTGAGTTGAGTAGCTCATTTAAATGTTTACTAAAATAGAGTATGAACAATCTCAAGTAAAATGAGAATAACTTCTATGTATAACTTAAAATCATACACTGTAAAATTCCTTAGAAACTTGACATATAGAGTTTTCTAATGGTATATAGAATTAATAAAATATTTTTAATTAGTATTAATTATATTTCAAAAATGAGTCAATTATTTTTAGTAGAATCTAAATAACTTTTAGTAAAATTAGCATAAATTTATATTGAAAACTCGAAATCAAAGAAAGTAAAATTTATAAGAAACTAGACATATAGAAATTTTAATGATATTTTGTTAGTTTGTATAGTTTATATTTTTAAAATGAATCAAAAGTGTTCTTTCGATTCAAAATAATCATTAGTAAAATGAGTGTAACTTTTTATAGAAAACTTAAAATCACAAACCGTAAAATTTACTAGAAACTAGTATCTAAACATTTATAATAGTATATAAAATAATTCATAAAATTTTATGAGTTAATATAATTTATATTTTAAAAACATTTAGTTACGTTTTATGCCACAACGTATGGAGATATTTTGCTACTATAACAAAGGGTTTAAGTCGGTTTTTAACCGACTTAAACTAGGTTTTAAGTTGGTTTGATAAACCAACATAAAATGTGTTGACTTAAAATTTTAAATTAGTTCAACTCTAGAACTGATTTAAAATTTTAATTCAGTTCTACCATAAAACTGACTTAAAATTATAAGTGGGTCCTAAATTTTTAATAGGTCTTACGTGTCAACCAACTTTAGATTTTAAGAAGTCCTATATGTCAACCTACTTAAAATTTTAAGTCGGTCTTATATATCAACCGGCTGAAAAATTTAAATGGGTTCTAACGTAGAATCAACTTAAAATGATATAACCCCAACATATTTTTGGTTGTTTTTTGCTAGCCTCGTACATATATTAAATCACATAGTAGCAAAAAAATAGCCAAAATATATATAAAAGGGTTTTAAAAACCTTTTACTCATTTAAAAACTGTACATTATTGCAGCATGTGTTCTGCCCATTATTCTCATAAATCTTCAAAAATTTGTATATTGTAGCTCGTTTTACTCTAAACAAAGAAATACATGTGTTTAAATTCAAAATAATAATTTAACATCATGAATTCATTGAAAAATGACTTATATATTAAAAAAATAGTATAATATATATTTAAAAAGTATACATGCAATATGTACCTCATTCTTCTCATGGCTTCGAATAAAGAGGCTTAAAAAATCGATATAGGTATATGAAATATTGAATCTAAGATCTTTAAGGTTAACAAGTTTAAAGTATGATTATGAAACAAGTAAGCATATCAAATAGCACCTAACAAGTATTATGATCTCAGAAACATAAATGAACAAAACAATTATTTCATAATTATTCTGAATGTTGAACATATTAACCAAAGAACTACATACTTAAATTCAAATTATTATTTAACATCATAAATTCATTAAAAATAACTTATACGTTAATATAATATATTAGTTAAAGAGATTAACACATCTTTAATTAACATGTTGATATTTGAAATAATCTTGCTCATAAATTTCATAACAAAGTAACCACACATAACGTCATCTTCTTGTCGTGAAACCTACCAAAAAGAAGTATACATATTTATCAATTTGAACATCTTTATTATTCAATAATATAATTCATTAAATTAATAATTATTATTATTTATGTTCACTTGCACATACCATAACTTTATGCCTTTACTCTTATTCCATATCTTCCATGTCTTATCAAAGTTTAAAAGAGCAAGTATTTTAATCTTTATTCAATATTACAAGGAATAATATAAGAAAAATAGCTAGTTATAAATCTAACATTTCAACAACTATTTTTGTGTCTTTATTCAATTCTATGAAAGCTAAGTCACAATACCATGCATGATTACCATATAGATCAAGGATTACTAATACCCAATAATCTTGACCTTGTTCAAACTTTAGTGGTAAAAGGATTATCAACTTTCGATTTTTTTGAAGTGTTAATGCTCTATCACATAATTATTTTGCTAAAATGCTAGCATTTTACTCTTGATATTGATTCATAAAATATGAATCATAAGACATCACTAAATGTGATCGATGATTAGCTTGAAGTCGATAATAACATGCTCTATATAAAATATATATATATAATTACTTGATTTTATAAAGATTCTCTATATAACTGAAAGTTATTTCTTGATTAAAAATTCACCTTGTCTATACTTGAATTATACTTAAATTGATCATTTGAAACTCAAATAATTACAATATACACTCTATCAATATGTAAGATTATCCAATGTCTATTACAGGTTTGTTTGAGGCATTAAAACAATACATCCATCACTCATACTATTTTTGTTCACAACAACCGTCATCAAGAAGTCAAGATTTTTACTAACGCTTATAACATACTCATAATTATAGTTGTTTTCATTGCTTCTTCTTGAATGACTTGGTGTGTGATGATTGCCCACTAGATACAAATTTGTCCTAACATATTTCCTTTACATCTCTTAAATTTGCGGCACTTACCAACTTCAATATAATAGCCTAAAAATATAATCATATTAGTAATAATAAAAATTGAATAATAAAATAAAAGTAGTATATAATTTTTATTTTAACTAAAAAATAAATTGTATCATGTCAAAATTTAGCTCAACTTGATTGGAAGGCCAAGCCACATATTGTCCAATTGCTTCTTGGATTGTGGTAGAATCAAAGGCACTAGTAGTGGATAATGATGAAATAATGATTGATCAATTATTATTTTCCAATGATTTGGAAAATATTGATTGTGAATCATTCGATCATTGCCAAGTG
The DNA here is from genome assembly GCA_037013495.1 of Hippophae tibetana. NCBI lineage: Eukaryota > Viridiplantae > Streptophyta > Magnoliopsida > Rosales > Elaeagnaceae > Hippophae > Hippophae tibetana. Next base: position 16,461,885 of record CM072803.1, read on the forward strand.
TTATATCATTCTAATAGCAACATAATTAGTAAATGATGGATCTTTCAACAGAAATTTTCTATTCTCTAAAAAATCAAGTTTTATATACAATAAACAAAATGTATAATAAAAAATTGTATTATAAGCTTTAAATCTTACCATGAAAGATTCATCAAATGGAGGAAGACTTCCATGTGGGGTAGATATTGGAAGAACATTCTTATTAAAATAATATTATGAATGATAGATGGAATGCACATATTGCATTTGAGACATTGAACTACTGTGTGATTGCATGGGCATTCCTGGCGTATATGTGGGTTTTTGTTGTTGAGCTTTTTGATGCCTCTAACTACTTTAAGGTCACTCATCGTACCAACAAGACTTCGATTATACCGAATAAGTTTAACTGACAAACTTGTAGAGTACTAAACTCTTCATGACTCAAGATAGTAATTCTACCAAGAATGATCCCTGACCGTTCCGCTCTGATACCAATTGTTGAGTAAAATTTAGAATACATAACTCTAAATTTACTAATATTGGACCAAAATAAGTAAACAAAATATTTGTATTATACCCATAATAAAAGCATATAACACTTTTTAAAGATTACTCACAATTTGAAAAGAAATACAAATACTCAAAAAGAAAGCTCACAACTCATACTCAAACTAAGAATACAAAGATATATTTTTTTTTTAAAGAATACCTAACCTAAATGTAAAGAAGACTATTTATAGTCATAATCATGTAATCTACCCCACACAAATATAAAATTAAGAAATAATTCTAACCATATATTATTAGTGGATTATTCATACTTTTCTTAAAAAATCTTCTTTTTATATCCTTCTAAAATTTGTTCTTAAATTTTTTTTAACATTTATTGAGAAATTTCTATTATATTGGGCTTAGATAAAATGAGCTTTTATTTTCCTTAGGTTTTGTAATAAGTTAAGATTGATATTCAGCAACTAGAATTCAAAAATATGTTATTTTTATTATTATAAATTTTAGGTATATTAATTTTGTAATTTTTACTATATCTTTTATTTGACATGCACAATAATTTAGATAAATTCTCCGTGATTTCATTTTCAACTACGTGGATTCCTAGAGATTATAATAATTTAATTAAGTGAGCTTTTTAGGGTCATTTTGAAGGCAAAGTTGAAAGTCTCACTTGCGCTCTATTTTTTCAGCCCTTGTAAATACTTCTCAACAGGACTGATGCAGTGCATTTTTTATTAGAAAAAAAAAATTATTCGATTCCCATCCTAAATAATGTTTTTTTTTAAATTGTATTATTAAATATTCTTTGGATTCACATAATAAATATATAAAAAATCAATAAAAATAACTATCTTCAAATTTATAATTCTAAAGATAACATTCTTTACTCGAAACTCATATATTTTCCTATTAAAAAAATCAATTTATCATTATATATTAAAATTCGTCTAATTAAAAGTTATTTAATTTGAATTATAATCATTTAAATTCGTTTAATATTAAATACTATTTAATATTAATTAAATATTATTTTTATATTATCAATTTTATGATTATTAATTTATGTATTTTTTAAAAAGAAAAATCCCATTTTCTCAAGTTGTAATAAAATCTCAACTCACCTGATCACATTATTAATAAATTTAAGCCTCCTTTTTATAAACCATTTATATATATATATATATATTCCCCTAAGATAACTTATTAAAAAGGTAAATATATTACGGCTCGTCGATAAGATATATATATATATATATATATAAGATAAGTAGCTTTAAGGAGAAAATTATCAAATATCAAACAAGTATAATATATTGGTGAGTTGTGCGGTGACAAATGCTCAGCAACTTTTTGGATGCATGACTACATCAAACAGTAATAGCACTTGTCAACAGAAATCTTTGCTTGGACAAAACGAAAATTTTAGAGAAAAGGACTTGTCTGATAAAACCAAACCAACAGCACTCTGGAGGGTGGAGACTATAATTGAACTTTCTACAGGATAAGATTGATAATTTGTTTGTACATTTTGTGGAACTAGTTTTCGACGTCGGTGATTCTAATTTAATAAATATGTAATATTATTAATTATTAAGTCATATTTAACTCTTTAAATATAAATTTTTAGGTTGAATTTATTACAACAAAATGTAAAACTGGATTTTTTTAAAATGATTTGGATGAATATTTTTAAAATAAATATTTAATTTATTAATAATACAATCTAAATACGATATAGATATAAGTTATTTAATTTGATATTGATATAACTTATATAACTTTATTTAATATATAACTCAAATATTAACATAAAAAAATGTATAAATTTATTTAATTAATATTTTATTATTATTATGGAAGAAGTTAAATCTTCCATAGGTCAACAAAGAGATAAATGAAATTAATAAATCTTTTTATAAGTATTTTTTTAAATTATGTATTATTTGATTAATATAATATAATATTAACATATAAATTATTAATTTAAATATAAATGAATTAATGGAATTTGTTTAAATGATGTATGACATTACTATTTCTTTAAATATATATGTCCGATATGTTTTTAAATGTGGTGAATTAAAATGCACACGGGATTTTTTCTTTCCTGTTTACTTTTCCTCGAAACGTGATAGCTGAAAACTGCAACTAGATAGATATTGACGTTAGGAACGGGAATTAAATTACAAGTAATGATTTCATTACATTTGTTTAGTTACAAAAGGAACATTGCTGTATGACCATTCATTTTCCACCCGAAATTGTGTCGTTAATTATTTTTAAAGTATATTTTTTATTATTGAAATTGATTTTTTACTAATTTTTTTATTTAAAAGAAATTAAGTTAGTTTAAAATTTACATTAAATCTTTACCATATAAATATAAAGAATACTATTTATATAAAGAATACTATTTATAGTTATTAATATGTTATGTCTTACCGATCAATAAATTTTCCTAACTTAACGAGAGATGTTTGTGTCAATTATTATTGTACATTAATAATAAATTCTCGATATTTAGGTCTTAAATTATAAATAATTATTCTCTTTATCTTGATGTTTTCAATAAAAAATTTTAGATCTAATTCTAAAATTTTACGACATATTAACTACACCTTTTGAAAGTATTGAAAAATCGTCATGTTCTATCCAAAATCTATACATGCAAAGTTTATTTTTCAACTCAACGAGAGATAATTGTATCAATTATCATTTTACATCAGTAACGAATTCTCGATATTCAGGTTTTAAATTATGAATAATTATTATCTTTGTTTTTGATTTTTTAATAAAAAATTTTAGATTTAATTTTAAAATTTTATGACATATCCACTTCACCTTATCGAAAAATCTTCGTGTCCTATCCACAATCCATACATGCACAGTTTTTTTCCTCTTTACTTTTCCTCGAAACGTGATAGCTGATAAATGCAACTAGAAATTGACGTGAGGAACGGGAATTAAATTACAAGTAATGATTTCGTTACATTTGTTTAGTTACAAAAGGAACATTGATGTATGGCCATTCAATTTTCCACCCGAAATTGTTTTAGGGTATGGTTGATTATTTTTAAAGTATATTTTTTATTATTGAGATTAATTTTTTATTTTATTTTTTTGTTTCATATTATCATATACTTTAAAAATAATAAATAATTTTTAATTATTTGCTCATTTTTCTAACCTTATTAATGAGAAGAAAAACAATCAATAAAAAACATACAAATATGGCCGTACATAGGATTTTTGTACACAAATGTTAGAAATTAAGTTATATTTATCTTGTAGGAGCTTGATTCCCACTTAAGGTACCTGTTTGGCTGGCTGATTAGAAAACAATTTTCAAAAGCTGTTTCCAAAATATAATTTAAAAATTATGACGTGCTTGGCTAATATTTTAAAAAAGTTATTAAAAAATAAAAAATAAAAATAGAAAACATGACTCTCATGTTGTCTGAGCAAATTATTTTTTTAACACTTATTTTCTCAGCAAACTTTTAATTATTTAATTTAAACTTTCTTTTCAATAATTTAAATATTTAAACTTTGAATGTATATTATATTAAAAAAGAAAAAGAAAAAAATTGCAAAAGGGTTACACATATTACATTAAAAAAATGGAAAAAGATTTAACCCACTGACCAAAAACTCAATCTAAACTTGAATTCTTCTTCTCTCCATATCTCTAAAATTATGAATTATTTATTTATTTATTTCAATCCCTTTCAAATTCCACATTGTAGTAAACGTACCCATAAAAGTTTATCAATTCAACTTTGAGCCTGAATTGGAAGTTTTAAATTATTGGTTGCAATTGCCAACAACACGGACTGATAATCAGACAACCACAAAGCAACTCATTGGTGTCTTAGTGGGTTGGAATTGTATATATGTTCTATTACATGATTGATTGTTCGACTATTAATGGATGGAAGTTTAAAATTGGATTAGACTGTTTAGTTGATTTGAATACAGAACCTGAGATGCATATAGTTATCGTTTCGAATCTCTAAGCCTCCTAAATATCTATTAAAAAAACCGTAAAGTATAAAAAGAAAAGTTAGATGTTGAAGATAAAATGTAGAGATAATTAGAAATTAAAAATAATAATACATATGGACACATTCACACGCAAGTATTTATAATCATATACAAATAATAAGTTATTTAAGAATAATGATTGTTATGCATACTAGGATTGTTAAAAATATCTATTTTTAATTATTAGTGATTGTTATGCATACTAGGATTGTTAAAAATATCTATTTTTAATTATTAGTTCGTTAGTAAGCTAACGAAAGTTAACAAAATGAGGTTTTGATTGTTTTTCAAGAAAATAACATAAATTAATGAAAGTAAATTATACAAGATTTATGAAAAATATGTGATTATGAGACCATTCTCATAATTATACTACCATTAATTAAACATATCATGAATGAAAATATGTTTTTTTAAGTTTTAAATCATTTTTATAATTTAAAACTATTCTTTAATTCTTAATTTTAGTTTTTGAAGTTTAATATGACTTCCTACCCTTTTCTTACCATGTAATTGATTAATGATAATATTGCTAATCAATCTAAATCCAAAATAACTTAATACTCTTACTAGATTTAATTTCTTCATTGCATTAAGATCTAAAAATGTGATAAATAAGCTAATCAATATTAAACCATTACTAACCTATAACATAGACATTGAACCATACGTGTAATAACAATCACATGGCACCACTTCGATTAAGAATATTAGTGATTACGTACTAACATCTTAAACTAGAAATAAACACATTCATACAATAAACTAGTCGATCACTCTAATTTAAACATGCATAGTTTTGACATTCAAATATAGAATTGAACATTTCAAGAATCAAGATTGAAATTAAGATTATCATTATATTAAATTAATTAAACCATAGTCTAGGGCTTGTAATTGTCCATAATCACATTATGAAATTTGCTAGATATGGATTCCATAAGAATCATCATTATATTCACATGGAAAACTATAAAGAAGTGAATTGAGAAAAGTTACGAAAATATCCAATCTTCTCTTCAAAATCTCCTCCAAAAGTTGCCCTTAATGTGCTTTTTGAACTTTATTTCTCCTTGTAGTAATTCTTGTATTTAGATTGTCCCTTATGTTGTTTATATAGTGTATTTTCAAGCTTAATCTGAGTTGGATTAGAATTTGATTGATCCAAGGATTAGGATTAAAAGTTGGTATTGAAAATTTTTAGATTTGAGTGTTGACTGGATGTCTTGATCAATCTAACCTTCATAATTTCCAACTCGAGAATACTCGATTGGATACTCGATTAATCGAACCTTGCTTGATTTTCTTGCCCTAACTCTTTGATCGATCTCATTCGAAGCTCTATCAATCGAGTACCCTAATTTTACTCTAATTACATATTTTTACCTATTTTTCTCATTTTGTCCCAAAACACTCGTAGAACATTAAATAAATACATAAAACATATAAGGAATAATAATTTATTGTAAATATGTAGGAATTGATGCACAAATATATGCATAAAATTACACTGGTCACATGGTCAAATAATTCAATACCAAAAGTACTGAATAAATTAATACAAATTGAAAACATTTTAAATAAAAAAAATTAAAAATAATCAAGGTTTGTGTTTTAGACGATGTCCTTAAAGCAGATTCATCACACATAGGTGTTTGAGAATTTATGGATATCTGTTGATGCATAAATTTTGTGTTTAATAGTAGCTCGTAAGTGCATGAATCACTTATAATAAGTGATAAATATACATCTAATGTCGGTATCAAGAGAAATTATGTGGTTTTAAATAATTCTTTAATTTTTTTAAAAATGAGTACGAAAATAAACATTATATCACAATGAGTTGGTTTTGAAAATCCTAATCTAATGAAAAAACAATTAAAAATAACTAAAGATGGATCTCACTCAAATAAATTGAAGGCAGATACATATTTAAAAATCAATAGATAATTAATGGAAATATTTAACTAGTTAACTATATTTGTCTAGAATTAATTAGGTTAATTAAGTAAAAATTCATATTATTGATTTTCTATAAAAATACCTTTGGAAGGTTCATTTTTCTTTCTTTATTAAACTAATTAATGCATTCGACGAGTCATTAACTAATTTGATTCAGTTATGTCTAATGTCTAAGGAAATAAAAAATCATTTAACTTAATACCTTTAGTCGAGTCACTAATATAAACTCCTATTTAAGTTGTCCAAATTAGATTTAGATGATGTGATTGAAACCTAATTCTCATATGTGCATAAAGAAATATTTTGCATTTATTAAATATAAAAATGGTCACGTAAACATGGTAACAAAACTAAATTTTTATTATAATAATCAGCCAAATATGCTTAAAATTATATATATGATCAATATATTAAAATCATCAAATTCAAGAAATACAAAAGAGTAACTTAAAAATAAATAAATAGAAATCAAATCTTAATACCAATAATAAATGGATTATATGTCCTCCTCCAAAGTTATAGCTTGGTATTCAAAGTAATTTTCAATTTCCAACAATATTTTATTCTTTCTTGATCTGGAAAAACTTCTTGATGTTGCCTCTTATTTTTTCTTTTCTTTTATAAGTTGTATATAAACTAAAAACTAAGACTAAGAACAAAGAAAGTAAATGATTCAAAAAATTCCAAAAAAAACTATGTCTCTACGTATTCTATATTAAACCTAACCTACAAAATTTTATTTATAGGCAATGGCTGTGAACAAAGGGCTCTGGGTAAAATTTAGCGTATGTACCATGGCACAACATATTCCTCACCATGGCATGGGGTTTGTTCAACTTCGCACAATTTCAACCCAAGAGGATCTCATTGTGGCATATGTTATTCCACGTTGTGGCATAAAAATTCAATGTACCCAGTATTTAATATCGAACAGTGTGCACTATAACACACTAATTTCTTCACCATGACATGCTTTGTTTGTCTTGAAAATTACCTTGTAAACCTTGCAAAATGGTTGATTTTTGATGTAAGGTTTTTATTCCTTGGAAAATTGATGGAAATATTTAACTAGGTTAATTAAATATAAATTAAGATTATTGATTTTTCCTTTTTGGCATAAAAAATACCTTTGGTTGTGTCATTAAATAATTTGATTAAATTATGCCTAATGTTTAAGAAAATAACAAACCATTTGATTTGATGACTTTGATGGGATTACCAATTTAAATTCATATTCAAGTTGTCCAAATTAGATCTTGATGATGTGTTTGAAACCTAATTCTCATATTTTAAATCTATTATGACTAATAAATTGTCAATAAATTAATTATAAATAAATGTTGTAAAGACTCTTGAATAAATAAATAATTTATATTTATTAAATATAAAAATATTCACCTATATAATCTACATAAACATGGAAACAAAACTAAATTTTCATTATAATAATAAGCTAGACATGCTTAAAATTAATTATATAATCAATAGATTAAAATAAGTAAATTTGAGAAGTACAAAAGAGTAATCTGAAAATGAATTAATACAAGTCATATCTCAATACAAATAATAAATGTATGATTTTTCTTGATCCAAAGTCTGTTGTTGATCTTCAAAGCAATCTTTAATTTCCAATAGTCTTTTATTATTTTTTGACCTAAAAAAATCACTAATGTTATCTCTTATTTCTTCTTGTATAATCTAAATTGTGTACAAATTAAAACCTAATACTAAGAACAAAGAAAGTTGATGGGTGAGAAAATTATAAAACTCTATATGTTTCTAAGTATTCCATGTTAAACCTAAACTAAAATGTTTTATTTATAGGCAAATGTTGGGTATAGTGGGATTGGGATAGAATTTAGTGTCGCATAACGCACCAACATATTCCTCACCATGACATAGGGTTCATTCAACTTTGCATAATTCCAACCTAAGAGGCTCTCGTTGCGACATATGTTACTCCACGTTGCGGCACACAAAACTTAATATGTGATACAAAATAACTTGTTAATCAAATTTTGTAAATCTATGAAAGATCACAAGTACATAAATTGCTTATTATAAAGGATATATATACTCTCAAGGTCAGTTTAAAGAGGAACTACATGGTTTTAAATAATTAAACAAATTTCTTAAAAAAAACCTAAATATCCTATCACAATATTTTAGTTTTTGAAAAGATTAAACTAATGACAAAAATAATAAAATAGTAGATAGATTTATCTCAAACAAATTCAAGGAAGATGTGAATTTAACAATCAATGGAGAATTAATGGAAAATTTAGCTACTTGACTATGCTTGTTAGAATTAATTAGGTCAATAAAGTATAAATCAGAAAATTATTCTCCTTTATATGTATAAATAATGCATTCAATCAGGTCAATATTCGTTATTAATCAAACCACTTAATGCCTTCAGTCAGGTGATGCTTGAGTTTTATATTTACAAAATAGCTCGCAATACATGAATCACTTTGTAAGAAATGTTAAGCATACTTCCAAGCTCGATGTAAAGAGGAACTACATGATTTTTAAATAATTCGGGAAATTTTTAAAAATGAATATTAAAACTAAACATTCTATCACAAAGTTTGGATTTTTAAAAGAACTAATCTAATGATATAAAATTTAAGATATATTCAACAAACATCAAGTAAATAACATTTACACTCAATTGAAAATTTATTAGGATAGATTAGTTAGTTAATCATGTTTGGTTAATATTAAGATGGTTATTAAAATATGAATTAAGATTATTGATTATCTCTTATAAATACGAATAGGAGATTAATTAGATTTACTATTTGTTATTGATTAAAATCACTTAACCATTAGTCGAGTTTATTAGTTAATTTTAATCAAAATATATCTTCTTAAAGAGATTAATAAACTATTTAATTAATGCTTTCTGTTGAGTCTAGCAATTTAAACTCTCATAAAAATGTCAAAGTTAGATTAATGATTTAAGAATCTAGAGACTAAATTTTAGATATTAAATCTATTACGAAATATATGTGGTTAATATATTTTCTAATTATAAATATTTTAAATAGAGTATGAATCTAAATAAGATTTAGATAATTACATCTAATATCCAAGAGTATTACTCTAAATCAAGTCCAAGTAATTAAATCCTAAATCTAACTCTCATGTTTATTACAAAAAATACTTCATCAATATAGTTTCTTTAACAAATTTCATTTAAATGTTGATGAAGAAATAAAACTTAATTCATTTTATAAAAAATGTTTACCGACTTTATTATTTTACAAGCATAACAATATTACTAATACCCTATAGTTGTTTTAGCCATATATGCTTAATTTAATAAATGATCTATAAATTAAATATGGTATTCAGAATGACACATAAAATTAATCTAAAAATAAAAGAATACATTTAAATTATATCTTAAGTGTATTCTTTAAAGTACAAAAATTCAATATTATTTCTATTATTTAGAAAGCCTCCAAATAGATTTTCCAACACTATTTATTGAATTAAAAGAAAGCTACTACATAAACTAATATATGTTAAGCTCTCTAAATTAAGAGAAGAACTTTGCAAAATTATAAAAACTAAGAAACTAAATAAAGAGATAAACTAAAAAGTTGAGGGATGATAGGGATGATTATAATGAAAGGGTGAAGGGCCCTTTATATAGGAAGGAAAATGCTTCAAAAAGGAGAGAAATATGGATCAAAAGGTTGGGTGATGTGGCATGAATTTCTTTTGTACCATGGCATAAGCTAGTCTATATAACTTTTTGAATCACAATCGAAGCCCTTGCACCACGGCACATAAAAACCTTCATCGCGGTATGCATGTTCCTACACTTCTAGAAACCCATTTTGTATTTCGCACCCTTACATTGGTTTAGAACATATGCAAGGCATATGTATGTTAGTATTTTATACTTTATAGTTGTAATAGAGTACTTCCAAGTGCTATTCTTAAAGTGTTGATTTGTTGAATGATTTTGAAGCCAAAAACACTTGAAAAACAACAAAATATACCTATGATTTTGAAACACTAAAATAAATTAAATTATCCTAAATCATTTTCGTAGATTTGTCCAAAAAGTTTATGTTTGCAAAGGTTAACTAGTTTTCAGTGCTATTTTCAATTTACCTTGCAATTACACTAAAAACTTGATGTTCCAAAATTAAGCGTACATATTTTCTATAATTTATAAAATAGCTCGTAAATGCATGAATAACTTATAGAAAATGACCAATATACTTTCAAGGTCAATTTAAAAAGGAATCATGTGGTTTTTAAATCATTCAAAAAATTCTTTAAAAACGAAATTAAATAACCAAAATATCTTGTCATGATAATTTTGGCTTGAGTTTCTAAACTAATAACATAAAAATATAAAGATAGATTTAATAGATATTTAAGCAATTAAAAATTTATCATGCAGTAGAAAATTTATAAGATATATTAGTTAGTTAATCATGCTTATTCAATATAGAAATATCTCAAAGTAGAGATAATTTTATTTGTTAACTAAACTTTAATTTTTCATCTTTTCTCAAGCTGGAAATTTAAATTTTAATTAAATTATGCTCATGTTCTAAGAAATCAACAAACCATTTAATTGTCAGCTTCGGTCTTGCCGACAATTTAAACTCTCATCATGGTGTCAAAGTTAGGTTAATGATTTAAGTATCTAGAGCTAATTTTTAGATTTTAAAACTATTATGAAGGATATGTGATCAATATATCTTAAATAATAATTCTTACATCAATATATCTTCAATAATAATTCTTACATCAATATATCTTCAATAATAATTCTTACATCAATATATCTTCAATAATAATTCTTATAAAAATCTTTGAAATAGAGTTTACTAAAAATCAAAATAATCAAATCCAAAATCAAAAGTTAACTTTAAATTAGATTCAAATAATTTAAAACTGGTAGTACTAGGGCCTATATCAATGTAGTAGTAGTTTTCATGAGACCTAGTCCCTCTAATCACACACTTACCTTTTGGATTAGCTATAATATAGTGATTATTGGTGAATTGTACACTGTAGTGTTTGTCACAAGTTTGACTAATGCTTATTAGGTTGCCTTTAAGTTCATTACAAAAAGTACACTATCCAACCTAGTTATGCCTTCAATATGAATTGTATCTTTACCAATAATCCTAGATTTATTGCCATCACCAAAAGTAATTGTTCCTTCATTATATTTTTCAAAAGTTTTGAAAAGAGAACGATCACTAGTCATGTGTCTAGCATAACCACTATCAAAATACCATGCAGTAGTAGATTTAGCTTTAATTGTAATATGAGCAACAAAATAATTTAAGTTAGATTTTTTAACATAACCTTTCCAAATTTTTTGAATCATGCACTTATTTATGGAAACATGTGTTTTGATTCTTGAATAGGATGAATGTAAATTATCAACATAGTTATAGGTGATCAAGAATCTACACCTAGGTTTATATGTCCCTTTTTACCATAATTATGGCATGTAGGAATAAATTTAAAAGTAGGTGCATTAGATGTGTATGCAGTATGTGAAGAGTATGGATCAGAAGGTTTTATAGATAGTGTTGTTTTTGAAGAAGATGGTACATAATGCTCATCTACATAACCTAATCCTATCTTGTCTCCAACAGGTTTTACATAGTTCAAAATCTTATTTAACCTTTCAGCTCCAATGGGTAGCCTTTTTACAACTTCTTTCGATTGTTCAAGTTCCTACACCAAATTCTATTTTTTATGTTTTAGATCTACAAGACTTGAATTCAGATTATTAATAGGTTCACAAAAATCTTTTTTTTTTCTTTTTCTAGCACTGAAGAATTTATTTCATAGGATTTTAGTTTTTAATTAAGTTTAGTTACTTCTATAAACAACCTATATTTTTCCTTTTTACACCATACTAAATCTATGAATAACTCATCAATACTAATGGCATTATATTTATTTAGTAAGAATTCATAGTCACTTTTTTCATTGTTTGAATCAACATCAGACTTACTAAAGGGTCCACTCGTTGTTGCAACAAATGCCAAAAATTTGGTGTCACTATTTTCTAATTTAATTGGAATGTCGTTATCACTTTCAAAGTTAGTAAGTTTAGTATTGAAAGATCTTCCAGTTTTGTTATTCTTGTTGGCATAATTAGCTGCAAAGTTACCATTGATAAGTGCTTAAAAGCACTAAATATCATGTTTTTATGCATGCTAAATAATTTAATATATTTATATTTTCTTAGTTTTACTATATTTTAAAACAAATATATCTTTTCGGAACCACTGATATGTTTTATTATTTTTAGGTATTTTAGCTTGAAAATGAGTTAATTAATCAACACACAAAGAATAGTACCCGAAAGCATTACATTACAACATTGATGGTTAAAAAGATAATATATGTAAAGGAATATACAAGAAAATAAGGGCTCCAATTTTATTAAAACAACATGGGCCATGACATGGATGTTTTATGTGCTACGGTGTGTGGCTAACAAACTAAAATCATATTTTCCAAAATTGAGGTAGGCTGCAACATGAAAATATTATATGACACATCACGTATGTATTGGATCGAGCTACAACTAGTGAGAACCTGTGTATGTTGTATGATATTAGTAATATTATTATGCATGTGAAATATTAAAATAGGTAAATATTTTTATAAAATAAATTAAGCTTTATTTCTTCATCAAGATTTAAACGAAGTTTGTAAAAGAAAAATATATTGATGAAATATTTTTCATAATAAAGAAGAGAGTTATATTTATGATTTAATTATCTAAATATGATTTAATGTCAACTCCTAGATTCTGGGTTTGATCATTTGAATCATTAGAGAATTTTATTTCAAATATTTTATAAGAATTATTATTGAAAGATATATTGATGACATATCCTTCATAATAATTTTAAAATTTGAAAATTAGTTTTTAGATACTTAAATTATAAATCTAATTTTGAAACCTTGAATGAAAGTCTAATTATAGGCCCGATCTTATGCAGTAATTAGATTGTTTGTTAATTCCTTATAAATAAATCAAAATTTAACAATTAATCAATTAGTGATCTCGACTTTAGGATATTAATTAGTTTGTTACTAACAAAATAATTTGATCCCTCGCTTAGGATATATTCTTATTAAAAGAAGGAGAATTAGTAATCTTAATTCATATCTTTACTATCCTAATTAATATTGAGCAAGCATAATTAACTAGTAAATATATCTCATAAATTCTCCATTGCCAAATAAATATTTATTTGTCTAAATTTTTATTGAGTCCATCTTTATTTTATGTCATTAATTTAGATCTTCAAACTAAAATAATTGTGATAGGATCTTTAGGTTATTATTTTTGTTTTTAAGAATTTGTTGAATTATTTAAAAACCACCTTATTCCACTTTAAACTGACCTTGAAAGTATACTTATCATTTTTCATAAATAATTAGTCCACTTGTATGCCAAAATTTGTACACCAAGGTTTGGCATCAAGTTTTTAGCGCCATTGCTAGGGAGGAATAGCGTTTCTTAAATTTTATTATCAGAATCCCAAAACATTTTTGTGTTGTAAATATCATCATTTTCATTTAAAATTTTAAAATATCTAGATTATTAATTAATTTTAGATATTTTAAATTTTAAATATTCTTTTATTTTATTAAAAATAAAAATAAAAAAATTCTAAACTTTCTCTTCATTTACTTTTAAATTAAAAATATAAAAAGAAAATAAAAATTATTTTATTTAGTAATAATAATAATTTAAGATCATAAAATATTTGAAAAATTTAAGATTTTATTCATTTAAAAAATAATAATTTTCTTTTTATTTAAAAAAATAGTTTTTTATTTATTTTAAATTTTAATTTAATTTAATTTTTCTTTTCTTTTATTTACTAATTCTTTAATTATATTGTTTCTATACTTCATGTTTAGTATTTTTATGTACTGAATTATTTCTTGTATAATTCATTTCTTTTACTAACTTATGTATAATGTGTATTTTTCTTTTTTCTTTTTATTTTTCTTTATTAATGTACAAAAGGTAAGAAATATTTTAGAAAGAAACTCGTACTTTTTATTAACATCTACAAGTTCAAATAATTTCAAGAGAAATGGACGTTAATTGGAGGAAAAATGACCAACCCTAAGTACAAATGGTATAAGTGATGCTGAATATGAAGAGAAAATGATGAAGGAGTATGCATTTCCTAGAATTGGTAATACTAGCTCCTACATACAACTTGGAGAGGCTGCAAGGAATTATGAGTTGAAAAATATTCACTATTCATTATTACCTTCATGTTATGGTGTCCCTAATGAAACCCTTTTACTTATTAGAGAATTTTATACTATTATGCAGACAATTACATTGTAGAGACTAGATGAACACCAACTTAGAATGAGGTGTTTTCCTTATACCATCAAGGATAAAGCTAAGTCTTGGTTCATGACTCTACAACTAGGTTCATTAACTACTTAGGATGAAATATACAGTAAATTTATAGGTAGATACTATTACCATCAAAAGACTATGGAGCTAAGGAGTTGGAATATTCCATATTCAAATTGAGTTTGGTCCTTACTAAAATAGGGGTTAGTATCTACAAGAAAGTTATAAAGATTCAGGCTGAGTTATTGATGAGCGAAAACCGGCATCGCCGATTCTTGCCAATACTTTGGTTTTAATATTTATAAAACTCTCGCAAGTGCACAAATCATTTCGAAGAAAATGATAAGTATACTCCCAAGGTCGATCTAAGGAAGGAATGTGTGTGGTTTTTAATTTATTATTAAAACTTTTAAAAACGAAATTAAATCCTAAACATCCTGTCACGATATTTTGGGGTTTTGTGTTTTTAATCTAATTACATAAAATTAAACATAGATTCAATAAACATTCATGCAAATTCTATCATTTATAATGGCGGAGTATTTATGGATATAATAACTAAGTTAATTATGCTTGCTAATATTATCTAGGTTATTAAATATATGAATTGATATTTATTGATTCTCCCTTTTTTGTATGAATACCACCTTTGGTGGGGTTAGATATTCTTTGTTAACTAAACAAATCAATTAGCACCTATGGGTGGGGTTGATAACTAATATGCTTAATTAAATTAATTCATTTTTCTAAGAGATTGAAAATGAACCATTTAAATGCCACCTTTGGTGGGGTTAGACAGTTTAAACTTTATTCAAGGTGTCCAAATTAAACCCAAGAATTTAGTTATCCGAGTACTAACTTTCAAGTTTTAAAACCATTACCGAAAACATGTTGTCAATACATTTTCAGATAATAATTCTTATAAAAACTTTTGAAATAGAGCTTCACTCTAACTACCGGGCGATTGTACCATCAAATAAAAGAGCACTACTCTAAATCGGACCGGATAACTAAACCTTAAAATCTAATTTTCAGGTTTAAGTTTGTAATGAAAAATAATATATTTCTCTCTAACATTCTTAATATAAAATCTTGAATAAAAACAAAATCAATTCATTTTAGAGATTTTCACCTATTTAATATTTCGCAAGCATAACAACGTTATTATTACATCATGTTTACTAAACAGCCAGCACAGTTAAATTTAATCATAGACAAATTAAATATAACATGTAAGAATAAAGCATAAAAAATAACTGTAAAGAAAATAAAATCCTTACAAAACTTCGACGCTATTCCCGTTGCTGGAAAATCTCCAAGCGGAATTTGCATTCCATTTATTGAATCAAAAAGCTAAAAAATTACATAAACATAACTAGTTCTTCCCAAAAAGGGAAGAACTCTAAAACTAAGAGAAATTAACTAAGAAAATCTAAAAACTAAGAAAACATAAGAAAAACTAAAAAAAAACTAAAAATCTAAGAAAAAAGAGAAAGAAAGAAGAGAGAAGTGTGTTTTGAAGGTGTTGAAGGTGTGCTTTGAAGTGAAGGGAAGGAGGGTATTTATAGGTGAGGATGGAGAGAAAAAGTAGAGAAAAAAATGTTAAAACGCGGATCGGTGATTGCTGACGTCATTTGATGACGTCAGCATGACGTGGGCTGGCTGCACGTGAAAAATGGGGCGAAATGGGCGTCGTCGCGCGCGCAGTTTTGCGCGGATGAACAGTAGCCGCGCGCGCGGTGGGTGCTGGCGGCGCGGCGGCGCGTTTTTCTCCTTTTTGACCCATTTTGTCCAATTTTTGCATATTTGTTGACTTTTCCTCATTTATTTATTAATATATTTGTGATGTATTGCTTCAAGTATTCCTCTTTGAGTCTTTAAGTTGCATTTTTAAGCCAAAATACCTGAAAAACAATAAAAATCCCGTGATTCCGAAAAAGACAAATTTATATAAATATATGATAAAACATATAAATATATATATTTTTAATCAATTAATGTGCATAAAATCATGGTTATTTTAGTGCTTTTTGAGCACTCATCAGTTATTACTGTTAGTAGAGGAGATCGACGACTCAGACATGGGTCATGCGTCTAAACGCCTAAGGAACTTTTAAAACATTTTTGGAGGTCAGGCTCTATATTAATGAATTTTAAAATCTTTGTAAGCTCGAATGATAAAAAAAATTATTTTTGCAAGAATGTATATGTGACGCTAGATCAATTTAGTTTATCTTTGAAAGGTAAAACTTGTAGGGTTCGGTTAACAAGATAAACCTTTGGCCTGACCCTAACAATTGATGTAACATGGTTTGTTCAGTATATGAACAGATAGAGCATTCTACCAGGGGAATAACACTCTACCTATTCTATGACAGAGGTGATCAACTCTATCTTTAGTGTCAAAGTGTTCTATCTGGTTCTTGATCAAGGTGATCAACTCATGACCTATAATGTTGGGGGATAATGATCTATATGGTTCGTGACCGAGGTGATCAACTCTCTTTTTATTGTAAGAGCACTCTACTTGGTTCCTGACCTAGGTGATCAACTCTATCTTAAGTGCTAGAGTTCTCTACCTGGTTTGTGAACTAGGTGATCAACTTATGACATGTAATATTGGGGGATAACATACTACCTAGTATGTGACCAAGGTAATCAACTATTTCTTAAGTGTCAGAGCACTCTACCTGGTTTGTGACCAAGATGATAAAATCTCTCTTAAGTGTCAAAGCACTCTACCTGGTTCTTAACTGAGATGATCACCTCATAACATGTAATATTAGGATAGAATGTTCTACCTAGTATATGAAAAAGGTGATCAACTCTCTCTTAGGTGTCAGAGTTGTCTGTCTGGTCTATGACGATAAATTATCTCTTAAGTATAAAAGCGCTCTACCTGGTCTGTGACTGATGTAATCAACTTTCTCTTAAGTGTCAAAGTGCTCTACCTAGTTCTTGATCAAGATGATGAACTCGTAACATGTAATGTTGGGGGAGAATCGTTGCTTGCAAAACAAAATCACCTTATATATAGTGGTTGTACATGAAAATGGTAAATCAAAGTACATTAGAAGTGATACTTCTTCAAATGTCGAGCGTTCCAACTCACACTATCCTATTTCGTAATAAGTAAGCCTATCATGATGTCATCTTGACTATTTGGTATAGGTCCTCTTAATTTGATTGCAACTTGCCAGCCATCCATTCCTTCTTGCTAGGGAAAACCCTTCTAAGAATCCAAGTACCTATGGAAAAAGTTTTGAAATGCACAACCTTGTTGTAATAATCTATTAGTCTTCTTTTTTTCTCGACTATCCTTCTCAAGGCTTCATTCCTTTTTTTTATTTTATGAGAATCAATTATATTATTCTACTTATGGCATTCTAGTCCTCAGCTAGGGCTAATCTTATAGTGGGCACTATAATCTCAGTTGGTATCACAACTTCAATCCCATGTACTAGCAAGAAAGGTGTCTCGTTAGTGATCCATTAGGGACTAGTCCTTATAGTCAACAATGCCCTAGGTAGCACCTCAAACTATCTTCCTTTACCACCCTCAAACCTTTTCTTCAGTAGAGTGACTATCAACTTATTAGAAGACTATGCCTAATCGTTGGTTTGTGGATAATATGGAGATGAATGGCACATCTTGATGTTGTACTTGATGGAAAACTCTTTGATGTTATGGCCCATAAACTATCTTTCATTATCAGTAACAAGCTCATTGAGTAGGCTGAAGTGAAAAATTATGGATTTCATAATAAACCAAATCATTTTATCTTTTTGTATCCTTCACAGAGGTTCTGCCTCAATCCACTTGGGAAAATAATTTATGGTGACTAATAAAAACTTCTTTTGGCCTCTTTCTTGGGGTAAAGGTCATAATATATCGAGCCTCCACTTGTAGAAGGGCTATAGGCTAACTACCCCTTATCATGGTGGTTGGTGATGCGTGTAACAATGGAGCGAATCTTTGAAACTTATTGCATACTTCGGTGTACCTTGTGTAATGTACTAGCATAGGGGGCTAGTAGTACCCATGTCTTATAATTTTCTAGTATAGCCTATTTCCACCTGAATAAGAGTTACACTCTCCCTCATGGGCTTCAACTATAATTATTTTAAACCCCTCTCTAACTATACATAAGAGCCTGCATCCAAATGCAGTTCTTCTGTATAATTTATTGTTTTTAGTCATGTATTGACCTACCTTAGCCTTAATTTCCTTTGTGATTTTCTAGCCCTGGAGTAGGTCTCCTATTTTTAGGAAGTCAAAGATTGTACTGAACCATAGGTTTGTGGTAGTATCCACAATCCTAACTATTTTTTCAACTTCCTCCAAACTAGCTTTTATCATGATTGTTACTAATACTACCTGAGTATGGTTAGCCTCATGCACGGAGGATAGTTTGGACAAAGTGTTAGCATGACCATTCTTATTCTTGGATATTTGTTTGATATCAAAGTTGGAAAATTTCAGACACTCATTTCTTAGTCTCTCCAGATATCTCTTCATCTTGCTATATTTAGTCTTAAATGTGCCTAAAGATTGGTTGACCACCAATCGTGAGTCACTATGCAAGGTGATGTTATTCACTTCGAGCTTCTTCATCATAAAAGCTCCAAATATAGCTACCTTATACTCTACGATATTATTAGTTGCTTGGAAGTCCAACCTAATAGCATACTTGAAACTGTTTTTATCATTATCAACTATAACTACACCTAACCCAATGCTATTAAAGTTATGCATGCCATC
This sequence comes from Hippophae tibetana, assembly GCA_037013495.1. Classification (NCBI taxonomy): domain Eukaryota; kingdom Viridiplantae; phylum Streptophyta; class Magnoliopsida; order Rosales; family Elaeagnaceae; genus Hippophae; species Hippophae tibetana. The sequence continues at coordinate 16,481,542 of CM072803.1, forward strand.
AAAAAATACCTACCAAACCAATCTCTCTCTTTGATTTGTGCCACATACTACCTCTTTTACCTCATCACTAGTAACCACTGGTGATTTACTGAATTCAATGAAAAACTTAGCCACCACTTGTCCTTTAATAGAGGTTCTTGACATATGCTTGATATCGTACTCTCCCAATCTTTGGAAATTTGTGCCAGTCTCTCTGTGACTTCTGGCCTTGTCAATACATTCTTAAGTGGATGAGAGGTAAGTACTACCATTTTGTGTGAACTGATGTAATGTCTAAGCATCCATGTTTTCAAATTCAAGGCGAAGGCCAACTTGTCGATCATTTTGTACCTACTTTGGGTGTCTATCAAGATTTTGGATAATGTAGTAGATGAGGTGTTGGACCTTGTTTCTTTTAGCTAGAAGTACGGCACAACAAGTTTGAAGGGGCAATGGGCAAATCAAATAAAGCATTTCTCCTAGGATAGGGGATGACTAGGACAAAATCTTTGCTCAAGTACTATTTAATTCCTTAAAAAACTTTGTCACAATCCTCATTCTAGAAAACTAACGTGTTCTTCCTCAACATTTTAACGAATGGAAAACACTTATCCATGCATTTGGAAATAAATATGTTCAGTGCCACTATTTTTCATTCAATTGTTGAATCCCCTTCAAACTAGTAGGAGGCTTCATGTTTACTAGGACTTATATCTTGTCTGGTTGGCCTCAATTCCCCAGGAAAATATAAGATACCTTAAGAATATTCCTAAAGTAACACCAAAAACACATTTTTTTAGTTCTAAGTCTTATACCATACCTTTGGATTACGAAAAGTATTTCCTCTAAGTCATTGACATGGTTTACTAGGGATGAGTACTTAAAAAACACTAAAATTATCATGATTTAATATACTTTAATTGATTAAATATATTTATATATGTATGATTTTATCATATTTTTATATAAAATTGTCTTTTCAGAATCATAGGTATTTTTATTATTTTTCAGGTATTTTTGTTCAAAAAATAATTTAAACACTCGAACAAAAATGCTAGAGTGAGTACATCATAAATATGTTGAGAAAAAAATGAGGAAAAGTAAAAAAAATGAAAAAATTAGAAAAAATGGGTCAAAACGATAAAAATGTTTAGTCTTGTTGTGCGTAACCAGCACACACTCGTGCCTAACCAACACACCTCACACACATGTCATGCCAAGTTCCACACATTCTAGTGCTCGTCTACCATAAATCTCGCCCCCCACACTTGTGCCAACCTGTCCAAATGTGTCCAAAATCAAAATTTGAGATATTTTCCCAATTTTTTGACCTTTTTCTCATCTAAAGACGGACCTTCTCCCACATTGTAAAAATCTTCCCTAAAAATCTCTTCTCTTTCTTTAGAAAGATTTCTTATTTTTTTTAGTTTTAAAGTTCTTCTCTTTTTTAGAAGAACTAGTTATGCTTTTGTAGGTTTCTAGTTTCTTGATTCAATAAAGATAAATGTAAATCCGTTTAGAGGTTTTCAAATGAAACTAGTTATAATTTTAAAATGAATTCTTTAGAATTATTTTTATGTTTTATTCTTATATGTTATATTTAATTTTTCTATGATTAAATTTAACATGGCTGGCTGTTTGTAAATCTGATATAATAATAACGTTGTTATGCTTGCGAAATATTAAATAGGTAAAAACTTTCTATAAAATAAATTGATTTTGTTTATATTCAAAATTTTATATTAAGAATGTTACAGAGAAATATATTATTTTTCATTACAAACTTAAATATGAAAATTAGATTTTAAGGTTTAATTATACGGTCTGATTTAGACTAGTGTCTTTTTTATTTGTTGATACAATCGTCTAGTAAGAATAAAGCTATATTTCAAAAGTTTATATAGGATTATCATTCGAAAATTTATTGGCAACATATTTTTAGTAATGGTTTTAAAACTTGAAAGTTAGTACTCGGATAATTAAATTCTTAAGTTTAATTTGGACATCTTGAATAAAGTTTAAAATGTCTAATTCCACCAAAGGTGTCATTTAAATGATTTATTTTCAATCTCTTAGAAAAAATAGAATCAATTTAATTAACTAAATTAATTATTGACCCTACTCATTAGTGTTAATTGATTTATTTAATTAACAAAAAATATTTAACCCCACCAAAGGTGGTATTTATATAAAAAAGAAAGAATCAATAAATATCAATTTATATCTTTAATAACCTAAATAATATGAGCAAGTACAATTAACTTAATTATTATATCCATATTTACTCCATTGTTATGAATGATAAAAATTTGCATAATTATTTATTAAATCTATATATATGTTTATCTTTTATGTTATTAGATTAGGAAACAGTTATGTTATTAGATTAGGAAACACAAAAAATCAAAATATTATGACAGGATGTTTAGGATTTAATTTCATTTTTAAGAGTTTGAATAATAAATTAAAAATCACATATATTCTTTCCTTAGATCGACTTTGAGAGTATATTTGTCATTTTCTATAAAATGATTAATGTATTTGCAAGATTTTTACAAATATAAAACCAAAGTATATGCAAAATCGGTATTGCTAATGTGATGCTGATTTTGTTCATCAAATTATTGGCACCATTACTAGAGAAATAATTATGTTTTTTAAATTATTTATCAAAAATTTAAAAATTTTATGTGATGTAAATATTGTGATTTTTATTTTTAGAATTTAATTTAAAAAAACTAACTAACTATGTAATAGCATGGAATCCTTTGTGCCACTAGTATTTCTTGGGAACATTGCTATGCTTAGGAGGATGATTTTTAAGGAGGCTTTACCCTACCACTATTTCCTCGGAGCATTCTTGGTTAATACTTATTATATTATTAACTTAACTTGTTTGTTTAGTATTTTTGTATTAAATACTATGTATATTTTCTCTAAATTTTTGTATAATTATTTTATTTTTCTTTTCCATTTTAATTGACAAGTGTTTTAAATTTACACTTTCAATGGTCTATGCATGGTAGGAGATCCTTAGTAAACCCTCTTACACCATACATAGATAATATTCATAAATTTAAACAATTGTACACAAGATTGGATTCTAACCATTGGCCTATTTTTAGAGAAAATCCATATTTTAGGGAAACCACCATGAAAGAGTTTAAATAGCCAGTAATTGACACAGAAAATGCCTCTATCCAGTTAGGTGAGGTTGCTTTGAAATATGAATAGAAAAATATTCATTTTTCTATACTTCCTTCATTTCTAGAGCTACCTAATGAAGATTCATTGTCTTTCATTAGGAACTTTTATTTAACAGTCCAGACTTTTCCCCTCACCCTAATTGAGGACCAACTAAGAATGAGGTGTTTTCCCTACATCTTAAAAGACAAGGCCAAAGCTTGGTTAATGTCATTCCTTTTAGGTTCTCTGATGAACTAGAAAGACGTTTACAACAAATTCATGGAAAAATTCTATTCCCACCAAAAACATCAAAGTTTAGAGAAAAGATTGCCACTTTCTTTCATATGAAAGGAAAATCATTCCATGATGCCTAGGATAGGTTCAAATTGTTCCTTAATCAATGCCCCTATCACAGCTTCCCCTTGTAGTTGCAGAACCAATTATTTTATGATAAACTTATGCATCAATGCCATCCATTTTCGACAATGTTGCCAGAGGATCTATTGGAGAGAAGATAATCTCAAAGACGTACAACCTATTTGAGATGTTAGGTGCGAATTCCAAACAGAAAATCTCATGAGTGAGAACAACTGGATTTAATGAATCGATTCCAACAATGAAGTTCAAAGAAAACTTATTCAATTGACCAAGAAAGTTGCCCTTCTTACTACGCAAACCAATACCAACAATGAACATTGTTTTTGGGAGCATATCAACAGAGACCAAGATTCAACCCTAATTCAAATACCTACAATTCTGGGTGGAGAAATCATCTCAACTTCCCCTAGAGGCAAAGCAACCCTACTTTCTCCCAAAGTTCAAATCAGCCAAGCCAGTAATTCCACCAGGCTATTCCAAGAAGCCTTCTTAGTAAACCAACCCTAGAGTACAACTTGAATGCTTTTATTCAACTATGCATAGATAACCAGTCTAAAACCAATCAATGGTTGAACTCTATGGAAGCTTCTATCAAAAAGGTGGAAATTCAAGTGGAACAGTTAACTAAGCATTTGCAAAAATAAAGTAAATACTAACTGAATGGTAAAATTGAATCAAATAAATTCAATAAAGAGGAGACATTGAGTTTGTCATTTTGAAATCTACAAGTAACGTCTTACTAGAAGACGATAAATTTTAGTCCTAAGAGTGAGGTCACCATTATTGTATTTTCCTTTCTTTTAGTTTGTTTTGTTTTTATTTTAAGAATGTGTGTAATAAAATTCCAATGAAATATAAGAAATTCATTTGTTTCAAAAATTGTGTCCATTCTTTAAATTTAGCATTACAAAGAAAAGCATTTAACATAGGTTCCCTGCGTTTTTTTCTTTAAGCCTATACATTTTGTCAAATGAGAAATATTTTTTAGAGAGTTCTACTATTTTTCAATCTAGGAGCTAGATATTGATATGCAAAAGCAGGAGGATCAATTTCAACTACAAGTAGCCATGATAGAGGCTGGAGATAGGCAGAAAATGATGAAGGACTATGCAACGCCAATCATTGCCAATATAACTTATGACATACAATTGTAAGAGACAAGGAACTATGAATTGAAAAAGATTCATTGTTCTTTGTTGCCTTCCTTTTATGGTATTCCTATTGAAGAACTTTTGCATTTCATTAGAGAATTATATGCTATTGTCTAAACATTTCCACTAGAGAGAATTGATAAAGATCAACTTAGGATGAGGTGTTTTCCTTACACCCTCAAGGATAAATCTTGGTCATGGTTCATTACTCTATATTCGGGTTATCTAAAGACTTAGGAGTCATTCTATGAAAATTTTATGGGTAGGTTCTATTCCTATCAAAAGACAGCTGATTTAAGGACAAAGATAGCAACATTTCCTCAAATGGATGAAGAGCCCTTTCATAAAGCTTGGGAAAGACTCAAAATTATTTTCATTAAATTTCTTCATCATAGCTTTCCATTACAGCTACAGAACCAATTATTTTATGATGGTTTGACACTACAGAGTCAAAGCATGGTTGATAATGCTACTGGAAGAGCTGTGAGAGAAAAGACCGCAAAGGAAATCTATAGTCTTTATGAACTATTGGGTTTTAATTCCAAACAAAGAAGTACTAGAAGAAGGAGAGAAGGATTCAATGAAGTTGGCTCTAATAATGAGATGACATTACAACTTACTGAATTAACTAAGCAAGTGCAACTTCTCACTACCCACCAAATGCCAAATCAAGATGTATATGAAGTGTGTTTTTCAATTGGGCATGATGCTCGTAATTTTTTCATATACTTGTAATTCTAGTGTGGATGCCATAGAGGAAGTCAATTCCTTTCAAAGGTATCATCCAAACACTTATAATCACCCTAACCATCATTGGACACCAAATAGTTACCATGCCTACACCTAATGTCAAACACTAAGGCCAAATAAAAACCACCTTACCCCACCATATCAATCTTTTAAGCCAACCTTATAAGATAGCTTGAATGCTTTTATTCAAGTTATTCATGACAATTAATTGATGAATAATCAAAGTTTGAGCACCATAGAGGCTTCGGTTAAAAGGAATGAAGCTAAAGTTGGCAACTAGCTGAACAAATGGAAAGACAAGAACCATGAAAGTTTCAAAATCAACCCAAACAAACGAAGGATGTAAGAACCCTTCAAAGTGGTAAGGTAGTCAATACTAGTTTACCTAAAATCTCTAAAGATCTACCTTGTAATTCAGGTAACAAAGAAAGTGAAATTATAGTCTCGCAAAAAGGAGAGAGAGGTGCTAAACTTGACAAACCTTTAGAAAAACTCATTGAGGGGTCATTTGAAATTCCCAAAATTCAAAATACAATAGAACCATACCAACTACAAGTACATTTTCTACACCATCTAAAAGAATCCAAACAAGATAAGCAATTTTATGATCTTTTTAATATGTTTTCTAAAGTAAATATAAATTTACCATTATTAGAAATGATCATTAGTGTGCTCTCATATGCGAAGTTTTTCAAAGAGATGTACACTAAGAAAAGAAGGTATGAACTTAATGAGCGAGTACTAGTATTAGAAATTTCTAGTGTTGTACTTCAGCACCAACTTCCCCCTAAGTTGAAAGATCCTAGAAGTTTTATCATAAACATAACTATGAAGGATAGGAAGGTTGCTAAAGCAATGCTTGATTTAGGTGCTAGTATAAACTTGATACCCTACTCTATATTCTTACAGCTCAATCTAGGAGATTTAAAACCCACAACTATGTCCCTTCAACTTATAGATAGATCTCTTAAGAATCCCAAGGGAATAGTTAAATATATGTTGGTAGAGGTAGACAAACTGATAATACTTGTTAACTTTGTGGTTCTGGATATGCAAGAAAATCCAGCCTAGATAGAGAGCACACAATACTACTTGGTAGACCATTTATGGAAACTACCAATACTATTATTGATGTCCAAGATGGAAATTTAACAATGACAGTCTTAGGAGAGATTGTCCATCGATGAATTATTCAATGTTGACCCTTTAAATAATCTTTTCCAAAACACCTTTTCTTGAACTAGAATAGAAGAAAAGCTTGAAACTATTCTTATATTTAAAGAGGAAAAAGAATATTTAGATGAGGAAACTAAGGAGTGCCTTGAACAACTAGATAATGATGAACTAATGACAAAATCTAGTACACTTTTAAATCTACCCATATCCCCATCTAGTAAAGAGGCCAATCCACTTGAACTTAAACTCAAAGACTTACCTAAGCACTTAAAATATGTGTTTTTAGGATAAGGAGAAACTTACCCAGCGATAATTTCTTCAACCTTAACCAAAACCCAAGAAAAAGAACTTATAAAAGTTCTTAAGAAGTTTAAGAAAGCCATAGGTTGTAGAATCATGGATATAAGAGGCATTATTCCTACCATGTGTATTCATAAGGTCAACTTGGAAGATGATGCTAAATCTATACGAGAGGCCCAAAGAAGACTAAACCCAAACATGCAAGAGATAGTTAAGAAAGAAATTCTTAAACTATTTGAAGAAGAAATTATCTACCCTATTACCAATGGTAAGTGAGTTAGTCTAGTGCATATGATACCTAAGAAATCTGTGATAAGAGTTGTTAAAAATGACAAAAGTGAATTAGTGCCCACTAAAATAATCACTAGATGGAGGATGTGTATAGATTTTAGGAAACTAAATTTATATACTAAAAAGGATCACTTACCTCTTCCATTCATTGATCAAATGTTGGAAAGATTAGATGGGCACGAATTTTACTATTTTCTAGATGGACTGTCCAAATATTTTCAAGTACCCATAGCACCAGAAGATCAGGAAAAGACCACATTTACATGTCCTTTTGGGACATTTGCTTTTCGAAGAATGTCATCTGGGTTATGCAATGCCCCTACCACATTCAAGAGATGTATAATGTCTATCTTCTCGAACATGGTGGAAAAATTCATTAAGATTTCCATAGAATATTTCTTTATCTTTGGAAACTCATTTGATGATTGCTTACATAAATTGACTTTTTAAAAAAAAGATGCATTGAATGCAATCTAACCCTTAGTTGGGAGAAAAGTCATTTTATGGTTCAACAAGGGATAGTGTAAAAACATATCATTTCAAACAAAGGTATTGAAATTGATAAGGCAAAAGTTGAACTGATTTCCAAACTACCTCTTGTACATCTGTTAAAGGGATAAGAAGCTTTTTAGGACATGTAAGATTTTACAAACCATTTATTAAAGATTTCTCTAAAATAAGTCATCCCTTATGTAACCTTTTATCAAAATATGTTTATTTTGATTTCAAAGATGACTTCCTTATTGCCTTTAATACCTTGAAAGAGAAACTAACATTTTCCCCTATTATTATGGCACCAAATTGGTTTTTATCTTTTGAAATAATGTGTGATGCTTCTAATTGTGCTATCGGGGCAGTCTTGGGATAAGGAGTGGATAAGTGTTTGCATGTCATCTATTATTCTAGAAAAACACTCAATGAAGCCCAAATGAATTATACCACCACTGAAAAGGAATTCTTAGCTATAGTGTTTTCTTTAGATAAATGCAAGTCTTATTTAGTAGGATCTAAAGTGATTGTTTATTCTAATCATGCTACTTTAAGATCCCTATTAAGTAAACCAAATGCCAAGGCAAGATTAATCAGGTGGGTCTTACTCTTATAACAATTTGACCTAGAAATCAAGGATAAAAAAGGTAGTGAAAAATTAGTAGCTGACCATTTGTCTAGGTTGATTTCTGACTTCAATTCTCTTAAAGGTGAAAGTAAAGAAGATATAGTTGAAACCTTTCCTCATGAATAATTATTTTCAATAGGTCCAAACCTATGGTATTTTGATATTGTAAACTATCTTGTCACTGGTGTTTTGAGACCTAACACTTCATATCAGGACAGGAAAAGGTTCTTTAAAACTATCAAGAAATAATTCTGGGATAACCCTTACTTATAAAAGATTGGTCAAGATCAAGTCATCCAGATATTTGTACCTAAAGAAGAACATAAGAGCATTCTTACCTTTTCTCATGAACTTCATCGTGGGGGCCATTTTGGTGGAAAAAATAAAACCCATAAGGTATTATCATTTGGATTCTTTTGGCCCACTCTTTTTAAAGATGCTCATATATTTTGTGCACAATGTGATACGTGTCAAAGAAGAGGAAACATAAGGAAAAGTGATGAAATTCCTTTGACATCTAATTTAGTTGTTGAAATCTTTGATGTATATGGGATTTACTTTATGGGTCCTTTTTCCCCCATCCAATGGTCTTCAATATATTTTGGTTGCTCTGGAGTATGTATCCAAATGGGTAGAACCTATCCCCATTAAAACCAATGATGCTAATATTGTTGTAAAATTCTTGAAGGATTCAATACTTAGCAGGTTTGGAATGCCTAGAGATATAATAAATGATAAAGGTAGCCATTTTTGTAACAAAAACTTTGATGGAGTATTGAAAAATTACAACATCACATATAAAGTAGCTACTTCATATTATCTTCAAACTTCCGATTTACTAGAAGTAAGTAATAGGAAAATCAATAGAATATTTGAACGCACTATGCATTCTTCAAGGAAGGACTGGGCATTTAATTTGAATGATGTCTTATGGGTATACCGCACAGATTACAAAACACCCAATAGGATGAGCCCTTATCAGTTAATCTTTAGAAAAGCGTGCCACCTTTCCATTGAACTCAAAAATAAGGCTTATTAGGCAATTCAAGAGTTAAACATGGACTTAGATAAAGCAGGAGAAAAATGGTTACTCCATCTTAATGAGTTGGAAGAAATTAGGAACGAAGCTTTTGAGAATTCCAAATTGTACAAAGAGCATACTAAGCGCTATCATGACAAGAGGCTAGTTCCTAAGACTCTTTACCCTAGAATGAAAGTTATTTTATTTAACTCTCGTTTGAGATTGTTTCTAGGAAAACTAAGATCAATATGGGATGGACCATTCAAAATAGTCCAAGTATTTGCACATGGAGTAATAGAACTATTGGATTTCAAGACACAAAAAACATTCAAAGTCAATGGAGATCATATGAAGCCTTATTTAGAAGGACAACACAGCACTGCCAAAATTGATTGCAATTGGTTAAGTAATCTTTAGCACCATAATGACGTGTCTTGCTAAAACATTAAACTAAATGCTAAATGAGAGGAAACCTATCATTGAAAGGTAATTTTATTTTAAGCAATTTAGTGTATTTTATCAATTTGTTTTCTTTTATAAGCATTTTGCTTATTTTATTGTATAAAATAATTGCTTGTTAAGATATGTTAGAGAGTACTTGTTTATATGATTCAAATCTAATGTTGGATGCAACTAGCGTTCTACATCAAAATTCTTAACACATTAAACAATTTGGTAACTTTTCTATCCCTTCTCTTTTTACAATTTGCATTGTTACATCGAGGATAATGTATATTTTAGGTTGGGGTGGTAGGGCTTAAAAGTTACATAAATTAGGAAAAAATTAAATTTTTATAAACAATGTGCCCTTATTTTGCTTCTTTAGTTGTGTATTTTCATATTAATTTTTTCCTTTAATTAATTTTTTTCTTTTATATATAAATGTTATTTTCTTAATTTGTGTATTTAGGTAAATTAGAGTAATGTTCAAATTTTTTTCACAAAAATAATCATGTCTTAAAAACTAAGTTTAAGTAATTATTAGGTCTTTTTGCATTATTAGATTAATTTCTAAAAATATATCATGAAGTAATATGATAATTAGTAAGTTTGTGTCATAACTAGTATTTTATGATAAAATGTTAAAATGAAACGAACCCAAAATCGATGTTTAGGAATCAAATAGTGGAGACTATCCTTGTGAGATATTATTTTAGCCTTAATTTCCTTTATTCTAAGTGAAATATTTTCTTTCTACTCAAAACAATTATTCTAATTTTTTAAAATTTTAGACAATCTCTATAGGTATTAACATTGAATGTATGAATTTTTTTCATCTTAATAGAGTGTTGTATATTTATTTTTAATTTTCTTAGATTAAATTATTTAAGTAGAAATTGATAGTATCTACCTTTATCTCATTCATGCATGACTTCTACTAAAAGAAGACATATTTGGGGTTACCTAAACCAAAATCAAACAGAAAAGCCACAATATTAACCACTCACCAAATTCCTAAAAAAATGTACAATTTGTACATAGGTTCACCCTCTAAAAAAATATGTTGAGAAATCTCTTAAAAAAATAAAGAGATAAAGAATATATAGTATAATATAAACACTATCACCTTTTTAGCCTTAAACAATTGTGAGAGTTGGTTAGTGATGACTCTAAGAAAGTATAGTCATTAGTTTACTTTTTTTACTTAATATATACTTGTTTTATTCAATAAATAGTATTTTAGGGTAAAAAATATATATTAAAATATAAACTTTTTAGTGAAAAGGGATGAAAATATATTTTTTGCAATTTTTTTGAAATTTTTAACGCATGACCAATCAGGAGTTGCCACGTGGCATGTCATACAAGCAAAGGAGTTGATTGGGCAAGCCAAATAGATCCCATACAAGCACGGAGAGCGAATCACTTTATGCCGCATGTGAGGAGGACGAAACGCATGCCACGTGTTAGCACAACGTTCAATCCAAGTTCAAAAATTAGTCAACGCGTTATGCCATGTGTCGCTATGACATTGCTCCGTATATTCCACCCGTGCACCATGCCACCCATTTCTGTGAATCAAGTCGTACCACATGTCACTGAATTAGCAAACGTTGACTCTGACCAGTCTCCCCTACCATATGTCGCTCCCTGATTAGTCTAGTGAATTTCTCCTACCACATGTCACACTGTGATTGGTTAGAACTGTCAATTTTTCTTATTTTGATCGTAGCCCTTGATCTGAAGCTGATCTGATGGTATAGATCGCACCTAAGATTTATTTTAATCCCCTAATCACTTCATAAACCCTAATTGGCCTCTATTAGCATAATTTTGGTCAATTTTTGGAGCTACAAAGAGAGAAAAATATAGAAAAATTCAATAGACACAATTTTGGTGGAGATTCAAGAGGAGATTAATACTACAATTCAAGAGATTGATTGTATTTCTTTTTCTACTCTTTTCTTTATCAATTTTATTTCTTTCTTTATGAAAAATATGAGATTTATGAACACAATTATATGTATTTAATTTATTAATCTAGGAATCTTATGCACCCAATTTTCATCATATGATGATCTAACATTTTACCCAAATTATAATTTTAATTTAATTATATTATTTAATCTTATTTATATGCTATTAATTGTTTGACCAACAATATATCTATAGAGGCAATTAAATAGATTTGAGAGAATTATTTAATTGTTTGTCTTTATTAAATAACACGCATAGTTTTTAGGCAGAGATGTACGATTCTTATGTATGTGATCCATAATTCATTAACTTAATGAGTATTATGCAATTTAATTGGAATGAGAGTGCGATTAAATTAATTAATATATGATGTAGTTTACTTGAGAGAGGAATACATGCTAGGTTAGATTCAATTGATCATATAATTAATTGATTATTATTTTGGGGAGATTTTAGCGATTCGTATGTTAAGAAAATTGAGGGATTAAATATTCCTAGATATTTTCTCATATATATTTTTAGTTACCAAATATCTGATCTAATTAATTATTGTTATTTAATTTTAGTTATTTTAAATTTGTTTCCTTAAAATATAAAAACACAAAAAATTGATATTTTCTCATATATCTTTTCACTTACCAAATCTAATTTAATTAATTATTGTTATTTATTTTTTAGTTATTTTAATTTTGCTTCCTTAAAATATAAAAACACAAAAAAAATTATATTTTTATGTTTTAAGAATTAGTTTTTAATAAAATAATCTCGGTGTGAATGATCTTTTCTTATCATTATATTACTTGTTGTGATACGTATACTTGTGTATTCATTGCATACACTTTGTGTGTGGCAATCAAGTTTTTGACACCGTTGTCGGGGATTATAAATATTAGAAATTAATAATTTATTTTTAATTTTTTTAATTTATTTTTCTTTACTTTAATTTTAATTTACTTGTATTCTTTTATTGACTTATTTATTTATTTTAGTTAAATTATTTTATTTATTTATTTAGTTTTTATTTAGACTTCTCCTTTAGTATTGTAGAAACATAGTGAGTTTATTGTATGAGCAGAGTTCGTGAAGGAGAAATATTGCCTTTAGATCTTGAAATTAAGCCTTTGAGATCAATTACAAAACAACAATACCCAAGAGAAAGAAATGTCTAATCCATTAGAAATAAACAATAATGAGTTAAACTTGAATAATCAAATGCGTTTGATAGATGATAAAGATAGAGCTATGAATGAATATGCAATACCTACGTTGTAAGGGTTGAATCCAAGTATTACAAGGCCAAACATTCAAGCTAATCAGTTTGAATTAAAGCCGGGATGTTTCAAATGCTACAAATAGTTGAAAAATTCAGCGAATTACCAACAACGGATCCTCATCTTCATCTCAAATTGTTTATTGAAGTTGTAGATTCATTTAAGTTCAATGGTGTGACCGATGAGGCATTTAGGCTTAGATTGTTTCCTTACTCTTTACAAGCTTAGGAATGACATTATTTCCTACCAACAAAGAATGTCAAGCTTAGGAATGACATTATTTCCTACCAACAACACGAAGGAGAATCTATATATGAAGCATGGGAAAGATTCAAGGAATTGTTAAGGAAGTGTCTTTATCGTGGTATTCCTTCTTAGATTCAAATGGAGACTTTTTATAATGGTCTAAATGCTCACACAAAAACTATTGTTGATGCATCTGCTACTAGAGCTTTGCTATCCAAATTATACAATCAAACTTATGATTTACTTAAGAAAATGGCTAGCAATAACTATCAATGACTAATGGACAGAATGACAGCCACAAGAAGAGTAGTCAGAGTGCATGAAGTAAATGATATCACAACACTTACAGCTCAAGTTTCATCTTTGGTTAATCTTTTGAAGGTTCAAAACTCTCCAGCAAGTATAAACAAGGTCCAAGATTCAAGAGTGGCATATGTGTTTTATGGAAGAGCTCATTTGTTTGATAATTGTCCAAATAATCCTGAATCTATATTCTATTTGGGTAATGTAAATCGAAACAATAATCCATACTAGAACACATATAACCCAGGATGGAGACAACATCTAAATTTCTCTTGGAGTAATAACAACAGTCAATGTGGTAATCAATTCAACCATCAATCATTTCCACCACATGTTTTTCAACAACCATAGTAATCACAAGCCCAAGAGAAGAAACCACATAATGAGGACAACACAAATGCTTTAATAGGAATGATGAAAGACTTCATCCAATCAATAAATACAAAAGTATCCATTCAAGAGGCTTCAATTCGAAATTTTAGAACCAAATGGGGAAAATCGTTCAGGCTATAAGTCAAAAGCCTCAAAGGTAGCCTTCCAAGTGATACAATTGTAAACCTAAGGAGAGAAGGTAAGGACCACTATAACACCAAAACTTGATAATTAGTAAAAATTTAGAACAAGAATATAAGACAGAAAAGGATGAGGAGAAACAAGAACCACGCCATCCGTTTCTACAAATCACGTCATACTACGTGTCACTGAATCAGCAAACGCTGACTCTTACCAGTCTCTTCTGCCATGCATCGCTCCCTATTAGCCCAGTGAATTTCCCTTACCACGCGTCACACTATGATTGGCTAGAATTGTTAAATTGGCTTATTTTGATCGTAACCCTTGATCTGAAGCTGATCTGATGGTACATATCACACCTAAGCTTTATTTTAAGCCCCTAATCACTCCATAAACCATAATTGGCCTCCATTAGCATAATTTTGGTCAGTTTTTAGAGCTACAAAGAGAGAAAAATATAGAAAAATTCAATAGAAGACACAATTTTGGTGGAGATTCAAGAGGAGATTAATACTACAATTCAAGAGATTGATTGTATTTCTTAGAACTCATTGAATTTATTTTTCCTACACTTCTAAAGGCATATATCTTGAAATTTATGTTTATTGAGTTTGATTAATGCATGAAAATAATATATATGATATCTTTATAATTTATACATTTGATTCCTTCTATGAGATTAAAGTTATGCACTATTTTGAGCCTTTCTTATTTTATAAGTATGCAGATTTATTAGTTCAATTCTAAACATAAATTATATTCGCATACGCCTTAGTATGAGTTCTTGAACCCATAGAATTCAATTAATTGAGAATATTGACCTATAAGGAGTATATTCGAAGCGAATTCAGATTGCTAACATTGAAATTGGGTGAAGTCAAAGCGAAATTTTTTTATTAAAATATGAAAATCATTTTCGACTAATTATTGTAGTAAATCATGAATGCTTAAGAAATTAGAATAATTTGTGGTTAAAGGTTTTAATTATAAAACTTAAATGACATTTTAAGCATGAAATTTTTTGTGTTTTATTTTACTTGTTCTATTTTTTTATTTTTTATTTTTTTTAAAGATTGTTTAATTTAGTTTAATGTTTGTGGGTATCATTACTGAAAACCCTGAGTAGATTAAACTCATCAACTAGGGCAACCTAGGGTTTTAAAGGCTTTTTGCATACGCTAAATGTAACCATGTCAATTCACGAAAGTGATTTAGGATATTTTAATTTTTAGCTTTTATTGCTTCTCTTACTAATGGACTAACAATAAGCTAATTGGTGGTTGTGATGAGTTCTTAAAAAATACTAAAATTATCATAATTTAATGTACTTTAATTGATTAAATTGATTTATATTTGTATGATTTTATCATATTTTATATAAATTTATATTTTCGGAATCACAGATATTTATATTATTTTTCATGTATTTTCACTTCAAAAATAATTTTTAAGACTCGAAGAAAAATACTAAAACCTATCACAAGGTTTAAAGTGTAGTATTCACTTATTATACAAATAAGTGAGAAAAAAATGAGAAAAATTCAAAAAAATGGAAAAGTGGAAAATGGACAAAACTACCCAGCTAGCGCTATACCGAGTCATGCACGCAGTAGCACCCATCTTGCCACAAATTCTACACACGCTAGCATCCGTCCTGCCGTAAATCACGCACGTGCTTGCACCCCCATACGCATACCAACCTGTCCAAACCCATCCAAGACAAATTATTGAGATATTTTCTCATTTTTTTAGTCTTTTGCTCACCTATAAAATGACCCTCTCCTCCAATCACAAAACACAAATTTCTCAGCTATTCTCTCTTTAGCTTTCTCTCTCTGAAAATCTTTTTTATTTTTATTTTTGTTTCTTTTTTTGTTTTAAAGTTCTTCTCTTTTTGAAAATAACTAGTTATGTTTTGTAAATTTCTAGTTTTTGATTCAATAAACATAAATGCAAATCCGTTTAGAGGTTAACCAGAAACAGAACAAGCATCAAAGTTCTATAAGGAATTTTTTGAGGTATAATTTTAAAATGAATTCTTTATAATTATTTTTATGTTTTATTCTTATATGTTATATTTAATTTATCTGTGATTAAATTTAACATGCCTGGATGTTTATAAATATGATATATTAATAATGTTGTTATGCTTACGAAATATTTAATAGGTAAAATATTTATATAAATAAATTGATTTTTATTTTATTCAAGATTTTATATTAAGATGTTAGCGACAAGTATATTATTCTTCATTACAAACTTAAATTTGAAAATTAGAATTAAAGGTTTAATTCTCCGATCTGATTTAGAGTAATGCCTTTTTTATTTGTTGGTACATTCGTGTGATAGTTAGAAAGAAACTCTATTTCAAAAGTTTTTATAAAAATTATTATTCGAAAATTTATTAACAATATATTTTCACCATAGTTTTAATTTGGACACTTTAAATAAATTTTAAAATGTCTAACCCTACTAAATGTGGCATTTAAATGGGTCATTTTTAATTTCTTAGAAAAATTGAATCAATTAAATTAACCAAATTAATTATCGACCTCACCCATAAGTGTTAATTGATTTTTTTTTAATTAACAAAAAATATATAACCCCACCAAAGGTGGTATTTATATAAATAAAGAGAGAATCAATAAATATTAATTAATATATTTAATAACCTAAATAATATGAACAAGTATAATTAACTTAATTATTATATCCATATATACTCCATTGTTATGAATGATAAAAATTTGTATAATTAATTATTGAATCCATATCTATGTTTATTTTTTTATTATTAGATTAGGAAATGCAAAAAAAAAATCCAAATATGGTGATAAGATGTTTAAGATTTAATATGGGATACATATCATAGTGTATGAGTGGGGTTCAAGAGTAAAAGAAAATACATTTAAAGCTTGAGTATGACCACACCATGGCTCAATCTAAATGTTGGCCTTCCAATACCAAAGGTTCTATGCGTAAGAAGACCTGTACTAGAGGTGTTGTTGCAAGCGCGGGTATAGACAAGTCCTCTTAGGATGACTTGCTTGATGGCTCGGGTTGTAGGTTTGATCGGGCTTTGAATCAATCTATATGTTCAAACAGAAACATCATCGGGTTACTTAAGGCAACCACTCCGCAACAAATAATTCACTAAATAGTAAACAAGTTATAACACTAATAGACAATAAAACCACTATTATCTCTATTATCCAGGACCTCCGTCCAAACTACTTATTGTTGCTCTTCACTTGCTACTTCCATAACAACTTGGTTCGACACACGAACCTGACTTTCTTCTAAAGCCAACACCATCTAATGTGGTGTGATCAGAAACCATAGATCAAGAACTAGAAGTGTAATAACTTATACTTTTAAGGGATACACAGTCCAACACTAATATCAAATAATGTATAGAAACACACACAATCAAATCACATATGCACACACCCAATGATTTGATTACTAAACTCATAAAAGGACCCACACTCAAGTGTAAGCTCTCCAAAACAATTTTGAAAATAGATATAATAATCATTGCAATTTTTGGTAGAGTTTTTCTAGGTAAAGCATGGGTAAAGAGAAGGGAAATGAATGGGTTATTTATAAGGCTCATAATGCACACCTTGCTAGCCACCTCACCAGGGGTGTTGGTGAGGTCGTTGGAATATTATAATCCATAAATTCCCTTACTTGAAACATTATAGAAGCCATAAGTGATAATGTCGACAAGTGAGTGTGACTCTCATCCTAGCATGCACACTACAAAAATGAACCTCAGGGTGTATATAAACATGTTTGCATACAAAGTGTATCTAACTATGTGTGTATGTGACTTACTGATATGCAATAACCAACCTTACACGGATGAAGACAAATATACTAAGTGAAAAGAAAACTGAGATTGTGTTTTGTACAGAGGAAGCCACCACACAAACGCAAGTACAAAAGGACTTACAATTTCCTCCTTTGGCTTTTCGTGTCAAAACACTGCATAACTAAATACAAAAACTCATCAAACATGAGATGATCGTGAAGAAGTTCTAAAGTTTGTTCACATGAACAACACAATGACATACACCAAAACCCAAAAGACACACATATTCCAAATGCATCCATCTTGAGTGCTCTATCCAACTTAATGAATCTACTCATCCAATCTTTGTCACTCTAAAACACGAAGGTCTCAACACCACTACACACAACATACTAGAAGCACGAAGACTTCATTATACACCTGTAAACTACACACATGAAACAAAGACAGACCCTATGAATGTATCATGCAGAAATAGAGTGTAGTCAAACCATATGGTATCATGTTACCCCTACACAGGTACATAACAATAGGTACAAACATAAGTAAACACGCATAACTCCCTTGTATGTATGCAAGTTCAATAACAATATATAGTGTAATAGTACACACATAGCCCATGCAACACATAACATAACAACAAACATATAGTTGTGCACAACAACTTCTCTAACTTTTTGACACTGAAAGCCAAAGGTATACCTCTATATGAGAAAGAGAAAAAGAGAGAATACATACAAATATTATATAATCCTAACTCTAATGAAACATTGTAGATAAGATTAAAGAAAATACTATAAGAAGTACCACAAGCAGTCATGTGAAAAAGACAAAGGATAACATTGAGATAAACAAAAAGTAAAAGCATACAATAGTCAACAAAGTGAATGCATAGACAACCTAAAAGAAGAGCATACAAAGGCATCTTAGTTTACCAAAACATATGTCATTCATTCCAATAACACATACTAGGCAAATAATAACATAAGATAAGCATACAATAACTCACTAAAATAGGGAAATAAAGGAGGACATGTGAAGTAAGGGATTGCAAGATATGTATGCAACAAGTCATACTAACATTCTTATTTATGCATAGTTCATATAAGTGATGCTAAAGATAAGGAAGTATCATATGAATAAGACATTAACAATGACTTATAAACAGGACAAGTAATAGAAAGAAAAAAAAACACAGAACTTCCCTTGATAGCATACACAAGACACAAATCTTTACCCCATAAAAGTATGGATGTAATACAATAAACATATCATGCATTCTACTCGTAAAAACTCCCCTAACACAGAAGCATCTACACAAAGTAGACAAAAATAAAAATAGAAAGACGAAGTAAATTAACCAAGTTCAATGAAATTGAGAGTCCTTAAAGAATAATCAATAATTAATGCAAATATCTATATATACATCAATGCATGATGCATTCAATTAAGGGTATGACCAAATATTTGGAGAAATTCATTATGTGTAATACGTTAAACACATTTAATCTATAAGTCATCCAGAAAAACATATGCGATACAAGAAAATACAAATATAGTTTTAAGTAAACCGAACTTCATAAGTCCACAAAAAGTCACTCTTTCCACTAATGTAAGTTCACACTCAGAATAAATTAATAGAACTTTGAAAGCTTGTAATGAAAGGCCAAGGTTTTGGTAGAAGAGAAGAAATATTTAAGCAGAGGCACACCATTAGTTGATCACAACTTACACCTCAAACAAAAAGCTCACAAAGAAAAGAAGTAAACAAAGGTTCTTTACCTTTTATTTCTTAAGAGTTAAACACTTACAAATTTCCTAAACATTGAACCCTTTTCATTTATGTCCTAGCATTTTTTTTTCTTTGTTCTTTTCTCTTTCTTTTCCTTTTTCTTCCTTTTTCCTTTATTTATTTTCTTTTTTCCTTGTTCTTTTATTTTCTTCTTCTTTAAACACAAGAGTAACATAAACAAACCCAAAGTAGATACGATCAATAAAACAAGAATGTACCTCAACATAAGGTGTGCTAGGTAAGTGGGATTTATCATTTGTGCTAAGTTAGAGGGTACAAAGAAATGAAGGGATAGCATAAAGGCTCAAAGGAGGAAGACTAAGGATATGAGAACAACAGTAGCAAGAAAATATCAAACGAATCATGGATGGCCTAAATATTTTTTCTATCCAAGCAACACTTGAATTTTTTCCTCAAGAGACACTAGAAATAGATTATATATTTTGTTAGATACATACAAATCTTTAAAGCTAGATATCTACGTAAACTTCTCAAAATAATCATAAACATTCACAAAGTTTTTGCACGTAATTAGAAAAATATTAGTTTTAAATTCAACACAAGAATTGATTTATACAAGAGCTCCAGGAATAAAGAAGTCAAAACAACCACATTTCCATTTAAGTTAAATGCATCACACCCATAAAAAAACTACGGTCACACAAATGGGTTCATTTAAATAGAAGACAACAAGACAAAGAATTGTTGACATTCTCAAGAAGAGAGATTAAGGAAAAAAAAAAGGAGAGCTAAAGAACCAAGAAATAAAATTTCTTAATTGATTTTTTTTAATAAAGAAAAGAATAAGGAAAAAACATAGACAAACAAAAAGACTACAAGTACAACAAAAAAGAGCAATTCAACCCCAAAAAGATCACTAAATGGAAATAGTGATCAAACATCATTCCTTTGTTTAAAGTATTTTTGAGGGGCAATTGATTCAAGAAATAGTCTTTGTGTCATATGAGCAGACATGTTATATGGTAATCAAGGCTTGCTTTGTTTATTGTTTCTTGAAAAACCTATCAAGTTACTCATATAAACTAGACTAGGCAGACTATTAGAGACATGTGTATTTCTTTCTATACTGTGTCTTAGGAGCATAATACATCATGCTTGAATATGCTCAAATGAGCCAAAAGCTACATTATGTCTTAGGAGATAAGGGCGAAAGAGGAGGAGATCTCCAAGTAATACCTCTCATATATATGAGGCATTACCTAGTAAGGTCGCCAATGGAGTTAGAGAATCTAGGTTCTTAACTCTATGGAGTAGTACATGGAAGAGAGGAAAAAGTAGTGAGGATGAGTAGAATTTTTTTCATTGAGTGGTCTTAAATGCCAAAGTTCAATGTAATGGTGACAAGTAGGAATGGCAATAAGTAAGTATAACAGACCAACACTATAGAGTGATAAGAAAAGCTAGCCTTAGGTAAGGATTTCATCATGCTAGAATAGACCGATTGAGAAGATGCAATTGACTTATATTTTGGGTCAATGGCAATAGAATTTAGCTCTGGATTTTGACTAGAAGCTTTAACAAACTTGGTAGAACAACCCTTAAATGTAGATTTTTTTTTCACCATAGCCAATACCTTGTTTATCCCATGATATCTTTCTATAACTGAGGATGTCATTTAGAATATTAGAACTAGCCATTATTTTGTTCGAACCGAAAGTAGAATAGGCCAGGTTCTTCTCATTGACTTTAAGTTTTTCCTTTAAGGCAATAATCAAATCTTCTTTTTATTTGAGAAAAAACTCAAGATAAGCTACATAATTGTTTAGAATACCAAATTTCTCATTTAGTTGATTAATTTCGGCTTCTTTTTTAGAAAGAGAATAAGTTATATATTCCTTTGTACTATCTAAGATAATAATTTTCTTTTTCAATAGCTCAACCTCTCCATTTTGATCAGGAGAGATAAACAATTTTATGGCTTTACTAGAGATAGGAACCTTCATTTATTCCTCAAGTTTCTTTACTTTGTATTGATTTGCTTTGAATTTCTCAAGTAAATTTGAATATCACTTTTGAATAACCTTATATATTCTAGTGAGGTCAAGTTGCTGGCAATCATTAGAAGACTTCTTTTCCTTTATTTTTTTCTTTAAAATTCATATCGAAAGCTCTTTTTTTGTCAAGGCTTTCTAAAGCTTTTTTCTTTGCTTCTTAGACTAAATGTGCTCCAATAGGAATGCATTGTAAGAATCAAGAAGATCATATTATTCATCATCTTCAAGTATCACCCTTTGAATATCTGAGGCGGTAGTCGGAGGATCAGCTGCATTATTGGAGGCAACGAAGGCCATAAAAGTAGTGTCATCCTCATTGTCACTACTAGTATTGTGCAAAATAATGATCTCAACTTTTGTGGCACGTTTGTTTGTGTATTTAAGTTTCTAAAGACACTGAGCGGCAATTTACCTTGGCTTTCCACATTTAAAGCACCTTATTTTATTCAAGTGACCTTTACTTGGTTTCTCATAACCATTTTTTGAATCTTTATCACTTCTAGTAGATCTCTAGGTTTTGGAATGAGAAGTATCTCTCATAGTAGTTCCAAAAGAAGGTTTCTTCTTCCTAAAGAATCTGGTAAAACTCTAAGTAAAGAATGTCATTTCCTCCTCATCAAGGTCAAAATCATCATTATCACCACTTGTGATACACATATCTTTAATTAGTTCACTTCCCTTAATAGTCTTGAGGGCTAAGCTTTGTCCCTTTTCAAAAGCAATCTACTCTTGTCTTGGTAAAAGGTGATACAGTTCAAAGATTTTCAAATCACCAACCAACTCGTTTATAGTGAACTCATCTAGTTTATACATTGACTCCAATATAGTGACCTTAGCATGAAACCTAAAAGGTAGACTAGAAATTATCTTTTCAAATTTTTTTCTTCACTAATTGGTCTATATAGGTTTTTAAAGTAATTTACTATGTTGGAGAATCGTGCATAAAATTAATTAAAGGTCTTATTTTCTCGAATAATGCATAATTCAACATCTTTATTTAGCATTAGCATTATGGATCTCTTTACTATATAAGTACCTTTATTTGTTGTTTTTAGAAGTCATATAACTCTAAATCATTCTATATTCTTCAGATGACACAGTTATGGTAATATCATATAACCCTTTACTATTCCATTCAAATTCCATGGTTCTTTCGATCATAGGTTTTAGGATAGTAGTATTGTCAACTAAGGTTTTGGTAGGGTAGATCCAGCTATTTTCAACAAGGAACCAATCTCGGTATTCTTATGACCACAAAAGGCCTTCATTTGATATTTTAAATAAATATAGTTAAACCCATTGAAAAGTGGAGATCTACTTACATTACTTCCTTCTCCTGAATTCATCAGAAAGAAAATGTGTGTCTGTGTGAAATAGCGAGTTAACAAGATCAACACCGAAGTAGTTAAGCCAAAAAGGGTGCATTCGCTCTCATACCAAATGAAAGAGTCCATGATATGGTATACTATTAGGATAAGAAGATGTAGACTCCTTAAAGACTTAGACCTAACTCGATCAAATAGTTAAATAAACATCTAAATAGTTGACACAACAAAAGTGCATATATCATAATAAATCAACAAAAAATGGGCAAGAATATAAAGTCTTTCTAACATACACACCTTAGACTTGGATTGTAGTAGCACAACATCATATCATGCATAAAACTCGATATTGAGAGAAAATATTTTTTTAGTTATAGATCGTGTTAGCCAAAGAGGATTATGAATAGAAAATCAATAGAATTACGACAAATTAAAACTATTTACAATGGCTAGACATCCAATCACATGTAAATAAAGCATTGCAGAAATATAAATATTAATACACGAGTTTTTTATGTGGAAACAACCTAGGCCACATCAATGACCTAGGAGAAAAATCACTAGTCTACTAGACTACCTAATACCCACTGTGAAAAATAAGGTCCAATTACAAGGCTTGGACTCAAACTACCTACCAAGATAACGCCCCCAAGTAATCTACTTACAAGCTACTAATTTTATCATAGTTTCTATAAGAAAGGTGTTCAAATCCAAACCAACATTCAAATGAACTCGAGTCACACGAGTTAATCGAGCTCGTACAACTAGCACTTGAAAATTTGCTACAATAATACAAGTGTAAATATGTGTCCTATAGCATATTTAATAATAAATAACCCTAACTAGATGAATTAATAAATCAGCAGATAAAAAAATATCAACTAGTAATCTTAGAATAATCAATTAAAAGCACAATATATTAAATATTGTAGGCTTGTTAATACATCAAACACTACCATAAATATTTGACAAATTAACTCAAGAAAAAAACTTACTTGAATAGTTATAGCAAAATAGGAGAAAGAATAAGATGAAGAGAATAATGCTCAATGATGCTCTTGTATGGTTAAAATATTATGAGCTAATGGTATGATTAAATAGCATGAGTAAAAATCTTAGGTCAAAGAACAATTACAAAACTGTCCTTAAGAGTATTTAGAAGATCTTAAAAACATAAGGAACATATAGTAAAAACCTAGCTTTTTGATCAATCGAGCATGGTTGCTTGATCGATCTAGTCAAGTTCGATCAATTGACTATGAATAGTTCTATCAATATGGTGAAAAAATAATTAATTTAGAAATAGGTAGATTGATCTAGTCATTAATCTAGATCAATCAAGTTAATGATTCGATCAATCTAGTCATATTAAAAATTGATTTAGCCAATTTTAATTATGCTCGATCGATCTAGTCACCACTTGATTGCTAAATCAATCAAGTATATATTGATCGAGTGAGTTTTTGGAACAATATTTCCATGTCTCTAATATGAAATATAACATGCACAGGAATATAGATATACTAGAGATGTGATCGTTGAGGCTCAATATTTTCTTCGGCTTGAAAATATTCTTGAAAAACATACCTAGAAACTAATATTTTATACAAATATTTTGTTCACAAACCTTATAGATATAATAAGGTAAACCCATATAGAGACTGTATTTATATCATAATATCCTTGGGTTACTTGAGCCAACTACTTAGCAGAAAATAATTCACTAAAAAATAAACAAGTTACTAATAGACTGTAAAATGACTATTACCTCTATTAGCCAAGACCTTCTTCTAATATGCCCATTGTTTCTCTTCACTTGTTGCTTATGCAATGACTTAGTTAGACACATGAACCCGACTGTCCTCCATAGCCAACACATGATTTGATTACTAAACTCATAAAATGACCTGCATTCAAGAGTAAGCTCCCCAAAATGATTTCAAAATAGATATAATAATTAATGCAAATTTTGGAAGAGTTTTGCTATGTAAAACATGGATAAAGAGAAGATAAATGAGTGGAATATTTATAAGGCTTGGAATACACACCTTGCCAATTATCTTACCAATCACCCTATCAGGGGTGTTGGCGAGGTCTTTGGTGAGCTCATAAGAAAGATGCTAAAATGTTGCATTTTTTTCATTTTCAAAATACCAAGTATAATCCATAAATAATTATACCTGAAACATGCCAAAAACCATAAGTGACAACATTGGCGAGCGAGCATGACTCTTAACCTAGCATGCACACTGCGAAAACCAACCCCATGGTGTTTGTAAACATACCTACATACAAAGTGTACCTAATTATGTACATGTGTAAATTAATGATCTGTAATAACTAACCTTACACAGACAAAGACAAATACACTGAGTAAAAGGAAAACAAATATCGTATTTTGTACACGAAAAACTAACAGACAGACAAAAGTACAACGTCACTTACAAATGATAATTTAAGAAGTTTAATATAAATTATATAATCATTACACATTTACAAGTAATGTAGTATAGTTATCATTTTCATCTCATTTGTTTTCATTATAATCTTGACAATTCTTTACTTAAATTAATCTAATACAAATATCCTGTATATATGATTTCATAAGCTTTTACATTTTATAATACTTATTATTTTTTATTTTTTGCCAATGACCTATAAATTTGAGATGACATGATGGGTTAGCCTATCATTTTATAAATGAGTTTACATTATACTATTTTTTATAACATTGGTTATTGTGACTCATTAACAAATTAAATATCTTCTTAAATTAATAAAGCTTGCATATATTTTATATACATGTTGAGTTATGTGTAATATAAAAAAAAATATTTTAGTGTATGTTTGTGTTTTGTGTGTATCTAGGGAATAGAGCCATAGTAAGGGCAAACATAGCCATGAACTCATTAGCCTAATTTTTTTGAAAAATTACAAAAAATAACACTTTTAAAACTTTGTTTATAGTTTAATTAGACAATATTTAATATTTAACTCATATAAATAATTGTATTTCAATTTAAATAACGTTCAAAATATCATGATGTGTCATTACGTGTGGCTATCCCCAATATAGAAATAAAAAGGAAAAGGAAGAACGAGTTAATAAATACTAGGGAAAAAATAAAATAAGCTTTTTACATATATTTCATTTAAAACAAAGATTTTTATTAAATATAGTAAATAAAAGTGACAGACTCTTTTTAATAGAAAAATATATAAAATATATTATTTTTTTTCAAAAAAATCCTAATTTGTTTTTAAAATTTACCTATTAAGTTAAAAAATTCATAAGCATCCCATAAATTTTGAAATATTTTTACCTTCGCTCCTTATATATTTTATTTCTAACTTTGCTCCTCATCGTAACATATTTATTCTATTTAATAAGCATATTTTCTCATGTTTGCATGGAGTGATACACCTAGGGCTTAATAACATAAAAGCTATATGGTGACTTTTGATAACCCATTTTTAATTTTTATTTTCTAAAATTTAAAACTGCGTTTTGTAATTTGTCCAAATTTTAAAATTAAAAAATGTAGTTTTGGAATTGAATTTATATATTTTTTATTTCTTGACTCTAAAATTAATAATCAATCATACTTAGACAAAGTTAACCTTACTCAAAATGATTACAAAGTCAAAACTTAATGACGATTTATCAAAAATAAATTAATTTTTTTTAATTTCTACTTTTGTAAATTGAAATTAAAATTTGGTTATAAAACAACTTTTATTTTTTCTCGAAAAAATTGAAATTGAAAATTTAATTCCAAAACTATAAATTAATAATTAGAAATTCAAATGGTTATTAAATAAATTTTCAAACTTATTTTTGATAAATTTTAGTTTTGTAATTATTTTGAGTAAAATTGAATATGATTGAGTATTATTACGTTATTAATTTTTAGTATCAAGAAATAAAAATAAAAATTCATTGTCTTAACTAGCTTTTTAATATTTCAAATTTGGCTAAATTTTTAAATAAAAATTTAGAAAATGGAAATTGAAAATTAATTATCAAAAATACTTAATTTTAAAATTTATATAATTTAAAAATTAAATGATTAGCAAAAGGAAATTAAAAATTAAAATAATTATTAAATTAATAATTTATTGAAACTAGGGATGGACATGGATGATTATATTCATCATGTATCAATTTCGAATACATGTGGATAGTAACTATCACATCGGTTATGAACGAGTAGCAATTTTCTCATAATTTAAATATGTTTGTTATCTTTTTAACATTTATTTCAAAAACATATTAGCACATATTTTTAAATAAAATAAAATATATAAAATATAAAAATAAAAATAAAAATAAATAAAATTTAATCAAATTATTCTAAGTATTATTCTTATCCTACGATTTATTATGAAAATTATATTTTTTAACGAAAAAGCCAGTTTTGCCTCTCTTACGTGGATCAAAATGTAATTATAGGCCCAAATATAATTAAGAAACTTCTTAATAAGGCCCAAATAAGGAATCCCTTTCCTGCCTTTTAGGGATTTGGCACAAGAGAAAAACTTTAGCCTTGTCCCCGACATAAATCATCCTCCTCCCATAACCCTAATCACATTCATAGAATTATTTCAGAGCAGTGCTCAGTCATCGTCTATCTCTGCTGCCCAACGCCCACTCTATCTCCATTGGTTCTGGTAATCTTTTATGCTTTTCTTATTTCTCATGTGATAGGCTTCTTCGGTAACTTATATGCTTCAAAGTTATTTGCTAGTTCTCGAAGCTTTTGTTTTCATGTTTATATTCAATAAAGTTAATAATGCGTTTCTTTGTTGTTTGTTCTTTGTTATTTTCTTTTCCAAATTTATTTTTTCCCGATTATTTTAGTTAGTGGGAGCAAATGGCGTGCTTGTGCAATAATTGTTTTTCGTATTCGGATATTATTTGTCAGGTATATATTTTTGGATGATACAACATGTTATTTGAGGGCTTTCTTGGGTAAAAATTGAAGCTTTAATTTGATGGTTAGTTCGAAAATAGACAATTTTTATGATAAAAATATGTTCCTTCCTGTATTTTTCCAATTTTCATGGTAAATTATTATTTTTATTTTGTTGAAGTAGATCCTAGGCTCAGTCGCTCAGATTCAGCACTTTGAGCATTACTTGTGAAATTTCTCTTTTTTTACTCAAGTATCTATCATTTTCTTATTGATTGATATGAGTTTCCAGTCAAAGTTTAAGAGTACTTATTTTTTTGCTGTTGGTCTTTTGTCCTTTTAGATGTATGAACAAGGAGATTACTGGCACAGATGATAGGTTCTGTACTTTTTGTTTTCTATATTGCTTAACTTTAGACACCGATATAAGTTATCTGGTTGGTGCAGTGTGGAGATTGCTACTATTTATAACAAAGAGGGCTTTGAGCTATAGAGAAGCTTTCCTGGATACTGAGTTCTGTATGTTACATTGTCCATCTCTGTAGTGTCTTTTGCGAAACCACAATGGGTTTCATGTTGAACACACGACTTATTTGCTACTCTCATGAGATTGTTAATGGAGAAGCAATGTATGCGTCTTCAAATTGTCTTCCTGTTAAGGCTCTGAGATTTGAACCAGCTGGGCATTCCTTTCACTCTGCTGCTCTTAAACTTCTTGGTTATGTAGATGAAGTTGTGGATAATGAAAATCAGAAGGAAACTGGTGATAAGGAACAAACATCCCTTCCATCATATGAATCTTATAACACCAAAGGCAAAAAGAAATCTGGTGCTGGAAGCCAGCAACAAGATCACTATGCACTTCTGGGTTTAGGCCATTTAAGATACCTAGCAACTGAGGAACAGATAAAAAAAAGCTATCGTGAGACTGCCTTGAAATATCATCCTGACAAACAAGCTGTTCTTCTTCTCGCTGAGGAAACTGAAGGGGCAAAGCAAGAAAAAAAGGATGAGATAGATAGCCACTTCAAGTCCATCCAAGAAGCATATGAAGTCTTAATGGATCCTGTCAAAAGACGAATTTATGACTCCACAGACGAGGTTGATGATGAGATTCCAGCAGATTGTGCCCCACAGGACTTCTTCAAGGTGTTCGGTCCAGCATTTATAAGGAATGGGCGGTGGTCAGTTAACCAGCCGGTCCCCTTTTTAGGTGATGAGAATTCCACATTTGGTGAAGCAGATAGCTTTTATAACTTTTGGTACAGTTTTAAAAGTTGGAGAGAGTTCCCACATGCTGATGAGTTTGATCTTGAGCAAGCTGAGTCCCGTGACCATAAGAGGTGGATGGAGAGGCAGAATGCAAAGCTTACGGAAAAGGCTAGGAAGGAGGAAAATGCTAGGATTCGTGCTCTGGTTGACAATGCCTATAGAAGAGACCCTAGGATATTGAAGAGAAAGGAGGAGCAGAAGGCTGAGAAGCAGAGGAAAAAGGAGGCTAAGTATTTAGCAAAAAAATTGCAGGAGGAGGAAGCAGCCAGGGCTGCTGAAGAAGAGAGACGTCGAAAGGAGGAGGAAGAGCGATGTGCTGCCGAAGCAGCATTACAACAGAAAAAGGTTAAAGAGAAAGAGAAGAAACTCTTGCGCAAAGAGCGGAATCGTTTGCGAACACTTTCAAGATCTATTGTGTCTCAGCATTTGCTCAACCTTTCTGAGGATAATGTCCAAAGTCTTTGTATGGCACTTGATATGGAGCAGATGAAAAACTTATGTGACAAAATGGATGGGATGGAAGGTTTGGAGATGGCAGAAGTTCTCAGGATTGCCTGTGGATGTAATGATGATTTGGAGGATAAAGAAGTAGATAACAAAAAACCTGAACAGCAGAATGGTTCTATGGATACTAATGGAAGTATTCCTTTTAGCAGTTCCGAAAAGAAAGAAAAACATTGGGGCAGGGAAGAGATTGAGCATCTGAGAAAAGGAATGCATAAATACCCTAAAGGAACATCTAGGAGGTGGGAAGTTATATCAGAATATATGGGCACAGGGAGATCGGTGGAAGAAATTCTTAAGGCAACCAAAACAGTGCTCCTACAGAAGCCTGATTCTTCAAAAGCTTTTGATTCATTTCTTGAGAAGAGGAAGTCTGCACCATCTATTTCATCTCCACTTACAACTAGGGATGACGTAGGAGATATCTCAATTCCACATAGGCCTGAAACTAGTGCCAGCCAGTCTGATGTGCCCAATGACTCTTTAAACAAGATTGCAAGTAACCAGAGTCCCACTGATTCTGTCACCACAAACGTGGTATCTTCAAGTTCTGATCAAGAGGTGTGGTCTGCTGTACAGGAAAGAGCCCTGGTTCAAGCTCTGAAAACATTCCCAAAGGAGACTAGTCAGCGGTGGGAGCGAGTTGCTGCTTCAGTCCCTGGAAAAACAGTGAATCAATGCAAGAAAAAGTTTACATTCTTAAAGGTAAGCTTTAGGAATAAGAAAAGTGATGTTTAGTCATAGTGTGTTGTGATGTCTTCTGAAGATGCAAGCAAGATTAGAGAAGCTGGCATTTTCAGTGCTGCCTTATATTATAATTCTTTGGCATGAGGGATACTCTCGGATGATGAACTCAAACCTTTGTCTACGTGACAGGTAAAATTTATTTGCAATTAGATGTGCAATAGGTCTATTAGTACGTGATTTATAAACTATCTGGGGATGAGGGGAGACATGTCAATTAACAGTTTGAGCTTATTCAACGTAAATAAGTGATAAATTTTGGCTTTATGACTAGAGCACCGGCATAGTTCAATCAGCAGGAGAATAGTGAGACTGAGAAGAGTAAGTCAAATTTTGGCAATAGTTATACAATCTATTATTTGTGAACACTGATGCTTTTAGAGAAATATTTAGTTAAATTACACATTTTACCATCCTTTTTTTTGGCTTTAAGACTTCGCCATTTATTCTTTTAATACATGTCTCCCTAGTCTATTTGAGGGCCGATCAATTTCATCTTCTAAACAGCTTAGCCTTTGCATTTTATATTAGTTCCTACATTTTGTCGTGCTTGTATTTTGACTTGATTTATATTTTGCTGCTCTGTATGTTTTGTATTTATTTTGCTTTTTTTCTTTGCATCTAAAGTACAGGATAAAACCAATTAGATAAAAGACAATTAGCTATAGGAAAGTTTGGAGGCATTAATGAAGGACAGAGTGTTGAGTTGAGAAAATAAAACTTTTTTGGGGGAAAAGAGATATATGAGAATAGTGAATCCCATAGAAATAGTATCAATGATTCAGCCAACGTTTTTTTGTCTTCAGTTTTTGGTTTTTTGGGAAATAGAAAACTTATCAATTTAGCTTTTTCGCACTATAATCACATTGTGTAATCCTTTTCTTATATTTTAATTTGTCGCAATTTTATTCTCCTTGCTATTCTTAGAGTTTTAATATTTGTTGGTAATTAATCCACATTTTCTTTCACTTAACTTCTACACTCTTTGTTGAGGATGCCTTTTTATTACTCCAGCCAGTTTGAGAATTGTTCAATGTGGGTTTCCCCTCGAATAAAGGGCCATCGAATCTATTTGTTATTGAAAATGTATACTCTAGTTCCTTTGTTATTGGAAGAGGCCATAGAAGTCCTTTTGTTATTCTTGAGTATTTGAGTCCAAAATTTCACAAAATTGACCGACCAAATCACGCACATGTCCATTTATTGAGAGGTAAAATTGTCCAAACCCCACCTATTGCCAAACCCCACTTGCTGACAAAAACAGCCTACCTCACTCCAGTCACTGCTTGAAAAGACCTCCACAACCCTAATCACGTCTTACTTGAGGCCTATTCTTATTGGTATTGAAAACTTAGGCCTTTGTCCGTGCTCGTTGGTGCCTTCTTTGTTGAGAACCTCCAAATCCCCTTTAGATTTGCACCAGTTTTTCGTTTTTATAGCACCTCTTGGCTCCTTTGAAGATGGGTTGTCGATTCCGACAAAAATAGACCTTGGGAAGGGCGTGACTCGTGTTGTTTCTAACAGTAGTTGGGGTGGGGTTAGGTAGGATGTTTTTGGTAGGGATTGCAGTTGGGAGCAGTAGGGTTAGGAGCGGTTGGGATTGGGTAGGTCGTTTTTGGCAGTAGGCAAGGTTTGGACAATGTTTTCCCTCATTAACTGATTTCACATGCAAGTCAATATATGTCACTTGGTCAATTTTGAGACACTTTTTACTTGAATGGTACTTATAAATAACAAATGTACTAATGTTGCCCTTTCCAATAACAAAGGTACCAAAAAGTACACATTTTCAATAACAAATAGACCTGTATGACTTTCCTCTCCCTATCTTGCCACTTCATTTCTCATCTCCTCTACAATGTCCTCCAATTAATAACTGATTTTGTTGAGATACTTCTAGAGCTGCCCTGCTTGGTTCGTTAGTCATTGTTATGTTGGAAATTGGAATGATGGTTGATAGGATTTGGATTTTGTAGATGTCCAATAAAAGGGCCTTTACTGACGTGAAGATAGCTTTACAACAGAGAGAATAATGTAATTTATTGCAATGGTCCGTTATGTTCTAGCTAGCTGTATCAATTAAATTACATAAGTTATATAACTTATATCCCGTAAAATTAAAATATCTTAATACATAATTAAAATGTTTTTTTGCCATAACTTGTGAGAAAATTATTTATTTTCTACCTATTTGTATATGATAAATGTGTTTGATGGATTTTATTTTTGGTTAGTTCCGGGTAATATTGGTATTTTAAACTATTTTGCCTGCAATAATTTTATTTGGATTATCTTCAGATTTTAGAAGATAATTAACTAAATTTTGCTTTTTATTTAAAGTTTTCTCAATAGTGTTTAGGATATGAAGTTTGGTTCATCTTTATTGACATAATTTTTGTTTGTAAAATGCACTTGATTTTTTGAGACTTGTATTTTCACTTCTGAAGGCTTTTTATGCCTTGAATTATTCATGAGATTGTTAAATAACCATTATTTTGATATTTTTAAATCGTTCTAATTAATAAGTTGGATTTGAATTTCTGTTTTATAAGGTCTTGGTTCGAATAATCTTACAAAAGTTTATACTTTTTTTTATATAAATTTTGTTAATTTATGGATAGTTTTCTATTGAATGGTTAGACTTTAAGATTGATGATTTATAAGTTGAATCTTCATCTTTAATGAATTATTTATAATGTGATCTGTTATAGATATAAAGAAATTTGGTATTATATTAAATCAAATAATTTCATTTACTAAGTTTGGTTGAATACTGTTTATTATTGATTGTAATAGATATTTTATTCTTTCATCTAAAATTATTGAAAGTGAAAGGGTATCTAGTCTAAATAAACATCTAATTGAGATCTGTATTAGATTTATGTGAACATAATTATTGAATATTTTTTTCTTCCATCTATCTAGTCTTTTTTATCAAATCGTTATATTTCAATTGTTTCGTCTTTGGTACATTTAGTATCAAAGTTTTCAATAAATTGTTCAAAAGTTTTTGTCAAGAAATTTTAAATTTGAACATTATATATATATATATATATATATATATATATATATATTAACCATTTGTTTGGTTCATTTTATTTCTTTAAGTTTAAATTCTCTCATTAAATCTTTTAATTTTATATGTTAATTTTTCAACAGGAGTTTCATTTATTTTGATCGTAGAATTTGATTGTTCTTGTAACATAAACATCCTTTTTTCTTTAGATAATTCTTTTTCACATTTTAATTTATATATATATATTTTTATATTAAAGATTAATTCCTCATAAAGAATTTCTAAATCATTTGTTTCTAAAATTTTAATGATCTTTTGTACTTTTTTCTTTTTTTAGAACTCATGTGCATATATTGACCTTCTTCATCACATGTACGACGTTTATATTTTTTTTGTTTGCAGTTGTTTTTTATTTAGGTTTTTGTTTTCTAATATTCTTTTTTTTTGCATATATTTTTTTGAGGGATTTTCACTCAAGTTTTCTTTTCTTAATGAGATTTTTTTTATTTTTTGATCTAAGACATCCTATTTTATAAAATTCATTTAATATTTTATGATAGCATTATTGGCCATATTTTGTACTATTAATTTAATTCTTAATTTGTTTTTTTTAATTGATGTATAGTTTAGTTATCAATCTAAGAACATAGTTAATCCTAAAAATTATATTGTATGTTTTGTTCAATTTTGTTAATCAATTTGGATATCTTTGAATAGTTAATTTATTTTAAGAATTTGGTAACTTATAAAATAATTAATATAACTAGTAGATATCTTGAGAGGGGTTTTATAAGAAAATAATATTTTTTAAATAATTTAAATAATCTTTAAATTGATAAATATTACATAATTTTAATAGAGCAAAATTAGCATCTTGTTTTTCCTATTAAATTCTTTTTAATTATTTTTGTAAATTCTCTTAATATATTACATGTTTTGAGAAAATTTAACGATAAGTATAATTTTTGTTTTCTAACTTTTTAAGTTTTCTTTATTGTTTTAATTATGTTAAAGTATCACTTTGTAAGGTTACTACAATGTAGTTTAAAAACTTTTCTTTTATCTCAATGTTTCTATAATTAAGTAAAATAAAGGATATGGATTGTGATCATTCTTTTATATCGTTTTATTGATCTTTGAGATATGTGTTAGAAAAGTTTAAATAAGTATTATTTTGAGTTATTGGTTGTTTAACGAAATCTCATATTTCTTAGTATAAGTAGAGATGGTTCTTCTTGTTTTATTTTAATAGATGAATTTCATTTATATTAATAAAGTCTTCATCTTAAGTTTTTTTAAATTATTATTGATTTAAGAATTCTTTTAATCGTTTTTCAAGTTTCTTTTTATTTTTTATTTTTTTAATATATTTTTTAAATTTAGTTTTTTGATCACTTATAGTTATGTATGGAGTGTCAGATTTTGATTCAGATTTAAATGTGGATTCTTTATCGAAGGATAATAAGTTTATTTCATAATTAAAATGTGAGAATAAGGATTTATATTCAAGATATACTTGAATTTGTTTTAGTGATCAAGAATTTTGACAATATTATTATATTATATTTTATTATATTTATGAGATTGAAAAGTTTTAATGCCTTCAGTTTCATAAAATAATCTTAGAGATGTATTACTTTCAATGCTATTCATACTAAGTTGTTAATTTATACTT
Source organism: Hippophae tibetana (assembly GCA_037013495.1). NCBI lineage: Eukaryota > Viridiplantae > Streptophyta > Magnoliopsida > Rosales > Elaeagnaceae > Hippophae > Hippophae tibetana. The sequence goes on from CM072803.1 coordinate 16,516,715, forward strand.
TCATTTATTTGTTTTATTAGAGATTCAATCTTATTTTTAGTTTCTAATTGAAGATCAAGATTTTTATTTATTTTAATATAGTTTAATTGGTTTTTAAATTTTATATATTTATTTTAATGCTTTCTTTTTTAAATGATTTTAATTAATTACTTAATATATTTTAGGTCCTTTTAATAAACTCTCTAACATATTTATTATAGAATTTATACTTCTATTACTAATATTCAAGTTATTTTATGACTTTTTATCTATATAAAATATATGCTTAAATTTATATGGTTTTTTTTCTATCTATGAATTAATACATTTTGTATTAGTTTGTTATTCATTATCCATAAAGTTTTGACGGTATTTAAGACTTTTTATTATTAAACATGTTGGTGATTAAAACCAAAAGTTTTTCTTTACAATAATCTTATTCGATAAATAAGGTTATAAAAAGGAAAATTATGAGCTTTGCTTTAATTATAATGTAATCATTTAATCTTAAACTCTTGCAACAATGTAGGATTGTTTAAGTGGATATTAATTGTAATAAATTATCATACAAATAAATCAACCAACTTTATTATTATGAAAGTAAACTAAAATTACAATATATATTAATAGTTTATAAAGAGAAGCTTGGCTTATTATTATGGAAAACTATTACATAGGATTTTAGTATTATTGCTTGTCTCAGTGTATTGTTAGATATTTCTATTTCTATTTATAGACTTAAAATTTAGATTTTAAATAGGTTTCAAATCCATCAAAATTAGAGAATTCTAAAAGATTACTTTGTGTCCTAGATAAAGTTGTAGTCTTACAAAGGTTACCTCTCAAATTTTGTCATAATCCATTATATTTTCATAACATTTATTATATTATAGAGTTCTTCATAAATAGTTAACATTTTAACAAAAAGTTTTACATAGAGTGACAATTCATATGGTATATTTAAATTATTTCTTCTAACAATATTCTCAATTACTTGACTCTCTTATATGATTTTCAAATATGTCATAAATGATGGAGAGCTCTGTAACAATCTTTTGTTATTTGTTACTATAAATGGCCTCTTATCCTCTAGTTTAAATAATATATCCCTAATAATTTGAGATGTATGAATGAAATTTTACATCCAATATTATTTTGTACTCATTGTTTGAATTAAATCTTTAGAATTATTGAAGAGTTTTTGCTTTAAATTCGTTTTCTTCGATTGTTAACTATTATATTTGATAGGATCGAAAGAATGTTCTATTTCAAAACTATATATGGTAATTTTATTATACCATTTTAATCTTCTTTGTTTAAGATTATTTCTTTTGTTACATAAGAAATTTTTAACTAATTGGTTATCAATTCTAACAATATATATATATATATATATATATATATATATATATATTTAGTAATATAAATAATTATTATTTTTTATTAATTATTTTAATACTTATTTTTAATCAATTAAAAAATAAATTATAAATAATTAAAATAGTTATAATTTTTTATATTACAATTGATTTTTTTTCTACAATAATATTTATCTTGAGTAACATAAATAGTTTTTTGATTTATTATTTTAAGTATTATTTTTATCAATTAAGTAATAAATTAATACGCATAAAGCACGTGAACTTGCCTATTACAATATATAAAAATATAAATTCATCTAAAACTATTTTGAGTAAAAATGAACTTATATTTTATGTCATTAATATTTTTTAATTTTAGAAAATAGGTTAAACATATTTCTATAATCATAATGAGTTTAATTAATAATATCTATCGTATCAATTTTATATGTTTATGTTTTAATTGATCAATTATGGTTATTTAATTATACATTTATTATTATAGTATATAAGTTTTCAACATGTTATATAATTAAATAAATATAAAGTTTTTAAAAAAATTATAACAATTCACGTGCATGCTTATTTAACTAGTAAAAATTAAAGGAAAAAAAATTCAAGCCTTTTTTTAATTTTAAAATATAAAATATACTTAAGTTTTCTTTCTCTCATAGAAGAGTTATTTTTATAATGAAATATTGTAAGTAACAAGTCTTAATATGTACACTATGACATTTTAACAATGTTTGCAACTTTCAAGCACTTCTCGTTTAGTAGTCGTGAGTATTATTAAATAAAAAATAAAGATATAAATTGATTCTCAACAAAAACTATAATTAGACTAAATAAACAAAAATGGTTAACTAATTGTGGGGGCATCACACCATGATAAAAACACTAAAAGTCCTAAAAGCTATACCATGGATTACATCATTGTCCATTTTACAAATAAAGGAATAGCATAACTCTATGCAAATAATTTTCTCTAAGTAGTCGATCAAAGCATGATACTATTTTCACAGCACCAAAAATAACCAAATTAGAAAAAGAGTGACAACATAAACAAAATTTGACTACATGAATGATCAATAAGAGTTCTACCTCAAAAACATATGAGACCTCAAGTGAGATGTAGAAACATCCCTTAACAAAGGATCTAGAGGTCTCAAAAACACTTGCACAAATAAATAACCTTGACAATCCAAAAACAACACCATTTATATTAGTCTTTATTTATTTCGATGGTAGTACCCTCCAAATAACTTCTACGATCCATTGAGCTGGTTGTGGGATGCTTTGTATCTATAGATGATGATGACTTAAAGGGTTATTCATTGTATTTCGTATAGATCAATATTGTAATAGTTTCATCCTTTGTATCTATAGATGATGATGACTTAAAGGGTTATTCATTGTATTTCGTATAGATCAACATTGTGATAGTTTCATCTTATAAATAGACTGTCAAATTATAATAAATGTAGAACTCAGAGTTATCTATCTATATCATCAAATCTATAATCATTTATAAGTGTATATATCACTTAAATAATTAAAACAATTTCAATTTTTTATAAATTTAATTTTAGTTTATATAATAATAATAATAATAAATTAATAATGTTGTTACCAACTTATCAAAAAATACAATCATGCTTATTTTATTTTTAAAAATTAAATATATTTTAGTGTATATAAGATAAAGTTATTGTTAATAAAAAAAGGATGGGCTTTTGATCTGGATAATATAATTAGTTAATTTATTATTATAGATTAATCTCATATGTATTAAAAAAAGAGATTTTATTATGATGTATTTGTTATAAAAAAGAGTTATTGTTAATGAAAATAGTTCTATATTTAAATTATGTCTAAATCATTTTAAAAAAATAAAAGGTTAAGTATTTATTTTTTTCTTTATATGTATGTTTTGGTTAATTTTATGCTAATTTTGTCAAATTTTCTTATTTATATTGTTATCTCTCAATACATAATAATGTTGTATATAAATATATAAAACAAATTTTAATATATACAATATTATTGCACATGCAAATATAAATCTTATAAAAAAACAGTTGAAAAAAATAAAAATAAAAAGCTCCTTAGTTTAACACCCACAAAATCTAAAAGAACTGAAAAATTATATTATATAATACTTTTTTAAATATATAATAGTATTAAATAATTTTTAATATTGAATAAATTTATATAATCATAATTTTATTTTAAAGATATTTTATTAAATGATATTTAATATAAAATAATAGATTAAATATAAATAATATTATTTTTATAATTATAAATTATAAATATATTATTTTTAAAAAATATGTTTTATCGAAAAAAAAATCAGAACTCTGGTATGGAGAACGTGTCAAACTTATTCCGACCCGATGCCACTATTTGGGGTCAGGTCACCATTTTGGAAAATAATATTTTTATTTTTATTGATAAATTATGGAAGTTTACGAAATGATGTCAGAGAGATAAGGCCAAAGGTTGTTGGGGGAAGCAAACTTATATTTAATATGTGAGGAAATAGTTTTTTTTTTATCATCGGATAGATAAAAATATTATTGATTTTTTTCTTTATATTATTAAATTATCACGATTTTTTTTAAATTTTAAATATTTAATTTTATAAATATTATGAAAATAATAAAATAATATTTTAATAAAAATTAACATAATTCTGATAAAAAAAATCTGAAGAGGACATCTAAATATCTCAGAGCTCTGATATCGCAAATGACATGGAATAACAAGTGGAGTATTTTTTTTTTCTTTTGGCGTTAAGTTTCAAATAAACCACACTAAAAAACTTGAGAAATTATAAAAAATATCACAATCCAACAATTTATAACATATTTCAATAACATTAAGTTGAATTTAGATTACATTATTCTAAGTATAAAATAATATAATAGATTTTTTAATTTAATAATAAAAATACATGACTGTAAATAAAGGATATTATTTTGTAGTTACGTTATTTTGATTGCTTTAAAAAAAATTAAAAAATATTATAGAAAGGGTGAAGAAATTGGACCATCTGAAGATATGTATTGGCGATAATATAAGTTGGCACCAATTGTTTTTATGTATTAAGTTATATTTGATATTGTAATTTATTTATATTTTATTTGTATTATACTTATATTATTTCACTTGTATTACATTTGTACTACATTTTTACTATTTCACTTGTACTATAATCTATATACGTATGACCTAGACGAGCATGCTATAGGTTGATAGGAGTAGTAGAAACAACAACGAAAGTATGAGAAGAATTGGGTAGATAAAGGTCGATAAGTTCAAATAATCGTCTAACTTTACGGTCCATCCCAAAGATCTGTCATGTCTGTGTATTCTGCACATGAAAACCAAAAGAGGAAAAAGTAATAGTAAGACCAAGTTCACATAATTGACCAACAGAGATAAGATTTAGAGTAAGGTTGAGAATATGAAAGGTGTTAGAAAGTGATATAGAAGATGTAGAAACTTGTCCTACAACATTAACATGCATATGTGAATCATTGGCAATTTGAATTAAAGGTTTGGAGATGGAAGATTGTATGGAAGAGAAGATGTGAGTATCATGAGTCATATGGTTACAACAAGCAGAATCAAAATACCATAAAGATTTACCTGATGTGAGAGACAAGGCAGTATGAGGAGGATTACTAGATTGTGAGAGAACATGTTTAAGAAGACATTCAAGTTCTTAAGTAGAGAAGGTAAATTTGTCATGATTATCTTCAGAAATAGCAGTAGTGATAGATGAGTTACTATTTTTACCTGAAGCATGTTGAGAGGGATTCCAAAAGTAAGCTCTATTAAAGTGTCTTGGACCCTTCTTATGACAATATATACATACCTGAATGGGACATGTAATAAGCTCACGATTGGGGTTGTGACAGTAGGTGCAACCTTGATGTTTGAAATCCTTTTTAGAACCTCCTTTAGGGCGATAAAAGGGGGTGGCAAGAACAGAATCTGTATGATGAACTTTGAAAACCCCCATCCGAGTTTCTTCAGAGCAAAGCTCGGTCACAGTAGTATCTAAGGATGGAAAAGGACTATGATGGAGTAAGGAAGCCCGAACAGGTTCAAATCGATCATGGAGAGCCATGAGAAAAATAACAAGATGTTGGTGATTACGATAAGTTGTAAACATCTGAATATCAATCTTGTTCGTCCAAGTTGGTTCAGAGAGAGCGAGTTGATCCCAAATAATATGCATTTCAGACAGAAATTGGTTAATGGTTTGATTAGCCATTTGGCGTTTGGTATGAAGAGTTGTTAGAAGTTGATATTGGTTGGCCAAATCTGTTTTTGTGAAGCGAGCCTCAAGAAATTCCCAAACTTCTTTGGCAGTGTCAAAATTCCCAAATTCACCATGGATGGAGGGTAAGGTGGTGTTACGGAACCAGATAATAATTTGATGATGTTTACTCTCTCAATCTTTAAGGTGGTCAGCAAATAAGGAGTTGTTTTCAGTGGTTTATTGGATGGGTATAAAGATATCACCAGTTATGAAACGCTATAGCTTGCGTCCTTTCAAGAAACTTTTCATTGCTTGTGCCCAAACTAGTTAGTTAGTATCATCAAGGGTGGTAGAGATTGGTTTTGGGATATCATTTCGGTCCATTTTAACGAAACAATGGAGGAAATATAAAGCAAATATATAGAAACAGTATAAAGGAGATATCCTTAAAAATGAAAAGAGGAGTTGAAAACAAGCCTGGAATCGGGTTGAAGCGAGCCGGGTTGGAGTGACCCGAGTTGAGGTGAGCTGACTTGAGGTGAGCCAGGTTGGGGTGAACCGGATTGAGAGTGAACCGAGTTAGGGTGAGCCGGGTTGGTTGTGATGAAAAGAGGCGAAATTTTGATAGAAAATTTAGAGGTATATGAGAGGCTCTCATACCATGTGAAGCTTATATAGAGATAAAAAGAAAGAATAATTTAATGTTGTATTGGTGTGTTTGAGAAGTAGTACAAGTGAAATAATACAAGTGTAGTACAAATGAAATATAAGTGAATTACAATATTAAATATAACTTAACACTCTGTATGATCATATTGTTGTCGGTACATTTACAATGCTACAGTTTTTTTTCTTCACATCTTCAAAAACAATAAAAATAGCAAAATTAAATTTTACAACTATTGTACATTTTAAGTTTTAATTATTAAATTTTTTTATCACATCGTTCATTTTGAACTATATCTAATTAAATGTTAAATTGAATTAAAGATATTTAAATTTAAAGGTATAAAAATTACTAGGTTGTCTAATCTTGTACAAGTATTTAGCTCAATAAGACCATATCCATCAACTTATGTGATTTAATATTACGAGTGAATCAATTTATTAAGCTTGTTTGATTTTCTATTTGTTTTTATTTAATTTGATTCTTTTTCAAATACAATTAATAATATAATATTTTTTATTAATTATACTAAAATCTATGTATTTTTATATATAAATTTATTTTAATTTTTAATATAACACTTCATATTTTCATAAGTCATAAAGATATGAATTTTTTTTATATCTTTATGACTTATGAGAAGAAAAATAATAAATTCTTAAGTTTAATATTTTAAAAAATAAAATAAAATAAACAAATAAGGTTAGATTACATTTAATTTTTACTCTATAAATGACTTTAAATAAAGAAAGAAATAAGTTTCTTAATAGAATTTTTGTAATAAATAAATGTTAAAATAATTTGTACGTATATTTTTCTATTTATTTTTTTAATATTAAAGTAACTTTGCATTGATATTAAAAATTAAAAAAATTGAATTTATCGTATTTCTTAATAATTTAAATTATCTCCATTTTTATTAATGTAATTTTTTTATCTTCTCCTAAATTACATTTAGGGGATAAATTTATATTTTCCCACACATATATTAACAAAAGAGTAATCAATAAATAAAAAAATATTCAAACATTTTTATTATCTTAGTTTTTATTTTCTTATAATATACATTAAAGTTAATCTTGTAAATAAATATAAAAAAAAAGATAATTAAAATGGGTGAGTGAGTTGGACTTAGAATGTCATATAACTTATTAAGCTTGGCCAAACTTGTCACACCAATCCAACTAGTCATCTTAAAACAACACTTTTTATACCACTACTTTGACTTATTTAAGATTAACTTACATCCAATTATATCTTATCTATTATTATTAGAATATTATTTTTATTATTATAAGTTTTAAAAATATTTATTTTCATAATTTTGATAGTTTCTTTTTTACATGTATGGTTGAGTTATTGTCCCATAGAGCCCATAATTTTAAGTGTAATTTTAACGTCTTTTGAGATTTTATTAGATTAGTGGAAGCACAACTGAATCATCAGTTAAGGAAGGAACCCACAAACAATATAATAGCTCCTGAGGTTGGAGTGTATTTTGAATATATATATATATATATATATATATATGTATATATATATATTATCATTATCAAAACAGTCCTTATTTATTCAAACAAAGTTATAACATGACAATCCTAGCCTCCTCACTCAACAAACTCCAAAACACCAAAAGGAGCATCACAATTCCATACATGAAACCCGTTTCCTTTTGCTGCAAAATCAGCAACCACATGTGCTACCGTATTACATTCTCTTCTCCTAAAAGCCACACTTGAGTTACATTCCCTCAACAAACACCAAACCTCATCTACTAAAACCTCTTCTAGAGTCAGGTACTCACCTTCCATGTTAACCATAGAAACGGCCCTCATGGAATCAGATTCAAAAACCACATCACAGCATCCATGCAATTTAGCAGCAGATGTAGCAAGCAAGATTGCCTGCAACTCAGCTGCAACCACTGAGATCCGACCACCCCTATTGTCAGCTAATGTTATCATAGCCTTCCTATGCCCATCCCTAAACACCACACCTAACCCCACCTTTTACAGTAGCATGAGTTGGCTTTAAGGCCTTCCCCAAGGAGGCTTCACTTAAAGCAAACTTTGTTCCCTCACAACCTGCACATTGTCAAGCTTATTCTTTGACATAATGAGTTCCCTTGCTAGTGAATTTGCCCAAACCAGCAAAGCCATCACAGCTTTTCCACATTTAGCATGCATCAGTTCATTTCTATTATGCCGAACAGTCCAGCACAAATAGCAGAAATGGCTCAGCTCCTCCCTATTACATTGAGACCACATACCATTGAACACATCTGCAAAACTGCTACTCATACATTGGCAAAGCTTGTCAAAAAACACAGAGCTTTTCCACACCTTCTTAACGACACAGCACCACCACAAACTATGTGGTACATCCTCATAGGCACCATTGCACACAGAGTAGCAAGCCATCCCAATAACTTTCCTCCTGCATAGAGTAGCCATAGTAGGTAAAATGTTCATGCAAGCCCTCCAAACAAACATTTTAACTTTTTAGGCACCGACATTGATCACACCCAAGGCCACCAAGCTTGTTGTGTCAAACAACTACCTCCAGCTCCAAAGCTATTTCTCTGGGCCATCAATCTCATCGCAGCTAACAAATAGCCATTCTTAACAGTGTAAACCCCATCTGAGCACCTGGCCCGCACAAGCCTATCCACAAAACTCATTCCACACAAAGGAATACCTAGGATAAGAGCTGCCTCCCCATCATCAAAGCTACTTCTCACCAAATCCCCATCCCAAACTCCATCCTAGTTTATAAGAGCAACCACCATGGCATCCATCACCTTGGCCGAGAGAATATTTGGCATTGACCCAGGTAGTCACTTCTCCTTATAAATCCCTATCTTCTCACCATTCCCCACCCGACACCTTTTACCTTTTTTATCAGTTCCCTCCCCCAAGCCAAACTCTTCTAAAGAAAAGAAGAGTGAGTAGGCGCCTTTGCCTCCAAAATATCACTGTCTATATACTTTCTCTTTAAAACCCTTACCACCAAAGATTTAGGCTTATCTACCAACCTCCATACCTGCTTCGCCAACAAAGCCTAATTAAAATAAATCAGGTTCCTAAAACCCATTCCACCAAGAGCCTTTGGCTTACAAAGCTTATCCCAAGATAACCAATGTAGAGTTCTCCTATCCATCTCAATGCCTCCCCAAATTCTAGCCATTAGACCATGCATATCCTTATAGAAACCTCTAGGCAATCTGAAACAGCTCATGGTGTAAGCTGGAATTATCTACACAACAGCCTTCAAGAGAACCTCCTTCCCAGCTTTAGACAGAGACCTCTCTTTCCAGGTCTTAAGTTTCTTGTAAACCCTTGCTTTCAAATTTCCAAAAATTCTTTTCTTGTTTCTTCCAACTAGGGTAGGCAACCCCATATACTTTTCATGGAAATTGACCCCAGGAATGCCTAAAATATCCTGCACTGGTTGCTTAGCTTGCTCACTTGTATTAGCACTAAAACACATAGCAGATTTATCAAGATTCACCTTCCGGTTAGATTCCTTTTCATACATCACCAATACCTCCGTAAGTTTATTACAGGAAGCCACACAAACCTCCATGAAGACAAAGCTATCATCTACAAAAACAGATGGAGACCCTTGGACATCTTCTAGCCCAAACAATGCCTTTAATATTTGTGGCCTAATTTAAGAAAATTAGTGGTCTAATTTGTGGCTTAAATTATGGCATAATTTAAGGAGAGAGAACCTTACTTCATCTATAAATATTGAGGAGTTCATGCATTAAAAACACAAGGTAAATATTAGGAAAAAAAATCAGAGAAATCATAGGAAAACTTAAAGAGAGAAAATACTCAGTGAGTGTGAGAGTTTTCTATGAGTTTAAGAAATTACCTGAGAGATATTATTAGTGAGGAAATTTGTATCTATATTATATATATTTCCTACTCAGTTCAATAATATCTACTGCCTCCCGTGTACCTAGGTAAATTCTATGTGATTACTTTTACTGATTTGATATATTCATATACTGATATTTATTACTTCCGAGCATAACAAATATCACCATCAAGCTCAACTTTTCTCAACAAAATAGAAAGGCCCTTTGCATAAATAATAAATAGGTACGGGGACAAGGGATCACCCTGCCTTAGCCCCTTGAAAGTTTGAAACCCTCAATCTAGTCACCATTCACTAGAAAAGCATAACATCAAAGGCAATCTTTATCATTATGGTATCTAAAAAATTCCACTCGATCCTATCATAAGCTTTACACATATCAAGCCTTATAGTAGCCTTATAAAATTTATCTTTTAAACACCCCTTCATAAAGTGAATGGTTTCAAAATAAATAAAAGTATTATGGTTGATCAACCTTCCAAGCACAAACGCAATTTGTGACTATGAAATAACCTCAAAAATAACTCTTTTCATCCAATTAGGTATGCACTTAACTACCAACTCATACACCATATCGCATAGACTAGTAGATCTAAATTGAGAAACTAACTTAGATTCATTCACTTTAAGAATTAAAGAGATTATAGTGTGACTTTTGCCTTCCAAGGATGCATTCTTTTTTAACACCTTCATTATAGCTTCTGGGACATGATTCCCCACCACATGCCAATATTTTTGGTAGAAAAGAGCTTGCATCCCATCGAGCCCAGGTGCCTTAACAAGCCCATTTGATTAAGAGTTACTTCCATATCAAGCTTGACAAAAGGAACCAACAACACTCTCATCTCACTAGTCACCAAAGGGAAAATGTTTACAGTTACAACATCCACGCCTATAGTTCCCTCAATGGCAAAAAGCTTTTTATAATAGAGCTTCTCTTTAAATATCTAAATAATTAAATCTAAAATAAAAAAATACTACTCCAAATTAAATCCAGGTAATAATATCTTAATTTTAACTCTCATATTAAGTTTGTTATTAAGAGTAATGTACTCCTTCAAATAACATTTTTTATAAAAATCTTGAATAAAAATAAAATCAATTTATTTTAAGAAAATGTTTTACCTATTTAATATTTTGTAAGCATAACAACATTATTATTATATCATATTCACTATCAACCAGACATGTTATAATTGATTATAGACAAATCAAGAATGACACAGAAGAAACAACACAGATATATGGGCTACAAAAGGAATATAATTAATACCTTAACAATATCCTTACATAACTTTGAAGAGTTGATTCTAAGACTAAAAAAACTCCAATAGTAATTACACTCCAGAATTTGTTGAATCAAAAACTAAAAAATACTAAAACATAAACATATTCTTCCTCAAAATTGAGGGAAGAACTATATAAATTCTAAAAGTTAAAAATATAAAAATCTACAGAAACTGGGGAGAGAAAGTTACTGAAAATGCAACTTAGAATCTTATTTTCTTGGTATACAAGGGGTTCTATTTATAGGAAATAATGTAAGAAAAACTTGTGTTTTCACCATAACACGATCAGATTGCAACCAGATTTTTGATCAGTTCAAACCTCTTTATGTCGCGACATACAATTATTATTTTTTCTTAATTTTTCATTATCTTTTTTCTTCACTTTGGATAATATCAAATAAATGATATTCATTTAAGCTCCAAAAAGTGTGATAAACATGCTTTAAGTATTTTTATTTATTTTAATATTTATATATTAAAATATTCGCAAAGCACTACAAAATATTCATTAATCTGAACAAATAGAATTGTCTAAAATATAATAGAATAAAGCAAATACAAATCTATTTTATTAATTAAATGATATTAAAACATTATATATTTATTTCTTTTTAAGCACTCATCACATGTGTTATGAGCTGCAAAACTATTCCATACTCTAGAAAGTAGTCCTTGAACTCTTTGTTAAGGTATTTCCTACCATGATCTGATTGTAACATGTTTATTAACTTACCTAATTGTTTTTCAACTTCTGTATGAAACTCATGGAACTTTCCAAAAAGCTTATGACTTTCAACAATAGATAGATATACCCATATCTCGAGTAGTCATCTATGAATGTGATGAGGTACTTAAAACCACCTCACACTTATAGGTCTACAAGCATCTGAGTGTACTAGTTCAAGTGGTCATATGGCTTTATGTCCCATTACTAAAAAGGGTATTTTATTTATCTTACTTTCTAAGCAAGATTCACAAACTAGGAAAATACCAACATTTAGTTCTTTCAAATGATCATTATTTTTTGGTCTTTGAATCCAGTCAAAGTTGATATGTCCTAGCTTTAGATTCCAAAATAGGTATTATCATGAGGAGAAAGAATATAATGCATATTTACTAATGGAATGCCTTCTCTTTTTTATTGCCAAATATTTTGCAGGTCATGATGAAATTTTTGGAGAGAAATTATGGGAATCAAGAATAAAATATTAGGATTCTAAAAGTTGAAATAATTTTAAAATTTTATTTATCAAATATTTGTGTTCATTTTAGGATTTTAAATTAGATTTAGGATTGATTTTTTTATCCTATAAATAGGACATAGGCTTGTTTGTTTATTTACAAGAATATAAATTTATTTTTATTTCTCCCCTAATTTATGTTTCTTTCTCAATTTATATTCATCTAATCCTTAATTCTTATTTCGTCTAATAATCTTCCCCTTGATCATCTATTTCTCTCTCATATTTCTCTATATGTTACACATCAAATGGTATAGATGTATTTTGCTTTTTGGTAGAAAAGTGGAATGTTGCTAGCAAGTTGGAATTGCTCTAAAGAACACCCTTATTCAAATCTCTCATGTTCAATTATTATATGGTCTTCCAAAATAATGGGTGGAAGATTTGGTATTACTAAAATGTTATTTTAGGATGTTAAGAAAGGTTATAAGCCTTAATCAAAGGGTTTTTCTTCCTAGTAGATTGATCACATACAATATTTTATTGTTCATGAATAAATTTTTCACCTAAAATCTTAAAAGAAGGGCAATAATTTTCATCTTAGTTTAAAACTCAATATAAATAAAACTTATGATTGAGTGGAATAAAGCTTTCTTAGAGCATATAATGATCAAGTTGGAGTTTGAAACAAAGTTTATCTCTTAGATTATGGCTTGCATATCAACTTTCTCTTACTCTTTGGTGTTTAATGATGAAATAGTAGGCTATTTCAAACCATAGCAAGGGAATCTTCTCTCCCCTTATCTATTTCTTATTTGTATCCAAGGCTTATCTTTGCTACTCTTTCAAGGACAAGAAGGGAAGCTTATTGAAGAGCTCAAGACAAGTATAACAGGACCGTCTATATATCTCACTTTTTTTTGCATATGATTCTTTAATCTTTTAATCTTTTGCAAACCATATATTGATGATGTTATTTTGATCAAAGAGATTGTAGCTACCTTTTGAATTGCATCGAGATAAGAGTTAAACTTTCATAAATTCTCATTATTTTTCAGCGCCAACACATCTAATTCCATGATCCTAATGATGCAAAATATATTAGGAATCCAAAAAATTGGAGGAATGGACAAGTACTTAAGTCTTCCTTTACTGGTGGGTAGGTATAAGACACAAACTTTCAAGTTTAACCGTGATAAAGTACAAAGTAGAATTTAGGGTTGGTCTAAATAGTTTATGTCACCAGCTGTGATAGAAACTTTATTAAAGTCAGTTTCTTCAACTAATCCCAACTCAGCTATGAGTTATTTCTTCATTCCCAAGTTACTTTGCAATGATGTTAACTCACTAATGGTAAGGTTTTGGTAGGCTAGTTCAGACCACAAGAACAACATGTATTGGAAATGTTAAGTTCTACATTGCCAAGAGTAAGACAACAGTACTGCTTATAAGTCTGGACAATCCTTTAACTCATAAGCTGGTTTTTGGGTTCAAAGTTAAGTCTGAGTTTCTAAGTTGGTATCAGAGCTAGGCTCTTGACTTCTTCACCCTTCATCGGTCTTTGTGCCATAAATCCAGACTCTAGCCGATGTGAAGGGAGGATGTTAATTTCCACATTGACCAAGAGTAAGGCAGCAGTACTGCTTATAAGTTTGGACAGCCCTCTAACTCACAAGCTGACTTTTGGGTTCAGAGTTAGGCTTGAATTTCAAAATGGAAGAGTTAGAAAAATTATAAAAACCAAAAGGTGATGGACGACAAGGATAATTCCTTTATGGAATTAATATAAGGCATAAGTATTGCATAAATAATTCCTTTATGGAAGCTATGGTGGGATAATATGCATCTTGGACTTGAGAATACTAAGACCTTTGGTCTTGAATGTGAATTCTCTACCAATATCTTATTCAAAATAGGTATTAGTAAGGATTTGGCTCCTACAAAAAAATTATGGAAGCAAGAGGATAAACGATACGAAGGAAATAATGATCTTTCAAAGAAGTTAGTTGTATCTTGATGAAAAATAAAAAAAAAACACAAAATACAGAAGTGTTTTTGAACCAATCCAAATCAATTGAAGACGTCATTTTATTAATCTACATGCAATTAAGGGAACTCAATTATGCTTTATGTAATATATGTACTCCATTGTAATATGAGATTATGTTTTTGATTTTTTCAGAACTATCATGTATTTAACTTTTAAAACCCTTTGGCTCTAATTAATAGCTCTTTAATTTTGTAAACTTTTTTTATATTTTAATGAGTATCTAAAAAACTAGTTCTCTGGCTTGCAAAATCCATTTTAATGAAAATTAATTTGCATAAGAGATAAGAGGTAAGTTGTTGAAAAGTAGCAAGAAAGTGCTCCTAAAATTTCACACGTGGTATTTACCGTCATATGTATATATGATATGCGTTCCAGCTTCGTCCCATAATTGGTGTGATAGTGAACGATCATTAATTGGCATGTGTGGCTCAACATACTTATCATCTCTTATACAACACTCATCTTCAACGTGAGCACTGTTAGGAGTGGCAAGTTATTGACTTTATAGAATATGGAGGTGAAAATGACATAAACCCAACACTCAAAACACTACCAATTGCCCTCTAGTGCAGTAATATATATATTTATAGCAGATAATTAGAGGGTATCACTTCAAACTCTATCATTATATATCTATGGTTATATGAGTATGTAATTATTATTAAAAAAACTATAAGTAAAGTAATTTTTTAAAATTAAATGGGTCAAATACAAATAACATGCAATAAAATATATAATATTTTTAAGGCATGTAATTAGAAGGCTACATAGTGTATGAGTTGTATATTATTATTTTAAAAAAGAAAGAGTTTTTGTATATTTTAAAACAATTACGTAGGTATATTTTGTAGTATAATCTTTCCCCAAAATATTTACATTCAACAAAAAATCAATGGGAACTAACATATTTATTGGCTGCATGTATTAGAGAGACTTCCTTTTTAATTGACATGTTTTTTTTTTTTTTTAATTTTAGATCAAAGATACGTGACATATTCTAGCTTAGAGTTACTCTGATATACAAATACATATATTTTTATTTTGCTTTCACATGATTTTCTCTATAGATTTAGTTTATTTGTTGAAGTTAGTAATTATATGGTAACAAAATACATAAAATCAACTAAATAGTAAACAATCTAGATAAAGAAAAATAATTTATATTTGATTATATATTTAGATTATTCATGTATTTTCAATTTCACGAATAAAATTTCTTATTTTCTTATTAAAAATATTTATATTAGATTTATGAATAAGTTTTTTAAAATGAAGCATTTCTTGAACTGTATTAGAATTACTCACAAAATGTTATAAAGAATAATCGTAAGCAAATAGTAAAACAAAAAAAATTCAAAAATATTAAAGAAGCTAAAAAAATAAACTAGTAAAATTAAAAAATTAAAAAATAATTTAAAAAATCAAATAAAAAATAAAAACGAAAAAAAGTACTATAATTTAATTTCTTAATTCATAAAATTAAGGTATTATAATGTAAAAGGTGTGTTACAATCATGAGATTAAAATATATAATTTTAAATAATTAATATTTTTTATAATAATAAGATTTATAATATATGATTCGATAATAATAAAAGTCAACTAATGCCACTCATCGGCATTTTATAAATATCAAATATTATATCCTTTCTTTCGAATCCCACTCAATTCCATATACAGTAAGGTTAAAACCTAGATATGAGACAACTACATATATTCCTTTAGCTACATAAGATATTCTTGTTTGAATTTTAATTTCTACATCAATATAATCGTCAAATGCATGATTCAATATCATTGAAAAATATTTTGAAAAGAAAAGAAAAAAGAACCATGGAAAAAGGAAAGTAAGAAATATCATTTTCACTCTTTTTATTTACTTGGGTTAAAATTTCTCACCTCATAATATATTAAAAACATTTGCCATGGACCTAATTTATAATGATAATATGAAAATCAAACTATTGCTACAAAGGAAAGAAACACAAGTCACATATATCATATCTTCAGCCCACTCTTTTCCAATAATTAATAAAAAGGGTAATTTAAATTAGAGAATTTTAAAAATAACATAATTTTATTTTATAAAATAATAAACTTATATTATTTTAATTTTAAAGTAAATAAATGAGATAATATAAATTTATTACTTTATCAAATAAATTTTATAATCAAAATAATAAATTTAAAATATTTCATCTAATAAATACAAATTTAAATAATATATTTTAAAAAATAACCTAAAAACCTACCGTATATACCTTTTCTCTTTTGAAATTTGATTCAATTATTGCCCAGCACTCTTTTCTTCCTACACGCAAATTACTTTCAATTTTGAAGAAGATTGATGTGACGATCGATAAAGTGGAAACCAGACCCTTCATCATGAACAGCCTGTTATGACCAAGAGTAATAAATAGGCCCATATGGACAGCTTTTCAGTGGAATCATTTCAATGGTTACATTTGTTTGATTAAATATGGAATCAATAAAAAATTATTTAAAGTAATATTTTTGTAATTATTTTGAATAGGAAAGAAGGTGACTATATATATTTTTTATTTATTACAAAATTAAGATTTAAATCGTACACTTAATTTTTATTACATTTTATTTTTAAATATTAATAAAAATTGGTTGCATAATTATAATTTTTAATTTTATTGTTTAATTTTTTATCAATTTTTTACCATTTATTCGTATCAAAACATCATATGCCTAATATAAATTGTAAATAAAAATAGTATGTATCATAGGTGATACTTTATAAATATCGGCATATACATCATGTAATACTTCATTTAAAAGTATTATTTCCTTTTCATAATAAAAATACAAATAACACTTATTAAATATTGAAAACACCCCTCATAAAAATCTTACTATCCTTGAAAATACTTAAATTTATGTAAAATCAAGAGAACAGTTTCTAAATGAGTCTCGTAGCATTGTTAACAAGAATGTGATAAACCTAGGCAGAGAGATTAATGATATATTTTTGAATAATAGTTTTTAATTAATTTATCTCAAATGAGATTTATATACTAAGATAGTTGTTAGTAAAAGATTACACATAATTATAACTAAACTTTAAGGCTCACAAGTGATACAATGTTACTAGGGTAGCTACTCACTGAATTCTATTATTACCTAACTAACATCTAAATTACTAGCCTTCCTATGGGAAGAACCTGAAGCTTGCTTCCGAGATCAAGAAACCTAACAATACCCAATGGCTTTGTCAAGGCATCTATTATTTGTTCATAAGTGGGAATGTACTTAATATCTAACTCTTGTTTAGTTGACTAAAAAATAAAAATCAATTTCAATATATTTTGTTCTTATGTTCATCACTAAATTTAGCTAGATGGTGAGTGCTCAGATTATCAAAAAAAAAAATTGATTGTTATGAGCACTAACATCCCAATTTAGTTAATAAGGATTTGAGCAAAAATAATTTTAGTAGTCACAAGTGTCCAAACTTGATACTTTGATTCTGTACTAATTCTTGAAACCACTTTTTGCTTGCTTGAAGTCCAAGAAACAAGATTGTTACTAAAGAATACATAATATGCTTCAATGTTGTGTATGTCGTATGGATTGGTTACCCAATCTACATCAGTTAATAAAATCATATCATAATGATTTGATTTCTACAGCAATAAACCATGTGATTGTGTACCTTTGAGATACCTCAAGACATGTTTTGTCGGTGCAAGTTCGTAGGTTCAGTATAGAATTGACATAAATTATTCACAATGAAAGTTAGGCATGACTAATTATAGGTTCTTCTCTACATCTAAACAATAGGGTCATTATGCTCATTATTAAACTTGTTGAAGAGATGAAATATAATCAAGGTCTATCTATTTTATCAAAAGTTGAATCAATCATTAGAAGAAGAATTAGGCCAAAAATTAGGATACATTATGAAAAATAAAACTTCATTTCTCCCTCGACGTCAGAATAAATATGGTTTAAAAGAAGATGTTTTTGTGCTAATCTTAGCAATTACTTGCTTTAATTCTACATATTTATCATTTTGTACTAAAAAAAACTTTAGGGTGGAACAGTTACATTATGTAGAATCTCTTCACTCTCAATAATGACATATAAGTATATATAATATGAAAATAAAGGATGTCCATGGCGTGTACATGTAGGATGAACTAAACCTTATTTAATTTTTATTTTTCCATTAGAAGGGGCTCATACATGTTCTATAATACATCCTATGACTACTAAGCTCTCCTATAGATTGACCCATAATAATACCTACAGCAAGCATAACATGGGATCTGTAAGCTTTTCACCCTCAAGCAAAAGAACCTTTCCAAGATTGAGAGGAGTTGAAGCTGGTTTAGTTGACTCCACGCCTTCTATCTCCAATAGGTTTTTGATGTACTTGTGCTATTAAAAATGCAAGTAATTACTAGTACATAGGGCTTCAATTTCAAGAAATAATGACAAAGCACCAATATCCTTTAGTGTAAACTTTTTGTAGAGAAAGGAAACAAACTCCTTTATGAAACCATAACTTATGCCTATAACCAATATATCATCAACATATGCAAATATGATTGTGATAGAACTACCTACACGTCTAAAAAACAAAGAGTCATCAAACTTTCTATTGACATATCCCAAATGCAATAAACAAGCACTAAGATGTTGAAACCATGCTCTAAGTACCTACTTAAGACTATACAATTCTTTCTTAAGCTTGCAAACCATTGGAACATCATATTAAACCTCAAAACTAGTAGGTTGCTTTGTATAAGCAACATCTTCAAGCTCTCCATTAAGGAAAGCAGTGTAGATATCCAGTTACTTGATCTCTCAATCATTAGACATAGTCATACTCGACACAAACCTCACTATAATGTCCTTCATTATAGGACCATAAGTCTCAAAATAATCAAAACATTCAACCTGATGAAATCCCTTGTCAATAACCCTTAACTTGTACCTTTCTACTCTCTATTAACCTTCTTCTTTTTTATTCTATAAACCCATTTATTACATATGACTTTCATACCCCCTTTGAGAGTAACAATCTCCATTTTTAAGTAAATCTTCATCCTCCCTCGTAGACTTTATCCACTCTTTATACTATGAAGCTTCCTTAAAGGAACTAGACTCACTTTCACTACAGCTCTAATAGGTTCCCTTAACCAAACCACTACTTATGAGTCAGAGGTGATTGAACATTATCAATGCTAGGATGACAAGTAATAGTAAAAAAATCTTAGTTTTGACAATGCCACAATTAGAACATCTAAGCATAGGATGATTGTTTCTAGTAGGAAGAGGAGTAAATTCATTACAAATGGAATAGATGGAAATGAAGTGTTATTAGGAAGAAAAAGATGAGAATGAATAGAAGTTGGAAAGGAATGTTGTGGTGAAGCCACAATAGATTGAGAGAAAGTTATGTGCATAAGTAAATGTACAAGTGCAGGTGCATGAGATGACAAGGAATGTTGTGGGGACGTCACAACAGGCTGAGATAAAGGTGTGTGCATAAGTGAAAGGATAAGTGCATGAGAGGATGGTAGTAACACTGGTTGTGAAAATGAACTAGAAGATGAAACTTGGGATCTGAAGTCAAAGTATTGATTGAAGCATTAAGAACAAGTGAAAATTGATGAGCCTAAACCATTAATTTAGATTTAAAAGGAGGTGACTAGTTGTCTAATAAAAAAAGGTAAACTTATAAAAATCAACATGTTTACTACTGAGCACTCTATCACTTATGAGTTCAAGGCACAAATATCCTTTGTGTTGAGACGTATAGCCAAGAAAAATACAACCTGTAGATCTTGGTTCAAGCATATGTTCAACATAAGAATGATGGCAATGGAAGTAAAGGTATCCAAAGGCCCTAAGAAAGGCATAACTAGAAACATTGTGATACAAAACTCATAAGTAGACACAAATTATAAAACTAAGGAAGGTAACCTATTTTAAAGATAAACACTAGTTCTAACAGCATATGACCAATACTTGGTTAGAACGCCTGACTAAAGTAACAACATTAAATCCCTTTCCACAAGTCTTATCTTTCTACTCATCACTGAATCATTTTATCCAAAGGTGTGAGGATATGTAAGCCTACAATTATCATCTAAATGTCCCCAATCCTTTGTAATAAAATTCAATTCTCAACCACCATCTATTTAAACTATCTTTAACAAAAACTAAAACTATCTTTGGACCAAAGCTTTGAAGCACTCAAGAGCCAATTTCACTTGACTCTTAGAAGTTACAAAATAAACCCACATAAGCTTGGTATAATCATCAACATGTAATATAAAATACTTAGCACTAGTGAAAGAGATAAAGGAGAAGTTCACATATTAGCAAAGACTAAATCAGAGGGTTTCATAAATCTACTAGTACTTGCTGCAAAAGGAAGCTTGTGAGTTGTTACTAAGGGACACACAACACAGTTCAATTTTGAATAAGAAATGCTAGAGATATATTATGTTAGTTTATTCAGTACAGTCTCATATGGCTTAAACATATATGCCATATTGAATTTTAATAGTATTAGAAAAAAAGAACTATTCACTTGTGTTGGAACAAGGTGGGAAGCGTTAGATACCAAAGGTTGAAGTTTGTAGAGGTCACCTTTAGATTTTCCTTAGTAGATGAGTTTCTTTATTTGTAGTTCCTTAACACAAGAAATCAAGATAAAACTTAACACATACTCCATTGTCAATGTATAACCTATGAAGTGAAAGCAAATCTATAGATGCATGAAGGATGTTTCTGAGTTGCAAAATGAGAATGACTACTAAGACTTAGAGCACTACTTCCTATATGATGTATAGGAATGATAAAGCCATGACCTATAACAACTCTATTATTTTAAGTGTATGAAAAGATTGACTCAATCAAGTTAGAGGAGTCACTAGTAACATGATGTGAGGAACCACGATAAAAAAGCCATGTAGAACTTGTTGATCGACACACGAATTGTGTTCAATGAATACGAAAGTATATGTATAGCAACAAGTAATATAATGATAAGAAGAGATCGTTCCTACAAAGATTATGTTATTAGAAGCTAATTTTTAAAACAAAAAAAAATAAAAATCAATTGTTTTGGTGTTTTTATATTTTAAGAATGAAAAATTAAAAGAACTATAAATAAATAACAATAATTAATTAAATCTAATTTGATAACTAAGAAGATATATGAGAAAATATCTACGAATACTTAATCCCCCAATTTTCTAAATATGTGAATCACTAAAATTCTCCCAATATAATTATCAATCAATTGAATCTAACCTAGCATATATTCCTCTCTCAAGTAAACTACACACCATATAGTAATTAATCTAATCGCACTCTCATATCAATTAAATTGCATACTACTCATTAAGTCCATCAATTATGGATCACATACATAAGAATCATATATCTCTGACTAGAAACTATGCATATTATTTAATTAAGACAAATAATTAAATAATTCTCTCAAATCTATTTAATTTTTTCTATAGATTAATTATTGGCCAAACAATTAATATCATAAAAATCAGATTAAATAATATAATTAAATTAAAATCATAATTGAGGTAAAATATTAGATCATTATATGTTAAAAATTGGGTTCATAAGATCCCTAGATTAATAAATTAACTAGACATAATTTTGTTCATGAAGCTCATATTTTTCATAAGGAAAGACATAAAAATAGATAAAGAAAGGACAAGAAAAAAAATGCAATCAATCTCTTGAATTGAAATGCTTAATCTTGTTGCTTCATTTCTTTCCACATTTATTCACCTATAAACCAAAAAATATAAGTTAAATAACGTTGAGTTGCCTCCCAACCAACGTCACGTTTAATGTTCTTAACTAGACGATTATATCAACTCCTAAGGTACATCTCTTTGTATCCATTTACTTTTGAGTTTTCCCAGAAAAAAATTTGAGTCTTGATTTTTTCAATAATACCTTATGTTCTAGTTTAAAAATATGGTGCTCAATTCTCTTATTATGCCATATTTTTGTTCTCTTTTTGTAATTTTTGGCATTCTTATATGCATTCCACCGTAAACTCACCCAATTTATGTATTTTCAACATCTTTTTCACCTTTCTATTGGACTCTCCTACTTGCCCACTTGATTGGGAATGGTTTGAGATAATATTGAGGCTCAAACCATTTTGAGGTAAGCTACACATGGGCGGTGTAGCTTCCAAATAGTTCATACAATCAAGAATATCAATTATAGATTCCAGATTTTCAAAATTAAAATCAATTGAGTTATTTCTTGGTGAGTTTACTTCATTGTCCATAACAACATGTGTAATAATTTTAAGTGTGGGTGACTCAACATATTCTTTTAAGTTATCATCACAATCAGTAACATTTATCTTAAAGCATTCATTAGCATTACCAATATTATGGGCTTAGATGCTTTAAAAACTTTCAACATTACTTGTTTACCTTACACTCTCATTGTAAGCTCACTCTTTTTTACATTAATAAGTGCTTTTTCGGTTGCTAAGAATGGATGACCAAATATGATAGGAATGTTACGATCATCTTACATGTCTAGTACAATCAAATCCGCCAAAAAGATGAACTTGTTAACTTTTACTAACACATCTTCTACCATACCCCAAGGTCTTTTAATTGATATTGTTGTCATTTGTAATGTTACTAAAGTGGTTTTAGCTTTACCAACCCCCAATATTTTGAAAATCGATAATGGCATAAGGTTAATATTGGAACCCATGTCACCAATGTTTTCTCAAAGTGGACATTTTCAATAGTGCAAGGAACATCAAAATTATCTAGATCTTTCAATTTTTGGGATAGTTTTCTAGCAAGAATGGCATTACAACCTTTATTCAAGGTTATTATTTCATTATCTCCAAGACTTTTTTTTCTTAGACAAGATGTTTTTCATGAATTTGGCATAAGACGACATCTATTCAAGTGCATCTACAAATGATATATTTATGTGAAACTTCTTGAAAACATCCAGAAATTTTGAAAAATGCATATCTAACTTTTTCTTTTGCAGTCTTTGAGGGAAAGGAAAAATGGGTTTGTAGAGATTCCTCTTTTTTGATTGAATTATTTCCTTTACATTACTCTCTTTATCCATTAATTCTTCATCATTCTTGTTAGTTTTTGGTTCATCCTTATCCTTTTTAGTCTTATGTTCGTCCTCTAGAGTTTTATCACTCATCAAGTCTATAGCATTGCAATGCTCCTTACCTTCTCTTCTTGGGTTTACAATTGTATCACTTTAAGGTTACCTTGTGGCCTTTGGCTTTTATCCTGGGAAAGTTGCTCCATTTGAGTCTCAAAATTTTGAATTGAAACCTCTTAAGTAGACATTTTTGTATTTACTGATTTGATGAAATCTTTTGTTATCCCTATTAAAGCATTTGTATTGTCCTCCATAGGTGGCTTCTTCTTATGAGCTTGTGATTGTTGAAAACTAGGTGGTGGAAATGATTGACGGTTGAATTGATTACTACCCTAATTGTTGTTATTCCAAGAGAAATTTGGATGTTGTCTTCATCCTGGGTTATATGTGTTTGAGTATGGATTTTATTTCGGTTCACATTACCCACATAGAATGTTGATTCAGTATTATTTTGACACTTATCAAACAAATGGGATCCTCCACAAAACACACACAACATCCCTGAATTTTGGACATGGTTTATACTCATTAGTGAGTTTTGAGCCTTACCAAAGATGAAACTTGAGCTGTAAGTGTCGTGATATCATTCACCTCATGCATTTCGACTACTCTTCTTGTGGCTACCATTCTATCCATTAGCCACTGATAATTATTACTAGCCATTTTCTCAAGTAAATCATAAGCTTGATTAAACATTTGGATAATAAAGCTCCATTAGCGGATGCATCAACAATGGTTTTTGCTTGAGCATTGAAACCATTATAGAAAGTCTTTATTTGGATCCAATGAGGGATACCATGGTGAGGAAATTTCTTTAGCAATTCTTTAAATCTTTCCTATACTTCATATAAAGATTCTCTTTCATATTGTTGGTAGAAGGTAATGTCATTCCTAAGCTTGGCATTCTTTGTTGGTGAGAAGTATTTCATCAAGAATTTTTCTACCAAATCATTCCAAGCTGTAATGGAATTAGGTGGCAATGAGTTTAGCCAAGCTCGAGCATAGTCTCGTAACGAGTAATGAAATAATCTAAGCCTAAATGCTCTTCGGTTACACCACTAAATTTAAATGAATCTAAAACATTATTAAAACAATCTGAGATGCAGATGAGGATCTTTTGTTAATAATCTGCTGAATTGTTCAACTGTTTGTAACATTTGAAACATGATTTACTTTAGTTCAAATTGATTAGCTTGGACGTTTGTCCTTGTAATGCTTGGTTTCAACTCTTCCAACGTAGAAATTACATATTCATTCATAGCTCTATCCCTATATCCATTAAAGGTATCTGGTTGATCAAGTTTAACTCATCATTGTTTATTTCTAATGAATTAGTCATTTTTTCCACTTGAGTGACAACTTGTTGTTTTCTTATTGATCTCAAAGCACACTCAATTAAGGGTCTAAAGGTAAGATCTCTCCCTTATAGACTTTGCTTATGCAATAGACTCACTATGTTTCTAATAACACTAAAGAAGATATGTAAATTAAAAATAAATAAATTAATTAAAATTTTAAAAAATAAATAAAGGAAATTAACTAAAATAAATAAATAAAAATAATTAACTAACTAACTAGATAACTAAATAAATTAAAATTGTGAAAAATAAATAAAGAAAAATGACTAAAATAAAATAAAAAAATAAAAATAAAAAGTTAATTTCTAACATTTATAATCCTTGGCAACAATGCCAAAAACTTGATCAACACAAATTTTGTTTAATGAATATGTAAATATACGTATCGCAACAAGTAATATAATGATAAAAAAATATCATTCTCATGTAGATTATGTTATTAGAAATAATTTTTAAAATAAAAAAATAAAAATTAATTTTTTTTGGTTTTTTTATATTTTAAGAAAGAAAAATTAAAATAACTAAAAATAAATAACAATAATTAATTAAATCAGATTTAGTAACTAAGAAAATATTTAAGAATATTTAATCCTCTAATTTTTTAAACACGTGAATTACTAAAATTCCTCAAATATAATTATCAATTAATTACATAGTCGATTGAATTTAATCTAACATGTATTTCTCTCTCAAGTAAACTATATACTATATAGTAATTAACCTAATCATACTCTCATGTCAATTAAATTGCATACTACTCATTGAGTTCATCAATCATGAATCACATATATAAGAAACATGTATTTATGTCTAAAAACTATGCATGTTATTTAATAAAGACAAATATTTAAATAATTTTTTAAAATCTATTTAATTGTCTCCATATATAAATTATTGGTCAAACAATTAATAGCATAAAAATCAAATTAAATAATACAATTAAATTAAAACCATAATTGGGGTAAAATATTAAATCATCACATGATGAAAATTGGACTCATAAGATTTCTAGATTAATAAATTAAATAGACATAATTTTGTTCATAAATCTCATATTTTTCATAAATAAAGACATAAAAATTAATAAAGAAAGAAGAAGAATGAGAAGAAGAAGAAATACAATCAATCTTTTGAATTATAGTACCAATCTCCTCTTGAATCTCCATCAAAATTGTATCTTTTTTTGAATTTTTCTATATTTTTCTCTTTTTTTAGCTCTAAAAATTGATAAAAATTATGTTAATTTAAACTTCTTAAGATTTATGAGAAAATTAAAAGATTAAATATAATTCAGATAAAATTTGGACTTTCTGATAAATATGTATGTGATATATGTATTATTCTATTACGTTTAATAAAAAATTATATGTAAATTTAATTTTATCTTTTTCTAACATAATTTTTATAAATAAATAAATTTAAAAAATATATTATTTAAAATAAGATAATAAATAATATCTTTAAAATAAAGAAATGAATAATCTGGATATTTTACCATTTTTTTAATTTACTCTTTTTTTTAAATATTTATTATATAAATTAATAAAATAAAATATTAATACAACTATTTAAAAAAAAAACAGCTTCCCTTATAATAGTCATCAGGCTATTTTTCCAATAAATAATAGGCTGCTGCCTAAAGACTTAATTGTAGCATTCTAGAATGTAGTCCCATTGACATGACCATTTGAATTCAGAAGCATTCTTTTTTAGAAACAATTATTTCTAGAAGCTTACCAATTTCTTTGAGGCCACCGGTCATATTAGACTGCCTTCGGACATTCTTAATAATATATAACATGTTTTGACTTTGACAAATATATTACATATACAAAAACCATAATTTGAATAATTTTGAACTAAAAATATCCTTAATTTTGAACTAAAAATTATTATATATAAATAATATTTTTCATATAATAATAAATAAAATATTTTTTTATTAAATATGTATATTATTAATATTATTGTTTTTTTATTATTTTGATAATACAATAACATATATTAAAAATAATTATCAATTATATTTATAATTTATAATTTCTATAGTTTATTAAAATATTAAAAAAATTGTTTATCAATTCATACAAATAAAAAAAATTTAATACAATTAAAGTTAAATATATAAATTAAATATTTAATAATAAAAATATAATTATAAAACACATATTAAAAGAGAAAGATGTTAAATATAAAATTTTAAGACCAAATAATAATAATTGATGTAATTTAAACTTCTAATTTAAAATGATAGTCTTTTTTTAAACCATTAATTAAACCAAACTAAATTGAATTAAGTTTAAAAATAATTGATAATTTAAAATCAATTCAATTAAAATATATTTATATTAAATTTATTATTGACATTTTTTATTATTATAAAAGATAAACAGTATCTTAATAAAAAAACTATTACCTTATTTTTAATAAATTATTTTTTAAAATTA
Organism: Hippophae tibetana; assembly: GCA_037013495.1. Classification (NCBI taxonomy): domain Eukaryota; kingdom Viridiplantae; phylum Streptophyta; class Magnoliopsida; order Rosales; family Elaeagnaceae; genus Hippophae; species Hippophae tibetana. Next base: position 16,544,385 of record CM072803.1, read on the forward strand.
AATAAATCATACTCAAATTTATAAGTATTTATACTTTACATCAAATTCAAACCTCATTATTGTTTCTAATTGAAAGTTGTAATAGTTTCTTATAAAACACATTATAATAAAAAAAATCCTCTAATGTAGTGTGACATCAATAGAGCCACTATACATACTTGCGACCATCAGTCAAGACATCCGATAATTGACAACTAAGGATTACATGTATATATTTTATTAAATAAAACTTTTATTATAAATAAAATTAAAAAAAATAACAATTAATTGTAAAATATCAATATATAAAAAGATTAACAAATGATCTATTCTCATACAAACCTGGAAAGAATGCACGTACCCATTATTTTTTTAAAAATGTATGCATATATGTATTATAAAAGAATGCATATATGTAAATTATTTAAAGTAGATAAATTTACCTATATAAAACTAAGAAAGTACACATACATATTACTTAATAATGTAACGTACATATGCATGTATATAATTATAGAAGAATGTACGTATATATAAAACTTTAGAATATAAATGTATATATGCATATACATACTACTATACTATTAGCATATTGCTCAAAACATGCACAAATTAACATTTGCATTTATTCATAAAAACAAGTACAATTTTGTGTCTATTATTGTAAAATAGGTGGAATTTTGTATTCAGAGCAGTGTTAGTTTAATATATATATATATATATTATATATAAAATTTTAAATCATGTTTTATAAAAGTTTGGATAAAATTGTTCACATATATTATAATGATTAATATTATATTTAGTTATTATATAAATTATTTAAGCTTCTTATTCTTTTCATTTAAATAAAAAGTTAACCAGTACAAAATACATGATTTTGAATAATAGAGTGAAAATGACTTAATTTTTAAAAATGAGTATTTTATTCCTTGGTAGCAATTTTTATAAATCGAATGCAATTTTTTCACAATTTAACCACGTTTTTATTTTACTTTTTAATATTTAATTAAAAATATATTTAAGTTTTAAAAAATTAAATTTTAATATAATTCTGACTATATTATATTATTTAAAATATTGACATTAATTTTTATTTTTTTAATTAATTTAGCACACGTAAAATAAAATATATAAAAATAAAAAAAATTATCTAATTATTTTAAGTATTGTGTATTTTATTATTAAATGTGTATTTTTTTTATATAATTATATGTATATAAAAATAATATTAATATATAATCAATTTTGATTAACCATAGTTTCGATATTGTAATAACCATCATGTCTCATACTTTATCGGTTATTATTATTTTTAGTGAAAAAACCTTCAGATTTATACCGTCAATCAGAATTTTAATTATCTATAGTCAAAATAGTCGTCCTTGTACATAAATTGTTTTAAAAATATATAATATAATATAATGTACATTTATGCTAGTAAAAACTATAATTTTGCTAATATATATATAGCTAACACCACAACAAAAACTTTAATTATTTATAATATAAAGTTAACAACACAACAAACTTTAATTATATATATATAAAGCTAACCACACAACAAAACTTTAATTAAAACAAATATACAAACTGAATCTAAGAAACCACTGAATTAATTCCGTATAATAATAATGGATATATAGGATGAGGCACCATTATAATCATTTAGTTTAAGTTTGTGGAGTCGTTTAGTCACTTAATATATTTCTGTTTTTTTTTCTTTAGTCTTTTGTCTTCTTGTTTTTGAGAACATAGCTAACTAAAAAGGTTTGTAACTTTGTAGTAACTAATTTTTAATTTATTACTTCAAATTACCTCAATTTTCAACTGAAATTTTTTAAGTATCTAAGAATTTAGTTACTATTATCTTTTGAGCAAATTCAAACAATATTTTTTAATTAATTGATTTTTTTTAAAATTAATATCAATTCATCCATTTTAAAGGGACATTTTTCTCATATATATATATATATAACATTTTTTATTACTTTTTTCTATAAAAAAAATCTTGTTTTAATTATTTTAAGAGATATTGTTAAGTAATCTAGGTGAGGATATTTTATTAATTTTGTTTTTTGTTTTAGGATGATGATAATAAAGTTTTAGTTGATTAGATGGATGGGATGGTCAGATGCTGAAATTGTTTTTGGCACTTCAAAAGTACCTTCTTTCTAGTGAGAGATAGAACAAGGCAAAAATAAGAGTAGTAGTAAAATAGGAGTGGGTATAATGTATGGGTTGATTAAGAATCTATATCTCTTTTAAAGGTTAAAATTAATCGAGATATTATGGTGTGATAAAAAATAAAAATATTAAAACAAAAGATTATATGTAAAAGAGGTTAATAAAAAATACTATAAATGTGGGCTAAAAAGAAACCCCTTTTAAAATGGTTGATTAATATTAATTTAAAAAAATATATAAATTAATTAAAATATTATTTTATATAGATCAAAATGTGATAGAATTAAAATTTGAGTATTCTTAAATGTTCTAATTGAAAATTGGGCTAGCAAATTTAAAATTGGGGTATTTCAAAAGTAATGAGCTCATGTTTGGAAGGAGATAATCATATAACTTTACTTAATGGATATTTTAATTTTATAATTATTAAAATAATATTTATTTAGTTAAGTAATTTTAATTTTAATAATGGATATTTTAATTTTATAATTATTAAAATAAATTTATTTAGTTAAGTAATTTTAATTTTAAGACATTGAAAGACAATTTTTAAAAAAATGTCAAATTTTCTTGTTAAGTGAACTTATACGTTTCACTTGTGTTACTTGTAAAGGTATATTTTCATTATTATTTCAGTACAGTAATTAACATGTTTATTTAATAAAAAAATCTATTTTTTTAAATATAATTCAATAATTTAAAATTAAAATTATTTAATTAGATAAATTTAATCTAATAATTATGTCCTAGAGTGACAAACGTAGTAAAATTAATCAACCAATTCAGAACACCTACTATGTATGCGATAAATATAATTCAAAATAAAGTGATACATTACCTTATCCAAAAATAAAATAGCAATATTGAAGCCATATGACTGATTTTATTATTACTTTTACATATAAGATTTTTTTTTAATTTAAGAACTTAATATTTATAATATAATGCTTAAAATGACATAAAATTAGGTAAAACTTGACATAACAAAAGATTATAAAAATATATCTTCAATACGACACCAAACTGATTTCAAAAACGGCAAGTTCCCTTTTATGTTTATGATATCTACTACTTATAGTTACGATTTAAATTTAATAAATATATAATATTATCAATTATTAAATAATTATTATTATTGCTTTTAATTTTTTATATAATCTAACATATATGAACTTATTGAATTAATATTTTTACTATCTAAGAAATTAATTATATATGAATGATATATATAATTTGATTGAACTTAATAAAAAATTTTGTTTAAAAATAATTTATATTAATTTACTAATTTTTTTAATTGATATAAGATACAATATAATATAGACATAAAAGTTATTAATTCAACAAAAATATGATATTTTTATAAGTGAATTAATCGAATACTCAATAAATAGATAGTCATAACTTGTATGAATTGTTATTCTTAATGTAATAAAAAAAATTACATTATATAAAATAGTTATTCATTAAAAATATTTATTATATGGATATTGTGATATTTATTGGTGTAAAATTACTAATAAAAAGTTAAAAAGACATAAAAAATATATTTATTATATAAACATTTTAATATTTATTAGTATAAAAAATAAAAAAAAGTTTTAAAATAATAATAATTTTGTTTATTATATCAATATTTTAATATTTATTAATATAAATTTAAAAAAAAGTAAAAAAGAAGAAGAGAGACTTTGTTCATCAACCAAATATTATCCTTTGTATATATAAAGATATATAAAATTATCAAATAAATACTTATCCATTAATTCTCTTTTTTATATATATACACTATTGTAAATATATATTTTTATTTAAAATATATGTAAAAATATCTCTAACATAAAATCAATATGGATTTTAAAAAAATTTAAATTGATATAAAATATTTTTACCACAACTTAATACATACGTAAATTCACATGATATAATTTAATTAGTCCAGTTAGTTAAATAATCTCACAATAATTTCATAATTTCATATCCTTAAATTTACATTTAATTAATAGCTAATATTTAATTTGATGAATACATTACTTTAATGCATATAATACTATTTAATTGATATATTCATGAGGATTTATAATTAATAAAAATAAAATATTTAAACAAAATATATTTAAATAAATAAAAAATCAACTTTTCTTTATAAATACAACAAACTTTCTCTCACTCTATGTAATTATCAAACAAAAAAGTATTAAATAAATATTCTTCAATCAACTCTCATTTATATGTTTCCTAATAGATATAAATTATTATAAAATTGATGAAAAATTAATAATATAAATAAAAAATTACTTGGTCTAGAAATAAAAAATAGTACGAGACATATGAAAAAAAATAATTAAATAAAATCAATGTAGCTAATTCTTTTTTAAATGAACAGCAAGTTAATAAGTTATAACTTTAAATTAAATATTTATTAATTAAGTAAATATGAAAATTTATGAAGAAAAAACCTTTTTAATTTATTAATAAGTTATTATTTATTTTTATAATATAAATAATAAGTTATATATACATATATATTATAATTTGAAATATTTTTAAAAATATTTCATGACATATCTATATAATATTTTTGATATCTTCGTTAAAATTTATGAAGTTATAGAAAATATTTTAATATGTTTTTGATATTTTATGGAAATATAAAAAAAATTAACATATATTTTAAAAACAAATATTCATATTAATATCTTTATTTTACGAAAATTTTGACAAAAACTAAAAAAAAAAAAATCGAACAAACACCAACTAAGGGCCTACCTTATCATTCCATATATAATTTCCTTTCTATATTCAATGGAGAGAATTGGATTCTTGAAGTCAAATCATCCGTTATAAGGTTAACAGTTAGCAACCTCAACCCATTAATGCAAACTTAAATTTTCATAGAAAAAAATCTCAAATACTATAATATTTCCTTTTCTCCTATTTCTTAAATGATAAATAATTGTTTTACATAAAAAAAGAAGAAGAATAAAAAGATGATTAAAGTAAATCAAAATATTAAATTCACCAGTTGAAACAATAATAAATAATAACTGGACAAAACCTAAGATGACATGGCTGCTGACCTCACCCAACACAAATGAATATAATTATTTCTGAGTCTAAAATGAATATAATTCAAAAGTAGGAAGAATGCTAGCAACTGGGAAAGTTAAGGAAGTTTCTTCGCAGCTGAAGAGCGCATTAGTCTACGTGGCACTCCTCTTTTCAAAAGTCAATATGGGTCCCAATTTCAACATTATTCTTAGATCGCACCCCTCTCTTCTCTTTCATTTATAAGCCCCACCTTTCTCTCTTCTTTAACACTCTTGTACCTTTCCTGTCACATGTGCCCCCCCCCTCTGGCGTATGTTAGCATTCACTCCTCCTCAAAGTTAAAATATACTCCTCCATTAACAACATGAACTCCGATCGCCGAAGTGGCAAGCAGTATCTTCTGATTGTTTCCCTTTATTTAGTTTTTCTTTTTTCGCCATTTATACCTTTCGCCGGAGCTCAACCAAGTCCTGATGGCCAGAAAGATCAATATCCATATACTCGGTTTAGTCCTTCAATGGCAATCATCATCGTTGTTCTCATAGCTGCTCTCTTCTTTATGGGTTTCTTTTCTATTTACATCCGCCATTGTTCCGACACATCAGGATCTGGCAGTATCCGAGGCGTTGCCGGAGCAATCGCCGGCCTTTCGAGACGAGGTCCCCGTGGGCTTGATCGTGAAGTGATTGATAAATTCCCTACCTTGGTTTACTCCACCGTCAAGGGTTTGAAGATTGGGAAAGGAGCTCTAGAATGTGCTGTGTGTTTGAACGAATTCGAAGACGAGGAAACGCTGCGTTTGATTCCGAAATGTGATCATGTTTTTCATCCAGAGTGTATTGATGCTTGGTTGGAATCTCACACTACTTGCCCTGTTTGTCGCGCTAACCTTGTTCCTGAACCCGACGAGTCAACTCACGTGCCACACGAGTTAACAGCTGTTTCCGACATCGAAGCTCAAAACGACACCGTTGAGGAGGTCGTAGAAGGGCGTAATGTTGATGAGCAGCAATTACAATCGCACCTTCCAGAGCCTGATGTTCTGGACAGGAACAAGACTTTGAACCGGAATCGTACACGTAGATCAAGGTCGAGCAGGATTCGAAGACTCTTCCCTCGGTCCCACTCGACGGGACACTCTTTGGTTCAACCGGGGGAGAATACCGAGCGGTTCACTTTGAGATTACCGGTTGAGGTGAGAAAACAAGTTATTAACCGGCAGTTGAACCGGGCATCGAGTATGGTGGTTTTACCAAGAGAAGGGAGTTCGAGGCGAGGATATCGAACCAGTGGTGGTGAGGGGAGTAGTAGAGGAAGGAACTCTAGGCTGTTCGAACGGTCAGACCATGCGACTAAGTCAGACCGGTGGGCGTTCACAATGATGCCACCGTTTTTGACAAGGATGTCTTCTGTTAATTCGCCTAAGGTTGCTGCAAATGACGGCGTAAAGTCTCAAGAGACATCGGCTCAGCTGTTTGCGCCGGGTGTTGAACGGAGCGACTCGGTACGTCCTCCGGTATAACAAAGTGTAATTTTGTTCCTTTGAATTTTAATTTATTCTTGTAATTATTTTCAAACTGTAAAATTATTATTATTTTTTCTTCGTTTTTTGTATTTTTTTTTTCATTTTGATTTTAAAGGGTTAGATTATCGTATATGTAGCTAGCATGCACAATTTGACTCATATCACACTTGGTTATTTCAATTTGCCCTACTGGCCATTTTTCGTCCATGTTTGTTTTTCTGCTATTGCAAATTTGCAATTAAGATAAATATTTTCAGAGTTAAAGAAATAAAATTTATAAAAAAGATAATTTAGAAAAATTAGATGTTAGATTTTTTTTAATAATAAAATATAAGAAATATTATTTTTTGAGTATTGATTTCAAAATTTATTTTGCTTGTAATGGAAAGAAACAGACGTAGAGATGGGAGTTTAAAATTATTATTATTATTATTATTATTTTGTCAACAAGAGGGGGAGGTTTGAAGTTGAATATGTATTCTTTGAAAATGAGGAGGAGGGCTTACAGAAAGTGGTAGGAAGGTTATAATGAAGAAAGTCAAATAATTTTGTCTGATTTGATTTGAAAATAATAATTCTCAATTCTAACTGCTCGTTTTCTTTTCGCCGCTAATAAGTGAGAGTTTGGTAGAACTCGAGCTACATTAATGTCCGCCTCTTTTGATATGATTTGATTTGAGCAGCTGTTATATTTTCTCTAATTATTAGATATTAATTTTTAGTTTTATTAATATAATAATAAATAACTTATTATTTTTAAATTTTATTGATGAAGGAATAAGACATCACATTCTTCCCGACAAGTTAATAATTTCGCCAGATTTGAGTACCGTATTTGACTTTTGTTTTGTTTTGTTTGGTTTGTTTTTTTCTTTTCTTTCGGCTGAAAATAATAATTATGGTTTTACAATTTAACACCATTTTACCAATAATTCATTAAAAGATCGGTATTTTATAAATATCTTAATTAATACGTTAATATTAATAATTAATATTTTTTTACCCAAAATATCTTTTTAAGAATTTTTTTTTATTTTTGGTAATAATCTAAAGTTAAAAAATAAAAAAAAGTGTTAATTTTAAGATTTTTTTGTGACAGTATTAATAATATAATTTTTTTATTGTTATTATTTTTAATTAATCATGAAAATTATTTTCATTCTGTCTTAATAAAATTGTTTGAATGTTATGATTTTTAATATTTATTTATATTATTTATTTTTGAATAACTTTTAATAAGAACAATTGAACCCAAAATTTAACAAAAAAAAAAATTATGTTTCAATTTTAGTTAGTTTTCCTAAAGATGAAAATAAACCAAACAGCCAAAAGAATATTATAGGTAAAAAAGTTAATTATTATTAAAAAATGATTAAAAAGATTATAATATTTAAATTGAGATATAAAATGAAATATTTAAATAATATAACAAATTTAAAATATTAAAATATTAATTAATTACCTCAAACTTATCATTCCCTTTATGGGTCATCTGAATCCCGCTAGCTCTTTTCCTTTAAGAGTTGTATAATATCTATATCATAGAGGTGTGCCAAAAAACTTATCATTCCCTTTATGGGTCATCTGAATCCCGCTAGCTCTTTTATTGTATAATATCTATATCTTGTGACAAAAATCAGATTATTCTATCTAATTTGTTGATTTTTTATCTAATTTGGTTCAATAATCGAATTGAATGATTTTTTTACATCTCTTAAATGTAGATTAGATAGCGGATTTTACTACGATTTATCCTATCTCATCTGATTCTATCGAAATTAATTATATATATATAATTAATATATATTTATTTGATTTTTTAATGTTTTTTTTAAATCAAATAATTTATGTTATAATTTATGTCAAAGTTTAAATTTTTTATTTAAAAATACAAAAAATATAGTTAATTAAGTTTATTGTTCGGATTAATCAGATGCAATCCGAATAATTTACAGATCGGATTGATCGAATGTGAAAGGTGGTCGGATAGGTTGTGAATTAAGATATTTCAATTCGAATGAATTATCGGATCGAATTGAATCGAATCGAATGACTATAAAATCAACGATTTCGATCCGTTGAATAACACTTATTAATATAATTAGTACATAGTTTTTTTCGTTAATATTTTATTTTTAATATTTTTTATTTATACAGTGAAAATATTAATTTCTTGTAATTTTGTGTTAATTAATATTATATATTATAAAAATATCATTTAATTATTTATATTTTTAAAAATATCAAAACATAATGAATTTTCTTATTTACTTAATACTTTATTAATTATTGTTATTATAATTAAATATGTGCACTGCACATATTTCATTGATAAGTAGCTGAATCATTAAACTTTTTTCTCTCCTAATTTTTTTGGTTCCAAAATGAAATGGGAGGGAATAGTTTGTTGTTAACACTCTTCACCACTAGCATCAGCTTAAGCCGTCAGTTCTCAACCCACCCAGTATAACCAATCTTAACCTTCAGTGGCTGTTCTCCAACCCTCTGGCTAATAGTCCTAGCTGTCTTCCGCCACTCCTCTCTATTACACAGCTTTTCTTCTATCACTAACCGCACCACACATCTCCTTTTGATTTTTTTTTATTTTAATTTTTTCTTTAAAAATCCTACACAAAGTCTATTTTACCCTCTTAATATTTATAGATAAAGAAAGTACATAATATATTATTATTTTATTCGATGCATGAATAAAATAATAATTTTTTTCCTATAAGTCCATTTTATCCTCTCAATATTCATAAATAAAATAAAAAACAAATGTATATTATTTTTTTATTTTTTTATTTTTAAGGGATTAAATAACCTTTTTGATATAATTTAAAGAACTATTCCAATATTTTTTTCTTTAATTAATTTATTGATAGTGTTGTTATCTCTTTATCCCTTTATTATTTTTCTTTGTTGGGCGTTTTTCTTTCTTGTTAAATTGGGATTACATATTGATAGAGATGAAGAGACCAAACCACTTTTTATTAAATAAAAAAATAATTAGATAATAATTTAAAGAAATTATTTCAAAATTCCTTAAGATTAATATATTTGCTTTATTATAATATCATCTATTAAATTATATCTTTTATTAATTTTATTGTAAATATTTTCTCGAAGAATTAAGGAATAGGAACCAAAAAGAATACAAATTATTTTTGTTTTTGGAAAATATGGATCTTCTTGTTACTTAAAAAATTAAAATAATAATAATTGCAAATGACACTAATTTAAATTTCTTTATGGCCCTCCTTGACTTTATTCTCTTTTATTGATTCTTCCGTCAAAAAGAGCATGTACTTTCCGGTCAATACTGACTGAGCTGGTTTAACAATATTTTGAGTAAAAATGCAAATTATATAAAATAAAAATATAAAATTATAATACTAAAAATAATGCTTAACAATATTTAATAAAAATAACAGTGCTACTGTGATTCAATGTGTGATTGATGGCTGCATACACGTGAAGCTACTGTCTTTTGGTTAGAGTTTGTTAGCTAATATTAGTAAGTAGTTATGTAGTCTTGTACATGACTGGCTGATGTGTTTAGTGTTATATCATGATGTATTATAGATAGCAATGTGTGGATGCATTTTACATATAATGAAATCGGTATTACTCTATGGGTTTCATCATCTTCTTAAGATTTGTATGGTATTTGTTATGTATCAAAAAATACTTATATAAGATAGAAAAGAAAATAAATTTTAAATTATGTTTAAAAAAATTTCTTTAATAATTATGAAAAATTCAATTTTATAAATCTTATTCTACATAAACGTAAATTATAATAGCCAATTAAATAAGATTTGAGGTCAAATCTTGTAACGTTTGAATCCTCCGTGTTAAACCTTCATGTCTTTATCATGTTTATCTTGAATAGTACACCTGAAAGGTAAAGGCAAAAAGGTTGAGCTGAGCTGAAGTTTAGAAGGAGTCTACTTAAATATTATCATAATAAATCAATAACTCATAATGTATGTTCATTTTAATAAATTTGTATGAATGTAAATAATCATCATTAGTATATAGTGTACATAGATTTCAATCACAATACCCGAGTATATCAATACTTTCTTGTTTTTGGGGGATCAAGAGAGTGTATATTTCAAGTATCCCAATACATGCTCATTCAATATAAAATATGTTATGTGATATAAATCCATTATGTGATATAAATCTAATACATGATATACAATCCTATATACATTAGTCAACAAAATATATGGGTATATGCATGGTACAACTTCAAGATGCCTTGGGTCTTCCTCTAACCTCATGTATGATCATAATACATATGACATATGTATTAGTCAAATGATGTCATGTAGGCATTCGTCTATGTGTTCGAAACATATTGGGGTTCAACTCTGAGACTTATGTACAGTCAAACTTTGAAACCCACTAGACGGAAAACATCGAGACACATCGGGGTGTCCAACAAGGCCCATGTATGGTCAACAATACGAGGCAGCATAGACTGAAAAACTCTAAGAGTACATGTGATGTGATGTGTACCTGTAGTCTATCAAAAATATACATGCATATTCTCCACGAATAAAATCATTTTCGTGATGTATGTATAAAAAATCTTAGATGCCATATGTGTAATGTTTCATAACAAGACTTAATACTCGTTTTAAAATTTATTTCATATATACATTTTAAAAAATAATCACAACGAGTATTTTGTTTGAATAACATTTATAATGTTTCTTATAAAAATCATGGTATTCGGTTTTTATTTTTATTCATAACATATGATGCATGATAATTTAAAAAAAATGTAGAGAGAGATGGAAGAGAAAAAAAAAATTGTGTGTGAGAAAGTGGGTGAATTAAGTCAAATTTATAGAAAATATTGTTGCTCGTTGACTACCCTCGAGGGATTAGTCCCCCGAGGTACATAGAATTTTTTTTAATTTTTTTGTTCGATCTGATTTTTCACAGGAAAAAATTCCGATGCATCCCTAAAGTTTAAAATATTGTCTAAAATTTCTTTTAAGATGCTTTAATTATTTATATGAATTTTTGGGGAGTTTACATTCCTACCTCCTTTAAGAAATTTTATAACTACATAAGTATGAATATTTCCAAACTCTAACTTTGAATTTGCATTCATAATATTATAATGTCCCCGTTGAATCTTTTATTAGTGGTATTTCTCTTTCCTATCTTGGGAATCAATTATGGTCACTGAATCTTCTCTATATGAGACTTTTTCTGTGTTGCAATTACGTCAAATCAAGAACATTACTTGATTTGATCGAGACTTTCCCGTAGGGTAGATGTGTGACAACCATCATGATCTTATGGCATGTCCAACTACGAATTTGCATTCATAATGTTATGATGTCTCCATTGAATCATTTACCACTGGTATTGCTCTTTCCTATCTTGGAAATCAATCATGGTCACTTGTTCTTCTCTATATGACACATTTGATGTGATGACAATTCTGTCAAATCAAGAACATTACTTGATCCAATTGAGACTTTCTCGTAGAGTAGATGTGTGAAAACCATCATAATCTTATGGCAAGTTCATGATAACTTTAATTGATACTCTATATCTCTAATTACTTTTAACAGTTTGAAGATGGTCCGACGTGATGAGGTGTCACCTTCCTTTTTATCTAAAAATGAGATACTTGAGAAAATATAATCGTCCACCTCAAGGTTTAAAAGTTACTATCCATTATTAGTGTAATTCTCATACTCGTTCTGAGTTATGTGAAGCTTATCTTACATGATTTAGATCCTTTAATTTTTTCTCAAATAAGGCTAGTCTTTTTCGTATTATAACTCTTTCTTTCAGCTCATCATATTGGAAATCTACAAGGTCGTTTATATAGGCTTCATCGGGGGTTATGCGAATACTTGTATAATAATTATTGTTGGAAGTGATTTCAATTTAATGGTACTAGCTCAATTCAATTTCTTCTACATTCTATAGCACATGTTTGCCACATGTCCCCTAGCATACATTTGGATAATCTTTTGAGAATGTCCAATAGTTTCAGGATTATATATTGTATTATGCAATAGTTTCTTTCACAATGCTTCTTGTAATAATTCTACTGAGAGGAATAATTTTGGATCTTGATCTAACACAATTATCTTCAATATGTCATGCAATCATATAATTTCTTATCCAAATTATTCACCAAATATTGAGTCTTATCTTGTAGTCATCTAATGCAATTCATTGCAATGAATTGATCTTGATTTTTTTGTTCCACTCTACCAATAAGTTCTCTTAAGATCATGATACATTCCATACTTTCAAGATGTACTATAAATCCTAAATTATTTTCTCCACAGTTTCTAAAGAGTCTTCATCTGAAGTTGCCATCTTTTTTATGTAAACGAAAAGTTCTAATAATAAGAATCTTCTATCTACCATTTCTTCTTATGATAATCTTTACCATGCTTCTCATGCTTTGGAATTGTTAGATCGAGTCATTTCATTATGAACTAGATATGAAGCTATTCTTGTCTGTAAATTCATCATGTAATCCTTCTACCCTTCAAGAGTTTTTGCTAGGTACCAACATCTTTTGTATGACGCCTCTAACTTTTGACTTAAGAGTATCCGTTACTTTATTTGTTTGGATGATTCTATAGAATGAAATCGTAATCCTTCAAGGATACCTTTCCTATAAGTTCATTTAAAGTTGCTATCTTACTCCTCATTTTCATGGAAAAATATTACAATTTGTTAGCTCCTTGTTGTCGACTCGCGTGTCAAGATGTGCAACATACTTTGATTTGAAAATTCTATCATAAGATTCTCTATATTTATGCTGCTATCACTATTATTACAAGTTGTTGATGTATTCTCAATAGATCCACCTTGGTTTAATCTTTGTCTTTCAAAATCAACAAATGATGCTTCAAGTTTTTCCAATATGTTCCAACTACAAATCTTGTTTACTAGTCTAGAGCATCAATCTTTGTACAAACATTCAAATGCATCCAAGTCCTTTCCGTGACATGCCCATGTACAATTCATGTGATGCTTTATTAACCATTATGACAATTTATTGATGAAATTGATGATTACACCTTCAACATGTGTATAACTGCTATGTTTTCATGTTATTTGTTTGATACAAATTGACACCTTTTTGAGCAACTACGTTAGGGACCATCATGGTCCCCAAGTTTTATATTTTCTCTAATTTTCACTTAAATTTATCGATCTCTAATAGTTTAAAAGTAGTCCTTAATCAACACGAATTGTGTGCAATGAATACGCAAGTATATGTTTTGTAACAAGTAATATAATTATAAGAAAAGATCGTTCCTATAGAGATTATGTTATTATAAACTAATTTTTAAAACAAAAAAAATGAAAAATCAACTTTTTTTATGTTTTTATATTTTAAGAAAACAAAATTAAAAGAATTAAAAATAAACAGTAGTAATTAATTAACTTAGATTTGACATCTAAGAAGATATATGAAAACATGTCTATGAATACTTAATTCCTTAATTTTCTAAACATATGAATCACTAAAATCCCTTCAATATAATTATTAATCAATTACATGATCGATTAAATCTAACTTAGCATGTATTCCTCTCTAAAAACAATTACACATCATATAGTAACTAACATAATCACACTCTCATGTCAATTAAATTGTATATTGCTCATTAAGTTCATCAATTATGGATTACATATATAAGAATAATATATTTCTGCCTAGAGGCTAGGGGTGTCCATAAACCGGTCCGGACAGAACCAAACCGAATGGTTTTACTAATCAAATGGTCTGGTCCGGTTTGTACTAATTTCAAACCTTTCGAACCAGACCGGACCGGTTTAATAATATATTAAAAATTTCACATTATTCTTCATTAAATTATAAAAAAAATCGGACCAAACCGAGAACCAAACCGGACCGAACCGTTTTATAAATCAAACGGTCCGGTTTTTATTTCTTAAAACCGTTTCAAACGATCCGGTTCGGTCCGAGTAATATGAACGGTCTGGTTTGGTTAAAAAAATTAGGAAAAATCGGACCGAACCAGACCATGGACACCCCTACTAGAAGCTATGCATGTTATTTAATCAAGACAAATAATTAAATAATTCTCTCAAATCTATCTAATTGACTCTATAGATCAATTATTGGCCAAATAATTAATAGCATAAAAATTAGATTATAATTAAATTAAAATCATAGTTGAGATAAAATATTAGATCATCACATGTTGAAAATTAGGTTCATAAAACCCCTATATTAATAAATTAGCTAGACATAATTTTGTTCATAAAGCTTATATTGTTTTTATAAAAAAAGATATAAAAATTGATAAAGAAAGGAGAAGATGAAGAAATACAATCAATCTCTTAAACTTTTAAGGGGTTAACTTTGATTCAGGTGGAATTTGAACTATCAGATCAGCTTTAAATCAAGGTTTAAGAAGAAAAAATGAAAAATTAACAGTGTTGGCCAATAAGATGGTGACAGATGGCATTGTAGATTCATTGCAAGAATCAGCGTACGATGCATGGAAGAATGGATTGGTCGCAGTCAACGCACACTAAGTCATGAAATTGTGGTGCATTGTGATTCATGGAAATGGCTTGCATGGCAACCATATGAGAATAATGGATGAATCAAGTGATGATGCGTGGCAAGCATGTTGACCACACGATAAACTCAAAACAAATGCCTTATTGACACGTGGTAAGGCCTTTCATCACCTGGTGCACGTGATATTGTACAATTGGCCATATTTGCTTACATGGCATCCACATGACTTTCCTAGTCAGTTTCCCTACTTGCATCGCATCCACGTGGTGTCTTATGATTGGTCATGTATCAAAAAATTCTAAAACATTCACAAAAATTATATTTTCATCTCTTTCACTAGAAAGTTCATATTTTAATATTTTTAACCCCAAAAGTATCACTCGTTTTATAAAAAGAATAAATATTAAGTAGAAAAGTGCATTAATGACTCTATTTTCATAGGATCATCACATTCTACTAGTCTTCAAGTAAAGGAAAGTCTAACTAGATAAAATAACATGTGCAATATATTCATAAATATATATCTACTAATACATGCATATTTATTTAATACTATCCCCCTCAACGATTTTACAATTATAATATAAGAAGGTTCATATAACCATTAATTAATGTTTCATCAATACAAGGATATGCAAGGTTTTTGATGAGTTGATTTGTGTATGTGTTACACATGATATCATTGCATGCACTTATGAAATCAACCTATATGAGCATGATAATTAATTCATTCTTTGAACAAGTCTCATAAGGCTTAAGTACTAGTCGATGAATGAAGACATTTAAGCTTGTTTATACTTTAGCTTTCTTTTTATTCATCATGCAGTTTTTAACTACAATTGAGTTCTTACTTGATATTTTAGTGTACCATATCTTATCATTCTTTTATTCCACATTTTTTTGTAACTTCATAACACCCACACATTTATTTTCTTTTTCTTTAGAGGGATGATTGTGTTGTGAGTTTTTTTTTAGTGCATTATATTTCACCTTACTCTATCGCATACACATGATTGTATTTTCTTATTTTCATACAAGTTAAAGGTGCACAGGTAAAGGTAATTCTTATTGGTTGGGCATAAAATGTGGCTTATAAATATGAAAAGTTCTTAATTAGGCTCAAATGGGTGACTAAGGATATTAACAATGGTTAGCTTGAAAGGCTCAATCAATCTAAATAAGGCTTAAATCATTTCTCTTACTAAATAATATTTATAATTTTATCTCAAGAGATGATCAAATAGATTCTAAAAATATCATCAACTCGTATAACTTATGACAAATTTTCTCTAAATAAGAATACCAAAATTAATCATAAACATATGCATAAACATTTGAATAAATCCAATCAAAACTAGCAAGCATATCACATGATTAATGTAAGTATCTTAACGAATATGTTATATTATCCTAGTCATGAAAAAAATACATCGTTGGGTTCATACGTTTCATATTAAGCATGCATGTATCTAGTTTTCATATATTTATTAATTTCTACCCAAATCATGATTGAAAATATCATAAAAATAAAATAAAAAATTCTAAGAATTAAAAGTGCGTACTAAATACTAAAGTAGAGAATGAAATTCCTCCACCCAAACTTAAATTTCACATTGTCCTCAATGTGCACATATAAATATGAAAAAATGTAGAAGGAAAAAAACTCCATATCTATCGTTGAAATTTATCAATCTTGTTGTGTCATTGCTCTCCATATTTATTCACCTATAAAACAAAACAATAAAAATATAAGTAAAATAACATTGAATTGCCTCCCAACCAGCATCACATTTAATGACCTTGACTAGATGGTCATATCAAGTCCTAAAGTACATCCCTATATGTCCATTTACTTTTGAGTTTGCTTGGAAACAATTTGAGTCTTCATTTGTTCGATGATGCTTTATGTTCTGGTTTAAAAACATGTGCTTAATTATTTTATAATTCCATATTTTTGTTTCCTTTTTGAACTTTTTGGCATTCTTATAAGCATTTCACCATAGCTCATCTAATTTACGTATTCACAACATCTTTTTCACTTCTCTAGTGGACTCTTTTTCTTGCCAAATTGATTAAGAATAGTATGGTAAAAGTGTGAGGTATAAAATTGGTGACTCTTTAATAGATGGTTTGAGCTTAGTTTGAATCTCAAAAATCCTCATAGCAACATTAGATATGAATATGAGAGGTGTAGTCTCCAAATAATTCGCACAATCAACAATATAAATTATAGATTCCATACTTTCAAAATTAAAATAAATTGAGTTGTTTCTTGGTGAGTTTACTTCATTGTTCACAACAACATGTGTAATAGTCTTAAGTGTGGGTGACTCATCATATTCTTTCAAGTTATCAACATGATCTGTAACATCTATTCTTAAGTAGTCATTAACATTATCAATATTAGAGGATTTAAATGCTTTAAAAACTTTAAATGTTACTTGTTCATCTTGGACTCTCATTGTCAGCTCAAATTTTTGTATATCAACGAGTGCTCTTCCTATCGTTAAGAATGGATGACCAAGTATGATAGGAATGTTACGATCCTCTTCCATGTCTAGTGCAATGAAATCCTTCAGAAAGATAAACTTATCTACTTTTACTAGCACATATTCTACCATACCTCGTGGTTGCTTAATTTATCTATCGACCATTTGTAATGTTATTGAAATGGGTTTGGCTTTACCAACCCCCAATCTCTGGAAGGCTGATAATGGCATGTGTTTAATGCTAGAACCCAAATAATATAATGCTTTCTCAAAGTGGATGTTCCCAATTGTACAAGGAATGTCAAAACTACCTGGATCTTTCAATTTTTGGGGTAGTTTTATAGTAAGGATGACACTACAACCTTTAATCAAGTTTATTATTTCATTATCTCTAAGCCTTATTTTCTTAGGCAAGATGTCATTTAGAAATTTAGCATAAAAATACGTATGTTCAAGTGCATCTATAAATGGTATATTTATATACAACTTCTTGAAGACCTCTAGGAATTTAGAAAACTATATGTCTAGCTTTTACTTTTGTAGTCTTTGAGGGAAATATTTTACTCACCAACGAGTATAAACCATATCCATTATTCAAGGGTGTCGTGTCTGTTTTGTGATAGAGCCCATTTGTTCAATAATTGTCCAGATAATCATGAATCGACATTTTATGTAGGCAATGTGAATCAAAACAATAATCCATACTAGAATACATATAACTCAGGATGGAGACAACATCCAAATTTCTCTTGGAATGACAAAAATCAAGGTGGTAATGAATTCAACTATCAATCATTTTTACCACCTAGTTTCCAACAATCACAAGCTCAGGAGAAAAAGCCACCTACTAAAGACAATACAGATACTCTAATGGGGATGATGAAAGACTTCATCTAATCAATAAATAAAAAGTGTCTACTCAAGAGGTTTCAATTCAAGATTTAAAGACTCGAATGGGATAACTTGATCGGGCTATAAGCTAAAGACCTCAAGATAATATTCAAAGTGGCACAATTGTAAACTCAAGAGGAGAAGGTAAGGATTGCTGTAAATCATTAGCCTTGAGGAGTGGTAAAATTTTAGAGTAGGAAAGTAAGACTCAAAAGGATAAGAAGAGAAACTAGTGGATAAAGATAGCACTGAAAAGGAAATAATTCAACCAAAGAAAAAAAACCTTTAAAAACCCACTATAACCTTGAATGGAGGTTATAGTGCCATCCTTACTATAAAATTACCCCCAAAATTGAAAGATCTAGGTAGTTTTGACATTCCTTGTACAATTGGGAACATCCACTTTGAGAAAGCATTATATGATTTGGATTCCAACATCAACCTCATGCCATTATCGGTCTTTTAGAGATTGAGGGTTGGTAAAGCCAAACCTACTTCAATAACATTAAAAATAGCAAATAGATTAATTAAGAGACCCTGGGGTGTGGTAGAATATATGCTAGTAAAAGCATACAAATTCATCTTTCTGGTAGACTTCATTGTGCTAGACATGGAAGAGGATCGTGGAATTCCTATCATAATTTGTCATCCATTCTTAACAACCGTAAGAGCTCTTATTAATGTACACAAATATGAATGTACAAGGAGAGTGCAAGATGAATAAGTAATGTTCAAAGTTTTTAAAGCAATTGAACCCTCTGACATTGATAGTGCTAATGAATGCTTAAGGATAAATGTTACTGATTGTGAGAAAAACTTAAAAACATTTGTTGACTCGCCCACACTTACAACTTTAACACATGATGCTATAAATAAAGACATAAACTCACTAGAAAATAATTCAACCTATTTTAACTTTGAAAGTGTGGAATCAAAGGTTGATATTATGGACTGTGTGAAATTTTTGGAAAATGTGTCTTTCATGTATGTATCAAAGGAAATTATGGAAAATTTTGAGATAGAATCTATGCTCAAACCATCGATTGAATGGCTCACACTTTTACCGTCCCATCCACAACCAAGTAAGCAAGCGAAATAGTTCAATGGATAGGTGAAAAATATATTGGAAACACATAAATTAGATGAGTTAAGATGAAGTGCTTATAAGAATGCCAAAAAGTTCAAAAAGAAAAAAAATTACATGAGAAGAGAATTGAATTGAGCACCATGTTTGCAAACTGAAGCATAAAGTATTATTGAACAAATCAAGACTCAAAATGTTTCCAGGCAAACCCAAAAATAAATGGATACAAAGGGATGTGTCTTAGGACTTAATATGACCATCTAGTCAAGGATGTTAAATATGATGCTTGTTAGGAGGAAACCCAACGTTATTTTACTTATATTTTCATTGTTTTTGTTTTGTAGATGAATAAATGTAGAGAGTGATGACACAATAAGAATGAGCATTTCAGCAACAGATGTGGTGTGCCAAGACTAAGAGAGTTATTTTCTTTTACTTTTTCATATTTATATGTGAACATTGGGGACAATGTGTAATTTAAGTTTGAGGGAGGGAACTTCATTCTCTACATTAGTATTTATCATGCATTTTCAAATTTTTAGGGAATTGTTTTATTTGGGTAGAAGTTGATAAATATATAAAAACTAAATGCATGCATGCTTCTAATGAAACATATGAACTCAATGATAAAAAATGGTTTTCATGACTAGGATAAGGAATATAACATATTTGTTAAGATACTTACATTAATCATGTGATAATGCTTGCTAGCTTTGATTGGATTGATTCAAATTTTTATGCACATGTTCATGATTGATTTTATTGTTCTTATTGAGATAAAATTTGCAGTTAGTTATACGAGTTGATGAGATCTACCAAGTTAATGTAACATATTTGTTAAGATACTTACATTAATCATGTGATATGCTTGGTAGTTTTGATTGGATTGATTCAAATTTTTATGCACATATTCATGATTGATTTTGGTGTTCTTATTGAGAGAAAATTTGTAGTGAATTATGAGAGTTGATTAGATCTACCAAGTTTTAGAATCTATTTGATCATCCCTTGAGGTGAAATCATAAATAGTATTTAGCAAGAGAAATGATTTAGTCCTTATTTGGATTGATTGAACCTTTCAAGCTAACCATTGTTAATATCCATAGTCATCCAATTGAGCCTGAAAAAGAACTTTTCGTATCTCTAAGCCACATTTTATGCCAAATCAATAAGCATCACCTTTATCCTTGCACCTTTATCTTGTATGAAAAGAAAAAAATACAATCACCTAATATGCTCTAGAGTAAGGTGAAATGTAATACACCCTATAAAAAAAGAGAAAAAAGAAGCAAAACTCATAACACAATTATCCCTATAAAGAAAAATAAAATAGAATTGAAAATAAGTTTGGGGATGTTATGAAGTTACAAAAAGAAGAAGAAAATATTTAGAATAATAGATTGTGAAAAGAATGATAAGAAATGATGCGCCAAAATATCAAGTAAAAGCTCAATTGTAGTTAAAAAGTGCATTATGGAAAAAAAAAACTAAGGTGTGGAAAGAGCCTAAATGTCTTCATTTATTGACCTCCCACATAAGCCGTGCATTAAAATTATGTAAAGTCCTTATTGATATTTAGCTAAGTGTATATTTATATTATTGGAGAGGGATGTGAAAAATAGACTTATGAGACTTATTCTAAGATTGAATTGATTAGCATGCTCATATATATTGATTTCATAAGTACATTGGATCATATCATGTGCAACATACACACCTGAATGAATTTTTCAAAAACCTTGCATATCCTTGTATTGATGAAATGTTGATTGATGAATATGTGAACCTTCTTATCATAGGATTGTATGACTTTTGAGATGGATAGTTTTCGTAAAATATATATGTATTAATATATATATATATATATATATATATATTTATGAATTTATTACCGATTTTATTTTATTTAGTTATACTTGGCTTTACTTGAGGACAAGCAAAGAGTTAAGTTTGAGGGTGTGATGATTCTTTGAAAGTAGAGTCATTAGCGTATTTTTTTACTTAATATTAATTTTTATTAAATAAATAGTATTTTTAGAGTTAAAAAATTAAAATATAATTTTTTTAGTGAAAATGGGTGAAAATATAATTATTGAAAATTTTAACATAGGACCAATCAAAAGTTACCACGTTGCATGCCACAAAAGTAAAGAAGTTGATTGAGTAAACCATGTGGATGCCACACAATTAGAGATAACGAATCGTAGATCGCCGCGTGTGAGGAGCCACAAACTGCATGCTACGTGTCGGTATGGGGTTCATTTCGAGTTCAAACGCAGTCAAACCTTCACGCCATCTGTCACCAATCTACTCGTCCAACCGTTCCACACGTGCACCATGCTATCTACATCCACGTATCACATTGCACTATTTGGAGTTGACTTACCATATGTTGATTCAGACTAGCTCCCCTACCACACGTCACTCTTTGATTCGTCGAGTAAATTTTGTGTGCCACATGTCATGCTCTGATTGGGTGACATTGTTAATTTTTTTTGTTTTGATCTCAACCTTTGATTTGAAGCTAATATGATGGTATAGATTGCACCTAAGATATATTTAAGCCTCTAATAGCCTCATAAACCATAATGAGCCACCATTGACATAATTTTGGTTAGTTTTTGGGGCTAAGAAGAGAGAAGAATATAGAAAAATTCAAAATAAGATACAATTTTGGTAGAGATTCAAGAGAAAATTAGTACTAAAATTCAAGAAATTGATTGTATTTCTTCTTCTACTCTTTTTTTTTATCAATTTTATGTTTTTCTTTATGAAAAATATTAGCTTTATGGACAAAATTATGTCTAGTCAATTTATTAATCTAGGGATCTTATGAACCCAATTTTTACCATGTGATGATCTAATATTTTACCCCAATTATAATTATAATTTAATTATATTATTTAATCTGATTTTTATGCTATAAAGTTTTTGGCCAATTCTTTATCTATAGAGGAAATTAAATAGATTTGAGATAATTATTTAATTGTTTATCATGATTAAATAACATGCATAGTTTCTAGGCACAGATGTGTGATTCTTATGTATGTGATCCACAATTAATGAACTTAATGAGTAGTATACAATTTAATTTGCACGAGATTGTAATTAAAATAATTACTATATGGTGTATAGTTTACTTGAAAGATGAATACATGTTAAGTTAGATTCAATTGATTATGTAATTAATTGATAATTATATTATGAGGATTTTAGTTATTAACATGTTTAGAAAATTGAGGGATTAAGTATTCCTAGATATTTTCTCATATATTTTCTTAGTTACCAAATCTCATTTAATTAATTATTGTAATTTACTTTAAGTTATTTTAATTTTTCTACCTTAAAATCTAAAAAAAACAAAAAAAATTGATTTTTATTTTTTTAATTTTAAAAATTAGTTTCTAATAAAATAATCTTCTTAGAAACGACATTTTCTTATAATTATATTATTTGTTGTGATATTATACTTGCGTATTTATTGCAC
Source organism: Hippophae tibetana (assembly GCA_037013495.1). NCBI lineage: Eukaryota > Viridiplantae > Streptophyta > Magnoliopsida > Rosales > Elaeagnaceae > Hippophae > Hippophae tibetana. The sequence continues at coordinate 16,567,638 of CM072803.1, forward strand.
ACACAATTTGTGTGGTGATCAACAAGTCTAGTATAAACCAGTAACAACCATTTTCACCTCTTGCTACACCTAAAACCATCGCTGAGCCTTCTTAGTGTCCTAACTCATATGCTACACACCATGTGACTTATAATCCCTATAACCTAGTTGTAAAATAAGAATACATAGGATTTGAGAATCTACACAAAGTAAATGGCTCGAAACTCTTCATTCATTATGTTAGTGCTAGCATGTTTTGCATCTAGAACTAGTTGAAACACATTTTTTCAACTTAAAGACATGTTGCATGTTCCAGAAATAGCTACGAACTTGATGATTGTGTCAAATTTTGACAAGGATAATAATTTGTATTTTGAATTTTATCCTTATCATTGTGTTGTGAAGGACAATTAGACAAATAAGATTTCACTCCTAAGGAAATGTAATAAAAACATATATTGCTTTAACTTGAACTTGAAGAATGGCAAGAAAAGATCAGGTTTTACACAATAGGCCAATGTGTAATATAAATAGTGATAACTTAGATCTTCGACAAAGGCATGATAAACTTTCTAAAATTGCTGATGTTTTGTTGTGGCATATGAGACTAGGCCATCCTAGTGCTAAAGTTGTAGTTTTAGTTTTGAATCATTGTGATTACAATTTTCTTGATGATGTTACTTATTTGTCAATAATTTGTGAGATATGTTAAGTTTCTAAAAGTCATAGTTTGCCTTTTGGCATTAGTTTAGTTAACGAAAAACCATTAATGGTAATTCATACTGATGTATGGGCATCATCCCCTATTATGTCCAACAATGGTTATAAATGGTATGTGAGTTTTGTGGATGAATTCTCTAGACATATGTGGGTTTATTTTTTGAAGGATAAAGGTGTAGTCACCAATACTTTCATGTTATTCAAAGCACAATTTGAGTTACAAATAAATAAAAGGATCAAAGTTGTGCAATGTGATGAAAAAGAAAATATGAATCCTTCGCTCCTTTTTTAGCTTCACTTGGTATTGTAAAGCAATTCTCATGTTTCTAGATCCATGCACCAAACTCAAAAGGGAATAATTTTTTGTTAACTATTATAGAATATATAATTCTATTTGATCAAAAATATTATGAAATTGGCGTGTTTCTATTTATTTTTAGAAGTTTAACACCTTAGCAAAATGGTCTTGTTGAGAGAAAATATAAACATATTGTGAATAAAGGTCACTTCTAGCTCAAAGTCATCTATTCAATAATTTCTAGGATGAAGCATTTTATACATAAGTTTTTCTCATCAGTAGATTACTTTCACCTATTCAAAATATAAGGTTTATGAGTATTGGCATTATTTATGAACGAAAATGGTTAAGTGTAAACTAATTTCTAGGTGCATTATCATTTCTGTTATTCAAAGCTGAAAAAATGACCGAGCTTCATATTACAACCCAAGAACACCTAGATTGAACTCGATCGAGGTTCAGTTCGATTGATTGAAGTCCTAGATCGATCAAATTCAATCTAATGAGTTGCAATTTCTATAGCTAGATCAATTAAGGTTAAGTTCGATCTATCAAGATTCTAGATCGATCGAGATTAATTTGGGTGCTCTTAGGTTTTGGCTCATCATTACTTTTAAAATATCTTTTTTAACTTGAACCAATTGTCTCAATTATCAAATTGCCCTTATTTAATAGTATATCATTAACTCTTATGAACAAAAAGGTCATTACACTTTAGCATAACATTAATGTTTTAATTTTCCTATATAAACCATCTAATGCTCTTTTTTTTTACTACCACACTTATTCTATTTATCTTGCATCTTTTGTGCTCTCTGTCAAAATGATTATTCACTACATCATATATCTTTAGGTGTGTTCTTGATTTAATCTTTCCATTATTATGTGGTTATATTTCATTAATTTATATGCCTAATTGCTTTTATGATATTGAGCTTTTTATAATTGTTTTATGGTTTACTAGTTGATTTAATTTTTCTTATTTATGTTCTTGAATCTTCTAGGTAAGATTTTTCATTATTAAATCTGTTATAAGACACACCTTGCACTAGTGCTATTTGTGCTAACTCTTATGTCACTCATTGAATAGGTTAATTTTCTCATGGGACTCGATAGATTGAAATGATAGTCAATATACGTACACTACCTTGTAAAGACTATTAAAGAATCAACGACTTGTAAGTATATCACATTAGGAGCTTTATCTATGAAAGTTAGTCTAAGACCTAGCATTGTAATTAAACATTGATTTTCAAATCATGTTTGCAAATTGAATAAGGCAATGTATGGACTTAAAAAAGCTCCAAGAGCTAGGTTTGAAGCGTAATTTGAGAGATGAAGACATGCATTACTTAAGCCTTGGATCATTCAAAGCAAAGCTGTTATCCTCTCTTTTTATTTTTAATTCTAAATTGTGAAAATTTTCCTTTTAATATATGTTGATGATGTGATTCTTACTAGATTTGATCCTAAAGTGTTACAACAACTTATTCACAGTTTATATAAAGAATTTGCTTTAAAATATCTTGGTCCTTTAAATTACTTATTGGTTGTTCATAAACTAGCAAATGGAAATTTATTTCTCAATCAAAGGAAAAACATTGATGACTGATAACTGTATTTTATATAGTTATTTTCATCTATTTTATTAATTATAACTGCTATGTTCTGAACATTTTTAGTTAATTTTAATGGAATAAATTAATATTTACTGTTTATTTTTTAAGAAATATATTTTTAAGAAAATTAAAGAATTTGAAACGAAAAACGTACTTAATTGCAAATTTATGTCTGAAAATATAATTTGAATTAGAAAAGAGTTTAATTGTAATTAACAAAAGTTTAAAGTTAATTTAAATTAGAAAAGGGCTTAATTGCAATTAAAGAAAGTTTAAAATTTAATTTGAATAAAATTTGAGGGCTAAACTGCAATTAAAGAAATTTATTTTCTACGCAGGAAAATGAGGCCATTTGTGGCGTCACCAATGCGCAACACTCATCGTTTGATGAGGAAATAAACGGCTACAATCAGGCGAGTGGAGCCAGACGTAACAATCTCGAGTGGACATGAGTTTTCAGTGGCACGTTGCTCGGCATTGAGTGGGACATACTTACCGTGCAGGCTAGCGTGTAGGGGTGAGACCTACTTGTCGCGCAGGCCAGCGTGCAAGGGTAGGACCCACGTGTCTGCCAAAATAAGTGGTCCCGTGCGATGCGGTCCAAGGTAAACATCGTGCACCCTGCCATTCCAATGAATCATACATTGCCACATGTCTCAAATATTCCTACAGCAAATTAGACGTTGACATGTGGCACATGTTGGTTAAAATAAAAACACAAAAACGACGCACGTTTCCAGCCGCTTCTGTTTCCACCACGTGTCTTTGAAGCATTTCTCCCCCTACGTTGCGTTCCTCGTGCGCCTGTGCATCACAGCGAATGAAAGGATGCCACGTGTCACATTATCCCAAAGCAACCAATCATATGACGACATGTGGCATGCATTTTGAATTAAAAAGAAATCAGAAACCGTGCCCTCTCTAATGGTTTTTATGTCTCCACGCGTATGATAAAATAACAATTTCGATATCCCCATTTTCATACGCGTGTCTGCGTAATTAAGGAAAAATGTCTCCCACGCTTAATATTTTTTATGTATTTTTAGAAGTATAAATAGGGAATTTAATGCTAGAAACCAGAGGTTGGTTTTGGGGGTTGAACGGGTAGATTACACGCAGAAGCCATTTTGGTTTCTGTTGTGTTTCTACGCAGATGAAGTTTTAATTTTCTTTGTGTTCTTCAGCTAAATATTACTTAAATGTTTTAGTATTTTCGTTTTTGTAATTTTAATTTATTTATGAAGTAATTTAATTTTTCTAGGGTTGCATTTTATCTAAATTTATGAAGCTTGAATTTAATTATTTTTGAAAGATTTATGAGACTTTTAATTTGTTTGTTCTATTTGTGCTTAATGCTTTTGATTATTGTAAAATTTATCAATTGATCCGTGGCACTTAAATAAACTTGGAAGAGGCATTTTTGTGTATATTGCTCATGGATAGAATAACATGTATATATTAAGGATATGAATATACCTTTATCGTATGTGTGGCCATTTGAGAACTTAGAACGTAACGAATCTTGGTGAATTTAATTCTCATAGGAATATAGTGAATTAATTTAGCGAGGTGTGTCTATACGGAGCTCAGAAGAGATGTATGGATAAAATTAGAAGTTCTTGGTTGACAAATTAAATTTACAAAAAATATAAATCAAGAGAAAATGATATGATTCGAGTGGATTAATTTGGTGAAAAACTGCAATCTTAGAATTTTCTTATTTATTTGTTGTTTACACAAATTAGTTAGTTAAATATATCTTCCAATTTTTTGATCGTTTGGATAAAATCAGAGTGAAACAATTTTAGTACTTAACAAACTGTAATAACAAATCTCCGTGGGAACGATACTTTACTTATCAAATTTTATTACTTGTGACCGTGTATACTTGCACAATTTTATGTTCTCTAAAAGAGACAACAATAACCTACTCAAGAAAGCTAAAATGGTTCATTGTAAATGAAGGTATTTTCGTATGTGTTATACCACACATTTTTCAACTTATAAAGGCATTCTTCTATCTGATTCTTCTTTATACAAGTGCATCGTTGATAGTTTGCAATATGTCATTTTTACTCATTATGATCTTCCATACTTTATAAATAAAGTATGTCAATTTATGTTCACCTCGAGAAGTTCATTGGGGGTAGTTAAGCATATTTTACACTATCTTTAAGACACCAAGGATCATGGCTTGCTCTTTTAGAAATCTATTGCTTTGGCTCTTACTACATTTTTATGATGTAGATTGGGCCTCATTCCTTGAAGATAGACAATCTACTAGTGGATATTGTGTATTTTTGGGTACCAATCCCATGAGTTGGTCTTCTAAAAATAAACATACAGTCTCAAGATTCAGTATCGAGGTAGAATATCGATGTGCGGAAAAATCTACTTCAAAACTTTTTTAGATTCAAGCTATTCTTCATTTTATTAGGCAAAAGGTTGTTAGTATGGAGCTTTGTGTTAAGTACCTTCTAGGTTATGAGGAGCTTGCAAATGTCCTTTCAAAAGCTTTTCTTGAACTTGCCTTTCATAGTCTTCAATGAAAACTCGGTGTTCTTCTTCCTCTATTGATTTTGAGGGATGATGTAAAAGATATAAAAGACTAAGTATTATGCCTTGTCAGTAAGTATGTGAGGAGCTTACAAATGTCATTTCAAAAGCTTTTCTTGAACTTTCCTTTCATAGTCTTCAATGCAAACTTAGTGTTCTTCTTCCTCTATTGAGTTTGAGGGATGATGTATAAGATATAAAAGATTAAGTATTATGCCTTGTCAGTAAGTAAGCGAGGAGCTTGCAAATGTCCTTTCAAAATATTTTCTTGAACTTGCCTTTCATAGTCTTCAATGCAAACTTAGTGTTCTTTTTCCTCTATTGAGTTTGAGGGATGATGTAAAAGATATAAAAGACTAAGTATTATGCCTTGTCAGTAATTAAGTGAGAAGCTTGCAAATGTCCTTTCGAAAGCTTTTCTTGAACTTTCCTTTCATCGTCTTCAATACAAACTCAATGTTCTTCTTCCTCTATTGAGTTTGAGGGATGATGTAAAAGATATAAAAGACTAAGTATTATGCATTGCTAGTAAGTAAGAATTGTATTGTTTGTTACAACATACATCAGGCTTATGACAAGAGTTATATATAGGTTGTTGTTATAATAGTATTGCAATGTAACACAACATTATTCTTCTTTTTTCTTTTTTTCCTTGTTCAAGAAAGGAAATATATGTTAATATTAAAATTCATTACAAATAATAGCAAAGAATTATTGGGGTAAAAAAAACTAAGAATAAAACCTCAACTATAAGAAGATCAATTAGCTATATTATGAGCAACTTTATTTAAATTTATCAATATCCACAAAGCAAAAATCATTTTAAAATAAGACCAAAGGAATGGCTTGATTGATGGTATTTTGAGCTCCCCAAGAAATGAAAAATTGTCATGCATTATGGAATTTATAACATTACAATTGTCACCTTCCATATATGTCATTTTGAAAATAATAATGCAAGTGCTTTACCTTCTTCACCAGAATTTCCTTGAAAGAATTTGGTCAAGAAACCAGAATATGACCATAGAATCTCTAATAGTAATATTATGATTATGGATAGTTGCATCAAAGTTAATTTTAGTAGAACCTCTAAGAAAAATCTTGGATATTATAAATATCTAAACTATTTGTAATGTAAAGAAATCATCTAAATTCTAGGAATCTAGAATTTAATTTGGAAGCAACAAGTTGAGATTTGGAGATTTAAGCTTAAAAGTAATATAATTTTTGATTTTTCAAATTTATTCAAAAAAGATGCACATAGATAAAATAAACTCAAAGTTTTCTAACAAGGAAGGTGTAAAAGTATTATATTAATAAAAATAATAGTATAGAGAGTCTCAAAACAAAATATACTTGAATTGGCTAAAAGAGAAGTTGGGTACCAAATAGACTAGAGAGAAATAGTAGGTTGGCAGAAGTAAAAAGAAGATTCATAGTTTCATTATTAGAATGACAAAGAAAATAAAAGACACCAAGTAAAGTAATTATTTGATTAATGTTGTCTCAAATGGGGAGGTAAGTAGAAAAAAACTTTCAATCTTTCACGAAATATTTGTTTCCGAAAATATTCCATAACGAGGGATCTTGTTGGAAATCTAGTAGAAACTAAGCAGGGTAGAATTAAACCGATCTTTAAAATTGTAGATCCAAAATTAAGTATCCTTATTGTTTGTAGTAGGTAAGGAAAGTTTAGGAATATAAGAACACATTAAAGCAGCTGAGATAGTAAATATTAATTGGAAATTTCAACCATTACCATGAATATTAAGAAGCTCATTAACTTTGAGAGGACATTGATTAAGAAGATTTAAATCAATCAAAAAAGAAGGAAAAATAAAATTAGTAGACCAAGAAATGTGATGATCCTATCAAATATCAATAGATTTTCCATCTCCAATTTAACAACAAGCACCAGTCTTATGTAGAGATCTCAAAGAGAAAGTACCTTTTCAAATAAAAAAATTAAAAGATCTTATAATATAATTAAATAAATCTTTAGAAGTATCATATTTATGTTTGAATAGTTGAACTCAAATTCTACAATCATTATTTAAGAATTGAATCATTATTTACAGAAACCTAAACCTCTAACTTTTTTAGGTAAATAAATTTGGCCCCAACTTCTGAAAACCATATACCTTGAATCAAATCTCTCCTTAATAAATCAAACATTCCACTAGAATTTCCTTATAATTGAATCACCTTTTCATGTAATAAACTCAAAAATTTAAAAGTGCTTATAAAATAAGTAAGTAATAAGAGTAAAATAGATTTAATGTACGTCAGCTTTGGAAAGAAGACAAAATCTCTAACTATTAGTTTGCAAAATCAAATTGGTAATAACTCTTTTGAATTCTGTACTTTTTTTATCTACGTAAAAATAAATTATTCTCCAAATATTTTACCCCATTATTAGCAGTAAGAATGCCTATAATATTTTGGATCTGGGATCTTAAAAGAAAGGAGACATTACCTAAATAAAAAATATAGGATTTAGTTAAGTTTTTTTTTTTTGGTCCAGGTCACGAGAAATAAAGATGTAAATTTGGTTAAATCACATTAATCTCACTTAAATTAGCCCAACAAAAAAGTATTAAGTTATTAGCATAAAGAATATGGCTAAAAGTATAAGCATTTATATCAATTTTGATACCATGAATATCAGAAGAATTTTTCATTATGAATCAGCTATCTTGAAAGAGCTTCGAATCCAATAATAAACAAATAAGTAAAAATAGAAAAACTTAAATGTCTCATAATTTTAATGATGAAATTCAATTCCATACTATCATAACCCTTTTATATATCCAATTTGACTCTAAATAAATCACCTCTATCTATTTCCTTTTAATAATATGTATATTTTCTTGAAAAACAATAACATTATCAGATATTCATCTATTATGAATAAAAGCAAATTAGATAGGAGAAATGAACTCTTTAATTTTAGCTCCAAGGAAATAACTTTGTAGATAACATTAATTAAGCTAATGGGTCTAAATTGACAAACCAAGGAAGGATTACTTACTTTTTTTTTTTTAAATAAGATTAATAAAAGTCTTGTTTAGCACATGTTTGAGGTAGCTTGTCTTGAAAATATTTTGTACAATATCAATCAAAATTCCACTAGAATATCACAATAATTTTTTACACAAAATCAAGAATACCATTAGGACCAAATTCTTTGAAAGAACTCATAGAAAATAAGATATCTTTCACTTTTTTATGATCGAGGATACTACAAAATGAATCATTATCTTCACCCAAAATACAATGAGAAAAAAGTTGAGATAATTCAAAATCCAAATCATTAATATTATCATGATAAGAGGAAAGAAAAACCTCATTGTAATGATTAATGAAGCAAGCTCGTATATCATTTCTTTGAGATGATCACTTCCCACTAGAATTTTTGATATTATAAATGGTATTATGTCTTCTTCTAACCATAATAAAAGTGTGAAAAAAAAATTGTATTATGGTTTCATTCAACCAACCAAGTTTCTTTGGATTTTTGTCTCCAAATACTTTCTAATTTATTTTAGTATTCATCAATGTATTTGAAGGAAAAGTTTTTCATAAGTTTCATTTTCATTAATAATTTAACTATTTTGAACTTGACATAAAATATCTTCAAAAAATTTTAATATGTCTTCACGGTAATCAAAGTGATGTTTATTCCATCAAGTAAAATCTATTGCCAATTGAATAGAATTATGGTGAAAATTTGATTGTACTTGATGAGTATCTTTGAGTTTCCAAGCCTATGTAATTACATCCTTACTAAAAGGATCTTTTTACCGAGCAACAATAAAATGAAAAGACTTAAAAAGAGGAGTAATAGGTATATATAAATTTAAGAAGATAAGTGCATTATCAGAAGCTCTTATTTGTAAATTCCTTACAATAGCATTTGGAAAAAGAGAAAGCAATTCTGCATATACCAAAACTCTATCAATTCTTCGTTTCATGTTATGCTTACCTTTTCTTTTATTGTTTCAAGTAAATGGTAAACTAGAAGAACCATGATTAATAGATTGAATATAATCCATTAAATCTTGTAATATTTGGCCAAACTGAAACAGGCAATCTCCCTTTTATGTTTTGAGAAAGAACTTCATTAAAATCTCCCAAACAAATCCAGTGAGAATTTGAAGCAGAAATAAGAGCAATGATATTTGTCCAAAAATCATTCTTAAGAACTTCATAAGTAGGAGAGTAACATCAAAACATATTCCATATAGTTTCATTAGTAGCAACATTACATAATTCCAAAAAAAATGAGGTGGTGATCAAAAGTAGTTACAGACAATGGATTCCTAACTTCCATATTATACATAAACCACCAACGTTATCAACAACAAGAATACTAAAACTATTAAAAAAAATCATCTTTGTTAGATTGAATATTAAAAAAACCTAATCTTTGTTAGATTGAAATACAAAATTACTACTAGCTTTAGTTTCATAGAGCAAAATACAACGTAGATTATAAATACTAACTAATCAATGCGACAGTTCCAAACAATATTTCGTCATTTAGAATTAGGGAGCTTGATAATGGTCGCTTCCTTGCTCAATTGGATTGACAGGGTAGTCACGATAGAGGTGGAGATATCTAGTGGTTGTGAAATAATAGAATAATCTTCAGCTCTTAAGATTGCAGTGCATATATCATTCGAGAGGATGGGTTGAGCAGTAGCAGAAGAAACACCAAATTGAGAGGCTTAAAAATCAGCATCAGTTAAAACCAAAACCTCAGTAGAATTATTAACAACACCAGTAACATCATCAGAAAAAATCCTTTTATTGCTAGAACCAACATTAGAAGATTCTTTCATCTTTTTTGCTACACTTTGAGAAGAAGCAGCATCAAAATTTGTGAATTTCTTGACCCTGACGACGTTGTTACTTCCTTTTTGGTGTGGCTGCCACAAAGTTGTTGATAGCTAAAGTCAACAAGGCTATTACCTCTTATTGTAGAAGAGGAAGTATTAGAGTTAGTTGAGCAAGGATTCACATGCTGAATTGAGGTAATAGGGAAAAGTGAGGGTATCAAAGTAGGTACATCAGAAATTAAAAAAATATGAGTTTAAGAGATCTTTTGCTATGAAGATGACATATTTAAATTATGAGTTGGTAAATCTGCACCCAAAGACAAAGTTAGAGATAAATTTCTTGCCACTAGTTCAAAATTAGGCCAAGAGCTTGAGGTTTTAGAGACATGTCTGATAGGGATAGCTTGAGGAGGTTTGAGAAAAGCTAAATTGGTGGTAGGAATCTCTAAGGGAAAAGCTCGAAGAGGAGTTTTGTTTCTCAGGTAAGAAAGGATAGGAGCTTCCTTATTTAAGTTAGCCCTTAACCAATTTCCAACAATTGGAATTTTCAAACCATTATCAAAAGGAAAAGTTTTTGCATTTCAAAAGAAGCATCTTCTTTGTGAAGAAGAGAACCACACTTGAAACAAAAGTCTGGTATTGTTTCATACCTAAACTGAAACCAAGACAAACTACCATCATTTTTGGATTGAAACAGTCAGCTTTGATGCAAGAATTAACATTGATTTGGACTCTTAATCTTAAATATTTTTTAATGATTAAGCTACATTAGAGAAATCAATCCCAGTTATAGTGCCTAACAGGTTGCCTAAAGATGTGGCATTTTCTTTTAACATGCAAATGGAGACTAAACCGTGGACTTGAATCCAAAACTCTAAGGAAGAAAAATTAATTTCAGCAAGAGAATTTGTCGGACACCATTTTTTTAATGATCAAAAGATGGCCCTTGACATGCCAAATTCTAAGTCTCCAAATTTTGTTACAGTTTGGCTCATGTTGAAATTTTAACCTAAACACGTTATTAGCCCTATCAACTACTGAAACCATTACACCAAAAGACAAATTCCCAGCTAAATCGAAGGTGGATTGGACAAAAAAAGCATTAATCTCTATATTGGCCAAAAGTTTAGCCAAAAGTGTTAGTGAAGTGGCATGCACAGCTTCTTCCAATGAGTTGGAGATATTGAAAACATTAAGGTTTCCAGATAGCCATTGAGTTTGAGGGATCATGGCAAGATAAGTTCTAAATTTTCTTCAGCATATCTTCTAGGGGCTTGCGTGATTGAGTCCATTTTAGGAAAAACAAAGAAAAGATTAAACCAGTTACATAAAATAATAACATTTATTTTACTAGGAAGTTTGATGAAAAATACTTGCTGTTTTAGTGGAGGGTTGAGTAGGATGATTTTTTTTTTTTGAGAAAAATGAAGAAAACACATAAACTACTTAAAGTTCATATGGTAGTTCATACATTTTCGGATCAAAATAAAGAAATCAGGCATGTTACATAAATGCATGTTAAGGATAACTATCGAAGAAGAAAAAAGACACGAAATTTATAAGTTAAATCAGTAATCTTAAAATCATGCAAGAAAAAACAATAACGAGAAGATTAATTAGAGCAAGATTGTAAAGCTGTAAAAACCTTTTAGGAAAATGATTGGGAATGAATAAACAAAGCACTTGGAATAATAAAGAAAGCAGGTTAAATGACGTGAAGAGGAAGAAGACAGATGGTAACTTTTATAGCTTAAAAAAGGTTTTAAAAATTATGAGAAATCTTGAAGATACGCAGAGATAGAAGTGAGAAGTTAAAACGTCTAAAACGGAGAAAAAACCAGGAAAAAGATGAACAAGGGAAGCTGAGAAGATTTGAAAGAAAAGTAGAAGATGAGACTGAGAAAGCTTAATGAAAATAGGGATCAGAGATGGAAAAACCAGACAAGCAAAAAATCATGAAGATGAAGCAGGAGCAGATCATATATACGGCAAATATGATATTTACAAGTAAATGAAGTACCATTTTTTTAGGGATTGGCATGGGTACGAGCGGAGACGGTTTTTAATATAACTGTTCCCGAATCGAATTATAAAATCTGTATTCAAAATTGTCCAAAAATCATTACGGTTTAAGGATAATTTTTTACTCACAGATAACGGTTCGAAACAATTATTAAAAAAACCGCTATTCAACTAGGCTCATTTTGGTTCTGCATCCAGCCTAAAACAATTAGACAAGGCTCTTGAATTTGTTCTCACAATTTGTTATTTTGAGTTTGAATATATTTATCTGATAAAAAAATTTAACATTTAATACTCTATATTTCTCTGAATCTCGATAAGGTTACATACATATAAATGAGAAGTACAAAATATAAATAAAATATTCTAAATTTATACAAATATTGAAAATTAATTACATAAATTTAAGAAGATTTCAAGTACAATAAATCAAAACTTCTCTTTTTTAATTAGTCATCAACAACATGAGTATCCTGCAAAAATCAAACATATAAAATCACGTTTATAAACCGAAATAACAAATTGATTAATCAATAATGTAATATTTTTACCTCAATATCACTTTCTGCAATAGTAATAGTGGAAGCGGATGAACCAGAAACTAACATATATGAATAAATTATAAAATATTTGAATACACAATTAAATAATTAATATATAGTACATAAAACAAGTATTAATAAAATATAACATGTATAAGTATTAAATATATAGACTTATACCTTGTTTATGAATAGTAGCTCATAACCAATCTTGAGTACACATCAAAGCTTCCAATGTATTTTCTTGGAGTTTACTACGATGTTTGCCCACTACTCTACCACTTGTGCTAGATGCAGATTTTGAATCAATTGTAGTCACCGAAATAGCCAAGATATCTCTAGCCATGTCATGTATTATTGGATATTTATGTTTGTTACACTTCCACCAAGACAATATATCAAACTCTTTATCTGAAGTTTTCATATCAGTCTCCTCTAAATAAAAGTTCAACTCAGATTTCAAAGATCCAATTTTATTTGCATTAATTTTCATTGTTTATACTCATTTATACCACTAGGATTCATAACACTAGTACCTTTTAAACTTTGAGACATATTGGAGTGCGTTGAAAACTTCATTTTTCGACTTTCTTCTTCTATAATTCGTTTCTTTCAATACATATTTATCAAATTAGAACATTTTCTTCTCACATTTTCAATTTCAAAAATGACATTCTCTCCATATATTCTTTGAAAATAGAATTCGAGATAATTCATCTTAAATTTAGGATCCAAAACAACTCCTATAGCAACGACAATATTAACTTCTTGCCAATACTTGTCAATTTTTCATGCATTTTTTTAGCCTTTTCCTTGATCAGATCATTCTCATCATTAACCTAATGATATAATGTCAATTCACAAATATGAGGAAATAGCATATTTATAGTGGGATAGTTGGACCAGAAATCAATTCAATAACCTTGTAAAATACCTCTAACTTATCACAAATTTTATTTGTCATTTTCCAATCCAATTCATCAGGAAAAATATTATAATTCTTATCCAATTGTTTTAAACGAGAAAACACTTTCTCATGAAACAATGCATCTTTAAGCATTAAAAAGTAGAATTCCAATGAGTTTGACAATCAAAAGATAAATTTTTACAAGAAGACTTTATCTCTTGAGATGCAATTTTAAAAAAATTTCCTCCTTTTGTGTTGATGTCCAATATGCAACACTATCTCTAACTTTAACAATGCATTGAGAAATTACATTCAATCCATCTTTCACTACTAAGTTTAATATGTGAGCAGCACAACGCATATGAAAAATAGTAAAACAATTATCTAAAGTTAGGGTTGAAATCTTACGATCAATGTTCCAATCCAAAAAAATAACTCATCAATTTCTGACCAATAACTGCAACATTGTGTGGAGCAGGAACATATATAAACCTACAAAAAATTATATAGCAACAATAAAATTGTTATATACAATCATTTAATATATCAAATCTCTAAAAAAAAATAATTCATAGGAATTGTATAAATTTCAATAATAAACTTAAAAAATTTACCTTATTATTTTACTATGCAAATACCAATTATCATCAATGAAATGACAAGTTACAACCATGAATCCTAACTCCATAATGCTCAACAATACTAAGAGGATACTCATGTAGAATTATCATCTTTGCACATTCATCACGAGAAACTTGAGAATCAAAATTCTAATGTCCTAACTCAATTCTATCCCTCTTCTTGTTAGGATTTAACAATGATTGACTTATAACCCTTTTCTTAGTGTTTGAATGGACAACCTTTTGTATGTGCTTTCAAGTGAGATGTCACATTCCTTGTATCACCTCCTAACCATTTTTTGCAATAATTACATATTGCCTCCCTTATCCCATTAATTTTCTTCCTATCAAAATGAACTCATTCTTCCGTCTTTAATTTAGCCTTCTCATCTTTTTCTTCACTACATTCATGTGATGATTAACTTTGTGAATTTTCAAGTGAAGAGGATGGTTGACTTTGTGAATTTTCAGGTGAAGAGATTGATGTAAGGAGATGAGCATTTGTATGTTGATCGGCACTTGAAGTTCCACCACTTGTTACCTCCACAATAAGTTCAATTTCATTTAATCTTTGAGAGAATTGTGGTAAAAAAATCTGAAAAAATAACTTTCAAAGTTTGAATTCATATATAAAAAAATATACATATATTTTCTATTATCTCTCGTTATCTTTTCAACCTATTCACTTGCCATAATGTTTAAAATCTCTATCTTCTTCACAAATCTCAAACTCTACAAGACATGATAAAAAAATTATTATTAATTTATCATACTATATAATACAAATTATCACTAAATAATGTACAAATTAATTATAATAAATTTTAATATAATTCAATCTAATACAATTATATTTACTATATCCAATACAACACACTAAACATGCCATGAATATTTACCTTTTCCATTATTCTTTTTCTTAAATTATTCACCATCTTACTTGCAACGTGCAAAGGCTACAGACTACGAGCATATTCATGTAAATATCTCAACCATTACCTTATAAACTTCATGAAACAATTGAAAAGTTAATATTCATGATATGATTTTACATTAGCTTTATGCATGATTGACATCTCTTTTAAAGTTTATCTGCTAATTTAGTCAAAGCATTAGCAAGTAGGGATCACTTAAAATGACTCGAAATTTTTGTGACAAAAACAAAGTAGCACAAATCTCATAACAAGAAGATCCATACACAAAAAAGAGTAGCCACTTTATTCCATATACACTATGAATTGATAATATTTTCTTCAGATGACTTTAGACATTTAAATATATGTTATGCCAAAGCTATTCTGCTCAAGAAACAGAATAAAGTCTCTGACTAAAGTCTCTCAAAGCACAAATCTAATAAGATTTTACCATGATCACTTAAAATGGCTTAAAATTTTTGTGACAAAAACAGAGTAGCACAAATCTCATAACAAGGAGGTCCATACACAAAAAAGAGTAACCACTTTATGTATCAGCTACCAAGAGAAGCAACTTAAGTAAAACTGTAAAAGATAAAAACATGAAGTATAGAACATAAAGTAAGTTAGAGATCTACTTCATACGAGGAGACAAGAAAACACTTTATGTATCTACCTGAGTACCTGATGAGATCACGAAAAAGAAGAAGCTGAAGACTGTAGAAGTGAACAAGGATGGCGAGCCGATCTGGTGATAAGCGTAGAGCAGTAAAGCTAAAAGCGGTAGATACTAAGAGGCGAGATTGAAATAAAAAACCAAGCATAGTTTGGTTTATATATTGTGCAAAAAATAAGTAAAAACCCTAATTAATATATAATTTATTTAAATAAATATAATTAATTTTGGGTACAAGCGGGTACGGTTTTGAGTATAACCGTACCCGTTGCTTTATTTTTGATTTTTACCAGAAACCGTATCCATTCCCAAAATTTAACGAATAAAAACCAAACTGTTGATGCGAATAACTGAACTAGCGGTTTTTTTCCATTCCTACCATTCATTATTGTTCTATCTCATTTTCTTGCTTTCTTCTACTCTTTTCTCATTCTTCTTGATTATGTTACATTCAAAGAAGATCTAAAACTTTTCATGCTATTGTTTACGAGTTAATGTAATCTTAGTCTAAGTAAAGCTAGAAATATTTCATCAAGTTTCACTTAATTTTGTTTACTTTACTTGAATTTGATACGTAGTTATTTGTTTGGTCTTTTTGATTTTGTATTTTTTTGCTAGGTTTTAATCATTAGGTAAGGATCACTTTTTTCGATATTATTGTTTAAAATAATAGAATTTTTTTTAATTTATAATTAATTATCATATCAATTATAATAATATTATAAATTGTGATATATAGAATTTTTCATATCTAAATTAATGAAATTTATTTTGATAAAAAAGTTAAGAGATATTCAATATATAATAGTTAATATAATGATCTAAATTTTTAGTTATAAATTTTAAAATTTTATTTTTATTTTATTTCAAAAAAATAAATAAAAAGTTATGTGAATTTTAGGGATAGGTATTTTAAATACGAATATTTAAAACTATGATTATTTATAAAAAAAAATGATTTTTTCTTTGAAAATAAACATAATCGATAATGTATTAAGTGGTAATAGTTATTATAATATCGAAATTATGATTAATTGAAACATATATTAATATTATTATTTGTATACATATAATTATAAAAAAATATTAATAATATAATACTTGAATTAATTAAATTAAATTTTATTTATTCTTATTTTTATATTTTTTATTTTATTTAAAAATATGTATTAAATACTTAAAAATATAAAAATTAATATAAATATTTTAAATATTTAATAGGTTAAACAATTAAATATACTTAAATAAATATTAAAAAATAAAAATCATAATTATATACAGAAAAAATAATTATTTACTTATAATTAATAATTATTATAAAAATATATATTTATTAACATTGTCGCTGTATCTCCATGCTCGCCACTCGCACATTCCCATTGAAGTAGACAAAAATAGCACCCGACTCAAAAAGTGGTAAATATTTCACCACGATTTTTGCCTGAAGATGATGGAATCTACAAGGGAAAAATGGAAACATAGCTTACTCTACTTGTCTCTAATCTATTTTATCCTCTACTTACTACACACCCATGTAGCTCATAAAGTCCTCATAGGTCATCAAGCTGTACGCATTAAAAAGAACCCAACTCTTCCTCTTCGCTTTCGATCTGATGGTACCTTCAAAATCCTCCAGGTCTCTTCTCTCTCTCCCCAGGATATGTTTTGAAGCTCCAAATAACAACTAGAGTAACTTATTTTACACTTTTTCATTAATTTCTTAAATGGGTTCTCAAAATATGTGATAAAGGTAGCTGATTTGCATTATGGTAATGGAGGTTTGACTCGTTGCCGAGATGTGTTGGAGTCTGAGTTCCGGTACTGTACAGATCTCAACTCGACCCAGTTTCTTAGAAGGATGATCCAAGCTGAAAAACCTGATTTGATTGCTTTTACAGGTACTTGTTCTTTTTGGGACTTTCTTTATTTTGACCGTCCTGAAATGGAAAGTGTTTGGGATGTTTACAATAGTTTATTCCTTACAAATTTATGAATTTCAAGCTTCATTAAGGACCGTTATTGTTGATGTTATCCTTAAGGAGAATCATTATAGGGAGAATCATTATAGTGTTTGTAAATAAATGTCAATTATATAATTGATTAAGGGAGATTTTTTAATAAATCCAATGCTTGGGGAAAATTTGCACCGGTTAAATTGGCTGGGACATAAAACATAATTTACCGAATCGATTAATGTGTCTTTTTCATGTCGTTTATACTTTATATTGTTGAAAAAATGGGGTTTTGATTGATTTGAGTTCTCCTCCTTGAGAGCTTTGAAATCATACTTATATACTCAAAATAACATTGGGGTTGATGAGAAATTGAGTATCAAAATTTACCCATTGAGAAGGGAAAATGGGGTTGTTTGAGCTTGTTCCACATTGAAAAGCTAACAAAACATAAAGGGCTTTATATTGCATTTGACTTCCAAAATGTGGTAAGTTAGTGTATCATGAAAACTCTCTCTACCAGCATGTTTAGTGTGATAAAATACATGTAAAAAACAGTTTGTCTCGTACCAATATGCAAAGATGTATTTAAAGAAAATGCATTGCCTAATATGCTATTTGTTAGATCATAAATGTATAAAATGATTGGAACTATTTTTCAACATCTTGAGCATTTGGAAAGGGATTGATGCAGAGCAGATCCTGTATGTTTGAAAAAGGTTGTTTTTTGATTAAGCAATATAAAGACAACAATTTAATAAATGTTTCAAATAAGTAAAAAATAACTCAAAATTTTATATTTTGACCATGTGTTTGCATATGATCATTTTTAATGGGGCATTATCATAATATGATATATATATATATTTTCTCCAAAAATCACCCCATCTAATTCCAACTTTTTTCCATCAAACCACCATTAAAACCCAATGCACCCTTGTTGCACTATTTAAAACCACGCACCACCCTATCTCTATCTCAATAGGATATAATTGAATAGGTGACTGAGGTGGGGTGTTCATTGGAGGTGGATGTAGAGGTGTTCTCTTAGAGAAAGGGGTTGTCGTGATGTTAGGGTTCAAACAGGATGAGGCTGAAATGAAATGGTTAAACAGAGGTGGAGGCATTCAAATCTAATTATTTTTTAATTTATTTTAATTTCTTTTTTTTAATATTCTAATTTTGCCCTGGATAATTCACGTGGCTAAGTAAATCATGTCATTTTGGATTTTTTTTAATCGTTTAGAGTTTTAATATAATTAGTGTACTAATTTGGCTTAAGTCAATCATTATGTTATTAAGTTGTACTTTTTCAATAGTTACAGGATCATTTCAATTATTTTCTCCTTCTAGAAAGAACAACTTCTATCCGATAAGTGTATTCAAACTCTACAATCTTAATTATTAAATCGTAAGTGTTGGTCCTATTTAGAGCCCACATTTTTCAGTGATTAAGTCAATTCAATCTATATATAATCTTAAGTTCTTTTTATGTAGGAGATAATATATTTGGATCAAGTACTACTGATGCTGCTGAGTCCCTTCTAAGAGCTTTTGCTCCTGCCATGGAATCTGGACTCCCATGGGCAGCTATTTTAGGAAACCATGACCAAGAATCTACCATGAACCGCGAAGAATTAATGTCTTTTATCTCCCTTCTAGACTATTCAGTCTCAAAAACCAATCCCATAGCTGAAGATATCTCTTCTTCCCTTTCAAAAAAAGGCAAGAGTAAACACATTGATGGCTTTGGCAATTATGACTTGAGAGTACATGGTGCCCTAGGTACCCAATTGTCAAATAGCAGCATCCTCAATCTTTTTTTCCTTGACAGTGGTGACAGAGAGAAGGTTCAAGGATATACAACTTATGGATATATTAAGGAATCTCAGCTTCATTGGCTTCGTGATGTTTCTCAAAAATCTCAGGTAATCCGCAAACAGATTTTACGAAAGAAACATAAAATATTAGTGTTATGGATATGATGATTATCAGATTATGATTTAAAGAACTATGTTCATTCATTCCTGATGTTTTCTGATACAGCATATCTCTTCTCCTGTCATATTAATTATTTCTTTTTTCTAAGATCAGGTTTGTTTACACTTCTATGAGCACTTCAGGACCAAACATGAATTTTTTTTATCACAAGCACTCTTAGGCAAAGAAAGCACGTTTTGTGCTTGATGAAAGCAGCACACATATACCCATTATAAGTTTCTGAAACTGCTTTTAATAAAAACACAAGCAAACATACTCTAGAACTTGTAATTGTTCATGGGAAATTATCACAAATATCCCTGAGTTTTTATCTTTTATCACATATAGGAAAAAATCAAGAATGCCCTTGAATCTTGCTTTTTCCTCATGAATGCCTCCAAGGTTTGAAAAAATCTCTAGATTCTAATGACATTGAGGTTAGATGTATTATCAAAGATAACTCTAGTTAATAATGGTGTTTAACTTTTCCGTCCACATATTTTTTTCAATTTTTTCTAAATTACTGAAATATTCTTTAAAAAATTTAAGTAAAAAATATTTATTTATTTATTGTGTTTAATGTAGTTAAAAATAAAAATCTATAATAAGTGAAGAAATACATAGCAAAATTAAAAATAGCCATAAAACATAATCTTATTATTATTGATTTCTTTCCTGATAATAAATCATATCCTTTACTATCTCTTTTAATTTTTTTTAAAAATATTTATTGTCTTTATATATTATATAAATTTTTCTCTCATTGCTGACACTTATTGATTAAAAAATTAATTAATCAATTAGGTAGATTCAGAAAAAAATTTAAATGTTTTTGACAATGACTAATGAAAACTTAAAAATTTACTTTTTGATTCACAGAACATAACTAAAAAACTACTCACCATTCAACAAATAAACTACGTATTTATAATAGTTGAATAATTTATATATAAAGTGAGATAATTATAATTTATCTAAGTCAATTAATCCATAAATCATTAATTTTTTATAATTTATTTTCAAAAAATTTAAAATTATATAAACTAGTTTAATTTTTTAATTATTAATTTTGGTTTTAAAGTTCGATTTTTATCATTACATTTGGAGCCATATTTGAATAAATTTAATTGAAATTGGTCTTTAACCTTTTTAGAAAATAAAAAAAAAGTTAAATAGAGTTAAATAAAATAACACAACCTCTAAAATTTATAATAACAAAAATAGCCTCCCAATAATATTGAATAAGGTCCAATGAGCGGATTTTAATATTGAACATGTTTAAATAATCGTAATTTTATTTGAACGAAATCTAATTAGATGAAATTCAATGTGAAATAATGGGTTGAATTTATTAATAATAAAAATATATAAATTGGATACAAAGGGGTTTTGTTTTTTCGAGTTACAAGTTTTATGGAATACTATTCTTGTTGTTTTACCAAGAGTTAAAATTTAACTTTACTACATGTGATAATTTGAAGTAAGTAATAAAAAAATTTATTTATTCTATGTGTTTTATTTTTATTTTTCTAATTTAAAACCACATGTGATCATTTTTATTTTATTAATTTAATATACTTGATTATTTAATATTAAAAATAAGAGAAATCAAGATTTTAGCTTTGATATCCTTCAACTTTAAAAATATTACAAAAATGTCATTGAATAAACGTTATATCTAACATCTGTTAAAATTGAAGAGTATCTTTGATAATATTGAAAAGTCTTGTGAAGAAAATGCACGTAGAGGGTAATATTGATATTTTTTTAGATACTCATCGTTTTCAAAATGTCACAAATACCCTAACACTTATATCGTTATATTTGATGTGATATAGTGACAAAATTATAACAAATACTCTAGAATTTTTATCTTTTGTTCTCCCAACGTTTTCAAAATGTCATAGATATCCTTAACACTAAAATCGTTATATTTGACGTGATATATAAGGGTAAATTTGTAATTAGATCTCCATGTTTGAAAAGTTGTCATTAGGATCCTTCAGTTTGCTTATATTCTACAAAAACCTCTCATCCGTAAACGTAAAACCAATCTCTTCCCCTAGCATAAAACCCATAAGTTCGTGCATTTTATTGACAATTGAAACTCTAAATTCTCTTAGTGACAAAAAAAATCATAACGTCAAGAACTAATGTATGCACAAGAACTCAAGGAGTGATGATGTGAGGACAAGAGGATAATGCTACCAAAAACTCGTATATGAAACGTTGTTTCTGACGATAATGTAGTCTTTGATTAATGTTATTGCAAAATGTTGAATTTTAATGAAAATAATGATTTTTCATTTAAGGTTTTATTTTAGGCTCGGATTCTCTAAGAAGCAATCTTTTCTATTAGTTCATATTAAACTCTTAATTTGAACCATTTAAGATAGTTAGTTTTACCTATAAGATATTAATATTAACTTGTTAATGAAATTCTTATATAAAATCGTTTAATTTCATTTTAATTTTACACATGGTCAAACCAACCTCATTTTCTATCAAACCTTGTCTGCAATGTGGTGTAGTTTTTTTCCTTTGTTGAATTAGAGAGAAGATTCAATAATCTTTGATGCCAAAATAATCAAAGTTGTAATATTCTTGACATAGAATTGAATTAAAATAACTAAACCTAAAAGAAAACAAGTTAATAAATACCATAATTTTTAACTTTATACCAGAAATATTAATTCTTTGATTGTAAATTTTGAACTTTAGGTTAGAGTGCATGAAAAATAAAGAAATTAACGGTAAATATTAACAATTATTTAACGATATCAATAACAATGTATAAAAAGTTGGAGATATTTGTGATCATGTTATAAATGTAAGGGGTATATGTGACAAATGATGAAAATTCAGGGATATTTGATAATTTGGTGCATAAAAAATCGAGAAACTAACGGTAAGTATTAATACAGTTAACAATTTACATGTATCAGTGGTAATATATAAAATATTAGGGATATTTGTGATCAAATTATGAACGTTGAGAGTATATGTGACAAAAGATGAAAACATAGAGTATTTGTGATAATTTTCCTATTGTTTCTTGAAAATAATTATGACAACTTTAGTTTTTTATCCTGTATTGAAGTTGGTATTAGTCATTTCATTTCGATTTTAAAATGGAGGTTTTTCAGATTTAGATTTTATTAACATGTTGCAGGTAATGTGCTGACAGGACCAAAAGAAGGATTTTCAAAGAGAATTTGATGCCTTGGCACACACATCATCTCTGGCACTTGCGTTCTTTCACATCCCAATCCCTGAAATTCGGCAGCTGTACTACCAAGGAGTAGTTGGTCAATGGCAGGAGGCAGTGGCATGTTCAACAGTTAACTCAGGAGTCTTAGATACACTTGTCTTGTTGGAAGATATTAAAGCCGTCTTTATTGGCCATGACCACGCAAATGACTTTTGTGGAAATTTAAATGGGATATGGTTTTGTTATGGTGGTGGCTTTGGCTACCACGGTTATGGTAAAGTTGGGTGGCATAGGAGAGCAAGAGTCATATTGGCAGAACTTGAGAAGGGAGAAAAAGCTTGGAATGGAGTAGAGAGGATCAAGACTTGGAAGCGTCTTGATGATGAGAATTTAAGCAAGATTGATGAGCAGGTTCTATGGAAGCGGCAATAACTGAGATGATTTTGATGAAGGATATGCATTGAAATAATGTGAAGAGTATGTTGTAAAATATTTTTACCCATTTTTTCTAGTTATTGTTACTTGTCGATCCAAAAATTCCTCAAATTACACTGCCATATCAACAGGCAGGTTATTATTGTTGCGGATGGTGTTTTAGGAATTGGAGGATTCTAAGAGTGTTGTTGTTGGAGGGAATTGCATGTGTGTTCTTTAGACGCAATGAGAGCCCTCATTTTGGACTTTTTAATGTGATGTGAAATAAGAATTGAAATGAAGAAAGTGAATGAATGTTTGAACGAGAATTGTATTGAGATTGATATTAAATACATAAGATAATAAAGTCTGTTTATAGGTTCAAATGCTTCAAATATAAAGAGATGAAAATGCGTAATGAAAAAATGAAAGAATTACTTGG
Organism: Hippophae tibetana; assembly: GCA_037013495.1. NCBI lineage: Eukaryota > Viridiplantae > Streptophyta > Magnoliopsida > Rosales > Elaeagnaceae > Hippophae > Hippophae tibetana. The sequence goes on from CM072803.1 coordinate 16,591,331, forward strand.
GGAAATTAAAAGGTTACATAAATAATAGAAATGAAAAAGTTGCATAAGAAATATCCGAAGTCTTCATCTTGCGTTAGAAACTAAGTCTTTGAAGCATCATATTAAATGACTGTTAGTGAAAGTATTAGCTGTTTGATACTTAGATATGACTAAGGTAAAGTAAACAGTAACATGTGTTATGTATTGTTTTATTAGCTATTTAATACGTAGATATGATTAAGGTAAAGTAGACAGTACCATATGTTATGTATTGTTGTATAAAATGATAATGTATTTCAATATATTTTATTTGCTTATGAAAAATAATTGTTGTGAATAATTTAAATTGTATTTTTATTGTCACATCGAAAAAAGTGTGTTATTAATAAGTGAAATTTCCATATTATTAAGTAACCAGTGGAGTTAAGTAAGTTCTTGAACGACAACAACAATAGCACAACATTATGCATTACTATTAGATTTTAAAGTAATAATTTATTTTTTTACTTCCTTAAGATATTAAAGAATCTCCTAATATCTTTAACCATGTAATTTTGATTTTAAGTAAGCTTAAAAATGAAGTTCAAGAAATAAAGTGCATTTGATGTAACGAATGAAGTGAATAACAACAACAAAATGAGTAAAATGAGGAGCATATATGAACTAACTAACAATGTGTATTGCATAAGTAATGTTTGGTCTACATTAAGATAAACAAGGTTTTCAACTATTTGTCTATAAAGAGTTATATATTTTAGTTGAGTACTATCACATGAATTTAGCCTAAAATTAGGTTCAAGATAAGTAGAAACAATCTTTATCAGTTATTTTGCGATCAAGTATATCATAAACAATTTTTTCTTGAAAAGGATAATAACAATTTTAATAAAACAAAACTTCAAATCCAAGAAAATAATGCAACTTGCTAAAAACTTTCATCTCAAAATGTGATTAAAAGAAGTTTTAAATTTAGAAACACTATTAAAATCATCTCTATGATCATGTCATCAACGTATAATAGAAGAAAAATGCATCTATGTATAGTATTACAAACAAATAATAAAGAATTGTATAGAATTGAAGTGAATCCAAATTGAATAGAAACTTAGTGTGTGATTATATCTAGGAGAAGGTTTCATGTACATTTCTTTAGTGGGAGCTCCATAAAGAAATACATTTTCAACATCCATATGGGAAAAAATTCCATTTTTTGATGGTAACAACTGTAATTAGACTTCTTATAAAAGTAAGGCAAGCTATAGGAGAAAAAAGTTACTTCATAATCTATTATATACTCTTATGAGAAGCATGGAGCAATTACACGTGCTCGATGGCATTCAAGAGTGCCATCAATATGAGTCTTAACTTTGTAAACCCATCTATTTCCAGCAACATATTTATTAGGAGGAAGAACAACTAGATACCATGGGTGATTTTTCTTCAATGCTTGCAATTCTTCTTTCATTGCTTGCTGCTAGGTAGGGCTAGAACTAATTTCTATATAAGTTTTAGGCTCATATAAAAAAAAGTAGTAGAATAACAATGATAATCACGAAGATTAACTGGAGGAAGAGATTGAGCTTGAGAATATACATTAGAAGATATAGAGGTACGTGACTTTGAAGAAAAAGGGATAGGTGCAAGAACCTAAGTATGGATTGTAGGATTTTGGGAAATGTTTGTAGAGAGCTCAAATAAGGAACTTATATCACAATTGTTAGGAAATAACTTCATGGAATTATCTATAAAAATGGAATAGTTGTGGAATATGAGAGAGGGAATTTGGATAGAGAAGAGAACATTTTGGGTTCCTAAAAAATTACATGGTTAAAAACCCTAAAATGTTTTGAGTGAGAATCCTAACAAAGATATTTTCTATGTTCACTTGTATACCCAAGAAAGAAAAAAAGACGAGCATGTGGTTCTCTTTCATAGAATCGAAGAAGTACAAAGCAAACACATCTAAAAACTTTTAGTGAGTTATAGTTAGGAGAAACACCAAATAAACGTTCAAAAGGATTTTGATTGCCAATGATAATTGAGGAAACACAATTGATTGTGTAAAAAAAGTGAGTGTTGCTATCCCCCAAAAACTTCCAAGACATTATGTAGAAATTATCAAGGCACGAGTGGTTTCTAATATATGTATGCATTTCCTTTCAATAAGGTCATTATGTTGAGAGGTACTTGGACAAGAGCGATGAGATATGGTGCCATTTTTATTTTAAAAAATAATTAAGAACTCTTCACTTTTATCTTCTATGGAATTGTTTGCACGAAAAACTTTGATATGACATGAAAATCGAGTTTTGACCATGGTAACAAAATTAAGGTAAATTTGAGTTAACTCATATTTACTTTTAACAATATAAATCTAAGTATAATGAGAATAATCATCAATGAAAATGATAAAATATTTTGATCCATCCTTGGTAGTATTTGCAGAAGGACCCCAAATATCTGAATGTACTAGAGCAAAAGGTTCAGAAAAAATAAAATTGTTATTATTAAAAGATAAAGATGTTTGTCCAATTGACAATAAAGTGCATTTGAGAAAAGAAATCATCAATGGACTAACTATGTTTTTGGTGCATATGGTGAAAATCACTCAAAAGTTCACATTGCCGAGCAACACTAACAATAGTATAGTGTTGAGCCAAGTATTCCCTTACCAATTTTGTAGTTTCAAAACACCCAAATTGGAGGTTGATTGATTTTAGTACAATGTTGCAAAATCAAATGATAATTTGTAATATATTTTTATCCCATTTTTCAGGACGCAACAAATTTTTCATTGGTTTCTTCCTCACCTTTGACAGGTTCAACGTAATTTTCAGTGATATATCCCCAAAGTTTGCATCCTTTAAGAAAAATAGTCATTTATTTAGCCCAATGATATAGTTAGATCCATCTAGGATATTTTGAATTGGTTAATAAACTTCAATTCTCTCTGTGATGAGTATGAGTGAAAGAATGATTGAATTGAATGATTTGTGAGAGATTTGATTTTACAGGCAAAAGATCAAGCTAACTCTAATACCACATGACAATAAAAACTTAAATGAAGAAAGTGAATGAATGTTTGAATGAGAATTGTATTGAGAATGATACCAAATTACAAGATAACAAAGCTTATTTATAGGTTCAAATACATAGAGATGAAAAGACCCAATAGGGAAATGAAAGGACCTAATAAAATAAACATGGGAAAATAAAAGGACCTCGTAAAACATATGGAGAAATGAAAGGATCTAATAAATATATACACAGAAATAAAAAAGGTTACGTAAATAATCTAACATAAAAATATGAAAAAACTATGAGAAAATATCAAAAATCTTCATAAATAATATAACATGTAAAATGTGTACCATCACAAAGCAATATGGGGCCATAAATAGAACTATAAATAATTGTAATATTGGTTAATTTCAAAAACAAAGTCACAAATCCTAAACATGATTTTTACAAAGCATATTCGAACATAGAAAATTGAAAAACAAAATTAAATTAGTAAAGTATAATTATTTACAAAAATCCAATGCAACAAATCTATAAATCAAATGTCTAAATACAATTACAATGTCCTAAAAAAAATAAAGCAAACATACTCCTAAATCAAAATCAAAGTAAAATATGAAAATTAAGTAAAACTAGAATGAAAAGAAAAGTCTTATAGATTGATAAGCTTATGTAGGAGCTAAAGTAGAGGTAGCATGACCGATAACTGCTATGGCTCAATGTTTGTGGTTGAGGAAGAGAGAGAGAGAACAATGGGAGGGTTTAAGTTATGAAATCTTTTTGTTTTTTCAAATAACACGAAGGAATATATTATCAATAATAAAACTCAAGATCAAAGAAGATGAATAAAGAGAGAAGAGATGAGAATCAATCATGAAGAAAAATGAACTTTCTTGTATTAACTTTCTGATTAGTGTAATAAACACCATTATAGTCTTGTGTATTTATACTATTTGTATTCAAGCATCTAGAAACTGAATAATAACAAACTTCTTAGAAAACAATCTTAACCATTGAATAACTAACTCATCTGGACCTACATCAGCTAACGGCATAACATAATTAGTTATGCTTAACTCATCAACATTGCACTGTTTCATATTATCTCTATTAACCCTTTCAAACTACATAAGCATGTCACTCAGTTTGTTCCTAAAAACAAAAATTGAGTTATTGGTAAGGGTTTTTAAGAGGATCAATTGGTTGTTAATAAGTAAGAATATGTTGAACGACCAATTGTTAAGATAACACCTTCTCTCTAATGAAATAGAGATCAAGCTCTACATGCTTTCTTCATGAGTTAAGATTATCACACTATATAATAAGAATGGAAGGAAGTGGACAAGAAATCTCTTTCAACAAAGCGTGAATTCAAAAGTAACCTTAACAATAGACCTGTACAGGATATGCAAAAAGTGTTTGCTTTTTAGAGCTTCAATGGATTAGCCCCTAAGTAGATGACAACACCAGAAGTGGTATGTCGATCATCACAATAGGGTGCCTAATATGCATCGACAAATCCCTAAAGAAGAAGCTCAGATGATGGCTCGAGTAACAAACCTATATGAACAGTGGCTTGACGATAACGTAGAATATGCTTAACAATATGCCAATGAGGTTAAAATGGCTTTCACATATATTGACACATTTGTTGAATATATGGGATAAATCTAGATGTGTAATGATTATGTATTGAAAGGCACTTACTATACTTCTATAAAAGAAGGAATTATCAATAGAATCACCAATGATATTGGGTATTCTCTTGTTAAAGCTAAAATGGAAGCCTCTAAACCTATTTCAACACCTATGCTGAAATAGGTTTGGATGCCTAATATGCATCGACATAATCACAATAGGATGCCCAATATGTAACGACAAATCCCTAAAGAAGAAGCTCAAATGATAGCCTGAGTAACAAACCATGATGAACAGTGCCTTAAAGATAGCGTAGAATATACTTAACGGTGTACCAATTAGGTTAAAGTGGCTTTGACATATATTGACACAACTTATTGAATGTATAGGACAAATTTGAACGTGTAATGATTATATATTGCAAGGTACCTGCTATACTCCTATAAAAGGAGGGATTATTGATAAAATCACAAATATGTGTGGATTGTTGAGATTGAGACAACATAGGTGTTGCAATAAGTTTAGAGGCTTCCATTTTAGCTTTAACAATAAGCTCATGAATGTATTTACTTTGAGTAAGTAAAAGGTCACCATTAGGAAGTGTATTGATCTCTATGCCTATAAAATAATGCAACCCAAGATATTTCAAGGCAAACGTATCATTGAGCAAAGCAATAAGTTGTTGAATTTCTATATCATTACTACCTATGAGAATGATATCATCCACATCGACAAGAAGATAGCTAGCAGAAGTTGAAGTAAGCTTGAAAAATATACTAGAATTTGTCACAAACCTCTTGAACCCCAATTGAACAAAAAATGAGATAAATGTATCAAACCATGCACTAGGAGCTTATTTAAAGCCATTTATTGCTTTGTTCCACTTACCTACATAATGTGGATACTCAGGATGCATAAATTCCTTGGGTTGAGAAATACAAACTTCCTCTTAAAGTTTACCATAAAGAAACACATTATTAATATTCAATTGATGTAATTTCCACTTCCTTGATATAGCCAAGATAAAAAATCACTTTGACTTGCTTAACCACAGAGATAAAGGTTACCTTGAAATCAAAATATGGGCTTTGATCAAAACTTTGAGCAATAACTCTTGATTTATGTTTATCAAGTGAACCATTAGTCAACTTTTTAACTCTAAAAATCCACTTATTGCCAATAATCTTTGGATTTTGTGGTAGAGGAAGTAGTGTCCAAGTGTTGTTCCTTATAAGAGTATCAAAGTCTAGATGCATAGATGCTTTCCACTCAAGAATGGATAAATATTTTTTTACAGAAGACGTTTCAACAAAAAAGAGGACTTGGAGTAGATAAGAAAGCCTTAGATTTATACGTACCATCTTTTGACCTAGTGACCATTGGATGAGTGTCGGTATTATAACAAAAATAGAAGGATATGAGACTGAAGAATAGAAATGAATAGATATGGTATCATTCACATTCTTGGAAGTAGAATTAGAGGAAGGAACTAAAGTTGTGTTTTTAACATCATGAAAATGTGATGAGTTATTAGGCAAGAAAGTACCTTGAGAAATTAAAGGAATTAGTATAGAGGGAATATAAGGGACTGAGGAAACTGGTATAGAATAAATATAAGGGATAAAAAGAGATATAGACGAAGTAGATGGCATAGAAGAAATTGAAATTGAGGACACAATGAGTAAAGATGGTTGAGGAAGTGAATGATCACCATTATGAACCGATTGTGCAGGAAAATAAGCAACAATAAGGAAAGTATTTGTTGATAAAGAAGTCTTTGTTACTATAGGTAGACATTCCTATAAGGACTTGTTGGTATAGATTGAGACAATGAATGCCTAACTGTTTCAGCAAAAGGAAAAGTAGCTTCATCAAATAGGACATCTCAACTTATGTACACTTTACCAATATTAGAAAGACAGTTATAACCTTTATATCTTGGACAATATCTAAGAAATGTACCAGATAAAGAATGAGGTTGAAGTTTATGATAAGCATAGGGTCTTCGATAAGGAAAACAAAGACATCTAAAAACCCTTAAAAATGATGATAAGGTTGTTGATTAAAAATCTCTTGTAGAGGGAACATATTGTTTAAAGTTGGGGTAGATAAACAATTTATCAAATTAGTACTAGAAAAGAAAGCTTCATCCTAGAATGAAAGTGGAAGAGAAGCATGCGTGAGCATATATATACCATGATCAATAATATGCATATGTTTCCTCTTTGCAAGTCCATTTTGTTCATGTGTGTGTGAGGATATGAGGTGTGATAAAAAATAATAGCTTGAGATAGTGTAGATACAAGACTTTAATATTCACCATCCCAATCACTTTGAGGGATTTTTACTTTGCAACAAATTTGTAGCTCTCCTTAAGCTTTAAAATGTAAAAAAGACTTGATGAACACCCCTTTAGTTTTTTAAAAAGAAAATCCATGTATATTTAGGAAAAAACACAAGTGAAATGTACATTGTAATTATAGCCATTATTAGAAGGAATAGGTGCAACCAATAGGTTAGAGTGTACTATTTGTAAAGGAGTATGAACAATAGTAGTTGAAGTATGAAAAGTAAGCTCACGACTCTTGTTGAGCTGACAAGCCACACATAATATGGAAACAATATTTTTATTAGAACTAATAGGTATACTATAATGAGATAAAGCAGTTTTGACAATGAGAATAGAAGCATGGCCTATACATTGGTGCCACAAAGTCATATCAATAGCTTTTGCAAAAAAGACATAATTATTTGCTATACTATTTTTAAAAACATATAAACTAGAACTAGAAGCTTTGGAAGATGGATTAGGCAATCTTAAGTCAAACATATATAAACCATCATGTAATTTCTTTTAAAGTAGAACCTCCCTTGTGAGTTGGTCCTTGACAACAAAATAGAATGGTTGAAACTCATAAAGACATGATTATCACTAGAAAATTTAGAGGCACTTATAAGATTTTTAGAAATTAAAGGAACATGAAGAACATAAGTCATTTTAGGGATTTTATTTGGTTTTTGTTCAGAAAGAAAATGAGTATGACCTATAGTTGAGAAACTATTCTATTGTTGGGAAACTTGAGAAATTCAATGGATTTAATTTCAAAAGGTGGCATAGTAAAATGACATTTTATCTAATCATCTTAAATATGGTGATATTCTTGATTGAGGCTCCCCAAGCAACCTAAGGTTAAGCATGATGTACAATCTCCTAGTGCTATTGAGGCATGAATGAATTATGACTACTTGTGCAGAGTTACGTTATGAACAATCTAACTAACTTGCTATACAATGAGTATTGTATGGAGAATATGGATAAGAAGTTATAGGAGTAATTGGAATGGAAGTACTAAATAGAGAATAGTGGTGCCAACAAGTTTATGGTAGGTCACTTTCTTTATTATATGATAGTATATTCAAAACCAGTATGTAGCTAGGTTTGTGAACTTTAAAATATCTTAATTGAGATACATGATGAAGGAATGGTTGGTTCTAAGTGAAACCTTTAAGTTGCAGCTATCACTAAGAAGTTGTCCTTTCTATGGAGAGAGTTCAAGTCCTACTTAAGCATAAGCAAATGGAAGTTTCCTTGAAGGACTTGATTATTAGGCTTAAGGTGGAAGAAAATAACATGACTTCATTTAAGATAGGGTTTGTCCCATCAGCATCCAATGTTAATGTGGTGGATTATGATCATAGCTCTAAGCACAATAAAAATAAGAATAAGAACAAGTTGGGTAAAGGGTCTATGTTGGAACCTAAAGAAGAAATCTTTAATAAGTCGAGCTTTAAAGGTATTTTCTTTAAATTTCAAAATATTTACTTTAACTTTCAAAGGATAGGACTCAAGAGTCCAAACTGCAAGTTTCCAAAGATAAATAAAAAATGTGAAGCCAATATGCATGGTTGGTAAACTTGTTCAAGATGTTTCTAATCTTGATTTGGGTGCAATCTTTTCTAAAGTGAACCTTGTCTGGTTTAACTCGTAGAGTGTTGTATTGATAACGGTGCAACCATGCATGTTTACTTAGACAAGGGAGCTATTTACCACCTTCAAACTAGTCAAATATAAGGATATGTTATTTATAGGAAACTCTACTACTTCTACTACTGAAGGGCAATGAAGAGTGATATTGATGATGATCTCTAAGAAAATTTGACCTTGAACAATGTCTTGAATATACCTAAAATTTATAAGAATTTTGTGTCCAATTCATTGTTGAATAAATATGGCTTTAAAATTACATTCTAGTCAAACAAGGTTGTGTTGACTAAAGGGGTACACTTGTATCAAGGGCTATATATGCAATAGGCTCTTTAAGCTCAATATTATCATTGTTACTAATAAAGTTAATTCTTCTATTTAATTGCTTGATGGTATAGTAGACTTGGTCACGTTAGTTATTATATATTACACATCTTAATTAATTTAGATCATATACTTGCTTTTTAAATTGATTCCAAACACAAGTACAAGATTGGTGTAGAGAAAAAAATGATTAGGTCATCGTTCCATTCAATTGAAAGGAAGACTAAACCATTTTTAACTTAACCATAGTAATATATGTGATCTAAAGTTTTGTTCAAATAAAGGGTGACAATAAGTATTTTATTACTTTTGTTGATGATAGAACGCGATATTGTTATGTGTATTTGTTTAAAACAAAACTAAATATATAAGTAAATGTATGCTTTATAAAGATGAACTTAAGAATTAACTCAATAGAAAAATCAAGGTACTGCAAAATCGCAATGGTGCAAAATCGCAATGGTGAGTATGAAGCATCATTTGGAGAGTTATGCAAAAAACAAAGAATTATACATGAAACCACTATTTCTTATTTGCCTGAACGAAATGGTGTTAGTGAATGAAAGAACTACAACTTGAAATAAATGATGAATGCAATGCTATTAAATTCTAGGTTACAAAAATTGTGGAAAAAGCCATTTTGTGGTCTAATTATCTTTTAAGTAAGGTACCTTGAAAGAAGGCACAAAAGACACTACATGAGTTATTTAAAAGAAAGGTACCTTCCAATAAATATTTACGAGTGTGAGGATGTTTTGCTAAATTGGCCATACCTACATCTAAGAAGGTGAAGATACAAAAAAAAATTTGCATTTTAATTTGATATGCACATAACAAGAGTTCTTATCAATATCTTGTGCATGAATCAAAGATCTCAGACATACACAAAAACATGACAATGAATCAAGGAATGTATCTTTATTTGAACATGTATTTTCATGTAAGTCCAAAGAGAAGTCAAGTTCATTTAAATAAACGTATAAGACCATTTATGAATGAAAATAGTTAAGACCAAGAACCAGAACATGAGGTTGAGGTCGAACCCATACGTAGAAAGAGAGTTAGGAAAAAAAATTCTATGGTTCATATTTTCTAACATACTTTCTTGAAAGTGAATATCAAATCTATGAAGCGGTTGTAAACTCTTTTGAAGGTCCTCAATGGAAAGAGATCTTTAATAGTGAAATTCTTGTTGGTTTTGAAAAAACATTTTTCAATATAAAAATCTATATTTATTTATAAATCATGTGGAAATTATTAATATGGACAATAAAATATTTATCTAACAAGATCTTTATGATATTAGTAATTTAACTATAAAAAGTAGAACAAGATATCATGTCTTTGTAGCGTGTGATTATGGTTGGAACCTTCGAGCTTCAAATCCTTGTCTCACAATAATGATGAACAATTATAGTTCCCAAACTAGAATCCATTTATGTAACGATGTATACGTGTTCTCCAAGAATACCACATAACCTATTAAGAAACAATTTTTCTTTCACAATAGTTTTTGAGTAATTTTGTTCTCACAAGTGGTCGTCCAACAATGTGGTTTAAAAGGACTTTTAATAGAAGTGGTCGGGGGGAACAGAGTAGAATGTTTAAATATAGTCAAAACCTAGCACAAGTTGATTAGAGATCCAAACTCTTAACTCTACTCAATATGAAGAGTCTTTCTCACAATCAAAGTGTTTGCTAATAGAAATATAATTCCCACACTTTCTCTTCCTCTTACACGCTTAAAGGAAATCCCATTTTCTTTGAGAGTATCCAATTAATTCAATTTAATTTAAATACTTAATCTAATACAAATTCTAATTTGATATTTACTAAAATACCCTTATTGTCCCACAAGCTTTAAAAACCTACCAAATGTTAAGATTTTACATTTTTACATTTTAATTAATTTATATAATTATTTAGTCCAACTAAATAGTATATAATAAATTTCCATGGAATAAAGTCATTGGCCAAAATTACTATTGTATCCTTATTTATTTGATATTTATAATCGTAATAAAATGTCCTAAAAATAAATTTGCATTTTGATTAAATAATTAATTTTAAATTAATTATTCATTTTATCTTGAAAACAACATCGTTCATTTGTTGTTATTGAACAGACTCGAAAATCGATAGATTTATGATTTTAAGCTGAATAAAGACTTGATACATTAGGTAACCCTTTATTTGAATGTTAATTTTTATTAATCTTATAATTACTCCATTATAAGCGTGATACTAATATCAAAGAATATGCAGAATTATACAATAAAATTAAAAAATGACATTATCATCTTAATTTAGTACACAATCAGATTTGTAACAGCGTGAAAAAGTAGTGCAAAATAAATTGTAAGTGTTTTGATAAACACAACTCCTCCTCATCATGAGTTTCTTACTTTGTCTTGTAACAAGAAGAACTAGAGTAATATTTGTAAAAGAAAAAATAACTTAGTTATGATGCTTTCTTATGTTCCTAGCTTTTTTTCCCCATTTCAGATTTAAGTGTAAACTAAATTTCATCACTTGAAACCTGATCTTGAACTTCAAAATGAGTGGTTTAGATATTACCTCAGTTGATGTTTCCTGAGTTGATGGCTCTTTTATTTTTCTAATGCAACTTAATTTATTATGTCCTTCTTCACCACATATTGTGCAACTTATAATCATAACAAATCTTCTCAACTTTGAAGGACATCCATTTTTCTGTTTACATTCATATCAGCTCCTTTCCTTTGCTTTTTCCACCTTTCTCTCACAGCCTTGTATCTTAAAGGTTTTGGTTTACCAAATTGTCTTAAATTGAGATGGGTGTATTATAGGTCCTTGGATTTTAGGCCAAAATTTCAGTCTATTAACTACATGAATGATTGTCCTCTATGACATTTCAAATGCCTCCCTCTTAACTAGTGGAGATTCATATGTAATAGGGTATTCTTTATGCATAATCATGCACCTCATTGCGTGTCTATATGGTATGCTTGATAATTACCTTGCCTACAATTACATGCCTTATTCTGTAAGTCCCATTAGTGTTGTATGTAACTTCAATTAAGTACTATTCATTGAATGCAATATTACAAGAACTTGATTTTTGTTTGTTTTCTAAGGAAATGTTGCACAATAAGTGATATACTTTTAGAGGTAAACCTACATTTACTGTATTTTTTGGCTCACTCTAAAATGGTAATTAATGACATTGCCCTTGCCTCTCTCATCTAACTATTAAAGGACTTTGATCCATTGTTCGTTTGTTTATCACATTTGCATTCACAATTACAAGAAATATAGAAATAATTATTCAACCAAAAAATATTCATACAAATGTAATGCTTTGCAATCACAACTAGAGCTAAACCGAAAGAAAGAAATGGACAGATTAATGGTGGTACCTGTAAAATGCTTTGCTCCAACTTTTGGCATCTTTGTTCTTCATATTCAAATTATAGGAAGGTTCATCTTTTTTCTTCATGTTCTGTATTTGCTCCTCAACTTCACAAATTATTATTGCCCTAGCAGCTGGCCAATAATATGTAATACATTTAGATGGCTTAGGTCTCTTCCTAAAACTTTCACCTATATGCCAAGTAGAATGCTTATGCTTAGCCATTGAAACAAGTGTCTTCATAGCATTTATAATTAATTCTAGGGTGTTCATCTAATATGGAAGTCCACCCTTGACCCCACTCAATCTCCAAGTCAATACATACGGGTACAACAAACCAATTCCAACTTTCACTAGACTTAATTTCTGCAATTACATAGGAAATAGAATAGATGTCATTATTTGCATCTATTCCACATGCTTTAAGAAATTTTCATTTGTGTACACCCTTTGGATGGAAACCATCCAACCCAATAAAGAACCTACACCATTTAAAAACTTATTTTATATCTCCCAAAAACATATAAAATCTAAAGAACCTACACAATGAATTAAATAGTCAGTAATAAAAAAATAAATATTTAACCTATAAACATGCAATGAATATACAGTTTAAAATTATGTTCCCGTTCTTTCCCACATCTGATTTGCTAGTGTGGATAAGAACAATGTTTAGGTTTCTATCAGTTAACACAGCTTGATAATCTCTAACATTGTATATTGCTCTTCAAAGCTACCATCAATAAGCTCTTCTGCTTTTATCTTTGCCCTTTTAACTTGATTCTTTATTATGGTAGTGTGAATTTTTTTCTCTCACAAACTATTGTACCCTCTCATCTTAATCTTAGGATCAATAATAATTTCATAAATTGTTGTGCAATGGCTTTCCTTGTTATGTGTTTTAACTCATAATTCCTATCACATCTATGGTCATCTTCATTATTGCAGTTCCTTAACATGAAGCTATGTTTTTCTTTTGTCTTCTTATAGCCAAAATTCAATTGCATCTTTCATTCATACACACAACCTAATTTTTTTCGAATTTGTTTCTCTTATATCTCATATCCCTTTCATGCTTAATTCCATACAACTTTATGGACTTCCTAAGCACTTATACACTTAAATAAATATTTTCAATCTTTAACTCCATATTATTTACATTGGTATCACTTTCAAATATAATTTTCCTTCTATTATCATTATCATTTTCCAACCATTCAATAACAACATCATCTACATATGCCCTTGCCTTCTCGTTTGCCATTGTATTTTCCTCTGATGGTGTATTTGATTGTGCCTATGCTTGTTCCTCTTCATTTACCTTTGCATGTGCATTTGTATTTGCTTCTTCATGTACCTCAACATTTTCTTCTACCTCTTAGGCATATGAATTTAATTGTGCCTTTACATTTGTATGATCTTCTCCTACTTCATCATTCTATTCAATATCATTGCAATCATAAAGTACAATAAATTCTTCAATCTCATCATCTTCTTCATCCTCATCCTCATCTTCTTCCTCATTATCCTTTAAAAATTTAAATACCTAGTAATACGCATAGAAACACGCAAGTATATATGATCAAATCGTACAAGTGATAAGTAAATTAAGAACAAAGGGAGTTTTAACTTGTTAGTAAATTAGTATAGGGAGTTTTAAAAATTATTTTTAATAAGAAATAAAACATAAAATAATAACTAAATACAAGAGCACACATATTAAGAGAAACATATGATTATTAGACTATTCACAACTAGTTTATAATCTAACTAATTATGTTATGAATCAATATTAGAACTATCCTTGAATTCTTAACTCTAGCTTGGGAAATCTATGCAACTAAAATGACTTCAAATGCACCTTTCTTACTTTGTAATTAAAGTAGAATACCATTATAAATTAAGTTAAATTAGAACAATCTTTTCATAGTTGTTAGATAATTCATTTAATGCATTACGTTCAAAAAAGAGATGATCAAACTACACAATATTATAATTCTTAGTAACCTTTAACAAAGGTATCGATCCTACTTGTCACACTATAACAAAGTAAAAATATATCACTTTGAATAAGAATATTAGCAATTACATAGATAATAATATAGTAACATTTGAAACTAGCATTAAACATATACATGGAATAAACTAGTTAGTTACTCTAATTCATATATGCGTACCTATGTCATTTAAACATAGAATTGAACACATTAAAATCAAGAATTCAATCTAAGAATAATCATAATATTTTATTAATTAAAATAATAGTCTAGGACTTGAAAATTACCCATAATCACATAAATAGATTAGCTAAGAATTGATTCAAAAAGAATCATAATAAAAATAATAGAAACTAAGAAGAATAAGAAGCTTAAGATTAATATCAATAGTTGATTTACAACTTCTTAATTGACTCTTTGAATTCTATCTTGTCTTTAGCCTTCAATTCCTCTATAAACCTACATATTTTCAATAAATTTCTAAGCCTACAATATGTGGCTACTTTTGTTGTTAACCCTAGCTATATATTTATAGTAAAAGAATTACAATGTAATTACAATATATTTAGGATTAGGGTGGTAGAGGTTTAAAATAATTAAATTTCTAATCTAACAAATCTTGAACATTTTGGATAAATATTTGCTAAAACTCTTAAGTTGGAATGCAAATCCAATTATGCGAGATTGTATCCAATTCTATGCAATTCATCCTAAGAATATTGTGTCACAATGCATATATAATCATGCTGTGAATTGCAACACGCCCTTAATTTTACCAATTTAATGTTTTGACCTTCCTTTATGTATCTTGTATAAATATTTGCATTTAGGTCCTCCATTATATGACAATTATGCCCTTGATTATGAGGATTTGTTTGTTCCTTTATCATTTATATCTTTTAAGTCCAAAAGTACATGACATACATCAAAACATATTATGTGATTCTAAAAACATAATTAATAAAATACGTAGGTTTTAAGGAATTATTAAAACCTAATTTTCTTAATTAATTTCGATAAATTACAATATATGCGTGCTTTTTAAGCACGTATCACCTGGTGTACAACCAAGGAAAGGTGTTACAAACACCTTAAGACTCACCCAACTCTTGCATGTAGTGGAAACTAACAACGCTTATAAATAAAATTGTAGATAAAAAAAGGAAACAAACATCCAATTTATATCATAGCATCAAAAAAAAAAATAACCAACAACTAGCACACATTATGGAAACAATAGTAATAACAACATTAACATCGTGTAATAGAAAGGAAATCAGTAAAGAGAACAAATGCTTTCCAATCACAATGAGATCCTTCAATATAGGAACATACTTAGATTTAATCCTAATTGTACTAACACAACACATGATAGTACAAATACAATAATATAGTATAGTAAACCCATATAAGATTCACCTCTATGGGACAACATCCATAGGTTGCATAATACATCCACTTGAGAGGAAGCAATTCATTGATAAAACCAAATCAATAGTTTATAACCTAATAAAGTATGTGATAATTGGTTGCTATTGTTTTAAACATATATATGTGCATTAGTTTCCATATATTTACTATCAATTATTATTACCTATGCATTTTTTTTATATAGTCATTAGAGGACTGAATTTGCAGGGAACTCAATCGAAATTGATTAAGGAGCTAGGGCAAGAATGGATAGCACGATTTGATCGATCCAAAATGGACTCAATCAATGGTTCGATTGATCAAGCTTTGAATGAGTGCACTCTTGGGTTGGAAATCAAAATGGTTAGATTGATTGAGAAAAAGTCTCAATTGATCGAGACATCTAGTCAACATTCAAATCTAGTATTTTTCTACACCAACTTTTAATCATGTTCATTGGATTAAATAAATTCTAAACCAACTCAAAATAGGCTCGAAAGGATACTATATAAACAACCTAATGGGTCATCAAAATATAATAATTTCTACAAGAAACAAGAGAGATCAAAGAGTACATCAAGGTCAACTTTTGGAGGAGATTTTGAAGAGAAGATTGATTATTGAAGATTGGAGTAACATTGGTTTTATCCTTTACCTTTTGTAAGCTTTTTTTGATCTTTTTTTTGTGTAGTTTTTTAGGAAAATAATGTTGATTCTTATGGAATCTATTGATGAAAAAATTGTATATTTATAAAGCTCACAAGTGCACATATCACTTATAATAAGCGATAAATATCCCGAGGCATGTCTTTCAAGGAATTGCAATAGTTTTAAAAATTTAAATTATTTTCTAATATAATTAAGAAAAATCAATTTTATTGCTTTATGTTATTTCTTCAAAAACAATCAAAATTCTCTTTGTTAACTTTAATTAATTTACTAACAGACTAGTAATTAGGAGTAGAAGTTATTACCAATCCTGATGGATATGACAAGTCTTGTTATTAAATTACTTATCACTTATACATGACCACTTATACTTACGTGTTCTCAAATGTGTCAAGATTTTGATGTCGTTGCTTGGGATTGTTTCAATAATTCTTCTAATAATTACTAGTTTTCTTCTAACTTGTACTTTTTCGTCTCTCGTATATTCTTTTGATTTTTAGGTATAGTTTTATTTTTATTTTTTCTTCACCTTTGCTCTAAGTAATTTTCTTGAAGTGCTAAATGTCAAGGGAATAGGTACACATATGACTTCAACATACCATACACAAAATGAATTTCTTACACCATACTTTGAGCAACATCAAGGCATTTAGGACCACGTTAATGATATGGATGGATTTAAAGGTCAAAGGACCATGTATGATCATTATTCTAACATACACAATGCAGCATGGTGGGATCATTAATACCCAAGTTACTCATATAGAAATCTTACATCTAATTTCAACATTACACCTGACTTCCCATTTCTAATGCCACAACCTACTTCACCCATTCAAGGTAAGTCTTTTAGGATTTAGTGAATACTTCAATTGATCACACTTTGAAATTCCATCAAAAAACTCAAATTTTAATGGGAAATCTTGAGATACAAATTAACCAAGTAGTCGTAGCTGTGGACAGAATAAAAGCACATGCAATTGTCGATCTTCCCTCTCAAACAGTTGCGTAGCCTACAAAGATTGCTAATTCCATTACTTTAGAGAGTGGTAAAAAAATCTTCTTTTTATTCACATATCAATTTTGGAGGCATGACACAAAGAGTTTAGATCTTAAAATCTATGGCTCTTACAAGAATAGCTTACCAAGAACAACAAACACCACTAACCCTAACAAGTTCTCTCTTTCTATTCTCTTGTGTCTCACTATCAATTGAAGAAACTAGAATTAAGAAAAGGGAGGCCTCAAGCCTATGTCGTTGTTAGCACTCTTTTCATCGTTTCTCATACCAAGTAAAAGATAATTTAGGAGTTAGAATTCAAAATTTTGGGGTAAGTGTTAGGATTTAGTATTTAACAACCAATAAAAAAATTATTAATAAGCTAATATATTTTTTAAAAAATATGTTTTTAATTATTGAATACATATTTTTGTCTCTTTTAATCTTCCCTATAAATAACACCCAATTCACTTGATAGCACTGTAGCCTAAAACCAAAGGAATGTCTAAAAGGCTGTTCCCCCTCTCTCTCCTCCTTACTTTTTCCTCGAACCACTTTAGAGTATAGTAGCATACGTTGATGGAAAACATTTATCTTCTAGGCCTGAGGTGAGTAATATATACATGTAATTTTATTTATTTTTTGATAAAAAAAAATATACATGTAATTGAGATAAGTAACAATATACAATTATTTTCATTTCTTCCACATGAGCTAGACTATTCCAGTTACTTTTTAGTGACATTATTTTATTTGTGTCTATAGCAACAAAAACATAGAAACCCCTTGGGCTACGCACTGCCTTTTTTCATGTGTGTCATTAGAAAGAAAATATAATTCAGAATGGAATTGTGCTTCCTTAGTTACAACATGAACAAACTTTTGTACAGAAAAATTGTGCTGCTCAGAAGGCTTGCCTTAAAGAATGACAAATGTACACATATTTGCACTCACACTAAGTATGTTATGATATTTGCATTCACACTAAGTATGTTATGTCACATACCAAAATAACACTTTGAGAATAACGAA
Organism: Hippophae tibetana; assembly: GCA_037013495.1. Lineage (NCBI taxonomy): Eukaryota > Viridiplantae > Streptophyta > Magnoliopsida > Rosales > Elaeagnaceae > Hippophae > Hippophae tibetana. The sequence goes on from CM072803.1 coordinate 16,609,777, forward strand.
GATACTCATTTTTGAAAAAAATTATGGCACGTGATACACCATAACTGATATGAGTGTAAATTTATGTACATTTAGCAATCCTCTATATTCCTTAGCAAGATTCACAATCTACAAGAAGGTTGGCGTTGAAACCCGACTTCTTGTAACGATTGCTGCTGCTGCTTCATTTTCAATTTGAGAAGTGTTAGATGAATTTCCAGTGAGTTTTACCAGAAAATGAGACAGTAGGGTGATGATTTGTATGAATGCTTCCTTAGCTTGTCATTGTAGTTTTTCATGTAGCTTCAATTACCTTGTTCTTTGTATTTGGTTTTGGAATCTTGAGGAGCTTGATGATCCAACAGAGTAGCTCCTAACAAGAGGGATAAGTGACTGTACTACATCAATCATCAAAGGCCTGTAATCTGCTTCCGGCTGCACACACACGGCTGCAATAGCAGCAACCTGTTCAGACAACAAAAAGACAGGTATTAGCAAAGCTTTCTCATATTCAGATTCTAGGATTTTGATGATGTCTTTAAAACTATTAATGACGTGTTTAGATGCTCTACACACTTAGAAACAGCTTAAGGCTTTTAGCAACAATGGTTTAAAAAGAAGTTCCTTTTGTAGAATAGGGATTTATGGGAAAAAAAAAATGATTATCATGTTTCAAAACTGTCTCACAAACTTTGAAAGCGCTTTCTTATTTTGTTGCCAAATTCTTGAAGAACTGTACATATTTAAAAGCGCTTTCCAACAATGCATCCTAATTTGGTCTAAAGTTTCAATAATTTATTTCACATAAGTTAAAAGTCATTTGTGCTTATGATTTCCATGGAGCATTACTATGTATTATAAATATATTACAAACTCAACTAATATGGCAGAATTTCATTAGACATAACTACGTGGGCTTAACTTTATTATCTGATCACACTCTATCTATCATTTGAGTTATACCACAAATTTGTGATATTTACTTTTCACGTTCCATCAGTATTACACAGTTGTTGCATTCTTGGAAATTGAGCTGATTACCTGAACTAGATCCTTTTTTGAGTAGTGGCCTCTTAGAGCAGGGTCAAGCATCTCCATTAACTTTTCTCTGTTAGTTAATCTTGGAAGAGCCTGAGAAGTCATTGAATAGGTTAGGTGATGGGAATAAAGCCTTATTAGATACTTCCTTAAGATACACATTGAAGTACTTCTTCAGCAGCTCATCCAAGCTTTTCACTTTTCAGTGCTTCATTTATCATGATAATTAGGAAGGCAATATTGCAGAATTGATAGCTCATGTGATTTCTGTATTTTTGTTTATTGATACAAATAAATTACCAAAACAGACCAACTTTAATTAATTAGAAGAAAAAATTATCGATATTTCTTACTAACCCAAGAGACTAGAACATGTTCTCCTGGTGGCCTCTTGATGTCAACCGGCACACGACCTGTTAAAAGCTCTAAAAGCACAATACCATAGCTGTATACATCAAATTTTGTCGTAAGCTTCCCACTGGAAGCATACCTATATTGCAAAAACTTTAAAAGATTTTAGGAGGTGCCCATTCAATTTAAAGTGGGGTAATTATTCCCTTACCAAAGAGAGCAATTCCCATACAACAGTTGCTTGTACTCATATTTCACATAACATCGTGTGGGTCTTTAATATTAGGGGTGTGTCCAACATATTATGCGAGAGAATGAGTGCATGCAATTGTTGTATTGTAGATTTTTCCATTATACAAGAGAAGACTTCCAATACAAGTGTTGCATGTTTTCACCTCACATATAACATCCTGTGTGTCCTATGTTGTGGTGGAAGTAATAAATAGCGGTATATAAATATATCAAAACGGTAAAAGAATACACAGAATTTACGTGGTTCGGTAATTCGCCTAGGTCCACAGGAGACAGCAGATATTATTTGAACTGAGTAAGAAATATATAGAATACAGATACAGATTTTCTCACTAATAATATCTCTCAAGTATTTCCCCAAACTCATAGAAAATTCTCAAACTCACTAAGTATTTTCTCTCTTTGAGTTTGCTTATGCTCTCTCTGATTTTTGCCTTGTTCTTCAATACATGAACTCTTCCCTATTTATAGATGAAACAAGGCTCCCTTTCCCTAAATAGTGTCATAATTTAAGTCTTAAATTAGGCCACTAATTTCCTTAAATTATACCACTAATTTCCTTAAATCATGCCACAAATTAGGCCACTAATTTTCCTAAATTATGTCACTAATTTGTTACTTTTAGAGCCAATATTCAACAATCTCCACCTTGGCGAAAAAGTTCATAACGCTGCCTCCAAATACACCCTAGGCGCTCTAAGCTTGAGAGATGTTGATCAAGTTCAAGCAGTGATCCCTGTAACCACCTTTGTAAGCATATCTGTAGGGTTATTTGCAGTTCTGACTTTCTGGAGTATAACATTCCCTTCATCGATGATTTCTCGAACAAAATGAAATCAAACATCGATGTGCTTGGTACGACCACGATGAACTTGGTTCTTTGCCAAACAAATGACATTCTGGCTGTCGTAGAAAACCTCCACGTTCTTCTGAATAATACCCAAATCCTTAGTCAACCCGAGAAGCCATAGAGCTTCTTTGAATGCTTCTGTTACAGCCATATACTCTGCCTCTATAGTAGACAAAGTTACAGTTGACTGCAATGTTGATCTCCAACAAACTGGTCCTCCTGCCATTGTGAACACATAACCAGTTGTAGATCGACGTTTATCCATATCTCCAGCATAGTCAGAATCCACATATCCAACTAGGTGTTTTCCTTCAGTCTTGTCTCTTTCAAACTTCAAACCAATATCCACAGTACCATAGATGTATCGTATAATCCACTTCACTGCTTACCAGTGTCCTTTACCAAGATTATGCATGTACCGACTCACCATACTAACAGCGTGGGAAATATCAGGTCTGGTGCAAACCATTGCATACATCAAGGCACCAACGAAATTTGCATATGGAACACGCTACATTTGCTTCTTCTCATCGGTGGTGCTAGGTGACATCAATGCACTCAACTAAAAGTGAGGAGCAAGCAGTGTACTTAATGGTTTGGTTTTTTCATCAATTTCAAACCTTTGTAGTACTTTCTTCAGATACTGAGTCTGTGTTAGACAAACTGTGCTTGCAACTCTATCTCTTGTGATTTTCATCCCAAGAATTTTCTCAACTTCTCCAAGATCTTTCATTTCAAATTCTGAACTCAACAGAGCCTTCAATCTGTCGATCTCCACCTTGCTCTTAGATGCAATCAACATATCATCACCATATAAGAGCAAATAAATGAAGGTGTCGTCTTGGAGTTTCCGAAACTATACACAGTGATCAAACTGACTGCGTGTGTACTTCTGCTCTCTGATGAAGCTATCAAAGTGCTTGTACCATTTTCACGGTGATTGCTTCAAACCGTAAATTGACTTGCTCAGCTTGCAAGCCCAATTCTCTCGTCCTAAAATTTTGAAGTCATCTGGTTAAGACATGTAGATTTCTTCGTTCAAAATACTATGGAGAAAATCTGTTTTGACATCGAGTTGAGTTAACTCGAGATCAAACTGTGCTACCAAAGCCAATATTATCCGAATAGATGAATAATTCCAATCTTCATTTAAATAATCTCCTGGCCTGGTCTCCAAGGTTATATTAGATCTTTCCCGAAACAATAGATTTAATACCTCACATTGCCACATGCCAAAGTTATTGGTGCCGTCGAATTTCTCTACCTCAAACTGTGTGTTGGACAACATAGTTCTTCGAGTAGAACAACTTGGCTTGGCATAAATTCTATGGTCAACTTGTTCACCTTCTTCGATCTCTATTTTATCAGCCATAAGTACAAACAGATAACAAAATTTTTGTAGTTATAACTTAAAATAGTGTTTTTCCAAATTTTATACCTTATTTGAAAAAAACGGAGTCCGTATTTGAATCCAGAATAGTCCAATTAGCTAGTAATAGATCCAACTCAGCTGAAAACGGATGAAAAACGGACCAACTCGGTCCAACTCAGTGAATTGACTCAGTTTTTGGCAGCAGAACTATGGTGGCTTTTGCTGGTGATTCTTACTTCCGATTTGAGATATTCTTTCACTGTTGCATTCATCTCGTCGAGATCTTCGATTTGATATATAATACTGCTATATTTGGCTCTGATACCAATTTATTATGGCGAAAGCAATAAATAGCGGTATATAAATATATCAAAGCGGTAGAAGAACACAAAATTTACGTGATTCGGCAATTCGTCTAGGTCCACGTGAGCCAGCAGATATTATTTGAATTGAGTATGAAATATATACAATACAGATATAGATTTTATCACTAATAATATCTCTCAAATATTTCCACAAACTTATAGAACTCTCAAACTTATTAAGTACTTTCTCTTTTTGAGTTTGTTTATGTTCTCTCTGTTTTTTTCTGATTTTTGCCTTGTTTTTCAATGCATGAACTCTTTCTTATTTATAGATGAAGCAAGGCTCTTTTTTTCTAAATTGTGTTATAATTTAATGCTTAAATTAGGTCATTAATTCCTTTAAATTATGCTACTAATCTTCATAAATCATGTCACAAATTAGGCTACGGATTTATTACTTTTAGAACCAATATTCAACCTCTTACTACTCACGTGAACAAAAAATTCAAATTTGTTAATAATAATGTAAATTTGATTAACTTATTGAGCAACCCCATTGATCAGTAGAAAAAAAGCTGCTTCAACAGCTTATTGTTAAGTAGTACAAGTAGCTCTATCTTTTTATCATTCCTCAATGATAACAATTGTTTTGGAGTCTGGACCAGCTTTTTTTTCTTTGGCAATAGAATTAGTCTAACTTATTAGGCAATATGGACTTAGCTTCTGGCTTCTGTTGGCAATCTCTTTGCTCAACTAGCCCATGATAAAGAAGAAGACAAGAAGGAATTGCATATGATGGATGACATATACAAATGTGTATCGTTTTTTCTTGATATATATTCTAATGATAGAGGCACTCACTCTGGAGCTAAATACCCTGTGGTTCCCAGTACACGTGTAGAAATCTGACCGTTGATTTTATCTGAACCAGTCTTGGCCAATCCAAAATCTGACACTTTTGCACGCAAGTTTTGATCAAGTAGAACATTGGTGCACTTGACATCTCTATGGATGACAGGTGGGATAGTATGTTCATGAAGGAACTCAAGGGCCCTAGCACAATCAAGGGCTATTCTCAATCTTGTCACCCAATCCAACGGCTGTTTTTGATTGTGAAGGTGGTGTCGTAGAGAACCATTAGACACGAATTCAAATATGAGAAGCCTATGATGTTGGTCAGCACAGTAACCAAGTAATCCCACTAGATAAGGAAAGTTAAATCTGCTTAGTAAGTCCACCTAAAATAATCAGACAAACAATAAATACGTATGACAAAACAGAGCTAGCTAGCTTCTTGTCATATCCATGTGCAAGAATTTAAATGGAATGAGAAAATTGACTTTACAATTAAGAAACCTTTGTTTGTATCCGGATTTCATGCTCCGAGATGTTCTTTTATTAAATACAACTTAAATCGTGAATGAGAAAAATAGCTTAAACTTTGTTTGCATCCGGATTTGATCATGCTCCAAAATGTTCTTTTATTAAAAACAACATAAATGAGAACAAATCGCTTAACAATCCCACAATTCTCTCACTCCTATTTATATTTTACATCTATCTTTATCTATATTCAAGGCCTGGAATACTGTAAAAATTCTCCATATAACCCAAATGCTAAAGTATAATATCAAATAAGGAAAAATATAAAGGGAAAGAGCAAATAGAAACAAAAGATAATAAATGAATTCACACACCTCAACCCTGAAAGCACGCTCTCCTTGCTTCCCAACCCTATTCAACATGTTAACTGCAGCCAATGTCCCATCACTAAGGACACGTCTATACACTATCTCAACACTTCCCCTTCCAATAACATTTGCTTCATTAAATCCACCAGTAGCCACCTCAAGTTCTTTATACGTGAACACCTGAACTCCTCTGTTTCTCTGTGTTTGTGTCCTCCCCAAATGACCTCCATATAGACAATCAACTTTCATATCTGTCATTATTTAAATTATTCAGATCATATTTTTCAATACAATTTGGAAAAACTAGAAGACGAAAAGGAAAACATAACTGGGTAATAATAATGTATGTTACTTGGATTGTTCCTTTTTTGTGAAGTAAACATATCCAAGTAATATGATATTGGTATGGGTGTGGGTAATAAGACACGCTATAATCTGGTGTAAATTTACATTAAATTGAGAAACATGGACATTCAGATACGTATGCAAATATTTACAACTCTGGCATGCTACAGAGTCTGTGTAACATTGTTAATAAAGAGCGTTTCCATTTAGCATTTTCATTTCGTCAATTCTTAAAACAGGTGGTGTGAGATACCGAAGTGATACCGAAAACTGAAAAATTGGGTTTTTACCTGGACTAGAAGTTATGTTCATAGCAGTTTGAGCTATGAACCTGTTATTTGTATTCTTCATGCTATCATTTTCGTTGTAGATGGCCTTGTTTTTGTAGGATTTAAGTCGTCGACAGATCAGAATGATCAAACAAATGACAAGAAAGAGAATTAAGGAAACAATGGATATGATAATGATGGGTTTTGAAGGAAGAAGAAGTTCATGGTGTTAATGGTGGATTTGCTTTAGAAAATGGGAATGATGATGCTTCTGGGTATGGTTTTGTGGTAAAGAACCACGTGGCTCTACTGGTGTAATAGTGATGTTCATTTTCATAAGCACAAGTTGCTAGGAAAAAAAAGAAGAAAATTCATTGTTTTTTTTCTTATGTCATGTGGCTTGTTTTCATTGGTTTATAATTGTATATATAAGAGTATTTTTGTATTTTTTGTATTAAGAGAAATATACGGATTGTTATTTTTTCTTTTCATTTTCCTTTTCTTTTTCTCTCTTTCGTAATATGGTATCAGAGCAAATTTTTTCGCTCTCGCTGATCTTTCTTTCTTCTTGATTCTTGATTGTTCTTCAATGGCTCGTGGAGGAGGAGCTCGTGGAGGTAATAGTGGAGGCAATTGGAGCAATGAAAATTCTTTCTCGGTTTTGGATAATATTGATCGTATTCACGAAGATTCCAACATTTCTTTCTATCTCGGAAATGGAGATCATCCAGGGCTTGGCTTGGTTTCGAATCCTCTAACAAGTAGTAATTACAATTCTTGGCATCGATCTATGATTATAGCTCTTATTGCTAAAAACAAGTTTGGATTTGTTGATGGATCTATTGTTAAACCAAAAATTGGGGATAATTTGTATCATTTTTGGTCTCGTTGTAACAACATGGTTATGTCGTGGATTTTGAATGCTGTTTGCAAAGACATAGCAGATAGTATTATGTATATTCATGATGATCGAAGTATGTGGATTGATCTTCATGATCGGTTCAATCAGAGCAATGGTCCTAGAATTTTTCAACTAAAGCAACAAATTCACGCACTCACACAGGGTTCTAATGATGTTAGTGCTTATTTTACCAAACTAAAGATTTTTTGGGATGAATTACGTGATTTTAGACCTGCACCAGTATGTAATTGTGGAGGAATGAAAAGTTTGACAGATTATCAACATGAAGACTATGTTTTACAATTTCTTATGGGTTTGAATGAGTCTTTCAGTCAGATCCGGGCTCAAATTCTGATGAGTGATTCATTGCCTCCGATTAACAAAGTTTTTTATCTGGTCATACAAGAAGAAAGACAACGATCTATGCATTTTTCTAGTTCATCTCTGCCTCCTATTTCAACATCTTATGGAGTTGCTAGTAGCAATTACAGTGCTTATAAGGGAAAGAAGGACAAACCGGTCTGTACACACTGTGGTTTCTCTGGTCACACAGTGGATAAATGTTACAAAATTCATGGATATCTTCCTGGTTTTAAACCAAAAGGCCGTTCTGGAGATTTTTCCAAGGGCCAAACAAGTAGTCATCCAGGGTATTCCAATCTGACAAGTTCTTCAAAGCCCCTAGCTAATCAGACTTCTTTTGTTGCTGAAACTCAAGTTAATCCAGAGAATCACCAGAATTTCAATAACAATACTTCTCCTTTGCATGCTTTGACTGCTAATGATTGTCAACATTTGATATCTCTATTAAGTACTCAGATGCAGGGGATCTCTCAGGATACTAAAGAACAGCAGCCTATAGTGTCAAACTTCACTGGTATTTCTTCTCTTATATCAACTAATGTTTATATTATTGACTCAGGTGCTACTCATCATGTTTGTCATGATTTGAGTTTGTTTGATTCTTTTGATAACAACTATACTTCTACCTTTGTGCTTCTGCCTACTGGACATTCTGCCCCCATTTCTAAGATAGGCTCTGTTCGGTTATCGCCTTCCTTAGTTTTATCTAAAGTGCTCTATGTTCCTTCTTTCAGATACAACTTATTATCTGTTAGTTCACTCATAAAGAGCCTCTCATGTTCTTTAATTTTTCATGATGGTGGCTGTGTGATTCAGGATACTCAGGGCATGAAAATTGGGACGAGTAAAAGAGTGGGGCATCTCTACCATCTTAGTGTTTCAGCTTTGTATCAACCTAGTTCTAACTCTGTTGTTGCTTGTAATGCTTCCTCTGTTTTGTCCACTGAGATGTTATGGCATTATCGTCTAGGACATCCTTCTTGTTTGATTTCTCAGCATAAGGATAAGATTCTTTTTTTTTCAATTTTAGAGCTGAAAAAAGGCCTCTTTGTACTGTTTGTCCTCTTGCAAAGCAAAGACGTTTGTCGTTTACTTCTAATAATAAACTTTCAGCTTTACCTTTTGATCTCATTCATGTTGATGTATGGGGTCCATTTCGAGTAATATCTAACGAAGGTTTTCGATATTTTTTAACCATTGTTGATGATGCTTCAAGATATACTTGGGTTTTCCTTTTACATACTAAAGCTGAGGCTCAGAAGATTATTCCAAATTTCTTTATATTGATTCAGACCCAATATGGGAAGCATATCAAAGGAGTTCGTTCAGACAATGCTAAGGAATTGGATCTGACTCATTTCTACAACTCTAAAGGGGTTGTTCATTATCGATCTTGTGTTGAAAGGCCGCAACAAAACTCAGTTGTTGAGCGTAAACATCAGCATCTACTTAATATTGCTTGTGCTCTTCTGTTTCAGTCAGGTATTCCTCTCTCTTATTGGTGTGATACTGTTTTGACTGCTGCTCACCTTATGAATAGGCTGTCATCCCCTGTTCTAAGCTCTAAAACTCCATTTGAAGTGCTGAATAATAAGTTTCCTTCTTATGATCACTTGTGCTCTTTTGGTTGTCTATGCTATGCTTCTACTTTGTTGAGTAAATGTGACAAGTTTTCTCCTAGATCTAGAGCTTGTATTCTTATTGGTTATCCTTTTGGGATGAAAGCCTATAAGCTGCTGGATTTAGAGAGTAATAAGACTTTTGCTTCTCGTGATGTTGTGTTTCATGAGACCATTTTTCCTCTAGTTGGCAAGAGTTCCTCTACTGATATTGGTGCCTTATTCTCCAACAATGTTCTTCCTTTGTCTGTTCTTGACAATATTTCTCCTTGTTCTGAGCCGACTGATGTTTCTGATATTGTGCATCCTGTTGTTCCTACTGCTTCTTCTGATTTAGTCTCTCCTATGGCTATTTCTGTTCCACTTTCTACTAGACCACAACGTTGTGTTAAAACGCCAAACTATTTGCAGGCTTATCATTGTGGGTCTTTTCTTCATGATTCTCTTGTCAATCATCATTCTACTCAGCATCCTATTTCTAATTTTCTCTGTTATGACAAGATCAAAGGGGATTTTAAGGCGGCAGTTATGTCCATCTCTAACACACCTGAGCCTCAATTTTTCTCTCAAGCTTCTGGTATTCCTGAATGGGATAAAGCTATGGCTGATGAGTTACACGCCTTAGCACTCAATAATACATGGTCTATTGTCTCTTTACCTGCTGAACATCACGCCATTGGTTGTAAGTGGGTGTATAAAGTCAAGTTTCAGGCTGATGGGACTGTCGAAAGATACAAAGCGCAACTTGTTGCAAAAGGGTATAATCAGCAAGATGGAGTTGATTATTTTGATACCTTTGCTCCTGTAGTAAAGCTTGTTACTGTCAAGCTTTTACTTGTTTTAGCTTCAATCCATGGTTGGTATTTACATCAATTGGATGTTAATAATGCTTTTTTGCATGGTGACCTTTCTGAAGAAGTATATATGACTATTCCTCAAGGTTATAGTCATAAGGGGGAGAAACAATTACCTCCTAATGCTGTTTGCAAACTCAACAAGTCCTTGTATGGTTTAAAACAAGCATCAAGGCAATGGTATGCAAAATTTTCTAGTGCCTTGATTGAAGAAGGCTTTCGTCAGTCAGCAACTGATCATTCTTTCTTTATCAGCAACAAGGGGTCAGTTTTCATGGTTATTCTTGTCTATGTTGATGACATTATTATAGCCAGCAGTGATGATGTGGTTGTTCAACACTTGAAGAGTAAGATTAATGCTAGATTCAAGTTGAAAGATCTTGGAACTTTGCGTTACTTTCTTGGTTTAGAAGTGGGCAGAACAGAGAGGGGCATATCGGTTTCACAAAGGTCTTATGCATTGCAACTTTTGGCTGACACAGGATACCTAGGTTGTAAACCAGCGGTTACACCTATGGAACCAAATCTGAAATTAAGTCAAGATGAAGGGGATTTATTGCCTGATGCTTCTCTTTATAGGAGGTTAATTGGGAAGTTATTATACCTCACCATCACTAGGCCAGATCTATCATATGTTGTTAATAGACTTAGCCAATTCTTGTCTCAACCAATACTTTCTCACTTCAAAGCTGTGCAAAGAGTTTTGCAATATGTGAAAAGGACTCCTGGACAAGGTCTTTTTCTTCCTTCTAAGTCTGAAGTAGAACTTAGAGCTTATGCTGAAAGTGATCTATCTACAACAACTGAAGTTCAATTCAAAGTTTTCTCTGATGCTGATTGGGCTGGTTGTGCTGACAGTAGACGTTCCATATCAGGTTATTGTGTATTTTTAGGAGACTCGTTGATCTCCTGGAAGTCTAAGAAACAAACTATAGTCTCTCGGTCTTCAGTAGAGGCTGAGTACAGGTCCATGGCTAATTCCACTTGTGAGCTGACTTGGTTGTTGTCATTGTTGAAAGAGTTTGGGGTAAGTCATTCTAGGACTGCCTTGCTATATTGTGATAATCAAGCTGCTTTACACATTGCAGTGAATCCTGTTTTCCATGAGCGAACAAAACACATCGAGATAGATTGTCATTTGGTTCGTGATAAAATTCAGGAAGGAGTTTTGAAGACCTTACATGTTTCTACTCGGAATCAGTTGGCTGATATATTCACTAAGGCTCTTCATCCTTCCATTTTCAAAAGTTTGCTGGACAAGATGGGACTGATTAACATCTATTCTCCATCTTGAGAGGGAGTGTTAGAATATATTTTTTTCTGTTATGCCATGTGGCTTGTTTTCATTGGTTTATAATTGTATATATAAGAGTATTTTTGTATTTTTTGTATTGAGAGAAATATACGGATTGTTATTTTTTCTTTTCATTTTCCTTTTATTTTTCTCTCTTTCGTAATACATAGGGAGATTGGTATGAAAAATGATGAGGTGAAAGATTTTAACTTTTGTATTTAAGGGCGAGTTTTTCCTTATTGGGAAGTCCCTCTCTGTTTTGTGATACAACAAATGATTTTAAAGACTTTGTCTCTTGTGTATTTTTTAAGACTTAGAAACACATGTTTAATTTTAAACTCAAAAATCAGTTTGTGAATTAGAGGATTAATCAGATTTATAAATAGTATTGTTGTTTTATTATTGATCGATATGGTACTTATCATCTCCCCTTGACATCGGCTAGAGTTCAAATTTACGACACAATGACCGATAGAGGGTAAAGAAGTTGTATATCTCTAATACCAACTTAAAAACCCAAGTCTAACTCTGAACCCAAAAGTCAGTTTGTGAGTTAGAGGGTTATCCAAATTTATAAACAACATTGTTGTCTTACTCTTAATCCATATGAGATTTTAACACTAAGGATTTGTCTCTATTTCTGTACTATAACAACCTTGGAGGCTAAATATTGTGCATTACTTACAACCATGAGGGTCCATACAATTAATTTTTTCTTCCCCTATTTCACAATAAACAAGCTATTGTACACACAATTTTGGTTCACCCTTATTCTTTTCGTGACTTTATAAAGGAGATGTTATTAGTTGCTCTAAATAAGTTAACGTTGTGCTCGATGCTAAAGATATTGCAAGTTTTTTTAAGATAAAATGTTAGATAGTGTTTTCAAATTTGTGACTAAAAATGTGAGAATGTTACTTCTGACATCATTGACATTGCAGGGTGCTTTGACAATTTATATGCAAAGTAGAAAAAATTTGAGAAGTAATACATATGAATCAATAAATTCTACTTAAATGTGGTAATGGTTTACCTAACAAATGGCTAGGCTATTGTGATAGCTATACAACCGAAAATTTCATAGCATCTCCTGAGCTTTGAATGCAACTAGAGAAAAATAAATGTATAATCTATTAAGTTGTTATATTTCTTTTGATCAAAATTTAAAATTTTTTCTTCCCTTAATGGTCTAGTAATAGTATTCATTATTTTCGATTTTACATTACATGTTCGTACAATGTCAACTACTATTTTATTTTTAAAAAAAGTGGTTACATTTGGTAGGAAAGAATAAAGATTAAATCTTTTAAAGATTCTAATGATAAACTCTAGAACTTCAAGAACATATGCATTAAACAAATAGCAACAATACCAAGACACCTCTAATTTTAACATAGTTCAACATCAATGTGAATGCCTAATCCATATGAAGGAACAACTCTTCCAATCTACTATGATCTTGAACTGAATTACATCCTCAAGCAGCTCTTCTTGAAAGACCAAACAATCACACGAATCCCTTTCAATTACAAATGTACAACACCTCTTGTTATGATTGCAAAAACTTACTATCATGCACACACACATGCAACAAACTGAACATTAAAGGTCTACTTATACACTATTTACAACAACATTATAAAATGGCTAGTATTGGCTATAATAGCCTTATAGTGAATTTGTTTTAACAAAAAAATGAGTAACTTCTTGTGTGTGTTGCTGACTTGACCAAACTTTCACATAGTGTATAAGCAAATATGCATTTTGTATGAGTCACTCTTCACAATTCTCCACATTAACTCAACAAGATCCAAAAGCATCATAGTGAGATTGTTCCCTATCAAAGCTTTCCACTGCTTAGCCTTCACCTATGCTATGTTGTTCAAGACATTGCTTGAGTTTGCTTAGAGGAACAACCTTAATTAGTATGACAATTGGGTTTTTGAGTTGTTGGAATCTTTACCATTGATACCTACCCATTTTCCATAATGTCCCAAATGAAATTCATTTTGACATCGATATGTTTTGTTCTATCATAATACATGTGATTCTTGGCAATGCATATTTCACTTTGGTTGTCATAGTGTATAGGCATCTATTAAACTTTGATGCCAAGCCTATTAACAATACTAGATAACCAACTCCCTCCATTAAAGCTACTTATTCATATTCTATTGTTGACAATGCAACTACATGTTGCAATGTTGACTTCTAGTTTATAGTATTTCCAAAAGCAATGAAAACATATCCTGACCATGATCTCTTATCTAGATCTTTAGCACAATCTACATTAACATAACCACACACCTCATTCTCATTTTTTGAACCTCATTCGTATACGAAGCCCATATCTAAATTTTTTTGTATATATCTTATTTTATATTTAACATCAAGCCAATGTTCATGCCTTGGATATGAGATGACTTTGCATTATACTTACTACATAGGACAAATTTGGGCATGTTCAAACAATTGCAAACATTAAATTCCTTATTGAACTAGCATAGGGTGTGATGCTCATAACATTTCTTTCTTTTTCATCTCTAAGTAATCCTTTTGAGTCACATACAATGTATTTGTTGTCTTATCTCTCCTTATTTTCATCCCTCGAATTTTTTGCAACTCTAATATTATTTCATTTTAGACTCTGAAGTTAGAAGCATCTTTACTCTAGTAATTTCTTGCATGTCAACACATGCAATGAGCATATCATCTACATAAAGTAGAACGTATATAATAAGATTGACAGACTCCACCTTAATATAGACACATACATCTAACTCACATTGTGTTAGGGATTTTTTTGATGCTATAGAGTGACCATTTGAAGAGGCATACATAATTTGCTTTGCCTTTGCACTCATAACCTTCAACTTGCATGATAAGAACTTTCTCTTTTAATTCACCAGGTAGAAAAGTTGTTTTAACATCCATTTTCTCAAGGTGTATATCAAAGTGTACAACAATAGATAGAAAGAGTCTAATGGATGCATACTTCACCACAAGGGAAAAAGGTTTCATTATAATCTACCCTTTTAACTTGTGAGAATCCCTCGGCTATGAGTCTTGATTTATACTTAGTGGGTTCTTCCATTTCTATGCCATCTTTCAACTTAAAGAACCAAATGCATCCAACTACTTTAGCATCAAGAGTCTTAGATATCAACACCTATGTACCACTCTTCATAAGCGACTGATATTCATCATCTGTTACTCTATCCATTTCTTTGAATCCTTAGATGTTATAACTTCTTTGAAAGTAAGTGGTTCATTAGAACTAGGATCTACACTAGTTTCCAAGGCATAGTGTATCACGTCAACTTCAATTTCTTTGTCTCTTTTCTAGCTCTATCTTTAGTGAATTGATACTTAGGTAAAGAATTTCCAACACAATGTCAAAAGTTTCAATTTGATCACCAATGTGAGGCTCGAATTGATATTCATTATGCTGAGATTCATTAGTATCAGGTTCAATCACCTTGACAAATTCCTTTCTAACATTTATGCTACTCAACTCATCACCATCATTCTCAAGCTTCACCTTAACTGAGTGATTATTCCCTTTCGTTATAAATACCCTTTCACTTTCATGATTATCAACATAAGTGCTATATGTGCCATAATTCCCAAGGTCCTTAATGGTTGCATTTTCATTAAATATGACATCATGAATAACATTATCTTCTTTAGTTAAGGATGCTACAATTTGTAGCCTTTGATCCCCTTAAGATAACCTAGTAAAATGCACTTTTTGCTTCTAGATTGTAGTTTCCCCCTCAATAACATGAGCATAACCAATACATCCTAACACTCTTAAAGGATAGTAGTTTGAGGGCGTACCATACCACACATCATCAAGTGTTTTGAATTCAATGGCTCTAGCTAGACATTTGTTTACCAATTGAGATATTGTCTGAATGCTTCTCCCCAAAAGTGTTAAAATTGGCATCTACTCAAACATTTTGCAATGCCATTCTATTGTAGGGTTAATATAACCATGTGATGCCTCTTAATCCCATTATCCTTACATTACTCACTAAATTCATGGTTATAGAACTCCATTCCATTATCCATAATTAGCCTTGTTGATCTTCTTACCAATAAGATTCTCAACCAATTCTTTCCATTATTTGGATCTTTAAAACACCTCACTTTTGTTCTTGATGATGTATACTCAGTTCTTTCTTGAAAATTCATCAGTAAATGTCAAGTACATGTTACCACTAAGTGTTTATATTGTTGCAAGCCCACATAGGTTAGAATGGACATATTCCAATATGTCTTTTGTTGTGTGAATGTATGGTAAATTTTTCCCTCTTTTCTTTTCCAACAATAAAATGCTTACAAAGATTCATACCATTAATCTTGTCTCCACGTGTCAATCCTCTTTTAGAGAACTCAATGAGTCTATTGTTACTTAAGTGACTAAGATGTCTATGTCATATCATTGTTTTATCACCTGAGTCTCTAATAATGGCTACAATATTCATACTTGTATAAACTTCTAACAAATAAAGTCCATACTTCTTCGGTTCTTTCAAAAGAATTAATGATCCTTTTGGCACCTTCACTTTCCCTTCCTTGATCTTCATTGAGTAACCTAAATTGTCTAACATTCCTACGAAAATTAATGTTTTTTAATCGTAAGCACATACATTACATCAGTTAGCACCTTTTTTGAGCCATCATGCATACTTAATCTGACTTTGCCAATACTCTTGACTCTACACTCTGAAATTATCCTTAAGATGTGTAAGTCCTGTCCACATAGAATGGGAAGAAAATAAAAATTTTAGATGCAACCACATTTGACAAATTCACCAAATAAAAAAATATTTTTTGTGTGGCTAAAATTTGGCTCGTTGCCAATTTTTGGCCATATAAGAGATAAGCAACTTTGCATATAAATAGGCAATGTTTTGCCTTAAAGAGACACACCAAAGAAGATAAGCACAATAAAGCCAAAGGAGCAATTTCCTTTGATGAAAAACAGTGTTGTGTGTGTGAGAGGGTGTGAGAGAATATTTTAGAAAAATATTTAGGATGTTTTTTCTAAAAGGGGAGTGATAAAATAGTGAGTTTGGAAAACACTTGTGTGTCAATATTTGGGTTTATCTTAATTTGTTGTATTACCTCTCATTTTGTACCCATTAATTTTATTAGTGGAAGAAATATTTTTTGAAGCTTGTCCTGTGGTTGTAGCCCAAATTAAAGGGTACACCACATTAAATTACCGATTTTATTATTTTACTCTTTTGAATTTATTTTATTTTTATCCATTGTGCTATGTGGTTGTAGCACAGACTGATCTACCATATCAAAAAAGATTTTATTAAGTCTAGGACGTATTTATTTGTAGAAAAAGAAACACAGCGAAAAAAATGTCAAGCCAAAATGTAGATATTGAGAAATTTAATAACAATAATAATTTCTTTTTTATGGTAAAGGAGAATAAAGGATATTCTTATTCAATAGAAGGTCGACAAGGCGTTGTTGGGGAATGAAAAGAAGGTAACAACCGTCACCAAGGAACAATGGGAGAGATTAGATTATAGCCAGTACAATCCTTCTAAATCTTTCAAACAATGTCTTGCAAAATATTGAATCAAAAATTACAAGACTACAAAAGATACATGGGAGACTCTAGAAAGCATGTACATGTCAAAGAACCTTGTAAACAAATTTTATTTGTGGAAGGAGCTATATCAGATGAGGAAGGAACATAATATGAGCATGATGTAGCACATTAGCAATTTCAACACCAAGTTTTCTCACTTAGCAAGATTCAATGTGATTTTCGGCATAGAAGAGAAAGTTGTGATGTTGCTAGCATCACTACCCTCATCTTATAATCATCTTATAACAACTCTGACTTATGTGAAAGACAAGATGGAGTTTGAAGTTATTGTAGAAGCCCTGTTGTCATATGAGAAATAGAATAGGAAGAGAGATTCAGAAGCATAAATCCTTATCACAGAGTCCAGAGGAAGGAGACAGTATATAGAACAAAAACTCTAAGGCAAGAGCAGAGGTAAATCAAACATTTATACCAATGTTGAATTCCATCACTGTAAGAGGAAGGGTTACATCAGGAAATTTTGTCGGGTGTTCAAGAAGGAACAGGAAAGGAATTAAGGCAAAGCAGTGAAGAAAGACGACAACAGTGATGATGAGCAAACAAATATCATAAACGAGTTCAATATCGTTTATGATGAATATTTTGTCAATCTTGCATCACACGAGACCAACTGGGTGATTGATAGTGGTGCTACAATTCATGCTACATCACGTAGAGAATGTTTCTCATCATACACACCTGGAAGTTTTGGTGCTATTAGAATGGGAAATGAAGGCCTTTCAAAGTTTATCGGCATAAGAGATGTTTTCTTGGAAATAGAGAATGGAACCAGACTATTTTTGAAAGATGTCAAGCATATTCCATATATGTGCCTAAATTTGATCTTTGTATGCAAACTTACAAATGAAGGATATTACAGCTCCTTCATTTATGACAAATGAAAACTTACAAAAGGTTCTTTAGTAGTGGCTAAAGGTGATAAGCATACAACTTTTTATATAATGTAAGAAAAGATCTCTATCGACACAATAAATGTCGTGGAGAAAGATAGTACAACTTAATTATGGCATAAGAGACTCAGTCACATGGGTGAAAAAGTTATGACAAGTCTAACCAGGAAGAAAATACTACCCATAATGGATGAAGCACATTTGGAGAAATATGTTTATTGTCTAGCAAGAGAGCAAAACAGAGTTGCTTTTAAGAGTTCCTCTCCTTCCAGAATGAATAATATTTTACATCTAATTCATTCATATTTGTGTGGACCAATGCCAAAATCACTTGGTGGTATTCAATACTTTGTGACTTTCATTGATGATCATTCAAGGAAGATATGGGTATATCTTCTAAAGACAAAGAATCAAGTGCTAGATGTCTTCAAAGAATTTCATGCCTCAGTTAAGAGATAGATTGGAAAGAAGCTGAAGTGCATTTGGATAGATAATGGTGGAGAATACATAGGACCTTTTCATGCTTACTGCAAAAATCATGATATTTGGTATCGACACCGCAGTTGAATGGCTTAGTTGAGAGGATGAACATAACTTTGATGGAGAGAGTCAGATGTCTACTCTCACATGTAAAGTTGCCTAAACCTTTATAGGGTAAATTCATACTCACAGTTGCACATGTGTTGAATCTTTCACCTTAGACTCATCTCAAGATGGATGTTCCAAATAAAGTGTGGTCAGGAAAAGATGTTTCCTATGATCATCTACGGGTGTTTGGCTACAAAGTATTTGTTTATATCCCTAAGGATGAGAGATCCAAAATTGATGCCAAGACAAGGCAATGTATTTTATTGGCTATGGTCAAGATCAATTTTGCTATAGATTTTATGATATGATTGCAACAAAGAAGATTCTTGGTATGATTATTATTAGAGACAGAGGCGCCAAGAAATTATGGTTGTCACAGGAGAAGTACATTAAGAAATTACTTCTGAGATTTCATATGAACAAGGCTAAAGTGATTAGTTGTCCTCTTGCTAATCACTTTAAGCTAAGTTCTAAGTAGAACCGTTCTATAGATAAAGAGATGGAAGAGATGGAAAATGTTCCATATTATTCAGTAGTTGGAAGTCTGATGTATGTCATGGTTTGTACATGGCCAGATATCGCTCATGCAGTTGAAGTTGTGAGTAGATTCCTTTCAAATCCTAGAAAGGAACATTTGGTTGCAATGAAATAGATTTTCAGGTATCTTTGAGCTTCTTCCAAAATATGTCTATGTTTTGGAAATGACAAATCTGTGTTATTTGGATACACAAATGCAAATATGGCTAGCAATGTAGATTCTAGAAAATCCACTTCAGGTTACCTGATTACATTTGGAGGGGGAGCTATGTCATAGCAGTCAAAGTTACAAAAATGTGTTGCATTGTCCACTATATAAGCAAAGTTTATAGCAACAACGTAAACATATAAAGAGTTACTATGGATGAAAAAATTCTTGAAAGAACTTGAGTTACAACAAGATAGTTACCAGTTATTTTATGATAGTTAGAGTGCTATCCACCTTAGAAAGAATGACTCATTTCATTCGAGATCAAAATATATTGATGTGAGATATCATTGGATTAAGGATGTAATAGAGAAGAAGTTACTATAACTTGAGAAGATCCATACAAAGGAAAATGGATCAAACATGTCGACGAAAATTCTTTCAAGAAAGAATTTTGAATATTGTCCTTTAGTTTCTGGATTGGTGAAGCCCTCCATGTAATCAAGAAAGGGAGATTTATAAGTTCCACCCATATGGAAGGGGAAGAAAATAAAATTTTTAGGTGCAACCACATTTGAGAAATTCATCAAATAAAAAAATATTTTTTTATTGCTAAAATTTGGCCAGCTACGTGGCCAATTTCTAGCCACATAAGAGACATGAAATTTTGCTTATAAATAGGCAATGCTTTTGACTTAGAGAGATACACCAAAGAAGAAAAGCAAATCAAAGCCAAAGGAACAATTCCTTTGATGAAAACTAGTGTTATGTGTGTGAGAAAATGAGAGATAATATTTTAAAAAAATATTTGGGATATTTTTCTAAAAGAGGAGTGACAAAATAGTGAGTTTGGGAAACACTTATTTGTCACTATTTTGAGTTTATTTCAATTTTTTGTATTACCTCTCACTTTATACCCATTAATTTTATTAGTGGAAGAAATATTTCTCGGAGTTTGTCTTGTAGACGTAGCCCAAATTAAAGAGTAAACCACGTTAAATTACCGGTGTTATTATTTTACTCTATTGAATTTATTTTATTTTTATCAGTCGTGTCCCAATAAAATGTACTTTTCTAATATAAGTCTCATCAAGATCTACAAACAATTTCTCGATTGGAAAAATATAAAAAGTGCACCTAAGTCAAGTATCCATTCTCTATAAAATTTCACAATTAAAATTGACAATACCCTAGGAGCACCATATGCATTAGAGACTGCATCTCTTTCACCATCATTGGTGTTTTCACGTCCCTTTTTTTTAATTGGAAAATCATGCGTATAATGGTCTCTTTTTTACAAGCCTAATACTTTGTACCACTTTTTCTAGATTTTGATATGCCCTAGTGGAATTTAGTCGTTTTGAAGCATTACATATTTCAGATAAAAATGCAAATGCTTTAGACCTGTACAATATATATGGATATCCATAGAGAACATAAGTGCATTGTCCAAAAACTATTGAATTGTAACAACCATAACTTATGATCTCAAAGACATATAAAGAAATATACGATCTAAAGGCAACATAAATGTTATAGCTCATCAATCCTTTGGAAAGCCTAAAAGCCTATTAATTATTTGCTTGGCAACTGGTAATGCATCACTAGGAATATATGTAATGAGATAATCCAAATTCATATCCACAATAATCTTATGAAGTGTGTCTGAGAGCTTACAAAGTAAAAATGTTTCCTCTTTGCTAGCTCATACAACCTCACATTGATGGTTAACCATCAAATCTCCATTTACCATCATAATTAAGGATTTACCAATGATGTGAACTAATGAAAAAAAACATTTTTCATAAATTTTGTATATTTATAAATAGTTCATACATGCACGAATCACTTTATAAGAAATGAAAAGTATACTTTCAATATCAGTCTAAAGAAAAATTACGTGATTTTTAAATAATTCAACAAAATGTTTTAAAACGAAAAATAAATCTAAACATTCTGTTATAAAGTCAGGGTTTGAAAAGGGTTGAAGCTAATAAAATAAAATAATAAAATATAAATGATAGATTGGTTCACACAAATAATAGGCAAATATGCAATTCATTAACCAATGGAGAATTAATGGGATATTTAGCTAGTTGATTATGTTTGGTAGAATTAATTAGATTAATAAGATATAAATTAAGATTTATTGAAACTTTCTTATATATAAAAATAGAGCATTTGATCGGGTCTATTAATTGTTATTAATTAAAATCATGTATCACCTTCGATCGAGTCTCTTAATTAATTTTAATTCAATTATGATTTTTTTAAGAAATTAACAAACCATTTAATTTGCCGCATTAGATCGGTTCTAAAAAATTAAAATTTTATTTAAGCAATCTAAATTAGTTCTTAGATCGATGTATCTGAAATCTAAATTTCGTGATTTAAATTAATTATGAAAAATATGTTCTCAACTTTTTCAATAATAAATCTTATGAAAACTTTGAAATAAGATATAATTCTAAATTAAATCTAAAATCATTTTCTAAAACCCAAATTTAATATTTTAAATATATTATGAAATATATGTCGTTAATATATATATTTTTTATAATAAACTTAACAAAAAATTTAAATAGAAAATAATCTGTGTTTAATAATTGTTACAAATATTCACCTAAATAATTTACACAAGCATATCAACTTAACTAAAATCGCATTATCACAATGAGTCACACAAGTTAGATTTAATAAATAATCATTAAAATAAAAAAAAATATTCAAGAAGATACATTAAATGAAATATGTGAATAAAGTATAATTAAATTTAATACCTTAATTTTATTTTTTACAGATAACTCCTACACCAATTTGTTATCTAAAAAAACTCATTATTGTCACTTACTGTAATAACCTAATCTAAATTGTTTTTAACATAAACATAAGCTAAAACTTTGACAAATCTATTTTGACACTAAAATGCATATAAATCATGTTATATTTAGTGTTTCTTGAGCATTAATTACAAACTCTAACCAACTTCTTTCTAGTCACTTATCAAAGAAAGTATAAAACTAAAAATAAAAACTAAAATAAATAAATTAAAATATCCTAAATCATTTCTGTATATTGACACGGTTGCATTTAGCATACACAACAAGCTTTTAAACATCTAGATTGCCTTAGTCGATAAGTTTAAGACCCGTGAGGACTTTTAGTAATGATACTCACAAACATCAAACTAAATGCAAAAATTAACAGAAAATAACAAAAATAAGTAATAATAAATAGCAAACAAAAAAAATAACAAAATCAAAATTAAATACAAAACTTCTCATGTTTCAGTGTCTTTTAAGTTCGCAATTATAATCTACAGCATAAGTTAAAATAATATCCTATATATTCATAGTTTATTATAAAAATTAGTTAAAATCATAAATTCATAGTTCAAATAAAAAATGCATCAATATTGATTTACCCAATTTCAGTATTTGGAATCCAAATTTGCTTTAACTCTAAACCTCACAAGTCATACTCTCAATATTATACTAATCATATGGTATCTAGCACTCAATCAAAGGTATATGTGAATAGTTATGTAAAGAAATGAAGTAATCGTTCGTGTATGTTTAAAGAAGAAGAGGTACCAAGTGGTGCGTGATATTTAATCTCATGAAAGAAATCAAATGATAAGATTTATAGAGAAATCAAATACCATTTTCTTGCATCAATTAAAATCATCAAATAAAAATATCAAGTATTTGCTTTTAAGAAATGAAATGAAAATGCAATTACTTCAAAGAGATATATTTCTTATCTTTCTTTTGTATTAGTCATTTCTCAAGACTTTAGAGATTTTGGATTCATAATATTTAGTTTATCTTATTGATTTCTCTCTCTTTTTCTTATTTTTTTTTATAAGAAATATTATTTTTACTTTGTTTTTTATTTAGAGAGTGAACCAATATACATATTTGTAGGATTTTAGTGAGTGGCTATTTTTGAATTTTTGTATTGGTTTAAGAGAACCTCAAATATATCACATTTTGGTGGAAGTCATGTATGAATGAAAAAGACATACACTTTCAATTTCTATTTAAATCATTCAATATAAGTAATAAAAATAAGTATATGACACTTTTTAGATGTCAAAATCCTAATATTCAATGCAAAACTTATAGAACTCATCTATTTAAAGATAAAAAGAGTGTTTAAAGGAGTATAAAAAACATTTATCACTCAGAATGAAAATATAAAGGCTCAAAATATTCTTAGAAGGTAATCTCCACTATTTAACTCCTAAACACCAATTTTTGGTTTATCTCATTTTCAACATTTTATCATAAAACAAAAAAGTTGACAAAAAAAAATAATTATCACTTTACTCTATGACTCTTACATTTAGAAGCTTTTTTTCATTTTCTTAACCTTTTCAAGCTTCTTCCTCAAAAAAGGAAGGACCAAGACGAGGTGCATCAGATTCCAAATTCTCAGCTTATGACACTGCAAAAGAATTAAATAATGCCTCCTCAACGTGAGCAATTAAAGAGTCAAATATTAATTGTGAGGACATTGTCACTCGAAGCTTCAAGACAACAAATAAAACATAATGTAAAATTTTAAAAACATACATTAAGTTCAAAAAAACATGAAATTAATTAAATTAAAATTAAAAGAGTCATCAAAAACTTTAAATATTGAACCTAAATACTATTGTCCAAAACAGTCTGAACCTCATGATAATGTGAAAACATACTAGAAGACCATTTCAATATTAGAGGAAAGCTTTGAGGTTGATATAACATATTCCAATGAAAGCTCATATATAATTGGAATGCCAATGGAAATCTAGATAAGTGATACCGAATACACTCATCTTCCCCCAATTCAAAACCGCTTTCATATTTTTTAAATGTTAAATCACGTGCAGTACAAGACATCTCAAAATATTTGTGACTCAAACAATCGTACAAACAACCGAAAACTAACAAATATTGTGTTTCTCTAATAATTATCATATATATTTCATATCTTTTATGTTTTGTTTCTGTATAAGAGTATTCATCTATGTATACTAAGAAAAACGAAAAAAAAAACCTAACCCTAGCAGCAGCTGTACACATGGAAGTTGTTGCACACCCATATTTTATGGCTCTACTAACATTATTGTCTGTCATTCCTTCCTCCACTAAACATTGGTGTATGTCACTACTGCAGCATGCACCACAACACATACCAACATTCCCCCTCAAGTTGGTGCATATATGTCTCTTATGCCTAACTTGTCAAGTGAGTTGTAGAAGTTATTTGCATACACAGATTTTGTAAGTATATCAGCCAATTGATCTTTTGATTTAACAAGTGGAAGTTGAATAATCTTTTCTTCAAGATTCTATTTGATGAAGTTCTGATCCACTTCAACGTGCTTCGTATGATCATGTTGAACTGGAATGTAGGAAATGGCAATGGCTACTTTGTTATCACAAAATAAGTTCATTTTAAAGTTAAGAGCAACACCAATCTCAGTTAGAAGTTTTTTCAACCAAAGAAGCTCACATATTCCCTTGACCATTCCTCGAAATTCAACTTCAGTGTTAGATAAGGAAACTACCTTTTGCTTCTTGCTTCTCCATGTAATAAGATTTCCCCCCACAAAAGTAAAGTACCCAGCAGTAGATTTCCTATCCTTGATATTCCCTGCCCAGTTTGAATCTGTATATCCAACGACTTCCAATTGACCATTCTTTGAAAACATAAGTCATTTCCCAAGAGAGGATTTTAAATAACGAAGTATTCGTATGACGTCGTCCATATGGTCTTCACTTGGGAAGTGCAAGAACTAACTCACAACACTCAAAACAAAAGCAATATCAGGTCAAGTATAAGATAAATATATGAGTTTACCCACTAACCGTTGATATCTCTGTTTATTTGCTAGTATTTGGTCCATATATTCTCCATGTTTATGATTTTGGACCATCGGAATATCGACAGGTTTACAATCTAGTAATCCTACCTCTTCCAGTAGGTCTATAGTATATTTCCTTTGGGAAAGACATATATCTTATTTTGATCTTGTTACCTCAATGCCTAAGAAGTATTTGAGCCCTCTTAAGTTCTTCATTTCAAACTCATTTGACAGTTGTTCTTGAAGCCTAGATATTTCTTCTTTATCATCCCCTGTAATGATCATGTCGTCTACATAGACTATAAGAGTTGTTATTTTTCCCAATTGATGTTTTAGGAAAATAGTGTGGTCAGAGTTGCTTTGTTGAAACCCATATTTCCTCATTGCTGAACTCAACCTACCAAACCATGCTCGAGGTGATTGTTTTAGTCCATACAATGCTCGTTGTAGTCTACATCCAGTTTGTTTTCCTGATGTAACAATATATCCTCGTGGGATATCCATGTAAATCTCCTCTTCAAGGTTGCCATGAAGGAAGGAATTTTTCATGTCAATTTGGTGCAATGGCCAATCTAAATTTATTGCAATAGATAACAAAACTCTAACAGTTTTTAGTTTAGCCACAGATGAGAAGGTTTCCTGATAATCTATACCATGTTTCTGTGTATAACCTTTTGCTACTAGCCTCGCCTTGTATCGATCAACTGACCCATCTGTTTTATACTTAATGGAGAAGATCCACTTACATCCTATCATCTTCCTCCCTTGAGGTAGCTCGCTTAACACACATATGTTATTCTTTTGCAATGCCTCAAATTCTTCTTTTATAGCTTAAGCCCAGTTTGGATCAGATAGGGCTTCTTCAACGCTACTTGGAATTTGACATAAGGAGAGTGTTTGTGCAAACGCCCTTATAGGTTCTGATAACCCTTGAGTAGATACATAATTCGTTATTGGATACTTGGATTGTCGTTCTTCTCTATTTGGAAAGTGTCGATTCATAGGTTTTCTTCGATTGTTTCTGAAAGGTAGAATATAACAAACAGGTGTATCTATAGCATTAGTTTGTAAATGTGTGATAGGATAGCTTACCTCAGGAGTATTTTCAGCAGGAGGATAATTGGGTACTAGAGAGTGGAGGGGTGCATCAACCACTGCATCTTCTGGAGATTCAGTCACTAGTTCAGATTCAGTTCTTAGAAGTTCAAGTTCGGATCTAGGTACTGGCTCATCCATATTGTTGGCATTATCTGAGTATGTCGGATTGTTACTAATGTCTAATACTTCAACATCAAGCCAATTATGTTCTTTACTATAACTCTCCCCCTAAAGAGGGTAATTGGATACTGATGATGGGAAAAACCATTCAAATTCTAGGAAAGTGACATCCAAGGTAATGTAGGTTCTTTAGTAATAGGATCGTAGCATCGGTATCCCTTTTTTTGAACGCCATACCCTAAGAATACACATTGGACAGCACATGGATCCAACTTAGTTCGTTTATTTTTATGGAGGTGGACAAAAGCAACACATCCAAAAATTTGGGGCAGAAGCATCAAAATAGTAGGCAATGGAACATGATCAGATAACATTTTTAATGGAGTCTGCAATTGTAAGGTTTTTATGGGCATACGGTTTAGTAGATACACAATTATAGTAACAACTTCACTCCAGTATCTACAAGGCATATGTGCACTGATTAGTAAGGCTCGAGCAGTTTCTAAAATATGCCTATTCTTCCTCTCCACAATCTCATTCTGTTATGGGGTTTGTGAACACGAGGTTTCATAGAGAATACCATGGTTGTCCAAGTATGTCCAAAATTGTTGATTAATATACTCCCCTCCATTATCAGACCTAAGGATCTTAATTTTTTCAGAAAATTGACTCTGAATCATTGTGTGAAACAAGTGAAATGTAGAAAATACTTCATCTTTATGTTTGAGAAGGTAAAGCCATGTAATTCGTGTACAATCATTAACAAAAATTACAAACCAACGATGACTCGATGACATAGTGATCGGGGAAGGTCCCCAAATATCAGAATGTACTAAAGCAAAATGAGTCATACTTTTATGCATGCTCATAGTATAAGATGCCCTATGAATTTTTGCTAAGATATAAGTATCACATTTGAAATCCGAGTGTGTGACATTTGAAAATAAACTAGGGAGTATGTGCTTTAAATACCCAAACGATGGATGCCTAAATCGACGATGACATAATCAAATTTGTCACTCATTGTTACTAACCGTGTGTTGCATATGATTGGCTCTTCTTAAACTGAGGTCATCCACGTAATATAAGCCTAATCTCTTAGTACCACGCCCAATGATCTCCTTGGTGAGAATATCCTGAAAGAGACAAAAAGTAGAATGCATCAGTACTACACAGTTAAGATCTGAAGTAACTTGACTTACACACATTAATCTGTTTGAAAGAGAAGGTACAAGTAATGTATTAGATAATGATAATGAAAGAGATAAAGTCACTGTTCCAGCCCCTGTAACTGGATAAGTTACCCCATTAGCATTGGCAACACGACTCCATCTCGGTTCAGTTGTATTGGAGAGATCTTTTGGGTTAAATTTCATATGATTTATAGCTCCAGAATCGAGAATCCAATCCTCATTATCACTACGAGTAGAGATGTGAAATTCTTTACTTGAAATACCTGGATCCTAGGAAGATTCGGCCTGAGAAATAAGGGATAGTGATGCATTATTGGTAGCCACAGTGGCTCTCCCAGTGGTTTCCCGTTTCTTCCATGCTTGAAGATTATTCCACCACTCTAGATACCCATGTAGTTTGAAGCAGTTTTCATAGGTGTGTTTGGATTTTCCATAGTGGGTACATTTTATTTCAACAGAGGTTGGATTTCCCGTGGATTTCTTGCTACCCAAGGAAAGAGTTCCTGGTTTTGGTGGCATCGGATTATGGTGTTCCTTGATCCCTTTGAAAGCCATAACTGCTCTGGGATTCGTATCTCCACTTGTGATCATCACGGTTTTCCTGACCTCTTCCCTACGAACGAATCCATAGGCCTATTCCACTGTAGGTAATGGTTTGATTCGAAGCGACTCACTTCGAGTTTTATCTATTCAGTCATCAAATCCATCAAGGAATGTATACACTTGATCTTCATGTACGATGGAGTTGTATTTTTGTATGTCAGTCGCACAATCCATTGGGTTAGGACGACGAAAGTCAATTTCTCGCCACAACCCTTGAAGATCATTATAGTATTTTTCATCCACTTGCCTGCTTCATATGAGTAACTCGACGGCGGATTGAGACATATATGTCCCATCAAAGTAGGTTATAGTAGTAGAATCCCAAACCTATTTTGCAGTTGGGAATCAGATAAAATTTGCAATCAAGGAGGGGTCCATTGAATTGATCAACCATCCTTTAACAATGGAATTTTCAGTGCGTCATCTCCTGAATGAGGGGTCAGTTTCAGCAGGTTGAGGAAAATCCCCATTAATATATCCCAGTTTGTCCTTGCCATAGTTGGATCCTCCAAACTTGATATTAATAGGAGTAGTCGATGCTTCAGTTAGCAGAGGGTGTAAGGCGGTCTGGGCTCTAGTTAGAACCTCAGTCATTTTTGTAGTCAAATCGTTCAATATAGAATTGGTAATTGAATCACCAGATTCTGCCATGAAATCTATCAATACTGTATTTTTTTTCCTTTTTTTTTACACTCACCACATATATATAGAATATTCAAAACAGTGGTAACCCTAATTCCTTTTCTCTATTCGCGTAGCTTCTTCTACTGCATTCCATGTTTTTTTCTCTTCCAACTTTGCAGGCTCCCTTCTCTAGAGCTTCGTTTTCTCTTCTCTCAGATCAACCGAAAATGGTACAGGCAGAGGTTCAGGACGAAGCAAATGTCCACGTGTCTGACCCGGTCATCACTTTCAGCTGCTGTTGAGCCACAATTTTTGAAGGCTTGCGATGTTGTGATGTTCTACCAAGCTGCTTTCAAAGTTGGGAGGTCAATTGTACTTTAGACCCCAAGCGCAAGGCTGATCAAAGTAGCTCAACTTTGTTTGAGCTCGAACAAGTTCTGAGGTCGAAGAAGGAGAAATTTATGCCACAAAAAACAAAAGAATTACTGCAATGCAAGTCTAAAGCTATTAAGGATTTCATTATGGGGCTTTTATTTTGTGGAAGTGTTGGATAGGCTAAGACTTCAAAACTTGGCATACGAGGTATTCTTCTAATCCTTTCACAGTGAAATATTCTTCTGATCCTTTGATAGTAAAGCTTCTCTCAAAGCATTTCTACTTGGAGAAGGTTTTTGATGACTCAACTTCAGAGTAGCTAGAATGATACCCCATATCCCAGCCAAATAACCAACCAAATACCCACAGATTAACACAATCTATTGAGTGTCCGTACACTAGATCAAACCAGTTCAGAGAGGAAGATAAATCAGCATAGCACACCAGATCAAACAAGTGTCAAGTGAGAACAGAAATCAACTTATTTCCAGGGCAGCATGTAGCTATTTTATTTCATTAGGACAACAATAACTTTGCTCTGATACCATGACAAATACTGTGTTTCTTTGATAATTATCATATATATTTCATATCCTTTCTATTATGTTTCTGTACAAGAGTATTCATCTATGTATACTAAGAAAAATGAAAACAAAACCTAACCCTAGCAGCAATTGTACATATGGAAGCTGCTGCATACCCATATTTTATGGCTCCATTAACATTATCATCTATCATTCCTTGCTCCACTAAACATTGGTGTCTGCCACTACTGTAGCATGCACCACAACACACACGAATAAGAACTACTTCATCCCATTTGTAATTATTAAAGTCATCAATATTTGTTGCCAATAACAATGCATCTTTACAAATCACAATTTTCTTGTTCTTTCCTATTAAGCCACACTCCAATAAATATAACAAACAAAGCATAACAACATATCCATCATCAATATTCATAAAGTCATCATATAGTATTTTACTTTCATCCAGCTTCAATTTACTATTACAAGGACTTTTCATACTAGACTTTTTTTTCTCTTGTTCTTAGCCAATTATGTAGGAGGAGACTTATCAATACAATCAACAAGGAATTCAAGATAATGTATAGATGAATATGTACTAAAATACCTTTTCCAAAAGGATGTTATAGTATGGTTAATCCTAGCTAGTTCGTATATCGGTAGGACACATATTTAATCAATAAGCCACCCAAAATTCTCTTTGTCAAAATTGTAAAACGTTAGAGTCTATACAAAACCATAATTCTTTAAAGTCCTTCAAAGGTTTACATTTCCTTAAGGGAAGAGAATGTATGAGTTGACCACTAAATTTATATATTTAGATAAGTCAAAAAAACTTCCAAAACATGAAGACATGAACTCCCTTTTTCTAATCTCCATTCAATACACATTTAATCGACATAAGAACACTATGCGGTTACGAATTACTACTAATCCTTACGTTGAAATATTGTTGACGAGAAAGTGTGTCCTCTAGAAAACCACCCAATATAACCAAATAATTAACATTAAAGAATGTCTAAAAGCTCTTTACAATTACATAATTTCTAATTATTATCTACATTACCAATGTTTTCAAAAACTCTTCAAATACAAACTTAATAAATAAGTTTGGATAATAATACCATTAATGTATGAAAACACAACTTCATAAAAGAAAATCATAAGATAATAAAATTACAAACCTTATAGGATTACAAACCAAATATCATTGTTCGTAGATGTCGAGTAGGAACACACTTGAGATCTCTAGTAAAAATAACACAAGTAATTGAACTCCTAAAGGATTAATAGAAGATTAATTGAATTAAACACAGAGAAAAGGAAAATGATCAACACCTGAGTGATTAAGCCCAAAAAGGATGTGCTCGTTCTGATACCAATTGAAAGAGTCTGAGACTCAATATACTATCAAAATAATAAGATACTGACTCCTAAAGAATTCGTCCCCTAAAGAGCAAAAAAAATAACAACAATAGAAATAATTTTAGATAAGTAATTTAAATACGCAGATAGGAAATATAATCACAGACTGCACAAATATGAAGTAAAGCATGCAAAATAGAATAAAATAGTTTTTTAATTAGAGTCCTAATCCGATATGTGATAATATACAATATCAAGACTCAGATTGTACTCATAACACATCAGATCATTCAAACACAATCAACTAATGAGGTAAAGCCATATAGAACTCCTATCTATGTGATAACATCCTTAGGTTGCTTATGGAAACCACTCGACAAAATCCATTATATAAGCAACCACTTGACAGCAAATAAATCCACTAAGAAATAAAACAATTATAATCCTAAAAGAAATAAAACCACCAATACCTCTATCAATTGATACATATGTTTGAACTACCTATTATTACTCTCACTTATTGCCTCCGTAGTAACCTAGTATGACATATGAACCTAGCTTTCCTCTAAAGCCAACACCACTCGATGTGTTGTGATCAGTAATTGTAGATCAGTAAAATGTAAAGAATAATCAATCATGAGGACCACCCCCAAACATGAACCAACAATAACCACTTTTAACCATGAACCATAAATCATCTATATGTAACACATAGTGAACCATGTATTGCACATACCTAATGATAGAACAACCAAAATACCCAATCTTATTCATTGCACATAGCTAGAGATATAAGAAATCAAACAATTTCGCTCAACTCACTCTCACAGAGTTGTTCCCATAAACTTCATAAAATGGTCAACCATATTATTATATGCTCACACAGATATATCACAATTATTGAAACACTTTCAAGATAATTAGTAAAGATGGAATTCAAAATGATAGAAAATTTTGGTAGAGTTTTAGTAGGTTTTGTTTTTCATTAATTGTTACAGTTAATATAGGGTATTTATAGAAAGAACCAACGACCAATGGCCACCATCGCCACAGCCTCGCTGAAGGTCCTGACTGACCATCTAATCAAGAGTTCATCGAATGGTCACGAGGTATAGAAAATTCCAATTTTTTAATGTAAAAATTATCAAGTAATTTTCATAAATACCCTCTCCTGAACCGACCAAAATTCTCCACTCATGGCCTAGCATATATACTAAACAACCAATCTCGTGGTATATGTAAAACATTCTTTCAATCACTTTGTACCTAGATATGTGCATGTGTTCATTATTTATCCACAATAACCAATCTTACACAGAGAAAGATCAAACACCAAGTAAAATAAACAGACTCTGTGTTTTGCCCATAGTAAGCTAACACAAAGACATTAGAACAACAGGACTTACAAAAATAATGAAAATAAATAACATAACTCTTTACTATGAAATCCTAACATTAAATACAAAACCTATAAAGATCATCTAACAATTTAAATCAAGAGGAAATGTGTTTAAAAAGTAGAAGAAAATAATCTCTAACAAGGAAATCCTATGGGCTAAAATAACTTGCAAGGTAGTCTTCACTATTTAATCATTATACATTAAACTTAGGTTCATCTCAATTTTAACATCAAACACATGATTTATGGATTATAACTATAAACCAATCCTTATAGAAAACTTTGAGAATGTTAAAAAAACTGAACACAACATGCATAATATTCGTAATTATTCACCATAAATCAACAATAAGCATGAAAAATTTGTCTATAAAGTTTTTTATTGGTATCTATTCACACCCCTAAAACTAAACTAAACATTGTATTCAATGTTTCCAATTAAGTATATGTTAAAAAAAGTAAATAGAAAATAAATAATAAATGCAACTAAAAAGGAAAAAATGAAAAGATACTGTCAAATATGGTGAGTTGCCTCCCACCAAGCACTTTTTTTAATGTTTTAGCAAGATGTTGCTTCTTCTTCTCAAGGAGGTTTTCGGTTGAAAATTTACTCCTTTGTCTTAACCTCTCTTAAAATGAGGCTTCATTGTACTTGAAAAATATTTAAAACGAGTGTTACATACATTAAATTTCTTTCCAGGATAAGAGAACTCTTAAATACGGTTTTTGTTATGGCAATGCTTAATGCATGCTTTATTGGCATCATCTTGAATTGTTTTTGTCAGTATTTCCTTCACTCTTCTTTCAATATATGAGTCATCAATTTTATTTTCTACATGTTCATGCAAATGAGTGTCACAAATAGATGGGTCGTTATAATCAATAGCAATACATTCATTAACAATATAAACAAAAGGAGTGGGAGATGATTTAAACACTTTGAAATTTACAGTCTCTCCTAGGATAGTCATAGTAAACTTCCTTTTTTTTACATCAATGATTTTCTTGGTTGTGGTCGTGAATCGCCTACCAAGAAGAATATTATGCTTCTTATCTTTAGTTGTGATATATTTCATCTTCAATACCACAAAGTTGACCAATACAATTATACTTTTTCACTTGTACCAACAAATCATTACATATTTCCTTGAGATATTTAATAGACCTATAAGCAAATTAAAGGGACGTGGTTGTTGGTTTAAGCTCCCTTAAACCATGTTAAAAGTATACCAAATATGGCATGAGATTGATACTTGCTCCTAAGTCTAGCATAGCAATAGACACCTTCTTATCTCCCAAAGTGATACTAATGTTAAAACTTCCTGGATCTTTCAATTTGGAAGGAAAATCTTGTTGCAAGACTACAATAGCAAGTTTTGACACTATTATTTTCTCATTCTGCACATAACTCTTTTTTTTTTTGGGAATCAAGCCCTTGAAAAATTTCACATGATGGAATATTCTTGATGACATCCAATAGAGATAAATTAATATTTAACTTTGAAAAGCATATTAAAAATGTAAACAAATGGCTTATCCTATTTTATCTTCTTTAAGTGGTACAACAAAGGAATTGGGGTCTATAAGACTTCAGTGCCTTATGCATTGAATGAGGTAGAGATGATTCCTCCTTGTTCTCTTCATAAGGATTTAAAACTTTATCATCCTTAACTTGACCTTCCTTGGTATTGACTTGCTCACTACCTTTATTTTCTACATAAAGTGATAAGTAATTAGTATTTTTAGAAAAATATTTGTTAAGAACCTTACCACTTCAAAGGACTGTGATAGCCTTCACTTGTACGAGTTAACTAGGCAACTTTTCCTTTTCTTATTTTTACAATTATTTTGCTAATCTTCTAAATTGAGTTTTCACCTTTTTCATAGA
This sequence comes from Hippophae tibetana, assembly GCA_037013495.1. Classification (NCBI taxonomy): domain Eukaryota; kingdom Viridiplantae; phylum Streptophyta; class Magnoliopsida; order Rosales; family Elaeagnaceae; genus Hippophae; species Hippophae tibetana. The sequence continues at coordinate 16,644,107 of CM072803.1, forward strand.
TGCCTCTAAGGAATTCAATCTATACTTATTTATTTTATAATTATCTCTACTAACTTGAATAAAGGCATTCAAGTTCTCCTCCAAGGTTAGTTTTCTTGGTTAATTAAGTGATACTTTTTGGTTCCACTAATGGCTAGCATAGTATTTTGGGCATAAGTTTGAATGTTGTTAGTCTTTTTAGAGAAATTGAAATGATTTCTCCAACTAAGATTGTATGTATTTTCATAAGGATCATTCATGAGCCTAGGTTGGTAAGATTGCATCAAGTTAACTTGCACATGTCTGTTACTTGCATAAGAATTAAAAGCCAAAGAATAGTGTTAGCATCATGCCTATAAACACCACATATCACTTTATTAAACATGTTCTTAGTAGCAGGAGTTTGACTTGCTTAGTTAGTTCAGCAAGTTACATAGCCATTTTATTATTGGATCCTAGTTCATTAACTCCAATAGTCCTTCCTCTTGCACTTTTTTGTTGAGAATTAGCACATAAAATCTCATACAAATAATATGTTTCTTCTATTGTCTTCTCTCCTATGCACTTACCTGTGGCGTTATCAACAGAGTATTGATATTGTATTGTCAATTTATCATAGAAAAATTTGTTTTATAACTGTAGTGGAAAGTAGCAATGTGGGCATTGAATTAGAAGCAGCTTGAACTTGTCCCAAGCTTCATGAAAGGATTTACCTTCCATCTATGAGAAAGTACCTATCTTCACCCTTAGGTTGTTGACTTTCTGGTGAAAATGGAGTTTTCCCATAAACCTATTTTACATTACATCTCATGTAGTAAGAAATCTAGGTAAAAGAATCATCAACCATGTTTTAGCTCTATTCTTAAGTGTATAGGGAAAACATTTCATCCTGAATTGATCCTCATGAAGTCCTTACACGGAAAAATTCCACACAATAGCAAATAAATCTCTAATAAAGGTTAATGGCTCCTCATTAGGACTTCCATAGAAAGAAGGAAGCATAAAATAGTATATGTTCTTAAGGTCATAGTTCCTACATCAATTTTTATGTCTTAACATCGTCTCTCATGTTTGTTATTTGATGTACCTAACAAACAAGAAAGTAATATACTAAAGACAAAAGACAATCAAATAGAAAAACAAAAATAAATAAGCAAAACAAATTAAAGTAATAAACAAAAATAAAAACCTAAAACCTAAAACAAACAAATAGTAATGAAATAGAAATAAAAATAGAAAAATATAGTAAATAAAAGATATAGACAAACTATAATTTTTTAAATAATTAAAATAAATAAAAAAAATTGAAAATAAATTTCATATTATTGAGTTACAATTTATAGTATCTAACTGATAGATCTTATATTTACTATTTAATAATTTAAAATATGTATGATTTAACCCGTCTAAAAAAATTGGCTATCACTAGATCCATTATTAATTCATAATTAAATATTTTAAGAAATAAGAACAATAAATAATCTCAAATTTTTATTAAAAAATAATTAACTTATCAATCCAAAATAAGCATGATAGTGTAACTAAAATCCCATAAATATATTTAACCAAACCAAATTAAACTCAAAATCATGAATAAAATTATTAAATGTATCATCTTTACAATCCAAATCAAAATAAAATAAAAACATAAAATACCTTTATCATACAAATATTCAAACTCTTGAATTGGTTGATCTTCTTTCTCTAAAAGTTTGAAATAATTGTCTAATAATAACAGATTTTTTCTCTTATTTACTACTACAATTCGGTGTTTTCTCTTTAATTTTTCATGCAAAATTGGTGTTTAAATGAGTTTCTAAACAATATAAATAGGTCACATGTCGTTTTGTTAATTAACTAGCCAGAAAGACAATATTGTACGGAGCTTAGAAGCGCTCGTACTAGGGTTGTCCATAAACCGGTCTGGACCGGATCAAACCGGACCGGATCGAACGGTTTATAAATCAAACGGTCCAGTCCAGTTTGTATTAATTAAAACCATTTTTCAAACGGTCCGATCCAGTTTGTATTAATTTTAAACCGATCAAACTGGACCAGACCGGTTTAATAATATATTAAAAATTTCATATTATTTCTCACTAGAGGTGTCCAAAAATCGAATCAAACCGAAAACCAAATCAGACCGAATGATTTTATAAATCAAACGATCCGGTCTGATTTGTATTAATTAAAATCGTTTCAAACAATCCAATCCGGTTAAATTGTTTTCCCCCAAACATGATCGGTGGACACCCCTAGCTCGTATCGTCCTTGAAACAACATTGTTTTTGTCACTCATTCTAAGAAAATCTTAGTCCTTACTATATAGATCCACGAACTCGGTTTTAACGTTGGCCCAATCCACAATGATATAAATCCATGTGTTTGCTAAGTGCATCCACAAGCTATGTTTTTTACATTTTTGCCCCTGATTTCTTCTAGATGCAAATACCAACCTTTATAAATTGATAAAAAAAATTCAAAAATATTTCAAAAAGAATTCAAAAAATTGTATAAACTCTTCACATATTTATCAACATGTAAAATGACAAAAATATCTTTAAAGTATAAAAATTCTTAAATAATTGTAAAAATAATAATTAAAAATATAACAAAATATTACAACAAATATTAGTTTATCAATAATCTCTAAAAAAATTAACTATAAGTAATTTACATTACTTACGGTTTGAAGTACATATTATGCCATAAAAATGTAAGCATATTGACATTGAAGCCATGATAAGTTATGATTTTTTGGCCACAAGGACCTTCACGTAATTCATCAAGGATGATTTCCTGATATCATCTTGAAGAGGACGACATTGACTCCTCCATATATCAAAATAAGACATAAATCTCACCTGCAAATATGAAGATGATGAAATCAAGAAAATTTCGTATGACAATATGTTATAAAATTCAGAATATTTTAAAAACCAATAACAAAAAATTCCATTCACATACACCGAAGAAGTTATTCGTGGTGGTATCTCCATTACAATGCTTTGTCCTCTTAGTGATCAAAATTCAAAATTCAAAAAAAAAAAATCAAAAATGACGAAGAAAAAATAAAACCTTGCAAAATTGACAAAAAATAATATGATGAAATTGGATACAAAACGTTAAGAAAATGAACATAAAAAAAAAGGAATTAGAGAAAAATAATTTTACAATTAAAATAAAATGAATAAAATTAAAAGCAATTATAGATTAAAAAGTAATAAAATAACGGTGTTTTTTGTTTTTGGAATAAAAGTAAAGGTGCATCATGAGCTAAGAAAATTACTGTTTCATACCGTAAATTATGTACACTTTTTTAAAATTTTCCTTTGTACACTTACTTGTATTAATATGATTTTTCTTATAATTATATAGTAATCTTTTGGCATCAGTTACATTTACTAAAATTTTATATATTGTTGAAGATATTTATAATCTTTACGCTAACTTTTATTTTTTTTTAAATTGAGGGTACGGCTGGCTGACGTTTAAAAAACAATTTAAGGTGAAAAATCAATTTAGTGATTCCAACTTATATATTAATTTATTATAAAAACATTTCTATACTACTTTAATGATTACTTAAATTTAATTTTAAACATATCAATAATATAATTATATGATGCTGATTCAAATATAAAATATGAATTGTATTTTTTTTCAAGTAAAATATAATTTGTTTTATATATTAAGTTTTAATGAAAAGGTAATATATTATCACATTAATTTTTATTATTATAATAATAAAATATGTAAAATATTTATTTCATTTTTAATATTAATTATTATTAAATAAAATTACATTTAATGAAATATTTTTATCTTCAATGCATAAATAATACATTTATTTTATATGATTTTACTTTTAATATTTCTTAATAAATATGCGTTCATTTTCATAAAATATTAAAAAATATTTATTTATTTATTTTATAAGAAAAATAATCATATATGTTTTTAAAATAATTAAAAATAAAAATTTAAATATAAAAAGAATTTGACCAAGCTATTAGATCAATATTTTTATGTTATTAAAAAAAATTGATACAATCGAACTAGTAATATACACGGTCCGTTTCGATCTAATTTTGAATAAAAAAATTTAATCAAATTGGATGATTCATACTATTCAAATCGAATCGAATCATATCAAACTGTTTGGTTATTAAAAATATTGTAACTAAACGGTTTGGTCTGATTAATAATACATAAATATAATAAATTTAAAAAGATACAATCAAATGTCCTACTCATCAAAAAATGAAATCGGTTCGCGAACGAAATACAGATAATAACAACTAGTTTTATTATATATATATATAATACGTTAATTAAATTAAAATTTTAATATATTATTAAAATCGATTCAACTAGTTTAAAAATTAATTTAACCGTATCAAATTTTTTAAAAAAATGGTTTTAATTTATATAAATGGTACCATTTAATTTATAAAATTATTTAAATTAATAATATAATTTTACAATTTAATTCGATTATGTGAAAAGCGGATACCCCTAAATCACACTGTAACCGTATACCAACCCCTATCTCAACAATTGATTAATTATCTTTATTAATTAAATTATTGAAGAATTGAGTAATTGTTTTTATAAGTTCATAAAATATCATATCTTTACTTACATACTCAAAAAATAAATAATAATTTCTCACGAACCCTGTGACTGAGAATTGGTTGTAACTTGTACGTATATCTTTCTTTATTGTTGCGGGTCCCAATTTTCTTCTGGATTCAATTCAGTAAAGAAATCTCTGGCTCTGGTCCTTGAGTTGAGTGTGAGGTGAATTATTAGTGTCTCTGACAAATAACAGTTGATTTTTTTATTAAAAATAAACTAATAAATTATATCATTTTATTTTATCTGATTATAGATATTTTATTATATCATATATATATATATATATTATAAATCTATCATTATTATTATATTTTTATGATAGATTTATATAATTAATGAAAAAGTTAATAATAAATTTATATAATATATAATAAATTTAATAGTAAATTAATTATAAAAATAATATATTTATAATACTAATTATTTATCACATCATAAAATTAAAAAAAAAATTTATAAAAATATGATAACATTAATTTTATTAATAAAAATTCATTATAGTAATAATAAAAAAAATTAATTATAAAATAAATAAATAATTTATATATTTTTAATATATGAATAAAATAAACTCTTGTGATAATATTATGGTTTTTAAATTTTTATTATTTTTAGGGTTATTTAGTTAATATATTATATTAATTATATTAAAATTTTAATTTAATTATTTGAATACTTCATAAAAATAAACGAATTAATCGCATTCCACGTGCAAAACAATTCTCGAAAATAAAAGCGGTGCTCCATTCTTCTCACAAAATTATTTATTAAGTGATAATATAACCATTCAAAGTTAATACATTTCAAAAATACAAAAGTATGAGTGCGTGTTGGATTGATATATTAATTTTAATAAATTATATATATTTATTAGTTGTTAAATATCTTTAAAATCTATTAAGTTTATAAAATAAAGCATAAAGAAAGAATTATATATCGTAGGTCAGTCAAAATTTTAAAAAAATAAAACAATACAAATCTAATAGGTATAAAAATTAGAATGGCAGATTTTTAGTATTTACTTTTTAAATTTAATAAATTTTAAATGTATTATTTAAAAGTTAATAAATTTAAGTATCTAAATTATCTAATTTATTAGATTTGTAAGGCATTATTTCTATCACTAGCAATTATATTTGTAATTTAGGAGAAACATTTATCCCATTTCAATTCTCATTCAATAATCTTGAAATGTAATATTTATGAAATTATGATAAATTGTATATATAAAATAAAATTGTATTCTATATTAATTTTAAATTTTAAATTTTTAACATAAATATTTTAAAATTTTAATAATTTAAACATATTTTTATGAAAATGATATACATATAATACATTTTTCTAATTAAAAATAAAAGCAACTAAAAATTAATTAATTTTTTTTATATATATATATAAGTTTACTCGTATAAATATTAAATCTATCACCGATATAAGTTTAATATTTGATTAAAAACTTAAAACTTTATTAGTGAAAACTATCAATTCACTTTATGAATACTAAATGGCAAAATAAATATCACACCAATCTTTTAAATTATATTATTTATGTTTTTAATTTCTTAAAAATAGTATTATTTAATTTATTATTTATAAAAAATGCTTTAATTAAAGATATATTATATTATTTTAATAATTTTTATTTTTATTAAAATTTAAAATATATATTTTAATAACTTTTCTTTTGATTTTTTTTCTTAAATTTTATTTTTATTATTATTAACAATTAATATTTTAATTACATTTTAATTATTTAATATAAAATAATATATTTATATTTAATTAACTTTTTTTATAATTAAAAAATTAGATAATACCGATTAAAAATAATAATACAAATAATTTAATTTATTACATCAATATATCACGTGAATTCAACTCTGAGGGGCTGTGAATTCAAGTTGCTCTCTTCTTTTATGGCACTTAAATATCTTGGATACAACCCAATCCCTGCAAGATAAAATTTATAGCCGTACTATTTTCCAATCTGAAAAGCTACATTATGTTTTTAAAGGAGAAAAAGGTGCCGAAGAAAAGAAGGTGTATAATAAAAATATATTAAATATTTATTTGATTTTTATTTTTAATCATATCTCAATATCGGTTTTATTAAATAAAATTATTATTTATAAATTTATATAATAAAAATAATTATATATATATATATTATTATGAAATTTGATGTGATTTTTTTAATTTTAATAATTTAAAGTAAGTATGATATATAATATGATTTGATTCTTATTAACCTTATTTTCTTTGAAAAATTAAACCTATAAATATATTATAAATTATTCTATTTATAATATTTATATCATTAAATTAATTTTTATTATATTTTTAATATCTAATTAAAAATTTATTTTATTTATACCATTTGGTTAAATTATTGTGCATTGTGTCATTAAAAATAAAAAATAAAAAAATCTATTTTTTATTCACTTCCTCACCGTTTCTTGAAAAGTTAATCTTTCAATGAATAGTCAATATCAATATCTACATAATTTATTATTCGTCATCTTCCTAGTACATGAAGCAGTGAACTTTATGTCTTTCTTCGACAAAAACATAATATTAGTAACACCCTTTAAATTTAGCTCATCCATGTGGTTTATAATGTAATTTTTTTTTTAATATTTATCCTTGAAGTCCTTCATAGTAATAAAGAATTTCAATGAATACATCAAAATTTATCGATTAGTTCGATGGATTTAAATGAGTAAATGAAGTACTACTTAAAAAGACTCAACAATTCAAATAATTCAAAATTATTGTTTAGCTAATCTTATTACAATTTAAGCTTAACAAAAAAAAAAAGATGTAGGTTATAAATTGCAATAAAAAGGTTAATTATTTAAGAATTGATGAAATAATACTATGGATAGTGATTTTTATAAATTTTTATTCTTATTTAATTTTAACGATATAACAGATATAAAACTGATAGTGTAATATAAATGAAATAATTTTGTAATTTTAGAATGGAAATTGAACGAAAATTAGTTAAATAGTATAAAAAATATAAATATAATAATTTGATAATATATTTGTAAATTTTTTTCTTTTTAAAATTGAGGAATGTTATAACAAATAAATTTATATTTAATTTTGTATATAGGCTATTTATGTTATGTCATATGTTAATATAATTTATAAAATTAAAACATTTATTTAATTTCTAAAATAATTTCACACGTTGAACATTAGTAAGGTGTGGATGCAAATTATGTGTTATTCCCATTTTTCTTTCAAATTATATAGTTAATTTTTTTAAAAAATTATTTGTAATATAATGCATGTGTTAATTTCATAATATCTACCTATGTTCTTTATGGCCTTATCTGGATGAAGAGTTTTACAGGTTTTCTTTCATTTTTTCATTAAAAATGTTTGTATACCTAAATTGATTACCCAATTTAAAGTCGAAAGGCATGTGTACATATTTTATTTTTATATTTAATTTTAAATATATAAAACCCTAAAGGAATTAAATTATGATTTTATAAGATTAATCAGTAAAAGATAGATGATTTTTTAAAAAATACTTAAATTTTTTTACCTTAAATCAATACTTAATAAAATTTACAACAGTTTTAAAACTTTTAAGAATAATAAATTAAAAACTGAAAAGTATTTCACTATTAGAAAATAGTTTTAAAGATGATTTTATATTTCATTTCTGGCTAATATGTTTGATACATGGTAAAACAATTAAATCATAATTTTACAACATGTACATAAAATTAAAACGTATAAACTATTAATATAATGTTATAAAAATATAATTTTAAATACGTGTTTTTTTTATTAAATAAGAATATTAACATTATACCAATTTTTTTTCTTTCTAATCCTCGATTAGATATAGGTTTTAATTCTAATTGTTAATTCATTGATTGTAACTTAGTGTAGCTTAAAGACTCTCTCCAACGCATGGGGTTTCAATTAATGAAATGATAACGAACAACTCAAATGCATGTAATTTATTTAATATATAGAATATTTAGAGTTTGTGTTATAATTACAAATATATCCATAACATAGTTAAGTTTGGTTGATCTATAGTGTACGTCTTACAATTTAGAAAATCATTTTAATTGGGACATCGATTAGATGTTTTTATTCTATAAAATTACAAAAATCAAATTTTATTATTTCTATTATAAATAAATTTTAATTATATTCATATTTATAATATTTAAACATATTAATTATTATATTTATAATTTATCATAAATTTTAATATCTAAATGTGCATGAAAAATAATATTTTTTTTTGGGCTTAGAGATAAAAATTATAATTATTTTAACAATCTTTATTATCACTTTTCATCCCTCTTGATTTAGAATATGATACATATTTTAAAGTTTTTTTTTAATCAACTTAAATTTGTAATGATATTAAACATTTGATTATATCATACTAAGAATTCTTTTTAGTTTTAACTTATTTTTTTTATAAAAAAAATATAAATTTAAAATGGTCCAACTGATTGCCTTTAAATTGATATTTTAAGTTGGTTTAAAAATCAATTTTAAGAGTTTATAAGTCTAGTGAGTTTAATTTAAAAAAAAACTATATAATTAATATCGATTTATAAAATAATTAATGAAATTTAGTGACAAACCTTTAATGTTTTATCAATAAAATATTTTGTCTCTTATAAAAGTATTTAATGATGAACATTTATTATTAATAACAAAATACTTTGTTTTTTAGGTAGATATTTAGTGATGAATTTTTATTTTTTTAACGATAAAATATTTTAATTCTTACGTATTTAATGATAAAGATAAATGAATAATATGAATAAATATTAACAAATATATAAATATTTAGCTTACTCAAATTTATCTTCAATTTTACTTTTTATAAATATCTATAGTGACGAATTAATAGTGAAAATATTTCGAACAATTATAGTCAACTCCTGACACAAGTATGCAGTAAAACGTAAGTACAAGAGTGAGAAAATGGTGATTTATTTTAATACAGAGATATTAATTATATATATATATATTAATGTCAGTCAGACAAGGGAGCCGCATAATCTATGACTTCATTTACTATAACATGTTTATGGCAATTTATTATTTAATATCGTTTCATGTGAAACTTGGAATCAAAACTTTAATTTATGAATTACAATTTTTAATTCACACTTTATTCTTGAAATATGTATGAAAATGTTCAGAATTTTATAAAAAAAAAATTCTGAACATTTTCATACATAATTTTTTATAAAGAAAATGCAGTAAAACCTTTTTATTTATTTTTTCTTTTGATCGATCAAAGTACATCTATTTAACACGTATTATAGAATATATGTAGCAAACTTTGTGCAATAATAGCTAAGAGGATTATCAATACTTGCATTAGAATATCAAATGTAACCTTTTAATAATATTAAACATAAAAAGAACCAACTTACCTCTATAATATCAATCCCACGTTATTTAATAGCATTTTATAGTTTTTTTTTCAAATGATATATTTTTTATTTTAACGTAAAGTTTTAATTTTTTAATTTTTAATATTAAATAATCAATAATACTAAATTAATAAAATAAAAATAATATATATTTTATTTTTTTATTTTTTTATAATAATATAAGAGTATAAAAATAAAAATAAAGTAAATAAATAAATGTATGTAAATTAAAAGTAAAGAAATAATTTTCACAATTTGCTAAGTTACATTTTAATTCCATCCAATTTATTATGACGTGTTAAAAGCGATTATGTTTATATTCTATATAGAATTTATATATTTATCATATTATAAAAAATATATTTAATGTATTTAGAAAATTGGGTTAAATAAATATTTTTATTATGTTATATGAAAATTAAAATATAATTATACTTATAGAGACTAGAGAGGATTTAATATCCACTTAAATCATTAATTTTCTTGTATGCTAGAGGGTTGGCTAAGCTGAATGGCCCCCACCTCATCATCTCTTTCACTCTAACGGAATTATAGCTGAAATTAAACTTCATTACGATATTTTCTACGGGCTTAAATAATTCAAAACTTTATACATCCATGTTATAATTTATTTACTTATATGTACCCTATTTTTTGGGAGGATAAAATTGAATTTTTTATTAAAAATTAAAAAAATTAATCTCATTATAAAAATATAATCTTTTTCTAAATCTCTTTTTTGTTTTCTTACATTTCCTTTAATTTCTCTAATATCATTATATTTATATACGTTTAATTTATTATAAAAACATTATAAATTAAATGAAGTTATTTGGTTTTATAAATTATGAAATATAAAAATAATAAATTAATGTGAATGTGTTTGAATTTATAAATTAAAAGAAAGAAAAAATTAATATTTTCTCAACGAAGGAAAATAGGAAAACTTAAAAAAAAAACTTATATGAAAAATAAAATTATTTTTATTTGAAATCACTGAGAATGAAATAATATATTTTTAGTTAAATATATCAAAATAATGTATTTATCATATAGATGTTTATATTTTTTTTTATAGATATATATGTTAAAAATTAATATTAATTATAAAAATTATTCAAACTTTTTAAGAAAATTTTTTCTTATAAAATTAAACAAAATTTTCATTGTCTAATTTCCAAAATTATACATTAGACAATATTAAATTTGATTTAAAAAATTTGACTAATTTTTTAATTAAATTTTTTTTATTAGATATTTATTTATCAAAAATAAAAATATACATGTATATTAAGTTATATTTAATAAAAATTAGATACAAAATTAATTTTAGGATTGTTTGATATTTTTTAAAAACAAATGATTTAAAAACACACTTTTTTAAATAAAGTGATCTCTGAACGTTACTTTTAAAAATATTATAAAAAATTGTTAATTTTAAGAATAATCTGATTTTACCTTTGAAATAATCTTTTAAAAAATTAAAACTAAATCTATTTAATAATTACATACCCAAACTTAATTAACTTTAAAAAAAGATGACTAAAATGCTGAGAGGAGTGACCCTAGTCCCACGGCGAAGAATAGCTATCAAAAAGATACTAACGTGTTTGGTTTAAGCTCACCAACCGCCTTCGACGTTCTTTTCTCTACTTCTCACTTACAGGACCTTCACTCTCTCCTTATATTCTCAACGTCACTTGTTTAGTACCCATTTTGCGCTCTCTGTCTCTCTCTCTCTCTCTCTCTGTGTGTTTGTATGTGAGATAGCGAGAATGAGTAAATCAGATCTCTTGAAGATGCAGGTACGCTCATTTAAGTTCATTCATCAAGTTATAAACCAAAATATTGAGGACCCATTTTTCTCATTTCCCTGGGCACTTATAGCAGCTTAATTAATTTCGATTCTTTCAATTGTTTTTGGTTGCAGACTTGTGTTCTAAAGGTCAACATACACTGTGATGGTTGTAAGCACAAAGTCAAGAAGATGCTGCAGAAAGTTGATGGTATGTTCCTAATTTATTTCCAAAACATTGTTTTTTTTATTTTTTAAAAATAACTGCAATAGTCAAGTACGCTCTGGGTTCGATATCAGATCTTAAATGTCTACAACTCTATAATTATAAAATATGTTACTCTGTTATATGTTATATGTTATATGTCATTTCTATGTTATAACTAAATTATAACTTCTTATTTTTTGAATTTTTTTGGGTAATTTTGTTCAGGAGTATACTCTGTGAGCATAGATGCAGAACAAGGAAAGGTAACTGTCTCAGGAAGTATAGATCCAATAATACTTGTAAAGAAGCTTGAGAAGTCAGGAAAACAGGCAGAGATTTGGGAATTTCAAAAGGGGGCAAATTATAACCAAGTTCATCTCAATAACCAATTCAAGAACATGCAAATTCAGAACAACAAAGGAGTCAAAGACAACAAATCTCAAAAGGGTGGAAAAGACCAGCGAGCAATACTACATCAAATGAAAGGTACTAAAGATATGGAACTTCCTCATAAGGATCACAAATCCGTGAAATTCAACTTGCCTGAAGATGAGTTTGATATGAGTGATGATGAATTTGATGATGATTTTGACAATGAATTTGATGACGAGTTTGATGATGAATATGATGATGAGGAGGAAGAGTTTGGTCATGGTCATGGTCATGGTCATGGACATGGAAGTCATTTACCCAACAAAAAGATGTCTGTGATGGGTAATGGATCTAATGGTCAGGGGTTACAAGGTCAAGGGCATTATGGGAAGATGATGCCAAACATGGGTAGTAATAATCATGTGTCAAATGGACATAATGGTATGAGTAGTATGCATTCTTCGAGTGAAAAGAAACGAAATGGAAATGGTAAGAAAAGTGGGGATTTTGAATTGCCAATAGAGATAAAGGGAAAGGATAATTGTGGAAAGAATGAAATGAAAAATGGGAATGGAGGGAAAAAAGGAGGTGGGATTAATAAAATGGGAGGAAATAAAAAACAAGGTCGTAAAGATAAATATGGTTTCAAAAGAGGGGTTAGTTTGTTTGGGAGGATTTTTGGTAAAAAAACCAAGGAAAAGATTAGTTGTATGAAAGGCAGTGATAGTGTTGTTGCTATTAACAATAGTAGCAAAGGAGGGAAAAAAGGTGGAGGAAAGAAAAATGGGGACCATGATATTAACAAAATGAATAATAGTCATCATGAAGTTGATGTCCTTAATCAAAGCAAAGGAGGCAAACATAGTGGTAGTGGAGGGGGTAAAAACATGGGTGGTGGTCATATGGGTCAAATGGGTAATGTCAAACACATGGGCCAAATGGGTAATAATGGTAAAAGTGAAAAAGTGAGTCAAATGGGTCCAATAAATAATTATCCAATGGGTCCGATGGTTAATTATCCAATGGGCTCAATGGGTAATATGCCTGCAGCACAAGGACTACCTGCACAATCAATGATGAATGGTGGATATTATCAAGGTATGGGACATGGCAACCCTTATCAACAACAACAATACTACCAAGGAATGGGAAATGGAAACTCTTACAATAATGAACAACAACAATACTACCAAGGAATGGGAAATGGAAACTCTTACAATAATCAACAACAATACATGGCTATGATGATGAACCAGCAGATAGGTGGAGGCAATGACATGTTTCAACCTATGATGTATGCCCGCCCCCAAGTGCCTTTCAATTACGCCACTCCGCCTCCAATGATGGGTGGTGAACCTTATCATCACTTTTTTAATGATGAGAATGCTAATAGTTGTAGTATTATGTAAACCACTAAGGTTTAAAAAAATTAAATTGTTTTTAGCGTTGTCATCTTTCTTGCAGTAAAATGTGCAAAGACTAAGAAGTAACATTGCCCATGTTGTATGATAGTTAATCTTTTTTTATAGCTTGGTCGGCAGGACAGATAGTCCTTTGAGGAAAATTAAATGAACTTTTTAGCATAGTTGACTACTAACAGTACTTAGTAGGATGTTGTGTTCGTTTTCTATTGTTAGGTGTTTGATGGAAGTGTTTCAGAGCTTTTATTTGACCCCTGGTTTCCATCAATTGCATTGCGAAATTATTGAATTTATTATAATTTGTTGTACTAGGCATCTAGTGGGTAAAATGTTTGGAATTCGAACCCAGCTACGAAAATGGATGTAAATTTGGATGGATAAGGTTAACGCAAGCTTGAAACTTTGAGTTTAGGTCAAACTTGAACAAGATATTATCAAACAATGTATATTTTTGGGCTGGATCGGATCTAAATTAAAAGTATGTTCAAAGTTTGGATTTAAAACATTTGGGTAGGCTTGAATGTGCCTTTTTGAACTTTAAATTAACTTATGTAAATATTCAAATTATGCAATAAATTACAAAATAATTAGATATAATATTCAAAGGTAAATTTATTTTAAAAAACTTAAATAGTATTTTGGGCTTAATATGGATGTACTTGTAGTATAAACATTTGGCTCTAAACTTTGTCATAAAAATTGTCATAAAATTATTGTAGAATTTGAATAGATTTATTCGTATCTAATCGAGATTTGAGTCATATCATATTAAGATGGATTATTCTAATTTTGATTCAGGCATATTAAATTTACATCATGATTATTTTAGTTATTCTTAAAAAAGAATTATTATTCGTTGAAGTTGATTTTGTTAGGTTATGTTCTTTGAACAAATAGACCTACAAATATTTAAAAAATCATGTTAGAAGGGACGATACTTGTGTGTGTCATATCTGTTTCGATACTTAAGTCAATTTTTGAGAAAAAAATCTTAAATGGTGATTTTAGGAGTTTGAAAAAGTTTATGTGGTGATCTTAGATGCGTATTCGTATCTTAATTTTTTTACGAGAACTTATTTAAAAGTTTTAATAGATATTATAATTATAAATAACTAATATCGATTATTTAGTATTTAAATTTATAAAATTTAAATATTAAATTAATTAATATATAATTCTTTAGAATATTAACTATCTTACATAAATAAAGATTATATCATTAATACTTATTTTGAATTTAAATAATAAAAAATATATTTGATTATGCTTCGACTATAATCATTTGACTTTTTATAGTCAACGTGAATCAATCACATAGAGCCACTAGTACTTGGAGATTTTCGTATCCACTCCTTAACTTGGTCTTGCTTTCGATTCTACCATTACCATTGTACGTTCCCTGAAATCTTATTGACTCTACATCACAATATGACACCAAAGTTTGTCTAGCCTGTCATTGTAATCTAATTTATGGTACGTTGCTTTATTTCGTAAGTTGCAATTATGTCAAAGTTGTTCAAGTGATGAGCCAATAATAAACTTTATCAAAATTATGATTCAAGCGTCATCAAAATATTTCAAGTGTTGGGCTTATCTTTTCCTTCATGTAATCTTGGCTCATGAGTTGGCAAATCCATAATGTTGGTTAAGTGTTGAACATCGCCAAATTCCTAGTGTGTGGAAAATTTTCAAAATGTGAAGAATGATGTGACACTGTAGAGAACATTGTAACAAAAATAAACAAGTCTTCTTTATTCTACCAAACCCTTTAGCACCGAAATTGGTATAAAAGAATAATAGCTCTAGAAGTATAAGATTTCTCAGGAGCAATAAAAATTTATAGAAGAAAAAGTACTACAAAAGTATAAATGTATAAGTACCGTCTAGTATACCGAATCAATAAGTTAAAATTGAGCTACCAAAATTGATCTAAGTAGCACCTTGGATGCCATACAAGATGAACATGTCATCATACAACCCAAAATTCTCCTCTATTCATTGTGCATCCTAGTTCTCCTTAGTAAACTAGTTATTCTATGCGATCACCTTCACAGTCTCATCAAGTATCAAGGTAGACCCAGTGAAGATTAAGATCCATACAAGAAGCAAGTCCAAGACTAGATGAATGATTCCAACGTTTCTCATAGAAAACTTAAACCCATGTGCCTAAAATGCACTTTTTTTGTCAGTTGCATGATTGTTGGACTTTAAATCCTCTTGCATTGCCTATTTCTTGGTAATTGTGAAGTTCACAATTGATTGTTATACTTTTTCCCTCCCAATTGTCATATCAATCTCCTCCTAGTAGTGTTCTCTTGCGACTTAGGATAGCTAGGCAGCATTGTTAGACTTTCTTTAGACATTCCTAGATCTCTTCAAAGTCTTATCAATAGCATCTCATTCTAGAAAAAATATATGACAATTGGGAATTGACTTTACATTTAAAGTCGGTTCACGCATTAAACCGACTTTAAATTTTAAGTCATTCCATTTAAAGTCAGTTCAGCCAACCGACTTTAATAGTCCGTTTTGTAGTAGTGTTCCTAAAGAATCCATTGGTTTAACCTTTTCTACTTAAGCTTTTCCTTCATCTTATTATGTCAATTCTAATTTTGTTGTTTCACATGTATTACCTTTGTTTCTTTGGCATCAATGCATAGGTCATGTCTTTATACATGTGGTTAGAAATGCCCTTACAAATAACAATATTTGCTTCTTTGGTCATAATAAGACCAGTTTACTTTGTAATGCTTACTCAATAAATAAAGTCATTCTTTACTTTATCAAATGAGAACTAGTTATGTTACTATTCATTTACAAGGTACGTACTCAAATGTGTTAGTTACATCTTCAATTTCAAAGAATGGATATTAATACTATGTTCACTTTGTTAATGAATATAGTAGGTATACCTAGATATGTTTTCTCAAAACAAAATCTACAATTTTCCAAGCATTCCTTTAATTTAAAGCTAAGGTAGAAATATAAACAGGTTACAAAATTAAAGTCTTGCAAAGTGATTAGGGATGTGAGTTTCAAGGTTTTACATCTACTCTATCCTTTACAAGGATTTCTCATCATATTTCCTGTCCTTTTTCTCATAAGGAAAATGGAGTTCCAAAAAAGAAAAGAAAAAAATCGTCACATAACTAAACTTGGTTTAGCTAAGATGTCTCATACTTTTATACCTTATTAATTTTAGGATGAGGCTTTTTACTAAGTATCTTTCTCATCAATCATTTATCTATACCTATTCTTCATGAAAAATCTCCTCTTGAAGTTTTATTTCATCAAAAATGAAACTACACATATATTAAAGTGTTTGGTTGTCTTTGTTTTCAATGCTTAAGACAACACAATAATAATAAGTTTCTTTCCCATTCAAAGCCTTGACCCTTTTTTATATAGCTAATATCATAAAGGATATAAATGTTTGTCTTATGAACGAAGGTTGTACATAAGTAGAGATGTTATATTTGATAAGTCTAAATTTCCCTTTCATCTTTGTTCAAATTCCCTAATTTTTCTTAACTATTCCTTTGAGAATAATTCTTCTCTTTGTTCAAAAATCATGTAATTTTTTTATCCTCTTCTGAACCTAAAGTAGCATCTAATATACCTAAACTTAATTATACACCCTTGTTCAACTCAACATCATAGTCTTATGCAACTTCACAGTCTCATGAAATGCCACCATCACCCTAGTGTAGTTGTCATTTAATCTCATTTATCTTTATCTACATCATCCCAATCTATCTATGTACATATATCTATACATGAAGTATCTCTATCTTTACATGTCGCTTTACTTGTACCTTCAACTATTCTATCTTATTCTTCTGAACCCTTAATAGTTGCTTCAAACATTTATCATATGCTAACTAGGTCCAAAGTTGGCACATACAAGCCCAAAGTTTATATAGCTTTGAAAGCTTGATCTTATTTTCACAGAGTACTTAGTTCCTCTAAATAGAAATTGGTTGATCCTTTATGGAAGGTATCAATAAAACTCAAATTTGATGCTCTTATAAGAAATAGGATATGGTTTTTAATACCTCCTCTTACGGACATGAGAATTGTTGGAAATAGGTAGATTTTTCAAGTCAAAAAGCTTCCAAGTGGTACTTTGGATAATAGTTGTTGCTAAAGGGTATGACTAATGTCATAGCTTTGATTTCATAAAAACCTTCAGTCCTATGGTAAAACAGGTAACCATCCGACTCATAGTCACACTCTCCTTAACCAATCACTGGAAACCCCATCAAGTTGACATCAATAATGCTTTCTTGGATGGTGTTCTTCATTAAGAAGTTTATATGACTTAACCACAAGGTTTTGAAGACTCGTAATTTTCCTATTATCTGTGTAAACTCAATAAATCCATTTATGGCTTAAAACAGGCTCCATCAGTTTGGTTTACACTTTTTGTGGCACTTGTGAACTTAGGTTTTAATAAGTCCAAAGTAGATCCCTCTCTATTCATTAGAGTTACTTCTCATTCTACTACTTACCTTCTTATCTATATGGATGATATCAACGTCACATGTAGTAATGATGATGAAATTGAAGTTATTATTGCTACACTTAACTCTAAGTTTGATTTGAAGTATCTTGGACTTCTAAGTTACTTCTTAAAGATAGATGTTTCTATACTACCTAATGGTGATATGATGATTAACGAAAGTAAATATATCAAGGAACTTCTTGTTAAAAAACATATGGAATAATCAAAACCTAACTCTACACCTTGACAACTAGTAATGCTATATTAGCTTATGTTGGTGAACTCTTTGATAATCCCACTTATTATAGAAGTGTGGTTGGTATCCTTCAATACATAACTATCATGAGACATGATATCATGTATACTATTAACAAGGTTTGTCAATTCATGTCCAAGCCATTGGTTTCTCATTGATTAGTTGTTAAAAGAATCCTAAGGTACCTTATGGTTACACTTCATTATGGTTTGGTTTTTAAACCAACCTCTCAACTGCAATTACATGGTTTTACTGATGATTGTGGTTCAAACTAAGATGACCATCGTTCTATTTCAAGAATTGTTTTTTTATCTTGGCTTAAATCCAGTAATGTGATTTTCTTGAAAGAAACATATAGTTTCTCATTTGAGTACAGAGGTAGAATATTGTACCTTAGTTGATACTACCTCTGAAATTGTGTGGCTGCATTCATTGCTTATTAAACGTAAGAATACTTTGCCTAGTCTTCCCATCATTTGGCGTGACAACCTCAACATTGTCTTTGGTAGAAAATCTAGTGCCACATGCACATGCTAAGTATATGGAGCTTGATTTGCATTTTATGCATGAGAAAGTTCTTTCTAATTCTATCTTAGGGCAACACATGCCCATCACATACCAACCATTTGACATTTTTACAAAACCTTTTTCCATCCAACATTTTTTGTTTCATCGTAGCAAACGTAGTGTCATTTGTAAGCCCTTGAATTTGAGGGTGGATGTTGAAGATATGACAAGTGTTGGCATACTGAATGTTGGACATGAACTTTCCAATTCAACATATGCTTATAAGAATCATATGCAATGGAAATACAAGGTGTAACACATGCTGATAAATAATCTGAGGTAATGAATGTACTTTCTATTGTTTACATTTAATAAGATGGTATAAATAAAAGACAAGATATATTATCCAAACTATTGACGATATAGAAAGAATTATATTTAGCTTTACTTAGACTTGCTCTTCACTTCTTACTTTTGCTTTCTTCTTTCAAATCTTTGCTTCATTATTTCTTCAATGTATAATACTTGTTGTTATATATATACATATATATATATATCCGAGTAACACATTGTTGATGTTCAAATTATTTAAATTTAAGGGTTAAAACATTTAATGTGTATTGTATTTACTCATATTAGTGTTTTTTTTTCAATTTAAAACATATATTTTACTATTATAAAAAATAAATTATGTTATTAATGAATTATTTATAGTAGTAAGAGAATTTAACATTTTTACATGTGTAAAAAATTAATAATTAAATCTAACAAAAAGAAATCATAATACATCATGTAATGTTTATGTTTTGAATTGTAATTTATTAAAAAGAGTATTTTGTTAATTTTTTAAAAAGTTAAATAATACACATTGTACCTTAACTTTTAGTGAAGTTTTTTTTAACTATTTTTAAGTAATATTAGCTTCGCTAATTTTTTAATTCGATAATTTTAGTCAAAATTATTAATTTTTAATTAAATATAATGTATGATATTAAAAATATGCTAAATAACACAAATGTTTTTTTTTAACTTTTTGTATGTTTTGTTTCCTAATTACTTTTCTTCATAAAATTTATTCTCTAATTTTTTAAATTTAACAATTTTGGTCCAAATTATTAATTCTCAATAAAATATAAATGTTAATATTAAAAACTCATATGTGTCAGACATTATGATCATTTTAACTGTATTATCTTTATTACGTAATATTATTTGTGGATATAAAAATTGTAATATTTTAATAAAAATAGATACTGTATTAATATAATTTACATATCCAAAGAATAGAATAAAAAGATACATATTGTATGTATATCAAACTAAAAGTTATTATTATACCACAAAAGCAATAAAGTTAAAATTACTTCATGTGTCTTGAATTTTTAATATTAGATATTATATTTGATTTAGAATTAATTATTTATATTAAAAAATTTAAATTTAAAAAATTAAGAAATCATATGTGCTGTTTAATCAAATTTTTAACATTAGATGATAAATTTAACTGAAAATCAATGACGTGAATCAAAATTATCCAATTCAAAAAGCTAAGGGAGTAAATATTAAGAAAAACTAATTAAAGAATCAAATAAATAAAATTAAGTGATCGTATATTGTTTAACATTTTTAAAATAATAATTACACATATATAACCACTTATTACCTGTAGAATCGTAGGTTCGATTTCACGTATATGCTTTTTGTAACGGTTATAATAAACATTTTCTTCCAGAGCTGCTCGCTCGGAATCTCGTCTCGAAATATATTATAAAAAAATCAATTTTAATGAAAGGAAAAAACGCATTAGATCCAAACTTCAAATATTTAGCGCTTAAAATGGCTGCTTAAGGCATTGAGCCGAACATACTTGTCAAACATAGCTAAAAATGTTATATCTTAAAATCGTCGAAAAAATTATATGATATATATATATATATGGAATTTTATTTTTTTTATTTTTAATAAAAAAAATTTATTGAAAGAAATTAAAAGTAAAAGTAACTGGGTTCATGACTTTCAATTTGATTTTATTCAGAATCGAACGCTCTGTCTCAGTTTTCATGTATTCTTTCTTTTCTAAGTTCTTTTATCTAAAAATAAAAATATTACAGAAAAATAAAAGAAAAAAAAGAAACCTCTCATTCTATTTCTCTTTTGGAAAGCCAAACATATTCTACCCAAGATATAGGAGTTAATTTTTATTTAGTAAAGTTAATCTTTGATCTTCTTCTTTATAGAAAACGAAATCCCATTTTGGCAAAAGGTTTGATTACCCATGATTCTCATTTCTCAAAATATTGCTTTTTCAAAAGCTTTCCTGAATTATTTTTTTCCCGTTTCAGGTTCTCATCGATTCATACCTGACTTCACCTGTTTGGGAAAGGTAAAGTTTCTATCTTTATTCCATTTTATATGAATGAATGAGGTGGTTTGGCTGTGTGATTCTTATTTGAGTAGTCATATGATAATAACACCCATAAATATAGTATGGTCATCTTTACCGTAACAGTGTTCGTTCTTCCTTTCTGTTTTTGCAATAACCTTTTTACCATAATCTACTTGAATACAGTTGAATCCCCATAATAATTGGTTGAAATGTTACTTTATTGTTTCACTTTTATAAATTATTCTCTCTGTTTCTCTTAGTTTTCTCGGCAGTGATAAGATCTATTTCTCTCGAGTTCTTACAGAGGATTTGATTATTTTAGGTATCCTCGTTTATGTTTCAAGTGGATTCTCATTCAATCTTATGGCTCAACTCTTAAGGGTTCAATTTCTACTATATAATGGAAATTTCTTGAATGAAATGACTATTGGTTTTTTTTTTCTGATAATAACAGGAAAATTATTATTAATTAATTAGCAGCTTCCACACTGATTATATCATGAAAACTAGGAGGGGTATCAGTGACATCAAAACTATCCTCCTTATGTAATATCTATTCTTATCAGTTTAATATCTGTGACTATTGTTTAGTTATCCTCTTGTTATGTTTTCTTGAAGCAAATATTTTTGTGACATTGGTGTATATGTTTACTTGAATTGTTATTTAGATGTAAAGTGAGTTCTCACATCTCATTCCAGTATTTATAATGGGTCATGATAAGTTGTCGCATCCCATTCATATAGATTAAGCTTTCATATTATAAATAATCAATCATGTTTCATTTTCTCCATTGTTTTTGTATTTTATTTGTTACATTTAGACCCACTTGGAATAAATAGGATATCCCAACTATCTTAAACCATCAAAAAATAAGAAAAACAAGATAGATGGGTCCCTAAAATTAATAAGTTGTATCATAGGTTAACGGGACATTCCATCATAATTTACACCTGTAGTGTTGAATTTCATTTCTGCATTTCTGGGAAGTTGTCTTGTTCTTTTGCTTTACATTGGAATGAATATCAAGATTGAGCTCATCATAAGACATAGTTTTCCCGATTTTACTTCGAAAAGTATATTTGACGTAAAAAAGTATATCCTTTAGGTGGATTTTTTTCGCTCACTGAACAATACTTGATGTGATTTGAACAACTGAAGAGTCTAATCTGCCATACCACAAACAACTAGGAGAATCACTTCTCACCAACTGGATGGTGCTTAGATATCTTGTTTTGTTGAGTTCTTAGGAAACTATACAGCACTAGAATAGTGAAATTTTGATTGACTTGTTGGAGATTGTATATTTATAAGTCATGTCAACCCCTTTGCCTGTTCCATTGGGAATAATCAGTCCACTGATTGCTGATCCTGGCTCAGTCATCTGTTTGGAATAAGGCAAATAGCGAATTTACTTGTTTAAAAGGTTCGTATAGGAAGAGCAAAAGGGAAATATGAAATGAAAAGATGAAATCAAATGATTGCTCGTAGATTTACATAATGCAACATTTTGTATGCCATTTGGTTTCTCTTGCCACTCTCCCCTATTTCCTGAGAGGTTTCGTGGCAGATTTGCTCTGCATCAATATCCTCATGTATTAATTGGCTTCTGGAGGGACTCTTATTTTAACTTTTACCAGATCCTGCAGATAATATGCCGAATTTCAAAATTTGGATTTATTTTTGTACTAATTGTATTAATAGCAGAGGCGTCTTGCATGCAAAATTTTCTCGGATCAGAATGGATCCCCAAGGTCACAACCAGCCGCAATCAATGGGAATGGTTGGAGGAGCTCAGTTGTCATATGGTGCAACCTCTTACCAGTCTAACCAAATGACGACAACTTCAAATCATGGATCAGTAGGAGCAATTCAATCTACCAGTCAGCCCACTGGAGCTCAACTTGCACAGCACCATCATGCTTATCAGCATATCCACCACCACCAGCAACAGCAACTTCAACAACAGCTCCAATTGTTCTGGGAAAATCAGTACCAAGAAATCGATAAAGTAACTGATTTCAAGAATCATAGCCTTCCTTTAGCAAGGATCAAGAAGATTATGAAGGCTGATGAGGATGTAAGAATGATATCAGCTGAGGCACCGGTTATATTTTCTAGGGCATGTGAGATGTTCATCTTAGAATTGACATTGCGGTCTTGGAATCACACCGAAGAGAACAAACGTAGGACACTTCAGAAGAATGACATTGCAGCTGCAATCACAAGAACTGATATCTTTGACTTTTTAGTTGATATAGTTCCTAGAGAAGACCTAAAGGAAGAAGTTGGTACATCAATTCCAAGAGGTGCAATGCCTGTTGGGGGACCTGTTGATGCACTCTCTTACTATATGCCCTCTCAACATGCACCTCAAGTTGGGAATCCTGGGATGCTTATGGGTAAGCCTTTGATGGATCCAACAATGTACAACACACAGTCTCACTACATGCCCCAGCATACGTGGCAGCAAGCACCAGAAGACCAGCAGTCACCATCAGATCATCAGTGACTAAAGTGGAAGTGCAGAAGAACCAAAGAAGTGTAAGTTATTTTGCTTTATTTTCCATGATTTTGTGAGAATGTTGAGAAGGTGGTAAAGTTTACTTAGGTTGTTACCAACTTTTAAAATGTCGATGTCAATCGAAATGTTGAGACTGAAATTTTACATGAACGTTGAGGATATTTTTATTGTTGACATAAACTTTGAAAACATTCATGAAATCTATAGAAACTCAAAATTATGATTTTTTTTATAAAATTTTATAACGTATCAAAACAATCAATTACTTGTACTTTAAACTAGATTTCTTATTTATTTTGCTTATTTTTAAATTTGGTTGCAGGTGGTTTTCATCACTAATCCTTTTAATCTGAAATGAGGAGGCCTTTTGAACTAATGAAGAGCAGTCAAGGTTTGACCTAAACACACAAGTAGACTTCATGTAGATAGAGAAATGCTTGGAAAGGCCTTTTGTGTTAGGGTTTTCCTTTTCGGTTTACTTTCTCACGTCTTGTCTGTTATGCTTACTCATTTGTAACATATAAAACTAGAGAAGTAATGCTTTTGTGTTATCTTTAAGTCTGTATCAGAGTTTTTATATTTCTTCTCTATATTTTGTTTTATCAAATGAAACTTGTCTTTTTCTTAAGTTAATATAATACTGACAGTTTAGACTCTTTGGGACACTGCAAGAGCTATTAGCTTTGTCAACTGGAGTAAGTAAACTTTGCTATTTGTTAATATGATTTAGATTATAATTAGTCAATATTAGGTTGGTATTTTGTGCTATTTGTGTTATTGGATCTTTTAAGGAATTTTTTTTTTGGTCTGTCTTGTGCCATGTAGTTTGGGTCATCGACTTGTAATATTTTAATATTTTACTCAAAAATAATATTAAAAATACAAAAATATAATTTTTTAGGCAAAAATAATCATATAATAATAAAAAGTATTAGTTGAATATGTTGGTCTTGTTTTTGGTTGTATTTCGTGTTGTGTTTAACCCTAATAGTAAATTGAGTTATTCGGTTTGTGTTATGTGGTGACATCTTTCATGTTTGGTTTGTAAATTTGGGTTGAAGAACAAATTGTCAACACTAGTGAAAATGTCACCATCACTTCATGGCTTGGATTCTTCCAACTTTTTTTGCGTGTGCCAAATTAGAGAATGTCATTAACAATAGTTAAGATACAGACTCTCTGCCTCTAGAATGCTAGCAACATGATACTGATTAAGATTGACACTACACAAGAAGAGAAGATTATATCTCACTTTGGCAACACCAATCAATACCCCCAAAGTAGAAGCATTCAAAGACCACATGTCTCGCTGCTTTCTCATCTGAGAGCTTATTGGAGTGTGTTTGTTGAATGCTAAGCCATTTCTTGTAACCTCCTTCTAGTACGGGCATTTTTTTTTGCCCGTTTTTCATTTTTGCTTCCATAGGCAAAACAAGGCAGGATTAAAATGGTACCTAGTTTAGGACTTACCATTTCTTGTTTGACCACTCGAGCAGCTACAATGAGCTCCATATAAAGTTGCTCAACACAGATCAGGCCCTCCATGTTGAGAGAAAAATCTAGGTTCATTTGTTCATTGAAATCGTTCATAGCAAGAATTCACAATTTTTTTTTTAATTTGAACAAGCAGAGAGAAACTAGGGATTTTAGAGCTAAGAAAAAGAGGACCAGAGCGTAAGAGACAGGTTTAGAGGGTTGAGAGCACTCTCGAAAAGATATAATCAAGTCATAGATGAAGTCGAAACTAAAACAGGAAGAAAAAACATAAGATATTGAACATATTGCAAACAATAATAGATCAGAACACCACAAAACAATATCATACTACAGGAACCTCTAACACCATGAGAAAAAAGATGATCAAATGTGCTCACAGAAGTCACAATTAGAAAGATCAACAATCAAGCACGAGGAAAAGACAAACTGGACTCATGAAGAGAATATCAATTTTTTTTTCCCCACATTGTTCGATAGTTGAGAAATCAATCCTTTTTTATTGGACATCAGAAATCATTTTGTGCAGTGGGAAAAAAATGTATCCACTCAATATGTCAGTGTCTCTTGGAGAACAACTATGTTACAATCTGATAAAAAAAATTGATGGAAAGAAAAGAGAGAAAATTCAGCATATTGAAGGAGGTTGGAAACAAAACTTTCCATGCTGAGTTCTTAACGCTAATTAGCTTTTTACTTCTTCCCTTACAAATATGCAGTAACTAACTGATGAGAGGCAAGGTTTGTACACAAAACTTGTCATTTCAACAAGCATCTCTGCCTTTCATCACAATACCCTCAAGAATCCCATCGATGCCAAAACTACCAGAGAACTGCTGAGGATCAACTGGACCAGGTAGCCTAAATGAGATAGAGAAATGACCTGGTGGACTGAGATTTTGAGTTTGCATTTCAAACACTTGAGAATACCTGTAAACCATCTTCTCACCTGTCGTAGTCACTCCTCTTATCTGAACTTTTCCATTACTTTCAACTTCACAGCTAAATTGCCCTGTTAACCATGGATCGAGATATCATTGAGACCATTTTCAAGCAAATAAAAGGCTCATACTGTAGTAGGCTTAGGAAGTTTGAATAATAAAATTGCATCTATTAACCCAAATGAAAAAAAAAATATTGGAAACAACAAATTTGTAAAGTAACACTAATCATACATTTTTTTTTTCAAGAAATGGTTAAAGAACAGTTAGGCCGACAGCAAGATCCTTCCTAAGGGGAAAAGAATAAGGCATGAATACAACCAGATGTACTTCAACACAACATGCAATTTCGATATAGTTGGCATTGTATATAACTTGAAATATAGTATTTAAGCAATTTATTTGATTTCTTTTATCTAAAATGACAACTTACTTTCATCTCTTTCAACTCCTGGAAGGCATACTCGAAACAGGTAAGCGTCTTCACATTCACCAATGTCTGTAAGTCCGACAATTGGCCCCACCTTTCCAATGGCTGCACTTCCAGTCAATGCAAATCCACTTCTAGCAGCAGTTACGATATTAGACCACTCTGCTTTAGCTGGAAGAGATGGAAGAAATATCATAGCTGGGCCAACACTCTTTTCAGGATCAAGATCAGTTTCAGTTGGTGAAATAACATGGTCATGATCAGGAAGGTTACTGCATTCTAGGAGATCATCTATACGTCGTGTTTTCCTAGATTTTAGTGGCAATCTTAAAGAAGGCGATTCTTCAATAGGATCAGCTACCTGAACTGCTCCATAGCATAAAACACCACAATCGGGAATAGTATGTGACCTTGCAGCATCTTTGTCCAAAAGAAACCATCCAGTCTGGTTAGCCTTTTGAATCTTTCAATGTCCTCTTTGTTAATGTAAAACGTTTCAGGGTTGTTAATAAATACAATGTTTTTTACAATCCTGTACTGGTTTTTGAACTGCAAGTGAGGATGAAATAAGGGCGGAAAGAGATCAGAAAACTGGGGGTAGTTTGCAGCTGGGTCTTGTTCATCTGTAGGGAGGATGCCGTGAAAGAATTGGTACATTAAAGGTATATTTACAACAAAAGATTGATCAGCTTTCCTAAGAACATAATAGTAGACCTGCTCTAACTCCACTGTTTTGATGTGCGATCCAGCAAGTTGATTGGACGTATATGGAGGAAGTCCTTCAGCTATTCTCTTCAAAACTGACAGTTGAGGCTCCTCTCCTTTAAGATCAGGCCCAAAGTAGGTACCCATGATGAAGAACAAAAGAAAACGTTGATCATCATCTACTGAAGACTCATATAAATCCCCCATTGGAATCGTACACATAAACCAGAATCTATAAAAAAGCAAAAATAGTGTAAAGACAGGTTACATGCGGCATAGGAACATGAATTGAAAAACACATGGTAATAGGTTAAATCAACAAATGAGACAAAGAAAGAAACAAGGATCAGGATCATTGCTTGTTTTTGAATTTCAACCGTCTACTTTTGCATCCAATGGTGCGAATTTAAGGCTATTAATAAAAAGTATTTTTTGGAATATTTATGCATTATTTTACACTTTAGATAACAATGTACTATTCAGATCTGACAAGCAAAAACAAACACAAGCGAGATCCTATTTCAAGAAATAGATGAAAAGTGCAAGAACGAATGACATACAAGCATATAAAGCTACTATATGATCTTATGTGCATTAGCGACAGTCATGCTGCTGAGACTAAAACTCAAAACAGATTAAAAAATTCCAATTGAAATTTATATATGGAAAGACGGTATTGAATCAGAGTATTAAAGTAGTAGTTAAGGTACACCATTTGTGTGCAGTGTATAAAGATCATGAGGCCTTTCTTATCTTTTGTTTGACTGGTATACCAAAGTCTTGCAACCTACCAATCTGAATTTAGTTTTATATAAAATAGATCCACAACACATATGAATATTACACATTAAGCAAGAAGCACAACTCTCTTCAGCACAGATATCTACATATCCTCCTTGTACTATTTAAAACAGTCATTATTAGAAAAGGTAACATTGATTTCCTGTTTTAGTAAATCATTGGTATTTAGAACCTGAATTTGTGCGGTAGCTATGTCACACACTCTTTTAGGACACCAGGATTAATTTTGATAGGTGTTGGACATACATGTTTTTTTAAAGTTTCTATACATTTTCATCAATTTAGAGTGTTGAGTATCCACACCCATGCAGATCATGGGCATGTTGTGTTACTTAGACATGGTACTTCGTGGCAACATATTACAGTGGTTAGATAAAACTAAACACTCAGGTTAAAAGCTCAGTACTGAGCATGGGTAGCACCAAGAGAAATAGCAATTCAGTTGACACCATTGGTCCCTTATCCTGTGACATAAGTATCTCTTTAAAGGCCTCTCAAAACACATTCTCAAAAACGAACTATTTGTAAATCAAAATACGTATCTGCTTCAAATCCGTGCATCAGAGTCCACATGCAATCAATCATACATGCAAATAAGGATAATTTACTTGATAAACAGGAAAGTCATTCTGCATTATGACTATTCCTGAAAGTTACAAGATGCCCACTTGATCAGAAGTTAAAATGGAATGAACCAAAAATAAAAATATAATAAAATTAAAATAGAAACAACCCAATTTCCTTCAATCAGAAACAAAATGGACCCAGTTCATATGAAGGTACATTTTGTTTTTAGCATATAATTCTATTACGTGAAGAAATGCACCTAACAGAACAATCAAAATAAAGAAAAAATCTTTCAGAAAATTTAAATATGAAAAATATATATATAAACAGAAAAAGAACGTAGAATAAGCTGACCAGTATAAGATAGGTTTGCTCTGGTCAAGTCCTAGCGATTTTCTTGCTATTCTTACTCTTTCTCTTCTTTGAATGTATAGTGATTCAGAGCAAACAGAAGTCGCCAATAGGTAACTTTAACTAGCAGACTCGTTATTCGAAAAAATTATAAATATCTCCATTATTATCTCATTTACACTAATTCTACTCAAAAATAAATTAAATATTTTATTATTGAACAAATTCATGGCCTAACTCCCTTCAAAAGAGCTCTCAAAGAGGAAGGGTTGCCATAGACTTATAAGTGCAACAGAAACCCAATGTTTAATCGATGTGGGACTTCAACACTCCCTCTCACATCGATTTCCGATCGGGGATATGAAGCGCCTCCCCCTCACACCGACGCAGGGTCCATCCCCTACAATCGGCCGGGTACCGACCAAGACACCTGGCTCTGATACCATGAACAAATTCATGGCCTAACTCCCTCCAAAAGAGCTCTCAAAGAGGAAGGGTTGCCATAGACTTATAAGTGCAACAGAAACCCAATGCTTAATCGATGTGGGACTTCAACAATTATCTCCACAATTATCTCCACAATTTTCTCATTTATACTCAATTTTACTCAAAAATAAATTCTATTATTACGATCAATAAAAACTAGATAAAGAAATACAGATGCAATCTCACTGTGAACATGTATAACTATTCGGTTATACGATATCGTTTTTACTACCAAACGTCAGAACCCCTTTTTGAGAGGAATTTTTTTTTTTTTTGGTTAATGATAAGGACAATCTGGTATTGACTATAGAGAATAGGAAAAATCTTGCCTATATTAGGAAAACAGATATGTGATATAACGAAATATTTAACTTTTTATTTTTATAAAAAAATATAAAAAAGAAAAACAAGATTAATAATTAATATTAATAAAAGATAAAAAAAATACTTTAAATGGCGTGTACATACGGCATAGTTGCCTTTAAATGTCGCAAGAGAATGAGATTTTTAGAACAATTATAATAGTGAACTTTTCTTCCAATCCAAGAGAAATTTCATCAAAGGAAAAGAAAAATTACATCTAAAACAAAATTATTCATCAAAAATTTATGATTATTACAAATAATATGTCACAATTGTATTAGTTAAAAATAGTGGGTCCAAAAACACCATATAGTAATTATGTATCATTTAATTTTTGAAAATTTATTGATTTATAATAAAAATATTTTTTTAACCTAAAATTTAACCTAATTATATTAAATAGAGTTAACTAGTTTAGTGGAAAAAATAAATAAATAAAGAAAATTCACATTTCATTTTTCCTCTCATATATGCACCAACTCTTACTTTCATCTACTGTAATTCTCTTTTCAAGGATAGGAGCTTAAAAATTACAATTTGAAAACTTTATTTACAAGTTACGCAATCATTATCTCTTTTAATTGATTTGTCTACGTATTTTATAAAAATAAATATATCTTTATATAAGCAAACTTTGGAAATGTTATAGCAATTTCATATTATTAAACTTTACGAATGTACCAAAAATATCGTCAATTTTTTTTTGTAAAATTATACAAAATTTAATTGTATGAAATTAATAAAAAAATGATAGTATTTTTATAACAATTTTAAAACTTAATGGTATGAAAGTAATAAATTAGAATTTAATAGTATTTTTATAATAATCTTTAAAATTCGGTAATAAAAATATCTATTTACTCTTATTATAATTGAAAGGTAGGTTTCTTCTCTTCTCTTCTCCAAAATTGATATTGTTTTTATATTATTGAAGAGTGAAAAAACTCTATTGTTGTATTTTCATATTACTAAAATCTAAAACCTAATTTTTATATTTCATATTGTTTAAATTGAAAGATCATTTTTAAATTTAATAAAATAAGTTATCGATGAAAAATAAATGTATACAAATTGTTATAAACGTAATGAATAGATTAGAATTTACACTTAATGATTTTGAAATTAGTAGGGGTTTGATGTTCATTATGTAAAAAATATTATGGGTAAGATTATTTTTGAAATAAAAACATGCAAAAGTTTTTTGTAAAATCTTAAATTAATACTAAAAATGATAAATTATATTTTAATTAATATTTTTTTTGTTTTCATTGGTTTATATTTAAACTAACAAAATACAAATCATGGTCCAAATTTATTTACCTTTCAAATAAAAACATGCAAATGTTTGGAGTTGCAAGTATGACTTGCAAATGCAATGTAGAAATGCAAAATATTGTAATTTTTTGTATATTACACACATGATACTTGTTCCACAATTTTTAATGGGATATTTATTTTTCTAGTGATATTATCTAATGAATATATATATGGTACTTGATCGTCATGATAGCCAGTGAATAATTAAAGATGAATGAACATTGTATAAATGTGGTCATTCTTTTGTAAATCTAATACCTAGCAGTTTTCAATACCAAATGTTGCTAGAAATGATTAGTGAACTTTTGAAGATTGACATTTTAAGTAATTATATTATTATAAAATATAATTCCAACGAAATCATCGTGCATCTTACTATTATAATTTAAAAAGATTATGATATGAACGCATTCATCATTTTTCATACTAATTGTTCAAGTAATCATATTTAAACAAAAATATCTAGGTGAAAGAATAAAGAATGATAGTCATGTGACCAAAAAGAGAATCTTTCTTAACCCATATTTGATTAAATTTTGCTTTTTTTATATATTTGGGTTGAAAATCAATTGCCTTAATTTTCACAATCATATTCTTAGACTTACCTTTAGATTTATTATTCATTCTAAATGAAAATTCATCATGCATGATAGGATGATGGTAATTAGTCATAGAATTACAAGTGTTGAATTTTACATGCCTCTTTGAACCAATAAATTCATGCTTTCTAGTAGAATTTTTGAACATGTTATTATAATTTTCATTCATCTTAGAATATGATGCAACATGCATAGATAGATGATGATTATGAGTCATACTATATGAAGCATGTAAAGTATTATTAAATTTAGGATCACTCATCAAAAATTTACAATTGAACCTAATATGAACTTTTTATCACAATGATGACAGACAGGTACAAACTTAACAGATTTTTTTGTCATAGGTACAACTGTTCTTGTGTATAATGAGTAACATTAGAAGTAAGGTTAGAAGGCCTTACATATGTGATTTTTGATGTTGAAGTAATGAAGCTCTCATCTTTATTACCAATGTCATGTGTATCATATGAGAAGGATATGTTTGAAGGTTTGACAAATTCAGTTGATTTTGATGAAGATGACATAATGTGCTTGTCTACATATCCCAACCTTTTCTTGTCTCTAGTTGGCTTTTTATAATCTAGAATTTTGTTCAACCTTTCAGTTCCAATTATTAATCTCTTTATTGTTTCCTTTGATTGTTCAAGTTCATGCATAAAAATCTTGTTTTCTTGTTTAACATCTACCATACTTGAATTCAATGCATTATTTTTTTCTTGCAATTTTTTTTTTCTTATATTAATTTATTTGAAAAGCATATATGTGTCTCAAGTTATTCATTTAACTCTTTTATTTTTTCTTTTAAACTAGTATTTCTTTTTATGGCTCTAGCACATTTGCAGAATAATTCTTAAAAACTTTTAACATTATATTAAAAAAGAAAAGAGGATTTAATTTCCTCAACATCTAAGTTATCACCCTCAATAAAATAATCCATAACAAGGTCCTAGGCATACTAAATGTATCTTGTGACCTGCTTTGATACCAAATGAAAGTTCGTTTATTTAATTATGGATATAATTAGCAGAATATCAGTAGAAGTATGACAAATTAAAATTTCGTAAGCGGTCAAACATACAATCACGTGTAAATAAAGTAATGAAGAAAATAAAAATCAACACACGATATTTTTAGATAGAAATAACATAGACCACACCAATGATTTAAGAGTAAAATCATCAATCCATCGGACCACTTAACTATCTATTATGAAAAATAACTATCCAATTATAAGGCTAGAACTCAAACTACCTACTCATGTAATGTCCATAAGTAATCTATTTACAATGTCGGATCGGACTAACATTCAAAAAACTTGAGTCCCACGAGTTAATCGAACCCACACCATTGTCACCTAAGAATTTAACACATATATACAAGTACAAGTGTGTGTCCTAGAGCATATTCAATAATGAACAATTCTAATTAGTTGATCTAAATAATATATCAGATGAAATAAAAATAATTAGCAATTTTGAAACAATTAGTTAAAAACACAATTATTATTGTAGACTTGTTAATATATCAAACACAACCACAAATGTTTAATAAATTAACTTAATGAAAATACCTACTTGAATTTTTTTGGCAAAACACAATCTATTAAGCTCTTGTGTGGTTGGTTTCAATTATGTGCTTAGATTTATATTTATAGAATATTTTGAAGCACTTTAGGTCAAAGTAAAATTACCATATTATCCATAAAAATAATTAAATGAGTTTTAAAGAATAAGAACAATATAGTAAAATGTCAATCCAATTCGTATTAAAAATAGGTTTTAAAATCAAAGTCTTGGCTGCTTGATTGATCTAATCAAGTGCTCGATCATTCAAGTACATATTTTGATCAAACGATTATCTTGTTGATCGATCTAGTGTATCAATTAACTAATTTTAAGAAAATGGATCGATTTAGTCATTAATCTCGATCGATTGAATATTAATTCCTCATCGATCTAGTCATATAAATAATTAATTCAATAAGTAATATAGCTCGATCGATCGAGTAGCTTGTTTTCATATTGTTCTTAAGTGTCTAATATGCAATCTAACGTATATGAGAACATAGATATATCTGAGATGTGATCGTTGAGGCTCAATAATTTATTCGGCTTCAAAATATTCTTCTAAGATACACCTAAAAACTAAAATTATAATTATATATTTTGCTTACAAATATCGTCAACACTCATATAAAATTTACACAATAGATGAAGAATAATTAAATTTTAAAATAAACTTACATTAAATCATCATCTAAGGATGAAAAATTTCCCTTAATCACATATAATAAATTAGCTATCCATAGACAAGGTAGAAGCTAATAAACAATTCATAAAAATAATATAGAAAGAAAGAAGAAGCTTATGATGAGAATATATGATCTCAAATCTTTAATCTCCAGCTTTGTTTTCAACTTCTTTCTCTATAAATTGCTTAAAGTATTTGCCTATTTTTTTTATCTTGCTTGTGTTATCCTTTATAATTTGATGACTTAATATGATGCATACATTGTGTATTTTGAATCAATCTTGCATCCCTAATTGATTTCTCAAGTTTCAATAGTTGTGATATAAAGTTTAGAGGTAAAAAAATATTGTTTTTCGTGCATTCTAGGGTCTAGATCGTAGAGAACCTTGAATAGATTGATCTAGACCATTATGAACCTACACATGATAACTTGATTGAATCTCGATCGACAGAGTAGTGACTCGATCAATTGAGTTATTGGTCGATCAATAAAGCAATTACAAGAGATTTTCAATTTTTGATCTGAAGGTCTTGATCTATTGAGTGTCCCTAATTGCTCTCTAAACACCCATTTTTTCATTCATTTTGTTCTTGAATACTTAGAAATTACAAGATAAACAATTAAATTGAGATAATAACATAAAATAGTGTTATTTCTCTTCAAACACATTTTTTTCATTCATTTTGTTCCTCAAGTCCTGCTAGTGATAGTTCCAAGTTTAGTGTTGGAGAGGAAGTTGTGAAAATTGTGACCATGGTGTTAAGAAGAAGGCAGAGACTAAGATATACTCAAAGAATAAAGAAAGCTTGGATGTGAGTAGTTTTGGTACCGACGAGGGTGGATTGGGATAAAAAACTAGTAAACATTCTAAGAAGGAACTAGATGAGCTTGTTTTCATTGTTAATATGATGAGTGATCTATTGATTATGAGATTGTTTTTCACTTTTAAGTATTAAAATTTAATTTTAATTTTATCAATTTTTATTCAATTTTAACCTTTTTATGATTTTAAGTATGGTTAAGTTATTGATTTTTATTGTTAAGAAATAAAAAAATAGAAGTTAAATTAAATATTGATTTTTTTGAATATCAAAATTTAGGTAAATTCTAATACCAAATTTCCAAATTTAAAAAGTAAAAATTTAAAATGTGTTATTAAGCATACATAAATTATTTTTTTTAAAATTAATTACACTATTTATATACTATGAATAGAATTTGAATATTAACTCTCTATATGTTCAAATAAACTATTTAATTACAAATTAAAAATTTATAAAATTTAAAAATTAAGAATTGAAATAATTAATATTGAGACAAAATTTTATAAAATTTAAAAAATTAAGAATTAAAATTATTAGTATTAAGGTGTTCATGTTTAATTGTTTATTTAAAAATACAATTCTTTATTTTTCCCTCACCTTTTGAGAAAAAAAGAAAAGCTATTCATCTAAATCTATAACTTTTAAAACAATAAAAATAACTTTTTAAAACTTATAATCACAAAAATAAAATATTAATAACAACTAACTCATGTATATTTTTTTATTTTTAAAAAATATAGTATATTATTTTATATTAAATATCGTTATATTGTATTCCGTTTAAATTAAACTAAGATCATTTGAATTTGTTAAACATTAAAATTAATCTAATTAGATCTTATTTAATATTGTTGGGTATAAATATGTAAAATTAAATTGGTTCGCTTTTGTAACAAAACTTGAACCAGCAAATCCAAACTAATTAAAGGTATACAATCAATTTAAAGTCAAAAAATTTGGGTAGATTTGAGTTGATTGTATTGATTTTTGAAAATTTTATTTTTGTTTATAGATTGTAATTATAAATTTTTGTTACTTAAAACTAAATTTGAGTTTATAATCTTTAATATATATATATATAATATTATTAATTATTAATATATAAGTTATATAATTTTAAATATTTAATATAATCTATATTTTTATATTAATTTAAATATTTATATCTATACAATATATATATATATATATATATATAATTATAAGAGAAAAGATTTAAGATCATTTAAGATATATATTAAGATTGAATTTCTAAATTCAAGAAAAGATGAACAATTAAAAAATAAACTATATATATATAAATATGGATTCATTAGATTTTAATTGATTTTTAAAATTTCAAAATCACAATTCATACTTAGATAAAATTAAAAATCAAACTAACCAAAAAAAATCTTTAAAATTAACAACCAAAATAACCAAACTGTTAGATTGGTTTTGATCGATTAAATTGGATCATTTCAGGTAATTTTTACACATATTATTGTTGTTCTTATAAATTCTAAGGATTATCTTTTATAATTTCTTAGTTTTTCTTTTATTTTCGATAATAATTAATACATCTCCACCCCCAAACAACCGCTCACACCGTGTATTACAATGATTCGTGCTATTTAGCATTTTTAGAGAAGAACATGAAAAGTTCAAAGACGTAGTTCACTTACAAATTACCAGTCCAACCAAGTTTCTCGAACCTGAAATACCCGTTGTAACTGTTAATCGGCGATTTTCCTCTGAGAATTGACTTGCAAACAAAGCCTCTAGTGCGCACAACCTCGTTTCTGATTTCCCGCTTTTATGATATTGGAGCACATCCGATGACTTCTGCTGCTGGGTATAATTTTGTTCTTTATTTACGTACATTTGAATATTCTTTGGGAGTGTTTGGCGTAAGTTTTTTACTGTTTGAGGTTGAAAAAAATTGGGTAATGGAGTCAGATTGACTAACCTAAATAGGGTTTTTCATTTTATGCTATATTGAAAAGGTAAATAATTGTGGCCTTTCTGATTTTTTTTCTCATAAAAAACCTAATATTTCGATTTTATATCATTATATGGTCTGCATGGAACTTATTGTGGTGACTGATTTTTTATTATACATATTTTCGTGCTTGTTCGTTTCAGTGAAACTTGATCTTGTGGCCAGTGGATAAGGAAAAGAAAAATAAAGGATCTGATTTGGTTTTGTTATTTATATATTTTGGTATCTGCTGAAGATATTTTGAATTTATAGGATTATGAAAATGATAAAATTAGTATTAGTGGTAGCTATTCTTCTCAGCTAGCAGAGTTGATAGCCAACTCTTGATATAAGAGTATCATAAGAGCTAGAGATCCAATAGCGTTGGAGTCCTGCATTACTTTTTTGTTAAGATTTTTATTTTATGTCCTTTCAAAATATATAGGAAAATTACAAAAAATAATGCCCTTAAATCTTGTAACAACAAAAATAACAACCTAATAATATTGAATGGGGTCTAATTAAATGACATCGAACATTAAACTGGTTTAATTGAATGGTGTTCAAAATGAAATGATATGTTAGTCTTTTTTTAATAGGAAAAATATATGAAATGAACATAAGAAGTGTTATTTTTGTGGTTACAAGTTTTGATGGGACTATTTTTGTTGTTTTCCCAAATATATACAGCCGAGATAAAATTATTAAAAAACTGGATTTAGAATCCAAATGATGGTCTGCCTCTTAATGCCTTAAGCTTTGCACTAGAGTAGTTGGCAATACTTCTCTAATAGGAACTGAATCAATTGAAGCTATTTCGTTGAAAAACTATGTTGAGTGCAGGCTGTCTGATGGGAATATTTGGACTCTTTTTAAGAGAAAAGTAGTTTTAGTTTACGTTAAGATTTATAAGGGTGGGTGACCCCACAATGAGAAAAAAAATAAAAAAAATTGGTCATTTGTCATTTTATTGTTACTTTTTCAAAACAAAAGAACTAAATTGCTAAAAAAATAACAAAATGACTAAATTGTTCTAAGTGACATAACTAAGAAATTCTTGATGTATTTGTCTTGATTTATAAGAATGAATCTTATTAAAAATTCTTTTTATGTCATTTGGAGGTGGGAGAGGTGTTAAGACTACATTGATTGGAAAGACAAAATAGTCATGAATTGGATTTACAATTTAGTAACTTTGAGTTATTTCAACTACTTGATTGGAAATCATTATGCTAATGGTTATTGGAGTGCTTTAGAGAAGAATTTTGTGAAGTGTTCCAAACAAGTCTCATGGAATTGAGATGGAAATTGCAAACATTAAGGAAGGATGAGGGATAAGAACTTGTTCAAATACTTAGCAGACGTAGTAGATACAATAACCTTGAGAGATTAAGTTCTGTACTTTATTCGAGGTTTATTTTTCAAAAGTTCCTTAATCACTACTCTGACATATAAAAAAAAGGATTCCCTCCCTTGAAGAGGTGTTGACCATGATGCATGTGCCTGAACAAAAAATT
Source organism: Hippophae tibetana (assembly GCA_037013495.1). Classification (NCBI taxonomy): domain Eukaryota; kingdom Viridiplantae; phylum Streptophyta; class Magnoliopsida; order Rosales; family Elaeagnaceae; genus Hippophae; species Hippophae tibetana. Next base: position 16,682,742 of record CM072803.1, read on the forward strand.
CAGAGGATGAATTCTGTTTTGATTGATCCACATCTCATGCAGATCAATTTTGCGCGATTTACTCCATCTACCGGCAAGTATTGGTGTTTGTCAAAATTATCAACAGTCATACTCTTCTCAGTACATGCAAGTAATGGTTTCATCAGAACAATCATATGCTCCTCAATATATGCAATCTGACCTTCAACTTGTCAAGAATGATCAAGCACACAATATCTATTTTGGAAATATTTAGAGTAGTCAACAACAGACTTCATAGCCAGTACCAGGATTACAATTTACTTAGCAAGATACCTATAGGTCACTAGCCCCTTAAGTTCTTAATTAAGATAATGTTGGAAAGGCAGCTATGTAATTCTAGGAATCAGGAGATCCGATTCAGTAATTATAGGAGTTAACTATGTAATTATGTATGGCTAAAAAGTAGGGATTTAGAGTTATTATGTCCTAAAGAATAGCTATTAAGGTTGTATATTTAAAGCAGTTTACTGTACAGAAGAAAATACAATTTTCATTCTTCCATATCAGATTCAGGTTTACAAATTTGAAACCTAGGTAGACTCTTGCTCAATTTTTTATACCAGTATATACTTTCCTATTCATTACCATATCTGAAGAATCGATCACTTCTACTGGTAATCAAACTCAACCACCCACCAATCCTCCTTCATACTATAACAACCACCTGGTTAGAATCACTCATATCAAACTCAATGGAGATAATCTTTTCTATTGGCCCCATATCATGAGGTTGTTTTAAGAATCCTTAAATACTTAAAAGGGGACTTCGAGTAGAGGGTTTTTGATTGCTAATAGAGGGCATTTGCAGGTTGAAATTTATACAAATGCTGATTAGGTTGGGAGTGTCACGGATAGGAGATCTACCTCTTTTTATTGTGCATTTGTAGTTGGTAATCTTGTCACTGGAAGGGCCAAGAAACAAGTAGCAGTTGCTAGAAGTAGTGTTGAAGTTGAATTTAGAGCAACTGTATTAGGTATATGTAAGGTTCTATGTATCAAGAGGATATTTGAAGATTTAAAAATACCAATATTGATGCACAAATTATAATTGTTCACAAGTGTACGAATCATTAACAGATTAATGATAAGTTACCCTGAGATCGGTCTCTAAAGGAATTGACCTGTTGTTTTAAAAAGGCAAATATTTCCTAAATTAGTTAAGAAAAATAATTCTAAACATTTTATCAAGTGTCAGAAAAGAATTATAAATTCTAAATTACTTTAATAGCTAAAGATCTCAAGTTAACTAAATTATAGTCAAACTAAAGATGAATAACAGTTAAAGATAACCCTTTATGCAAAGAACAAATTAAATGATTTAAATAACAAATTAGTTGTACTGATTTTTTTCTTTTTAAATAAGCATGGTGAGTATACACAATTCTCAATTAATCAATGACTTTTTGGGTTGAGCTTGAAATTACTAACTAAGGAAAATATATAAACCAATATTTTCAATTAATTAATAACTTTCTTGGTCGGATTTGAAATTAATTAATTGGTAAACCTAAAATAAATATATTGTTTAATTATAAATCAAGATTTATTCCATCACTAATTTATAATTAAAGATATTTTTAATTATCTAATTTATTCTCAATTAGTCAATAACTTTCTTGTTTGGCTTGAAATTGATCAATGAAATTAATTAAACTCTTATTTATTAATGCATAATTAAGCAAAGATGATTTTTCTAATACTTAATTCTAAAGTATTTTCTTTAATTATAAATTAAGATTTAATCAATCATTAATTATAATTAAAGATTTTAAGAATATGATCAAGAAATAAATAAAATTTTATTTATTCAAACCATAAAATTGTTCTTTCAATCATTGGAAGCAAAACCTAAAATCTCATATTACATAAACTAGTTGATCATAATTAAATTAAAAAAAGTTAATTTACCTACAAAAGACATTAAATTATAAAGAAAAATAGTATATGACAATAAAAATACGCCTTGATAAAGATGATTTCAGATTTATGAATGGGTTGTCTACCTTCTTTAAATTTTTGAATCTTCTTCACAATTGGGAGGTTTTTTTCTTTGTATATGTAAAAAGGGTGTGTACAACGGCTATGGGTAGCTGGTGACTGTCACGTGCCTTGAAGTCTTTTGCTGCACATCACCTTCTCTAGGAAGGTTTTCCGGAGGCAATTGTCTCAGTAGAACCAAAATCTGATCTCTCCATTTCTGAATTATGAAATGAATCTATGATACCTAATTAATATACCATAATAGCTACAGAAAATATTATAAAGGTGCTAACTTTTATAAAAGCTGTGAAGAAATTATAATTGCAACCCTTATTCTCATGTTTAATCTTAATTTGCCACATTTACATTCAAGTGACAGATCTGCAATATTTTGCTATTACTTCATCCACTTATTAATTATCAAGGTGCTGTTAATTATTTAATACATGTGCAGTAATTCTCTGATCGTAACACACCTTGTGAAGAATAACTTTCCCAATTTGGTTGAACGTTTTAATGTCATGCATTAAGCGTTTACGATCATTTGATCTTGGAAGTTTTTGCAAAAGCTTTTATTTCTTTGTCTCATTGCAACTTCTTCTAATTGCATGTGTGACGAGCGTGACTAATATTTCTTTATTCATTTTGAATGTGTTTGCGCTGATTGCCCATCTTTTACAAAGTATCATTTTAGTATAGTGTATTTTAATATACGTAGGACTTCATACAGGTTTGGATGGAAGGAAGTCAAGGAACCTCCACCTGTAAATCCTGATAGACCAGTTCTTGCTGTGGCCCCCCTGAATAGCGTGCCATACATTGGACCTCAAATGCCATCTAGCAATAATGATCATCGGCTACCAATGGAAACTAAGTCATCAACCAAGGAAGCTGAGCCTGTTGAAAGAATTGGCCCAGCTATGATATTTCTGCCTTCTTCTACAACAAGGGAAGAATGGAATAATGTTATGGAAACCACCAAAGTTGGGGTTGCGCTTAGTGGAAGTGCTGCTATGGGAAAGATAGGACCGACAATAGGATTGGTAGACATCGGTGAATCCGAGGATTCATACTTATTTCGTGTCTCCCTCCCAGGGGTATCAAGGGATGAAAGTAAGTTTGACCCATATTTTTATCATTCAGTTGATGAATTGTTTTACTTGCCAATTATTTCACTATTGATTATAATGAAAAAATTTCTTGTTATCTTAATTATAACCTTCCATTTAGAATTTTTCTTAATGGTAGTATGATTGAAGTTTTTTTTTAATATTTATTATTATTATTCTGCCCACTTGCAAGCTTTAACCTTTTTGGTACTAAAGTGAAGAAGTGACCCGACATAATTTAACGCACAAGATTGTTTATTATATTCTTATTCTTTCTCATCAATTGGAATTTATTAGAGGTGTCAAATGAGTTGTTTATCTCACGAGTTTAAATGAGCTATTCATTTAACTCATGAGCTTTTAAATGAGTAGCTGACTAGTTCATTTGACAATTATTTAATTGAACATAATTTTTTGATTGAACATTTTTTTAGTTGCACGAGGGAAGTGTACCTACTATGATGAAGGAAAAAAATAATTATTAATTTTAATATACATAAAATTAGAAATTATAAGAAAACCATAATGATGATAATTTAGAAGTTAATATTGTGGATTTACATTTGTAGCAGCAGTATTAATGGCTTCTCTGTAACTGATATCTGGAGTGAATGAATACTTTTATGTAATCAATTTTAATTATTTGTTTTTTTAATAATTAATGAAATATTTTAAAATAATTTAAATGAGTTTAATAAACAAAATATTTAAATGAAATACATGTCACATAAAAATGAGCTCAATGCAGCTCAATTTATTTAAAAATTAAATGACTTAAACTTAAGTGAGTTGAGCCAGCTCATTTGAAACTTCTAGAATTTACTATGATGTTGAATCTGAACGCCATTCACATTTGTGAATGCAGAGGAATTTAGCTGTAACATTGATTCCGAAGGGAAAATAATAATAAATGGAGTTACTACTACTGGTGAGAAGATAGTGTGCAAGCATTCCCAAATCTTTCACATGCAAACACGAAATTTATGCCCTCCAGGTCGCTTTTCCATCTCAATCCAGCTTCCTGGTCCAGTTGATCCCCAACAAATATCTGGTTCTTTTGGAATTGATGGGATTCTGGAAGGTACCGTGAAGAAAAAGGTATATTAGTAGCAAGTTACTACTAGTCTGCAAATTTTCTCTTACTGCTTAGTCGGCAATCAGTGAAGAATGTGGAGTTCTTGGCACCAGTCTAGTGAAGACTCAACTGTGAAGCTGGTATTAATTGTAAATGCTCAGACATGTATGATTAACTACAAAAGTTAGTTCAGCAATGAGGTTCTGATTTTAGTGCTCTCAGGGTCTCTACTTGTCACGCTAATTGTGAATTAGTTGGTAAGAGAATTGATTTAGTCTATTTTGATTCTGAAGAATGTACCCGAGTAAAAGCTGAACTTCAAAATTTTGATTAGCTCTGCAAAGCATAATTTTGTAATTGAAGAACAATATGACTGTTGAATGTATGCTAAGATAAGAAAATTGAAAAGTTCCTATCTTCATTAACTAGTTGCCATTCGTGATGAATGTTGTTACTAGCTATGACTTGTCTAGATAACTTCTAAAATAAGTGAAGAGTCTTATAGTTTTTGATTCGGGTTTGATGCCAAAACCAATGACTAGAACTTGGATTTGTTATATGCATATGAACACAATGGAATTTTAAGTTTATCAGGTGCTTCCAAGTTGAGGTCTACAATGTGAATAGTGATTCTTGGAAATCTTCGATAGCATGTTGGAAATAGTCGAGAGCATGTTTTCCGCCTAAATTGGTTAATGTGGACATTTGAGGACGTATCTTATCTTAATTATTGTCATCCATATGTGAATGTGATTTTCTTATGGATTGTGTCAACAAATGAGCAAGTGTGGTTTGTTCTTTCATTTGATACTGTGAATGAGGTGTTCATAGCAATACCTTTGCCAAGAGGATGATATGGGCAGTTATTTTTGCCCTTAAATGAATCACTCGGTGTTATCACTTTTGAAGCACTTGGTGTTACCACCCAAGTTGTTGGACTTTTTGAGTCCTATTTTGAGATATGGTTATTGGGTGGATATAGGGCTAAGGAGTCATGGATTAAACTATATACTATCAATTTTGAATCAGTTGATTGGATTACGTGGCCATTGGAATTTGGGAAGAATATGAATGAGTTCTTTGTATCAGATTAAGATACAACAATTCTACCCAAGAAGGGAGCTAGTTAAGAGTACTGGAACTTTTGGGGTCCCAATGGGATAATTCCAAGTCTTTAATTATAACCGATTTAGTTTCAATTAAAGGGAATGAGAGTTACAGCTGCAATCAATGGAAGGATATGCTCGATTTTAACTGCATCTGTACAACCTATCATGAGCTTTGCTTAATCACATTCCGGGATGAGATTAGAATTATGAATTTTTGAATAAATGTCAAGTCATTAGCGAATGGCTGAAAATAATGGCATATTACTTTGCCTAATCATATAATTGAACTGTTCGCAAACAAAAATTACATACCTATAAACATTTATGCGAGCATTGAAATTATTAGAACTAAAAGGAGAAAGACGAAGATCCATACTAACTTATTGGATATGTTATATGCATTATTTAGACATACATTAGGATGAAAAAATAATTATGAAAACACTTATCCACATTAGTACTAGCATGAGTTAATTAGATCGTATCATTTAAATTAATATATGGATTAAAAAAATAAAAAATAATTACCATGATCTTAGTTTTTGCTTCGCTGACAAAGACATATATGCTACAAGGTGTAAATGGATGGAACACCTTGTAATAATTTACTCACTTTGCATTACCAATAATACCCCATGAATACATCAAAATAATACATACTACCACCAACAAAGCACCGATTAAAAGCAAATTATCTAGTGAACTACTATATGAATTTCATTTGAGTTGTATTAAATAAAAATAATAATTCTCCAGCTAGCCAACCTTATATTTTATTTTTATTTATTTTTCCTTGTACGAGGAAAGTTAACAAAACGACTTAAAGCGCTAAAAACAAAGTAATGCAACGACATATATTTATCTGTCGTTGTAAGCCACGATAACTCTTCAATAATCGACTGCTGCCGACTCTTCTGGAATAAATTAACGAGAGCCTTACCGTAGAGAGGTGCCAGCCTGCCAGGACGAGGGAGAACAACCTCCTCAGTCCAACGTAGCGGTGTGTTGTGTTTTGTAGTTTCTTAGGTAAAGTTAGTTATGAAGGATCAGCATTAACATATATTTCGTGTGGTTATTTTGACCATCTGAAACTTTGTGGTTCTTTCACCCGTTTAAAGAGAAATTGAAAAGCAAAATGAAGCAGGACAAGGTGGCCCAAAACGAAACGTGTCCTTCCGACCAATCGAATCCATGCCCAATCTGCCTCGGACCTATTCTTCAAGAATCCTACCTTGATGAATGCCTTCGTATGTTTCCCAATTGCCCATATGTTTCTTTAAAAAAAAAAATTCCTTAAAATCCGGACATGCCATGAAGTTTTTGTAAAGAAAGTTCTTGTTAAATGTTATCTTTAAGGGTGTAATTTGAAACTAGTGAACTCTAGAAGAAACTTGAGTGCTCTGTTGGTTTGTTTGTTTGTTAGATGCATTTTTTGAAGTAGTTTCTGTATGCAGGATGGTAGCAAACTCGTAAGCTTGACTTGTTCAGTTATGTTCGGAGAATGGGAGTAATGTGTTGTAACTTGTCAGATGTATTTTTTGAGAGTGGGAGTAGTGTGTAGTAAAACGAAAACCAAAGGCTTTACACTCTTCAAATAGTAGGATCAAATAATTATAACCAAGTGGTAGCTAATTGTTGAGGATACTAAGATAGCAAGCAGAGTTCTGCAGAAACTCTATTTTGCCACTGCCACCCAAAATAGTTATCTATCTGTTATAGGCATATTATCTGTGGTAGATCCATTTTCAGGGTGAATTTGCCCATTTTTGAATGACGCTGCTGCAAAGTTGATAGCAGGGTTAAATGTGTTATATATATTGCTAGATCTTTGAATTTTGTTGTTAGAAATTCGGTTTTATCAAATGGATTTTATAAGTTAATTTCCATGCAACTATTTTCATATTGCATATTATGTGTTTATCGGTAGTGAAGAAACTGCATTAGAACCTTTGATTGTCTCTATAGTCATAGGACCCCCATTCTTTTCTTGCAGATAAATTCTGTTACAATTGTATCATACATTGGATCAAAGTGGTCGGTAGCAAGCAGTTTCGCAAACTTTCTTCTGTAAAGTGTCCTCTGTGCAAGGTTGAGTTTCTCTATACTGTTTTTCTTGTATTGTTTTCTGCATATAAAAACATGAACATATTGATATGAATAATAAATATCTACATTACATGTTTTTGTGGGGTTGAAGGTGTGCATGTATATGTATTTACTATTTTGATATTATAAAACTATTACTCTTAATTTTTGCGGGGTTGAAGGTGTGCATGTATATGTATTTACTATTTTGATATTATAAAACTATTACTCTTAATTTTTGCCTTATGCAATCAAGGAAGTGATCTCTTTGGCTGTCTTCGACATCTGCGCTGAAAATTCCTTAAGCTATTGCCTTTCTCCGTTAAAATGTGTGCTTTTGTATGTGTTTTTGGCATGATTTGTGTACCATTCAAGAGTTTGATGATCTTGCAGATGGAGAACATTTCTGTAGTTTATGAATTTGATGGGAGTTCTTTTCAGCGATATTACATTAACCGGGAATTGGACAGCAGGTATCTTCTTCTTCCCCCCTTCTTCTTTTCCTAAGTTTTGTGTTGTTCTGTTGTATGTTTGTTTAATTCACATGGTAGTTGCTATCTGCAGCTTTAGCTTATCAAAAGCACACAAGTACAGATTACAGTGTTATTATACTGAACCAGGTTTTGCACTTGTCATCTTTATAATGCTTGACCATTGTTATTTTTGTATACTGTTTCTGCTTAACTTTCTGTTCTATTAGTTTTCTTAAGTGACATATTCGACGTGGCATGGTACTGGAAATTGCAAAAGTATCGGCATCCAAATTTGTGGCTCGAAAATTGGCTGAAAAGGGAGATACAATCTCTGTTGCAGGTATTCATGTCTAATCATGTTTTGGTCCCATGATTGCATTTTCTTCTTCTATGACTGTTTAACTATGCTGTATTCATAGAAATTTTTGGAAGGTTTCATGAGTTATTGAGCTGCCTACAATCAATCTTAGTATTGATCCGGTCGTATAGAATTGAGGACTCCTTTATGTTAGAAGTTTTTGGTCACTAATACAATATCAGAGTATCAGAGTTGGATGTTATGTGTTCAAACCTAATAACTCTAATTGTTGAATTTAAAGCGTTGGGTCTACATGGTACATATACATCTACTTATAACACTTTATAAAGATTATAATTTAAACCATCATTTTGTTGTATTGCAAATGAATTGTTTTGTTGGAATTATATCTGGGAGTCTTTATGACTGAATAACCCATCTCTGTTTAATTGTTGTAGGAAGATGATGTTGACATAATTGTGCATCATATACTTGGCATAATCAATACCTGCCTAAGGAGGTAATATTAATTGCTTTTTGCATTTTTACTTTTTGTAGAACTAGTAATAAACATAGTTTATTAAAATTTTAAAAATAATTTAGTCCTAAATTTTATTCGAATTAAAACAATTGTATTGTTATTATTATTGTCTTGAAAAATTGAACATATATTTACTCTCATATTTTAAATAGCATCATAAGATAATTTTTAATATTTTAAATTCTAATAATTTATTAATTAATCGTTAAAAATAATGAGTCCAAATATTTATAAGGTATAATTTAGACTCTTATATATAATATAGATATGAAGAAGACCTATTTGATATTTTCACTATGTTTTGATCTACACGATCTGTTGTATTTCTCTAGGAATGGCCAACAATCTAGAACCAAAGCACCTGAAGCAAAAGAAGAAGAGTTCAAGTCATTGGTATATGATGCAGCAAAGCCTTTTCTAGCAGCAAGGACTGATCGATTTGTAAATGAGGTGGAACTCTTTCTTGCTTCAAGCTTAAACGTTGAAGCTTATGATGCTGTTTACAAGCAGAGATTAGGATGGAGTGCACCTAGGATAACCAGTGAGACTGAAGGCTTTGAAGGAGAACCTAGTCAACCTGTAAGACCATACTTGTATATATTTGATGAGGACTCCGATGAAACTGATTGATTATTTCATCCACTTATTGTGAAAAACTAAAATTTGTTAACCATAATTTTTGATATAGTGATGTGATATTATGAATGGGTTTATCTACTGTATATCAAAGACCCTGAGGTTCCAAGTGAGACCTGTGTTCGGGTTTGTGCTGAATATTGTCGAAACATGTATATTTTTAGATTGAGTTGGGTTAAATTTTTCAAATTAAATGCTATTACAAAGCTTAGTCCTAAAATACTCGCGTTGGTTTGGGGTGATATTTTTGAAATTTGAATTGATTCAAGTGAATTTCTGAGTTTAAATGATGCAATAAGTTATAAAATAATAACAAATTTTTAAATGTACATATATTTTATAAAATTTAAACGTAACATGCACATTGAGTCAGCTCATTGTATAGATATTTGGCCATAAATCCGACTTAAATTATTCATTTAAGGCCAAACTCGATTTATTCGGGTTTGATTGAGCTTCTAGCCACGTCCAATCATTTTGGGTCTCTGAACTTTGATAGGGTCTAGTTAAATTTACATGCTTACTAGTGCGAGATTGTGAGTGTAATTTGTGCGTATTTAGCATATATATATTTTTGATAAATTTGCATGAGATGACCCCTTTTAAGTGATGCTTTCATTTATGACCCTTAATACTTTGTTGAATATGTGTTCCTGTTTTCATGGAGAGTGGATAATTAGGGGCAGTTTTTCCCACACATTTCTCGATTCAATAGGACTATTATTATTGTTGTTGTGGTTGATGTTATTGTTCTTTCTTGTTCATCTTCTTCTTGTTCATCTTCTTCTTGTTGTATTTGTTGTTATTATTGTTATTGGTATTGTTGTCTTGTTGGTGTTATTGTTATTTATTGTTGTTGTTATTATTATTATTATTATAATATAATAATTAAATAGTTAAGTAAAATTAAGTTGATAATATTAAAATAATATAAAAAGGTAAAATTCAAAATCTTACTTTCTTTTGAATTGGTCATTCCTTGCTTTATTTTCTTTCTAAATGAACATTCATTTATTTTATCTATTTAATTAATAATATTTAGTTGTACTTAATTATATTTTTATTGTTTTAATAACTTTGTTTTGTTCTGTGTGTGATCGATACCTCAATCTACATTACGATAAGTGATAATACATTTTAAGTGCATTCAAAATTTGAACCCTAATCAGGAAGCATTATAACATAAGTTATGTTTTAATTCTACATGAAAAATGGTAACTTTTTTATTATTATCTTTTCTTTATTTTGTAAGAATTATTTAAAAAAAAAAAAATTGGTTGTCACTTCTTCTTTTTTTGGTTTTTATATTTGGGTTTTATTTATTTATTTTATAAAGTTATCAACTATATCACTTTTCTAACTTTTTTTATTCATTAGTGTGAATTTAAAAAAAAACAAAAACAAAAACAATAACAATTGTGTGATTGCATGAAACAATAAGATCTAAGAAAATTCGATCCAAGATGTTAGTTTTTGAAAATCTTAGTATCATTGGTCTTTCTTGAAAATGTTGTTTTATTTAAGATGATGATTTTTAAGAAAGTCTTGTCCCAACATTCTTTATTGGGAACACTCTATGAATACTAAATGTGTTGTTACATCATTATTATTGTTATTTTTTAAAAATGATTTTAGATGTATGAATTGGTAGTGAAACGAGCTTGGAAGACTTATTAGAAAGCTTTAATTTGAATTGTCATCAAGGTCCATTATAGATTTTTCTGATACACCTCATCCACTTGCAACCATGAATCTAATTGAAAACAACATTGCATGGTCCTTGAAGGATTACTTACATTTGACCTATACAACTACTCCTTTGTGTATCATGTTTCTAATTAATGTCTCACTACTTAAATTTGAACCCAGTATGATCCAACTTTTATAAAGAAATTTGAAGAAGTAGTAGCCATTTTTCATAACCAACCCAACATTGCAGACTTTGTTAACTTGAAGTTTTTTCCTTTTGCTCTAAAAGACAAAGTAAGGAGTTGGTTGTACTGATTGAGATCAAGATCTATTAGAACATGGACATAAATTAGCAAAGTTTTTTTTAACAAATACTTCTCATACCATAAGACAAACACTTTGAAAAGATAGATCTTGACTTTTTCCTAAAATGATAGTGAAACTTTGTATCAAGCATGGGAAAGGTTCAAAGAATTATTAAACATGCATCCAAACCATGAGTACGAGAATTGGCATCTTTTCAACTATTTCTATGGAATTACATATAGAAAGCATCAATTTATTAAGATGATGTGTAATGATGGATTTCTCTACAAGGAACCCAACGAAGCTATTAGGTACTTGAATGAGCTTGTTGAGAAAGCTCACACCAGGGCTGGACCTAGTGCTAATAATAGCACAAGTCAATCAAAACCCATTGAAATCTACCATATGCAGAAGGAAGACAACCTCAAAGCCCAGTTAGAAACTTGACTAGAGAAATAAAGGTAATGAAGAACAAAGATAGTAACGCCACTCATATAGTTGCCAGGTTGGAATCACAAAGTTTTGTTTGGGAATGAGTGGATCACTTTTCACAAGATTTCCCTACCCATGGGAAGATGCGATGGGTGTATGATGAACATTGCAATGCCATGGAAATGTTCCAAAAGACATATTCACCATATTCTAATATATATAATCTTGACTAGCGAGCTTTGCATAAATTTGAAGCTATTCTTGCATAAGTGGTGGAAGATCAAAAAGAAATGAAAATTCAAATTACAAAGTCGAGTAGTGATCTTTCTATACAAGAGCGAGGGATGTTTGCATCTCAGCGTCAATCCAATACAAGTGGGCAGTACATAGCGCAAACCTCTACTCCTGATCAACAAAATCTTAAAGAGGTTAATACTATCACTACTCAAAGTGGAAAAACTGTTGAAGAACCAAGTCTACCGAGTTCTTCAAACCACAAAAGTACTAAGCTCATCTCAAGTAACTATAAAGATGCCCATCTAGTAGAGCTTAAGAAGAAATATCTCATTCAGGTGCCTTTACCTCAAGTTCTAAAAATAGAAAAAATATATCGGAAAACCATGATAAGATCCTTGAACACCTTAAACAAGTCAAAGTTAACCTGTCTTTGTTAATGTTATCAAGCAGTACTAGCATATGCTAAGGTGATCAAAAATCTATGCACTGTTAAATAATGATAAGTTTTCCTTAAGGTCGTTTTCTAAAAGAATTGATAGGTTGTTTTAAAAACTTAAATTATTCTATAAATTAGTTCAAATAAGCAATCCTAAACATTCTTATAATGATAGGTTGAGAGAAAGACTATAAATTCTAAATTAATTTAATAACTAAAATAAAGAAAGAAAATTAAATTATAGCTTAATAAAAGTGATAAATGAATATACAAAATTAGTTTGATATCCATTCATACCAAGAACAAATTAAATGGTTCTCATAAAAAGTTAAAATTATTAATTTTTTTTAAACAAGTGAATCTCTTGTGATCATGATGAACCTCCACAATTCTAAACCATTTAATTTAACACAAATCAATTAATTAAATTAAACTCTTATTCATAAATGCACAACCAATCATAGATGATGTATTTAATGCTTAATTCTAAATTATTATTTTTAATTATAAATCAAGATTTGATCCATCATTAATTTAAAATTTAAAATATGAAAAACATGAACAAAAAATTAGTCAACTTTTATTTAATTAAATCATAATATTGTTATTCCATTCATTTGAAGCAAGATTAAAATCTCATGTATAAAAGTTAGCATATCATAATTAAATTAGCCAAAATTAATTTAATGACAATATACATATTCAAATTATAGAGAGAAAAAAAGATTTAACAATAAAAATACTCCTTCTGGATCTATAATTCCAAATTTTTGAATTAGTTGATCATATTCTTCAAATCCTTGAAAATACTTCACAATTGGGAGCTTTTCTCTCTATTTTTTGTATTATAGATAATGGATTATGACTATGGGTAACTGGTAGCTGATAAGGCTGGATATTTTTTAAGAGGGGTTTATAGTGTGTTTATAAGTTACTTTTAGGATAAAACACATTTCGTACATGAATTAGGGATTTTGGGTTTTTTTTACACTTGGGTCACGACATCTTTTAATTTGTGCCATGGCACGCACTAAAAATTGAATCCCTAGTTGTAACCCGAGATGCTTGGTCCTTGGCATGTAATTTGTTGGGTCATGGCACGCGTTGAATTCCAACAAACACACAAATAGATTTGAGAGCACCTTATCGCGGCATGGATTTTGTTGAGCCACGACGCATATAGAATTTCTAGAATCACCTGTTGGAACCCAAGAGCACCTCGCCATAATGCACACATATTTTTTGGTTTTTGATATTTTAGTTCATTCTAATTTGTGTGAGTTGCCATTAATCGCCCATTTTTTACTAATTTTTGCTCGTGTTTGTCCAAGCTTCTTCTAAAAGTGCATTAACCTACAAAAAATGAAAATACCCTCCAAAACAAGATAATAATAACATGCAACATAAAAATAACACTTAAAAACATATCATATTACAAGTCAAAATAATGTTCATCACTAGCCCACCTATGTGTGTTTCTAATGTTGTTATGGAATGTCTTGAGATAGGTTCCAAATTGAAACCATCAATAGAAAAATCACCCACGATTAATTTTAAACCGCTATCTCGTCATCTATTGTATTCATTTTTAGGTGAATGAAAGACACTTCAAGTGATTTTTTCATCTAGCTTAAATCAAGAACAAGAACCAAAGTTGCTAGGTATATTGAGGCAATTTAAGAAAGCTATGGGCTATTCTATTATAGACATCAACTTACATGCACAAAATCATGCTAGAAGAAGGTACTAAGCCTATAGAGATGCTCAATGTAGGTTAAACCCAATCATGAAGGAAGTTTAAAGAAATAAGTGGTCGAGTGTTTGGACATAGGAATAATCTATCCAATTTTTGATAGTGAATAGATGAGCCCAATTTAATGCATTCCTAAGAAGATAGGAATGATTGTGGTGGAAAATGAATCAAATAAATAAATAACTATTAGAACTATTACGCGTTGAAGAGTATACATGGATATTCGTAAGGTTAAAAAAGCAACTTGAAATGATCATTTTCTTCTAACATTCATGGACCAAATGCTAGATAGGTTAGTAACACACTCTTTCTTTTATCTTTTTGATGGGTACTTTGGCTATAATCAAATAGTTATAGGACTCGAAGACCAAGAGAAAACCACATTCACATGCCTCGATGTAACCTTTTCTTTAAGGAGAATGACTTTCGGGTTTTGCAACTCCCTTGCTACCTCCAACGTTGTATGATGGCTATTTTCTCAACTATGGTGGAGGAACTTCTTGAAATATTCATGGATGGCTTCTCGGTCTTTGGAGACAGCTTTCATGAATGCCTACACCATTTATCCTTAGCACTAATGAGATTTTAAGAAACTTAGTGTTAAAAGGGGAGAAGTATCAATTCATGGTAGAAAAAGGTATTATTTTAGGCCACAAAGTATCTTCAAAAGGTATTGAGGTATATCGAGCAAAGATTAAATAGTTCGATCAAAGATTGAAGTAATTGAGCAAATTTTACCTTCAATTAGTATTAAAGGAAATATAAGTTTTCTTGGACATACGGGGTCATACCAAAGGTTCATTAAAGACTTCTCAAAAATCTCCAAACCTCTATGCAATCTTTGAGAATAAAATGTCATTTAAATTTGATAAGAAGTGCTTAGAATAATTTTAGGTATTAAAAGAAAACAACTAGTATCAACACCAGTTATTATAGCACTATAGCACTGGATTAGAGAATCCATTCAAATTAATGTATAATGCTAGTGACAAGGTACTCTATGCCATTTATTATGCCAACAAGACCTTAGATTATGCAAATGAACTATGACATTACAAAAAGGAGTCGTCTACATGGATCATTCGGCCATCAAGTATCTTATGACATAAAAAGATGTAAAACCTAGATTGATCTAGAGATCTGAGATAAAAAAAAGGAACCAAAAACGTAGTCATAGATCACCTCTCAAGGTTAGAAAAAGGAACCAAAGTGGAGGATAATGTAGCTATTAGAGACTATTTTTTAGATGAATGACTCTTATCCATAGCACAAGTAGATATCTCATGGTTTGCTAACATAGTAAATTACTTTGTTTCCAAATCATTCTCGAAGGATTAACATGGAAACAAAAGAAGAAATTATTTCATGACACAAAATCATACTTTTAAAAGGATCCTTATTTATTCAAAGAAGGTAGTGATGATATATTAAAAAGATGTATCCCCTATGAGAAGGGTGAAAGTTTTCTACACTATTAACATAGCTTTGAATATGAAGGTCATTTTTGGAGCACAAAAACATCTAAAGTACTTCAATATTGTTTATATTGGCCTATTATTTTTAAATATGTTTTCTTGTATGTTACAATGTGTGATAGGTACCAAAAAATCGATAACATATCTAAAAGAGATGAGATACCATTGAACAACATTATTGAGGTTGAATTATTTGATGTATGATGCATTGACTCTATGTGATCATTTCCACCATCATTTAGCAATCAATACATATTAGTAGTTGTAGATTATGTATTAAAGTGGGTAGAAGCCACTGCTAGTTCTACATATGATGAAAAGTTTGTTTTGAAATTTCTGAAGAAAAATATTTTTACTAGATTCAGACATGTGATGACAAGGTTGTTTTGAAATTCCTAATGAAAAATATTTTTACTAGATTGAGAACACCTAAAATAATTATTATTGATGAAGTTTGTCCTTTTTTGTACTAAAACTTTTATTCATTACAAACTAAGTATGAAGTGAAACATAAAGTATCTACTCCTTACCATCCCTAAATAAATGTCCAAGTAAGATCCATTTACTAAGAGTTGGGCGAAGCTAAAATTCTTCTATAATCTTTCTTTTTAGATTTTTGATCTTGATTCCTAACTGAGTTTTGTGAGTGAGGTTAATAATGACTAATTCTTTATATTGATTGCCAGGCCCAATCTCAACCCACAATTCAAGGACTAGAAGATTAAGTAGATTAAGTAGAATAAGGATACAAAAATATCAAATTTGGGAAAGTCAAAATAGAGGATATGTAGTTGATTTTTTTTCTTTCCAAAATTTGATTGATCATAATTTCCAACCGCGACTCCGATTGAGGTATGGAACCAACCATTAGAAAGCTTAAGATCTCGGGCTCATGATGATATAAAGATGTATGGGGTACCAATTTCCTGTTATGTGTTATCCAATTTTATTGGTTAATAGTGACATTAAAAAGTCAAATAGGTACAATTAGCGCATAATGAGATATATCTTTTTTTATTTAAACTCAAAAATCAATATTAATTTGCAGATTTAATTTACCCAACTAGCGTCTTACTAGTTTCTAGCAAGGAAAATGAAAAAAGAGAGTTAAAGTTAAACTATCTTAAATCTAAATACAAGAAGAAATAACAAATAACAAAAAAAAAACATAAAATTAATAAAGTAAAAACAAACGAAAAATAACAAAAAATAAAATATCAAAATTTATCATGCTTTTAGTAACTTTCAATTTCATAATTAAAATTCAAAGAATAAGTTAAATTTAAATCCTAAAGATTTATAGTTTATTGTAAAAATTAATTTAAAAATCAAAAAATTTATATTTCATATAAAAAAAGTTTCAATATTGATTTATCTAATTTCAATGTTAGGAATCCGAATTTGCTTCGACTCTAATTCTCATAAGTTATACTATCAGTATTACATTATTCCTATGGGTTCAAACACTTAATCATTGGTATATACAAATATAAATTATGTAAAAAAATGAACTAATAGGTCCGTATATATTTAAAGAAGAAAAGACTCAAAACAATGTATAACATTTGATTTCACGAAAGAAATCAAATGATAGTATTTATAAAGAAATCAAATACTATTTTCATGACAATTTTGAAGATTTTTGAGTCATAGTATTTAATTTGGCTATTTTTGTATTAGATTAGGGAACCATATATATATATTTGAAAGTCATCATGAATAAAATATCATCCACTTTTAATTTTACTTAAATCATTCAACCTAAGCAATCAAAATAAGTACATGATACTTTATCAAATGTTAAAAACTCTAACATTCAATGTAAAATCTATAGAGATCATTTAAAAATTTGAATTGATAAGAAGAGTTTGTAAATGAATAGAAAAAAAATATTACCATTCAAAATAGAACGATAAAGTTCAAAATATTCTCATAAGATAGTCTCATCTATTTGATTCCTAAATACAAATTTTGAATTTATCTAAATTTCATCATTTTATAATGAAACGCAAACAATGACAAAAATAAATAAATTATCATATTAATCCATGATATGTTCTAGAAATTAATTCAACAGTTCAAGAACTCAATTATTTGCTTAAAATCAATTGCATGATAATTTTGAAAGAAATTTTAAAATTAAACCTAACTATCACTAAACCAATGGATGAATAAAGTAAAGCAAATAAATAAAAATAAATACAAACACATGCTTAAAAAATTTTAAAATTGCCTAAATTTACTTTAACTTTTCCTTCACTAGAATCTACGTTATTCTCAATATAACAAATATAATTTAAAGAGAAAGATAAGAAAAATAAAAGTTACTCATTTGTGTTTACTCAATGTGATTATTTAAGTAGTGTGATGCATACATTATCTCATATAATTTTAACGACACATATAGATTGATGGATACTATTTATATATCGCATCTCAATAAATACTTATAAATACAACAATTTTAAATAAAATAAACATAGGGTCATAAAAAAAGGAAATAAAGTAAACTAAAATAAATTATATAAAATAAAAAATAACATTAAATAAAATAAAATACATTAAATCTATAATAATAAAAAATAATAAAATAAAAATACATAAAAATAAAGCCGTAACAAATGTTGAAGCTCAGTTCTCTATGTTATCCCGTTCTTTTTCAAATCAAATAATATTTCAGGCAAAAGAAAATTATGGTGGGGAAGAAGAAGAGAAATTTGTAAGGGTTTGATTTAAAACACATATTTTAGGGTTTTTAATTTAAAAATTTATTGCCATAAAAGTAGAACCTAACGCATTGAAATAGAGACCAATATGCATATATGTTTTCCTTTAATTCAATTGTATTTGTAGAAGTGCAACTATTAGAAAAACCATAATGCATGTCATTTTTTAAATACTAAATAAATATAAAAAAATAACAAATAAAAATAATTAATAAAAGAACTAAACAATAAACAATAAAAATAAAATAAAATTAATAAATAAAAAAGGAATAGGTATAATATATAAATACAATATATATGATACAAACAATTTAATATACAATAATATAAGTTCAATAAATAATTACAACATACCACACATGATATAAATAATAATACAATTTAAATGTAACAAGTTAGTACACATAAATACTAAATAAAAATGATTAATACAAAGAAATAAAAATTAAAAAGAATTGAGTTAAAATAAATAAAAAAAGAAGAGAAGGGAAAACGTAACATATTTTTTTATTTTTTTTATTTGAAAAATTAAAACTAAGTAATTTTTTATTTTTAAAAAATTCAACTAATCAATGACAAATTAATTTTTAGATTTTTTTTTAAAATTAAAAACAAATTATGAATATTTACAACAAAAAAAACAATTTTTAAGATTTTTGATAATAAAAATAAAAAAACTCTACTCTTCTTCGACAATAGCACCAAAATTTTGATATGAAAATTTGATATATTTTTAAATAGCTTGCAAGTATATGAATCATTTTGTAAGGAGGAGCTACGTGATTTTTAAATAATTCTACAAAACTCTTAAAAATGAAAAATAAACCTAAATACTCTCACATATCTTTTGTTGTAATATATGCAAGGCTTATTTATGTTATTTTTTTTATTATTCTTAATTACAATTAAGTGTTTTTAGGTACAATTCCTAAAGTGTTTATCAATTAAATCATTTTGAAGCCAAAAATACTTGAAAAAATAAAAATACTCGTAATTTTAAAAATATAAATATGTTAAAATAATAATAAAATTATGCAAATATAAATCTATTTTGATACTAAAGTGCAAATAAATCATATAATAATTAGTGTTTTTCAAGCGCTCATTAATAACCTCATCATATTTATGTAAAACATTAATATTATAAATAATTATATATTAATCATTCATTATTGAAACATTATTTAATATGATATTAGTTATTTATAATTATGTTATCCGTAAAAATCATTAAATAGGTATTCACAACCTATAAGATATGCACATGCTCATAACACAAACTCTTTTAAATTTCCTCGTATCTTATTTTTTTTCCTTAAAAATAAACTTAAGTATCACGACAATCCCTAATGCCATACTTTTTTATGTAGTTTTTTAGTGATCCGTAGATTTACATGTCAAGAGAACATAAATTGGTTTTGAGTTTAGTTAACTCAAAATCATATATATATATATATATATATATATCAATATTCTTGTGTAACTTAATTTATTATTTTATGTTATTTTTTTTTAAAAGCAACCCAAAATTCTCATTTATTAATTTTAATTAACATACTAATAAATAATTAAGTAGTAATAGAAGTTTTTAACAATTATCATAGATACGATAACCTTTATTCTTAAATTATTTATCATTTATACGTAACTATATATATTTACGTGTTCTTAGCAATAATTAGGTTACAATTTCACTGTTATAGTCATAATTAATTTCTTAAAATAACTTTTTTAAATTAGATTTATTCCTATAACTTTTCCATGTGATCCTTTTTAGATTAAATTTAATAAAATTAAAAAGTTAGGACAAAAAAAAACTTGGGAAACCAAATTTTTTTTCCTTACGAAAACAAAATGCTATATTAGTAAAAATTAGGAAAATATAATAATAAAATACATATTGAACGAATTAGTTTATATTATCGTAATATTGTATTATCGAAATTGATACATTTAATATATATGAGTTATATTGGAACTATCAAAAATATGATGCATCACTCATATTTTTATTAAGTTTATATAGTGTTTTAATCATAAATTGATACTCCTACCTAACATATTTAGGTTGGTATGCTTAGATGAACGGTGGAGCCAAATAATGACGACTTTAATTAAGGGTTCATTATATTAGTGTTTCCTTTTCGTTTCTCTAAGTTATGTTAGACTTTGAGAATGACTTGGTCGCTGAATCCAGATAATTTAAATATTTCTCCTGAATCCTGATAATTAATTAACTTACTAAGTTTCTCTATTGGTTACAACTATTTTGGCTGTATATATGTTCAGTATATGAATAAGCGCCTTCAATATTTTACTTTTATTGCAAGCAGGAGAGTACAAGTACAGTGTGTATTTTGTTCCAAATATATATATATATATATATATATATATATATATATATATAATAATTTAATAATATTTACTATTACAAAAAGGGTATTAAAGTCGGTTAAAATTTGATTTTAAACCAATTTAAAGTCGGTTAAAATCCGACTTTAAATCAATTTAAAGTCAGTTCGCTGAATCGACTTTAAATAAAATAACTTAAAATTTAAAGTTGATTCAACGTGTGAACCTACTTAATTTTTTTTTTTATAAAATTTACTCATTATCTATTATATTCAAATAAAAACCTGTATTTGATAATTAAATAACAGCGAAAAAAAATCTATTTAATAAATAGTTTAAATAATATAAATAATTGAAAAATAAAATATTAATTAATAACAGAAAAATTAACATGATGTATTCTTCTCTTGATATTATAATACAAACCTACATATATAATACAAAAAATTATACACATAAATAACAACACATAATAACAGAAAAAATATGAATAATAAGTGCATATAATTAATAGAAATACTTACAAGAGTAAATGAAGTGACAAAATGAAGGAAATGAAGAAAAAAAATGGTGTTTTGTAAGTGAGAAATGAGTATAAATTTTTTGAGTATTTTGCTCAAAAAATAGAAGATTTAAAAGATTAGTTAGAGAGGAATAAAATCCACTAACCAGCGCTGGAAATGGTAATCGTAGGTGGCCGGAAAATAATAAAAAGTGGAGGAGAAGTGGATGAGGTTTTGAGAGTTATACATCGCAAGGAATAGTTTATGTCTGGGGAAAAAAGAAAAGAAAAGAATTTATCCACCTGTGTAGCGTCAGTTCTACGTGTCAACCGACGTTATTAGCGTCGGTTTCAGGTGTCAACCGATGCTACATTACGTGGATAACGTCGGTTCACCATGTCAGCCGACATTACGTTCTACGTGGATAGCGTCGGTTCTACACCGAACTGACTTTAAATTCATTATAAGTCGGTTTTTTCCAAAAACTGATTTTATATATCGACTTAAATACCTCTTTTTGTAGTAGTGATTATTTCAATAAATTTTGTTATTATTATAATAAAAATATTTATTTTATTTTAAATATTATTATTATTATTATTATTATTATTATCCTGTGTAGCGTCAGTTCTACGTGTCAACCGACGTTATTAGCATCGGTTTCAGGTGTCAACCGACGCTACATTATGTGGATAAAGTCGGTTCATCATGTGAGCCGACATTACGTTCTACGTGGATAGCGTCGGTTCTACACCGAACTGACTTTAAATTCATTATAAGTCGGTTTTTTCCAAAAACCGGTTTTATATATCGACTTAAATACCTCTTTTTATAGTAGTGATTATTTCAATAAATTTTGTTATTATTATAATAAAAATATATAAAATATTTATTTTATTTTAAATATTAATTATATTTTTTTTTTATTATTATTATTATGTATAGATAAAATTATTATTATTAATAATAATAATTTATATTGTGAGTACTTTTAGAACACCGATAAAAAGGTTAGGGATGGAAAACAAAATTAGCTGATAAAATTATTATCAATGGAGTTTTCCATGAAGTAAAATAAAAGGTCAATAATGGAGTTTTCCATGAAGTAAAATAAAAGGTCAATAATGGAGTTTTACAAATTGAATACTTATCAAACCAAACACATCCTTATAATAATTGATTTTTTGAAAGGGGAGCTTGCGAGGCCACCTTTTTAAAGATTACTTATTTAATTAATAAATAATTATTACATTAGTCGTTATAAAACAACAAAGTAATATAAATAGTAGTTAAAAAGTAGTATTTATTTTCGAAGATATTAGTTGTTACATATGTTGGCTTACACTCTTGTCTAAATAGGAGAATGATTTTTTCGAAGTACAAGCAACCCACCTCTCATTAGGAAAGTCATCAGTGATCAATAGTAAACCAAATTAACTTTACCAATTGGGTTGGCTAAGTTGATGTAAATAGAAGTAATTATTTTTTTAAGATCATTTATAAAAAAAGAACTTTAGTTACGAAATGGTTGAACAACGAGGCTCAATTTTATATTTAGTTAAAATTTCTCCGTTTCATTAAACAAAAGAAAAGAGTATATTGAAAAAATTAACTTATAATCAAGAGGATATAATAACATCAAACATAATACAAATAACATTTCTATTTTATTTCTATATCAACTTAGAGTACAAATCATAATAACGTGGATAGATATTTCATACAATATTTCAATATTAGACCCAATTATTTTGCTTTCATAAAATATAGCAAAAGAAAACCCAACCCATTATTAAATTAAAATATAAAGGAGGTTATCTCTTTGTATTTCATTTTCCTTATAATATTTTTAATGTGGTCATGATTTAAAATTATTACAATTCATCTAAATACATTTAAAGTTATCTATAATAAGTTCATAGTTATTTTAAATATTCATGTCTAATTTTTGTTTTCACTTATTTCATTGAAGTAAATTTAGACAAATAAGATATATAATATGTATTATCATATTATCATCTCAATACATAAAAAATAAGTGAAATAAGATACGATAAATTTAAAAAATTAAATCATATTATCATCTCAATATATAAAAAATAAGTGAAATAAAATATGATAAATTTAAAAAATTAAATGATCGTAACATAAGTTAATAGAAATTTCATTTCAATTTATATTAATTTAACTGAATCCTTACAATAAAAATAGCATTATAATTACAATAAAAATAACATTACAATAAACATAAAATTAATATATATTGCACAATATTAAAGATATTGACAGTATAATTTTTATATAATTAGATATTTAATTGTAAAATTATATTGTATTGAAAAATTATATTATTATATGAAAATTTAGTAACAATTGTGAACATGGGTTTAAAGTTATTGAAAACTTTACTGTTTAAAATTTTAATTTTAAAATAATGTGTTTTAGCTTTTTCTTTATTTTAAATTAAAAATACTTTTTTATTTTTAAAAGATTTAGAAAATATAAAATAAATAAAATTATATTTATAATAAAATTATATAAAATAAATTAAATACTATTTAAAATATAAAATATTTATATAATTTTATTTAATAATATTATACAAATTGTTACCAAATATAGTAAAAAATAATTCTAATACTATTCAATATTATTCTATCTAATATAATTATATGTAAAATTAAGTTGCATAGTAATAAAATAATTATGGAATTATTTATTAATTAATTTATAAGATGTTTAATGTATGTATTAAGTTGTAATTAAAAAACAATAGATATATTTTTGGTTGACTATGAATAATTGATCATTGTTAACAAAATCAAAAATAACAATTGAATAAAAACAAATTGTTTATAAAATATACAGGCCAGGTCTATTCGTTCGCATGTCAATACTGACCAGCGCGGCAATGACCATCAACGCTTGGGAAAAACAAATATTTCTCTCATTTAAAGCACATTCTTGTACTCAAAGACTTCAAAACTAGCAGTTAAATTAAAACCAGCTTCTGAGCAATTTTGCATCATATTGATTATTGAATTCATTAAAAAAAAAAAAATAGAATGCAAGTTCAAGCAAGAGCTCCCGGCAAAATCATACTTGCTGGTGAACACGCGGTGGTACATGGATCTACGGCACTTGCTGCTTCCATTGACAGCTACACTAACGTTACTCTTCGCCTTCCCAGTCCTAATAGTAATTTCCTATCTTCTTCTCTTTTGGGATTTCTTGCTTTTTCATTTTTTTTATTTGCTGTCGATTTGGTGATTCTGTCGGTATTGAATTTGCTTTGGCTGAAGTTTTCTGATAATGGGTTGAATTTGATTTTGAGATTTTATTACATGTTTCAGTAATTTCTTTTTCTTGGTTTTCAGGGTAGTAGTATCTTGACTTTTGTTTTGGATTTAGAAGAAAGTTGAAAGTTAAGGGCGTACGGTAATTGCAATTTTGAAATCAAGTTCAAATAGATGCCCTTTTTAGGTCGTTGTGATATTAGTTATGCCTAATTTTTTGTGTGGTGGCATATATCAATTTATCAGGCTAAAATAAGCATTGGATTGTTTTGGTTTTTCTGGGAATAATGATAGAAACAAGATGTGTGATCTTTTGTTCTATTATTCTTCTGTACGTCATTATACTGTCAAATGCTGATATTTACTCTGCTGGAAAAAAAAATTCTCATTGTTGCTTGCTTTATATTATCTCCGCAAGCAGCATCGTTTTGCCCATAGGAGGCTCGTGCCTGTAAGCATTTATTCACAAGTTATGCTCAAGCAGTTAAATAGTGTCTATAGTAGAAATTCTTAATGCACACCAATTTTCACTCACATTAAAAAAAGAATAACTTCTCTATTTTCAAAGTTCTTTTTCCACGTGGCACACAATAATTGCTGGTTTGAGTGCAAATGTGTGAACTTAGCATTCCATAATTCTATAGTCATCTAATTATTTCTGAAACTTCCGGAGGGTTCTTTTCATATTTTCCACTCTTTATTTCCAGATCGGAGATAATCTTCTTGATGACTATATCATTTCTTGCTCTTCTAATGTACCACAATTTAATACTTGATTTATGAAGTGGATTCCATGTTCTCATTCATCTGCTGAATTAAATGTGTAAGAGGATCTAACATGTTGGTTTTGTTTCCATTTATGCTTGTAGAAAATTTGACAAGTTATATGGCTGTTGTGGCAAGGACATTAGATGCAGCTCTTTAAAGAAATTAAACTTAAATACATGTGTTTGCTTCCAAAAGCCGTTTCCATAGTTCTTGATTATGATACTTATAAACCAATTTGAGACTCTCATTTTTATACTCTGCATAGTTTGTCATATGAAAATGGAGAAAGAAACAGAGAGATTTCCTTACAGGGTTGATAAGATGCCATGTACTAGGAGATGTGGAGAAATAATTGAAATAAGAAGACAAATAAAAAGATATCAATTAACACATTACTCCCAAATAATGCCGTGGGAACAAACCTTCTAAATGCAGCAATAGCCAATATATGTCTTAGAGGTGATAGTGAGATTTGCACCTGAGTAACTGAATAAGTATGGTTAAATTAGATGAGCTTTATGTATGCCAAATGCTTTGACTGCTATGGAAGATATAATAAATGAACACAATGTGTCACTGTTATGGGAATATAAATACGAACCACAAGAAGTTAAACAAGATTCTAATTGTATTTCCTCTTCCATTTAATTTTCCTTGACAAGCATTTCATTTGATTAACTCTTTCACTAGTAAAGCCTTATTACTTCCCTCCTACCCTCTCTGGGCTTTATAGGAGATGATGGTACCCTTAGACTGCGGCTGGAGGATATGGAATTAGAATTTTCTTGGCCTGTTGCTAGAGTCAAAGAAGTACTATCAGGATTGGATTGCCCCTTCCCCTTATCACCAACCCCTTGCTCCATGGAGACAATTGAAGCAATTGCAGCTCTAGTTAATGAACAAAATATTCCAGAGGAAAAAAAAGCATTTGCTTCTGGAATCTCAGCTTTTCTTTGGCTGTTTTCATCTATACAAGGGTATGAAGTAAATATTTGTTTTTTTCCATTGATATCTTGTTTTTATCGATTTTTCTCCTGTCTCATATGTAAGGTTTATCTTAGGTTTAAGGCTGCTGAAGTGCTTGTTAGCTCGGAGCTTCCTTCAGGCGCAGGGCTTGGTTCCTCTGCTGCATTTTGTGTTGCGCTTTCAGCTGTATTGCTTGTTTTCTCTGATGCTATAAACTACGATATTTCCCACCGAACAGAATGGTTTAAGTTTGGGGGAGGTGAACTTGAGTTACTGAACAAATGGGCTTTTGAAGGTGAAAAGATACTCCATGGAAAGCCATCAGGAGTTGACAACACTGTGAGCGCATACGGTATGTTATTTTTTTTAGGAGCACCACCTTAATAACTTTAAACTTTCATAATATATATATTTTTTCCTGTACATACCTTTTATCTTATCTAACCAGTCAGGGATTATGTGTTATATGTTTGATTACTATTTTTCCTCGTTAAGTTGAATGACTATGAGCGTACTCTTGTGTCAAGAAGCTAGAAGTTGCAGGAATTTTAGTTGCTATTTCCATGTTGTTCAAATGTCGCTTTCAACCCACATATAACATGATCCAACTTTATGATTGTTCATAGAAAAAACTGTAATTAGTATGTATTTGTTTAAACTTTAAGCCCATGTCATACTTTTTGACGAGTTTCACACTCCCAACTATGATTTTCTTCTGTTGGGAAGATGCTAGGAAAAAACTATGCATTGAAATTGAAAGGGAATAATGAAAAAAAATTCACTGATGAGTAGAGGACCTTATTTCATTCTAGAGCTATAATCAACAAATCGGCTATTGACTTGACATTATGACAAATCAAGTGATCTAAACGTGTGCCTGGTAGTCATTTTGATACCATTAGGCTGCGGACCCTTCTCTATTTCTTTTTGTTTCATGATCAAGTACAATAACTGCTATAGCTGAGAGGATTGCCTCCCAACTTGATTTAGTACAAGTGCGTAAACATTTTGGATTTTACAGAGCATGAAATAAAAAGCGAAAAAGGGGGGTAGAACTCTGGCATTCTTTTTTTTTGGGGGGGGGGGGGGGGGGGTGGGGGGGGGGTGGGGGGGGGGGGGGGGGGAGTCCAAAGCTGTAGCATTCATTTGGGTGTCCAGAATAATATACCTTATGCAAACAGGAAACGTGATCCAGTTCAGATCAGGTATTTGTACACCCATAAAAACCAATATGGAACTCACAATGTTAATCACTGACACAAAAGTTGGGAGGAATACAAAGGCACTAGTTGCTGGTGTTTCAGAAAGAGCCTCAAGGCATCCAGATGCCATGAAGTCTGTGTTCAGCGCTGTTGACTCAATTAGCAAAGAAATGATTACCATTTTTCAGTCCCCTGCTTGTGATTCATTTGATTTCTCCGCCATAAAT
Organism: Hippophae tibetana; assembly: GCA_037013495.1. Classification (NCBI taxonomy): domain Eukaryota; kingdom Viridiplantae; phylum Streptophyta; class Magnoliopsida; order Rosales; family Elaeagnaceae; genus Hippophae; species Hippophae tibetana. Next base: position 16,710,437 of record CM072803.1, read on the forward strand.
GAGAAAGAAGAGAAGATACAAGAGTTGATGGAAATGAACCAAGGTCTACTACAATGCATGGGGGTCAGCCATGCTTCCATAGAAACTGTTAAATGCACAACGTCGAAGTACAAATTAGTTTCCAAGTTGACAGGAGGTGGAGGTGGAGGCTGTGTTTTGACTCTATTGCCAATTTGTATCCTTTTCTGCTCAGCTATCTTGCTCACAGAATCATAATTCAGTTTTAGTGTATGTCTTGTGTGCACATTTCTTCGTGTGATTCTGTATAAGAGCTTGATCAGTAATGCACTGAAAAATCTAGGCTGAAACCGGGTATTTCTTAAGGGAAAAATACCTAGTAGTCCCTCTTGGACACATTAATCCCTTTTCTATCAAAAGAGTCAGATGGGTCCTCTCTTTTTGAAAAATGAGCACATAAACGCAATTTAAACACTAATGTTAGGCATTTGAGTTACATAAGTGTGAACCAAGTTACATATTACATAGGTGTAACTGAGTTACATACGTATGTAGCTGGTAAAAGGCATTGATCTGATCTTTTTAAAAGTGAACCAATTGCACTTTTGGCCAAACAAAGGTGCCAGTTTCACCATGCTAAGCACTTTTCATTAGTTTCTAATATTCTGGAGGGTGCCTGACTCTAAAATTCACCAAAACACAGAATTTATAAAAGATTTTGGAATATGAAGTTATGTATTTTTGAATTGATACTGCATAATATGTTTCCTTGACATTTGATCAGTACAACCAGGACAGGTTGCTGATGATGTTATTCAAGAGCTGAACTCATGCGGATTCAATAGTTTCCTTGCCAAAGTTGGCGTGGATGGTGTTGAAATCGTTTCACACAGCTATGAGTCTCCTATTCCTGAAAAGTAGAAAGGTCTACTCCTCTGAGTTCTCAAATTTCTATACATTACTTTTGTATTTTAAATCTATACCAAGTTCAATTGATCATGTTTTTCTTCGTCTCTATAAATTTATGAATAATTGGAGTATATTGTATCAACAAATTGTTAGCAATGTGATTGATTTTCAAATCTGACTTCGAAAGGATATGCTCTTGTTTCCTAACCAATATTAGTAGCTTATCCCTACCATCGTTGCTCTCTTAATCATAATGATGTTCTGTTATCACAATACGAGTTATTAGGTAATAGAAGGTACGGGTACCCTACTCTGAGAATCCTAAAACCATAAAACTCGATCCAAAGTAGTTCATTAAATGTTGTAATCAAATTAACTCTATCCAAGGCTTTTCAAATGGTTATAATAAAACTTGGAATTATCTTTGCTTCAAGGTCAATGACCATAACTCTCTTCTTTTTATACTCAGTAACCCCTAACTTTTTCGTATATATTTTTCATTGAGTGAAAGAACATGACCAACTTAATTTGTTATGACCACTTAGGCTATCCACCTTAAAAATCAGGTGAGATCTACAGTAATTAATGAAGAGTATTTATATGTATCCTAATTATATCACCATATGTGATAATTTCTTACCATAGACTATATTGTACTTGTATTTTAATTAATTATGTTAAATATACTTCTCCTTACATATACGCTGCATGTCTACCACGTGTCATACGAGTCAACCCACAGCTGTCAGTATCTCAGCATCCTTTAAAAACAGCTGGATTGCTTTCTCCATATTGACACTTCATAAGCGTCTGTTACAATCAAACCACTTGATCTTGGACGTTGCATATATCTCAGATTTTATAAAGGAAGTCTTCCTAGCTCTGTATTTAATTTGTTGCAGAAATTATGGAGTCCAAATTTAGTCTCATCTTCTCTCTACTTCTTCATGTCTTCTTCTTGCTTTCCATTATGGTAGTCAGTGGTACACCATCTCTCTCTCTCTCTCATTCCTTTCTGTCTGCAATAGCTCAATAGTATTGATTATTGTCGTCCTTTTCATAATGAATTACTTTGTCCTATGCTAGATGTGTTTCTGTGTTTGAAGCTCTTTTATGCTCTTTAGTTTTTAGATACTTATGTAACTTCCCCCCCCCCCCAACCCAAGAATACTAATGGAACTTCGATTTTATCTTCATTAATTCTTTGTTTAAAAGTTTAGAATTTGTTGATTTTTTATGCCGTTTGTTCCACTATACATAGGTGGCTTGAAAAATGGGGTTTTTAAAGCCTCCAAATATGTGAAAATGTATTATAAAAAATAAAAAAAGTAAAAATGTATTAAAGGTGGCAATTTAAGAAGTCAGCAATACAACACGAGTTAGAATGGATCGATAAATTTTTTGTCCAAAATTAAGTAACTTTATTTTAAAAAATATTTAGTAATTAGCATTGATCAATATCCATTACTAAAATATGCCAGTAACAAGCCTTCATTTTGATCTCAAAGTTTCAAAAGTACTTGAACCAATTTATTGTGCAGACAAAGAAGACGATCTACTTCAAGGAATCAACAGCTACAGGAAATCACTAAGCCTACCAGCCCTTTCAAAGAACAAGAAAGCAGACTGTGTTGCCGACGAAATAGCTGATCAACTCGAGGACCAACCATGCACCGCCACAACCAGCGGCGCTTATATTACATCAGGTACACAAACCCAGCTCACAAACTACCCAAAGCCCCTACAGAAGTGCAAAGTTGATCCCTCTACGACATCAGATGGTGTCGTTTTGCCAGTCTGTGTGCCTCATTTGGTTCCAACTCTTGTACTTACCAATTACACTCGTTCTCGCTATGCAAAGTATGTCAATGATTCGAAGTTTACTGGAGCTGGAATTGGGTCTGAAGATGACTGGATGGTTCTTGTTTTGAGTTCCAATAAACCAACTGGGAGTTTTTCTAGTGCAGTTTCTTTAGTTTCACAATTTGGTTTTCATCATTATTACTTGGTTTTGTTCTTCTTGTTGGGATTTTCACTTCTTGTAGTGAGCTGAAGTGAAATGGCATTTTACTAATTTATGTTTTATCTTTCTTGTATCTTCTTTTTTTGTCGTAAATTGGTGAACTTTGGTGATTAGAATATTAGAGAAGCATGTTTCATTTTCTTATTATTTTTTGCTTTTTATATTTAGGATGAATCATCAATCTCAACTTGAACTTAGTCAAATTTTTACATCCACATCTCTTAACTCTATTTACATCCATACGGCTCTATATACATCCACATCTCTTAACTCTATTTACATCCACACAGCTCTATATACATCCCCATCGGATGCCTCGTCCCTGGTGTCATCATTTGTTTTCACGTGTCATGGGTGATACCGACATGGGATACCATATGACACACTTGACTAGTTTTATACATCAACTTTGCATATTTTCAAAAACTAATATGGTATCTAATTTTTCCATTAGAATAATATAGATATCAAATGTGGCTAAAAAAGAAAGAAAAGAAACATTTTTATCTTTTTATCTTTAATACAAATTTAGTAGAGTCATGAATAAAGATGGCACTTGGAATCACTTCCACAAACAAGACAAAGTAAGTAAAGAAAAGAATCAATATATGAATAGATAATTAATTTGAATGAAAAAGGGAAATCTTGAACTACAAGCCATATACTTTAATACCTTTACAGCATTGTATTTAATGTCATATCTCTCTATAAACTTTGTCATTCAAAACAATGGCCTCCTTCAAATTTAGCTTGCTTTTCTTAGCACTCTCTTGGGCTTTATTCTTGTTTTCTAATCAAGTTCGCTGTGATATCGGTAGGTGACTCAACTGGTTCTTATGCTTAAGGATTCTTCTTCTTCAATTATATAACACTTGATTTTAAATTGTTTGCTTTGGTATATGCATAAGAAGTTTACTGTACGTATTAATTTTATCGTTTCGTTTTAATGTTATTAATATAAGAGTATTTGACATGAATTGTTATGTTTTTTCAATAATTGCTGTTGTGGCTCACAGCTCCTAGGTTAGTTTTTTTCTTAAAAATTGACTGTCACTATTATAAATTACCGCTTATGGTCGACGCCAGGTGTCCATGGTCCGGTTCGGTCCGGTTTTTCCTAAAAAAAATTTAACCGGACCATTCATATTACTCGGACCGGACCGGACCGTTTGAAACGGTTTTAAGAAATAAAAACCGGATCGGACCGTTTGATTTATAAAACCGTTCGGTCCGATTTTATTCCCGGTTTAGTTCGATTTTTTTATAATTTAATGAAGAATAATGTAAAATTTTTAATATATTATTAAACCGATCCGGTCCGGTTTAAACGATTTAAAATTAATACAAACCGGACCGGACCATTTGATTAGTAAAATCGTTCGATTTGGTTCGATCCGGTCCGATCCGATTTTACGGTTTAGTCTGGTCCGGTTTATGGACACCCCTAGTCGACGGTCAATAAAAAATTGAGAAGATTAAAATGTTAAAAATAATTAAAAAAATCATTGTCAATGCATAAATCTTGGTATATAAATTTTTATTTTTAATTATATTTTAACAAAAGAATATGTTTATTTTTTTAGAACGTAAATAAAATATGTTTTTAAAAATTTCAAAAATAATATTCTTATAACAGTTATAAATACAAAAAAGAGAACGTTTATGTTAATTTTATATATTTTTATCATTATATGACATATTATTTTATTTTGAATAGTATTTAATTTTTTATTTTATTTTAATATTGTAAGAAAATAAATAAATATTTTTTAATAAAAAAATTAAAAATAAAATAAAATTAGATAATTTATTCCTACGGGTAATAAAAAATCCAAATCTAAGCAATATTTTGATTGCGGGTTGTTTTCCTTAAAACAACTTAGAAATGTTCCATTAAAAATAAAAATTAAATAAATAAATAAATACAAAAATAAATAAATATTGGCTTGTATTTCACCGCTTTTGTGCATTTTAGACTAAAAATGAAATTAGGAAATTATAAAAATAATATTAAACAGCTTAAAATGGTTACAATCTAATTTAAATAATATTTAATTAGATAAAATTTAAAATAAAATAATATAACATACTTTTTTTTAATATTAAAAAAATATATAAATTAAACATAATAATTATTGCTTTTATAATTATAAATTTTATTTTCTCAAAATTTATTCTTTGCTTTGATTAAAAAGCAATGAACCCAATACAAGGCTTTTTTAATACTTTACTAATCATCTACTAACTCTTGTCTTCAAACATATATCTGCAGAAGATGATACAATTCCTTTAATCAACTCCTACAGACAATCTCTAAAGCTATCTGACCTAAACAACAACAGCAAAGCCGCATGTCTGGCTGGTGAAATCGCTGACGATCTAGAGGATAAGCCTTGTTCTGTTACCTACGACAATTACAAGCCTGGACCAGTCTCAAGACTTCCCAACACAGACAAACACATAAAGGATTGCAAAATAGATGTTAACACCACCAAAGATGGGATCATTTTGCCTATTTGTATGCCCAAATTGATTGCTAGTCTAGTGCTTAATAACATTACAAGTCCTCGCTACACAATGTACCTTAATAATTCCAAGTATACTGGTGCTGGAGTTGGTTTTAAGGGTAATTGGGTCACTATAATCTTGACCATTGACTCCCCTAGTGGAAATATCTCTAGGGCTTCTTCTTTGCTTTCGATTGGCATTCTTCCTTATATTGTGACCACTTTCTTGGGGTTTTGTCTTTGTATGAATATTGTTTCCTTTTGATTTGTTTTGAATAATTTTGTCACAGATTTGTGTTTTTTTTCCCTTCCTTATTCTCCTGAAGTCTAAAGGTTATTTTGTATTTTCTCTTTTATTCTGGTTTGGTGTGTTTGAAGATTCTTTTTGTTATATAAAGAAAATATATTTGAATTGATGAGTACCATTATGAAATAAATGCATTTCATTTACTGTATCGATCAACACGTCAAAACGAGTTTCCTTAAGTGATATGTATATTCTTGGCTTTAGCTTTATATTATGCAACTAAAAACAAAAAAATTATTCACTGGTTTAATTGAAGTACAAAAGTAAATAGTATTTTAGGAATAATTAACAATTCATCTTACAATGTTCTTCCGGTTTTACGATTTGAATAAAAAATGTTTTGTTCAATTGTAAATGGAGTATGATGAGGGACGAAGCAATAAAGTTTTTCCTTGGAGGACTGAATACCCTTACCAAAGAAAAACTGAGAAAGTTTTTTTATAAAATAAAATAGGGATACTAATCCTAAAACATACTAAATCTAATAAAGCATGAAAGAAACAAAAATAGTGATGTTTTAACACTCCCACACATAAATCTTACATTCTTCTCGTTGCATATACATGTATATTTGAAACATAAAAATAAATAAAAGAGATTAGAACACAAATATGGTAGGTTGCATCTCAAAAAGCGCTTTGTTTAATGTTGTGAACCAGACTCTATTATTTCTTTTTATCCTCCATTATCAAAGATTTTAAAACGTGTAATGTCAAACTTCCAAGTTAAGCACTTTATTTCTTTATTATTCTTAAGCTTGTGTTTAGTAAAAGAAAGTTTCTTAAGGAAATGTTTCTAATTTTCTTCGTGATTGTGTTCAGTTGAATTATCAAACCTGTAAGGAAAATAAAGCATGGTCATTAGTAAAAAATAAAGATTTGGATAATATATTTGGTGCCACATTGTTTCGTTAGGGGTGATGGTGTTTTCTTCGTCACTAATCCCTTCTTCAAATATATCATTCGTAAGGACTCCTTGTGGCACCTCTAATTGTTTACTACTCTCTAAATTAATAGCATTAGTGGTCTCTATAGGATTAGCAATTGTTTGATATAAGAGCTCAACAATTGCATGTGCTTTTAATCTTTTCACAGTTGTGACCAATTAGCCAAGTTGAGTCTTTAGATTTTTGATAGTAGCATTTGTTTCCTTGATAACAACGTTGGTTTCCTTGATAGCAACATTGGTTCATAGGGAAGTTTAATATTGTTAGTAGTCATAGCAATCACCAAGTTCTCTAGAGACTTACCTTGAGTGAGTGGAGTGAGATGTGATATCAGGAATGGGAAGCTAAGTGTGATATTGAATTCATAAGCTAGATTTCTCACTGAAATTTGGTTAACATGTATCTCAAGATTTCTTCTTGCAATTTTCCATTCTTGTTGAAATTACAAAGTGCAAACAATTAAAGAATTTACTAGTTCTCAAGAGACTTGCTTTGAGTTATTGGAATATGTTGTTGTGTTGAGAATGGAAAAATAGGTGTGATGTTAAAATCAATTGATGGATTCCTATATGAATAGATTGGGTATTGATATTCCTACAATCTTGAATTGTACACATTAGAATGTGGATCATACCTTGGCCTCTAGCATCCAAATCCTTCCATAGCATTAATATAGTCCCAATTTCCTTTTTGATGCTCAAAGTATGGTACATGAATGTCACATCCCAAAAAATGGGTACGTGAGATGGATAAGTAAAATTTTAAATTATATTTAAAGAAAAATTATTTAATAATTATGAAATATTCAATTCTAAAAATCATGTGAAGATCAAGTCTTTTAAAATTAATCTAGGTACTCTTTTGAGATTTTCTATTCACAAGACAAAAATATAAATTAATAGATTTAAATCCAAGACATTTATAAAGATAAATAAAATTTATCAGAGTAGTCTCACCCTACCTAATTGTAAATTATAATAGCCAATAAATTAAATAAGGTATCAAATCAAAACTTGTAACGTCTAAATCCTCCATATAAAAGCTTCTTGTATTCACCAAGATTATCTCGAATTATGCAACTTAAAGGTAAGGGAAGAGTAGGGATGAAATGATAGCTTAGTGAGAGTCTACTCTAAAATATTGTCTTAATAAACAATTATTCATGATACATGCTCATTTTAATAAATTTCATTAATGTAAGTAATTATCATCAGTAGATAGGGTGGAGAGATTTCAATCATAAAACATGGGTATACTTGTACTTCTTTACTTCCGGGGGACAGGGGGTGTATATTCCAGATAACCTAATGCATGTTTATATAATATAAAATATGCTATGTGATATAAATCCAATGCATAAAATGCAACCCCATATGTATTGATCGTCCAAATACGTGAGCACATATGACCCAACTCTAAGACGCATGCTCCTCTACCTCCAACCCTATATGCAATCTCAATACATATGACACATGTATCGGTCAAATCAATGTCATATGGCCCCTCATTTATGGGTAGTCAACTCCAAAACATAATATGGGTCTAACTTTGAGGTCCATATGTAGTTAACAAATCTGCAATAAATTGTAAACTCTAAACATTATAAGGGGTCTAACTCGAAGGCCCATGTGTGAGTAACAATCAGTGGTCAACAATCCACGATCAACAATAAAAGGTACAATAGACCAAAAAAACTCTGAGAATACATATGTATACGATACATATATGTATTCTGTTGAAAATAGCCTGTTGTAACCAGTACTCCATGGACACCATACTTTGCAAGACAACATACATATGTACTCTCCACATATAAAACTATTCTCATTATGCACATATAAAATTCTTAGATGTCATACCACATTTTCAATGCTCATTCTATATCAACATTTGATACTTATTTTATATACAAAATTTTCTAATGTATGCACAATAAAATATTTACAACGAGTATCTTATTTTTAAAAAATATTTATAATATTATAACAAAATCATTGTCCGATTTTTCGTTTAAGTCCTCTTATACCTTTTCAACAGTAAGAGCAACTTCCAATTTATCCTTCAATCTATTCTATAGAAAAGTGTTATGAACAAATCTATCCATAAGAATAACATTAAAACATTCATCAATGATAGAAATAAAAGGAATAGGTGAAGAGTTAAAAAATTTAAAATAGATAGTCTCTCCCAAGACTAGATTGTCAAATTCCTATCTTGGACATCAATAATAGTCTTAGTAGTGCCACGAATAGTCTACCAAGAAGTATTGTATGCTCTTTGTTCAAGGTTGGGTTTTTATACATATCTAGAAAAAAAAATCAATAGGCATAATTAATTTTTTTACTTGTACTAGCACATCCTCAGCCATTCCCTTTAGATATTTAATAGATCTATCCACAAGTTGAAGGGACAGGGTTGTAGTTTTTAAGTCTCCCAAACCTAGATGCAAGAAAATAAAATATGGCATCAAAATAATACTAGAACTAAAATCAAGCATTGCTTAGCTACCTTCATATCCCCCATAATGATGTTAATGATAAAAACTCCTGGGTCTTTCAACTTTGGAGATAGTTGATTCTGAAGCACAACACTAGCAACCTCTAATCTCATACCTCATGTTTTTAGTGCTTGATTTCTGGAAGAACTTAGCATATGAGGTCATATGTTTGATCACCTTTGATAAGGTAAATTTATATTGAATTTAGAAAGCATATTGAAAAGATTAGATAATTACTTATCTTACATTGATTCTTTCATCTGGTGTAGTTCTGATGTCTTTTATGTTTTAGGAATGTCAGTAGACTCCCCAATTCTTTCCTTAAAAGGTTTAACATAATTTGTACTTGTCTCTCCACTTTCTTGGAAGACTATATTTTTACCTTCTTTATTATTTGTATTAGATGGTAAACCATTAGAAACATAAGGTAAAATTTTATTAACGATCTTAACTTCGAAGGATAGTGATATCCTTTGCTTGTTTTACCTAACTAGGTAGCTTTTCTAGTTTTTGCTTTTGCATATGCTTTGCTAACTTCCCAACTTGAGTTTTAACCATTTTTTACTGAAGCCTATAAGGAATCTAACCTATGATTATTTATCATTTGGTTATCTCTACTAACTTGAATAAAGGTATTCAAGTTATCTTCTAAAGTTGGATTATAGGGTTGATCTGGTGGGTAAGGTTGGTTTACATATGACGTTTGTATTTGGTTTTAGGCATATGTTGGGTTATTCTTTGGTTTCCATTTAGGGTGATTGTATGTGTTAGAATGATACCTTTGCATAAGATTGGCTTTCACCAGGGTACCTGCACTAAAATCTCATGAAAAAGAACAAACATTAGCACTATGCCCAAATGTACCACAAACTCCACATATCTATTGATTTGGAATTTTCTAGATAGTGAGGAGCTGTACTTGCTTAGTTAATTCTACAAGTTATAAGGTCATTTTGTTTTCGTACCTAACTTCATTGACCCCATACTCTTTTTCCTCTATCATTCTTTTATTAGGAATTAGTACCCAACAACTCATACAGTTCATAAGTTTTCTCTGCTGGCTTTTCTTTCATAGCTCCTCCTACATCATTATCACCCATGTACTAACATTGTTATGTCAATTAATCATAGAAGAATTGGTTCTATAACTGTAGTGGAAAACTATGGTGTAGGCATTGGATAAAAATGAATTTAAATATGTCCCAAGCTTCATGGAAGGACTTTTAATTCATTTGAAAGAAAGTTGATATTTTTGCCCTTAAGTCTACAATCTTTTCATGGAAATAGAATCTACCCATAAATTTTTTGTAGACTTCCTCACAAGTAGTTAATTAACCTAGTTGTAGAGCCATGAAACAAAACTTAGTTCTATCTTTAAGTGTGTATGAAAAACACCTCATCTTAAGCTCATCTTTCTCAAGTCTCTACAATGGAATTTTTAGCATAACATCATAAAATTCTCTAATAAAATTTAAAAGGACTTCATAATTAGGGACATCATGAAATGAAAGTAACATGGAATAATGAATATTTTATAATTAATTAAATTAATTGATAAACCCAAACATTAAATGATTTAATTAATAACAATAATTAATAAAGAATAGTAGACCAATCACTAAATCTTAGTTTATATTTTATTAACTTAATTAATTCTAACAAACATAGCCACTACTACAAAAAGGGGTATAAAAGTCGGTTTTTAACCGACTTTAAACAAATTTAAAGTCGGTTCTCTGAACCGACTTTAAATTCAAAGACTTAAATTGTAAAGTTGGTTCATGCACTGAATCGACTCTACACGTAAAATCGGTTTATGCCCTGAACCGACTCTACATTTTATTTGTTTTAATTTTTAATTTTATTTTTTGTATAACAGTATATATAAAAAAACATAAAAACACTAAAATATAAATAGTAATACAACAAATAATTAACAATATAAATATATTTAATTACTTAATAATTAAATTTATTACAAAAAAAAATAATGCATATAAATAACTTCAATTACAAATAAAATAATGTCGTCAAATTATGCCATCGAGTAAGCTTGGTTGGCTTAGAATCTTGATTGGCCTTCACAAGCATTATGGCAAAAAAAAAAGCTGATCCATATAACAAATATTCTCCTACATACATGAACACGTAAAACATCCATCAAAAAAGTAGTCTAAACTTCAGACGTACGAATGAAGAAATTAAATCATTATAAATATTACCATAAAAAAGAGATTAGCACGTACAACGACATTCGATGAACTCATATTAGCATTATTAATCATTTGTCTATATATGAAGTTATCTGGAATCTCTACTACTATTTTTTAATGCTATATATAATGAACTCTAAATATGAAATCAATTGCATGTAACTTCGATTTCTTGGCTAAGCTTGTGTGAGTTTTGGTGCCCTTAAACATATGGAACACGTTCATATGCACCAAAACTCATACAAACCAAGAAACAAATTGGACCGACGTACACCTGATTTGTACATTTAGAACTCATTATATCATTAAAAATACTAGCAGAGATTCCAGATAAATTCATATTTATAAACAATGCATTCCCCTAAATACATGAGCATATATATGATTAATCATCATCAACCAAGTGATTTCAGACACAAGAATAGATATAGAAGGCCAAATCATTAAAAAATTTACTGTTATGTTGTCATATGCTATTCAAGATCATCAGAATCTTCTCCTGATTCTTCTTGCGATGATATAATTTGAATCATGTGTTCTGCCCATTCCTCTCGTAAATTATCAAAAATTTACTGGTCGTAACCCGTCTTGTTCCAACCAAAGAACTACATGTATTCAAAATCAAAATAAGAATATGATTTCATTTATTTACAAAAACAAACTCAAATATGTTAAAACTTGTATGTATATGGGTAAAATATATTACCACATCATCAATTGGAATTTTGATATTTGTGATGATTTCGCTCATAAACTTCATGACATAATAACCACACATGATTCCATTATTTTGTTGTGGAACCTACAAAAAAAAGTGCATGTATACATGAATTTTCATATTCGAACATCCTTATTATTTAATTGTAAAATTAATAAAATTATTAATATTGAATTGTACATAACATAACTTTTGTCCATATAAGCTTATGAGATTTTTTAAGGACAATGCCCCTAAACTTGTTCCATAACTTTCATGCCCTATCAAGGTATAAAACGATTAGTTTTTATTAAATATTACAAAAAATAATGGAAAAAAATAATATGTAACTAAATATAACTCTTACATTTCAACAACTGCTTTTGTATCTTTACTCAGTTCTATGGAAGCTGAGTCACAGTACCAAGCATGATTATTGAACATATCAATGATTACCAACATCTAATGATCTTGGCCTTGTTCAAACCTTAATGGCCAAGGGATTATCAACTTTTGATTTCTGCTAAGCGTTAATGCTCTATCACATAATTGTTTAGCTCTGATGCTAACATCCTTCTCTTGATATTGATTGACATATGAAGAATCATAGAACATTGCTAAATGTGATGAGTGATTATGTTGAAGTCGATAATAGCAAGCCCTATATATGTATATATATAATTAGATAATATAAATATAATTATATATGTTCTGCATAAATAAATAAAAACTAACTAGATTGAGGACTCACCTTGTCCACACTTGAATTATACTTAAATTGATCATTTGATATTCAAATATTTGCAACAAGCACTCGATCGATATATAAGTTTGGCCGATGTCTACACCAGAAATTTCAATAGGAAGTGGCATAGTCCATCCATCATTTATGCTAGATGCCCTCCCAACAATAGTCATCAAAGTGCCAAGATTTCTACTGAACTGTAACGCATAAGTATGACTATACTTTTTTCAAGGCTTCTTCTTGAATGACTTGGTGCACGATGATTGGCCACTAGTCATAGATTTAGCACAAGATACTTGCTTGGTATCTCTTAAATATGCCGCATTTAAGAGTTCTGGTATAATAGACTACCAAAAAAGTATCATATATGTATTTTTAGTAACAATAAGATCACATTAAATAATAGTAGTAAACAAGTGTTATTTTTTAAGTTAAAAAATAGTACCATGTCAAAATTTAGAACAACTTGAATCGACGGCTAAGCCACATACTGTCCAACCGCCTCTTGGACTGTGGTAGCATCAGAAGGCACAGGTAGTGGACAATCATGAAACAATGATTGATCAATTACTATTCGCCAATGATTAGGCAAATATTGATTATGAATCATCCGATCATCGCTCAATTGTTGTATCGTTCCAATAGCAACATAGTCCGTTGACGAAGGATGTTTCAACAAACATTTCATATTCTGTAAAAGTTTTAAGTGTTATATATAAAAAATAAAACATATAATAAGAATTTAAAAATTAAAATCTTACCACATATGATTCATCAAATAGAGGAGGACTCTCATGTGGGGTAGCTATTGGATGTACATTCTCACCAATATGTTCATCTTGGCTTTATTTATGGTAAGAATGTGCAGATTGCATTGGAGAAAATGAATCACTACTTGATTGCATGTGCATTCCTGGCATATAATGAGGACCAATAGGATGGCTATATCCCATACTGGATGTAGTTTGAGCACAATGAGATTGTGTGGATGGCATGCATGGCATGGATGGTGGCATGCTTGGCATGGATTGTGGCATGCCTGGAATGGAAGGTGGTATGCCTGACATGGATGGTTGCATGCTTGGCCAATATGGCATGCCCTGGTTGTAGCATGATGCCATGGCTGACAGTTGTTGTGATTGATGTTCTTTTAGAATGGCAATCTCACTCATCACGGAGGCCTTAAAGGAGTTGAATTCTTCTTCAATTTTAGTGTATTTCTCCTTACTTACAGTCTGAGGCTTATGTTTTGGAATTTTAAAATACTCCATAGCACCATCATATTGGCTACCTCCCCTAACACGACCAGGATGCTCGCGTCCGATTGCATGATATAAAGCATCTCTCCCAGGCTCTTCGATTATTTCACCCCTGTATATTTTTTCTTGAACAACTCTCTACAAATAATAAAGCACACAAACATATCATTCATTATTACATCAATTATTAAGTATCAATCAGACTTTTTATCAAACGAAATTACTAACCAACTTATTTAATTGTTCTTCTCCTCGTTGACTCATCGGTCTTGCATTCTTCGTTTTGGGAGTCTTTGTTTCTATGTACAATTCCATTCGGGTAACAGGTCTACCCAATTCAGCTTCCTACATAAATTAGGAAAATTTTATTAACAATGACATGAAATTAAATTGAGAAAAATTAATATAAAAATATTTATAAAATTAAGACAAATTAATAATACCATTCGAAATCTAACTTCAGGATTTGAAGACCTCCCAGTACGGTTAGAAAGAATGTTATGCATTTGGACATTCTGATGATCTTCTCTAATAATTTGAAATTCTTCTGAACGTCTATAATCCACAAAGTCTTTCCAAACTTGAGGTGTAATCCAAGGGTGTCCTTCAGGGATTTTGTATATCACATTCTCATCAAGTGTTTCCAAATATGGAAACACATAATTTTTCGCCAATCTAGAAGTCTTGTATTCCTTCCACGCCTTATTTGCAATCTTATAACACTTGCCCTGCCAATTGTCATCGACTTTGTAACGATTCTGTAAAAACACAGTACAAAAGGTTAGATATAATACACCTAATATAATATATATATTGATTATAAAATATAAGAGACTTACATAAATGGTTATCCATATTTTGAACTTTTCTGCATTGGCAACCTCAGACCAATGATTTATATTGATTGGTATACTGGACTTTTCCAGTCGACCAATAGAAGATTTCAATTGTTGACCATTTTCCCCTAGTGGATTACCAGTAACATCAAATTTAACGGGTATTCTATTATCTGGGTTAAGTGGAGCATCATGTATATTCGCCCAACTCCTTCTTTTCAAATACCCCAATGGATCATTTGGATCTACAAGCTGAATATCCATGAAATATCTACAAAAAGTGGAAAAATATAAATTAATTGACAATTTTAGGAACACACATATATACAAGAGTTATTACAACAATATAGAACATACATTATGTTTAATTAGGTTGTTGATCGTATACATATATTCCTTCACAATCACTACGAGTCCATGTCGAAGAATCATCATCATCAATTAGATCATCACGTACATTAGGCAATTTATTTGAGAAATTACTAATATTGGTTAATGTATCAAGCATAGAGTCATCATCTTCTACAACATCACAATGGTAAAACTCTTTTTGTGGAGGCGTTAACACAACAGACCATATTGGATCAATTTGATCGCTCACGTAAAATACTTGCTTTGCATGAAGTGCTAACGTGAAAGGATCATCTGTGTGACTTATCCTGGATAAATTTACAAGGGTAAATCCAAAATCATCTATTTTATATCCAACATTGATAACATCTTCGACCCAATCACACAAGAATACTGTCTCATGGAAGACCTCATAATCCAATTCCCAAATCTCTTGTATTATACCATAATATGTTCTATCAGAAAGTACAGGATTAACATCTTTTGAACTGGAAAATTGCATAGTTTATGCAACCATCTTCACCCCACTATTTTGATTTACTCGGACTTTGTCCCTAGCTTGAGTCGTAAACCTCGATCCATTTATTGTGAAACTATGAAATGATTTGACATCGAATTTTGGGCCATGTGCAAGCCATTGTAAACTTTCTGATATTTTATGATTGGGTTTCTTGAGTTCACCTCGAATCTATGTATACAAAAACACGAAATGTGTTTAGAGCAAAGTTTTAAAACATTGAATATATATAGGAAGATACATGCATGATTTTTTGTTTGTGACACTTACGTGGTTGCGAAACCAATTAATAAGCTCTCGCTTATGTTCATCATACAACCATTTTTCTCCTCCTTTTTTTTATAACGAGAATCGATATTCAATAAGTTTAAATGCATCCTGTAACGTTATTAAATATATATTAAGTTATATATCATCATTAATAGTTAAATAAAAGATGAAACAATGAACATCACTTACTCTATGTACGGTTGTGCCTCGTTATTATTTACCAAAATGATTCGGTGTGCTTTTTCCCATCGAGTGCGATCAATAAATAATTTCTTACTTCCACCAAGCATAGGGTTACCTACTTGGATCATGTGACGTTCTAAGAATAAATTGTGCGTAGGATTCCCAATTTCAGTGCAACCACTAAAGTATTCAGAACAAAACTCAATGGCCTCTTCAGCAATGTAGCATTCCACCATGCATCCTTCAGGTCTATATCTATTATTTACATATCCTTTAAGGACTTCCATATCTCTCTCAAAAGGATACATCCACCTTAAGTAAGTAGGACCACATAATTGAACCTCTCGAACTAAATGAACACATAAGTGAATCATTATATCGAAGAAAGAAGAAGGAAAATATTTTTCAATTAGACACAAAGTTTCTACAATTTCTTTCTGTAAAGAATTTAACTCGCCAATTGATATAGATTTCTTGCATATTGTATTGAATAATGAACAAAGCCGAATTATTGATATTCGAACATGTTTTGGAAGAATTGATCTAATAGCAACTGGTAATAACTGTTGCATTAAGATATGACAGTCATGTGATTTCAATCCATACAGTCTCTTATCGGTGATAGACACAAAATTTCTTAAGTTGGATGAGTAACCATCAGGAACTTTCACACCTTCCAAACATTTACAAAACACATCCTTCTCTTTTGTTGACATTGTATATGATGCTGGTGGCAAGTATGTTCGATTCTTATCATTTTCCACCCTTGGTTCCAATTCAGGTCGTATGCCTAGTTTCTTTAAATCCAATCTTTCTTTAATGCCATCCTTTGTTTTTCCAGGTATATTAAGTAAAGTGCCAATCAAGCTTTCACATACATTCTTCTCAATGTGCATGACATCTAAGATGTGACGAATGTGTAGGTCTTTCCAATAAGGCAATTCCCAAAATATTGATTTTTTTTCCAACAACCATTCGGTTCAAAATCTTTTTCATTTTCACCAATTTCATTAGTTGACCTCCTTCGTTTCCCAGACTTGGTGAGTTTTTTTTTTCATCTTTCCATATCATTTGAATGTCATCCCATTCAATTGTCTTAATATCTCAATACCTCGCAAAGGTCGAGTTGCATGATCATGATCTTTTTCACCATCGAACGGTTTCTTTTGGTATCTAAACTTGTGTCCAGATGGCGAAAATCTCCTATGTCTTCTATAAGACATCTTTCGTCCGTGAACAAGATACTTTGCAGAAGTTCCATCACTACATATAGGACATCCCTTGTAAACTTTTGTTGCATGTCCTGATAAGTTTCCATAGGCAGGAAAATCATTAATTGTCCATAAAAGGACCCCCCTTCAAGTTAAAGTATTCTTCTTTATATGCATCGTAAACATTTACACCATCATTCCACAACGTCTTTAAATCATCTATCAGAGGCTGCAAATATACATCAATATCAACACCGGGTGGTTTCGGTCCTGAGATCAATAATGTTAACATCATGAATTTTCTTTTCATACACAACCAGGGAGGAAGGTTGTATGTTACCATAATTACTGGCCAACAACTATATCTACTACTGAGGGAACTATGTGGATTATTTCCATCAGCAGCAATGGCAAGACGCAAATTGCACGGATCAGATGAAAATTGAGGAGATAAATTATCTACTACTTTCCAATTTGGAGAATCACAAGGATGACGTAGCACCCCATCATCAGATCGATTATCTGAATGCCAAGTCAACATCTTTGATGTATATTTACTATTGAACAACCTTTGAAAGCGAGGGATCAGAGGAAAGTACCAAAGAACCTTTGCAGGCACGCCTTTCTTATGTGTTGTACTCTCATTTGTACCATGCTTCCATCTCGATTCTTTACACATAGGACAATCATGTAATGTCTCATATTCTTTTCTATAAAGAATGCAATCATTAGGACAAGCGTGAATCTTATGATATTCCATGATAAATCGACTAAGAGATTTCTTCACTTCATACATTTAAGATGACAATTCAATACCCTCAGGAAACATATCGACTAGTAGATTTAGTAATTCTGTGAATCCCTTGTCAGAAAAACCATGTTTTGCCTTGACATTGTACAAATGAACCAATCCTGACATCTTAGTGTATTTTTTGCATTTTGGATACAACGGTTTTTCGACATCTTCTATAAGTTTATTAAAGGTTTCGGGATCATCCTTGCGTAATTCATCTTCAACACCACGAAACATATTTTCTGTCTGTACATTATGATATGATGTATGTAATCCACCCACATTCTTATTATACTTTTCTACATGAGTATTATCAATATTTTTTCCATGATAATACCAACATTTATAGCTCAATAGAATACCATTACGGATAAGGTGATACTTAACCTCATCAAATTCATGAAATCGCTCATTTTTACATTTAACGCATGGGTATCGAATCATACTACTTCCAGTATTACTAGTTCTACAAGCAAATTCCATGAAACTTTCAACTCCAGAAATATAGTCTTGCTCAATTCTACACTTTGACATCCAAGATTTGTCAATTTTCTATTAATGACATTAATTAAACATATTACTTAATTATGTATTATTATATATAAATTTCCTAATTATTAGAATATATATCAAAACATACATAATGCAAAATAGTTATCATTTTAATCATTTTACAAAACCATTTATATACAAATTAAAAAATAAGCAGTTCATGTTTCATGAATATATATATAAAAACCAATCACGCGGTTGATTCTAATTTCTAAGCATGTTACTATATCATAATTACAAAGTAATATTAATTATACGTATAAATAAATTTATCCACGCAAACCCACAAAAAATTTCACATATTATTGAATACATACAAGTAATAATTCAAACATTATTATTACAAGCAAACAAAAAAGCATAACTAAATCAAAAATTTATACAAAATATAAAACAAATTGATCGAATAATAAGCTAGTTGCATGCATTCTGCATAAACTAAGTCAAACATATTTTTTAGGTGTGGTCAAATAAAGTGGCAGATAATAGACTTACTTTTGTTTTTCAGCAATCTAAATTGTAAATGTATCTTAAGTTGATATATATTTACAGAAGTGCTCTATGAATGAACTTTTAACAAAAGTGCTTGTGGAACCGCACGCGTTGGATATAAAACCAAAAGATATATAATACATTTGAAGTAGTTAATTCAAGTTATTTAACCACACAAAGAAACTGCCCAAGCAAAACCCAAATCGAGATGTTAGGTTTTTAATTAACGAATAAAAATACGATGTTCCTAATTAACGAATTACATTTACACGCTGATAAAATTAGCACAGATTCAGATTGATTTTGGATAAGCAATAACAGAAAATACCCATAAACAGATTTTAACATTTTGCTAAAAAAAAAAAGAACTGACAGATAATGTGAGAAGAGAAATATAACTTACAAACGTCCGTTCAAATGGTGGTTGGAGGTGGCCGGAAATGTAGAACGAAGGTGGCGCACGGTTAAGATTTTGGGAGAAAATGGGAGTGAGGAAAAGAGAGGAAGAAGAAAACTGGAAATCTGCGTACAAAATGAGACGAGAGGACATATATTACGTGGATAGCGTCGGTTAACCACGTCAACCGACGCTACGTTACGTGGATAGCATCGGTTGACGTGGATAAGTGACGCTACGTTACGTGGATAGCGTTGGTTGACGTGGACAACCAACGCTACGTTACGTGGATAGCGTCGGTTGACGTGGACAACCGACGCTACGTCACGTGGATAGCGTCAGTTGACGTGGACAACCGACTTTAAATTCATTAAAAGTCGAGTTTTGGAAAAAAACCGACTTTACACATCGACTTATATACCCCTTTTTGTAGTAGTGAGCATAGCTAAATATCCTATTAATTCTCGATTGATTTATTAATTTCATGTAATTTATATAACTCAATCTATCATTAATCTTTTATTATTTTATGTTATTAGTTTAGACCTTTTATAACCAAACTATTATGATAGAATGATAAGGCAATAGTTTGTGTTTTTTTTAAGTTTTATTAAATTGTTTAAAACAACGTAATTCCTATTTAAATTGACTTTAGAAGTATATTTATTACTTTTTACAAAATGATTCATACACTTACAAATTATTTATTAAATATAAATATGTGCATCATCGCGACATAAGTCTAGGCAAGTTATTGATAAGTGCTTAAAAATAATTAAAATTACATGATTTAATGTAATTTAATTGATTAAATAGATTTATATTTTTATAATTTTATCATATTTTTATATAAATTTATCTTTTCTAAATCATGGATAGTTGTATTGTTTTTCGGGTATTTTTGTTCAAAAATAATTTAAAGACTTGAAGAAAAAATACTGGAGACAATACATCACAAATATGTTGAAAAAAATGAGAAAATGTCAAAAAATAGAAAAAATGAATAAAATGGATCAAAAAGGTAAAAAATGGACCAAGTTATGCACATCATTCATACAGAGTCCTATGCATGCGCGCACGCACCCAGCATATGCCCAGAACATGCTAGTGCGCAACCAACACACAACTAACACACACCAATGCGTAGTCAGCACACACCCGCCCGTGAGTAGGAAGTTCACACCTAGTTGAGTCTTGCGCTCTCCAAACGCCCGTCTGTCGTAAATCTCACCCATCACATATGTGTCAACTTGTCCAAATACGTTTAAAATCAATTTTTGAAATATTTTTCCACCTTTTTTGGCATTTTCTTCACCTATAAAAGGACCTTATCCCCCATTGTAAAAAAAAAGACACAATTTTCTTAGCTCTTTCTCTCTCTAGTTTTTTGTTTTAAATTTATTCTCTTTTTCAGAATTACAATTTATGCTTTTATAGATTTTTAGTTTTTGATTCAATAAAAGGAAAATGAAAATTCGTTTGAAGGTTTTCGAGCAACATAATTAGCATCAAAGTTATGTAAGAATTTTTGTAAGGTATAATTTTAAAATGAATACATTGGAGTTATTTTTATGTTTTATTCTTATATGTTATATTTAATTTGTCTGTGATTAAATTTAACATGGTTGGTTGTTTATAAATATGATATAATAATAACTTTGTTATGCTTACAAAATATTAAATAGATAAAACATTTATATAAAATAAATTAATTTTGTTTTTATTCAAGATTTTATATTAAGGGTGTTAGAAAGAAATATATTATTTTTTATTACAAACTTAAATATAAAAATTAGATTTTAAGGTTTAATTATCCGACTTGATTTAGAGTAGTACTCTTTTATTTGTTGGTACAATCGCGCGGTAGTTGGAGTCTATTTCAATTTTTTTATAAGAATTATTATTCAAAAATATATTGACAACATATTTTTAGTAATGATTTTAAAACTTAAAAGTTAGTATTTGGATAATTAAATTCTTAAGTTTAATTTGTACATCTTGAATAAAGTCTAATTAAGTTACTTCACCTAAAATTGTGATTAGATGGTTTGTTATTTTCTTAGAAATAATATTAATATTAAACAAAAGAATTTGACCCCTCCCTAAGGACACTTTCATACCGAAAATAAAAAATCAACAAATATTAATTTATAGCTTTAATAACCTAAATAGTATAAACAAGCATAATTAACTTAATTATTATATTCTTAAATACTTCACTGTTATGAATGATAAAAAATTGCATAATTGTTTATTGAATTCATATCTATGCTTATTTTTTTATGTTATTAGATTAGAAAATACAAAAACCAAAATTTCGTGACAAGATGTTTTAAATTTAATTTCGTTTTTAAGAGTTTGAATAATAAATTAAAAACCACGTATATTCCTTTCTTAGATTGATCTTTGAAGTATACTTGTCATTTTCTATGAAATGTTTAATGCATTTGCAAGAGTTTTACAAATATAAAACAAAGTATTTGTAAAATCGTCATTGTCAATTTTGATTCATAAGCTACAGTTCATGCTTTCAGATTTGCACATAATTTTTAGATTTTCAATATTATAATCCTACTTGTTCTAGATTTTCTAAGCTTAGAATCCTAATTGTTTTAGACTTACAGAACCTTAATCCTAATTACATAATATGTAACTCTCCTAATATAAATATGTAATTAGTGTTAACCACAAAAGACATATAGATTTACATACAAAAAGAAGAACTAAGAAGAGAATTCAAAGAGGTAATCAAAATAATTGAATATCAGAATTAAAGACAATAGTACTAAGTTTTTTTATTATTATTATGAATAATATTCTTAATTTTTTATTTTTCATGAGTAGTTAATTTTGTAATTGATTGTGGATGATTTGAAAGCCTAGACCTGAATTACAATATTTAATAAGATCTATGATATGATATGCTATTCAAATATTCTTCTACTTATGTATTAATTCTTAATTTTAATCTTTGTTTGAGTTTTCTTAATTATTCAAGTATATAATTAAATACTTAGGTTAATTAATTATTAGTTATGATACATAATTGCTTCATCAATTTACATAATTAATGTTAAATTGATTGCAATGAGAATTAAAGATAATTAAATTGAGCTTATGATTTTAACCTTGATCTAATATGCTTTTTGAGATTTAGTGATTTTGATAGATTAAATTTAAAAAACTTATTTTAGGTTGTTTATTTGAAATAATTTGATTAAAAACTTATTTAATTCAACAAATAAGTAAGAAGAGGTCGAGACTTTCGAGCTTATGAATTTCTCTAAGTTTGTAAAATTAAAGAAAATGATATTAAGATATGTTTTTTGTTCATTTACAATATTTCTAAGTGGTAGAAAATGATCATGTAATCATTATTTTATTCATATTTTCATAATAATATTTAGATTTTGTTTTTACATTACTAATCTTTAATTGATATATTCAAATTTAGTTTATAAAACAAAAAATTTTAATTTTAATAAATAAGAATTAGTTTTGAAAATCCTCTATGTGAAAATCTTTACTTATTATATATTATTTTACGACATCTTAAATAATTTAAAATAAAATTTAAATTGATTATTCATTTGAACATATCAATTTCATGTCGTAACTAACGTTGAAATATGTAAGAATTGAGACGTTGAAGTAATTGTAATATCAATTACTAGTTGTGATCAACAAAAAGTACAACTCACAATTTAAGTGGTAAAACTGAGAATGAGACTAATATATGTGTTACTACATTCAAGAGATTAAAATGGGAAAAAATAGGTGATTATTAATTAGAAGATGTGTTTTAAATAAGAAAAAAAATTAATTTATTAATAATATCATTTTATTGATTGTTAAATTTTAAGTTTTAAATCCTAAATTATAAATTATAAACCTTAAACTTGTTTAGATTTATTATATTTTTTTTAAATATATATATATGTTTATTTTTTTAAACTGTGTATTGTAATTATTAAATATATTATTTTTGTTACTTTTAAGTATAAATATCCAATATATTAGACTTTTTATTCCGTAAAACTCCAATAAAAATCATTATTTCATTTCCCATCCCGATTTTAAAAAAATAAAAATAAAAAGTTGAGGGTATAAGAGTAATTCTTATAAAATCTTTCAAAGGGTTTTGAAGAAAGGAAAAACATCTCAGCTTTGGTCGTCAGCTTTCTCTTCGTATCTGCTTCAACATTCGCAGTGAGACTCCGATAAAGAGATGCTGGACCTCAATCTATTCAGAGAAGAAAAGGGCCATAACCCCGAAATAGTTCGTGAATCTCAACGCCGTCGCTTTGCCAATGTTGAGGTCGTCGACGAAGTAATCAAGCTAGACAAAGAATGGCGTCAGCGTAATTGTCTCCCATAATCTTCATAATTTTCTCTTGCAATTAAACCTTATTTTGATTTATTAGTAAATGCATTTTCAGGTCAATTTGAGCTGGAGAATCTCCGCAAGGACTTCAACAAGATTAATAAGCAAGTTGCTCAGCTTAGAATTGTTAGTATTTCATATTTTCTGTAATATTTCGCCTTTCAGGTTTCCATTTCTGGATCAGCTTTTTAGCTTTTTAGAATTATCTTCTGGAAAGTAAGCATTTTAGTGTGTGTGGATTTTTTTTTTCGCTCCCCGTAGTAACTCTGATTGAATTCACAATAATGGACTTTAAGCACATAAGATGCATTAAGGAATTAAAGTGTGAGTTGTTGTGGTGCACATTAAACAGTGATGTATGCTTCCTTCCATTTCTTGAAAGGAAATATTAGGGAGCTACAATAGCTTGTGTCGATCTCTACTATTTGAATGCTTTTTGTTAAGACCTAATTGCTGGAGACTGATGCTGTTAAAATGAGAAGAAAGAAAACCATCCGAGCATGAATTTTGGTAAGACTAAGTGTGCTTCCTTAAAGATTCCATCCAGATTTGATCTCTCATAACCTACTTTGTTGCAGCAACATTAATGATTACCATGCTAGTATAATCTTTTACCAGATCTGTAAGGGGTATGTTTTTGGGTAAATTTATCCTCCACAAGAGAACTAGGATTGTGCAGTTTGGCTTTCTGATGTAGAGCACAGTAGTTTTTTATTTTGCTATGTGGCTCAATCTCCTTTTCTCCCCATTGTTATGTTTCCCTTTCTTGCTGAAGAAGCAGAGGTACCATGTGGAGGAAGTCATAGGGGCGAAAGAAAATTCACTTGTGCTATCAAATGTGATCTTGACGTCTAGTTGAAATGATATGATCTACTAATTGCTTTAGGGATCTTATATTTTGTTTTTTTATGTATGCTTAATTTTTCTTATGGAACTGATTTGTTGAATTTTCTGGAGGAAAGAAAGGTGAGGATGCATCTGAGATGATTAAGAGTACAGAGGATAACAAGAAGTCTGCAGTTGAGAAAGAAAGTGAAGTTAAAGAAGCCCTAAATCAATTGAATTCAAAATTGGAAATTATTGGAAACCTGATCCATGATTCAGTTCCTATAAGTAATAATGAGGTAACAATATGACTCTCTACATTGTGTTTACACCATAGTCTATTTATTTTGCAGGAATTATCAATAGTTTTGAGATGTTCTGCAGGAAAATAATGCTGTGATTAGAACATGGGGTGAGAAACGGACCGAACCAAAATTAAAGAATCATGTTGATCTTGTCGAACTTCTTGGAATTGCAGATACAAAGAAAGGTAACAAATGTCTTTGATGTATAACAAAACACAACAACAACAACGAAAAAAAAAGGAAAAGAAGTTTTTGAATGATAGTCAATTGGAGATGGCTTGGCTCAACTTCTTTCACTTTATGGATATGTGTTGACTCTGTGTGCTCTGTACAAGCTGCCTTCACATTGACATAGCAGTATAAAAGTACATATTAATTCCATCTGTGTTGTTCTGAATCATCACACCTTTCTTAAACACTTGACCCTTCTCTTTTGTTGCCTCAAGTCTCATTTTTTCCATTTATAATTTAACCTTTTATATTGTCAAACACTTAAACTAACTTATATCATTAACCTAATGTCATGTAACATATAGGTTCTGACGTAGCTGGAGGAAGAGGATATTACCTGAAAGGAGATGGTGTTCGTCTTAATCAGGCTCTGATAAACTATGGTCTTGACTTTTTGGAGAAGCGTGGATACACTGCATTACAGACTCCATTTTTTATGAGGAAAGATATCATGGCAAAATGTGCCCAACTAGCTCAGTTTGATGAAGAACTTTACAAAGTAAAACTTTTAATTTTCTTCCTGGGTATATTGTTTACATCTTTTTTTTTTAATCTTTTATAGTGTATTATGAAGATGTACCTTTTCATTGATCAAATGCTTTAAAATAATTATTCTAACTTTGTTGAGAATGAAGTCGTGAATCTGGTATGTTACTTTTACAGGTAACAGGTGAAGGTGACGACAAATATCTGATAGCTACAGCTGAACAACCCCTTTGTTCATATCATATAGACGATTGGATCCATCCTTCCCAGCTACCCATAAGGTTGTAGCAAGTATTTTCTTTCTAACTAGAAAATGGTTATACTTGATATTTTTGATAAAGTTCTGAATTTGTCTCCCAGATATGCTGGGTATTCGTCTTGCTTCCGAAAAGAAGCAGGGTCACATGGCCGGGATACATTGGGAATATTCCGTGTTCATCAATTTGAGAAAGTTGAACAATTTTGTCTCACTAGCCCAAATAGTAATGACTCCTGGGACATGCATGAAGAAATGATCAAAAATTCCGAGGATTTCTACAAGATGGTAGAGTAGAAATTTCTGTATCAAATCCATATTTATTCAGGTTTCTTTGTGTAGTTAAATTAAAAACAAATCAAAATAAAATTTCAAAGCTTTCATGCATGCGTGCACAAGCTGAGCGCAATTAATATTACATACATTCTCACATCAACGTAAGCAAACGTGCACTTCTCTATGGATACCTTTCACAATTTATGTTAATCTTTATTTTTCTTTTTCTGTGAAAGGAAAGTTTTATTTAAATCTATTTTTATTTTATATGTTGCAGCTCAATATCCCTTATCAGATTGTAGCTATTGTTTCTGGTGCCTTGAATGATGCAGCTGCAAAGAAGTATGATTTGGAAGCATGGTTTCCGTCATCTCAAACATATAGAGAGCTGGTTTCCTGTTCGAACTGCACAGACTACCAATCTAGAAAATTAGAGATCAGATACGGACAGAAAAAGGTAAGGCCTCAGTCCACTATTAGTTCAGTTCTGACTCCTGACAATAAACAAGACATGGCTATTCACAAAAAATTCTTTGGATATAATTCAGGAAACATTTTAGGAAAAAAAGTTTAGCTATTTTAATATATGAAGGCCTGCAAAGTTTTCCTGACAGTACAAGTATTGGCTACTTACAATATAGGTTTATTTCTAAGAGACTCGTTTTTGATAAGAAACATTTTTGTTGCTCTTCTAGATATCTCATGAATAAACATTCAAAAACACAACAAAAAAAACGACTTGTAAGTGAATGCTTAACAAAAACAAAACCATTATGGTGTTAGGACCACTTTGCCTCATATCTACTCGATGTTAGTGAGACTTTCAATATCGTCTTACTATAATCTGATTCTGGCTGCAGAGCAACGAACAGACAAAGCAATATTGTCATTTGTTGAACTCTACACTCACAGCAACAGAGAGGACCATTTGCTGCATTCTTGAGAACTACCAGAAGGAAGATGGTGTTGAGATACCAGAAGTTTTACAACCATTCATGGGTGGAAAGACCTTCCTGCCCTTCAAGAACAAACCAGCTGTTGAAGCCAAAGGGAAGAAATCGAAGGTCTAGCTTTTATCATTTATTACAGCTTCCTTCGTATGAGAAATATAATTTTCTAAAGTGGAATTTTCTTAGAATTCTCACGTTTACCATTAAAAAAAAAAGCAAGAAAAGAGGAAAAGAAAGGGGAAATGCATTTGAGTAGCTATTGAACCTTGATTTTGCTATCCATTTCTTGGTGTCACTGAGATGTATTTGTTGACATTTATGAATGAATCGTAATGATTTCAGAACTTGGTCAGTTCAGGCTTTGGTCGTGTGAAATAGGTTAGGCACTTGTGAGTTGTGAGGAATGCGAAGTACATTTCAAGTTTATTTATTTATAATGTTTTCTGAATTACTAATCCTAAATATCAACTTTTGGGAAGCTCAATTTCAGTTGAAATTTTTGTAAACTTGTATTCTATTTGGCATTATGGAAAATAAAAATAAAATTAGGTTCCATTAAATTGTAAGTCTCATGGGATATTGTTAATTGTAATCAACTTAATTTAATCTCATAATTTTAGAATTATTTCGTCTTCAAATTGCGACACTTCTTAATAGAAAACATCTGATTCTTATTCGTAGTAGTTGTTGTCTTGTGAATTGTTATCACGTCCTCAGCTTCTGAATTTTATTTCTATTTCCACTTTTGCAGGGTACAATTTGAACAGTTTGGAAAGAAGCAATTGTTCAATTGGATCTGGGAATTAGGGTTTAGAAAATTGATCTTAAGATTGAAGTGAGAAGTCGTTCTTTCGTTCTTTCTTTCTTTGGTCAACTTCCTAAATCACTCATGTTTTGGTATATAAAATGAAGGGGAAAAAAAGACATTGCAAGCCCTTCTTTGTTTAACTTCTTAAGTAACTCATGTTTGGTTCTCATTTGACTTTGAGATAAGTTGCAATTTTTCTCAATTAACTCTTTTTTTTTTGGCTTAGAATATATTCAATCTACTCGAGTACTTTTTAAAAAAAAAAACAAAGAGTACTTCAATTCAATCTACTCGAGTACTTGACTATTAGTATCGTGTGGAATAAAAAGTCCAAAAAGTGGATTTTGTTGAAAGGAAAATTCTAAAAGCATCTAAATTATGCTCTACATTTACATTTAATAACATTACTA
Source organism: Hippophae tibetana (assembly GCA_037013495.1). Lineage (NCBI taxonomy): Eukaryota > Viridiplantae > Streptophyta > Magnoliopsida > Rosales > Elaeagnaceae > Hippophae > Hippophae tibetana. The sequence goes on from CM072803.1 coordinate 16,739,031, forward strand.
AAAAATCTAAACAAATAAAAATTTAAAAACTCTTTCAAAACTAAACCTATTTCCTCCAAAATGAAACTCACAACCTACCCAAATCGAATCAATCATTGCCAATGCATATTGTCATCATCCTCTTCTTTCTCAATAACCGTCGTCTTTCACTTACCAAGTGGTTCGATAAGAGCCTATCGAAAATGGTTCGATAGGAACTTATCGAAATTCATCCAAAAGTTCATTAGGACTGTAAAAAACCTATTTAAGTTTAGTAGTAACCTATCAAACCTACTTTTAGAGTTGTATGTACTATGTAGGTAGGTTCTGAAACTGTTAATTGAACTTTAACATTTGATCAATATATATTATGACGATTTCATATTTTAGTAAATGCTATTGTTGCAAATTTAAAAAATATTGTGATATATAAAATAAAATATTATTATAAATAAATGAGTAAGTTACAAAAGTTTCTAGAATTTACCTCTGTAAAAACCTTCCTGGATTTAAGGTAATAGCAAAGAAATGAATTTTACCTATTGTTTCAAAATAATGCTAGGTTATTCTACTAAAATAATGCTAGGTTATTCTACTTGTAACTTTTAACATCTTGGATTATTATTTTCTGAATAAAAAGAAATGTTTTCAGTACTAAGGTAAGTGTTCTATTAATTTATCAATTGATAGTACCCACAAATTTTTGTTCATTGATTTTACGATTAAGATTGATTCATGTTTGTTTTTTACAAACCAAAAATCCGTTAATATAAAAATTATAATGCACACAAACTCTAAAGAAAGAGCTATCTTCTCTTTTCTCTATCTTTTACGATAGTTGCATTTTCAACTGCCATAATTGAAATTTTGTACATATAAGCACACACTGTGACAGATAATGGTTTTCTTTATCAAAATTTGGACCCAAATCTTATCCTTCTAAACTCCCTACATAATTTTCTATACCAAAAGTACAAGACTATGACATACATTTATTTTAATTTGTCCATTTCCCAGCAAATGGTATCTAAATCAACATAATACAATACAATAAAACAAGCAGACACACTTCAACAACTCCCAGACAATTTTCATTTAAAACTTGGCTAAAGAATCATTTTAGCACTCTTACAAAAAAATTGTCGAATTCCTCAGTTTCACAAGGTCCACATGTCCACATGTTGTGGAGCAATTTTATGAGATTTTCATTCACTTTTAATCCATAAGATGCAATTCACTTATATATAATCACTACAAAAATATTTTATTTTGTAATATGAAAAACAAGACTCTTCCTCGTATCAACAAGTTAATTCTTAAAATTAAAAAAAAAATAATTACTCCACTTCTCTTACTATCGATTACACATTTATTTGAGGTAAAAAAAAAAAAAATACAAGCTAAAGAACATAAGAGACTTGCTTTAAAAAATAAAATTGAAGTATAGTATATTTAATAATTGAATCTTCAAGTGATATATACATTGGAAGCTTATGTACAGCTTCTTCGTATATAATGATCTATAATGGAACCTACCTGTTGTGTAAAGGATCTGGACTAAAAGGTACTTCTCTGTTTATTGTTGCATAAAAGCCTTCATCTCTATTTTTAAAGCTTTCACCACCATTTGGAGATCTCTTTAGATCTTCATGAATCTTCTCATCCAATAATAATCTAGCTCCCAAAGTTCCATTTTTTGTAGCTAAATTAGTTAATAAGAAAATCACTAAGAGACCCATAGCTCCGCTCCTTGAAATCAACATCATATGAACAAAAATAAAATAAAAATAAGAATATGTAGAAGTGGAAATTAATAAGTCCAAAACTTGAGAGCGAACAAAAATGGAAGAAGAGAAAAAATAGGATGTGGATTGTAGAAATAAGTTTTTAAAGAGTGACTTATATAGTAATATTCAACAGGGTGTTTCTTCTTTCAGACGTGTGTGTCTGAGAAGTTGTATAGGTTTTGTCAAATTCTAAGCCGGACAATAAGGACTAAAAAGTATGAAATGAAAAGAAAAAAAAAAACCGAAGGTTCGGTTATCTACATCGTCGGTTCGGTTTTTATCCGATAAATTTTAAAAATAGGTATGATTTTGGGTAAAAATTGAACATGAAATAACGAATATGGTTCATGCTTAAATTTAATTATATATTAATTAATAATTATGGTTTATATAGAAAAAAAATTTAAAAAATTTGAAATAATGATTTTTTTTTTGTATTTTTGTAATAATTGTCTCGAACTGTTACTCGCAGGTAAAAACTGATCCTAAATCGTAAAAAAATTTAGATATAGATTTTATAATTCGATTTAGAGATAATTATATCAAAAATCATTCACGTTCGTACTAATATCTATTCCCGACTAAAATCCGATTAAAAATTAGATTTTTATAAATAAGCTTATGTTTATGATAAATGTTACATCGTTAAGTATAAACGAATATTATATTAATATAAAAAAAATTATGTTATTAATTAATGCTTGTGATATACTTATAAATGTAATTGAAATTCGCATAAAACTGACTAAAATGTTTGTGTTCTTAAAAAGAATGGAAAAATTAATTTTGCCACTATTAAAAGATTATCTAGTCTTTGTGAACCAACCAAAAATTTCCAAAATTTATTATTTTAATTGGGGAAAAATAGACTCTAATTGTTATAGTCATTGCATAATGACTAGGCCCTTTTTTTCATATAAAAAAACCGTAAAGGCAATTTTGTGTAAATCGTTATCCATATATACCAACCAGTCCACTCTCTCTAGTCTCAGACAATTTTAGCAAATACTGGTAGAAAAATCAGCTGCTACATGTATCGACAGTAAGTTTAAGACCAATTGTAAAACTATGCATTTTTCTTCTGAAAAACCTCAAATTCAGGATCTTAGTTTTGACTTTTTCATTGGGATTGTTCACATTCTACATTTCCTTTCTCAAATATTGGAAAGATATATATGAATTATGAGTTGGTTTTTAACCAAGTTAAGGTATTGTTTGAAATCAAAGTATGAAAGAGAGAATAGTGAGAGGTAGAGAGGAGAGAGAAAATATGCATAAAAATTGTTCTTCTAGTCAAATTCTCTCTTTCTACTTCTAATATTCTCTTCTATTTTAATTTGTTCGAATCACCACATTAGTTTGTAATTACAATTTTTCTATCTGAAAACCTAATGACCAATTATTTTGCTTTTATTTTCTCTCTCTCTAGGACTAGTAATAGACATCCCCTTTTGATTTTTATAATATATTTTTGTTTCACAAAAATAATAAGGTATTTGCTTTTGAAGTGAACACATTATGGTAAGTGATCTTGTTAATTCAATTATTAAGTACTGTAACTATATGTTGTATTAAATGATATTTGGGATGCCTAAATCAAGCATTGCATATATTCAAAGACTAGCTCCTCCTTGTAACACAAAGGATAAATGCTATGAGATAAAAAAAAAAAAGACTTTCAATATCAAATCTTCCTATATAGCTCAAATTTCACAAAGAATTGATTACTCTTGAATGTCTTTTTGGAACAAGTTGTAGAAACTAAAAATCTATGAAAGACTCAAAATCTTTATTTAGAAGATAATTCAATTTTTTTTGCCAACTATAGACATCATCATACCACGAGTATAAAAGGTTTCATAGAAAAAGTCATACAAAATGATCATCTAATCACTCACCCAAAACTAGCAGGCACTTAATTAGCTTTGATAGTTGCCATATTCTTTGAATTAATCTGAAAGGTAAGAAATGAGGTTATTTCCAAGCAAATGGTTCCAAATGTCAATGAGCTTCTTTTGGAATCTTGGAAGAGAACAAATGGTAGTACATATACCATCTCATTGAGTAAAACCTCCTAAAGAATCTCACAAAGTTAACTTTGATAGTACAATTGAAGGAGAAAAGAGTTTAGATGGTGTCATCATCAGAGACAAAAAAATGGAAGAGTACAAAGCTGTTGGATGAAGAGTTTTCTTTAAAATTCACTAGAATTCGGTGAAGCAAATGCACTTCTCTCATTTTTCAGAAAATGGCCTTAAAAAGCAAATGGTTATAATCTAATAGAAGCACAACGTTCGTGAACATAGCAAAAACTCTTCTTGGTAGTTTCAATATTATTACTAACATATGGGTGTTACGAAATTTGGATCAAATGGTATAATCACAAATTCTCACTCCTAAGATCCTTCTTAATAGAATATCAAATAATAGAGAAATAAAGAATACACAATACAAAAATTATAGTGGAAATTCCAAATTAGAGAAAAACCACTTTCGTTATCAAAAGACAACTAGAGAAAAAATTCACTATGTGGAAAATTGTTACAACCACACTCTCAATGATTTTCTCACACATCCAAAAGACAAGAGCAATTACAAGCCCAAGAGAATTTTTCCACAAAATTCTCTCACTCAAAAACTTCTCATATAAGTTTTTCTCTATTTTTGGGATGATCAATAATGAAAAAATGAAGCCATATTTATAGCCTTCAAATTCCAATTTCATATGTCAAACATTTCTTCATTCAACAACTATTCTTTATTCAAACAAGGTTAGCCATCTCTATCTTTGATAATAAGGTAAGCTACCTTCCATGAATTTTCTTCTAAATTAGGCACTTCCTATTTTGATTAACAAACCTAATATTATTATTAATCAATCACAACAATGGATTCCTAGAAATTTAAATATAACGTCCCATTCCTTAGCTAGATGGGTTGTACATAGTCTAATTTAGGGTTTTATTTCTTATTTTAGTTTACTTCAATAGGGGGCTTCATCCTTATGTAATGACCTTTCAAATTAACGGATTATGGACTATGAGGAGAAAAAAGAAAAAAAAAACACATTTTGGTAAAATTTAAAAGCATCATAACTATGCTTCATTTTTTCCCTAGGAATATTTCTTAACAACTCTTGATAATGTATAGAATAAATATCTTTTATATTAATGTTACTATATTTATCTTGTTTCTATTTTTAAAGTTTTGACTCACATTTAAAGGTATATTTAGATCTTCAACCTTCTAATACAATAATAATCTAGCTAGCAAAATTCCATTTTGTGTAGCTAAATTAGTTAATAAGAAAGTCACTAAGAGATCCATAGCATGGGCCCTTGAAATCACCTCTATAACACCTTACTCCAACACATGATATGATATTGTTTACTTTGCGCCTGTCTCATATGGTTATTTTCTTGAATTTTTACCCAAAATGCCTCGTATAATTTAGAGTGGAATCCATAATAATGAATTATTATAATTAATCCTCTTTTTCTAAACAATATAGGACTACACAGTTTACCATGTCTTGCTTTATCCTATATTGTCCAAGCTCAAGGGATTTCAACTCAAGGAATTGATGACTATTATAATGACCTCCTATAAAGTGCCCAATATCCTCGTTGGTAACATTTTTAGTTGGTCAATGCCCTGATACCATTTGTAACGCCCTACATGGTATAATATTATCCATTTTTGGCCTAGATAAGTATGGTTTTTCTCTTGGACTATCACCCAAAAATCCTTGTATCATTTAGTGTGGAACTTATACTTATGAACCGTTACAATCCTCATTTGTGCAACTTATCTTATCTTGCAAAAGTTCAAGGAATTTTAGCTTAAGGGATTGATGACGGTTACAAACAACATTATATATGAAAACAATGTTATATAAAAGTAGAAATTAATAAGGCCAAAACTTGAGAGGGGTGGAAAAATGGAAAAAGAGAAAAAACAAGATGTGGATAGCATGAACGAGTAAGTTTTAAAGAGTAGCTTATATAGTAATAAAAAAAGAAGGTTTGGTACCTTAGAGGTGCACGTGTTAATGCATTGATACCTTTTATATCTCATATTATTAAAAAGTTTGATTATAGTACCCAATTTCAAGTACTAGCACCCATTTTAGTCATTTAAATAATGTTATTTTTATCAAAGTATGCCAAATGTGTCATATGTGGCAAATTTTACAAGGGATTGTAAATATTTAGAAAAAATAATCTATATTTCACTTTTGGCTACCAAGGTTACTATTTTCATCTTGACTATGTTGTTCAAAATATTGCATCCTCTATCAACATTCGGGTTGATAATTTCTTAATATTTCATAAATTTTGGGATCGATCTCAAATATTTGGTCATAATCAAAAGCTCAAATTTGATCACTCTTCTCATATTCACAATAGCCAAACTAAATTCACTCGGTCAAAGGTTAAATCCTTTAATAAGAATTCAACTTCTATATATGAATCTATTGCTAGGAAAATTTTGGGAGATAATTGTCATAGTTCGATTGTTTTTGGGTTTCCTTTTAATAATGATAAATAATACCAATATATTAACATGATACTCAGAGTTACCAATCCCTCGAAACTTAAAATGGTGTTTCTTCTTGTGCACATGTTTGTGTATGAAATTCGTTTTGTCAAAATCTAACTACAAGTTACATTTTTAACTAATGGATATGGTAACAAGCATGTCATATTTATACGATGGATTTGTATCATATCATATTCGTATTCATGTGTTATTTGACATAATAAAATTTTAGATAATTTTTGGGGGAGTATTTCCTTATTATCACATATTAATATTTTGGTACATAGTATTACTTAAGTTCTTTAGTGGTACCTTAGAAGTATTTAAATTATCTCAAAAAAGAAATATATGCACACAAAATTGAAAGGTCTTTTTATCTTTAAAAATTATTTTTTCTCTTTTTATTCTCTTTCCTTCAATTTAGAGTTTAAAGTTTAAGATTTTTGAATTTAATGTTAAGGGTTTGGTATTTAATATTTAGTATTTAAAATTTAGGGATTAGTGTTAGTGAAAAAAGAAATGAGAAATAATTTTATGTAAATAGATAGATATGTATGGAAGATATGAAAGAGAAAGAAATAAAAAGGGGAAAGAAACTAATAAAAAAATTAAAACCATTAAATTATCTTTTATTGGTCTGCAGATCATTTTTGATCAAATTGATGCATTTTTAAAATATTTTTTAAAGTACCATTCATAAACTTATAAAATAATATATATTAAAATAATAATATAAGTATCAATAAAATAACCAACTTTTTTTGTCGAAAACATTATTCATAATTGTAAAGAATAATAAAATATTTAAATTATAAAATAAATTATGATAAATCATAAACTAATCATACCATATAATTGTATTCATGTTTGTATCATACTGTGTAAGATTAGTATTGTCACCCGCTTTATTACAAATATAATTAGGGTAGTTGAGTGGACCTAAACACCCATCCGACAATATGTATATGCACGATATGTCATTCTTCCGTAATAAACAACGAGGATTGCAAATTTTCTTCCCTTTAGATGAGGAATTATAAAAAATAAGCCAACATATATATATATACATCTGATTATTACTGGAAAAAAAGGTAATTACACTAAATTGTATGTTTAAACACTTTTACATTATATGAACCCTAAGATGGCGTATGGTTCGTAGAATAAGATCATAATTGAAATCGAAATGAGAATAAAATGAAATGAAATGAAAATGAAACAATATTTTTTGGTTTGATCACTAGAATCAAGTTTAGAATCGAGATTATAGTGTTTGTTTTGTCATTGAAATGGAATGAAAAAACTGTAAATTATCTTAATACCACTATATTCAATAAAGTTCAAATAATGTCATTTATTTACTATTTTTTCGTCAAATAAAATACATTATTGAAATCATTATTTTTCTAAATAATTATTATTTAATTAAAAAGAAAATATATTATTAAAATTATTATTTTTCTAAATATGGTTTAGGGTTTTGAGGTTTGAGGTTTGAGATTTAAGATTTAGGGTTTAGGATTTAAGTTTAGGGCTATATTTGCGGGTTAAAGTTTAGGGTTCAAATTATTATTTTTCTAAAAAAGGTTTAGGATTTTAGAATTTGGGATTTTGGATTTAGGGTTTAAGGTTTTAGGATTTGGAATTTGGGATTTAGGGTTTAGAGATTAGGGTTTAGGATTTAAGTTTTAGGGTTTAGGGTTTGGGGATTTAGGATTTTGGGATTTAGGGTTTAGGGTTTTGGGTTTAGGGTTTTGAGATTTAGGGTTTAGGGTTTGGGGATTTGGGATTTTGAGTTTAGGGTTATATTTGGGTGAGGGTAAAATTGAAAAAAAATTGAGATGAGAATGAAATCATGATTCCTAAAAATGGGAGAAAAAATTATGATTTATTCTCTTTTAGTAATCGATTTAATTATGTCCCCTTCATTCAACCTAACCAAATATCACCTAAATATTTAACAAAATAAAATAATTTAATTATTATCATTAAATAAATTAAACTCTTAATAATAATAGTCTTCCTAATTAAATTAAAATTTTGTACAAAATTTTAAAAATGCTACATTGATAATAATAATTATAATTTTATAATTAAAGTAAAAATTTATACAAAGTTATCAATATTAAAAATACTCCAATGAAAAATATTTATTATAATAATAAAATTAACAACTTGCTTTTATTTCAAAAGAGGAAAAAAGAACACAACTTCTCTAAACATTGGGTCAAGTGTGGCAAATAATCGAGATAGGTTAGGGGTTGGTGATAGGTGCGTACAAACATTTTTCGAGTCAAATCAACTCAATCAATCCAAACTAATCCAATTCAATTTTGTTAACTTTAAAGGATTTTTAAGACAAATTGGTTTTAAATTTTGAAAAACCTTTTTAAGTATAGGTTGGTTCGGTTTTTAAATTTCAAAAATCAATTAAAACCAAACCAACCTATTTATATATATATATATATATATATATATATATATATATATATATATAATATAAATATTCTCATACGTAACAACAGTTACACAAAAATAAATTGTTCTTTCAACTCAAATAGGTAACAAGGACCTAGATGAAGGAGGGAAATGCCAACTCATTGAATCTTTTTACGAGCTCTATATTAATTCGACTAAGGAGGCCTCATGAGTACGAAACATCATTTTCAATTCAATACACAACAAAAACAATTTGTAGCAAAAAAGAAAAAAATGCAGTAAACACACTAGTGATGGTGTGCCTCAAAAAAGAAAAAAATTGCAGTAAACACACTAGTGATGGCGTGCCTCACAGGCTCTTGTTCAGGCTAGCAGCATGTATAAACATTGCAAACATCACACAACATGTAAGATAGTCATACATATTGAAAAGCTATAAGTAATTTACAATCTCTTCAAGACCTCATATGTGGAATCATATGAGGTAAATGATAATTGTCCTTTCATAGCATGCAATTGTATATTACATAACAAACCATAATAAATAGTTGAACACCTGGTATATTACTAAGGTAATGAGATACAAATTCCTTAAACACTCACACTAAAAATGTATGATAAAAAAGTAGAAGTAATAATTAGAAAGTTATAAGCATGCTACAAGGAAAGAAAAGAAAGCTGTAACTACAAAAAATAAATAAGTTTTCTAATCATAGTCAAAATCTAGTATGATGAAACATACACAATAGAAACTCAAATTATACTAACACAAAAGCAGATCATGCATAACAACAGATATAACGTGATAAACCCACATAAAAACCCTAACTATATGGTAACATCCTCAAGTTGGTTAAAGAAATCACTTAGCAGCAAACAATTCACTAAACAATAAAACAACAACATTATGAGAGAAATAAATCACCATTACCTTTATCAACTAAGAATTTTATCCTAAGTGCCTATTGTGGCTCTTGCTACTCTTTCTTGTTGCTTCCATAATGATCTAGTTTGACACACAAACCCGTTCCTCCTTTAAATCCCACACTACCTAATGTGGTGTTATCAGTGACTATAGATCGATAACCAGAAGTGTAAGTACTCCCAATCTTGATGACCACCCCCAAACTCAAACAACCTATCTCTTATTGCACACAACAAGAGATATGAGAACTCAAAGTATTTAACTTAGCTCACTCTTACAATGAGGTTCTCACAAATAAATTGTTGCATCCAAGCAACTCTCAGCTAATACACGGCTCATATACAGCCCACTTGTAAACATCGTCTCGAGTACTCAACACTCACAAACATGGTTTTTCTCACACAAACACGAATCACTAATATCGAACAATATTCGAGGTATTAGTGATCCGAAAACAGAAAAATGAGATGTTAATTTGATAAAACTCTGTTATATTTTTTGGATACCCAATAAAAAGAAATAAGGGGTATTTATAGAACTTGGATTTTCCACCTCACTTTCCAAATCTCCGCCATCTATGGCGAGATACATGATGAGCTTATTGGTAAGATGCTAAAAAGTTAAACATTTTTTCATTCCAAAAATTATCGAGTAAAATTCATAAATTCTCGCACTTGAAATGAAACAAAAAACAAGTGACAATATCGGTGAGCTCTCAACCTAGCATGCATACTACTAAAACCAACCATGTGGTGCATGTAAACATGCTCACATATAAAGTGTTCCTAACTATGCGTGTACGTATTACTAATCCGCAGTAACCAACCTTACATAAAGGAAGAAAGAGCACTGAGCAAAATAAAACATACATTGTATTTTATACATGGAAAGCCAACACACAAACATTTGTACATGGGAAGCCAAAACCCATTTTACTTGTATCATAGTTCCCATTGACTTATAATCTCCTCCTTTGGATTTTCATATCAAAACACTGCACAACTAAATGTATACTCACATCCGTCATGAGATGATCATGAAGATGACCTAAATATGTTTGTTTTCATGAACAAACATCAATGCATACCCAAACTCGAGGGACATGTCTACCAAGTGCATCCATCTTGTGCACTGCATCCATCTTCATAAATCAACTCATCCAATCCTCTGTCACAAGGAATTAAGCACCACTACACATAATACACTTGAAGTAGAAGACTTCACTCTACACCAATAACCTACACATACAAACAAACACATACCACGTGAATGTATCATGTAGACACAATGTATAATATATCCAAATACTATAGTGTTGCCTCTACACAAGTACACAAACATAGTCTGTCTAAATATTATTGTCTTACCCTTAAACATGTACACACGATAGGATAAGCACAGCTAACATGTAGCACAAATATACACAATTTACATACAAATCAAATATGCAAACTACACAATCTACATACAACACAAATATGCAAACTCCCTCTAAACATATGCAACACTCTCCTTAAGTGTATGCATATTAGATAAACATAATGAAATAATGCAATTCAGACTACACTCACCACCTTATGCAATAAATAGCATGTTAACAATCAAACACAATGCACAAACAAATACAAGCTATGCACACTTCTCCCCATTTTTGATATGGAAAGTCAAAGCAAGCATACACAGGTATGCAACATACCACACTTCTATATGAAGGAGAGAAGTCAACTAGAAATAAAGCAAGAGTAGTTCAAACAAAAAAATATCCCTAATGCAATATATAGCATGAAGCCTCACATCTATAAGTGTTGTATGAGGGAATTAAGGGCTTTACAATGTGCATACAACACATCGACAAGATGGGAAGTCAAACACCAATGGCACATAAATGTGTTAGTGAATCTTAAAGAAGATGTTAACTAGGTGTCCAACTATCTTCCAATTAGCACATTCCTTACGACTCAACAATCTTCCCTCAAACATCAACGCCACTTAAATGTGTCAACAAATCCCTAAGAAGGAGTTGACTAGGAGTCTAAGCATCTTCCAAGTTAAAACACTCTGTGTGATTCAACTATCTTCCCCCAACAACGCTTGGATATCTTCAATCTTGTAACCTTACCCCATACTATGCACACACATACGAAAAGACATCACAATCTACAAAAGAAAACATATGTTATGCATTTGAACGAAAAATACCAAGCTATCAACTACAAATGATAAACATGCAATAACTCACTACAATAAGGAAGCAAGTAGACACAAAAAATACATATGGAATAGGAAAATGAAAATTATGCATGCAATATGTCATACTAACAGTCTTATTTATGTAAAGTTCACCCAAAATGATGTCAAGAAGAAGGAGGCATCATAACATAACAACATAACATAAATTTATAAACAGGAAAAATAATAAGAATGCAGAACAATCATAGTAATCCCCTTACTAACATGCATTTTACACACATTCTCATCCTAAAAGTATGCATGTGAAGTAATAAACATGTTACACATTCTACACTTTCAAAAATTTCCAAAGATAGAAACACATACACACAATAGAAAACAAGAAATACATGAAAATGGAAACAAACAAACTGCACAAAACATGTAAGGATAGACAAACAAAAAGTAAGGAACACAACAAACTCAATCTCATTAAGTAAAAAAAAAATTATGAACTTTTAAAGGACAAAGTTGAAACAAACTAAAGTAACAAGAAAAATAAAAAAGTTCAACACTCTTCATCTCCCTCTGCAGCATCAATGATCTCAAAAACACCATATCAAGTAGACGGTCTAACAACGGTAAGGGTAGAAGGTGATGATGTAGAATAAGTATTAAGAACATTGGTAGCTAATTGTTCAAAAAGAATGGTTAGGCTCAAAAGGAACATTGTGTACAAAAGAAGTCTCCAGATCATTTATAGCAGTTGAATTCAAATCTCTAGCTCCCACATTTGCTAAAATATGCTAGATTCATAAGGTGTTTGCTGAATTATAGATTGGTTCTTATAGTATTACATTGATCTTTTGTAACAATATGAGTGTTGGATATCTATCCAAACACTCTATGCTTCATTCATGAACAAAGCATGTTGAGATTGACTTCTATTTTGGGTGAGAAAAATTGATAGCAAGAGACTTAATAGCTGAGTACATACTGAGCAAGTTGAATATATCATAACAAAAACTTTGTCTAGCCAAAGGTTTATAAAGCTTAGGTCTAGGATCATTGTCCTACATAGGTCGTGAGCTTATGGTGGAATTTTGAGCATTATAGTTATCATATACTACATTACATAGAATCCTAACAATCCTAACAAAATTGTACTCATAAATACTGTATGTAAACATGCTAACGTAACAGAAATGATATGACAATTCATTGCACACTATTATCCTCATCCTTTTTGTGCTCTCTGATTATCAAATATCATTTAAAAAAATATGAGATCTCATCTGAGTGAATGGAGTTTGAAATTTTAAAATATTAAAAATTAATGTTTCTCAGTTGGTACCAACCTCTATGAATCTATGGTACTTAAGGACTAGGTCCCAAGTTTGAGGCTTAGGAAAGGCGAAAATAACTCATTAACGTACCTTGGATTGGAGATGGAGTCTACGGACCCTTCCACGGTAAAGTACGGGGCCCACTGATGAGCGAAAACCGACATCGCCGATTCTGCCAATACTTTGGTTTTATATTTATAAAACTCTCGCAAGTGCATGAATCATTTCGAAGAAAATGATAAGTATATTCCCAAGATCGATCTAAGGAAAGAATGTATGTGGTTTTTAATTTATTATTCAAACTTTTAAAAACGAAATTAAATCCTAAACATCCTGTCACGATATTTTGGGTTTTTGTGTTTTAATCTACATACATAAAAATAAACATAGATTCAATAAATATTTATGCAAATTTTATCTTTTATAATAGTGGAGTATTTATGGATATAATAACTAAGTTAATTATGTTTGCTCATATTATTTAGGTTATTAAAGATATGAATTGATATTTATTGATTCTCCCTTTTTTATATGAATACCACCTTTGGTGGGGTTAGATATTCTTTGTTAACTAAACAAATCAATTAACACCTATGGGTGAGGTTGATAACTAATTTGGTTAATTAAATTAATTCATTTTTCTAAGAGATTGAAAATGAACCATTTAAATGCCACATTTAGTGGGGTTAGACAGTTTAAACTTTATTCAAGGTGTCCAAATTAAACCTAAGAATTTAGTTATCCGAGTACTAACTTTCAAGTTTTAAAACCACTACTGAAAACATGTTGTCAATACATTTTCAGATAATAATTCTTATAACAACTTTTGAAATAGAGCTTCACTCTAACTACTGGACGATTGTACCAACAAATAAAAGAGCACTACTCTAAATCAGACCGGATAACTAAACCTTAAAATCTAATTTTCAAGTTTAAGTTTCTAATGAAAAATAATATATTTCTCTCTAACATTCTTAATATAAAATCGTGAATAAAAATAAAATCAATTCATTTTAGAGATTTTTACCTATTTAATATTTCGCAAGCATAACAACGTTATTATTACATCATGTTGATAAACAACCAGCAGAGTTAAATTTAATCACAAACAAATTAAATATAACATGTAAGAATAAAGCATAAAAAATAATTGTAAAGAAAATAAAATCCTTACAGAACTTCGATGTTATTCCCGTTGCTGGAAAACCTCCAAGCATAATTTGCACTCCCATTTATTGAATCAAAAAGCTAATAAATTACAAAAACATAGCTAGTTCTTCCCAAAAAGGGAAGAACTCTAAAACTAAGAGAAATTAACTAAGAAAAACTTAAAACCAAGAAAAACTAAAAAATCTAACAAAAGAGAGAAAGAAAGAGAGAAGAGAATGTGTTTTTAGGTGTGGTATGAAGTGAAGAGAATGAGTGTATTTATAGGTGAGGATGAAGAGAAAAAGTGGGGGAAAAAATGTTAAAAAATTGTGAAAACGCTTTGAGCACTCATCACCAACGAGTATATCTTAACAAATGTAATTTAATTTAGTATTTATAGTTCAAATTCTTGTTAACTCAGAGATTATATTATATATCTTTATAAATATTTAATAAAGTTGAAAAGTGAAACCGACTATATACTTTAAATAGAAAACTAATAATATAATATTTATTATAAATCTATCTCATAATATAATAATGTGGTTTATTATTAAATAAGTGGATAGAATTATCCAAAATATAAATAATAAAGATAAAAACCTCCAAAAATGAAAATGTGATACATACTATGTTATTAGAATTATTTTTCCTAATAAAATAAATAGAATATAAATAATGGCTCAAAGTAACAAAAATAAGAAGTGTTAAACTATACATTATAATAGTTGGTTGTATTGGTTAGTTAAAAGTTAAATAGAAATACGCACTTACATATGTATAGGCTCTTTGAGTTTGTTAGAAGTGTTGGTTGTCATATGCTTACTACTACTTGTATAAATAGACTATTCTTGTAACAAGTTCTATTATTGAAATATCATTCAAGTTTCAATTACTCTCTTTTTCTGTCTAGTTTCCAATGACATCAAAGCCATTTAGGTTCAAGAAGAGTTTTTTGTCAGCATTAATGGCTACTCCTATAAGTAATGAATTGACTTAGAAATGAATTTCAATCTATTACATAGATGTTATCTACAATTTCTTCTCCTCCTATCAATTTGAGTTTCTTCATTAAGTAAGATTGCAACTTTTTTGTTTGGTTAGAACAAATGTTATCTGTAATCATAGCCTAAGGCTTGGAAGATTACATTGATCACACAATCATTCCTCAAATTCGTGTACTTCTTAGAAATTCTCTGTTGAATCTTGAGTTTATTTCTTCAAATCGTTTAAATATCTTGGTTAAAAGATGGATTTATAACTCAATTAGTACAAGCATGACTTCACATCTAGATTGTATTGGATCAGCAGCTAAAATGTGACATAAATTGGAATCAGACTTTTTGGCCCCCTCTGGTGCTTAAGTAAAATGATGGATCTGAGATTGCAACTTCAAGATGATTTCAGATCATCTTGCTACAATAAGTCAACTAGTTCATGATCGTGATCTTGTGTTCTATGTTCTTGGTGGCTTAGATACAAAATGGAACTCTTTCATCTTTGGAATAACACTCAAACCTAATCCTATTAGGTTTAATGATGTATATAATAATTTATTTTCACATAAGAAAATTCTTGAACATCAATCTTTTAGTTCTGGTTTCATGCAAGCAAATGTTGCAATGTTTGGCTTTGGTTCTTCTAGCCTTCATAATCAAGGAAACATAATTCAAAATGCACGTAATAACAATTAGTCCAAACAGAACTGAAACCTTAAACATTTAATAACTCATAAACATTCATCTCATTCTACTAATTCTTCCTCTGATTTTAAAGGCAAAAAATCTATAACTTTTTCTAATAACAGCTCAAGAGGTACTCATGTTTAGTGTCAAGTGTTAAATAAATCTAGACACTCAAACAATAAGTATTTTGAACTAAATGATTTACTTATTGGAGGGCTTCAAGACCTCAAGCCATCTATGCTTAAGCCTCTATACTATCACAACCTAGAACTTCCGATTATGGTGCTTCTAATTCTTCTTTGTTGTTAAACTCAAGTACATCTCATCATATGACCAACATGGCTCATCTCTTGGTGATGTCACACCTTAAATTGGCAATGATAATGTCAGGTAATGCTAACTTTATATCAGTCTCTACATGTGATAATGTAACTGTTAGTGTTGATGATTGTAAATTGCATTTGTCACATAACTTGCTTTTTATACAAAAATTATGTGATAAAAATGAAAAAAAATTGTGGAATTCCATACTGACAGATTTTTTGTTAAGTATTCAATTATGAAGAAAGTTGTGAGTCAAGGAAAGGCTAGTAATAGAATTTACAACCTTGATGGTACAACAACTTATGGCTCTACAAAATTTGTGTGTCATTCTACAAGAGTGTATGAGGAAAGCTTATGGCATTCGAGATTGGCACATGTCCCTGATGAGGTCTTTCATTCTGTTTGTAATTATTTTATGTCTTTTCCATTTTGTAAATCTAATAAGAGACCTTGTAAGATATGTCATCAAGCCAAGGCTCATAGAATTCCTTTTACGAACACTCATGAATGAGTTTTAGCACTTTTTGAACTTATTTACATGGACATTTGGGTCACAACTGTTATTGCTAATGCATGTACCAAATATTGTTTGTCAATAGTTGATGATTTTAGTAGTTATAAGTGAATATATTTCTTAATGCCAAAAATGAGGCTCAATATGCTTTTAACTCTTTTCCTAGCATGGTGGAAAGACATTTTACCACTAAAGTGAAATCAGTATAGACTAATAGTGGTATAGAATTTCTTATGTTTCTTTTTAGTTGTCAAAACTTGGTATTATGTATTAAAAAAAATGTGTCCATGCACTAGTAAACAAAATGGTGAGATGAAATGTCATTATTGACGTATTGTGGAAAAAGGATTGGCACTCCTTTTACAATCCTCTCTTCCCACTAGGTTCTATCCCTATGATTTCAAGTATACTATTTTTTGTGTAATAAATCTTCTTTTCAGATTCTTTATCATAAGCTTCCATGTTACTCCTTTCTTAAGGTATTTGGATGCCTTTGTTTCCCTTGTCTTAATTCATACAATGCTCATAAATTTTAACTTAGGTTTACTAGATGTCTTTTTGTTTTTCTATGTCCCTCAACAATGAGGCTACTTGTGTATGGACCTACACTCAAATAGGTTATACACTAGTATACATGTTGTGTTCCATGAACACACATTACTTTATCATCCTTTAACACCATCTTCTTTTTTAGATCCTTTTTGTTCTTCTTTCTCTACCCATTTTATCTACCTCTAATGACCCTCTGTCTATCTCTGTTAGTCACACTACCTCTAGTTCCTTTCAAACAATTTCACTAGCTATACCTATTTTCGACATTGAACCTTCAGTTCCTTATCCTTGTCTCCTTCTGTTTCTATTTATTCTTCAAATACCTCTTCAATCTTATCTATTTCCTCAAGTAGTCCTTCACCTATGGCATAAAACCATGAGTCTTGAGTTTGAGGCACTTTTAAAAAATGGAAGATGGTAGCTTGTTGAGTGTCCATAGTATGGTAAACCTATAGGATGCAAATGGGTATTCAGGGTTAAATTAAAATCATATGGTGTTCTTAATAAGTACAAAGTAAGATTAGTTAACAAGGGGTTCAATTGATTTTCTGGTATTGACTATTCAAAGACCTTTTTTTATTGTTAAATCTCAAATAAATTAAATGGTTCTTTCCTTGGCTTTTTCTCAAAATTGGTCCATCAAATAGCTGGATGTTAATAATGTTTTTTTCTAGATAGTGATCTAAATGAAACTATTTATATGTTGCAACCTCATGGTCTTATGGATTCTACATAACTTGACAATGTTTGAAAACTTAAGAAATCTCTACATGGGCCTAAGTAGGCTACTCGTTCATTGTACTAAAAGTTAAGACTAGCTCTTATTGATCTTGGCTTTGTGAACTCTAAGGTAGATATAAGCATGTTTGTTAAGCATCAAGGGTCTACCACTACCATCGTGTTAATATATGTGGATAACATATTATTAACTGGTAATGACAATCAGTATTTGGATCAACTAGTGGCTTCTTTGAATAGCAAGTTATCTCTACATATGCTTGTTGAGGTTCATTATTTCTTATGTGTTGAAATCCAACGTGCTTTAGACACTATACATCCCAGTCAGAAGAAATATATTTAATACCTTATAAATAGGTTTAATATGGAATCTTGTAAGGCTTTCAAAACTCCCAAAAAGGCTGGTACTTTCTTTCTAAGTTAGATTGTGTTTTGCTTGTTAATTCCTCATGCTATAGAAATCTTGTTAAAGCTTTACAGTATTGTATTTTAACCAGACCTGACATTGTTTTCTCTGTCAATAAGTTGTGTTAATTTCTTCATGAGCCCACATATTTGCATTTAGTTATAGCCAAAAGAATCCTTCATTTTCTTAAAGTAACTCTTTGACATGGTATCACTTTTTCCAAATAATCCACCTTGGTCTTGTGGGTTATGGTGATTTGAATTGGGCTAGTAATAAAGATGATAGAAGGAGTAAATCCTATCATGCATTGATGTATGAAACATGTAGAGATTAATTGGCACTTTGTTAAGGGTCAATTCATTGAAGGATTACTTCAAGTGAATCATGTTTCCAATGAAAATAAAATTGCAGACATACTAACAAAACCTCTTCCAGAGACACTATTTAACTTGTTGAAATCCAAACTCATGGAATTTCCATCGTCTTGATTTTTAGGAAGATGTTAAACTATATATTATAATAGTTTGTTTTATTAGTTAATTACCAACTAAATATAAGTAGACATCTATATGCGTATGTTGTTAGAGTTTGTTAGAAGTGCTTGTTGTCATATGCTAGCTATTACTTGTATGTATAGACTGCTCTTATAAAAAGCTCAATTATTGAAATATAATTCAAGCATTTTCTTCATTTCATTTACTCTCTTCTTGTCTATAGTTTCCTAAGAAGTATATTAGTCAATTTTTTCAAACTAATACTTTTTATCTGTCCTCATTTATCCTTCTATCTTGCTTTCCAATCGTGTGTTCATTGGTTATGCAAATGAGTCTAAAACTGAAAAATATAAAAAGTAAATTAAGTATATATAAATGGGATAAACTACTCTTGATAATAAGTTAATCTTTAAGATTGGAACTTTAGGTCTAACAAAGTGGTATGATCGGAGCCAGGATCTAGTTTTCATTGCATGGGTGCACACAATGTAAAACTAGAAGGTGAAAGTAGACCTACAAACAACACACACTGCCCAAGTTCGAACGAAAGGTAACCCCATGTTGAATCGTAATGAAAATTCACCTATGATGTTCTAAATTCATTGGACTCTTTAGGTGTGATTAAGTTGACGTAAGTTTTTAACCTTTGTTACCACGTTAAATAAACTGTGGCTAAATGTCTAGTCCTTGGTATATGGCATGATTTGAGTTTAAAGATGGCTATATATAATCTACTTGTAGTGGAAATTGTTAAGTTCATAAAGGAATCCCTCATCAAAAATATACTGATGGGTTATTCTAATCAATGATGGAATTTTTTTCGATATTGTAGACAATGTCTGGATCATATCCATATTTTAGAGGTCTTAATATTGATACACATTGTCTGCAACAACATTAAAAACATCTCAATATTAAGGAAATATAGATAGAATGTTAATTAATAATTTAAATATTATCAATAAAATATCAAATAATCTCGATAAAATATTGTTTATGATTAAATTTATTTTATTTTAAAATAATTTACTATTAAATATCTTTATTTAATTTTATTAATCATAAAATTTATTAATTTCAATAATATTTTTAAAAGATTTTAACTAGTTTTGATTTATCGGTGGAAACAAATATAAAATGTATTTATATTTATATGGACTAAATAAAATAATTAATATTTTTTTTTAAATTTATTAAATTTTCGTAATTTTATTTAACTATAATTTTTATTAAGTTTTTTTAATATTTTCAACCATAATATCTTTAATGTATATATAGAATTTAAGTGTAAATAATTTAACAACACCGATATTTGAAATCATGACTCTGATGCATACGAGTTTGACATCGATGAAGTCATCTTCGTACCAATCTTCAACGACAATATAGAGAAGTAAAAAAGAAAAGAAAAAAATGCTTCAAAATAAAATGCATTTAGTCAATTTTCTCTCCTTTCTTCACCTAATATTCTCTCTTATTTGAATGAGTCTAGATCACGCCATCAGCTTAATTTATAATTAACACCGACAAATAATTTTGGGTTAAAATTTCTCTAATTCTTGCAGTATATTTTATTTATTTAATTTTTATAAGGTATGTTTAAAGTTTTATAATTTATCAAAATTATATTTTAATATATATATATATATAATATCTTTTAATTCTTAAGAAATTTTAATCAATCTTAAATAGTATTTTCAAGGATAAATTCGATTTGAAAACTTTTAAAAAATAATTTTTTTTGAAACAAATAAAAAATTAATTTAAAAAACTAAAAAATTAAAATAAAATAAAAATCATATTCAAATTATATTTGGAATAAAAATTTGAAAAAGAAGTATACATCAAATATTTTTTGTTTTTATAAATTTTAATATTTTATGATTTTTTTTCAAAATTATAATTTCATTTCAAATCAAAATTAGTATTTTTAATTACTTTTATTTTAAAAATTGTTTTTATTTAAGGTTAAATTAAAATCACATGATGTTCTTAATAAATACAAAAAAATATTAGTTGTCAAGGAGTTTAATCGGTTTGCTAGTATTGACCTCTGAGAGACTTCTTTTCCTGTTGTTAAGTCTCAAATAAATTAAATAGTTCTTTTCTTAACTTTTTCATAGAATTGATCCATCAAATAATTAGATGTTAATAATGTTTTTCTAGATAGTGATCTAATTGAAACAATTTATATGTTGCAACCACCTGGTCTCGAGGATTTTACATAGCTTAGCCATGTTTGAAAACTTAAGAAATCTCTCCTCATTCATGGTACTAAAAGTTAAGACTAGCTTTTATTGATCTTGGCTCTGTGAACTCTAAGGTAGAATCTTGTAAGGCTTTCAAAACTCTCAAGAAGGTTGGTATTTTCTTTCCAAGTTAGATTGTGTTTTGCTTGTTAATCCTTCATGCTAAAGAAGCCTTGTTAGAGGTTTACAGTATTGTATTTTAACCAAAATTAACATTGATTTCTCTGTTAATAAGATGTGTCAATTCCTTCATGAGCTCACGTATGTGCATTTAGTTATAGCCAAGAGAATCCTTCATTTTCTCAAAGCAACTCTTTGTCATGGTATCACTTTTCCAAATCATTCACCTTGGTCTTGTGGGTTATTGTGATTCAAATTGGGCTAGTAATAAGGATGATAGAAGGAGTAAAGGTGGATATGCAATATTCTTTGATACTTTCTTGATTTTTTGGATGTCATCCAAGTTAAAAGTAGTTGCACAATTCTCAACTGAAACAAATAGTATGCATTAGCTTTTGTTTCATCAAAAATGATTTGGCTCTAAGAACTCAAGGTTTCCATATCTCATGTACCTGAATTATACTATGATAATGTGAGAACCATATGTCTTATGGTCGATCCTATCATGTATTCATATATGAAACATGTAGAGATTAAATGTCACTTTGTTAAGGATCAAGTCATTGAAGGATTACTTCAAGTGAATCATGTTTCCTCTAAAAAACAAATTGCAGACATACTAACAAAACTTCTTCCAAAAACACTATTTAACTTGTTGAAATCCAAACTTATGAAATTTTCAACGTCTTGATTTTTAGTAGGATGTTAAACTATACATTGAAATAGTTTGTTTTATTAGTTAGTTACCAGCTAAATAGAAGTATGCACTTATATGTATGAAGGTTGTTGGAGTTTGTTAGAAGTGCTAGTTGTCATATGCTAGCTATTACTTGTATAAATAAACTGCTCTTATAAAAAGCTCCATTATTGAAATATCATTCAAGCATTTTCTTCATTTTAGTTACTCTTTTTTTTTTTGTCTATAGTTTCCTAAGAAATATATTAGTCCTTTTTTCAAACTAATCATTTCTATCTATCCTCATTTATCTTTTTATCTTGCTTTCTAACTTTGTGTTCATTGATTATGCAAATGAGTCTAGAATTTAAAAATATAAAGAATAAATTTAGTATATTGGTACGATAGACTATTTTTAATAATAAGTTAACCTTTAAAATTGGAACTTTAAGCCTAATAAAATGGTATGATTGGAACTAGGACCTAGTTTTCATTGCATGGGTGCACACAATGTAGAATCTGAAGGTAAAAGTAGACCTATAAAGAACACACATTACCCAAGTTTGAATGAGTGGTGGCCCATGTTGGATCGTCATGAAAATACCACTATGGTGTTCTAAACTCATTGGACTCTCGAGGTGTGATTTAAATTGACGTAAGTTTTTAAATTTTCTTACCATGCTAAGTAGACTATGGCTAAATGTTTAGTCCTTGATATATGACATGGTTCGAGTTTAATGATGGCTATATGTAATCTACTTATAGTGGGATTATTAAATTCGCAAACAAATTCCTAGTAAAAAATATATTGATGGTTATTCTAATCAACGATGAATTTTTTTTCGATATTGTAGACAATGTTTGGACCATATTCATATTTTAGAGGTCTTAATATTACACATTGTCTACAATAACTTCGACAAATATTATCAGTAAATATAGATAGAATATCAATTAATAATTTAAATATTATCTGTAAAATATCGAATAATATCAATAAAATATCGATTATGATAAACTTTATTTTATTTTAAAAATAACTTACTATTAAATATATTTATTTAATTTTATTAATCATAAAATTTATTAATTTGAATAATGTTTTTAAAATATTTTAACTGCCCATTTTATAACTTTTTGATTTATTATTCGAAACAAATATGAAATGTATTTATATTTATATATATTAAATAAAATTATTAATTATTTAAAAAAAAAATTATTAAAATTTCATAATTTTATTTAACTATAATTTTTATTAATATTTTTCAATATTTTCAACCATAATATCTTTAATGTATATATAGAATTTAAGTGTCAATATTTTAACAACACCGATGTTTCAAACCATGATTCTGATGCATATGAGTTTGACATCGATGAAGTCATCTTTGTACTAATCTTCAACGACAATATTGAAAAATAAAAAAGGAGAAAAAAATGCTTCAAAATAAAATGTCATTTAGTCAATTCTCTCTCCTTTCTTCATCTAATATTCTCTCTTATTTCATTTAGTGTAGATCGTGATCAGCTTAATTTACAATTAACACTGACCAAAAAATTTGGGTTAAAATTTCTATAATTCAGACGGTATATTTTATTTATTTAATTTTTATAATGTATGTTTAAGGTTTTATAATTTATCAAAATTATATTTTAATTTTATATATTTTAATGTATATATATATTTAAGATCTTTTAATTCTTAAAAAAATTCAATCAATTTTAAATAGTATTTTTCAAGGATAAATTCCAAAAAATTAAAAAAAATAAAAATTTAACAAATAAAAAATCAACTTTAAAAACTAAAAAATTAAAAATAAAATAAAATAAAAATCATGTTCAATTTATATTTAGAATAAAAATTTAAAAAAGAAGTATACATTAAATATTTTTTGTTTATATAAATTTTAATTATTTTATAAAAAAAATTCAAAATTATAATTTCATTTCAAATCAAAACTAGTTTTTTAATTACTTTTTTGTATTTTAAAAATCTAATTTTTTAATATCCATTTTTTTATTTTAAAAATTATTTTTATTTTCACTTTTTAAGTTTTATTTTTCAAAATTTCAAATTTAATTTTGAAAATAAAATAATTGAAACTTTTAAAGAATTAGATAACCTTGTTTACCTACCTTACAAAATAGAGAAATAAAATGTATATTTTGATGAATTACAATATCCTATATTTTTACCTTAAATATAGAGAACAAAAGTATATCTTGAAAATTGATGTTGGAAAACGCCAAAGCCAAAGGCCAAAACCTAAAGGTCTTTTTAAATAAAATATTTTCTCTTAAAGTTGTATTATTTCTTTCATATTTTTATTGCAATTCTATAGTTATATATAAGGAGATTTACTCCTTAAATTACTCTATGAATTAAAAATTATTTGTTTTACTCATTGAATTAAGGATTATTTGTTTTACTCCTTGAATTAAGGATTTCTTGTTTTTCTTCTTGAATTAATCCTTAAATTAAGAATGACAACTCTTTAATTTATTCCTTAAATTTAGGTTCTTGATTTACTTCTTGAATTAAGGAGTTGACATTCCTTAAATTACTTCTTAATTTTATCTCTAATAAAAATTATTTCTTAATTTTATCTCCAATAATATAATTACATGATTTGTAAAGATTTTAACTCAATAATTTTTCTTTGATGTCCAATTTTTATTTTCATATTTTTTATAGGACTAGTAGTATACATGCCCTGTATCATTGCTTTGCTTTTGATTTTTTAATTAATTTATTTTTCTTTTACAAAATAAGGTGTTTTCCTTTTGAAGTAACAACACATTTTGGTAAAAGTTAAAAGCATCTTCTGCACTTGTCTTGTTGAGTTTACGTTTGTTGTACGGATTTTAACCATGTTTTGTTTTTATCCTTGGACTCTTTATGAATTGCACATAATTTGATAGTAATTGGTAAGGCTATAATGTCTTGGTTAAACGTACATGCTATATTCCCAACCTCATATTAAAACGGGTAATTATCATTTGAACTAAAAACAAAAAAAAAATGATAATTAATGTTTATAATAAATTTATTTTATCTTATTATATTATTGTTGTTGCTTCTCTCACACATAATAAATTCCTTTTATCTTATTATATTATTGTTGTTGATTCTCTCTCGCACACAAGCTACACACTGTGATATGACTAAACATTCTCAATTTAATGCATAATATGTCCCTTTTTTAACTCAAAATGTATTAACCACGTCAAATAAGACATTACACTAATACCTATATATATCTTCTTAAAATAAAAAAAATTATATATCGTAATTATATTATAAATATAATTTACGTGATAATTTTTAATTGAATATATTTATATTAACTTGATAATACTTATCAATAATATTAATACATTATTCATAATAAATATATTTTTAAAATATATGGTAACCGTTACTTGAAGTTGAAGTCTTGAGCAAGGATCGGAAAAAGCAGGTAAAATAAACAAAAATGTGATGACAAGTTGAAGCCAATAATAGGAATATGGCATCTTGATTACAAGTTAAAGGAAGAAAATTGGACCACCCGATTCATTTAATTAGATTGTTATTTATCGTTGGCTCTACATTTCAAGCATATAATGGGAGTGAATCATGGATTACATTATTAAAGAAGTGCATATTTTGAAACATGAGGACAATTAATTAGCACTCTTTTATGCACTCCCTTCTAAATTTTCCTATCTTTTTAAATGACATACTTTTATTAAGGTTTTTATTTAGAATTGATAATTTTGTATTACCTATATTTATACTATTGTTATCCATTAGTATCTATATTTTTGAACGGGTTCTCCGGTTTAAAAATAGATACCTTTTAGTTCAATTATGTATTTAAATCGGAGTTACTAAAAGGGTATCAAATATTTAAATAAAAGTATTAAAATCATATCAATTATTTAAATAGATGTTATAAAGGATTACCATTAGTAATAAAATGTACCTACTAATGAATAACTATTAAAGTATAAAATTCATTTTATTTTATATATTATTTAAGGGAACCAACGTGTTCATTTTTCATTGGTTATCATATTTGGGTTTCTTGAAACTCGCAGCAATTAATAATTGTTTAGTATATTTTTAAGTAGAGTTCTATTGAAGTTGAAAAAGTAAAGAATTTTCTAATATTATAGAAAGAAATGACACTTCATTTAAAGATGTAGGAGAGTGCGTAAATAAATTTTCTTAGCATTCTTCTTTGAAACATTGCGTAAACTTTTTTTTTTAATCAAAAAGATAATGAGGTAGGGATTCAAATAATATATTGAGCAGTCACACGTCTACTACCAGAAAAGTCATTAAAGTATTGGTTATAAGGTCATGATAACACTTCTTTTTTGAGAACTCTTTTCAATAAAGTTAGATCATAACTTTCTACATGTTATCAAAGCAGGTCTTTAGTTTCAATTAATGTGTTCAATATGATCAATCCTGATCATTCAATCTCACGATCAATCGGTCTTTACAATGTCCTTATCCGATGTGAGAAGAGGTATTAAAGAGTCTCACATCGACCAGAAAAACCAACAAAATACTGGTTATAAGGTCATAATAATCCTTCTTCTTTAAGAGTTCTTTTGGAGGGAGTTAAGTCGTTACTTTTACATCATTCATATATGGCCTACGAACACTCATTCATATATTCCTATTATAATTTTATACATTTTAAAAAAAATCAGAATTGATAAGTGTGTTTCTTTCTAAAACTAAACCTTATTTTAAAGAAACTAATGCATTCAATCGTGCAAATGAAGTATATAACATAATGTATTAAAAAAAAATCATTGGCATTTCTCTTTCTCTCAAATGCATCATATTGATCCACGTTTAGCAAAAAGGGTCCTAAATTTCAAGTTTGATGAAACATGGGAAAATTTACCAAATTATAAAATCAACTATAACTTCCTTTTTAGTGAATTTTAAGGTATATAATCATTATAATTATTTTTATTTATCAAATTTAAACTATATATTATTTATCTAAGGTGTAAAATAATGTATAAATATTGTAATTATTTTTATTTGTCAAATATAAACTATATATTATTTATCTAAGATGTAAAATAATATATAAATATTTTAAATAATAGTTTTTATAATCACATCAAATTCATATCATTTATTGAACGTAAAAATAAACATATGAGATTTAAAAACAAACAAAAAACTAACCTAAAAAAACAAAGCTTTATAACCTTCATGGATGGAATATATAGGGTAACTTCATGGATGGAATATTATTTTTAATCGCATCAACGTGATGTATATATATTTTTTATAACATGAAAAATATATGTTTTATGTATATTAAAAAATATGATATATATTTATTTATTTTATTACATAAAAAATTAAAAGCAATTGAATAAGTGTATGTATAAAACTAAGACTGCAAGTGATATTTGTCCAAAAAATAAATAAAAAAAACTGTTATAATTAAGAAATTCATTGAGGGGGCCGAGCCGCTTAAATATATTTTCAAAAAGTTTTAGCATTAAAAACCTCAGCAGTAGTAGTTTGCAGTAAATTTTCTTCATTCTTATTATTATTATTTTCATCATTTATAACTTGAATTTATTATAAATACCCATCAATCTTAATTATTGTATTATAAGTATTTAATATATATGATAAATATAATCAACAATTTTTAAAAAATAATAAATATATAAAAATAATATTGATCGTTCTTTTAATAGGTTAAATTTTTAGTAGAATTGATTTTTGAATAATTTCTAATATTTCTAAAATCTTATATATTTTTTATTAAAAAAATTTACTAATTTTTCACATTGATCAGTCCTTTTAGTGAATAGCAATTAGTGAACCCATAATTTTGTCCTAAACGAAGTATTATTATTTTTTATATATAATAATTACACCACACATGTGCATATAAATATAATCATAGATTTGAACTCATATTCTTTTAGTGCGTTTATAAGAAACATTTATCATTACGTTATAATATAATGAGTGGTATAGACAGCCTTAAATAACGGTCTTCAAAGAGAGAACCACTTCGCTTCTTTCTTTTTTCTTTTTCTTTTTTCTTCTTCTCTCATTCGTGTTTCTTAATTTTTCTTTAATCTAATATCAATACAAGGCAAATTAGTCCATATTGCTCAACTTACTACCCAGATATATGAAAAGTTTTGCCTTCTTTTACTCCAAGTCAGCTTAGTATGATGGTTAAAGCTGACAGTTATGTATGAAAAAGTCAAATTAAACAGCTTGATTACTCTAAATATGTTTAATAATCATGTTAACTAGAAAAGTGAAAACAAGTATTGACTATAACTCTACGAGTCATATCTATAAAAGTATTTACAATTTTTATTTTTACAGAATAATATAATTTCTATCACACATTTAATAAGTTTTACTTGTCATCTAACAAACGGTAAATGCTGGAATATTTTATTCCTATGTTCACCCCCATTAAAAACCCTTTTTAATTAATAAAATATGTTATACAAATTTAGTGATTTTGTGTTTAATATAATGATATATTCATAAAATTTAATTTTTTTATTTTAAATCACAAGTTCTAATAATAACCAAAGATTTGATGTTAAAAACAATTATGTAATTAGTAAAACTTAGTAACTTCTCTAAATGCACGTAGACCAATTAAATGTGATACATTGTTGCTACTTATCAATGTGTACTTAGAAATGTACATGGAAGTAATAAAAAAGGTTAAGTTAATAATCATAACCATTTCATATGTCATTTTTAGGTATATTCAGTTAATTAATAACCATCGGTTATAAGTCGGTTGTAATTTTTTTATAGTTTAATTATATTTTTTATTTTTTAATATTTATTTAAAAATATATTTAATTTAAAAATAAATAAATATTATCTCAATTATTACTTTACTATATTATTTAAAATATTGACAAATTTTCATTTTTTAACTATTTAGAACATGTTTTTAAGTAAAATAAAAAATATATAAAGTAAGAATAAATAAAATTCAATCTAATTATACAAAATATTGTGTATTTTATTATTAAAATTGTATTATTTTATGTAATTATATGTATAAAATAATAATATTAATATATGTTCTGTTTTGATTAATAACAGTTTCAATATTTTAATAATTATCATTGTTTTATGCCTTATCGATTAGAGTTATTTTAAAAAGAAAAAAATCATTATATTTTTACAAATAAACACAGTTTTAGTTATTTACTATTAAAATGTCAATTCATACTACTACCTCGGATAATTGGATGGTAATATATATTTATTTTTTTAACACGATGCTCATGCATGCAAATTATGTATTAATAAGTATTTTACTAAAAGTGTTCCTTATTTTCATTTTCCTAGAAAAAAATTACTTTCAATTCATATATTTCACTTATTCAACTGATTTTATTTTTACCTTTAAAAAAATATATGTTTAACACTTAAAATGTGAGTTAAACATGAAATTCTATAAATAAAGAGATTATGCTATTCCATTTTTTATCAATTTAATACTTTATAAATGGTTTAAAAAAATGTATTGAGGCTAGTCTAAGGCTAACATCAATACATTTTTTTCACCTAAGCAGCGTGAGCCTAGCTTATTGAATTCTTAAAATTTCATACGCCTTTTACCCTCGAGGTTAAGCCTTTATGCTAAGCACCGATGCTATTAAGGTTTATAGCCTTTATTTCAGTCAGAAAAGAAAAAATATGGGCTAGAAAACAAAATTAAATCAACACTTGACTTTTTAGACATAGCCCATTAATATTACGACCCAATAAGTGAAATAAAAGCTAATAAAACCAAAACCAATCCCACAATGAATCTAAAAGGAAAAAAAAATTCTTATTTTTTACTATAGAAGTTCTCAGCAACCTTTATCCTCTTTTGCTTTGTTTTTTTCCTTCTCGGCTTCTTCTATCCATAAGCATTTGAAGAGACACCACCAAGTATTTCCTTCCTTGATTTTTTTTCTCTTTTTTTTTCTTTTTTTGTTTGTTGTTTTTTAGTTATTTTTTTCTTTTCCGGATATCCATTTCTCTCCTTATTTCTTTCTCTTTGTTTTATTTCCTTGTTCCTTGTCATGCTGTCAAATTTTATATGAACTATTTTTTTCTCTTTTCTATCAACTGTTTTATTTATTATTCAATTTTTATATCACAGTTCACACTACAGAATTATTAGCTATATTGATTTTGTAGTTGATTTTTCTTTAAGTTGGTGATTTTTTTATTGAAATAAATGATGATTTGGAGTGAAGTTTTTGTAGAACTTGAATATGCCAAAAGTTACAAAAAGAGTAAATTCTTGTGACGATGGAAATGAGATTGAAGAATATGATGATGATGGACTCCAAACACAAGAGATGAATGATGATGGACTCCAAACACGAGATCTTAGTCCAGTACTATGTTTTTAACTTTTGGATGAAATTTGTTAATATCTTTTTTAGTTAATTTTTTATAATTGGATTCCTATATTATTAACTATGTAACATTATTAGGATTATTATGATGTTATTTTATAATAATTTATGTCTTTTATTGTTTATTTTGTTCTAATTTGAGGCTTAACTCTCTTACCCTCAAGGTTTGCACCTTGGGTCAATGAAAAAGGTAAATATTAAGTATAGAACAAGCATTTTAAAACCTTAATTTTACATATTCAATTCTATGTTAATAAGTTACTTCAATTAATATTCACGTTAATCCTAGACAAAATAAGTCAAACACCATCCTCCCTCAATTCAACAGGAAATTCCTAACATAAAATTCAATTGCTATAAGTTACATATTACATCGAGACATAATGTCAATAAACCAAAATACCTTATTGGTATAGAATTAACTACATGAATTATCAAAATGATATTAAAAATTAGAAGTTAAATTCGTAGTTTGAAATAAAATAATATGCAGCTTTACGATAAAAGTACAATGTTTAGGGTTCCGCGATAGCAGCCAGTCTCTCGTCACATTGACATCTTTGATTGCACATGGAAAAGTAAAAAAGGAGATCACGGTTTTTAGCTATATGGATATCTATTGCTACCAATGAATGAAATCAAGAAAACGAGATTTTAGTTCAGGAATGATATCTCTTTTAACAATTTGTAATAATTGAAAATCCAATTCGCTTAAAAGGTCCATATTTTGTAACTCTACACGTTGGCATGTCCTCTTTAGGAAAACAAGGGTAAGTTTATTATACTGTAACAGTAAACAAATATAGTTTTAGTATCACAGCCAGGGCCAACTGCAAAAGGAATATGCAGGCTACAATCAAGAACCACCTTTCACCCGCCGATGTTATGTGAGCTCGAAGATTTATTGCCACAAAAGTTGCTGACATGAATCCAGCCACGCCTGCAAGGACCCATCTGAAAATTTCCAAGGGCACAACAGAGAGGCACTGCAACCAGATGTAGAAATTTAAGCCAGCTTTCACCACATCTTACAGTACACTAGACCGTGGACACTTAATTATTTATTCATTCTTTTTTTTCATGATACCGTAAAAAATATCCCTTTTTCAGTATAAAGAGAATTAGCTACTTTATTAATAAGAATACTGACAGAATTTTTGAGACAAAAAGAATGGCAAACAAATTGTGAAAGTAGTGCTCAAGACAGTGGAAGCCTGCAGGCTCCATCTTTAACAAAAGCTCTATCCAAAGTTTCGTTTAGATTCTTCTTGTTGGATTTAAGAGTATAAGATTCTGAGTCGAAGAACCACCCAAATTTATTATACTTCTAGAGGTCATTAAGTTTGAGAATAACAAACTCAAGGATAATATATCACTACTCCATCATCTTTAATTTTTGGACATTATTTGGTACTAAAACTAATAGAGATTTTTAATAATTTTAAGAGTTGTAAATCAGGGTATCCAATTAGGATTTTTTAAACATTATAAAAGTTTATTTAATTGTACTCAAATAAGATTTTGTACTTCTTTAAAACTCCGAGTGTATTCAAAAATCCATTGATTTTAAAAACTCCTGCATTCTTGTAGACTTTGATGGACTTCTAGCTTAAAAAATACATAGAAAAATTAATACCAATTATTGTCTCACCTCCAAAGATTTCCAAAGATATCAAAGGGTTACAATTTGTTTCCTTGAACATTCACTCTCTCTCTCTCTCTTTCTCCTACCATTTTTCAGTATAAGTCCATAAAAGTTAATTAAATTCACTACACTTTATCAAAATTTAAGGTCTTTAAAAGTCCATAAAAATCTTTAAAATCTATACAAATCTATAACTCTTTAAAATTCTGTGAAAATCTTTATTGAATACTAGAGGAGTAAAGGCTTAGTTCCAATTTGCTACTTTTATTATTTTTTTACCAATTCACTAGTTTATGTATCAAAATTGTTTAAACCAACATTTTTGATGATATTTCTAATCAAATTGACAGGAAATGCAAAGATTATTTAATCTCATCCATTCACTCTTGAGATTTTAAAAATTCAAAAATATTCTTAAAAACTAAGCAGTTTTCAAATCCGGTCAATTGGATCATAAATTTCATTGAAAAATTTAATTGCAATAACTCTTAATACATAAGTAATCAATTTATACAAAAAATAGTAAAAGTAGCAAATTAAAATTAAGCCTATAGCTATAGTACCTAACCAAACATTTTCCCTTAATAGCCAAACCAAAGGACATCAGCCTGGGAAAAGGGACAAATATTTTGAAATATAACTATTTATAGAGATTTTTATTAGTACTATAAAAAAAAAAAGAATTAACTCAAAGAGAGGAGACTCACCAATGCTGGAATAAAGACAAACAGGGAGTAACCATAAAGACAAAGCAGCTGAACAAGACCCGATGGTGCTGAAAAGTATTTGAGGATTACATACAGCACAAGAGGAACAATGGTGACGTAGCCATAGAACAACCCAGCAGACCAAGTCACAAGATTTATGTCATAATCCCACTCTTTGTTCTTCAGCTTGTGGGCTAAATATGTTGCAAAAGTGCCAATGGATGCTGCAACAAATATGAGGGTACTGCATATCCAGAATGGCCCATACCTGCAAAAGCATTTAAGTTATTATCACATGATTTGAGCCTTGAGAAGGATCCCATTTCAGTTTGCCAAAAAATACCAACAGACTTCAAGTTATGGTTATACCAATGTGGCTTTTCAAGTCACATATGACAAAATGCCTCTGCTCCACCGCCACCCTCTTTCATTTCAATAAACATATGTGTACATACATGGACATTTTTTTCCTCTCCTACATTTAGGTTTACTCTGAAAGGTTTAGTTGGAAGAGAAAAAATTTCTGACCCCTAATATGTTCTCTATCAATTCCTCCCCATGGAGATAGAAAAGATAATGGCTTGGAAAGCTTGCTTTTCTGCAAGTATCTTTCAAATTTAAGTACAAACCATTTCTAACGTCTTGCAATTTTCTTCCGAAAACAATCCAAAAGCATGTGATTAAACTCACAAAAAGCTCACATTATTTAATCTTGGAAACATAAATGAGTAAAGTTCTTGTGTCCATAATAAGTAAATAGCTGCCAAATATTACAAATACATAGTGACAATCAACTAAAAAGATTATACATTAAGTAATCATGTGGTAAAAAAAAAAAAGAGATTACACAAGCTCAAAGGATGGAAAAATGCATGGTTACATTTGAACCAGCAAATTACTTGAGCTATTACCACATAATTTCAAAATATGGTTCAGAAGACAACCACAATTTATTAAATAAATAGTAAAAAGTTAGCAAGATTTTACTGGATATTTATACACCAATAATTGCCAAATACGCATTGTCTATAAGCCATACAGCAACCTCTCAGAAATTAGCATTACATTTCTTAATCTTACTTGCTTTTATCAGCTTACAAAGTAGCTCAAGCACATTATATTATACATTCACTGTAAAAAAATAGAAAAAATACAAGTATTTCTTAAATAGTTTGTCTAGGAAAAGAAACATTAACTTATCTTCAATTAATTTCATTGTCAAATCAGTATTTGCAGCTATGACTAGGTCAGATCCCAATTCATGAGAAATTTTTAACCAGTGTTTTACATTACCATTCACTAATAATGCACAAGACATTAACATAATAATAAATTAAAGGAATACAACTTACAAATCAGGATTGTTGGAGGTTTTTTCATTAAAAGCTCCACTAAATGGAAAGAGTGAGTCTTTAATCCTCTCTAAAACATCTGAAGTGTCCACATCAAAGTATGGCTGATAAGTAGCGATAGAAAATGTCCGAAACCAACCACTTTGCTGTGGTTCTTCAGAACCTGAAATAGGTTTTGAAAATGTATCTGCATAACAAAAATGCATAAGCACTAACACAACCAAAAGTACTAAAAAAATGAAAGAAATTTTTTTTCATAAAATTTAATTGACTCCGGGATCACACTGAAATGTAACAAGGTTAACCTTCATTAGAAATTATGATAAATTCTTTCAACAGTGCTCAAGCATACCATTTACGCACTGAAGCATGAACATTACAACTAAATGTGACTAGAGTTCAAATCTAATCTTAGTTATTTCAAGGGCTCTGCTTTTAACATTAAACAATCAAAACCCCTCAATGTCCACAAGGATGCCACTTTAAAGTTCAAAATAAGAACTTTGAACCCATGTTCTTTAGATTGTTGCGTCAATGTATACCTCATCACAACTAAAAAAAAGTCCTCAAAGCCCCATCCTATTTCAAAGAGAATCAATAAATTCTCATCATGAAATACATACCAAATGCAACTCAGTTCATGGTTATAATCAGATGTGAAGAGCTTTCACAGCCTCCACCTAATTCTATGTAAACGTTAATCATGTCTAAGATTATATTCATACTTTTGGAACGACAGGAGACTATTTAAATATTTCTAAATAAAAGTCTGGTATAACAAAAATACTACAAGCTCCATGCTCTTTGCAGTAAGAAACATAAAATTGATCCCTTCAACTTATCTTCCAAACAAATGAAACTATTCCATCAAACTAAATGCCAATAGACCATGAATCAGAAAATTAAAAGTCTGAACAGAATAATAGAATGATCAATGGGATATTAGGATGTAACATGATCCAATCAAAACCCAATTTAATTATTCAACCCCTAAACTCTAAACATCGTTAAAAACAATAAGGTCATAATGTCTGTACCATCTGCATCACGAGGAGGACCAGCAGCTCCAGAAATTTTTCCCTGTGCTTGAGATGGAGGAAAAGTCTGAAGGGTTGTTTCTGCACAAACAAATCCATCAAAAATTCACAAATCATTGATACCAGATACAAACATAAAGACGCATAGTCACACGCAATGACACAAACAAAGCTATAATTGACTAACGACCTAATATCAGGAGCTTTTAACTTGATGACGCTGAGTAATAGAATTATGCTCCACGTAAGTCCCCAAAGATAAAAACACAAAAACTCATGATTGTTTGGGCTTAATCATTTGTACACTCTTCATCATGCCGCAAAGAGCAGTCGACCTATAGTTTTACAACTGAATGTGTGACTCAAACAAAAATATATAATTCACCAAATCTATATAAATCCACTTGAATGCTACATAATCACAACATATCATAAATTCACTGACTGACATTTCCTTCATTTTTCAAGGCAAACAAGATACTCATTTTAGAACTACAAAGTCCGAGCAAGCATGGTAACAATAAAAAAACCTTTATCAGCTAAATTTCCAGCATTCCAATAATTTCAACCCAGAAAAAAAAAACAAGAACATGAAAAAATAATATTCAATACAAAATCTTCGTTTCTCATCGATCAAACAAAATGCAAGCTCCAGAGAGAAAACGTTGTCACCTTGGAATTTGACAGTGACATGGCCTTGATCTGGAACAGCCTACAATTTCAACCCAAATTATTTAACCAGATCCGAATCTAATACGTATATAAACAAGAAAAGCAATTCGAACATTAAGAACTTTAATCTGAGCGAACTTACAGGAACAGATCCAGAAAGATTTTGGTTATCTATAGTCGTATAGTTTCCTGACATCATCTTCTCCTTCCCTCTCTAGCTCTCTTTATCTCTAAATATTCTTCTCCCGTGATCCAACAGATCTGTTTGTTCTTCGTACCGCGAAATTTATTTGGGGATGTTTCTATGATTTTTCAACTTAGACTATTTAGGTCATTTAATTTAATCTATTCAACATCATTATTATTTTATTTTGGTTATTATATGTTTTAATAATATTATTATATATATATATATATTTTTTTTTTTTTTTTTTCACTCTCTCGCACGGCTCGACGATAAATTTTTTGAGTATTAGTACCGTGACTGGTGGTTTAACGGTGATTTAGGTGAATATTAAATTTAAATTTTTTTTAATTTTTTAATTATATATATATATATTATATATTCATTAAATTAAATATATTATTTTTATTATTTTTATTGTTATAAGTAAATATTTATTAAGTTGAATCTAGGAGAGAGTAATTTTAGAACATCGTCTGTGTTAAGAATTATTAGCTATTGCCTTTGTATAGTGCTCTTTCGGATGTAAATGAACTTTTTTCCTAATAATTGCTACAAAGTCGTTTCTGCACAATAAAATTACATTTTTGTCCTAAACTCAGAACCATATTGTCAAAAACACTTAACGCCCTATTATTCTTAATGACTGCTCCTTTAACGTCTAGGACGGCTTTTCACTATCTTTTTCACTTTTTTTTAAATTATATACATTTGTTTATTATACTTAACAGTGAATGGTGAAAGTTACAACGAGCTCAATAGAAGTTGTTGTTCCAGCGGATCCTTCTAAGAGTTTAATTAATTGAGTTAATTGAGTTATGGCTGATGATCTCTCTCCTCTCTATCTACTTCTACTGTTAAGACAGTCCAAAAATCGAACCAGATCAGTTTAAACCGAAAAACCGGTCCAGTTCGAACCAAACCGAGCAGTTTTGTAAATAAACGGTTCGTTCTGATCCGAATTAAGTAAAACCAATTTTAAAACGGTCCAGTCCGATTATAAAATATTATAAACCAGTCGGATCGAACCGGACCGGTTTTATTAAATAAATAATTTTTTTATATAAAATATTATAAACCGGGGTATATATATATATATATATTTTGTTTTCGAGTTAAGGCATTAAGTCGTAACCCTAACCCTAGAAATTTCACAACGCCTCATTTCCTCTGCGATCTGTGTTCGCCGTCTAGGCTCTTGGTCTGGCCGTCGTCGCTTCCACTAGCAGCTAGCCATCATTTCTTGTGTTTCTTCCACCAGCAGCTAGTCACCGTTCCTCACGTTGCTTCCATCAGCAGCTAGTCATTGTTCCACACGTTTTTTCTACCGGCAACTAGCTATCTCTCCTCGCGTCGCTTCTACCATCAACTAACCACCTCTCCTCGCGTCACGTCGTGTCATGACAACCATGGATGAAAATCACGAAATAGGTATGTGGTCTACTACTACTCGTAGTAGTTTTTTTTCCTGAATAAACTGAATGACAAGCCCAAACTTTGAAATTTGAATGGTATATCATTATTTTGTTAGTCTGAACTCTGAAGTCTAAACAATTTTTTTCTCACAGAGTTTAGTTTTTTTTTTAAATGATGGAAACTAATTACCTCTTTTAAAGCTTAATTATTTTGATTAAGTTTTCTTTATAGATTAAATATATATATAGTTCATTTTATTAATGTTTGGTCAATATGAATTTCAAGAGGTACAAGTCTAGTAAGAATAGAGGTAACAAAGGCATCATTTTCTAGAAAGTTAATATTTGTTTGATCTAGAAAGTTAATTAAACTTGCAGCTCAAATTCATGTCTTGTTGATGGTTTGGAGAGTGTTCCCAGGGCTGGTTCTGAGTGAACAACAAATATTGTGGACTCGTTTAGATAATAAATTTCTCTTTCCCAAAGAAAGTCACAGGTTTAAGGGCATTTGTATCCAATATATATTTATTTATTTATATGACTATTCTCCTACATTTAAAAAGTGTTTAAACAAATTATCTTAGTATATTCACATAATACATTGATTTTTACAATAAAATGTGTTTTTTTATTAACATGATTTATTAATATAACTTTTTATATATAATTTATTAACATGATTTATTAATGTAATCGAATAAATTGATTTTTACTATTAATTTTTTTTAGTTATAATAGTTAGTGTAGGTCTTATCTAGTTTCAAAATACTTGAATTATCAAATCATGAATTTTAGATTAATGTGTATTCATATTGATGAATTCATAATATTTTTATCTTTCAAATTTTGGGATCATTAGTTCTGCTTGATCTGTAATTGAGTGGCTAGTAGCATATTTCTTCTCCTCGGTCTTTAATTAATCTGTCAAACCATGTGGAGTAGGATATGCTCTCTCTCTCTCTCTCTCTCACACACACACACACACACACATAAACAAATAAGATCCAAGTTTATATGCTTCTCACAATTGATTTTATTCCATGTTTCCAACTTTTGATTACTACAATTTTTTCTCTGTTTTGAAGCTCTATTTTTTTCTTTTCTTTTTTTAACTGGACAGGTGGGTAAAGATAGTGGGAGACTGGGAGTATATTTCAGATTCACTTATTTATTTTTCAATTTATTACGTGTCAATATGACAAACACTTTTTCTCACGAAACTTGATATATTACATTAGTTATACAATTATTTCAACATTTTAATTTTGTAATTTAATATCGAGTATAATAGTGGCACGTCACTCCATATATGCATTATACATTTACACTATGAATTTTTGTTGTAGATATACATGTTTTATCAATCTTTTTTAGTAATTAGTTTATTTTATAATACTAAGTTACTAACTATAATTACAAGCTTTTAAGTTGATTATATTACAGATACTTGGAGGAAAATTTTGTACAATAAAACTTCTTTTCTGCATTTCAAAAGAGACCACTTAGCAATTTCATGGGCTAGTCTTTAGAAATCCAAACATAATATAAATTTTATAGGTTCTTATTAAATCATATTAATTCTTAATTTTTAAAATGTACATAAACAATGTTTAAATTAATATTGTTATAGATTGCATAAAGTTTCTGAATACCAAACTGTATTATTAAATCATTAACGGCTGATATCATATATGTAGCCATAAACTAAATATTTATGCAGATAATTATATTTTAAGAATTATATGTAAACGAGATATTTGGAATTCATTTCTTTATGTGTAATCTTTTTTTATTTTAAATTTTGATAACATCTTATGTATTTATGTATTTAACAATAATATATATCTATGTATGATGATAAATAAGCATCACATTTGATTGTATCCTATTAAATTATATCATATTAAACTGAATCATATTTATGTATTATTAATTGTTCAAAACCGTTCAAAATCATTAACCAAACCGGACTAAAATTGTTTGGTTATAACATTTTAGATAGCTAAATAGTATGGTCCGGTCGGATTTCAACTATATGAATGGTCCGGTTTGATTAAAAAAAATTAGGCAAAATCGAACCGGACCATGGACACCCCTATCTACTGCTCGTGCATCTCTTAGTAACAGGTCACTACTATTTATTGTTTTTTTCATGTTTTTTCTTTAACATGATATTGGTTGAGGATTGGATTCTTTGGTAGTATTGCTTACTATTCTTTATTGATAACTAATGAAATCTCGTGACTTTGTAAATTTGTATAAAGATTCTTTCATGGTATTGTGAGTCTTCTTTGCTAGTATTATATTTTTATGTTATTTATTTTTTGATAGAACATGTTATATCAGCATTGTGTAACGTAACATGTTACATCATTTTTGTTGTTTAATACAATATATTATATCATTTTTAATAATTATTTCATTTTAATTTTAATAAAATCATCTGTACGTGTGTGGTTAGAATTTCAATGAAATCTTCAACCGAGGGATCATAATGAGATAATGAAATCAGATATGGATTTGAATTGGGTCAAGATTTTAGGCTTATATAACATTTTGGTAAAATACAATTTAATATTAAATTGTGAGTTTTGTTCTTATTTTTGTTAATTTGAAAAAAAATTAACAATAAAACTAAAGGATTTTTGTCTATAAGAGCCAACTTTTAGACAATAGTTTAAGAGATAATTTGGATTTTAAAAAAAAAATAGACAAAATTTAACCTTAAACTTGAAATCATATTTTTTAATTAATTTTATTTAAAAAAATAAAAAAAGATATGTTAACTCTATTTTGCAAAACATAATTATTATAAACATAAAAAAAATATTAAGATATTATAAATTTATATAATACATTATTATTATTATTAAATATAATTATAATTATGATATAAAAAATAATTAAATTATTAAAAAAATTTGTTAAGTCTCGCAATTCAACTTTCTACAAGATACAATATAAATATAGAACATTATATTTCAAATTTTGTATGAAAATTTTATCTAATATAATATTATTATAATTACTTTTATTATTAATATAGTAAAATATATAAATTATATATAATTAATTATATTTTAATACTTAAATAAAGTTATTATTAATAAATATTTGTTATTTTAGTAATAATTAAAATTATAATAATATTAGATATATGTGTTCAATGTAATCTATTTTTTAATTTTTTAATCTTAAATAATTTATTTTTTAAAAATATCAATAATTTTAATAATTTAAAATTTTATAATTTATTATTATTATTTTATAATAAAATTTTGATAAGTTATTTGTTATAAAAAATTATATATTATTTATTATATAAATATAAATTATTTTTATTATTTTTTATTTATAATAAAAATAAATTATTATTTATTAAAAATTTAAAATAACCGACAAATTGTTCATTAACTTATAATTTAACTATTTTTAAATTAAAACTGAGATTAACCTTTTTTAAACTATATTATAAAATATGTTACAAAACCCAAAAACTAAATGTGAGTACCAATAACTACTAATATTTTATGACCTTAAAAATTTGAGTCTAGTAGAGTTTCTTGGAGTCCTAACTTAATGTATTAATGACTTGAAATTGTTAAATGTTTTATCAAAATAGATACATACAAAAAATCACAAAATTATTAAAACAAAAAAAATATAATAAAAAGGGTACAGTTTTGAAACAAGGCTCAACCTCAACACTTTCTGCTCACACATCAGTGCACTCATATTCTTAAAGCAACGAACGACGCAAAACACCAATTACATCCACTATAAGAGAAAAATATTTTAACAACAAAAAATTTGTCGAAAACACCCTTGAATTTGTCGGCAAAAACATTTCCTCGACAATATATTTTGTCCCCTAGAAAGTATTTTTTCCAACAAAATTAAGTTTCATCACAAAATGTATTTTATTAACTACAAAAAATATGTGTCGGAAAAAGTTGCACTTTCTTGGAAAAAATACTCTAATAACATGTCAAATTTGATTTTAGGACAACATAATTTGTTGAAAAAAAGTAAATTTCTTACAAATTTTTTATCAGTGAAAAGTTCATTCCTTGATGAATATTTTTATAGGCAGAAATATTAAGAGATAAATTATTTTATAGGAAAAAATATTTAGTGAAAAATGATTTTATAGGGAAAATATTATTTAAGGACATACTATTTTGTAGGTAAAGAGTTCCGACCACCAGTTTCATCCAACAACATCGAGGGAAACCCCAAGTCAGGGGGGCAAGTAGAAAAAATGGAATATGAAATCGTGGATACACAAGCCCGGAACCACCCACACCATGATGAGGTGAAAGCAAACTACTGCACCATTCTCAATATATCAGAAGATATCAAAGGAAGGGCGGCTACTATTAAGAAGGAGAGTGCGCGCTTCCCTTCACGGATAAGACGGTGCAGACGAAAAAGAGTCTACATGATCGTCCGCTACCTTAGATTATACATCAGTCTTCGCCTAACCAACATTACTGCATGGAATACTCGTGCATACAGATAAAAGCCCCTCTAGCTCCAGGTTTCAGGAGGGGTACCCCCCTCCTTATACGCCCTACTTTTCCTACTAAAACTAACCGCTTTCACTAACAGAGCAGCTTCCACTCCTTAAAGCACTATCGCTTCCTACAGCTTGAAGTCCGTACATAATATTAGCTATTATATAATAAGATTAAGATGCTCGAAAGGTTCTTAGTCAAGCCAGAAAGGTGGTTCTAAAACCACAGTTTTTTCGAGAAAAGGTCCCATCCTTCAATATCATGATTGGGTCGACCAGGCCAGATCATGATGTAGACGCGAATACACACTCTAATATGAAAAATCGCATTTCTATTTTCTTTTTCTAACACAATCTCACTACTTTTTTTCTTTTTAGTGGCGTAGGTTTGTTTATTTTAGGCTTCGATTTACATCTCCTTCTTATCAAAATGGAATCCCTTCTTCTTGGAAAAGGACTCTCCTTTTTATTACAAAGGGTCGGGTGGGAAGTAGGTCTCTTTTTGTCACTCCTTTTTGCTCTGATAAATCTGGAAGACGCACACACTCGAGGTAACATGATGTTACCTTACAGTGATTCTACTTCGAGCCCAAAGCTGCCTTTTCCCGCCTCATCACCCGTACCCTCAATATCAAGCGGGGGCAGCTCGCTATTTGATGAGTGGTTTGGTACCCAAACGGGGGAGGTATCTTCTGTGGCCCCAGACCAGGAGAGGCAGCGGCAGCAAGAAGCTTCCGTGGCCCCAGAAGTGGGCCGACTATCTTCCATAAATTAGATATATGGATATTCGGCGTTTAATGAGATAGTCAAGTTCTAGACTCAAGCTAGCAAAAAACAAGACTGAGGTCGATAGGGGCATTACTGGTAATTGCTAACATTTTACTGATGTTAAGTCATGGATTGGTTTCTTCAGCCCTTTTTCTATGTGTTGGTGTTCTATATGACCGACATAAGACTCGACTTGTTAGATATTATGGAGGTTTAGTGAGCACCATGCCGAATTTTTCTACCATTTTCTTCTTTTTCACTTTGGCCAATATGAGTTTACCTGGTACTAGCAGCTTTATTGGGGAATTTCTCATCTTAGTAGGAGCTTTCCAAAGAAATAGATTAGTAGCCACATTAGCAGCGCTTGGGATGATTTTAGGCATATTTTCAATCTTAGAGCATATATTAACTCATATATCTTTTTCGATCATTTCAATTGTAATTACAATACATTTGATAAACTTATTAGGTGATGAAATCGTAGAACTATATGATTCATCGAAAAAGGGCATGATGATTACTTTTTTGTGTATAACAGGATTATTATTAATGCGTTGGATTTATTTTGGACATGTGCCATTAAGTAATTTATATGAATCATTAATGTTTCTTTCATGGAGTTTATCCATTATTCATC
The DNA here is from genome assembly GCA_037013495.1 of Hippophae tibetana. NCBI lineage: Eukaryota > Viridiplantae > Streptophyta > Magnoliopsida > Rosales > Elaeagnaceae > Hippophae > Hippophae tibetana. The sequence continues at coordinate 16,782,500 of CM072803.1, forward strand.
TGTTTCCGTATTTTAAAAAACAAAAAAACTGTTTTAATTTAAACGCAATAACCGCGCCAAGTGTTATTTTTACCCAAGGTTTTGCCACTTCAGGTCTTTTAACCGAAATGTCTCAATCAATAATATTGGTACCAGCGCGGGCTGCCCCAGCTCCCAACTCATCTGGAGAATGAATTGGGCCCCTGTGTTGATGATCTACTAGTTGATTCAAGATCTGGGTGATTCACCCCATTTAACTAGTGCCGAAATAGGTCGGGAATCCGAAATGACGGCACAGCACAAGCCGCCATACCTCCGGAGGCTTCGCTTTGCCGCAGATCCACTCTGGTTTCGTCTATTCTAGGTAATGAAGAACTTGTTATCCTTAACTCTTGGGTTCAAGAATTCCTATATAACTTAAGCGACACAATAAAAGCTTTTTCTATTCTTTTATTAACCGATTTATGTATAGGGTTCCATTCTCCACATGGTTGGGAACTAATGATTGGGTCTGTCTACAAAGATTTTGGATTTGCTCATAATGATCAAATTATATCCGGATGGTTCTCGAACCTTGTTCAGAGACGTTTTTGCTGGTATTGATCCAGATTTGGATGCTCAAGTGGAATTTGGAGCATTCCAAAAACTTGGAGATCCAACTACAAGAAGACAAGCAGTCTAATACAATATTGTTTTGTTATTTTGAATCTTTCGTTTTGTGATTTGATTTTGCTATAGGGTACCGGATAAACCTTGATTTGAATCGCTGCCTTTTCTTTGACTCTTGCTCTTTCTTTATCCGGAACTGGGTTGTGAGCTCTTTGATCGTTTGATGCTTTTTCCTTATACTTATAATAATGAAATAAGGATTTAACAGTTTTTTAATATGTAGTTTTTAGAAAATCTTTTTTGAATCTTTCTTATTTGAAACCACTACTACATAGGACCAAGCGAAGGTTTTCTGGCTTAACGAGAGCTGGTTTGAGCCCACGATGATCTGTAATCGACGGGCCCGAGCTCCAACTTTGCTTGCTTCGCGGTATTGCGTGAAAGTGTTTGGCGCGCACAGCGCGGTATAAGGGCGGTGGGTTTTAGTGGGCATAGGTAGGCCTCCAACTCTAGGTTATAGCCTTCATGCCCTCGATCCGACGGTCCTCATTCTCCCACTTGGAAAGTTGCTACTGTGAACAACAAAGTCAAGGATGCTTCCAAAAACCGTCTAGATTCTTCCTAGGCTTTCTGTCCGGATGATCCCTGGCCATCGTCTGTGGTGTTAGATCAGAAAGGTGACCACATCTAGTTCCGAGGTTGGCCTAACCTAACTTGATGACACGCTTATAGAGTTTTCCGACCGCGTAAAGCGTCTTTCTTGCTCGGTGATCAGTCAATGAAGTCATTCTGGATCCCTGACTCGTTTCATTCTGAGCCTTTGGCCTGTTTGACATTGGGTCAAATATGTCTGGGCATCGTCCCTTCTCTTGATCTACTTCGATTGGTGGAAGCCAATCTATGAAGATTCTCCCTTTTCTTACGTGCAATTCCCCTCTTTCGGTAAGCATCCAGTATCTCAGCAAATGAACATTTCTCTAAGCTTATCCTGTAGCTTATACGTCGTTTGAAAGCAGCTTCAAGGATCCAACGAATAGCTAAGGTTTGTTGACGATCCCTGGCTACAATCCCAGGGACATCATAAATAGTACCTGCTACTCCTACTTTTTCCACTTCGCATATGGGCTTTATATTCTCTACGGCGTCAACCATAAGTTTGATTACATCGCGTTCAGTTTGAGCTGGGCGATGAAAAGTTTGATAAATAATAGCACGAACTCTCGTTCTTTTACCTTCTTTCATGCGAAAGTTGACCAACTTCTTGATCAATTGTTTTTGCTCACCATCCAAGCCCCCCATATAGCTGAGAATTTCCGAACAATTGGAAGCCGCTTTCGATGACGAGGTCGAAAAATTGATATTACGCGATCATTACTGTCCATCTTTATCAGCCAACTCCCCTATTTCCATCTTTCCTTTCAGGGTTTACCACTCTTCATAGCTTCTTGAACTTTTTTTAGGGTCTCGCTCCCTGAGTTCAAGAGTATACACCCTCGCGTCATACGGCTCCGTCCCGGAATCAGGACCATTAGTAGCTTCAGTGACATTGGTGGCTTTAAGGTATGCCTTAACTTCGTTCCAATTGATACGATTTTCATCATTCATGTCATAGATGACATCACGCAAAGTATGACACTCTTCGATGGTATGGCCCGCGTATCGGTGAAATAGACAGATTTCAAAATAGTCGAGACCAGGAGGCCATGGGAGTGGTTTATCTCTGGGCAGAGAAATGGCTTTCCAGGCGGGTAGGAATGGATAGGGGTAATGACGGGTAGTGAGCTCTATTGGGTCCCCGCTTCGGAGCACCTTGTTGCTACTGAGGATCATAAAGAATAATATATTTTATAGGTAAAATGTTTTGAATGACAAATATTTTATTGAGAAAAATGTTTCAAAGACAATTGTTTTTATAGTTAAAAGCTTTTCGAGGACAAAAGGTTTTGCCAAGGAAAGTTTTCCATGTAAGAGTTTAGGAAGGACTTCAATTTTGTAGACAAAAAGTTTTCAAGAATACATTGTTTTGTAGACGAAAGTTTACGAGGGATAAAAAAAATTATAGGAAAAAAGTTTTCAAGAACAAACATTCTCATTGAAGAAAAAAATTTATGGATAAATTATTTGTAAGAAAAGGTTTATTAAGAATAAATAATTTTTACAAGTAATAATTTTTATCGTAATATTTTTTATTTGTTTATTTTTTAATTAAATATATGAAATTTATAATTTTTGTTTTCCATTTGGACAAAAATAGAACAACTAAAAAAATTGTAGGTAAAATAAGAATACAATAAATCACAACTTGAATATTTAAATATACATCCCTTATATCTTAGCAAAAATAAAAATAAAATTACACATGTTAGAAATATAAGACAATGGAACTACCCACACAAAATTTATATATAATAACTTCTGAGGTACATCATAGCTCCTTTAGCCCATGGCATGCTTTTAGATCTACCTCCTTGTAGCTATCTCATACTTGTTCATGAATGTTTTGTAAATTGAGAAATCTCTAGCACCAAAAGATCTTAGATTTGGTTCTACCAACAAGGCGCAGATTGAAAGAAACACCTACATATATAATTAAAAATTAATCGAAATACCAATAAAGACCATTTAGTTATTGATAATTAATTCCACTTTAGAAAAATCATAATAAACCATATTTATCATTGTCTGAAAGTAAAAGTGAAGTTCATGAAAGATAATTTGACAGAAAATACCAACAGAAAGGAAGGAAATGAGTTCGATAAATGTGACCTCAATCAACTAAAATTGCAATAAACTCATGCTTTAATTCCATCACAAAACAAGATAGACAAAATATATTTAAATACTGCAACTTGTTTGTGTGCACGGGTGTTAATGTGTAATTATTACTTGAATATATATAGATATATGTGTTGTAGCTTGTTGTCAAACTTAATTCAAAAAAGAAAATAAAGTAATAAATCAATATTTAATTCAAGAAATAATTTAAAAAAAATTTAATTTAAAGAATCAATCTTCTCATAAATAAATGTACAATTGTAATGAATTTATAATCAAATTACAAAATTCAATTGAGAAAAAAGTTTTGAAAGAAAATTAAAAATAATTTTTTTGGATGTAATTGAGTTGTGAGTTGTGAATATTGTAAACACTTTGTATAATTTTTTCATTTCAATAAAAAATATGTAGTAAGTTCGAAAACGTAAGTAAAATTAGTCAATTTTCATTATCAAATTTGTGTGTGTTATTTTATCTATATTTGATCTCTCATAAATCTAACCTATTAAAAATTTACATAATTTTTCAACAATATTTAAGTGTCATGGTTGCTCATATATGATATAAATATCACAAATAATTTGTTAATTTTTTAAAACAAACCCAATATTCTAAAATTTGCACATATACACGATGATTCACATACATTAGAAGTTACAAAGATCGTCAAGTTGAATAGTAGAAAGGAAAAATATGTTATCCTTTTATCAACAAACCAATTGAAAAGTGACTTCCTACATAAATCATATAAAACTAAAGTATGATTCAATAAGATCATAATATACAAAACCCAAATATTACAACATATAAAAATATATAAATGAAAATAAAACAATTATAAACATACACAAATATGTATCCAATGTAGCATGCTTTTTTTATTAAAGAAATTAATATTCCATTTATTCAAATAAAAAATAAAAAAACAATTAAATCAATAAAATAAAAATATATCAAATTATCATAATAATAAATAAAAATCATCTATAACACGGTTTGAGTTTTTTTTTTTTTTTTTGCTCTTTCAATTCTTCAAACATGTATGACTTTTCTCATTGATAAGATGATAAATCTTCAATCTAACTTGATTTTTTATATCTTGAGATATTTATGTTTTAAACCACAAAAATATATAAACAAAAAATCTAAATCTAAATATAGAAAGAAAACAAACCAAAATATAACAAAATATGTCTAAAATCACTATTAGTTCGAAATCTAGTTAAAAGAAAAAACCTTTTTAGATTGAAATCTAGATATAATGCACAAATTATAATTTATGTTTATTAAAATAAACTAAATGAAATTGATAATCTAAAGAAAGAAAAAAAACTCTTATAATAGAAAACTCTCCCTTAATAAGTAGTGAAACCAATAAATGCTTAAGTTTTTCTAAGAATAGAGAAAAGAAAAAAAGACCGGTAAATTTAGATTTTTAAGTCAATTTTCTTTTTTGCGCAACAACTTAGCTCTTGAGGTTCTAATAAGTAATGTAATATACTTTTTAACTCTAAAAGTTGGTGAAAATCATTTTTCTTTCATACTGTTAGAAATATTTAATGATTGAATTCTATTCTGTAATTTAAATGAATACACATGGTTCCTTTATATAGGAATTACAAGTAAAATAGATATGTATAAAGTAACTACATATAGATATCCCTAAAGTAAGTAGATATACATTAGTAGATATATATACATTAATATGTTATTAGATATACATTAAAAGCCCCCCTCAAACTCAAGGTGGATGTGAGACCAACTTGAGGTTGTCAACCAAATTACGAGTGCGTCCTTTGGGAAGTACCTTAGTGAATATATCTGCAAGTTCATCGTTGGAGGAAACAGAGAAAAGCTTGAGAGCACCATGAACAAGATAAGAGCGAATAAAGTGAAAATCAATCTCGATGTGTTTAGTCCGTTCATTAAAGACATCGTTGTGAGCAATATGAATGGCACTCTAATTATCACAATAAAGAGGAGTAGCATTGGATGTGTTCACACCCAAATCCTTAAGAAGCCATCATAGCCAAAGAAGCTCAGATGTGGTATCAATGATAAGAGTCAAATTATTGCATTTTTGTTATGATTTAAATGTTGATATTTGTGTGAAAATTACGTTTACTTGATTATTTAATCCACAAATGTCATTTCACGGGTATTTCGTGTTTAAAGTGCAATTTCAGGTAAAATCATGATTTTGAAGAAGTTTGAGACAAAGTTCAATGATCGGGATTGAGTGAAAATAAAAAGAAAACAAAGTTTCAAAATTTAGAGCTCCCGCCGCCGGCTAGAATAATCTCGCCGCCGACCAAATGCATCCAACCGCTGGCCACATTAATTTGGCCGTCGGCCAAAATCGGAAAACCAAAAAAAAAAATTATTTTCCAAAAATCTCGTCGCGGCGAGAATAATGTCGTTGCCGGCGAGTTTCGTCCGAAAACACATTTTTTGTGTTGTTTTATTCCAAAATTGCCCCCCAAACCCTAGATCTATATATACAATATGATGGAGAAAGAGGGGGACGGCAGAGAGAGCAGATCTAAGTTATTTTTGGAGAAGAAAAGGAAATTTTGGAGAGAAAGGTTGGAGAAGCTTGAAGGATCATCACCATTGTTGCTACCAAGTCTTCATCTTCAAGAGTTTTTCTTCTCTTTTCCTTAGCTTTTATTTTCTGCATTTTATTCAGATTGTTTATTCATGGATTCAATTGAGAATATGGTTATTCTTATTTTCGTTATGAACTAATTCGTTTTTGCTAAGGCTATGATGTAGTTAAATCAAGGAAATCTGATTTCTTTTGTTATTGTTATATGAATTCATTGTTTTCAAGTTGAGTATTTATCTCCATGCTTAATGCTTTTAAATTTTTGATCAAGATTTAGATGATTTGTTGCATTATATTGAGACTGAGAGAAGATGTGTAATGAATGCTTCTTGTGATAAATATTGTATGTTGAATGCGAGTTTGACACCTAATGCATGATGTATGTGGTTATTCTAGAAATTCCATAAATCGTAATGTGCTTATTTGTGATTAAATCGTCATAGAAATATAGTTGGTTTTCATAGATAAGTAATTCTAATATAACTTGAGAGAGAGTATTAGATAAGTTTGGGTTTTTCAACCATCACTTTTAGCTTTGATTCTCATATAACATGACTTGAAATCGGATTGAATTGATTTAGCGAAATCAAATACCTTAGCGTTTTTAATCATTTGTGAACAACATTAAATTTTGTTATTTGCGTTTAGTTTTATGTTAATTTGCTTTTAAAACAATTTTAACAATTCGGTTTTCAAATAAAATTAGGGTTAGTCAATTTTGGTACTTAGTAACGCCATTCCTTGTGGGTTTGATATCCGTACTTTTTGTACACTTTATTACTTGAACGATTCGTACACTTGCAAAAATAAGCATCAATCAACAGGAGCACGATATTCTGCTTCAGTACTGGAGCGCGTCATGAAGGTTTGTTTCTTACTTCGCCAAGATATCAAAGAAGAAACAAGGAGAAAGCAATAACCTGTAGTGGATATGCGATCGGTGGGATCTCCTGCCCAATCAGCATCAGAGAATACATGAAGAACTAAAGGATAACCAACTGAGTAGAAAAGGCCATGGAAGATAGTGCCTTTCAAGTATCGTAGAATACACAGAACAGTAGCATATTGAGTTGATTGTGGAGCAGATAGATACTGGCTCACCTGATGAACAACATAAGAAATGTATGGACAAGTAACTGTAGGATAAACTAGGTTGTCAACCAAACGTCTGTAAAGAGAGGGATTAGACAATGGTTGCCCCTCTGATGGTGTGAGATGCGCATTAAATTCAACTGGAATGTCAACAGTCTTGTTGTCAGTGAGTCCAGCTTGAGATAAGAGGTCAGATGAATACTTAGCTTGAGTAATATAAAGACCATCTGTGGAACGAGTGATCTCAAGACCCAAGAAGTAACTGAGATGTCCAAGGTCTTTCATCTCAAACTACTCACTAAGAAAATCCTTGAGTTCTTGAATACCACTGAGGTCATCACCAGTTATGATCATATCATCCACATATAGGAGAAGCAAAATGGTGCCTTTATCATTGCGACGAAGAAATAGGGCAGAATCATAAGGACTGGCAGTGTAACCCAAGCGAAGGATGGTGGAGCTGAACTTGGCAAATCATGCTCGTGGAGCTTGTTTAAGGCCGTAAAGTGCTCGTCGAAGGCGACAAACCTTATTTGTTTCAACAGAAAGACCAGGAGGAGGTTGCATATAGACTTCTTCATGCAGATCCTCATTAAGGAATGCATTTTTGACATCCATCTGAAAAAGGTCTCATTTACTAGCAATGGCAACAGCTAAGAGGTTACGAATAGAGGAAATACGGGCAACTGGAGCAAAAGTCTCTTCATAATCAATCTCATACTCTTGTGTAAAACCTTTTGCTATAAGACGAGCCTTGTAGCGATCGATGGACCCATCAGAGCGAATCTTGATCTTATAAATCCACTTACTACCAACCACAGACTGACCAAGCGGGAGAGTAACCAGATCCCAAGTATGGTTTTTGGTTAATGCATCAATCTCTTCTTTCATTGCAATCTGCCAAAAAGGGTTAGTAGATGCCTCACGATAGGTGTGAGGCTCATGAAGTGTAGCAAGGGTAGTGTAACAATGATAGTCAAGTAAATGTGTAGGAATGGATCTTACTCGAGTTGAGTGGCGAGGTGGAATGTCTTGTGGATGATCTTCAGGCAGAGAAAGAGCAGGGGACCTATGTTCAAGGTGGGATAGCTCGTTATCAACATGTTCTTCTTCAACCTGACTAGGATAATCATCAAAAATATCTGAAGATTAAATAGTGAAGTCCATAGGTGGATTAGGAGTATCTTTAGAAAGAACATGAGACTCATTTGGAAAGATTTCTAAAACATTTGAATTAGTTAGGGAAGAATGAAAGTGAGAAAGTTCAACAAATAAGCGGTGTTCCCAAAAGACAACATTTTGGGAAACACAAAGATGATGTGAGACAGGATCATAGCATCGATACCATTTTTGAGTTTCACCATAACCAAGAAAACAACAAAGTCTAGATCGAGGCTCAAGTTTGTTGTGTTCATGAGGGTGAAGAAGAACAAAACAAGCAGATCAAAATGAACGAAGGGAATGATAGTTAGGAGATGTCCCAAAAAGGCACTCATACGGAGTTTGATTATGAATGACAACGCTTGGAATGCGATTAATGGCATGAACAGCATGAAGAGAAGCTTCACCCCAAAATGGGGCAGGAACTTTGGCAGAAAGAAGAAGAGCATGAATAGTGTCAAGAATATGACGAAGTTTTCTTTCAGCTCGACCGTTTTGTTGAAAGGTTCTTGGACAGGTGAGATGATGTACAGTGCCATAAGAGTGTAACAGAGCTTGAAAAGCATTTTGAGTATATTCAAGAGCATTATCAGATCGAAACGTTTTGATATGTTTGGAGAATTATGTTTCAACCATTTTTGCAAAGTTACTGTATATTGGTAAGATTTCATTGAAAAGATCCAACTATAACGAGAATAATCATCAAGAAAAACAACAAAATATCGAGATCTACCAATACTAGTAACAGGATAAGGTCCCCAAACATTAGAATGAATTAACTCAAAAATACTATTAGAGATAGTTTTACTATTATTGAAAGGTAAAGTTGGCTGTTTTCCTAACTGACATGAAGTACAATCAAAATTGTCTTTGGACACAGAACCCAATAAACCTTTAGAAGCTAACTGTTATACCCGAGTGGATAGGGCATGAAAAAGACGAGAATTCCAAAGTGCGAGAGTTGGTAAGGAATAAATTGCAGCAGTTGCAGCAGCAACAGAGGCAGGAGCAATAGGTGGAAGATGAAGATTGTTTAAGGGAAACATACGCCTGACCCTAGGATTGGTCCCAAGCTCTTGCCCCATCATCGGATCCTGCACAATACACCTAGAATAATAAAAAATAAGGTGATATCCTAGTTCAGCTAATTGTCCTACCGAGAATAAATTATAGGATAGGTCAGGTACATGGAAAACCCCAGGAACAGAGAGGGTAGAGGTCGAAACAAAGCCTAGACTATTCCCATGAATGGTGGAACCATCAACTATATGAATATTAAAGAGATGTGGTGCAGGGTCAAGTTTAGAGAATAAAGATGAATGAGGTGTCATGTGATTGCAACATGCAGAGTTAAAAAGCCAAATGTGAGACTTACTGGGAAAAACTGAGAGAGTAGTGGAAAGAGATGCATTACCATCCATTTGAACAGCCTGAGTTATGATCTTCTGTTGTTCAGTAGAGGAGAGGTTGATAGTGGATCCAGAAGACTGAGACTCTGCTGAACTAGAAGGAATTTGCGAAGTAGGCTCAGTATTAGCAACAATAGCAGTAGATTTGTTACGACGGTAACAGGTCTCAATGGTATAGTCATGACGCTTGCAATAATTGCATAACCTTTTATTGTTCTGCCTGCGACGATTGTAAAAGCCAGAGGAATCACCTGATTGCTGAGGTTTCTCAATGGCAGGAGCATGAAGAGGAATAGCCAAAACATTGAGCTTATTCTGGGCTTGAAGGGTTGCAAGTCGAGCTTCTTCTCTAACCAACTCATTTACAGTAGTATCAAGAGAAGGAAGAGGACTACGATTAAGAAGTTGACCTCAGATTGGCTCAAAGTTCTTGTGGAGTGACATCAAGAACTCATAGAGACAAAATTCATCCTTAACTGTAGCATATTGCTGCGCATTTGTTGAGCATGCCCAAACTGGATCACAAAGGTCAATTTGGTCCCAAAGGAAGCAAAGCTGATCAAAGTAGTCATTGATAGATTGGCATGGTTCTTGTTGAAGTCGATGCAATTCAACTATTAGTTGATATTTCATGGATCCGTGAGTTGTGGAGTACCTTTTGGCCAACATATCTCATGCTGATTTGGCATCATCAAAGCTTCCCAACAGATTGGAGATGGAGGGAATGGAAGTATTCCGAATCCATGTGAGGATCATGTGATTATGACTATCCCATTCAGTTATGCGACAAAGGAAAATAGCATCTTCTTCACTTGTTTCTTTAACAGGAATGATAATTGTACCAGTACAATAATTCCAGAGCATACGACCCTTAAGAAAACTGCGCATAGCTTGAGACCATGACAAGTAATTCTTGGTCCCTTCCAATATAGTATTGATAGGGCAAGAAACAAAAGCATCCTTTTATCCATTTGAAAATACAATATGCAAAAATAGACTGCAAAAATGAGATCTAGGCGAAAAACTGGGTAGGGTGAACCTGTATTGTGAAATTCCAGTCAACAGTCAACGGGCAGTCCGGCCAACGGTCAACGGTCAACGGGCAATACGGTCAGCTTGGTCAATGGTCAAGCCGATCACGGTCAGCGGGTTCTGTGAGGTCAACTGGAGGCGATGATGATAGTGGCGTGCTGGCGCGTCAGATTCACGCGTAGTTGTTGTTGGCGACGAGTGAGGGCACGTATGAAGGATTATGACTGTGATACTTTCACGGTTATGTAGATCGGGTCGCGGCGATCACAATGGTATCTTCAGATAGGTTGTTGTCGGGTTAAGATTAACGGCGACACGTGAATGGACATGCAGATAGTTTGAGCAGCATGTGAGGGAGCGTGCAGTGTCTGATGGTTGCGATACTTCCATGGTTGTGTAGACCCGGTCGAGCCGATCACAGTGGTATATGTAGAAAAAAATTGGAACATTATGCACGGCGGCGGTGATTGTAGTTGTTTGTATGGTGCAGAACTCCTTAACAATAGCGACTGTAGTTCCGAATCCTAAGGACAACGGCTAAAAGACGTCGAAGGTTCAACGATGAATGATTGCAGCGGCTACTGTGACAGCGGAAGCTATAAGGGTTGAGTAACACCAAAAAAAGAAAACACTGCTAGAAAGATGAGAATAGTGGCTCTGATACCATGTTAGAAATACTTAATGATTGTATTCTATTATGTGATTCAAATGAATACACATGGTTCCTTTATATAGGAATTACAAGTAAAATAGATATGTATAAAGTAACTACATATAGATATCCCTAAAGTAAGTAGATATACATTAGTAGATATATATATATACATTAACACATACAAAATAACATCAATATCCTAAAAATAAAAAGAAACAAAACATTAGCATATAGTATAATAAACAAATCACAATCTGTACAAAAATCTTAACCAAAATTGACCCTCCTAGTTCATCAACCAACGACACTTTCAAAAGGTTTGAAAAAGAACTACTTATCACAAGACAATTCATGATAGCAAACTTTCACTACTAATGCCATGAAAAAATTATAATGATACAATTAATAAAAAAATATAATAGTAAAATAATAAATATTAATGCAAAGAAACTTATTCTCCACGATGATGTAACCATAAATCAAATCTAGATAGTAATCCATAAACAAGTTTGGATATGACATGGCAATTCTAGTTTCTCCTCCTCTTCGACAATCTCCATTACCTTTAATATATCATTATTTCATGATGCATAAGAATTATTACTTGGTTTTTTGACATAAGTTATATCAATAGTCTTCTTTAAAATGTGAATATAAGGCCTATAAAGGCCGTATGAAGAAATAATTTTTCACTTCTCCTTCCCAAGTAGAAGAAAAGTGATAGAATTAACATCAAACTATCTATGAACCTGCAGATCTATAAACTTCAACATGGTAATCCAATTGATTGTAAGTATCATAATCAAAATTAAGACCAATAGAAGGTGACAAGATCAAAAGACGAAATGTTCTTTCACTACTACAAAAAGGGGTATTTAAATCGCTGTGTAAAGTTTGTTTAGTGTAGAACCAATGCTATCCACGTAGGATGTAGCGTCGATTGACGTGGCAAACAGATGCTATCCACGCGTGTAGCGTCGATTTTCCACATCAACCGACGCTATGTCCTACGTGGATAGCATCGGTTGACGAGAAGAATCGACGCTACACGCGTGGATAGTGTCAGTTCGGCACGTCAACCGATGTTACGTCCTATGTGTATTTTTTAAATTAAAAAATGCATGCAGTTTACAATTGAAATTTTTGTAGGTCAATTATTATTTTATTTTACTCTTAAAAATTTAAGCTTGATATATATAGTATATTTTTTTCTTTTTTTTTAGACAATTAGTTTTTAAAATTATATAATTTTGTTTATTTGTTTAGATATTTAAATTTATATACGTATGTACAATATATCTTTATTTAATTTTGTGTATTTGTTTTAAATATTATTGTAAAAAAAATTCTTTTTTTATAGTACATATATATAAGAGTTTAAATAAAATAATAATTGAAAAAAAAAATCAATTTAAAATTGCGTGGATAGCGTCGGTTGATGTGGCAAACCGATGCTAGCCACGTGGATAGCGTCGGTTTGCCCTGTGAACCGACGCTATCCACCTAATATTACCGTTTAGCTTAAAGATCTCTTTTTCACTATAAAAACCCAAAAAAAATTCATTTTTCTTCTCCACTTCTCCCAAAACTCAGCTCACTCACCCTCTTTCTCAATTTTTGGCCACCTCTGACCACTATTTGCAACGCCGTTTTGTGGGTTATATTCCTCCTTATTATCTTTCAAATCTACTATTTTTTTAGAGAAATACTCAAAAACATTATACCAATTTTTTCACTTATTCTCACTTACAAAATACCTTTTTCTTATTCATTTCCTTCAATTAGTCACTTTATAACATTCTTGTAAGTATTTCTATTAATTTTATAACTTATTATTCAGTTTGTTTTATTTTTTGTATAAATGTTTTATTTATATATATATATTATTATGCTTATTATATATTTGACTTATTTTCTGTGGAAATAATATCTGAATATTGTGGGTTTGAGGGACTATAATATTTAACGTACATTGATAAATTTATTTATATATAAATAATTATATTTTATTAAGTAAAAGTAATACATTTATAAAGTGATTAAAATGATAACTGTTTTATATTATGTATGTTTTGATATATATTCAAATAATTAGGGAATTTATATATAATAATACTTTAAATATGATACATAATTAATTAATATGATATAAATTTATTTTTATATAAATAATTATATTTTATTAAGTAAAAGTAATACATTTATAAAATGATTAAAATGATAATTGTTTTTCATTATATATGTTTTGATATATATTCTAATAATTAGGGAATTTATATATAATAATACTTGAAATATATTCATTACATACATAACTAATTAATATGCTATAAATTTATTTATATATAAATAATTATATTTTATTAAGTAAAAGTAATACATTTGTAAAATAATTAAAATGATAACTATTTTGCATTATATATGTTTTGATATATATTCTAATAATTAGGAAATTTATATATAATAATACTTGAAATATATTCATTGGATACATAATTAATTAATATGCTTAATTAATATCATTAATAGAAAATAGACAAATCTTAAATGTCAAAGTGTAGAATTGAGCAGGACTATATTTTTGAAGTTGAAAGTTTCATGGAATTTGCTTGTAGAAATAATAATACTAGAACTAGTATGATTCGATGCTCATGTGTTAAATGTAAAAATGAGCAATTTCATGAATTTGACGAGGTTAAGTATTACCTTATCCGTAATGGTATTCTTTTGTGCTATAAATGTTGGTATTTTTAATGTTATAATGAGCTCTAATATGAAGTCAAGTGTAACAAATCGGAGTTACACTTAATTTCATATTTAGAGTACATTATAACATTAAAAATACTAGCAGAGATTCCAGATAACTTTATATTTATAGACAAATAATTAATAAAGTGCTAATATGAGTTTGAAGGTTTATATCACTCGGATGTCGGTGTGGTAATCTCTTTTTTATGATAATATTTATAATGATTTAATTTCTTTATTCGTATATCTTTGAAGTTTAGACTTTTTTTATGAATGTTTACGTGCTCATGTATGTAGGGGAGTGAATTGTTATATGGATCAGATGTTTTTTATCCAATTTTCTTGTCACAATGATGTGATTCTAAGCCAAACAAGTTTGCTTGCACAATCCAATTACATTTTGACGACATTACTTTATTTGTAATTTAAGTTAATGTTGTATGTTTTGCAGAACATAAAACGTGCAAGCATACACGGTCACAAGTAATAAAATTTGATAAGTAAGTTATCGTTTCCACGGAGATTTGTTACTACAGTTTGTTGAGTACTAAAATTATTTCTCTCTGATTTTATTCAAAACGATGGTTGATTGTAACAAATTTAAGAAAAGAGTTTAATAACAAAATAAAAGAAATCTAGGATTGCAAATTTTTCACTAAATTAATCAATTCAAATCATATTATTTTCTTTTGATTTATATTTTTTAGTACATTTAATTTGTCAACCGAAAACTTCTAATTTTATTCATACATCTCTTCCGAGTTCCGTACAAACACACCTCGTTAAATTAATTCACTATATTTCTATGAGAATTAAATTCACCAAGATTAATTACGTTCTAAGTTCTCAAATGGTCACACATACAGTTAGGGTATATTCCTATCCTTCATCATACATGTCATTCTATCTATGAGCAATATACACAAAAATGTCTCTTCCAAGTTTATTTATATGCCACAGATCATTTGATAAAATTCGTAAATAATCAAAAGCATTAAACACAAAATAGAATAAACAACTCAAACGTCTTATAAATCGTTCAAAAATAATTAAAATAAAAGCATCATAAATTTAGATCAAATGCAACCCTAGAAAAATTAATTTACTTCATAAATTTAAAATAAAAATTACAACAGATACAGGAAAATTAGATGAAGAAGAAGGAAAATTAAAACATAAATATTTGGCACACGCAGAACACAACAAAAGCCAAAAAATGGCTTCTGTGTGTTCTGCGGTCCAAAACCGAACAACACAAAATAATCTCCAAAACTAAACTCTCCAAAACTCTAAAAAACTTTTTTTACTCTCTCATACTATCCCCTATTTATAACATCAAATTTATAAAAAAAAATACATTTAAAAATATATTATTTTAATACACGTGAGGGACAAATAGGTATAGAGAAATTAATTAATACGTGTGGGGGACAAAATTATATCGAAAACGCAAACTAGTATCGAAAATGCAAATTGGGATAATGCGCGTCGCTGCTCATTTTTTTAGATTCACGCTGCCACCTGTTGGCGTCTGATTCGCTGCAAGGATTAGTGCAGACACGTGGAAGAATTCCATTGGTTGCGTGAAACGGGCGCACGATGGATTGTCGCACGGGAGACAACGGCTGCAACGCGGGCGTGATCCTGCGCTTTCGCGCACATCGTAACATGACACGTGTCATAACATGATTGTCTTAAAAATAGAGTGGAACACATGACATTTTCTGATTCGCTGCAAGGATTAGTGTAGACACGTGGCATCATTTGATTAGCTGAAGATCCGGTTGCACGCAGAGATCAGTGCAGACACGTGGGTCTCACCTGCACGCCGGCTTACGCGACAGGTGGGCCCCACTTGGGCGCCGAGCCGCGTGAAAGATAAGATCTGCACCCACGCGAGTTGGTCAGGTGTGATCAGGACGCGCGCATCGTAGCTGTTTCTTCTTTGATCGGACGGTCCACGTTTCGCGCGTGATGTATAGCGCGTGGATTCTTCTCACCTACGCAAAAAATAAATTTTAATTAATTGCATTTTGGCCCACAAATTTAATTCAAATTACATTTTCAATTTTCTTTAATTATAGTTTAGCCATTTTCTAATTTAAATTAATTTTTTAAACTTTAATAATTAAAATTAAGCCCGATTTTAATTTAAATTATATTTTTGACTTTTATAAATTGTAATTAAGAACTCTATTATTTGAAATTATATTTTTAGACCTAAATTTGCAATTAATTACGTTTTTTGATACAAATTATCTAATTTTCTTAAAATATATAAAAAAACAGTAAATACTAATTTATTATACTAAAATTAACTAAAAACATTAAGAACATAGCAATTATAATTAATAAAATAGATGAAAATAACTATATAAAATACAGTTATCAGTTAACTATATGTATTGTATATACATTATTTATTTTTGTAATAAATTTAATTATAAAGTAATTAATTATATTTAAATTTTTAATTATTTGTATTATTATTTATATTTTGGTTTTTTTTATGCTATATATATTGAATATTAAATACAGGGTGTAGTGAAAAATGAGAATAAAAAAAATTATAAAATTCTAGTTCACGTAATTAACCGAGTTTATATTTTAAGTAACTCAATTTAAAATTAATTCACACATTTTTATAGTAGTGTTTTCTTTAGATGGATGACTAATTGGAAAAAGCAGACTGAAAATGACATCAGGTTATGAAAGAGTACGATGACGATTACGTGTTACCTAATAAAAAATGAAAAAAATTAATATAATTTTACATACATATTTTTTATATTTTTTATTTTTTTATTTGTGATTATAAATAATAAATTTTATTTTAAAATATGTTAATATAAAATTTAAATATTATATATATTGTGTTTATATATAATAATAATAATTCATAAATAAATTTTAATTTCAATCTAATCTTATCACATTTTAAAAATTTAAATTTAAATTAATTTAAATCAATTATATAATTTAAAATCTTTAAATTCTATTAAAATCATAAAAAAAGCAGTTTTTATCCTTATTCACTCCTAACATCTAGTATCTCTTAAGGATTTAATATATAAAAAGTACAATTTGACACATACTAATAGATAAGGACACTTCAAATAAAACAGAAGCATCCAAAATAACAAAAATTAAAGCAAAAGACAGACGAAAAAAAAAACAAAAAAGGCACAGGTCAAGAAAAAACGATAAAAAGGAAACGGTAAATCCAAAACATGTAAACAGACACTAACAAATATAGAGAGAAATAAAATTCAAAAGGTGCGAATAACTTAAAATCAAAAAGTGAAGATTAAAAAAAAAAAACTAAATTAGTCTAACTATCTAGGATTATGAGCAACAGTGCAAAAATTACAAAAAACATAATAATAATAACAACAATAGAACACACCTCAAACAGGGTGATGACCTAGTGTTTGAAACTTAAAAATAAAAGCAATATCTGGAAAGAAGAAAAAAAACTATAAGCACTAAAGTATAAATAGGAACATGAAACCAAAAAATTAAACAACTAAGCAAAGCAAACCATGATTGAAGCTGAAGAAAAAATGACCAACAAGTTGGAGAACGTGGTATTGAAATTTTGTATGAATTAAAAAATTGCCTTAAAATAAAAAAATGATGCTTTAAAATTCTTTTATTAAGAAACAGGTTTTAGGTTTTTTTGTTTCTGAATTAAAAGTTCTTAATTGTTTTTTTCTTGATCATGAGTATGTATATATATATATATATATATAAAAGAAAAAAATTATATTTTCAATCTAAGGTTAGATCACTATAGTTCAAATACTTATAAATTTACATAATAATAAACTTTAATGTAGTATAAATTTATTATTATTTAATTGTGAAATAAGTTTTTGTAGTTTTTTAACAATTACGGTGAGCGAAAAAATTATCTTAAGAAAACGGTATAATATATAAGTCTCGATTCTTTATTCTATTTAAATTTTATATTTATAATTTATATATATATATATATATATATTTATATTTGTGTATTTATAATTTTAATAAAATAATTTTACTCTTAACTTATTTGTAAATGTATTATTTCGTACGATCTTAAAATAATTTTTTACTCATTTTTTAATACTTTTTTTCCCGACAAACTGATTTTTTTTAGTACATTTATTCGTTTTTGTTTTGAATTGAATTTTTTGTTTGTTTGTATTACTCTTTCTTTTATGCTACCAGAAACATAATTTTGGTATCAGATGAAATTGGTATTATATCGGAGAAATAATCTAATTTTAAAATAATATAATCCTTACTATCAATTTAATATACATTGAACCAACACTAACTTTCCTATGGACTATCTTTTGGTGTATTTTAATTACTACGATTATTGATAACTACGATAAATTTAAAATATTTATAATTAAAACCAATATTATTTTTGTTTACTAATAGTTTTACTCCTTTATTTATTCTTGCTATTATTATTTTTACATATTGCTTGAGAGTTGTTGAATAAATTGGTGATACGAATATATGTTTTAATAATATAAAATTTTATTTGGTGGTTTGTAAAACTTGAGTTGTTATTTATGTATCTAACAGAAAAAGAAAAAAAAAATAATAGCATTTGAAATTACTATTCCATTGTCCCAAATTGAGAACTCAATGAATGTTGTTAAATCTAACGTGTATGGTTATAATGTGAATCAAATAATGAGACATTTTGTGACTCATGGGTTTACCCCAATATTATCAGTTTTTGTTCCTATGAATCATACTATAGTAGAGAAACCACAGAAGGACTTCAAGAGATAGAAGAGTAAGATGATATTTTATCTCACCACCTTGAATCTGGAAAGACTCTTAACTGAAGAAGCTCCCATTCAACCTAAGGGTGAACAAGATGGTCGTTTTCTTGATTATAAGATGGTGGACTCTAAACCTATATGTAGTCAAGTGTGTGAAATCCAAGATATCTTAACAGAAATGTATGATGAAAGAATGGTACTTAGTGAAACCTTCAAAGTTGTAGCTATTATTGAAAAGTTTCCCCTTTATAGATAAGGTTTAAGGCCTACCTTAAGCACAAGCGAAGGGAAGTGTCTTTGCAAGACTTGCTAATAAGATTCAAAGGGAAAGAAGACAACAAGGCTTCTTTTAAAAGAGATTATATCTCATCAACACCCAAGGCTAATGTGATGGAGCATAATCAAAGTTCAAAGTTCAAAGTACAATAAAAATAAGTGTAAGGACAAGTTGGGTAAAAGGTTTAAATTGGGACACAAAGAAGCAACTTTTAAGGAGTCAAGCTTCAGAGAGAGTTGCTTTAACTATTAAAGGACAGGGCATAAAGCCCCAAATAATAAGTTTCCAAAAAGAAACAGGAACTATGAGGCAAACATGGTTGATAACATCACTCATGATATCTCTGATATTGACTTGTGTGCAGTCTATGCTTAGGTGAACTTGGTGGGATCAAACCCAAAAGAGTGGTAGATTGATATTGGTGCAACAAGGCACGTAAGAGATATTCACTACTTTTGAACCAATGAAAGATGGAGAAAAGTTCTTCATGGAAAATTCTACCACATCAACCGTTCAAGGCCAAGGCCAGGTCAAACTAAAGATGATCTCTAGGAAGGAGCTTACATTGAAAAATTTACTCTATGTGCCAAACATCGGTAAAAATCTTGTTTTTGGCTTATTGCTAAACAAGCATGAATTTTAGATAGTGTTTGAATCTGATAAGGTCATTGTGACAAAAAATTGGATGTTTGTAAGAAAGATGTATGTATCTAATGGTCTATTTAAGACCAATGTAATGACTATTAAAGCTAAGAATATTACTAAGATTAATTTTTTACTTATTTGCTTGAGTCTTCCAACTTATGGCATGATAGACTATGTCATGTTAATTACGATACGTTGCGTAGACTAATTAACATGGAACACATATTCGTATTCCAAATAGATTCAAAACATAAGTGTAATACTTGTGTTGAGGCAAAAATTACTGGGTCATTGTTTCATTCGATTGAAAGGAACACTAAACCCCTTTACTTAATCTATAGTGATCTATGAGATTTGAAATTTCTTTAAACAAGGAGTGGCAACAACTATTTTATTACTTTTGTTGATGATAGCACGAAATATTGTTATGTGTATTTGCTTAAAAGTAAAGATGAAGTTATAGATAAATTTATTCTTTATAAAACAAAAGTTGAGAATCAACTCAACAAGGAGATCAAGGTATTGCGCAATGATCATGATGGTGAATATGAAGCACTATTTGGTGAATTCTATGCACAATATGGAGTTATCCATGAAACCATATCACCTTATTCACCTTAGCAAAACAAAATTGTTGAATGCAAGAATCGTACCTTGAAAGAAATGATGAATGCAATACATTAAGTTTTGGGTTATCACAGAAGATGTAGGAGAAGCTATTTTGTCAGTTAACTACCTTTTAAAGAAGGTATTCCAAAAAAAGACACATAAGACACCGTATGAATTATTTAAAAGAAAGATATCTTCCTATAAATATTTACGAGTGAGGGAGTGCCTTGCTAAAGTATCCGTACTTATACCTAAAAAGGTGAAGATAGGTCTAAAAACGATATATTGTATCTTCATTGGATATGCACATAATAGTAGTACTTATCGGTTTCTTGTACGTGAGTCAAAGATCTCAAACATACACAAGAACATGATAATGGAATCAAGGAATGCATCATTCTTTAAACATGTATTTTCAGGTAAATCTCAAGAAGAATCAAGTTCATCTAAATGAACGTATAAGACTATGAATTACAATAGTCAAAACAAAGAACCTGGACAAGAGGTCAAGGATAAGGTTGAGGTTAAACCCAAATGTAGCAAGAGAACTAAGACAGAAACGTCCTATTGTCTAGATTTTTTGAGCTACTTTCTAGAAAATGAACCTAAAACTTATGAAGAGGTTATGAATTCTTCTGAAGGTCCTCAATGGTAAGAAGCCATTAATAGTGAAATTAAGTCTATTATACAAAATCATACTTGGAAACTAGTTAATTTACCTTCAAGTAGTAAAACATTAGGATCCAAGTGAATTTTCATAAGAAAATGTAAATTAGATGGATCAATTGAAAAGTACAAGGCTAGACTTATAATTAAGGGATACAAACAACGACATGACCTTGATTACTTTGATACTTATTTTCCTGTGACGAGAATAACATCTATAAGGATGATAATTGCTATTGTCGCTTTGGAAAATCTTAAAATACATCAAATGGATGTAAAGAGAACCTTTCAAAATGGAGAGTTAGATGAAGAAACCTACATGGACTATAGTGGTATGAAAAGTTTGATAATTTCATAAGGACAAATAGTTTTAAAATCAACGAATGTGATGTGTATATGTCAAGGAAAAAGAAGATGGTTAGGTTATTTTATGTCTTTAAATTGATGACATTCTAGTTATGGGTAGT
Organism: Hippophae tibetana; assembly: GCA_037013495.1. Lineage (NCBI taxonomy): Eukaryota > Viridiplantae > Streptophyta > Magnoliopsida > Rosales > Elaeagnaceae > Hippophae > Hippophae tibetana. Next base: position 16,804,019 of record CM072803.1, read on the forward strand.
AATGATCAAATGATCATATAAGTTTTTTAAACATATGTGCATTGCTAGATCTACGATGGAATTTGAGTTCATCGCTTTTGATAAATGTGGCAAAGAAGTCGAATGGTTATGCAATTTTTTAAAGGATATTCCTAAGTAAGTGAAGCATGTGCATGCAATATACATCCATTATGATAGTCAATATGGTATTGACAGGGCACAAAACAATATGTATAATGGTAAGTCTCGACATTTACATCGTAGACATAATACCATTAAACAACTACTCTCAATTGAGGTTACCTTTATTGACTATGTAAAGTCAAAGGATAACATAGTGAATCCCTTAACCAAATGTTTAAATCAAGAATTAGTTGATAAGTCATCTAGGGAAATAGGACTAAAGCCCATGAATGAATAAGGATTTGTAAAGGAAACCTAACATATTTAACTAGAGATTCCAAGATCTAGGTTCAAAGGGAAAACCTAATTGTAAAGACTTAGTGAGATCACTGTGGAGGGTTTACCCTCAAGTCCATTCCTATGATGAAAATAGTGATACACATAAGATACATGATAAGTTAAGGCTTTTAATGATTCTTATGAAGAGAATACCGAGCAGAGTATATTGATTACTCTTTGAGGATTACTTTTAAAGATAAGAGATCACCTATATGAGGGAGGAATGAGGCTACTTCGAAAGAGAACCATATAGGGCTCAATTTTTTAAAGACTCTCATAAAACTAGACGTATGTTCATAGCCAAAACGAACATAACAATGAGAACTAGATTGTGTTAGGAAAGATTCTTATGTAAAGTATGTCATCGCTTACATAAAACGGAAAAATAGTTTAAGAAGATTCCATCTATTAATCAGTCAATAAGGTAAATATACTTTCACAGAGAAAGATTCAAAGGAGTTATACTTATTTTACGTAGGTTTCAAACTGTTGAACTCTATTTCTGTGTCAAAATTTGATTTAAAATCTATGTCAATTTTTATTCATGTAAATGATTGTTAATATTTTATGAATTAAAAAATTGCTTTAAAATAAAAAAACTGATGATTTAAAATTCTTTTATTGAGAAACGGGTTTTGCATTTTGTTTTCGTTAATTTTCTATACGTTTTTTCTTTTAATTTCTATTTTTGAATTAATTCTAAACATATATATATTCATTGTCATATAATGGAAAAAGAGTAGGAAAAGACAAAAAGAGGAAGAAAAAAAAAGTACGTAAAAGAGAAATAATTTTTTTTTATTTTCAATCTAGAGTTAGTATCCTTCAATAGAATTCAAACACTTAGATTGAAAATACAAAAAAAAATTCTTTCTATCTTATACTCTATTTTTTTTTTCTCTTTTCTTACTCTCTTTCCATTATCTATATATATATGTTCATTGTATAATGGAAAGAGAGTAAGAAAAGAGAAAAAAATAGAGTATGAAAAAGAGAGAATTTGTTTTTGTATTTTCAATCTAGAATTAGATTCCTTCAATAGAGTTCAAATACTTAAAAGTTCGTGAAATAATAAATTATAGTATAAATTTATTATTATTTAATCGTTATATCCTGTTAAATAAGTTTTCGTAGTTTTATAACACCCGTAGTGAGCGAAAAAATTATCTTAAAAATAATGTGTAATCACATGGCTCGATTCTTTGCTATACTTATAATTTTTATATATATTTATATATTTTTAAGTTATTTGTGCATGTATTATTTCTTACGTATGAAATACAACATGTCCTACGAGAGAGAAATGAGCAGAAGGATTCTAACAAGATGCATGGAAACTGAGTTGAAATAAGAGGATTATATCAAAACATTTAAGGATAAAAATGAAATTACCATGTACCTAAAACACAATCGTTTTGCTAATTAAGTAAATAAAAACACACTAATGACCTACAGTGTGTAAGGTTATTGTGTGGGTCGAAAACCTTATCATCATTTTCCATCACAATTTAGAATTTAACTATCATATATATTAAAAATTTATGCAAGAATATATGAAAGATTTCTAATAAGGAACGAAACCTCTTAACTAAAAAACGAGGATAAAATAATATTTTTAATTTTTTTAATTTTATATTTTTATTATAAATTAAATTTTATAAAAACAATAAGTTAATAATAAATCTATTGTATTAAAAAAGCTAAAATTTTGAGTTAATAAATAAATAAATAAATGATATTTATACAAAAGGGAGAAAAATAAAACATACTTAATAAAAATCTATAATTATTTTATATTAAAAAACATTGATAGTATCTTATTATAGATTAATTTAAAATAATAAAAATACATTATAAAATAATTATAAGATTTTAGATTTTTAGAATTTAAATACATATTTTTGTAAAAAAAAATAAAAATATATAAAATATATAATGTATTAGTTATAATTATTTTAAGTTTAAATGTAATTAAATTATAAAATATTAAAAATAATAAAGTTTATATATTTATTAAAATATAATAAATAATTTTAAAAGAACAGGATTGAAAATATTCTCCCTTTATTTCATCTTATATTATAAAATATATATTCTATTTTTTTTTATTTTTTTTCTTTATTTTTATCTTCAATTATAATAAAATTTTATCCAATCGAAAAAAATTTCCAACCTTAATACAGTGTACCGGGTAAATAATTCGAAATAGTTGCCCAACATAAGTCCAGCATCTTTTTGACAAAAGTCATGTGACGTATTAATGAATTGATGAAATGGCAGACCAACGCTCAACGCATTTTGTACAAAGTCACGACATCTTTTTATGTTTTTTCTTTTCTATATCAAACTACATATTCTTTTTTGTTAAAACTTATGGCTTAAAATAGAAAAAAAAAAGAATGAATCTTTTTGTACTTTTTAAGCTTAATACTTAATACACCAATCCAAAAATGTAATAAATAAAAAAAAAGACATAAATTAAAAAGTAACAAACACAATAACAATAACACCAAGTTAGAGGTGATAGCACACCATGATTACAGAAAGCATTTCATACCTATTATACATATCATACGTGTTGAACTCATTAACTTTTACATTATTTTTTTTATTAAAAAGTTACACTAATTGTTACGTATATGTATTTATTATATGTAAAAGTTTTTTCTTGAAAATTATAGTGTAATTGTACATGTAAAACTTTTTTTAAAAATTACAATCAATGTACATGTTATTTTTAGATGTCTATGCAATTGTTACGTAGGAATGTTTATCTTCTTTTTTTCCTGGGTCAAAAGAGAAAGAAACTTCCATTAAAACAAAGCCAAAGCAATACAGCTCTAAATCAAACATAGCTATACAAGCAAAAACTAGGGAAAAAAAAACTAAAACAAAACCAGCACTCATCTTTAGTAAACATGACAGAACCCAAGGGACCAAAACGAGTAGTTTTTTTCATGAAAATTACTATTAACTGACCTGTTATTTTTAGTTATCTTTTCAAGCTAGAATCCCTACAACAAACCAAGGAAAAGGACACTGCAACTTTTCAATGTAAAGGAGCCAAAATGTTTCATCAATTTCATAATATTAAAAAAAAATCTGAGTTTCCTCATGTAGGCACATTTATTATGGATGGTATTTTGTCAATAGAAACCATCTCCCATACAATAATTTAAAAATGGGTTTAAGAGAGATTTTTTTCTAAAATAGTCAAGATCTTAGCTTACATTTGAAAGCAAATTTTTTAATCAAGTTTATTTTAAAAAAAAGATATATTAATTTCATTTTATAAAACGTAATTATTATAAATATAAAAAAATATTAACATCTTATAAATTTATTATTAATTTTAAATACATAAATTTTTTTTATCATATCATATATTAAAAAATTTATTTTAAAAAATAAAAAATAATTTATTTTATAATAAAATAAATATAAATTTATATGTATATTTAAAATTATATGCTAAGCATTTTGATAATTCATAAATAATTATAATTATGATATAAAAAATAATATTAATAAAAATAATTAATTATTAAAAAAAATTATGAAGCCTCTCAAACCAATTTTCTACGAGATACAATACAAACATAGAATATTATATCGTAAATTTTGCGTAAAAATATTATATAATATAATATAATTATAATTATTTTTATTATTAATATACTAAAATATATAAATTATATCTAATTAATTACATTTTAATATTTAAATAAAATTATTATTTATAAATATTTATATTTTAATACTTATATAAAATTATATTTTTTTATTATATAAATATAAATTATTTTTATTATTTTTTATTTATAATAAAAATAAATTATTATTTATTAAAGTTGGTGGATGGATATATATTTTTGTCTTTTTTTAGAAAACAAGGAGAGAAAGAGAGAGAGAGGAAGAAAATGTGACTAGGAATTAGAAAAGGAGAGAGAGGAAGAAGATGTGGCTGGAAATTAGAAAAGGAGAAGAAAAAATTACGGACAAATTGTTTAGTAGGTAAGATGTTGCCTTTTTTTATAAAAAAATCACTTAATCTATTTTTAAACTATTGTGTGAAAGATGACTATGGATAAAATTCCTCTGTGGATATTCCTCGTATGAAATAAAATCTTATTTTGGAGTTAGCAAAGTCTTTCAGCTCCTTACCATGAAAATTTCGAGTCATTGGAAAAAGTATTACAGTCCATATTAATCCAAAGCTAATTTATAAAGTTAGCCTGCGAACGAAGAACATTATGACATGCATTTATCCAAACTAATCAGAGTAAACTAGACTCCTCTATAAGGAAGAAAAGCTGCACTTGTGATGTGAAAAATATCAAAGTTTTAATCTATTTATTTATTTTTGTCTATTACGGGTCTAAACAGCTTTGTTATTAAAAATGCCAGTTCTAGAAAATAAAATAAAACCAAATTAAACCCTATCTCTCAGAAAATCGATGTCAACCTCAGGAGCTTATCAAATTAACTCTCTATTTACATGTTTATTCATATTCCAGCTCATAAGCATGCTTAAGCACTTTTCAATCTACCACTAGTGACCAACAGATACCTCCTAATTGCAAGTATAAGAACCCAAGTAGTAGAAGCAATTTTCTCCTTAATCATCAAAAGTAATGCTGAACTTAGAACAGTCTTCAAGATCTGAACCTGCAATCCCTTGAAAAATCCAGGTATCCCTTCTGAGTTCCATATAGCACAAACAACTCCTGGCACCGTTTTGCAAGACTTTGGTTGAGGTTTCTTTGTTCCATCGTCACTTGGATCTGCAGCTTGGATTATAACCTTACACCTGTAGGCAGAAAAAAAAATACATTAATTTAATTATCTGTGTCGAGTCTAAAACTGCAACAAAGTTGAGAGATAAATTACATACCTGATTGCAGGATATGTTATAAAGGTAGCAATGCTCTTCGAGACTGCACCTAACACAAATGCTGAGAAGGCAGATAGGGCTATTGGGGATGAACCCTTGTCCCCTTTATCATGTTGTCCTTCTAAGAGTTTTTGTTTGAGTTGATCGAACACTGTATACTGATGCATATAAAATGTTAGTCTCAGCATGATTAATTTTTGCAAAAAGGTATAGCTTGAATGTCGAAAAAAAAATGGCAATGTCATAGTCACACATAGCTTTTGCATCTTAGTTAAAAAGGGCCATGGAAATTACATTAATTGCAGGGTTGCATGTCAACAAAAGAGAGATTCCAAGACCATCAAATGCATCACTCCAGCTTCCCTCTGTAAGGGTCTTCCACAGCCCCTTGGATTTTCCAAAGGCAGTTGTCTGCATCCTTGAGGCGGCTGTGTCCAGGGGCTACATTGTGGAACACAAGAGTCAAAAATCAAACTTCATGAGAAAGCTTAAACTCCGTGGAAATGCATGAGAGTCATGAAGTAGTAAGGACAACAGTTGAACTTTGTTTGGATAAAAAAGTTCCAAAAATCATGGCAAAAAAGAAATAATTTTTTTTCAGTAATGTCCTCAGCATAAGAACAATAAATAACAGGTTGAGACTCCATCTCATAAATAAGCATCTGAACATGCAGCGAAAATATTTAATCCCAGATTCCATGTTTGAAATGTAAATACTATATATTCATAACCCAGAAGCATATTACTGCTCTTACATCCCACACATCAATGGTCCGCATATCACGCTTTGTCCTTGGTTCTCATGGACAAGGCAACACCCAAAAGAAAATTCGAAGATATAAATGAAAACCACCGTTTTGAATGAATGTCATAAAGATTATAAGTGTTAGCTATCTTCGTGAACAAAATATTCCCATCTAAATTTATTTTTAAGCTCGCTATCAAATCTATCAAGTAAAGTCAAAAAAACTTCAGAATTTAAGATGGTGTTACTTCAGGTATATCTATTATAACTAGACACATAAATTACACTCATGCATTTAATAGCACATGTTTATAAATTTGGAATTATTTTTCCTATTAAAATATTTATTTAAACTTGAATCAATTTATGATATTACTACTTAGTCTATTCTTTAATGTGTTTTATTGTTTGAATATATATCCTAAATTTTAGGTTAAAATGTAAGATAAGATATAGCATAAATTATAGGCTAAATCTTAGCCTAAAATCTATTTTAAAAAGAACTTTTCTTTAAACAAGAGTCATCTTGATTAATGAGTCTACTTTAAAATAACTCTTCTTTAAATAAGAGTCTTCTTGATTAATGAGTATTACTAATTTTATTTGTAATAGAAAAGATATTTATCAATTACAAAGAATTAAGGGTTTTAATTTTTCTTATAAATAAAACTCATTACTCATTATTTCAATGAATCACACAATAACATTATTCTCTTCTTCTTAATCTCTCTCTTGTTTTGCAAATATAGGATCATAATTTTTTAGGCTTCTTTATTTAGTTAATTTATCAAACATTGGTGGTTATACTTGATTGATTAATAAACTTAATTAGTTTATGATATTTTGATCATATGTTCTTATAGCTTCTTTATTTTTGCTTTTCAATTGTTAGATCAAATAATTGTGTGTGTCATATCATAATTATTTAGTTTAATTATTAATCTTTAAAGAAGCTATCATTAACGAATTTGTGCTTAAATTGATTGTTCTAGGATTGATAGTTGATTTTGATTTATCTGATATAGTTATTAAATCATCTATTTAGGATTATTCATTATTAAATCTGTTCAAGAATACACACGGGCACTTGTGCTTTTGTGTTAATTCTTTTACAATTGATTCGTGAACGTATCTGACTAGCGGGAAGCTTATTGAAACTTTGATTTGGATACCGCTCACGCTAATATTAGAAACTGTGAAAACAGAATAAGAGCTCATAAGTAGGGTACATTGAGGTAATATCCTAGAAAAAGTAGCATAAAACCGAGTTTGTACTTGAATATTTTTTTTCCATAGTGGAAAGTTAGGTAGTCTGGTGGACTGGTGATTTTTCTCTTAAGTCATATGACCTAAATTTTTTCCATCAAAAACTATTGTGTGTTATTCTTTTATTTTCGTATTTTATTTTTACACGTGATTGCATGCATTACCGCTTTGTTTAGGTTATTAAATTATAAATTAATAAAAATTGAAAAATAAACTATTCACCCATCTAGGTTAATTACATCCATATTTGATGAACTTTTAATATTAATAACAAAAACTCACAAACATCAAAGTTTGACACACCTTAGAACTATTTGATGTGCCAAAATAGTTCCAAGTTCATAATAGAAACCAATTAGAAATAACCAATTACAATTGTGTGGAATATCCTCGAGCAAAGGCAGGGAAACACTGATGCTTACCTGAGTTAGAATTGCGGTACAAGCCCCGGCAGCAGCAGCAACTACCAAATTTGCTTTGGTTCCAATGGATTTAGCACCACTCTTTTCCAGATATAATCTTTTGAAGTAGTTATAACCATAGAAGTATACAAACTGTGAAATGAATGATTGCAAGTTTTTCGTCCCCAGACCTTGATATAGTGATAAAACCTTACCAGTGGATATGGCTTCCCATAAGACATCCGAAATATTCCTGTATATACCAAATGAAACAAGATTAGATAAACTAGAAGACAAAGCCAAACTAAGAAACACTAGGTAGTAAAATGATTAACTGGGTAGGGTAAAGGCATAGATGGAGATCGCAAGGTGGCATTTCTTTTCTTCCTCTTTTTTTTTTATTTTTCTCTTTCTTTTGAACAATTACCAAATAATCATTCGGCCATTTACTAAATTCAAAGTAAAATGCCTACCCAATTGAATCTACATAACAAAGGTTGAGAAATCTAGAAGCAAGGATTTGTCATTATGTATAAGCATAACCTAAAAGATGTCAAGTTTGTAGAATTATGGCCACCATGGGATGGCCAATGCTAGGAGGGGCTCCTAATTTCTATAAAGAAGAAAATAATACCATCTGTAGTCAACGCGTGACTTTCATTTTTACCAATAACATTCCCTCAAAGAATGATTCTTTGTCTCATTCAAAACCCATTACTTTTTATTTTTAACTTACATTATTTATATTCTATTATATTGGGTCACACTTTTTTTTTCTTTTTGCAATGCCTATGTGCTATTGTGAGGGAGATCTAGGTTTTTGGCTCAATGGAACGACTTGACTCTGATACCATGTCAAGTTTGTAGAGTGATAAGCATCATGTGTTGGCCAATCCTAAAAGGTTAATCCAATGGGTGAGAGACTTGTGATTCTTATAAACTTTACCATGGTATTATCTTTAATTAATGTGGTACTTCCATTTTTACACTAACAATAGATGCATTATACCTGTGTCATAAAAGAATTATCAGGAAAGCATAAAATGTAAGTATCTAACTTTCAAAGAGAAAAGACCTTGCAAGTTATATTCATTGCTCTTATAGTCATATATGAAAATGATCTAAAATAGAGACATATAAAGCCAACTTATGTAAGTCAAGCAATTTTCCAGAATTGAAGCTAGTTGTGTAGTACCAGTGCTTAAGAAGCGAAATTGCATAACAGTAACTACTGTTAGTATATCATAGATCATAAAGTTGTGACAGCCTATCAGGTATCTACTTCATTGTATGAAATCTCTTAAAACTTCATATTCAAACTGATATGGGGCATATAAAGGAAATAAGAACCAAAAATATAATGATAAAAATTGACAAGATCAAGCAATTGAAACCATCATATATATGAATTAAAATTTCCAAGAGAATCCAACATAACTAAATTATTTTGACTTAATTTAGTTTAACTCAGTTCATCTGACTAAGCATACAAGCAGGAAGATTTTTCAAAAACCCATTTCATTAGTTGAAGATATAGCATAAATAAAGACTGAATAGTAGCTGAAACTGCTAAAAGATCATATGAATTCACCTATCAAGTTGACAATAATTCACTATATAATTACCCCATAATTGGACTAACAAATAATTGATCTATTCGTAATTGGACTAACAAAGAATTGATCTACCCATAACACTAATTACATGATCTTCAACAAGAAAAAATATATACCCAGATAAAAAAAATCAAAATCATCAATATCAAGAAAAACTATAGAAAGATGGAGAAAAAAGAGAAATGAAGCACCTGTATTTTTGGGCTCTAGCCTCTGCTTGGTACCTAGTTTTGCAAGTGTCAAGTGGATACAAGATGGTGGTGCTCAATAGTGATCCTATGGCTCCTGAAGTTGCCTCTGATATTGATTCTAGATCAACCCCCATTTCTAAGATAATATCAAAAATCAATATTTGGGTCGGACACACAATTATAGAGAGAGATGAGAAGATGGAATTGAATACAGAAACGTCTATAAAAGAGCGAGTTAGGAAAATAACGAAAGGAAATTGGATGTGAAAATAGAATAGAAAATGACGGCTAGGTAGAGAAAGAAAAGAAAACGAGGAAGACCGATGATTGGCGTTTTCTTGGGATTTGAAAAACGTGGTTCGGTGTTTTGCCGTCCAGATTTACCGTTTGGTAGCGCCAAGTCGCCAACCTGGCTTTAAGAAGCTAGCCATTCACGAATAGTTAATCGTGTTTATAATAATAGAAACTTAATGGAAATAATTGTAATGTTCGGAATTAAATTTAATTAAAATAATAATATTATTATAATATTTATTTAAATAATAAAATTAAAATAATTATAATATTGTAATAAAATTTATAAAATTATAAAAAAAATAATAAAAAAAATTAATATTATTGACTTCTAAATAGGATAAATAACAAATAATTATATACATATGTAAGAAAATATAACATTCTAATATATCTTTAAAGAATATTCTTACTATTTTTAGAATAATATATATTCTATTAAATATTAATAGTTAAATCAAACACATTAATTAATACTCACAATTATTCATATTACTATTAATCAAACATTACTTATTTTTTATTAATCAAAATACTTCTTTTTATAATTAATTATTAAATATTTGTGTTTCTAAAAAAACGATAATAATATTATTACAATAACTTATTATTATCATAATAAAAATACATGAAATATTAACTTTACTTCTAATAGTACTTACACATTATTATCATATAACTATTAATAAATTATTCTTATATCATTAACAATTTACATTATTAAAATATCACTATCCAAAAATTATTATACTTTAGTAGTCTAAAATATCACAACATTACTTAATTCGAGACTAATGAATAATTTTTTTGATACACACAATAAATTCTTAAATATAAAAATAACACTGATAAAATTAATAACTAAAAGTGAAAGAAATTAACTATTATTATTAACATAAGACATATAATAATAGATGATACATAAGAATTTGTAATAATATTACTCCTGATCGATCGAGTTTATAAAGTTTCTACAACAGATGCGTGCGCAAGACAAAGCACCAATTGCGGTATGAGATTCTTATTTTAGATCTATATTTTTATTGTGTTAAACCTATTTTAATATATATTTGTTTACTTTTGTTCAAGCATTCTTAAAATATATTATTTTATATATTTTTGCATTAATCTCTATAGGTAAGTACATATAAATTTTCTCAGTATTAATTGAATAAATATATAGGTATTTGTAAATCTATTAATTTTAAAAAAATAACATGTTTTCAAAGAAAACTTGTAATTAGCAAATAAAAAGTTCCAAGGATAATACATTAAAAGATACATATGTTGATTTTATTTTATTGTTCCATTATTTTAACATAATTATTAAAATTAAAATATGAAGTTATAATATATATTTATTTGTTTTCGATTAATATTGTTAAATTATTATGTATGGACAACAACAATCCATCGATTCTTATTTGTGTGGATTGATATTTTATTTTACATCATTTAGGGTTATACCTTATGTAACCAAACCTATCATTGGTATTGTTGTGTGGTATAAATAATACCCATGACATTAGTTTTTGTAATACTAATAATTTTTTTATTTGAATTGCATGAGTTATATGTTTTCCAATTTCGTGCTTTATTGGATCGATTGTTATATGTTTTTTCAATTTCGTGCTTTATCAGATCGATTGTATCGTTCTCCTGATCACCATAGTATTGTTAGGTCATATTATTCAACAGGTTGGTATAGCTGTTGAGATTTTTGTGTTTAGTTAGTTGAATACTTTCTTTGGCTATGTTAAGTATGACAGGGGTGCGCAACCTTAACAATCTAGTCACCTCACTTGTATAGAGACATCGTTTTTCGAGCAGCTTATGTGTTGCAACTTGACATTGATAAGCAGGAAATCATTTTAGCATCTTTGAAGCATTTCTCACACCTAACAACCCGATCATGTGAACACTGGGGTAAAATGACTTGGTGGCTTTTCACATATCTACTTCACATCCACACCAACGACATGATCATTGTGATAGTGACATGATTTCAATAACTTGATTGTAATTATAAAATATCATGTGTATGTCGACTCTGACACCTTGAACAGAGTGTCTACTGATGAACAAAATTGACATCTGATTAACAATATCAATTTTGTAGATACTTTGGTTTTATATTTGTAAAACTCTCGCAAGTACATGAATCATTTTATAGAAAATGACAAGTATACTCCCAAAGTCGATCTAAGAAAATAATATTTGTGGTTGCGTGCAAATCTAATTTTCAAATATAAGTTTGTAATATATTTCTCTCTAACATCTTTAATATAAAATCTTGAATAAAAATAAAATCAATTTATTTTATAGAAATGTTTTACCTATTTAATATTTCGTAAGTATAAAAAAGTTATTATTATATCATATTTACAAACAATCAACTATGTTAAATTTAATCACAAATAAATTAAATATAATATATAAAAATAAAACATAAAAATAAATGTAAAAAATTCATTTTAAAATTATACCTCAAAGGAATCCTTACAAAACTTTGATGCTAATTCTGTTTCTGGAAAACCTCTAAACGGATTTGCATTTTTGTTTATTGAATCAAAAACTAGAAATTTACAAAAGTATAATCAATTCTTCTAAAAAAGAGAAGAACTTTAAAACTAAAAAACTAAAAAAAAAACTTTCTAGAATGGGGGATATGGTCCATTATAGGTGAGGAAAAAGCTAAAAATGGGAAAATATCTCAAAAATTGGTCTTGGATGCATTTAGATAGGCTAGTACGCTTGTGGGGACAATGGCGCATGCAATTGGGTACAAATGGGTGAGATTTGTTATGGGACGGGCGTTGGCATGGGTGTGTTGGGATTTCATGTGTATGCCTATATGGTGAGAATTTAAAATTTTCCTATCACTACTTGGCTCAATACACAAAGGACCTCATTTGTATGACAATTCCAACAAACACCTAATGTGTACTAAATAAAATGAACAAATCTCATCTACATTATTGCTAAAGATGAAGAAGATTACCTTTACCTAAAGAAATTGTCAAATCTCTTGAGTAGAGGAAAGTCGATTTTCCTTCTAGATCTCTTGGAAACCATATTTCTTTTGGGAGCACCTCTTGGTTCACCTTGAATCTAAACAAAAAACTACCACACCTATTATATAGATGGATGTAGAGTTTAATACTTAGATTTAATCACCTATCAAGAAGAGATAAGAGAAGAGACTTTCGGCCTAGGGTTGAACCATCTAGGTTTTTGGCCTTAATCAAGCCTTTGCAAGTTTTTGGCCTAGGAGAAGGAAAAATGTGGCTGCTAAAAATGAAGGATTTCGGCTAGGGTTAGAGGCAGCACACAACAATTCTCTTTTCCTTAATAATGCCTCCTTAAATAGGCTAGGTTAGTGTAACTCTTTGTATAAGGTTTGAATCAATTACACAAATGCCACTAACTTTATTTTACCATATTATGCTCTCTTTAATCTTAACTTGTGATTGGTTTACAAATTAATTTATGATCTAAGCATGTCATACTATGACATTTTATTTTAGCATTTCATCTCATGTATTTTATTTTATATATCATTATAAAATGTAAAATACTCATTGTTTTTCTTCAATTGGTGTGACTGTATAAAGGATCTATATCACCTTGGCAATAATATAAAACTTTATATTATTGACTATAAGAGGTTCTATCATTACATTATAGTTTTCCAAATGACATAATAATTATTTACTTGATCCACTAATTTTGTGTCTATCCTTTTTACATGATATTATGAATAATATGCAAAATAGGATCGTGTCACTTTTGCATTATATACATTTTCTTGGTCTCTCAAGTGAATTATAATTATAACTACATTAGTTATATTGCATGCGATATAATTCCACTTTACCAAAGGGCCCAGTAATATCATAACTCAAAATCGGGGGACAGTGATAATATTGACATATGGATTTCTCCCGAACAAGTTGTACACAACAAACTACTATTTCATTCCTATCATAAGATAGTATTTAAATAGAAATCACATTATATGCTTCTCATATGAAAAACCTACACATCTCATATCTAATATTCTAAAGACACAATGGAAGCATTAATGACACAAAACACAATCCATATAATGTTCCATCTAATTAGGTCATGTTCAATATATAAAATACACATTTAATATACTCATGTCATTAAATGATAATCCCTTATCAACATTTATAGAACTACAATGTACTTTTAATCGACATGACAATCTTTCACGGTAATTAATATTTCTCTTTAATTACCACAATTGTGAACATATTTAAGATTACATGTTTCTCATTTTAAGAGTTCTATGGTTCAAGACCAAGTGCATCTTCTTGAACACTTCCAAAATAGAACATGTTAATCTCAAGGAACAAGAATACATAACATTAAAAAATAATGAACAATACATAAATCTTTATCAAAAAGAATAACTTTTAAAACACACATTCTTCAATCTCCCACTTGTTTTTAAAGTTTCTCATAAACTCTAAAATTGGAATTCCCTTTCAGTCTTCAAGCCACTTCCCATGGTCTTGTAGACCCATGGACTCGAAATGAATTTCGCTTTTGGCTTGCAATAAGGGCTTAGTGAAGGGATCAATTGTGTTGTTGTTGGTGTCAACCCATAACAATGAAAATTTCCTTCTTAGATGAAGTCACGAGTTACAAGTACTTTCTGTCCATGTACTTTGTCTTGTGATGTGACTCTGGCTCCTTAATTTGCGAAATAGATGCACTATTATTACAAAATAGCTCCAAGTGACCTTCACTAGATGAAACGATTCCTAGTTCCTTAAGGAACTTCTTTATCCAGACTCATTTTTTGCTTGCCTCTACGGTCGCCATGACTTCTATTGCGATGGTTGAGTCAGCCATAGTTGATTGCTTCTAACTACGCCAGCTTACAACTCCACCATTCAGAAGAAAGACGTACCTAGACTAAGATATTATGTCGTCTGAGTCTGTCATAAAACTAGCATTAGTGTAGCCCTTTACAATGAGCTATCTCTGACCACCATAGATAAGAAACTTGTTCTTAGTCCTTTTCAGGTACCTAAGAATATTCTTGACCGCAATCCAATGATCAAGACCAGGTGAAGCTTGATGACTACTTATCATGCTCAAAGCATACACGACATCGGGTCTCATGTTAGTCATAACATACATGATGGAACCTATGGCTAAAGCATAGTGAACATTCTTCATGTATTCAATGTCTTTACGTGTTGTGGCACACTGTGACTTGCTAAGTTGTAGAGACACACTCATTGGTACATTTCTTTTCTTGGACTTTTCCATATGGAACCTTTCCAAGATTTTGTCAATATACACATTTTGACTTAGACCAATGAGCCTACGAGACCTATCTCTATATATCTTAATCGCTAAGACATATTGAGCCTATCCCATGTCTTTCATTGAAAAGAATGCTTTCAATGAGTTCTTTGTTTGCTCCATCAAATATATTTTATTACTCATCAACAATATGTCATCAACATATAAGACCAAGAACATAATATGGCTCCCACTGACCTTCTTGTATACACAAGGTTCCAACTTCTTTATGCTTACTTCAAGCCATAAATGGCTCTCTGAAGCTTGCATACTTTGCCACTATTTTTTGGATTTTCAAAACCTTGAGGTTGTACCGTATATACATCCTCGTCAAGCTTCCCGTTTAGGAAAGCTGTTTTGACATCCAATTTCCATATTTCATAATCATGAAATGCGACAATAGCTAGCATAATCCGAATAGATTTAAACATAGCAACTAGTGAAAAGGTTTCATCATAGTCAATCCCTTGGATTTGATTAAAACCTTTTGCTATAAGTTTTGCCTTGTAGGTTGTCATGTTACCATTCATGTTCATCTTTCTCTTGAAAACCCATTTATTTCGAATAACTTTTGATCCTTCAGGAAGATCTACCAAGTTCTATACTTGGTTGTCATACATGGATTGTATTTCGAATCCTATGGCTTCCTGCCATACTTTGGATTCTTTTCTTTCCATAGCTTCTTTGTAGATCAAGGGGTCATCGATATCCATTACCAAGACCTCATGAAGACCCATGTAAAATTTGGGTCTTCTCCTTTCTCTTGTTGACCTTCTAAGCTTTCTTTGTTTGTGTGACTCATCTTGAGCTTATTGAACTTCTTCCACAATTTATTGCGGAATAAATTCATGCTCAATTCGAGTTAGACAAACACTAGGTGGAGAAGTCTGAGTCTCTTCAATAAGTCTTTATGAAGTTTGACTGCTTGTACTCCCATTGATTAAAGGAGCTTCGTGTGGTATTTCACGATCATCTTGAATGTCATCATTCATCTCATGATCACTTACTAGTAGGTCCTCTTGAGTTTCCTCAAGTGTCACCTTATTCCCACTGCTTTTGATTCTTTTGAGAAACTCCTTCTCTAAGAATACTGCACCCTTCTTAACGAATATAATATTCGTTAACTTGTGCCAAAAGCTATACCCTTTTGTTTCCCTTGGGTATCCAATGAATAAGTACTTATCCACTTTGGGTTCAAGTTTTGTTGACATCATACACTTGACATATGCCTCACAACCCCAAACTTTGAGAAAAGATATGTTGGGTGGTTTTCCCATCCATAACTCATGTGAAGTTTTCTCAACGGATTTTGATGGAACAATGTTTAGTATGTGAGCCGTAGTTTGGAGTGTATGACCCCAAAAAATATAAAGGTAGTTCTATTTGACACATCATTGAACGAACCATATCAAGCAAGGTTCAATTTCTCCTCTCGGAAACATCATTCCATTGTGGTGTACCGGGTGGAGTGAGATGTGGTATAATGCCACACTTTTTCAAGTATATGTTAAACTCATTGCTCAAGTATTCTCCTCCACTATCAATTCATAGAGCCCTAATTCTCTTGTCAAGTTGGCTCTCTACTTCATTCTTGTATTCTTTGAATTTCTCAAAAGAATCACTCTTGTTCTTCATAAGATACACATAGTCATATTGACTATAATCGTCTATAAAGGTAATGAAGTACTTATAAACATCTCTTGCACTTGTACTCATTGTACCACATACATCAGAATGTATCACTTCCAATAAGCCATTTGCTTTTTCACCTTTCATCTTTAAAGGTGATTTGGTCATCTTTTCAGTTAAACAAGATTCACATATTTCAATTGCTTCACCATCAAGAAAATCTAGAAGATTTGCTTGCTGCAATTTGGTCATCGTTGAGGAACTCCACATTGGAAGGTGTCAAGTACTACTTAGACCTCTCAGTAGCAACCTTGATGATAAATTTAAAGAAATGGAAGAGAAAATGGAAGCAAGGATGAATGGTTAACTTAAAATTCATGGAAAATAATGGCCTTGGAATGATATCGGAATAATGTATGACCAGTTGTCGACATCTCCTTTTTTCTAATGATGTTGAGTTAAAGATGCCACCTCTTAAGTTTTATGCCCCAAAGTGTTCCTCATATAGGGACAAAAGACCCTTGTCCATGTCATTCATTTCAAAATGGCCATCGCTACTATAAGCATCCCAAAAAACAAGAAGGAAGCCATGTATTGTAAGTTATTCATTGCCACCTTTCAAGAGACGACATAACAATTGTTTATTGAATTACCTTCCAAGAGTGTAAAAAGTTTCAAAGTATTGATAGAAGTATTCATTACCAATTACGCAAGTAGCAAGCCAATTTAAAAAGAGTTCACTATTCATTTGCAATTGTTCAAGATGATAGTGAGACCATCAAAACTTACATGAGGAGGTTTAAGATGAAGAAGATGGAAAATTTACAATGTCCAAACTTCATTTATATTGAGGATTTTGCAATGGAATTAAATGGGACACAAGCTTATTCATTGAATTGACTAAGACCATTCCACAATCCCTAGATATGATATACAAAGAGGCCTAAAGTTCATCAACACGGGGAGAGAGTTGAAGTTTGCTAAGGGATTGTTAAATAGAATTACAAACAAGCCCATTCTTACTAAAAGGTAAGAAGAAAAGAAGCCTTATGGGGATAGACATCCTAATCCTCCTCATTTGAAACCAGGGGGAAGCCTGGGACGTGAATGAGAGTGTTATTTCCTTTCAGAGGGTCCCTCATTACATGTCTTATTGGCAAAGTCGGTACAATGCATAGAGCATATCAATCACATAAGTTGGCCGCAACCTATGAAAGCTCTACCTAAGGACCTTAACAAGTATTACACTTTCTATAAAGACACAGGTCATTCATTGGACCAAGGATTGTAAACACCTCTAGTGGGAAATCTAACATCTATTGTTGAAAAAGAATTTATGAGATTTGGTTGATAGGAATGGGTGTCCGAAAAAGTGAATAATCCCCTAACTGAAGAGAGTTTGTTCCTCCAAACCCTATTCTCCGAGACAATAACAAATCTAATCAACCGTTGTGAGGTACACATAATTTTTGAGGGATAAGAAATGCTACCACCTCACGATGATCCTTTGGTCATCATTGTCAAGATCATACATTGTGAGGTACATATAATTCTAGTGGACAATGGTAGCGCTTATTATTTGATGTATTTATCCGTACTATTGGACATAGGAATAAACTCTAAGGATATCAGGCAGCATCAGATGCCACTTGGGTAGTGTGACCATATAAGTAGGGATTATACATATCTTAGTCTCTATGGAAAGAGAAATCATCTTTATGAATTTTGTAGTGTTGAACACCCTTACTTCTTACGAACTTAAGGGCTACGTAGCTAGTAGGAAGTCAGATCATAACAATGGCCATTTAAGATTATAAAGTAATATTAATAGGGGAATTAGAAGAAGATAAGTTTTATAAAAGTGAGTTCAAAACTCTCCTATGAGTTAAGTGCTGCTCTAATTGAATTCTTAAAAGGGAATATAGACCTATTTGGTGGAAACTAGAAGACATGACATGCATCGATCCGATTATAATTTCTTGTGAGTTAAATATCAACCACACCAAGAAACTAGTTCAATAACAGAATAGGAGATTCATTAAAGATAAAATTGATATCATAAAGAAGAAGGTTAACTTCTTAAAGAGTGTAGGTTGGGTCTTCAAGGTTGACTATCCAACATGGCTATCGAACATTGTATTAGTAAACAAGGAGGGAGGAAATCATAGAATATGTGTTGAATTTATAGACTTTAATATCGCTATGCCAAAGGATTACTTTTCATTGCTAAACATTGATCATCTAGTCAATTCCATGACTAGTTTTGAAAGGATAAGCTTAATGGAAGCATACTCAGGATATCATCAAATATGAATGCACCCTAAAGATGAAGAAAAAATAGTTTTTATCATGGAAGAAGGGATATATTGTTATACAATGATGCCTTCTAGTTTAAAGATTACAAAGGCTTCCTATCAAAGGCTTCTTAAGGTGCACTTAAATAAGCAATTGTATGCATTAAAGATGGATGAAAGTGGTGATATTAAAAGTTATTTTAATATATTTAGACGATGGATTTCTGAATTACTATGGGTTGATGTGAAGATTTAAGATGATAATCACACAATACTTTTGTTATCTTTATTTCCTAATTCATACGATGTATTGGTGTCTTTACTACTTAAGGGAAAGACTATTTTGAAAGTGGACGAGGTGATAACGATTCTCTTGAAGACTAGTAATAAGAAGCAATTAGCTAGTTTTACATATGGAGATTGTCTTCTAAGAAGAGTGATTAAAGAGCAAGCTTAAATATTGGAAGAAACAAGTTTAGGAAGAGATATCCAAATAGAAATGAAAACTGGTTCAAACCTCATCCAAGCACTGATATTGAGTATTTTTATTGTCACAAAAAAAGACATATCAAAAGTGAAGATTCTCATACATAGGAACCATTTGCACGAAGGCCAATTTTTCTTTTGACTCAAATAGGTAACCAAGACCTAGATGAGGGGTAGATACGCCAACTCATGAAATATTTTCGCGAGCTCTATACCAATTCAACCAAGCAGCCCTCACAAATGTGAATTAAGCAAATAACACAGTGAAAGTACAAAACAATATGCTCAATTTAACACACAATAAAAACAATCAACAGTTAGAAGGAACAAATTATGGTAAACACACAAGTGATGGTATGCCTCAAAGGCTCCTATCTAAACTAACAACAACCATAAGCATGGTAAAAAACTAACATCATTTGAGGCAAGAAAGCATACTATAACCATAAATTCCAATCACTTCAAGACTTTTATGTGGGAATAAATTTAGTAAATAATGATTGTACTCTCATAGCATTTGATCAAACAAAACATAGCAAATCATAATAAAGAGTTTGATATATGGTACACTACTAGGGTAAGGAGGGACATACCCTTTAGAGACTTGATAATTGTATTTTATATAGTTATTTTCATCTATTTTAGTAATTATAATTGCTATGTTCTTCACATTTTTAGTTAATTTTAGATTAACAAATTAGTATTTACTGTTTATTTTTTAAGGAATATATTTTAAGAAAATTAAATAATTTGAATTGAAAACATAATTAATTCCAAATTTATGTCCAAAAATATAATTTCAAATAAATGAATGCTTAATTGCAATTTATAAAAGTCGAAAATATAATTTAAATTAAAATTAGGCTTAATTGTAATTAAAGAAAGTTTAAAATGTAATTTGAATTAAATTTATGGGTTAAAATGCAATTAATTAAAGTTATTTTCTGCACAGGAGAGAAGAAGACCACGCGTCATCATCCACGCGCGTAACGTACATCGTCACATCAAAGAATAAACGGTTAGGATGCGCGTGTGTTATTCAAACCCGGTGTGCAGGGTGGGACCCACGTGTCTGACACTTTTTCAAGTCATAATTTTGTACGGCCGATCCACATGCACCCGGTTATACAACTAATCGATAGCTGCCACATGTCCCACTTTATCTTTCATCCAATTATATGCAGACACGTGGCAATGTTTTGGTGAGCGTGAAAGCGCAGGATCACGCACTTGTTGCAACCGTTGTCTCTCATGTTCTCGCGCCCCTACTCTTGTGCGGCAATTCTACGTGCGCCCGTCCTTGAGCACCAATGATATGCTGCCACGTGTCCCACTTTAGCTTTCAGCGAATCATATCGAGACACGTGGCAATGGACATTTTAGAAAAGAGACAGCGATGCGCATGTTCCCAGTTTGCATTTTCGATACCAATTTTTCATTTTCGATACATTTTGTCCCCCACGCGTATTATTTAATTATTTTTCCCACACCTACCTGTCCCCTGCGTATTAAAAAAATATATTTTTAAATGTATTTTTTGTTTAGAAATTTGATTTTATAAATAAGGGATACTATGATAGAGTTATGAAGTTTTGAGAGTTTAGAGTTTGAGATTTTTAGTAGTATTCAGGGGTGGACTGTGGAACACGCAAAAGCAATTTTTGGTTTCTGTTGTGCTCTGCGTATGCTAAATTTTTACGATCCGAAATGATTTAATTTTTCTTTGTTCTTTATCTTATTTTCCTTAACTGTTGTAATTTTAATTTTTAATTTATGAAGTAATTTAATTTTTTTAGGGTTGCATTTTATCTAAATTTATAACGCTTTGATTTTAATTATTTTTGAAACATTTATAAGACATTCAATTTGTTTATTCTATTTTGTGCTTAATGCTTTTGATTATTTACGAATTTTATCAAATGATTTGTGACACTTAAATAAACTTAGAAGATGCATTTTTGTGTATATTGCTCATAGATAGAATGACATGTATGCTGAAGGATAGGAAACCCTAATTGTATGTGTGGCTATTTGAGAACTTAGAACGTAATGAATCTTGGTGAATTTAATTCTCATAGGAATATAGTGAATTAATTTAACGAGGTGTGTTTATACGGAGCTCGAAAGAGATGTATGGATAAAATTAGAAGTTTTCGGTTGACAAATTAAATGTACTAAAAAAATATAAATCAAAAGAAAATAACATGATTTGAGTGGATTAATTTGATGAAAAACTACAATCCTATATTTCTTTTATTTTGTTATACAACTTTTTAGTTAACGCCTTCTAATTAATGATCATTTTGGATAAAATCAGAGAGAGATAATTTTAGTACTCAACAAACTATAGTGACAAATCTCTGTGAGAACGATAACTTACTTATCAAATTTTATTACTTGTGATCGTGTATACTTGCACATTTTATGTTCTCCAAAAGAGACAACAAGACTCACCCTAAACTTGCATGCACATAACAAATATAAGCATTATAAATTAATTAGGGAGTATGCATATTAATTTAATATAGCATAAAAAATGATTAAAAAGATATAGGCATGCGATAACATATAGTACATATGCTTTCTAATTAGAGTCTACATCTAGTATATTAGCACATAGATGATAGTAACTCAAATTATACTAATGCAACAATCTAAACAAGTATAACGACATTGAAACAGTCCAAGATCTAATACACAATCAAGTTAAAAAGAAAGTGACTCTTTAAGGACTCGTCGCTTAATAGAAAGGTATTAATGCATGAATCACATATAGCCAGAGACAAGCAAAATAAGTTATACAATACTTAGAAAGCTGGCAATAATAAAGAAGTAGATAGAAAATATAGTAAATGGAAAGCAAGTGATAAATAACATAAGCTTTCTAATTAGAGTTTATACTTTAGTATGTAGGAACATACACCATTTTAACTCCAATTATACTAGCCACACATTCGAGCATGCATAACAAAGATAAACCCATATAAAAATCTTATCTATATGGTAACCTCCTCGGGTTGCTTAAGGTAATCATTCAGTAGCAAACAATCCACTAAAAAAAGTAAACATATACAACTCGATAGAAAAGTATAAACCTAAATACCTCTATTAGTGGGGACACATGTCTTAACTATCTATTGTTGCTCTAACTTGCTACTTACACAACAACTTGATTTGATAAATGAACTTAAGTTTCCTCTAAATCCCACACCATCCAAAGTGGTGTAATCAATAACCAACGATGAGTAATGTGTAAAGTGAGTAAGAAAACATTTCACAATTTGTAGCCAACACACGACTCATATACAATTCACACAAACACCATAAAACATTTTAAAATAGAACACTTAGATTTAATAACTTTTTAAAATAAAACACTTAAATCAAATTTTTTTTTGCAACATTTAAGTTTATTAGTTTTGAATTTGTTTTTACCTAAATAGCATTACTTTTGATAAATTGAATCATTTTCCTAACTAGCAACAACTTATCTCAAAACTTACAATTTTATACCAAATTATTCAATAAATATACCAAAAATACTCTTATTTTATAACTTCAATAAAATAAGATCTTTGTAAGACCCCACCATATTTATGACAATCTCACCGCATCTCCAGTTACCTTACCAATAACCTCACCAAAGCTCTGACAATCCTACTGAAGACTTTGTCAGAGACGAATGTAGCATACTAAATCCAACTATGTTACATCCAACGGTTTAGTTGGATATACCATATTACATCTTCACTGAAGCTCCAGTGACCCTATTAGATATAAATGTAACATATTATTTCTAAAGATAAAAGTAGATGTAATATATTATATACAAATATGAAGTAGGACTTATAAACATATTATTTCTAAAGATAAAAGTAGATGTAATATATTATATACAAATATGAAGTAGGACTTATAAATTGCAGAATAAAATTGAATTAACCAACTTTTAGAGGTTGATGTAACATACTACGTACAAACATATATATGGATTTAATAGGTTATAAAATTGTAGATTGATATAATATGTTAGATATAAAGATGTATATTGATGTAATATGATACATCCAATAGATTGCCAAAACTTCGGTAGGTCACGAGTAATGATTTCTAAAGATCTTGTGAGATTTAGTCTTATTTTCATTTTATTGAATATATGTAGTAAGAATATTTTGATATTTATATGTACGAAATTATAAGTTTTGAGTTAAACTTTTACTAGTTTGAAAAAAATAATATTAGAATGAAAAACATGTTATACGAAGATAATAATCTCTTAAAAAATTGATACCATAAGTCCAAATAATCATTTTTTAAAATTTTTATTTAAAAAATTGATTGAATAGTTATTCATGCTAAAATTTTATTTAAAAAAAATATAAAATGATTATTTAGACCTATAGTATCACTTTTTCAAATTAAATTATATAAAAAAGCTATTTGATTTAAGTGGTCTAAATAAATGTACGATGTTAATTATGAAATGATATATTAAAATTTTTTAATAGTAAAATATATGAAATATATATAAAAATATTATTTTTATAATAATAAATTTAATTTTTTTATTTTTCTAATTTTTATTTATTTAAAGAATGATATTATCAAATAATTTTTTTAATTAAAAATGTTAATATATTTGGTTGATTTAACCAACGCAAAATTTCATTTGACAACACAAATATAGTTAGAAAATTTTAAGGTTACATTAGATAATGTTTAATTTTATATAATTAAAATTTAATTTAAATGAAGTAAAATTAAATAATATTTAAAATAAATTGATATATTAATTTTTTTAATAATATAAATATATAACATCAACATACAAGATAGTATTTTCAAGGGGAATAAGGTTTATATACTCTTTATAATTCTATTATAGGCACATTTTAGTCCTTTTTTTTTTAAGTGGGTAGGTTTAGTGTTCTAATTTTTAAATAGAGTCAATTTAGTATAAATTTCTAATAAATATAATTTTTTAAGGGTAATTTTAGGTTTTTATTAAAAATAATATTTTATTTATAATACTTTTAAAAATAACATTAAAAACCTTAAAAATCAATAAAGATATACTTCTTCTCCTTTGTTTACAAATATAAATAATTTATATTTTTCAATTTTTATTCACAAATATAAATAATTTATTTTTCATTTGAGTATCTTTTAATCTCTTTATTTATCTTCATTAAAAATACTATTTTTTTCTTTTAAAATTTATAAATTTAAATAACTTTAAAAATTAAAATAAAATTAATAATATTAATATAAATAAACTAAAAATATAAATATAGAATAAGATAAAAAAAGAGAGAATAAAGAGATAATAAGACTATAAAGATACTAATAGGAGAAAAAATAAAATAGATTGAGATAAGAGACAAAATTAATATTAAAAAAAAGATATATTTTTTTAATTTTTATTTTGAAGTAAAAAAATCATATTTTTTAAAAATTTAAAATGAATTAATTATATTTAAAAATTATGAGATTAAAATTATTTCTTGTTAAACAAAATTAAGATATTCTTATAAAAAATTATATAACTATTCGAACCTAATCACATTTTTAAAAAATTCATGTTTTATTTGTCATTTTGGAAACCAAAAGTTTCCAACTCAGAAAATTGGCTTGCCTTAAACGCTAACTCGCCAGCTGTCATAACCAGGACATGAAAACATCAAATTACTGTACAACTCTAGGCATGTCAAATAAAAAATTAAAAAAAAACCTCGATTCTGTACCCCCCAAAAAATTAAAATAATACTAACAGAGGTTTAATTTGGCTCTTCCTAAATCTTCGTCTCATTTTCTTCTTCCACAGCCTCCATAGCTTCCATCATTCCCACCAGTCCCAGTTAGGTTTTCTGGTGGTTCAAATCTTCTTGAGTTATCATAAAAGAGCTCTTACGGTTTTAAATCTCATCCCCACAATCCAGGTTTATTTAGATTCTGCCCTCTTTCTATATCTCCTTAATTGTGTTTCTTCATCGGCCACAGCTATAGATGCTGGCTTTTTTGGAACTATTTTACCCATCCGAATCAATATTCTTACGGTTTTAGCATTGCATTAGTCGCAAAGTTAGGTTCTTTGCATCTATGAAGGTTTCATAAATTGATATCTGGTTGTATTTATTTATTTTATAGTCATTTATATTCGTTTAAACATTAATTAGTTGCGAGTGTGATGTTGATATTATAACTGAGCTCTTGTTTATTACTGTGAAAAAAAAGTATTTGTTTTTCCCTGAGAAATTAGGGTTTTGGGTTTTGCTTTGCAGTTTTAATGGCGAGAGCTCAAGTAGGAAATGCGAACCTTGGAGTCCGAATTGTTCTGGCTGGAGAACGTGGAACTGGAAAATCTACATTGATTGTCACAGCTGCGACTGACAACTTTCCGACAAACGTCCCTCCGGTGCTACCTCCGACGAGGCTGCCTGAGGATTTCTATCCTGATCGCGTGCCAGTGACAATTATTGATACTTCCTCTCGGTATGAGTCTTGAATATGGTTTTATTTGGCTTCCGAGAAATTAGAGCTAGGATAATATTTGAACTGTGTAGTTGTTTTTCAATATAGTTGAACTTGTTTACTATCTCACTAATGTATACGTGTATAGTATGTATGGATGTATTTTCTAGCACTTATTGGTTTATTGTAAAATATTGGTTATAGATCTTAGATTAATTGTCAAATTTCTATTTTAATTGTGCATACAAAAGTGAACGGCTACTTGGTTTGAGTTTTTTGAGCTTTTCAGATTGGGGCAAACTTCTGTAGTTGTGTACTGATGATCAACACTTCATAGTTCTTTATATTGATTTTTGTTTCTGCTTCCCCCATTCAGTGTTGAGGATAGTAGCAAAGTTGCTGAAGAATTGAAGCGTGCTGATGCCATTGTGTTAACATATGCATGTGATCAACCTCAGACGCTTGATAGATTGAGTACCTTCTGGCTTCCTAAGCTTCGGCAACTGGAGGTTTTTTTCTTGATGTCTTTAGTATTTGACCAATCTTATGGAATCACCATTTCCTTAATACATAGTTATGGGTATTTTATGCACAGGTGAAGGTCCCAGTTATAGTGGTTGGTTGTAAACTGGATTTAAGAGATGATAATCAGCAGGTGAGCCTGGAACAAGTGATGTCTCCTATTATGCAACAGTTTCGGGAGATTGAAACATGTATTGAGTGCTCAGCTTACAACCACATTCAGGTATATTGCAATCTGGCAATGCCCCAGCCCCCTCTCTTGTGCGCATAGCAAATTTACACTGCTTTCTCATTTTTGTCTTTCTTTGTTGGGTTACACTTTTTCATTGTTGTATACGTGTATGTTTGTAAATAACTATAAATTATTATTTCAGTTAATCTTTCTTACTCTTCTTTAACTGCATCTCAAAATCTTTAGTTGATCTATTTGTGTGCATCACACAATATCTATTTTTGTGTATCACAGATAAATGGATAATCCTAGGACTTATTCAGTTCTCTAAATCAATTTCTTGTCATTTATGACATCAATATTCTCTTTATGTGCTATGCATGCCGAACTATTTGTTTTCTTTCATTTCCAGATTCCGGAGGTTTTCTACTATGCACAGAAAGCTGTGCTTCATCCAACAGGTCCTCTATTTGATCAGGAATCACAGACTCTGAAGCCTCGATGTGTTCGGGCCTTGAAGAGGATATTTATTCTCTGTGACAATGACAGGGATGGTGCTCTCAGTGATCCAGAGTTGAATGATTTTCAGGTCGTTCCCCCTCTCTATTATGTCATATATTTAAAAAATATTGTTTGTCTGTTGTCCTGCATTTATGTACTTGAAAGTTTTGTATTATATGTTGAAATTTACAGATGAGCTAAGTTTTATTGTTAACAGGTTAGATGTTTCAATGCTCCATTGCAACCTTCTGAAATAGTTGGTGTTAAAAGGGTTGTACAAGAAAAATTGCCTGAAGGAGTCAATGAACGTGGG
Organism: Hippophae tibetana; assembly: GCA_037013495.1. Classification (NCBI taxonomy): domain Eukaryota; kingdom Viridiplantae; phylum Streptophyta; class Magnoliopsida; order Rosales; family Elaeagnaceae; genus Hippophae; species Hippophae tibetana. Next base: position 16,831,598 of record CM072803.1, read on the forward strand.
CTTAGTTTGACAGGATTTCTCTTCCTTCATGCACTGTTCATAGAAAAGGGGCGACTGGAGACGACATGGACTGTTCTTAGGAAATTTGGATACAACAATGATTTAAAACTTGCAGAGGAGCTCATCCCATCTCCATCCAAACGGCATCCTGATCAGGTAATCTATATTGGAGTTAAAGTATATTTGGAACTGTATAGCTCTTTGCATATTGAGATCCTTTTGTTGTATTATAAAATTTCAATTTTTGGACTAATTGGAGACTGACAAACTTTTTATGGAGGCATATAAAGTCTCTTCTAAACCCAGCTTTTTGCTGTCAACTACTTTTTCCCTTGGCGTTGAAGTCTCTTTATATGCATGTTGTAGTTTGCACAAACATATACTGAATCTACTAATAAGCCCCAGGCGGCCTAGTGCTAAGTTGCTAACATTGAGTCTTAACAGCTGTATCAGTATGCATTTGACCCACTTTGTAGTTCCTGTTTTCTTCAAGTTAAATGCAATGATTTGCATGATGATTTCTTAAGAAAGTGGCTTATTATTTTTCTTGTTTGTACAGAGTGTGGAACTGACAAATGAAGCCATCGAGTTTCTTAAAGGAATATTTGACTTGTATGATAGTGATGGAGTAAGTTCCATTCTTTGTCAATATGGAGTATTTAACATGCTGGTTGGCTTTCAATATGCTTTTCTGTGGGAAGATCAAAATAGAAACTTGTAATTTAATTTGTTCTAATGAGAACCTTTGCAACAAACTATTCTTCTAATTGCTGTTACTTTTAGTTATCCATATGTTTTAATCATGATTATATCATATTATCAGGATGGGGTTCTTCAACCTCTTGAACTTGACGAACTCTTTTCCACTGCACCAGAGAGGTAATTTGATATCAAGAGATTTTTATTTCCTTCATTTCATGTAAAATTTCATATAATCTTGTCTCTTGGTTCATTATCATGTCAATTTAATGAAATCACTTCCCATGGATATAGAGGAATTGCTGATTGGTCCAGTACCATCACTGATGTTATAATTCTGGCCAATTAGGTATTGCATTGGGTTGACTATTTTAAGCACACAGGCCTTTCGAGAAAATTTCATGCCCAATGCATTGTATGATTGGCCAGGACACCTCATTATCAATGGTTTTGGATTAGTCGTTAATTCTCATTTATTTGCTTACATATGAGGTTGGTGTTAATGTCATGAACCTTGTCATCAGTTTTATTTTGAGTATCAGTTTAAAGCTATTAATTGTTCCATGCACCTTGCTGTGTTAGGTTAGAATTCTGACCTGGATGACATACTTTGGACTGAACTCTACAGAATAGGTGCTTTGTATACTATTTGTTTTTGGGGTTCAATTATGCTGTGCCCCTTTTTGTGTGCCACAGCAATATGAGGTAAACATGTGGGCAAAAGTGGCCAAAAGGTGGACCTTATGCCCTTGTATTTGTTAACTATTGGTGGCACATAAAGTGGCACACCAAAAGTGGTACAGGTGATCTTATTCTTTGTTTTTGTTGTATGCAGTTGATCTTTGCGTATTTTACAAGAAAGAAAGAAAAAAATCTTAGCTCCATGGACATAATTTTTTTTATCAGCACCATAGGTGTATTCTAATTAGGGAAATGATAAACTAAAAATATATTTCTAGTATTTAGTTTATTTTGCCTATAAACCAAATATAACTGATTCTTAATGTTTATTGTTTGATATATTTCTTTATAATTGCAGTCCGTTTAATGAGGCTCCTTATAAAGATGCTGTTGAGAGAAATGCATTTGGGGGGATATCACTAGGAGGATTTTTATCACAGGTCTGCAATCTTTATATCTTTCTCTCTCTTTGTTTGAGTGTTCAAGGTGTTGGGCCAGTTTGGGAGCTTTTCCTGGGATATGGGGAGTAATAACGAATCATATTACCTCTGTATTTATGTCTCTGCTTTGTTATTATAATTACAATTTCAATAGGAGGATTTTTATCACAGGTCTGCAATCTTTATATCTTTCTCTCTCTTTGTTTGAGTGTTCAAGGTGTTGGGCCAGTTTGGGAGCTTTTCCTGGGATATGGGGAGTAATAACGAATCATATTACCTCTGTATTTATGTCTCTGCTTTGTTATTATAAATACAATTTCAAGTGTTTATATTTGCACATGTTCTATGTGATTATGCATCATCTTTCCTTATTGCCTAATCTGCCTAAAATATGAGTGATATGTGGTTGCAGTGGGCACTTATGACTATTTTAGATCCAGCTTTTAGCATGGAGAATTTGATTTATGTCGGTTATCCTGGAGAAATTTCATCTACCATCCGAATTACTAGGAGGCGTCGTTTGGATCGGAAGAAGCAACAATCAGATAGAAATGTTTTCCAGTGCTTTGTTTTTGGTCCTAAGAAGGCTGGTAAATCTGCATTGCTGGATTCCTTTCTTGGAAGGTATATCTCATGAAACAGAAGTAGGAAAACTTATTTAATCTAAGAACTATGATAAATTGATATTCTGCTCCTTGAAACAGACCATTTTCCGACTCTTACAATCTGACCTCTAATGAGCGGTATGCTGTGAACATTGTCGATCAACCCGGGGTAAGTGCTGTTAGACACCAAGCAAAATGAACTTTGACGCTTGTATCGTTGCTCTTATGTTGACTAACTTTCATTCTATGTGTGGAATCTTGTATGTAGAAAGGACACCTAATGTGTCAATGAGATGTGTGTATAATGGTGATGGCATTTTCTTGATATGGAATGAAAAAAATATGGTTCACATTTTAATTGACCTAGTTAGTAAAAGTTCTTTCTTTCGGTAAGTGCAAAGGTTAATTATGTTTAGCTTCTGGTTGATCACTTACTGATCGGAACTATTTATTTTTGGTCATTTGAAACTATATATTTCAGTAAGTTGGACTGGTGGAAATGAACTTACAGCTGCTTTTGCTACCATGACAATTGGAAACTGAATCAAGGGGTTATGCTGGTTTAGGATTTCTATGCTCCTCGTAATGTTTGAAGATGAGTGTTTTTATGTTTTATGGATACCCTCTTTCTACCTGATTGCCAAAACTGGTGTCTTTTTGTAGGTTTCAGAAGTTGTAAATCTGTGTTTTAGAATTTGCACAATGTCAAATATTTGTTTGGCCAAACATGTGCCAAATAAACATGATATCTCCTACCGTGGTCCTTTTAACAGTTTTGAATGCTTTTTTTTTCTCATTGGAAAGTTGAAAACTCTTGAATAATCCATTTTAGTTGTGAATTAATTTTTTTAATCATGGATAATAAAAATCCTTTTTGTAGAATGAGATTGCTTGTTTTGTTTCTTCATCCCCCTAGCTCCTGATATTTAAGATGTCTGCTGTGCAAGTTATTTTAAATGGAAGGCATCCGAACTTCTTAATCCACTTTTCTTTTTTGTCATCTGTTATTTTCATGTGTTTTAGTTGTTATGATAGTCTGAGTATGAGTTCATTGCAAGTCCTCTCATAACACATTTTTTCTTATCTGCTTGCAGGGAACAAAGAAAACCATCGTGCTGAGAGAGATCCCTGATGATGGAGTTGCAAAATTGCTGTCAAATAAAGACTATTTGGCTTCTTGTGATGTAGCACTATTTGTTTATGACAGGTGGGTGGGGAAGGCCTTCTCAGTCATATCTAAGAATCTAATGAATCATGACATATACTGCCTAGTTTATATATTTGTTGGGTCTTCACCATATTCTTTAGAATTTCTTCAAATTGATTCGACTTTACATTAAGAGTTTGAAATTTCCAGGCTACGGTTTAAGAGAGGGAGAAAAAAAATTAATCGAAAAACAGAAAAAATGCCTAAGTTTTATAGTTTCAATTATGTTCACAAAAGCTGGTTCCTTAACTTCCTTTTTGTTTGCCAGTTCTGATGAGTCATCCTGGAACAGAGCAAACGACTTGCTTTTTGATGTTGCTTCTCATGGTGAGAATACTGGCTTTGAGGTGCCTTGTCTTATTGTAGCAGCTAAAGATGACAAAGATTCATTTACATCGTCCATACAACATTCTACTAGGGTAAATAATTTTGCTGAATGGCTATGTTTGTCAACAAGACGTTAATTATCTTGGATGCCTTATTTTTCTTGTTATTTCTTGCATCAATGTCTGGTCAAACATCTATTTTTTTTTTTTTGGGAAAAATCTCAAACATCTTTGTTGTGAACTGACATTTTGTAGGTTAGTCAGGATATGGGAGTAGAGGCTCCTATACCTATCAGCACTAAGTTGGGTGACCTCAATAATTTGTTCCGTAAAATTGTAAGTGCTGCTGAGCACCCTCATTTGAGCATTCCGGAAACAGAAGCTGGGAAAAGCCGCAAGCAATACAACCGAATCATAAACCGTTCTCTTATGGTGGTTTCTGGTATGATTATCTCTCAAAGGCTTCTTGATTCACTCATTATCTTTTCTTAAAACCAATTGGATGATTGCAATGTTCAAATATTTTCACTTTGTTCTGCAATATTTATTTTTGTTACAACTTAGATCTCCTTCTCTTTATGACTTCATCAGTGGGAGCTGCTGTGGCCATTGTTGGATTGGCAGCTTACCGTGTTTATGCTGCAAGGAAAAATACTTAGTTGAAAATCGAACACAGCAGGTTTAATCATCAATCAACTTTTCTTTTTATTGCCTTCCTGACTTTTTGGGATACATGCAGCTGGGTTCCCCAAGATGGTTTCGTATGTAAAGAAATTGCAGAGCTCTGTCCAATTTTAGCACTCAAAAAATTGCATTCTAGTCAATATATAAAGTAGGCTAGAAGTTGTTCATTTACCTTTCTTAATGCAGTCTAAGGCCTACCAAATAGAATATAGGAGTTATAAAGCAGAATTAATTTGTGTAGCCGTGTTACAAACGTATTTTTGAAACAAGCCATTTCAAACCAGACAGCTTATGTTTATTGTTATCTTCAGCCAAAAGATTCTTGCATTATTTTAGTGTGTTCGGGTACGGTTTATTGATTTTTAAAATTAGGATTGGTGGATATATTTCTTGGTTTTTCCTTGTGTTATTGATCTCCAATTTTCAATGGGCGTGGCTAAAATGTTCATGGTCTTCTAATCATCGTAGATGATAGATCGATGGTCTTTGCTAGATGCCTAATCTTTTTTTTTCAGCCTTTTTTCATCTTTCAAAAAGCACTGTATGCTTTTTATTCAAAAAATTATATAGTTATTAACATGAACTTCTGCTTGTACTTTCATAAAAAGTTAGGATACTATTTTCTGGTGTGACCACTGACCAGAACATTTTAATTTGTTCGATTATTGAGGAAATGAAATTGGTACGTTATTTGTTGGATTTTTTATATGCAATATTTATAGAGATAAGTGGTATAAGGTGTGACTAAGAGCTTGAACTTTATTATGTATGAGAATTCGATAAGTTATTCTGGAAATTTCCAAGTCATGTTATTTCATCTGTTATATATTAAATTTTGGAAAAAACAACACTTTGTTTTTAATGAAAGAAAAATAATAAACTTTAACACCACTAAAATTCATAATAACAAAACTATTTACCTTTCATACTAGTCTATATCCCTCCCAAGTCAAATTCAGAAGGTAGCTGTTAATTTCAATGTTTAGAGCTAGTATTTTTGGGTCCTTCATGTGGTGACCATTCATTTTCATATAAAGATGAAAAGAAGGAAAAAAGAAAAAAAAAGAAAAAAAAAAGGAAATCAAACAGCCAAAGGTTTGGGTTTGTTGGAAGTACAAAAGTTTAATACATATATATTTGACACAAAGCATGTCAGGAGTGCTGTAAATATTTGTGAGACCCAACCAATGTGAAGAGAGAACAAAATTGTGTTAGTGTCAAGAGCCGACTATAATTTATGTCCAATTAGATTTCATATTATAAAAGTTTGTTCATCTTTTTAAGTTTAATTTATTACTCGTTTAGATTTTAAAAGAACTCTTATTTTATTGTCCCATCAAAAGTTCTATCATATTTTATGAGATCTTAAACTCTTTGTATTCTATGATTTTTGGTGGAAATTATTGTATATTTAAAAATTATATTTCTTGAGATTGATGTATTGTGGTATTTCTCTAGTATTTTTTTTTGAAAAGATTTTGGTGCTTATTTCTCCAAGTATATTGTTAAATCATGTTAAAAATTATTATAACTTATTTTATCGTTTTTATTATTATTTTCTATATTTGGTTAATTGTGTAATTTTAATCACATAAATGAAAATATTTAAATTTTCACTTTCGTTGTTACTTTGAAATTGATATTTTCCTTGCAAAACTAGCATAAAAGCTTTGGTCGGTTATTATTAAATTTCTATGTTATTTAAGATATGGATGTGTATAATTAAACGATGAAATTGAAATGAGATGATTATTATATTTGAAAACTTATGATAAAGTATGTGATGTATTCCAAAGATTTGTATGATCCAATAAAGGGTGTTAAAACATAATGAAGTGATAATATTGATAATTATGATTCCAACATAATGCACATAATTTGTTGTGGGCATTAGAAATGTGTTGATCATAATATGTTTTACAATATTGTCAAAGAAATTGAAGTTGATGTATTGTGGAAGAAATTAGAGACTTTGTAGGAAAATAAAAAAGACAAAGCACTATTAATTAAGAAGTTTATGAATTTGAAGTAGAGAAGGTTGCATCATAAACGAGCACATCAATGATTTTAAAAGTTGTGTGAACTAATTATTGGGTACAAATATTACCCTTGATGATGAGGTATAAGCATTGTTAATGTTTAATTCTATGCCAATAGTCGAGAGACATGGGTGGTATTAGTTAGTAATTCCACACATTGCATGAAATTGACTATTGGTTTGTTTTGAGGTAGATTGCTTAATGAAGAAGTTAAAAAAAAAAGATTCAGAGCAATCTTTTAGTAATGGAGTACTCATGATTGAGAAAAATGAGAGGTATGGTTGCAACCAATGTAGAGATTATCATAGATACGACCAACATGATGCTTTTAAAGACAGATATAAGTTTAGAGGTAGAAACCTAGTCATATGTTATTATTGTCAAAAGTTAGGACATATGAAGAAAAACTGTCACTTATGGAAAAGAAAGCAGTCTAGAGAAAAAAAATCATAGTCAGAAATCACTCATGAGACTACTACAATAGCTACATATGGTGATGTGGTCAGAAATCACTCATGAGACTACTACAATAGCTACAGATGGTGATGTGGTTATTATCTATGATGATGGTTCCATTAATCTTACTTGTCAGCCCATTACATGAGTTGTTGACTCTAATGCATCCTACCATGTTATTTCACATAGTGAGTTCTTCACATCTTACAAAAGTGGCAACTATGTCTTTGATAGGATGGAAAATGAAGGTTTTTTCAAGATTGTGGACAAAGAAGATATTTTCATAGTGACGGATATAGTATGCAAATTATTATCAAAGGTGTTAGACATATTCTAGATATATACCTCAACTTGATTTCTATTGGCAAACTAGATGATGATGGCTATGAAATTCAATTTGGTGAAGTTAAATAGAAGCTTAACAAGAGTTTTATAGTAATTGCCAGAGGAATAAAGAAAGAAACACTTTACTACTTGCATGGCAAGTTGAGTAAATGAGAAGTGAATGAAATTGAAAAAGACTATAACACAGAGTTTTGGCACAAAAGGCTCATGCATATCAATGAAAAATAGCTACATACACTTGCTAAAAAGAAACACTGACTAAGCTTGATTGGTACACATTTGAAAACATGTGTCCATTGCTTAGCTGGTAAAAAACAAAGTTTCTTTTCATAGTTATTACCATGCTAGAAGAAAACATGTTTTAGATTTGATCCACATTGATGTATGTAGCACGCAAGATAGAACACTTGAGAGGCATATTATTATGTCACTTATATAAATGATTATTCTAGAAAAGTATTTATGTACTTTTTAAAAACAAAAGACCAAGTGTAAGGTGTTTATAAAGATTTTCATGCTATGATGGAAAGAGAAATTGGGAGGACGTTGAAATGTGATAGATCAGACAATAGTATAGAGGACCATTTGAAAGTTATTTCAAAAGATATGGTATCAGGCTTGAGAAGACTATATTGAAGAATCCTTCTTAAAATGGTGAATGAAGAGAGAATTAGGTATATGATCTCCAATGCTAAGTTATCTAGGTCATCTTGGGGTAAAGTAATGAGGATTACAGTTGATTTGATTAGCCTTTCTCTTTCAGTTCTTTTGGATGGTGATATTCCTAACAGAGTATGGAAAGGAAAAGATGTTTCCTATAAGTAATTGAGAGTGTTTGGATGCAGAATATACGTTCATATTCTCAAAGATGAAAGATCCAAGTTGAATGATAAGGCCAATGACTATATCTTCTTGGGATATTCACATATTCTTGAAGATCAAATAGCTAGTGTTAATGGAGTTAGTATACCTTAATTCTCTATTGAGGTTCCTTTCAATTTGAGATAATGTTCAAACCTCTAACTCATAATGATCACGGGGGAGCTAGAGAAGAAAACCATGATCATGTTGTTCATCCTAAAGTCCTTATAATAGATGATTTGGAACCTACTAAACAAGTTCAAGAATAAACTGCATCTCAAACAGAGCCTATACTAAGAAATTCAATCAGGGAAAGAAAGCCTTTTACAACATACCATTCATATGAGCATGTGTTACTAACTAATGAGGGAGATTTAGAGACTTACCAAGAACCTATGAGCTACGAGAAGTGTAAAGAGTGGTACAAGATCATGCAAGAAGAGATCAATTCCTTTCATGAGTATCACACTTATGACTTGGTGAAGTTACCTTAAGGCAAGAGAACTTTTAGAAACAAACGAGTTTACAAGTTGAAGGCATAGAATAACTCGTAACTAAGATACAAGGCAAGGATAGTTGTGAAAGGGTTTGATCAGAAGAAAGGCATTGATTTTGAAGAAATTTTCTCTCCAACTATGAAGATTCCATTGATAAGTCATTCTTGATTTGATTACTTATTTGAATTTAGAGATTGAATAGTTTGTTGTAAATACTGTTTTCCTTGATGGTAATCTAGAAGAGGAAATATACATGAAGTAGTTAGATGGGTTCAAATTCAAAGGTAAAGAAAATTACATCTACAATCTTAAGAAAAGCTTATATAGATTTAAACAAGTACTTAGGTAGTGATACAAAAAAATTAACTCCTTCATAATGAGTCATGAATACAACAGAACTACATTTGATCACTCTGTGTATGTGAAAAGATTTTCTAATGAATTTATTATTCTATTGTTGTATATGGATGATATGCTAATTGTTGGTCATGATACAAGTAAAATAGAGAAGATGAAGAAAGAACTTAGCAAGTCTTTTATTATGAAAGACTTGGGACCAATAAAACAATTTTTTGGCATGAAGATTACTTGTGACAAAAAAGAACAGAAAACTCTGGTTATCTCAAGAAGCATACATTGAGTAAGTTCTTGAGAGGTTTAACATAAACAGTGCAAATATAATTTGTTCTCCACTTATAGGACACTATAAGCTTAGTTCCAAGCAGTGTCCTACAAGTGAGAAAGAAAAAATTGAAATGGAAAGAGTGCCTCATCCGCAGTAGGCAATTTGATATATGTCATGGTGTACACCATATTAGATATCACTCATGTTATTAGAGTGGTTAGTCATTTTCTCTCCAATCATGGCAAAGAACACTAGGAAGTAGTGAAGTAATTGCTCAGGTATCTTAGAGGTACTTTTAAGACATGTCTACATTTTGGTAATGATAAACTTGTGTAGGATGGATAACAGATGCATACATGACATGTGATGTTGATTCAAGAAAATATACTTTAAGTTATATGATGACTTTTGTAAGGGGAGCTATTTTATGACAGTCAAGATTACATAGTGTGTTGCTTTGTCTTCTATAAAAGCAAAGTATATTGTTGTAATTGAAGTATGTAAAGAAGCCTTGTGAATGAAGTTCCTATAAGAATTAAATTTGAAACCAGAGAAGTATGTGATCTATTTTAACAGTTAGAGCATTATTCAACTCAATAAGAATCCAATGTTTCATTCGAGATCCAAGCATATCGATGCGAGATACTATTGGGTTCATGATATGATTGAAGTTAAAGAATTATTAGTTGAAAATATTCACATCGATGAGAATGAATTTGGCATGATGACAAAGTCATTATCAAAGATAAGCTTTAGAAGTGCAAGCTAAAAGCCGAGATTATTAAAGTGTTGAGATGATAAAAGCTTCTATATGAGTCAGAGTGGGAGATTTTGTTGGGTATTCTTGAGATAGTGACCTTTCATTTTCATGTAAGATGAAAAGACAAAAAAAATAAAAAATCAAACAGCTAAAGGTTTTCGCTTGCTGAAAGTACAAAAGTCTAATTAAATTAGACTACAAAACGATATTAAGTAGAAGCCAAAAAGTTTTTGCTTTGGCTATATATTTATTGCTCTTGACATAAAGCATGTCAAGAGTGTTACAAATATTTGTGAGATGCAAGCAACGTGAAGAAAGAAAAAGAGAGAAAATAAAAATGTGAGAGTGATAAGAACTTACGATAATTTTGTTCAATTGGATTCATATTTTAAAGGCTTCTTCATCTTTTTAAGCTTTATTTTCTATCAGTTCAGATTTCAAAAGGGCTCTTAGTTTGTTATGCCACAAAAGGTTCCCTCGTATTTGATGAGATCCAAAACTCTCTTTGTATTTATTCACTTTTGGTAAAAATTATTTGTATTTTCTTTAAATTGATGTATTGTGGTATTTTGCTAATTTTTCTTAATGTTGTGTACCTATTTATGATATAGTGAAAGTTGAAAGTTGTGTTCTTGTGCCGTACATCAATGTGCCTAATCCACAAGAACTAATTTTTATCCAATTAGATCCATATTTTAAAGACTTCATCTTTTCAAGCTCCATTTTTCTACAGGTTCAAATTTCAAAAGGGTTCCTATTTTGTTGGGCTACTAAAGATTATGTCATATTAAGTAAGATCTAAAAATCTCTTTATATTCCATCACTTTTGGTGAAAATTATTTGTATTTTCTTAGAATTAATGTATTGTGGTATTTCTCTAATTTTTCTTGATTTTTTATACCTATTTTTGATAAAGTGAAAGTTAAAATTGGAGTTGAAAATTGAAAGTTCATGTTAAAAATTATTGTCATTTATTTTATCACTTTTATTATTATTCTTTATATTTAATTAATTGTGTCATTTTAATCACATTAAAAAAAATTCAATTTTTAGTATTATTGTTATTTGAAATTGTTACTTTCTTTCAAACTCTTTTCACTCATTTCTAAGTTCAAATCATATTATTATTAACTAAAAGTTAAACATATTGATATTTTATATTTAAAACAAGATTTTCAATTTGATAAGATTGAAAAAGAATTGCAAATCGATTCTATAAAACAACAAATTTCTAAACTATAAAATCTTTTCGAAAAAAAAGTTTGTTGAGACTTACCAAATGCTTTCTAGAACAAAAAGAATCATATGGTAGATTTGCCTTATAAACCAAACTTTAATGAGAAATATATTCTTGCAAAATCTCGATCAATTCAAGTGATTGTGGAATTAGAACAATTCTACATAAAAAAAATTCAAGATCTGAAATCTAAGGGATTGATAGCAAAATCCAGGTCTCGATGAAGTTGTGTAGCTTTCTATGCGAACAAAGCTTCAGAAATAGAAAGAGGAAAACCTCGCTTGGTTCCCTACTATAAACCCCTAAATAAAGCTTTAAAATGGATTTGGTACCTGATTCTAAATAAAAGATCTTTTGTTGAGATTACATTCTAAAAGTATATTCTCAAAATATGATATGAAATTAGGTTTTTAGGAAATATAGATTTAGCCAACACACCAATATAAAAAAATATTCATAGTTCTATTTGGGAAATACGAATGTAATGTAATGCCTTTCAATCTCAAAAATACACATTCTGAGTTCCAAAGAATTATGAATGATATTTTTAATCTCTACCGAGAATTCTACATCGTGTACATTGATGATGTACACATATTCTCAAAATCTATAGAATAACATATAAAACACCTTAAAATGTTCTTCTATGAAATTAAAAGAAGTGGTTTAGTGTTATCCACCAAAAAGATCTCTCTATTCCAAACTAAAATTAGGTTCTTAGGTCACTTTGTATCTTGTGAAACCATTACTCCTATAGAATGATCCATTCAGTTTGCCAATAAATTCCCTAATAGGATCACTGATAAAACCCAGCTCCTGAGATTCCTAGGCAACTTAAATTATGTTATTGATTTCTGTCCAAATATAAACTGTATAGCAATACCCTTTATAATAGACTTATGAACAACCTTGAGCGATAGACAGATAAAAATACTAAAATAATTGAACACATTAAAACCCAAGTATTAGATATTCCTTGCCTACACTTAGCAGACCTAAACTTATCTAAGATAGTAAAAACCAATGCTAGTGATATTGGTTATAGTGGTACTTAAAACAAACCCAGGGGGAAATAGGTAGTAGTTTAATATACCTCTAGTCACAAGAATGATTATCAGAAGAATTATCCCATTATTAAAAAAGAAATTTTATCAATTGTATTATGTATTACTAAATTTCAATTAGATTTACTATACCATAATTTTTATTAAGAATTAATTGTAAATCTGTAAAACAAATTACAAAAAGATGTTCAAAACATTGCTTCAAAGCAAATCTTTGCTAGATTGTAAGCTATTTTAAGTATCTTTGATTTTGATATTGAATTTATTAAAGGAAATATAGATTCTTTACCAGGCATCCTAAACTGAGAATTCTTACAAAATAGGCTATCTACCTAAGCCATGTCCTAAAGGAAAGGAAAAGAAGAAGTGAAACCACCAATAAAACCAACCAAACTATCATATTCAAAATCCATTATAACCTAGGCAGAAGTTGTTGAAGCTGAAACCCAAAAAATCCAAGCCAATGATAAAACCAAGAAAGTTTAGGAATAGGTCAGATCCCTCATTGAATCCTCCAAACTCCTTAAAGCTCTCCAAAACATCCTTCAAGATATTAGAGCACAAAGCAAATCAGAGGCCCCAACCTCCGCACATAAAATCTCTAAAATTGTTAAAAAGGAAGAACCCTCTTCCAAATACATTGATGCAAAAACTAAAACAGAGAAAGTACTCTCTTCCAATACAATCTATGAAAAGGGAGAATCATCTTCCAATATAATCCTTGGACCAAGAAAAAGAGAGATAATCTCTCAAAAACCATTTTTGAAATCCTCTGAGTTTATTTTAAAACCATATGCTTAAACCATTATAATAGTTAAACAAGGATTCCACGACAAGAATCCTTATTCTTCTCTTCAAAAAATGTGTGGTAAAACTTGGCTATATAAACCATAGGATAGAACTAAAATCCCAGAATACTATCAGAGTATTTTGGAATATACTAGATGTGATTTGTTCAAATACTTTTTCTACAAAAACAATCGAACTGAGCCATCTTATTCTACCTACAAAATTCTAAAATTCCTATCCCTATCTGAATGGGATCAAGATTTATCCAAACTTAAAACCTTTCTTATCACTCTTAAAACCACCCAATACCATGCTAAAACCTTCAATTACTGGGACTATAAATAGGCCTGGTTCAACACCTTTTTCATTCAATACTAGAAATATAGCCGTTCTTGGTTATTTTATTTCAACACCAAAATAGTTGAACCCGCAAAATTCCTTTCTTGGTTTACCCATTGGTGGAAATTGTTCTAGTCATTGCCAACAATCCTCACTCTTGAAATCCAAGAAAGTTATACCCTTGTCCAAAACCTTTATAAACCCCATAAAGTTGAAAGAAAATTCCCAATTTATGTGTCTTTTTTACAAAATTTTATCTTTCTTGGGTATGCCAATGGTTCATCGAACCAACACTCTAAAAATTTACTATTTTAAAAGAAGATATAAAATTAAATGGTGGACTGCATTCAATGTCCCCAAGATAATACTAAAACCAGCCATGGAGATATGGCTTCATAAAATCTCTAGATTAGTAAAACTAGAAGAAATGGTTCCGAAAGAATTACTTCCAAAACATAGCATGTTCCTGGCGTAAAAAACCCATGTAAATGCATCGCTATTTGCTACAAAAATTGAGGAAGAATTCTTGGGAATCATGCAACAATTATTACAAGATATAATGGAGTCTTCTAAACAATCTTCTGATCAAACTTCTAACGTCTCTACATCAGAAAAATCAGAACATCTCGTCAACCTTTAAGATGATTGTTTTGTGATTCTCCTACCAATTTTATAAAAACCCACATAACACTGGCTCTTGGACTTTGTAATTTAAAAGTTTATATGACTAGCTAACGAGCCAGTATGATGTAAACTCCATTGAACTTTAACCTGTATTTAGGCCTATGTGAATATATTTTGTAAAACATAAGATTTAAAAGCCTGCACGACTATAAGGTTCTATAAAAAGGGGCCAAAAAACCCATATCCATTATAAAAAGGCCCATCTAAAAGACCCATGAATCGTGTAAAATCTAGTATTGTAGCGTCTATAGAAAAAGACAAAAATCCACAATAAAACGGGTGGCAAAGCATCCATAACAATAAAAATGTGGTAGACGAAACACAGTTCACTATCAATAAAAAGTATCATCAACAGTAAAAAGCAACATACAAGGTACTATTCATGAACAGTATGAGCATTTGTGTATAGTAAAACTTTGACTATAACAAAGAAGCTCTTATCAATTGTTAGACACACTATGATATACACTTATCTAATACCTTTCATAACTCTCTCTTCTCTGAAAATCTATCATCCCCTTCTCTTATTTGTAAAACCTACCTTCATATCACCTTAGAAGGATATTGTAAGTTATTATAAAACTTTATTATCTTTGTAATTTATTTTATTTTGTTTAATATAAAACTCATGGTCGGTTAAGCCGCCTTCTTTAGTTATAATCATAATTTTTGTATTATCTTGTTCTTTTGTTTTGTTCATATACTATCCAGATTGTAGGTGCACATTATGGTATGAGAGCCAAGGGGTAGTTGAAATTGAGCTAAACTACATATCATAAAACTTATTTTTGAAACTATTTAAATTTCGTTTAAACTTTGGTATGTACTGAGCCACTAAATCAAAGGACTGGTAGTAAGTCCTGAGGGAGAGGCAATAAAACCATGAAGGGATGATATAAAAGGCAGGTATCGACTCTAATTTAAATGGTAAATTTGAATAGTATAAAGATGAGTTATATTTTCTGTAGAGCTTCTTCTTCTTCTTCTTCTTCTTTAATGAATAAAAAATTATTCAATATTTCATAGAAAATATGATTATAACTATTAATTTATAAACATGAGTATTTTTGCATCTTCTTCCTCTTGGTCTACTTTTAAAAATAAAAGCATAATAAATAGTGACAAAATCACTATTAAATTTCAAAAACTATAAAAAATTTAGAGAAAGATATTTACTTTCTCAATCTTTAAAAACTAAAAAAGGTCAAATGTCTAAAAAAACAAAATAAATATTCTTAAAACTAATAAAAATGATACTTCTAAAACCAAAGAAAGAAATTAAATATATATATATATAGGGTTCTCTAAAGCCAATACAAAAGGAAAGAAAAAAATAAACACTCACAAAAATCCTACAAATATTTACATGGGTTTACTATCTAAAAAAAGAGAAAATAAATTGTATAAATTAAATACTATGATCCAAAAAGTCCTTCAAAATTGTGAGAAATGACTATTACAAAAGAAATATAGGAAATAAATCCCCTTAAACCATGACAAAAGAGTGATTCCACTCCTTGAAGTATACAAGGTGCTCTATAGGGTCGTTAGTACCATCATAGGTGTCTATGTTAGGCATCTTGAACTTGTAGAAGAGTGGAATAATCACAAATTTTTATGTGAATAGGGACTCAACTAAGACATCTAAGTCTAGGGTTTACCTTAATTCAAACTTTGTTGCACTTCTTGCAATTACATAGTAAGCTGGTCAATAGTTGGATAGAGAATCATCGTTACATTCTCTCTAGGATTGTCTCTTGAATGGCCATTGGCCATTAAGACTGAATGGTCAATATTACTTTTATGGATAGAGTGTCCACATTTGTGAACTCCGTGGTGCTCTTGTAGGTCATATTAGACAAATGTTATTCAGACATGTCCTTATCTTTCTAGGATTGATGAATAAAAGGATGTTATTTGGATATCTATGGCTAGATGGCTTTGTACTTTGAAGGCCAACCTATTTAGTCATTCTATGGGCTTGGTTCCATCATAGTTGTTCATGTCTTTTGTTGAAACCCCTTTTGGGTTTAGGTTGGATTATATGCACTTTAGGAATTTGAATATGTTGTAGGGACATCCTTTAGGATGGGAAATAGGTTGGGAGCCTATGGATTTGAGTAGTGTTCTAATGGCCTAGAATGTGTTCTCTATCATGTTTAGATTAGCATCCATTTAGGCTTTTTATCTATGAGCTAGTCGAACCCATGATAGACTTGCTAGTGTAGATGTGGGCTCAAACCACGTGAGTACAGGATATGCAAGTGGTTAGGCCTCATGATTCCCAAATAAGATCAAAGTTTCA
This sequence comes from Hippophae tibetana, assembly GCA_037013495.1. NCBI lineage: Eukaryota > Viridiplantae > Streptophyta > Magnoliopsida > Rosales > Elaeagnaceae > Hippophae > Hippophae tibetana. Next base: position 16,848,241 of record CM072803.1, read on the forward strand.
AGACTCGTTGATTGTGTCATTCTTTCTGGAAGAATGAATGGTCTCTTTTTAAAGATATGATAAATGAAGATGATTGGAAGAATGTATTGCCTTTTTCTTAAGACTTTGTATATGCATTGAATGCATGGAAGAGCATATAGTCCTTTTTACTAAAAAAATTATTTAATTGTATAGACGAATGGTCCTTTTATACACCCTTTTGTACATGTACTAAAAGTTGTCAAAAATACTATCATTAGATTTGGTTCATGATGAGGATCAAGGAATTCGTTTTAATTTTTTAAGAATCAATCTAGAAAGTGGTGAACTAGGTTTGAACTACTTTTGTGTATGTTTAAAAAATTGGGCCAATTTGTTCTCTATTCTACATTGTATAAGGTAGGCTGGCTCTCACTTACGTTAGGTAGTACATGGGCCACAAACATTTTTTTGGTGGATGATTGATGTATGGTCTTTCTAGTGATGGTCTCGAATTTTTGGGTGATGCATAAATTTTTTAATCATGGTAAAGGCTTCTTGGTTGGACTATTAGAAATGTCACATGAAACCCTTTTTGGGATGGGTCATTATTGATGATCTATTGAGCTTTTCTATTCAGTGGCCAAGGAAGCTCTATTTACCAAAGGTATCAAAAATTGAGCCACTATTTGGCAGTTGTGATTGTAACATGTGTGTCCTTCGGTGCATTTAGCTCATTGAATGATGAATTGTACAATATTATCTTTTTCAACCTCTATTGGGACCACAGTCTCAGAACTCATAAATTTGTTCATCATTCTTGTTGGATGCATAAAGGGTTAATTCTCTTAAAAACTTTATACATGAGGTGGATGGACTTTTTTTTTAGAAAACCGTGTAAAATTCAAGTTGGAATGTTGGTCTTTTTCCAAAGACCTATAAGACTCGTAAATGAATATCGGGAGAACTCTTATGAATGTCCTAGCAGATATTGTTATTTCAACTAGTAAAACACTCCTATAGACGGTGCCATATATTAATGTCAACTTTTTCCACATTAAATAAGGTTATTCTTGTCATTTCCTATCATCATGTGTTTATGAAAGGAACTTGTTAGAACCTTGGACTATCACAAGGAGTGGTGTCCTTTAGCCTTCCATTTCTTAAGTCAATATGTGAAGCTTTAGATGATAGAGGAGCTGAAGGTCTCGATATATGATTAAAGGGATAAGAAGTATAGAGATTGTATCTCCATATGTTCTTATATCTTATGTGAAGTATACAATTCTAAATATATATGGATTAGAAACTACCTAATGTGTATTCTTTATCCATTTAGATTGACTTTCTATATCATTGTAATTATATCTCTCTAAGTATCTCTTTTAGACAATTATTAAGTATTTACCTATCATTTATCTCTTTATAGAGCTTACCTAACATATAAGCTCATCTGATGACAAAATGTCTATTAGGTTGGCTGATGAATATTATTTTGACCTATTATTTTCTATAATTTAAAGAATTAAATTTATGTTTAATTTTAATATTATGTTATTTTATAGGGTATTTTCATGTTTTATAGTTTAATATGTTTTAGGAAAAATCTTGAACGAAAATGAGTAAAAAGAATGAAAACAGAACGAGAAATGACAACTTAGACAAGTCAGATTGAACTAGAATATCAAAAATAAAAAACCAATGCATGACATAGCCCAAATACTTGCATGTCGTGGCAAGGTTCTCTCAAGTGTCATTTGGTAATTCTAGAATTTCAACACGTGTAACGGCCCATAAATAATCAAGCAACGATGAGGTTGTCTTGGAGTTGCAACTGAGTTTTCACTTTGGTATTGTACCTGAAATTTAAAATTGGCTAGAAATTCTAATACATATATGAAATTTATTTTACGCAAAACCTAACCTATAAATACACTATAAACTTTTCTTAAACATATCCAACCATCCATAACCAAATTCCACTTTTCATAACATAGAAATTAGAGAAAAGCTCCCGATTGTGAAGTATTTTTAAGGATTTGGAGAAGACGGTCAACTAATTCAAGAATTTGGGGTAATATATCAAAAGTGGATATTTTATTGTGAGATCTTACTTCTCTCTATATTATGAACATGTCTTTTGTTTAATTGAATTAGTTTTTGTTAATTTAACTATGTTAGGAAAATATTGTGTATGTGATTTTAATTTTGCTCCCATGAGTGGAAGAACAATTTTACGATATTATTTAAATAAAATTTGATTTCTTTCTTGTTCATATTTTCATATCTTTAATTAAAATTAATGATATATCCAATCTTAATTTATAATTAAAGAGAATATTTTAAAATTAAGCATTAGACACATCATTTGTGTTTGGTTGTGCATTTATGAATAAGTTTCTAATTTAATTTCATTGATATATGTCTAATTAGATGGGTTGTATATTTTCCTTAGGTTTTCCAATTAACTAATTTCAAGCCTAATCCAATAAGTTATTGAATAATTGAGAATTATATGAGGCTGACCAAGATCATTCAAGATTTGCTTATTTAAAAGGAAAAAAATCAATAACTTTAACTTTTTGTGAAAATCATACAATTTGTTCTTTCTACTAATGGTTAGCTAGCTAGTTTCCCATATTCTTCATCCATATCAATTTGGTTATAATTTACTCGCTTTATTTTAGTTAATTTATTTTAAAATTTATAATCTTTCTGATCAACCAAAAATTATTAGAACATTTAGCATTGTTTTTTTAACTTAAGAAAATAATTAACATTTTAAAGAACTTGTCAATTCTTATAAAGATTGACCTCATGGTAAACTTATCATTGGTTTGCTAGTGATTCATGCATTTGAGAACAACTAAAATTTGTACATCAAGTGTTTAGCATCGTGCTTGGGAATTGGTATTTTAAATTGTTTATTTGTTTTCGTAGTTTCTTTGTTCTTGTGATTTTATTAACTTTTGTGTTTTGTTTAGTTATTTTAGTAATTTTTGTTTTTTGTTTTGGTTATTTTATTTTAGTTAGTATATTTTCTTGTGCTTTGATTTCTTTGTTGTTTTTATAAGTATATGCAAGATAAGAGATCCTTTAGAAATCAATTAGTATTTTTCATAGACAATATCAACATATCAAAAAAGCACTCAAGTAGGCTGGATACTAGAATCCAAGAGCCACTACAAGAGCCTTTACAAAAAAAACATTACAAATAGGGGATGCTTTCCAAGGGAGATTGCAATTTAAGAGTATGCAAAGACAATCATTGGTACTGTTGCTTCTTGCATACAGTTGGGGGAGGCAACTAGGAAATACGAATTGAAAAATAGTCATTATTCCATATTTTCGTCCTTCTATGGTATTTGTAATGAAGATCCTTCGACTTTAATTAAAGATTTCTATTCAATTATACAATATTTCCTTTGCAAGGGCTCAATGAGAACCATCTCAAAATGAGATGTTTCCCATACACGTTCAAAGATAGGTAAAATGCTTGGCTTATGACTCTTCCACTAGGCTCTTTAACTATTTGAGAATGAGTTTATAAAAGTTCATGGGAAAATTCTATTCATATCAAAAGACTTCTGATTTGAGAACAAAAATAGCCACATTTTCTCAAATGAAAAGATAGTCATTCCATAAGGCTTGGGATAGTTTCAAGTTATTTCTCATTCAGTGTCCATATCACTACTTCCCACTATAGCTACAAAACCAAATTTTCTATGACGGGATGACACAATAGTGTTATTTTACAGTTTACAATGTTAGAGATGAAGCTATAGTAGAAAGGACTACTTATAAAACTTATGAACTCTATGAGATGTTGGTTGATAAATCCCAACATAAAAATGCTATAGTAAGAAGAGCTAAAGTGAATGAGATAGGCACTAGGAATGAAATGTCAATGCAGCTTGCATAATTGACTAAGCAAGTCACACTCCTTACCAAAAAACAAAATGCACCAAATCAAGAGCTATGTGGGGTTTGTAGTACTTATGGTCATGGTGCTAATACTTCTCATTTTGTTTGTGATTCTAATGCAATTCCTAATCATGAACAGTGAACTTAATAAAAAGGTACCAACCTAGACCTCAGAATGACCCCCCACACAAACATATATAAACCAGGTTGGAAGAATCATCTTAACTTCTCTTAGAAGGGTAACAACAAACCTACCTATGCTCAAAACTATATAACACCCAACCAACCTAACTGACCAACCTAACTGACCAAACTTGGAGGACAACTTGAATGCTTTCATTCAAGTGAGTAGAAATAATCAAATACAAACTAATCAAAGGTTGTGTTCTTTGGAGGATTTTATGAAATTTTTGGAAGTGCAAGTATGAAAACTAATTGAGCACTTGCAAAAACAAGAGGAAGGGAAGATGCCTAAATGATCCATGATTATTACAATCCTACAAAGTAGTAAGGTGTTAAATACTAATTTTCCTAAATTTTTTGATGATTTACCGTTTGATGTTGGAAACACAAGTGAAGTGCAAGTAGTTTCCAAGGAAGATACGAACATAATTGATAAAACTGTAGAACCTTCTAAGGAGAGTCATCTAACCTTCCCATGTTACACAAGGCACCTAAGCCATACCGATTGTCTATTTCATTTCCACACCATTTGAAGGGTCCTAGTTGTTTTAATATTAATATTACTTTGGGGGATAAGAAGATGATTAAGGCTATGTTAGGTTTAGGTTCATCGATTAACCTAATGCCTTAATATACTTGTAATTAGGTTTGGGGAAATCGAAGCCAATGACCAACACCCTTCAATTAGTTGATAAGTCTATTAAATATCCGAAGTGCATGGTTGATAATTTACTTGTACATGTAGATAAGCTAATCCTACATATGAATTTTATTGTGTTAGATATAAAGTGAAACCCATTTATGCACAAGGAGCATATCATTCTTCTTGGTAGGCCATTCATGGCCATAACCAAAACTATTATTGATGTCCATAATGAGAGTTTAACCATGATAGTCTTGAGATAGACTATATACTTTCAATTTTTTATATTTCTTCACCTACTCTTCTATCTCTATTGTTGATAAAATGTTCTTATATTGATTATATAGACTCATCTATTTATGACATTCATTTTTAGAAGAAGATAGGTAATAAAATTGATAATTCACATAATAAAAGGAGGATGAAGTATGCAACGAGCATTGCCATGACAAAAACCTGACTTATTAGTCCTCTTATCTTGGAAAGCAATTTTATATGTGTAATACTCATTTTTAAATCTTTTCCAAGTACAATGAAGCCTTATTATGAGGGAACAAGCACTTGAACGATTCATTGAAACCTTATTGAGAAAAACAAGCAACATCTTACTAAGACGTTAAAGAATATGCTTGGTGAGACGAAACCTATTTTAGATAATATTTTTATTTTTCTTTTAGTTTAGTTAATTTTTTATTTCCCATTATGAATTCTAATTTGAACAAAAGAGTAGTTGAAAACATTGAGGACAATATTTAGTAAAGGTTTAGGAAGTGCAAATAGACTAGGTAAAAAAAAATTAATATAAAATTATCATGTTTTTAGTCAATTTAAAGTGAGTAATTGAGTCTTTATACATTTTTTGTTTGATTTCTTAAACATATTCAAGATTTTTTTTTTTATAAAAGTTAGTTTTATTCGCAGTATATGTTTCATGCTTAGAATGTTGAATTTGAGATGAATCCAAATTTTCGCATTTTAGGATTTTAAACAATCAAATGGAGTCTCATTTACTTATTTTCATTACTTTAATTAAATGACTTGAGTAGAAATTGAAAGTGTGTACTTATCTTTATTTCATGTTTAACATCTAGTGAAAATGATTGTTCCCTTAGAAAAAAGAAGTTATAATAGCCGCTTATAATAATATATATACACACACACACGTGCCTGTTCTTAAAATAAAAAATAAAAAAGAGAAAAAATAGTATAACTAAATACTATAACCCTGGAATCTTGAAAGTAGTGATATGGCTATTGCAAGATAGTAGAAAATAACCTCATGAAGTTTAATGCATTTTCATTCATCTACAGACATATACTTGCTTAATGAATTTAATTATTTTGATTGGAGTATGATATGAACAATATAGTATCTTCATAATTCTAGCATTTGATTCTTTTCATGAGATCTATGTTATGCACATTTAAGCCTATTTTTATTTATAAACATGTGTAAACTATTTACTTCTTCTTTACGTAACTTTTGTTCAAATTTACTTTGTTGAGTACTTGAACCCATAGAATCAGTGTGATATTAAGAGTGTATCTTGTGAGGAATAGAGTCTAAGAAAATTTGAATTCTTAACACTAGGTTTGAAGGAATTAATGTTGATATGTTTTGAGTAATTAAGCATGCATTTGTGATGTGAAACTAATTTGTATGATAAACCTTGACGTGTTGATATGTTGGATGAACTTATGCTTGAACTTTAATTATGAACTTAGAAAAGATACTGAAGCGTGATAAATTTTGTTTATTTAAGTTTTTAGTATTGTTAATTATCGTTTTAATTTTTGTTTTGCTTGAGTACTAACAAAATATAGGCTTGGAGGATTTGATGAACATTATTTTGACCTATAATTTTCTTTTCTTTGAAGCGTTAATTTTATATTTTATTTTAGTACTATGTTTTTTTGGAGGGTATATATATGTTTTGTAGGTTAATGTGCTTTTGAAAAATCTTAGATGAACACTAACAAAAATAGTGAAAACAAGGCAAGAATGACAACTTAGATAAGTCAAAATGAACCAAAATATCAAAAATTAGAAAACCAATGCGCATCACGACCCAGATACATGCATGTCGCGATGAGGTGCTCTCGCGTGGAATTTGATGATTTTGGAATTTTTTCATGCACTACGGCACATAAATAAGCATATCGTGTTGAGTTGCTCTTGGGATGTAACTGAGGATTTGACTTTGGTATTGCGCCCAAGTGTTATAACTGGCCAAAAACCCTAATACGCGTACAAAATATGTTCTACCTAAAACCTAACCTATAATACACTATAAACCTCCCTTAAACATATCCAACCATCTACAACTAAATTCCGCCTTCCACAACACAGAAACTAGAGAGAAAGCTCCTAATTGTGAAGTATTTTTAAGAATTTGAAGAAGTCGTTCAACCAATTCAAGGATTTGGGACTGTAGATCAAAGAGGATATTTTTATTATTAAATCTTACTTCTTTCTATTTTATGAACATGTCTTTTTTATTGAATTAATTTTAGTTAATTTAACTATATTAGGCTAAATTTTGTGTATGAAATTTTAGTTTTGCTTCCATGAGTGGAAGAATAATTTTATAATTTTATTTAAATAAAAGTATATTTATTTCTTATTTATGTTTTCATATCTTTAATTATAAATGAATGATGGATTAAACCTTGATTTATAATTAAAAATAATATTTATAAAACTAAGTATTATACACATCATCTGTATTTGGTTGTGCATTTATGAATAAAAATATAATTTAATTTCATTAATTTGTGTTAAATTAGATTATTTAGATATTTTCCTTAGGTTTTCCAATTAACTCATTTTAACCCCCAATCTTGAAAGTTATTAGTTAATTGAGAATTATGTAGGTTTACCATGATCATTAAAGATTCACTTATTTAAAAGAAAAAAATCAATAACAGTAACTTTTTATGAAAATCATTTAATTTGTTCTTTCTATGAATGGATAGCTAGCTAATTTTTCATATTCGTTCATCCATATCAATTCAGTTATAATTGACATGCTTTATTTTAGTTAATTAATTTTAGAATTCACAATCTTTCTAATAAATCGAATTTTTTTAGAATGTTTAAGATTGTTTCTTTTAGTTAATTAAGAAAATAATTAACGTTTTAAAACAACTGTCAATTATTTTAAAGACTAATATTGAGATAAACTTATCATTAGTCTATTAGTGATTCATGTACTTGCGATCAATTAAAATTTCTGTATTAGTACCCCACAAGGTATTCTACTAACTATGATCACACATCGCTCACTATGCGACATGCATTAATTGTCCTAAAGAGATAATTACAGAGAGAGAACTACGATGCTACATCAAGTCTATCTATATAAGTAAGAATATGTATATAGTTTACTCATATATATATATATATATATTCACTATTATACACATTCACATATATCTAAGAACTAATATCTCATATCTCATCATAGAAAACCATAGCCAAACAATATGTGTACTCTTAATCAAATAGCGAGACCTACATCTCCTCTAAACTTTATCATCTCATTATTGACTTAAGCATCAAAGAGTCAAAGATCACCTTACATGGTAGTCTAAATTCCTTACGGTTTGTTTCATCTCCTAGATCTACAGAAAACATCCTACTTGATGTTAACAATAATGGAATCACTGGTATTTAAACATCAAAATAAAGCTATAATATGCTACAATGTATCCATTTGCGTGTAATATAGTATAATGTGAAATTAGTCAAAACAAATTAACCTTCCTAATAAAACCATTTCAATAAATGCCTTCTTCAAAGCTCTCATGAGTATATTAAAAAGAGGATTTTATAGAATTCAAGTTTATCAAACAAAAAATGGCAGCCAAATCCATATATTCTTCTTCTAAACGAAGACCCTTCATTTTCTTTCTAATCTTTTTTAGTATAGTACTTGTCTTTTTGACATCATTTCTTAGGGAAAAACCCAATTCTATTAAAACTAATGAAAAGTTTCAAAAAGAGATCATTAAATCCAAATGGTATGAAACCATTGTCAAAGAATTAAAGGGTTTGAAAAATATCAAGATTGGTTTAGTCAACGTTAATCACAATGATGAAGCTCTACTTGAACTACATGGATTGGCCAACTCAGAGACAATCTTAGTAAAATATGAGCAAATTGGTGACAATAGAAAATGGGAGGAGTTTTTTCCTGAATGGATTGATGAGGATCAAAAATGGAAATCTCCAAAATGCCCTTCCATTCCAATGCCAAAGTTACAAGATTATAAAGACCTTGACTTGGTTGTGGCTAGGGTTCCTTGTGGGAAGAATTGGACAACTAGGAAAGGGATTAGAGATGTGTTTAGGCTACAAGTTAATTTGGTGGTGGCTAATCTTTTGGTAGAGAGTAGGTGGCTACCGTTGGACGTGGAATATGGGAAGGTCTACGTTGTTTTCATTGGGTCTTGTGGACCAATGGTTGAGATTTTCAGATGTGATGATCAATTGGTGCATCAAGGGGATTATTGGGTGTATAAACCTGAGATGAGAAGGCTTAAGCAAAAGGTTCTTATGCCTGTTGGGTCATGCCAACTTGCTCCTGCTTATGCACAAACAGGTATGATTTAGTTTTAATTGGCATTATTCATTTCTGTAAATTAAATGTAATTTAAATTTAAATTTAAAAAGTAAATTATATTTGTATAAGAATCAGCTTAACAATGTAATCAAATTTTACCCAAAAAATTTCATAAAAAAAATACCCAAAAAAATGTAATAATCAATAGAGCAAAGTCATGTCTTAATTGTTTTCCGAGGGTTTGTTAAGCCTACAACACACTAACATGCATATTAGCAAAACATTGGACACTAATGTTTGAAACAACATACAAAACTGAAAACAAAACCATTTTTTAAAGTTTCAAATTAGGTATTGTGACAATTAAATCTTAGACTCCCCAAATTTTAACTAAATTCATACACATGTCTCCAAACTTTTAAAATGTACTTATGATTTAATCTTAAATCTTTTAAAACTTCAAACTTAAGTCCTTAAACTTTTAACTCATACAATTTAATCCTATAATTTTTAAAATTTTACACATAAATCCTAAATTTTTTATTCACAAATATATATTTTATTATTTAAGCTAGATTTATGTATAAAATTTTAAAAATTTGAGACTAAATTATAGGATTTAAAAGTTTAGAGATCTATGTGAAAGTTCTAAAAATTTAGAGATTAAATCATAAATTTTAAAACTTAGGGAAGTATGTATGAATTTAATTAAAGTTTGGATATGAATGATTTATATTTGTGCCAAGTTTGTGTTGTTTATCCATTTTTGGTAACGTAATTAGCCAAAAAGGCTAGAAAGTTGGTCTCATTTATTACAGTATCTGAACCAAATTGATTATTTTAGCAGGTTGTTTTTTAATAGTGATTTAATTCTTTATTTTTTTTCCTTTTCACTTTATGGTATATATTTTATTTTAGGTGTCAGCTGATTCAAATTATTATAAAAATATAATCTATTAATAATTATAAATATACTAAATCTATACGATATGAAATATAAGATTGAGAAAAAAAATCAAGCAAAAACAAGTAGAGAATTCAAACCTTTTCATGAAACATAATTCATTATTTTGAGATTAAGTGAAGTATTAATGCATACCAATTATATTGAGTATAGATTTGACTTTATATGTATATCATACATTTTTCAACAAAATATTTATACTTAACAAACACGCAATTAGTTTATCCTTACTCCCAAATTAATAAACAATTTCTCATTTTTCTTATATCCTATAACTAAGAACAAATAAAGCAACCTTATTACATTTTCTCCTTTAAAAAGACACTGTGCCACTTATTGCATTATTTATCATAATTATACTAATTATTTTTAGGATTTGAAAGTTTGATGGAATCTTATTTGTATGTGAATTTACTTATGAACAATGTAGTATTCCACTCAAATTACATGCTTATTTAATAATTTTTTAAAAAAAGTTATAATATATCTATAAAATCAAAATTATTATTAATATGATTTGCTTAGAAGTTATATCACTTATTCTGGAGTGATGAATAATTTTTCGATCTTTAAATCAAAAGAGTCAATAGCATTCTACAGATTTGAGGTAGACAAATTTATGTTTAATGGCCAATTGATTTGTTATTTTATTATCTTTCTATCATACATCCTATAAATACATTTTTTAGTAATATGATATGCTTGAAGTATATACATCAGCGATAATAATCCCTTGATCTTTAAATCGAAAGAGCCATTAGCATTCTAGAGATTTGAGAGAGAGATTTATTTTTAATGAACAATTGATTTGTTATTTTAGTTATCTTTCTACTATACATCCTATAAATACATAGTTTTCAACCATTAGGTTTATTTAAACTAATTTTAATCAAATTGACTTTTATTTTGGAAATTTTTTAATAAAATAAATATCTATAATGCAATTGCTTAACCAAAAAAAGTTATATGCAACATGTAAAATTTACTAGAATTTTAAATGTAGACTAAAGTGCATAATTAATCCCCAAATTTTAATTAAATTTATATATAAATTTACATCTTTTAAAATTATTGTATGTGTCTAAACTATATGTATTTGAAATAATTGTCAAATCAAACAAAAAAGACATTCATTTTTAAGAGGACTCAGATCAATAGTTAGAAATGATTTTTTCGAATACAAATAATTTAGATAAGTAACTTGTTTGATAACTATCTTAACTCTTGATTTCTAAGTTTTTTAAGTGATTTTTTAATTATATATATTTGGTAATGATATTTAATTTTGATTTTCACTTCTTTAAGAAATCACTAATAAAATAATGTGGTGATTCATTAATCTTTAAAAAGAAGATATTTGAATTAGATTTTTGATTTATAATTTTTTTTATTTTTACCAAACATTTTTTAAAAAATAAATCAAATCTTATGAGTTTTATATTTATAAGTATTTGAGAAAAATGATTAAAAACATAAAATTTGTAAATAATAACAAAAAAATTATTTATTTTTTAAGTTTTCCAAAAAGTTAAAAAAAAAACATAAAACATTAACAAACAACTTGTAAGTTATTTTTTATTTTTTCTTAGAAATCATTACGTAAAAATTATTAACAAACATACTGATGATTATCTTTACAAAAAACATAAACTACAAGATCAATTATTTAATATAAATCATAATCGTTATCAAACAATTACTTAAGTTTCTATATTTATTAACATCTATATCTTTAAATAGTTTTATCTAAATGTTATTATGATTTATCAATACTATTTATATAAATCATTTTTCATCTATATATATATATATTATGTATGTTAAAAAAAACTAAAAAACTACAATAATAACAAATGTTTTATTAAATTTTTCCTAATGAGCTTTATTCTCATTAAGGTTTAAAATATCTTTGTTGTTAAAATTATTTAGTCTTAAATTTTATGGATATATCAAAGATATTATCATTATCTATAAAAAAATTCACAAAAATTATAGACAAATAAAATTACGAAAACTTTAATAAAATTTAAAAACAATCTATTACCTATTTCTTAAATTAACTATATTACTTAGTACATAAAAATATAATATATTTAATATTTATTTAGATTAATAAATTACAAAGTTATAAAATAAGTAAATAAAATATTTAAAATATTTATTTAAATTAATAAATTTTATAAATAATAAAATTAAATAAAGATATTTATTGATAAATTATTTTAAAAAATAAATAAAATTAATCATAAATAATATTTTATCGATAATATTCTATATTTTATCATCAATATCTATATTATTCATTGATAGTCAAAATTATGCAGATAATACGTAATGAAATCAAGATCTTTGAAATAAAAATATTCTATATATTATCTATAGAAGATATTTTCATTCTTAACTATCATATTAATTGGTATTATATGCACATGAATTATTGACCATCGACAACTCTTCCATTATATATTACCCAATTTTTTAATTTGTTGTATTTTTAATTCCACTTTAAAATTGAATCAAATTTGATATATTTGAACATAAATTTAACATATATATTTAAAATTAATTTTATAATATAAATGTATATTTATAAGTATAAAGATTAATAAATATTAACATTATAAAATAAATGTAAAATAAATACATTAAACACATGTTCAAAATGTTATATAAGTCCAACCTATATTCAAGTTCAACATTATAAAATTTCAACATATTATGGGAGAATAATTGTAAAATTCTAGTATTTATTTCAAAAATAATACTTAAGCTTATTTTTTTATATTGAAATTTAGCCATATTATTATTAAAAAAATAACAACACAAACAAAATTATCATTCTTTATTGATTTTTCTTCAATTTTTTAAACACATTTTTTTGTCTTAACCAAAGAAAAATAAAAAATCAAAATAAAATATTAATTTACTTAAATATTATTTTTCAAATTAATAACAAGTATTATAAATTAAAAAAATTAAAATTAAAAATAGTTTTGGAATTTCATATTATGAATTTGAGGATAAAAATAATATCACAAAAGAAGTATGAAAATGATTCTAAATTTATATGCTCTTATTTACTTTCTAAGTTATTTTTATTTATTAAAAATGAAAATAAGAAAGAATATCACATAATTATTTAATTTAAGCAGTTAAGTTATACAATTATTACATTGGATATTTGATGTTCTATAATTTTTGAAAAAAATATTACAATAATCTCGATAACTTTATGCTCGTAACTTTTGAGTTAAACATTTATAATCTTGTAATTTGTTAAAATTGAGCAATATAAATACTTAATTTTAATAATTTTGATGAATTAAAAATGTTTATTTTATTAAAATATAGAATTAAAAATACTTATTTTTTATAATAATAAGAATAATAGTATTTAACTTATAAATTACAAGATTAAAATACTTATTTTAAAAATTTATGAAATTTATGATAGTTAATCTAATAATTAAAAAATTAATATAATTATTTAATAAAAATTATATGAGCTTCAATATTTTTCTTTTCTCTCCCGAGGTAGTAGTACGGGAAAAATCTATATAACAAAAGCGACTCATATATCATAAAATGCATTATGAAAAAAAAAAAAAAAGCAAGATAGGCATGTGTTTTAGGTTTCTAATAAGAAAAATCAGATATTCATTTTTTTCCCCTAAATAATCAGATATTCGATTTTACTTGCTAACAATCACACCCTTAAATCTAATTAGCAAGCCCCCCAAAAAAAAAAAATTCACACCCTTAAATCAGGAAACAACTCAAATGGAATAAAATGACTTTGAAATACAAAAGAAAAGCTTGGCAAGAACATTCTCTGTTGCTTGATTCACTCTATTATAAACGACATGTCGTTGAGATCCCTATCAATTGCCAATTACAGGAAAAGAGATATGGAGGCCCTCTAATCCACAACCAAAGAAGACCAATTCCACACGACACCACTATTATCGTCCTCGATATGCCTACATAACAGTCCTCCACTCTTCAGAAGACTACGTATGTGGTGCAATAGCTTTAGCTCAAAGCATTAAACAAACCAACTCCAGCAAAGACCTTGTCCTTCTCGTCGACGAGTCTATCTCTTCCAAATCCATTGAAGGTCTCCGAGCAGCTGGGTGGTTAATCTTCCCAATTCAACGCATTTACAGTCCATTTTCCCAAAAGGGTTCTTACAACGAATGGAATTACAGTAAACTCAGAATTTGGCAACTCACATACTACGAAAAGCTCATATTTATTGATGCTGATCTTCTAGTTTTAAAGAACATCGACTCTTTCTTCATTTACCCTCAATTATCAGCTTCAGCAAACAACAGGGTGTTATTCAATTCTGGATTTTTGGTGATTGAACCATCCACTTGTTTGTTTGAAGATATGATGAAGAAAACTTTCAAGTTGGAATCTTACAATGGAGGTGACCAAGGTTTTTTGAATGAGTATTTTACTTGGTGGCATAGATTACCCAAGAAATTGAATTATTTGAAAGCATTTGATAGTGGTACGAATTTAAATCATGAGGTTTCTGAGGATGTTTATGCAATTCATTATTTGGGTTGGAAGCCATGGATGTGTTACAAGGATTATGATTGTAATTGGGATGTTTGGGAAAGCCATGAGTTTGCAAGTGATTCTGCTCATCAGAAATGGTGGCAAGTGTTTGATAAAATGCCTAAGAGGTTGCAGGCATATTGTGGGTTGACAAAAAAGATGGACCAAAGAATTAGGAATTCGAGAATAATTGCTAAGAATGATGGGTTGGCTGATGGGCATTGGAAAATTTTGCCTCAGGATCCAAGGCAGTACCATTTTGTAGATTGATTAAAGGGTATAGGGAGTGGAATCTAAATGGGTTCTTATTTAATCAAAATTATGGGAATGGTGGGTAGTTTGTTTTGAAGATCTTTTGGGAGAATAATTTTGTAAAAGATAAGATCTAATATCTAAAATCTAAAATCAATCACCTCGAGCCGGTTTTTATATGCTTTCTTTTGATTGTAAGAGATGTAATTTGAAATTAAGTGATTTTAAAAAAAGCATTTAGGTATTTGGTAGTTGGTAGAAAGTAATTTAGAGTAAAACTTTAATAAATTAAAGAACGTATGTTAAACTAGTTGCGGTACCGGAGGGTTATTTTCAAATGTGCCGATAAATCATTTTGTAAAAAGGCTGGTTTGTGCCGGAATTTTTAAGAAAAATAATATTTTTTAAATAGTATTTATTTATGTTCAATTCTTGCAATTTTATAATTTAAAAAAATTTAGTACACTATTTCATATTAAACCCTATTTAAATTGAATTACGATCGTATAGTCAATTCAATGTTTAATATCATACAATTAGATCACATTTAATATTATTAAAGTTTTATTTTTAGAGAAAAATATCGTTAATGTTCTTTATTTATTACAAAAATGACACTTTAGTCTTATACTTATTTTTGTAACAGTTTAATCTTATTGTTATATAAAAAAGTGATGACATAAAGATAAAATATATTTTTTATTTTTATTTTTAATTATTTTCAATTACATTAGATAATGACTATTATAACTTAAAGAATTGAGGAAAAATAAAATAAAAATATAAAAAAATAGTTATTTATCTTCGTGCAGTTGCTTTTTTATAACAATAGGGTTAAATTATTACAAAAAAATAAATATATAACTTAAGTGCCACTTTTAAAATAATAATATGATCTTTACATTTTAAAATAAATGAACCTATATATTCCTAAACCACATATGATGAACCTAAAATAAAAAGCAAATAAAAGTAAACATATGTTTAATAAAAAAATTCAAAAATGTATATATTTATGTGTAATTTTTCTTCCATTCCTAACTTAGAACAATGTATCAAATATAAATTAAAGATAAAGATAAAGAGGAAAAACAATTACACATTTTTTAAGCTCAATGTGATTACGCAAGTGATGTGATGTGTCCATCATCTCAAACAATTTTATCATACTCATGAAATGTTGTGTAATTCTCATGAATCACATTTAACAAACAATTATGAATTTAATACTTCTACATAAAATAAACGTGGTTCACATTAACATAAAATAAAACAAAACAAAAACAAAATACATTAAATATAAAATAAATAAAATAACATAAAATAAAAGAAAAGAATAATACTTAAAATGATGAGTTGCTTCCCTCGCTAGTTTAACATCTTAATAAGATGCTTTTTAGGGATTATAAATTGTAGAATTTAATTCACTCAATGTATCCCTAGTCTTTGAGTTTGGTGCACATCTGTAATTACAAAATCTATAAGTATGATAGGATTATCTACCTGTATTATTAAATCCTTTACCATGACCTTATGATGTATCTGAGATTTATCCTCTAATGTAGTTGTGGGTTTTAGATCACTCGCTCTTAGCTGCAATCACAAGGAAAAAGGTTTAGGATAATTTCCACTTCTTTTTCATGGTTTATGAAGCCTCAATCTCAAGGAAGAAGGTTTACGATCCTCTAGGTAACAATAGTATTCATGGTCCCAATTCCATGAAAACCTTCAGATGGTTATTAATAGAATATTTTAAGTATTATACACCTTGATAGATAATAAAAATTCTAGATAATGACTATAAATGTGGTACTTATTGGGAACCAAACTAAGCTTTTAAATTGCTAATATATTTTTGTTTGAGTTTTATAGGTTAATGAAGTAAGAGGGAGGCAACTATAGTGCTTCAAATGGATAAATCTAGTTGATGGAGATCGAGCATTATTATAGAAAAGTCTTTTAACCCTTATCTATCAATTTTTCTTTTTGTGATGTCTACAATTTAAGGAGGATACTTCGTATCTTTGTTTCTTCTCTTACAATGTTTAGGATATATTTTATTTATTTATTTATTTAGATGAGATATAGATGATGAATGATGAATATGTTGATGATTGATGCATGCATGTTTGGTAGTTAGAGTATGGACCCAATGATGAAATTGATTGCTTAGAACATGATATGAGGTAGAGCATGATTGTTGTGATGCAACTTGTTGTATGCTTGAGTTTTTAATGGTAATTTTCATGATTAAGCACAAAATATCATGAGTGCTTGATTTGAAAGTTATGTTAGAGAAGCTTGTGTGAATATAGTAATGAATTTTTATAGGTCTCCTAATTATAGAATTTTCTTGATCACCTTTTGAAGTAAAATCTTAAATGATGTTTTGCTTGATTTAGGCAATTTTTAGGTAGTTTAAGCCTTTTCAAGCTAACATTATATGTATGCATCCATAATAACCCTTAATTTATCCTAACTTCTTTTATACCCACGTTATTAGCTTAATCTAAAAAAAAAGTACCTCATTTTATCTTTTCACACCCTCAACACAAGAGTTTTATTGTATATGTAATATTGTTCTTCATGTGTGTTGGGAAAGTTTGGTGTTACCTTATGAAAAAGAAAAGAAAAAAACATAAAGGTTTTAAAAAGAGTGTAATATTCCAAGCAAAGCATAAAAAAATGAAAAGAAATAAGTTTAGGGGTGTAAAATCTCAATAAAAAATAATAATAAGATGTGGGAAAGAAAGAAATAAAGAAGTGTGAGTGTACTAAATAAGAGTAAAAGACTAAAAGAATTTATTATTATAGTATGTAAACTTAGGGTGTGATATAAGCCTAAATTTTCTTATCTTACCTATCTCAAACCAAAGTCTTGCATTACGAGCTTAGTTAAGACCAATTAATCTCTAGCATAGTAATTGTCTAAATTAGAAGATAATAGTATAAAAAATAAACTTATAAAGTTTGTTATCATTGTTAGACTATAACTTCATTGCCTATCTACCTAAGCCTATCTAATAGCATGATGAGATTATATGAAATGGCATTGCACACCACATGAAACATTCATTTAGAAACTATGCCTACATTTGATTGAATACTTGGTTGATCATCAATCATATTTGATAATTGAAGGGTTGAAATTGTTACAAGTCATGTTTACATGGTTGCCACATGCTCATCATATGTTCATATATATATATATATTACATAGGCTATTTAGAATTTATTTTTACTTTTTGTTTTGCTTGACGACAAGTTAAATGTTAAGTTTGGGTGGAGAACTCTTATATAAGATAACTATTGGAAGAGCATTTTCATCAAAATATTTTTATGAATGATGTTAAGAATGCATAGATCACATTGGAGACATTTGACTACTATGTAATTGCATCAACATTGTTAGCACATATATGGGTCCAATAAGATGACTACATCCTATAAAGAACATATGTTAGCCATAATATTGCATGAGTGGCATGCCTAGCCAATATGACATGTCTTGAATGTAATATGGTGGCATGCTTGGCATGTGTTGTGATGCTCCACCTGGGTAATTTTGAAATTGTTTTATACTTGTGAGCTTACTTAACATAGTAGTCTTAAAGAATTAAATTCTTCTACATCCTTATTCAACTTATCCTTACTGATCATCTCAGGATCTTGTTTTGAAATATTGAAAAATTCCATGTAACCATCATATTGGCTTCCTTATAACCCGAATAGGATGATCGAGCCCAAATGCATAATATATGACATATTTTTCAGATTACTCAATTATTCTACCCGTATTTATTTGTTCTTGAGTTATTCTCTACAAATAATAAAACAATAAATAATATCATACATTATTACATAAATATGCATAAATCATAACAAAGACTTTATATTAAGTTAAATTACTAACCAAATTATTGAGTAGTTCTTTTCCTAATTTATTCATTGGTTTTGACTCCTTCGTTTTTGGTGTATTTGTTATCCTAGGATCCATAGAATATTTGCGAATAATGATGAAAAAAAATCAATTCATAATTTTAACTCTAAACATATAAACAAGAGTTATGAAGTTAATATAGAACATATATTATGTTTAATTATGTTGTCGATTATATATATATATATATTCATTCACAATCACTTCGAATCCAGGACAAAGAATCATCATCATTAACTTGTGTATTTTAGTGTATTGTATGTTAGTGTATTTTTTGCATTTTGGATATAACAAATTTTCAATATATTCTAAAAGTTTTTTAAGGATTTTGGGGTCATCCTCGTGTAGTTCATTTTTCACAGCATGAAATATATTTTCTATCTGTACATTATGTATGAAGTCTCTATCTTGATAAGATGTATATAATCCACTTATATCTATATTTACATCTTTCTTATGAGTATGATCAATTTTTTTCATGATAATACCGATATTTATAACTCAAGAGAATGTTACTACAGATAATGTGATACTTAATCTTATCAATATTATGAATTTTTTCATTTATCACATGGGTATCGAATCATATTGATTTCCTTATTATTATTATTTCTATGTGCAAATTCCAATGAAGTTTCAATTCTAGAAATATAATCGTACTTAATTCTATATTTTGATATCCAAGATTTGTCTATTTTTTATTAATGACATTAAACATATTAAATATGTACCCAATAAATATAAATGAATTAATCACTGATACATTTCAGAATTTATTATATGAAGTTTATAAAATATTAATTAAAACATCATATAAAAACAAATACATAAAATCCAAACAATTAATAAATTCTTACAAGAATCAAAGAAGTGAGAAAATAAAGATAAATGTGTTTAGTAAGTGAAAAAATGTAGGAAAATAGGTAAAACAATATCGAGTGTTAAGCTCAAAAAAGTGGTAGATTTAGATAAAAAAGTGGAGAGAAACAAATCTCAATTGACTACACTAGAAATATCACACGTTCGAGAGAGAAAATATGGGACAATAATAAGAACTGTTGGGAGGAAGGGGAAGAAGAAGAAAAGGGAAAAAACCAATTAGTATCGGTTCTATGTGTTTATCGATGCTATACATGGTAGTCTCGTCGGTTCTAAGCATCAACTAGTGTGATGCCATGTGTAGCATCGATTAACACGTAAGACCAACACTGTGTGCCACATGTAGCGTTAGTTGATACATAGAATTGATGCTACGCGTAATGCGTCAGTCCTATGTGACAACTGACGCTACATTACAGATCGATTGATGTATACAACTGATGCGAATTGTTACTTGTAACATTGGTATTAGCATTAACTGTACAACCAATGCTATTTTTTGACTTTTTTAATATTTTTTAATTTTAATTCTATTTAAAGTCGGTTTATAAATATATTGACTTTAAAACCCGACTTAAATACTTTTTATTGTAATAATATAACTACAAGTCAAAACCCTTCACTTTAACGATGGAGCGAATTACAAAGTAATGTTGAATGTGATTATTCAAGGTTATTTTATATTAAATGTTACTTCACACATCATGCAAGTTTAACGTGCACGTAATATTAATATAATATTTTTCTTTTTTTGGTTTTATTCATTGAGTTTTTCTAACAAAATTTTGATTTAAATATATTTTTTAATGTGATTTACATCTAACGAGTAGTGTTATGATAAATATATCTAATATTAGATTATGATAATTTAAATAATATATTTGATTATTGTTAATTTTATTTGATGCTTAAAATCTCTAATATATCAAAAATTTATTAATTTTATTTGATGTTTCAAGTGAAGACTTAATCTTTATTCTACCTTACATGTTAAAGACTTGTGTTATGTTATATAGCTTGAGAGTTTTATAAACCAGTCATATTTTATCATTCAATATTAATAACAACAATAAAAAACAATATACTATCAATTCTCTTACTTTTTTCTCATGTATATATGTTTTTTTTTCGTTTTATGATTTATCTATGGGATAAAGTATCTCTATTAGTAAATTACAATATGACCCTTATCCCATCTATAATATTTTGATCACAAATTTTGTTATATAATTCAGTAAAAGTTTTGAAAAATATAGTCATGTACCTTTTTCCCTCCCCTCGCTTTCCTCTGGTCAAAATCTCTCTTCTTTTACCGACCAAATGAAAACACACCAGTGACGCCTACTCCTTTTCTCATTCTTTTATCTTCTATGATTCATTATCGTTCAGTAAAAAAAGAGAAATTGAAAAATGCAAGACATTTTCGGATCAGTTCGGCGATCACTGGTGTTCCGTGCAACCTCTGATAACGAAGAATCGCCAAGCCCAATTGGAGAAGGACCATCAACCCTAGTCGACAAAATTAATTCCTGTATCCGGAAATCCAGAGTATTTTCCAAGCCCTTACTTTCATCATCACAATCTTCAAAATCTTCAGTTGTGAAGGAGAATGCGCCTCTGATCCGATGGCGCAAAGGAGAGTTGATTGGTTGTGGTTCCTTTGGCCGTGTCTACATGGGCATGAATCTTGACTCTGGAGAGCTTATTGCTATCAAACAGGTCCATTTATTTAGGATATTTTATTTTTCGTTTGGATTTCACTTTTCTGTTTAGTGGACATTGATTTTTTCTGAGTCCTGTTGATTTTGACTTCGAGTTTGGACTTGAATTCCATGTTTTATTGCTTTAATTCTAGAATTTTTCTGTATTAGCAAAAAAAGAAAAAAAGAAAGAAATTATCATTCTGAAATGTCTTTTTGTTTGTTGTTGCAATTTACTGCTGTGATGCGTTAATGTAGTATTTAGTTTGAAGTTCCAGTAGCTACTTTTTATGTATACCGGGTTTATGAATTCAATGATAGCTGCCTCATTGATTATTCAGAGTTTTTGCATTGACATTTCTGACTTATATACTTTTTTTGTGGTATCCTAACTTTGTCAGGATAGTTATTTCTTACGATCTTGAGTTGCCATTGTTTATTTTTCTTCTCCCTCTTCTTCTTCTTCTTTTATTTTTATTTTTATTTTTATTTTTTTTGCACATTCCGGTTTTATTGCAATCTGATATTAGTATTTTTCGTTCGTACCCAGGTTTCCTTAGCAGCAAGTAGTGCTTCCACTGAAAAGGCACAGGTTTGAATACAAAATCTTGTGTTTCTCATGCAATTTATGTTCTACAGTATTATGCACGGAACTTTGTAGGTAGTGCTTCTTGTGTGATTTTTCTGTGTCACTGTTGTATCCTTCTATAGAGCATGAAAATACTAAAGTTGTTGCTTACGAAATAATCAATTTTCAATTATTCTGATTTTTGTAGAATAAGTGTTAATCAGTCCTTAGTCATCCTTTAAAATTTTTAGATCAAAAGGTAACTGGTGTAATTTGAAGAGGGGAATATAAGTATTACCCTCTGGAAATTAAGATATTAGAAATGAGAAAATCTTTGCACCTGTTTTATGTTCTTTATCTGTTTAATTTGTTGGTTTCATGTGATGAGTAGTCACATATCAAAGAGCTTGAGGATGAAGTGAAGCTTTTAAAAAATTTGTCTCATCTCAATATTGTGGTAAGCATGGACACCCTGGTATTTAATTTTTATGTTCAAGCGCAGCCCTCTTCTAAATCTTATTTTGTCTTGTTTCCATAGAGATATCTTGGTACAGTGAGGGAGGAAGAAACCATTAACATTCTTATGGAATTTGTCCCCGGTGGATCAATATCATCACTCTTGAGTAAATTTGGATCTTTCCCAGAGACTGTAAATTCTTGCTGACCGAGCTCACATATCTGTTTGTTTTACGAGCAAAAATTCTAAATTAATTTGTTAATCAGGTTATAAGAGCCTACACAAAACAATTGTTATTTGGATTAGATCATCTACACAGGAATGGAATTATGCACAGGGACATCAAGGTAATGTTCTTAGTTTGGCTATGTCCAATTGTCCATACATGGAGAAAATGTTTTTGTCCCTTCTTTTTTAGTTGGATAGCATTCAACTCATTATATAATTCAGGGGGCAAATATTCTTGTTGACAATAAAGGATGCATTAAACTTGCAGACTTTGGTGCATCCAAACAAGTTGCTGAGCTGGTAATGGGCATTACTTTTCATTTTAATTTGAATTTTTGTTCCACAAGGTTCTTGCCTGAATTTATTTATGTTTTGGTTGGTATCTGCTGTAGGCAACGATTTCAGGTGCCAAGTCTATGAAGGGTACACCATATTGGATGGCTCCTGAAGTCATTCTCCAGACTGGTCATAGTTTGTAAGGACAATTATAACCCCCACCATGTATTCATTATTCGATCCATTTTGTGGCACCCAATCCCTGAAAATGATCTTGCCAAGAGAAGTTTTTTTTTTTGCTTCCACAAACTCTTCATGAAACTAATGTCGAACGGCTAGGAAGAAAGAGCACCTTTTTGTTATAGTTATATTGCTATAGTTCCACATTGAATTTTATGAACTACTCTAGGGCTTTTGGGCTATAAATAGACAAGTCATTTCTTGTATGAAGCATCCAGTAATAAGTAATTCACTTCTTATTAAGAAAGTTGTCTCTTTTTCTTTTATATTTTAAATTGTTTAGAAAGTTGAGTTCTCTTATTTGTGAGATAGAAGAATATTTTTAGGCTAATCCTACTCTATAATCGTTAGAGTGCTCATCTAGAGATAAAGATAAAATAGTTAGGCTAGTCTTACTTTAGAGTTGCTAGAGTGTTCGTCTAGTTGAGGATTACTACTAGGCTAAGTCATACTATAGATTTACTAGAGTGCTTGTCTAGTTAACTAGTTTCCTTATGGTGAAGCGATGTGACAAAATATGGTTGAGCTTACTGCAACCATTGCTCAACTATCATTGAGAATGGGTCACCCTAATGAAGTAGATAGACTTTAAGCATAATATGGTGCACATAAAGATAGGATGGAGCCAATACCACCTAGAAGACATGTTGAAGGATTACCTCAAGAAAACTTATTGATCCAATACCCTTAAGAAGACCTACTCTTACTAACAGTTTCAATGACGAAGATCTCGAAGAAGAATATTTTGGAGGTCAGGCTAAGGGAGGATGCCACCAAGGAGACCAAGAACCACAAGATTATTGACTCAAGTTGACCTTTCTGTTTTCTACGACGACATGAGCTTGGAGGATTTCTTTGATTGGATCTCAGAGGTGGAACGATTATTTGATGTTATGGGCATTTTGGAAGAGAAACAAGTCATGGTAGTGTATTGGCTTAAATGATAAGCTTCGACATGGTAAGACCAACTCCAAAAGAACATATTGAGACAAAGGAAAGCTTCGTTCAGAACATGGTTTAGATGAAACAATGCTTAATGCGTATGTTTCTTCTTTCTGATTATGAGCAAATATTATTTCAACACAATCAAAATTGCAAGCAAGAAAACCGTTTGATATAAGACTACCATGGAATTCTACTACCTTTTTGCTCGAAATAACTATGATAAGTTGCATGATATATTGGTGGACTTTATCTACCAATCCAAGATCGAATATCCTTGCATTCATTAGGGACCATCATTAATGCTTACAACATGACCCTCAAAGTGGACATGCATTTAGCAAAGGTTAGTTTTAAGTACAACATCATAAGCTCCGCCAAGGCTATCACTTGAAATTACTAGGCCAAAATACAACCAAGGAAAAGTTTATGAGAACAGAATAGCAACAACAAAGCAAACTCTAATTGATGAAAAAATTGCTCGCAATTCTCAACAGAACCCTTATGGCTTCCTAACGCTAGCAAAATGTTATAGATGTGGACAAGTCTTCATCATTCTAATCAATGCCCAAATAGAGGAGCAATAAATATGGAGTAAAAATATGAAGATCATATGGAAGTGTCAGAATATGATGATTATGAAAGAGTTGAGTTTGCTGACGTAGATGAAGGGGAACGTGTTAATTGTGTGGTTTGTTGATTTCTATTCTCACCAAAGCAAGACATTAAAAGGTATAATATCTTTTGCATTCGTTGCTTAATTAATAATAACCTATGTGAAGTCATTATCGATAATGGTTGTAGCGAAAATATTGTTTCTAAAGCTTGTATAGAGGCATTAAAATTAAAAACTGAACCACTCTTATCACTATACCATATTGGGTTGATCAAGAAAAGAGATATAGAGGTGAATCGCATATGTCGAATCTCATTTTGGTTGGAAAATCATACGAGGATGAAGTTGTATGCTATATTGATGTGAATTCATGTTGTATATTGCTGGGAGGACCCTGGCATATGATGTGAATACAACCCACAAAATAGGGAAAACATTTATCTATTCCATTGGAGAGAAAAGAAGATTGTTTTTAACTCTTTTACTTGCAAAAGGTGTACCTAATGCTCGAAATTGGAGGGGAAGCCATTGCAATTCCTAGGGCATCATTCTTTGTAGAAATGTATCAGAGTAAAGGAATCCTTGCCTTGGTAGTCAAAGGAGAAGATGAGTCAGCTTCAACCATTCCAGCTTGTGTGAGAACAATTCTTGATGAATTCAAAGATATTATACTAGAAGAATTTCCAACTGTGTTGCCTCCAATGCAATCCAACACAACATTGACCTCATTATTGTTTAAGCCTTAAAGAGAGTGAAATTCTCTAACAAAAGGTTGATGAGTTGTTTCAAAAGGAGATGATTTGAGAAAGCATGAGTCTATGTGTGATACCAACCTTAATAGTTCCAAAGGATGGAGATTGGCGCATGTGTGTCCATAGTTGAGCTATTAACAAGAGAACAACAAAATACAGGCTTTCAATACCACGACTTGATGATGTGCTTGATATACTTTCTAAAGAAGCCATATTCTTCATGATCAATCGGTGTAGTGGATATCACTAAAGCTAAATTAGTCTTGGAGATGAGTGGAAGATTACATTCAAGACAAAAGAAGGATTGTATGAGTGGATGGTGATGCCATTTGGATTATGAAATGCACCTAGCACATTTATGTAGCTCATGAACCACATCTTGAAGCCTTACGTTGGTAAGTTTGTAGTTTACTTTTATGACATCTTAATTTATATTTGTACTCAATGAGAACATTTGGAGCATTTAATAGTGGTACTCACAGTTTTGAAGGAAAACAAGTTATAGCTTTTATTTTTGCTAAAGAAAAAATAAGTTGTACCTTAATTTGAATCTTGAGGAAAAAACTTGTGTTGGGTTTTGTCATCGCTGCTAATGGAAATGAAGCTGATGAGGAAAAAGTACGGGCTATTCAAGATTGGTCAACTCCTAAAATCATAATCGATATTCGAAGCTTCCATGGTTTAACAACTTTCTATCAAAGGCTCACCAAGAGCTTTAGTACTATTGTTGCCCAAATCACTTAATGTTTGAAGAGAGGAAAGTTCAACCGAGGAGAAGCTGAAAAGAGTTTTCAATTACTGAAAGAGAAGTTGACTTTTGCACTGATGTAAGCATTGTCAGATTTTGATAAGATTTTTCAAGTGGAGTGTAACGCCTTGGAAGTAGGAATTAGAGCCCTTCTAACTCAAGAAGGGCGAGCATTGACTTTCTTTATCAAAATGCTCAGCGAAGCATGACGAACATGGACTACTTATGAACTTGAGTTCTATGCAATATTTTGCACTTTAAACTACTGAGAACATTATCTCATAAAAAGGGATTTCATCTTGTTCACTAATCATGAGGTATTGAAGCTTATCAATTGTCAAACTAGGCCTAATTGGACTCATGCCAAGTAGATTTCCTACTTGCAAAATTCCTTCTTTTTTAAAACATAAGTTTGGTCAACAACATAAGATAGTTGATGCATTGAGTCGTAAGGCAACTCTACTAGTCACTTTAATCGTAGAGGTGATAGGGTTTGAGTGGCTCAAAGAAATACATGTTGAAGATGGAGATTTCAAAGACCTTTGGAATAAGTGGTAATTGAAACAAGATAAAAGAGACATGCATATGCATGAGGGATATTTGTCTCGAAGTACTCGACTTTGTATCCCTAGGACTTCATTAAGAGAGAGAGAATCATTCGAGATTTGTATGTTAGAGGATTGAGTGGACATCTTGGACGAGACAAAACTATTGCTCTTTTAGAAGAAAGGTACTTCTGGCCTCAATTAAAAAGAGATGTTAGAAAATTTATCCAAAGTTGTTACGTGTGTCAAACGTCCAAAGGAAAAGCTCAAAATATTGATTATATACACCTTTATCAGTCCTTAAAACCATTTGGGAAGACTTATCCATATATTTTTTGATGGGACCTCCAAGAACTGAGCGAGGTGTTGATTTAGTTCATGTTGTGGTTGATAGCTTCTTCAAAATGGTACATTTTGTCATATGTTGCAAAACAACAAATGCGTCAAATGTTGCTAAGCTCTTTGTCAAAGAAATTGCTCGTTTACATGAAGTTATCTCGGTTAATCACCTTAGATCGAGACATAGTTTCTATCTCATTTTTGGAAGACATTGTGGGTGCACTTTGATATGTCACTCAACTTAGTAGCATTGCACATTTCTAACTGATGGTCAAATTGAAATAATGAACCATGAACTTGGTTACATGATTTGTTGTCTTTGCAATGACATATTAAAGCAGTGGGATCTCACTCTTGCTCAAGCTAAGTTTGCCTTCAATAGTACTGTGGATAGTTACCCGACAAGACTCTGTATGAGATTGTGTATGTAAAAGCCTCAAAGCATACATTGGATTTGGTTCATCTACCTAGGGTTCTTAGAAAATGCAAGGTTGTCGAAGAAATGGTTGATTAGATTTAAACTATTCTTTCAGAAGTAAAGCAAAAACTTATAGAGTCCAATGTTAAGTACAAAATAGCAACTGATAAGCATAGAAGAAGAAAGGTGTATTAAGAATGAGACATAGTGATGTTATTTATGTGAAAAGAGCTTTTTTCTATTGGAACATACAACAAATTAAAAGACAAGTATGGGCTGTGTCAAATACTAAAAAGAATCAGTGACAATGCTTACATAGTGAACTTACCTAAAGATATGATTATCTCATCAACATTTAATATGTAAGATATTTATGATTACCATTCACCAGAACCACTTTATTTAGAAGAAAACTCAAGACAAGTTTAAAGCAAGTGAAGGGGACTAATGTCGAATGGGTAGGATAAAAGAGCATCTTTTTGTTTTAATTATACTACTAGAATCCTATATAGAATTTTATGGACCACTATAAGGACTTTTGGGCTATAAATAGGCAAACCCTTTGTTTGTATGAAGCATCTAAGAATAAAAAATACACTTCATATTCAGAAAGTTGTCTGTTCTTTCTTTTCTTTTATATTCTTAATTGTTTAGAAATATATTCTTATCTTATCTATTTGGAAGTTAAATCCTCTTTGTGAGATAGAGAAATAGTTTTATACTAATCTTACTCTAAAATTATTAGAATGATTGTCCAGAAATATAGATAATATATCTAGTTTAGTCCTATTCTATGGTTATTAGAGTGTTGTCTAGTTGGGGATAACTATTAGGTTAAGTCATACTCTAGATTTACTAGAGTGTTGTCTAGTTAATTAGTTTCATTATGTTTGTGTTATCACAAATATAAGGATCTCTTATTAGAGAGTGAGTTTGGTCAATTTAATTTTTTTTCACCCATTCCTTATTGCACTCGCTTTTCTATATTGGTGCACTCGTGCTTATATCCTATGTTAGAAACCCATCCTATTTCTCTTACACTCTGAAAGCCATGCATCTGTTTTGTGCAAACGTAGCCAACATTCTAAAAATAAAACATGATTGTAGATATGTATATAAAATTTAAATTCATAGAGGTTGGTGAAATAGATCTCAATCAGTTTCTTATGTTTGCTTGGTTCACTGTGGAAAGTTTTCGGTAATTACTACTTGGCATTTTTCTTCATGCTTTATATTTCGTTGGAGAACTGAACCTTACTAGTGTATGGGAATAATGATATAGTTCTGCCGATATATGGAGTGTGGGATGCACTGTAATTGAGATGACCACTGGAAAGCCTCCGTGGAGCCAACAATACCAAGAGGTGATATTTCTACTCATTTATATCCTGATATTTGTTTTTATTGTTCTGTGCCCAATTTTTTTTTTCATTGTACTCAACCCATTTTCACTTTAGGTTGCTGCTCTGTTCCACATAGGGACGACAAAGTCTCATCCACCAATTCCTGAGCAACTCTCTACTGAAGCAAAAGATTTTCTGCTCAAATGTTTGCAAAAGTATGCTAACTTTCTCTCCTTTCAAACTATAGTTTTAGATTGATCTAGGATAGGAATATTAGGTTTTACATCTGGTTTTCTTTTATTTTTTTGGAAAATCCTTTTCTTTATGTGAAGTTTACATTTGCATTGGTCTGATGGCAGGGAACCAAATTTGAGGCCAGCTGCATTTGAGTTGCTTCAGGTCATAAAAGATTATTGTTATTTTATTTTATTGAAAGAGTATTTTTGGCTCTGAATTATCTAGTAACTGTTCTATTCTAAGTATTGTATGACTATTGCCACTAATATTCTACTTCATAAATTGCATGCAGCATCCTTTTATAAACCGGGGGAACACTGAATCTCATCCTATTTCTAGTTCTGCTACCATGGTTAGTGTGTTATAAATGTATTACACCGTTTGCAGCTACTGAGATTTTCTTCTCCATGTTATAGATGCACTTTTGAGTATGTTTTTTCGGTTTTTTTCCCTACCATTAGGAAAATCCGGAAGTCCCTTTTCTGTCATATTCCAAATGCTTGGAAACCTTGTAAGTTTTGCAGCTAGTGTTTCAAGCAATTTTATGGAGTCAGATGGTATCTTCTACGATTAACTTACCTTCATATTTTGATTTTTCTTGTAGTGAAATGTCAACTCGCCCATATACTGATGATATTTGTAACTTGGGCTCTCTGCAATTCTCAACTGCATTTCATGAGAAGTCACTAGGAGGTGGGCATGATTGGACTAATAACAGTGATATTGGCATGTGCCAGACTGACAGGGATGATACTGCAATGGATAAAGGAAAGATAAGTTCTATGGTTCCTGACAAGTTTAAGGTATCTACTTCATCATTAATATTTCCAAAGCATTCAAAATTTGATGGAAATTAATTATTTATTTCTTGTTTTGTTCTGCATAGAGCTTTAATCCCATAACTGAGCCATCTGATGACTGGGACAGAAATTTGGCAGCAAGTCCAGAAACAGAATATTACTCTGAGACTTGTCAAGATGGCAACAAAGATTTTTCTCTCCCCTGTGGAACATCACTTTCTGAGGATGACGATGAACTTACTGAATCAAAGATTACAGCATTTTTGGACGAGAAGGTACTGGTTCTTGTAAGGTTCAAAAAAGTTCTCAATTGCAGGTCTCAGTCATAAATGTTGGGTGTAGATAGTTGTCCACATATCAGATCTGCTGTGTGCTTAATTTTACTTTCATGGAGTCTTCAATAGATAGTCATACATATCATGTCTTATTTTCACAGTATGGTGGGCTAAATCAGTAGTCCATTGTTGAATTTAGAGTCATATATTTACTGTGTTTTTTATGCAAAAATAAATTTGTATCGAACCATGTCTCAAATCTCAGGCTTTAGAACTGAAGAAACTGCAAACGCCACTGTATGAAGAGTTTTACAACAGCATGAATGCAGCTTGCTCCCCTAATTACATGGAGAGCACGTGTGATGAAACTTCTTCTCCAAGATACTTGAAGTTACCTCCCAAGAGTAGATCACCAAGTAGAGGTCCAATTAGTACCTTATCTGTTGCTGATGGTCTTTCTACTGGAAGCCCGGGAAGTAGCGGCAGGCGCGTACCGAATGTTCACAATGCAACTGATCAAAATGCACATGACACGCCATCATCCCCATGTAGGCTTCTAGCTGATGATCAAGAGGAGTCGAGTTGTCCAAGGTTTGTTCACGAGCACGGTTTTTAAAAACTAAGGCTAGCGTCAAGGCCGACCTGTTTTTGATTTTGATTTTGATTTATTGTTTTTTAAAAGCAAAGTATTTTTCAATGTTTATCGGTTGAGGCTTATCTCTCAAGAGTCAAGAGTCAGGCCTTAAGTTTTAAGGCATGGAAAGGCTTGCACCTCTAAATTTTGCTGAAAAATTGAGTTCAATTGATGGGCTTGGAACACAAATTAGGTTCAATTTTAGTTTTAGAAGAAACTCCATATCAAATTTGCCTTCTCAAGCTGATAATTAAGAGAAAAACTAAGTAATTATCAGAAGTCACAATCAGTTTAGGATTTTCAAGTTATTAGCAACTTCTCCTCCTACTAGCAGCAACCAGTAACCCTGTTATACCATTTCATCTCCTGACTCTTATTTAAAAATGTCTACCAATCCAAATCTGCTTCTTTAATTGTGCTTTTTCAGTATTCTTTTGTTGTTTTCCCTATTCTGCATATTATGATAGTGTTGATATTGTTCACATCCCATCTTTTGTTGATTTTGTTGTCAACAAATGATTCAGTGATTTTTTGGCTGCTGCTAGTTCATTGCTTGCCTGCTTATTGTTTGACTTCTAGGTCCTGGTTTTTAAGTTATGAATTTATTATGATGTTATTTTGTGATACTTAATGTCTTATTATTTATTTTAATTTAACTTTTTTTTTAAATTTTGCCTTGAGACTGAATTCTCAAACCACTTTGAGGCTTATTTCTTGCCTCGGTGAAAGTAACATGACTGTTTCCACCTTTTAAAAACTTGTTCATGCATTTAGGTTCCAATTTGCGAGTTATTTTAGCTTTATTGTGGAGTGATTGATATTTTTTTTTCTGTGGCTACAGCCCGAACTTTTCTGAAAGACAGAGGAGGTGGAAAGAGGAGCTGGATCAAGAGCTTGATAGGAAGCGAGGTGGATTTTTTAGTCTAAATGTCCTTGTAAAATTTAAATATCACGTTATCAGTCATCTTCATGATGTGCCATGCATTTTAAAATGGGGCTGTAGCCTGAACAGCTAGAAGTTCTATTGTAAGATAAGCTACAGAATGAGTTGATCTGCCTAAGAAACTCAAACATTCCATGTTTTCTTCATTCAAGTGATTGTCATCTCATATTGTTTTATGAGTTCGAGGTGACTGTCTGTCGGTCTCTGCACTATATTCTAAAGGGTTTTAACTTCACGTGACACCTGTTTTGCAGAGATCATGCGCCAAGCAGGTGTGGGAGGAAAAACATTATCTCCCAATGACAGGGCTATGAATAAGCAGAGAGACCGAACAAGGTTTGCATCTCCAAGCAGAAAAGAGGGATGAGAAAGCTATTAGTCTGACGCTTGAGAAGGAGATGTATAACTTTTCCATAGATCGAAACATAAGTGCTGCAGTTGATCATTTCGCCATGAACAATACCTGGTTGAAAGTTGAAACAGTTCTGTAACAACAAAGGAAAAGACACCTGGTTGGCACAACATCCCACGGAATTCAATTCCTCATCTTCGGCTTAAGAATGGGTCATTATATGTCAGGGACCAGGCTGGAGTGGCTGTGCTATGTCTTGCATTCTTAGAGGTAATTTTGAATTCCCCCCTCCTTTTGATTGGTTGTGGAGATGGGTACATGATGAGTTTGTATCCTGTGCATAGAATCTGTAAGATTGTATAATAACTTGTCATTAGATTACCTTGAATAAATTATTAAAACTTTATGCCACTTTGTGTGGGTTGTATCACACAATAGTTCATACTCTTGAACATAACGTTGTTGTTCCATTTGTAGCAATCATTTTATGTCCTTGAAAGTAATAAACGAAATTGTTTTTTGTTGCTGTCTCGCTGGGGTCCCTTATTAAGCTTAGGCTAAAAGATCGTTGTTAATTTTTTTTAATTTTTGCTCAAATAAAAAAGATCATTGTTAATTGCCAGTTGAATACTTAAAAAATAATTATTTGTTTGGTATATGCAAACAAAGTCTCACATTGGATATATATGGTAATACCTTTTGGAATTGAACCTTACAGTTGGTATGGGTACCAATCCCAAACTCAACAAGGAAGGCATGAGTTTCGTTGGTGTGAACCCAAATTCAAAGTACTATCCAAGGGTAGATAAGTTGGAGATATTTGTAGGAATTTCATCCGTAAATTGATTTTTAGATAGATCAAGGACATTAAGTCTTCTATCATGTCCAAATCTTCAGGAAGCTTTCCAGATAAACAGTTTCCTGATAGTACCAAGCCGGAAAGGCTTGATATGCAATCGGAAAGATTGCCAATCAATCTGTTGCTTGAAAAGTACATATACTTTAATGCTTGTATAAAAACATCCAAAAATGATTACTCTTAAAGTCTAAAGCAGTCCCTTTCTCCATAACTACTTTGTAAATGTATTTTTACATCATCCCTTGGAAAAGGACCCGAAAAAAGGCCATCAATGAAAACTGTTTACACAAGTTTAAATCCTACTCATGGCAGCGAGTTGGCTGAGACATTGTGGTATAGTTCCATTTAAATTATTCCATGTAAGGTCTAACACGTGATTGATATTTAAATATGTGAGATTGAAGATCTGCAATTGGTTATCAACATTCTAAGCTTCTTCCTTAATTTTATGGAGATCTAGCTAATTTACTTTATGTGATTAAGGTAAATTTTCAAGCCCTAGTTAATGATTCTAATTTGATTTTTGTTAAGAAGTAATTATTCTACTGTTTGTTTTATTGAGGATGTATTTAATTCTTGTTATGATTATGGTTGTAATTGATTAAAATTTACAAATAATTGATTGCATGTAAGATTTAGGTTAGTTTAAGATATTAGTCCAAAAATACTAATATTTTTATTTAAAGTTATATCTTGTGATTGTTGTTATAAGTATGATTAAATACATATGTTAAAAATTATCAGGGGATAATTTTTTCTTAGTTAAGTCTAGAATGAGAATCAAATGAAATCAGTATGTGGATGGGTTGGAATAAAAAGAAATCGATTATGTAGTACGATTATCTTTGATACTGTTTACTAACTCTTTTTCGGAACCAGAATAAGTAGAGAATATATTCTTGCTACATGAAAAATAAACATGCAGAATTGGAAGAGGAGAGAATGAAAATAATAACTTTACTAAATTGCCCTTATAATATTAGTTCCTTTTTTTATATACCAATAAAACTAAGAATATTATATTTTACATCATATAAATAAGAAATGTTTTATAAAATATAATATACCTTCCTATTTTAAATTTTTATGATTTTATAAAATATAAGTAATGGTATGTAGTGTATAAATAAAAAAATAATTGAAAATAATATTTATATAATTAAATAAATATAAATAACAAAGTAATTTATTTGAGTAGTGTAATGTATAAATTAATTGATTAACAAATTATTTTCATAATTGTTAAATATGAATAAGGATAGTTTTGTCAAACTTTAAAATGCAAAAAATAATAAAATAATTTTGGTAAAGGAAAGAGAATCAATAATAAGGTTATAGTTGTAATGAATTTGAGTCTTAAACGAGAATGTGAATACTAATTTGAAACAAACTTATTCTCATTACTGATGCAATTCAGAAAGTAAATAGGGTGAATGAGAATCAATTCTTTTTCTTGATTCTGAATCCTCTTCGGTAAACATGCCCTTCAACATATTAAGGTTGCCATTGAATTAAATCTAGTAGAAATCTTTAGAGGTTATTCAACAGTTAAATCTATTAGTAATCGAATTGTTTAATAGTTACATAGTAAAAAAGGGTAGGAAGTCAGGCAATATAAAGCTTATAAAACTAAAGTACTCAATTGAATAGATTCAAGATTGTGATTTATGACTAGATTTAGGAAGATACTTACCTCATAATAAATATTAGTTGAATCTAGGGTGAGGATCCCTCTTAATCGCAGGCTTGCTTCTCATTTATTTTGACTTATGATTTCATAGTTGTCTTAGTTTATGTTAGTTTTTTCTTTTTGAAACAAAATCAACTTGTAAGTCATATTATTTTGGTGTCGATATTTTTACGTGTAAAACACAAGTGTTTATATTTTATTTAATGTTTATGTCTGTCATTTGTAAGATTGGTTACTAGTAACTCAATATCACTTAGGACACAACTTCGTATTTACCTGTTATACACACTCACTTTTATAGTTTGCATACAATTTGCATTGTTGTGTGTTTATTAGCGTGGTGTCCAGTTACAGACAATCTTTGTTTGTTTTGGGTTGTCCTATTGAGGTTGGATGTTTCTCCTTGTCAAAAATGCAAGCTCACTCATCGATGTTGTCACCATTAAATTACCATTGCCTCGTCAGTGTGCTCATTGTCACCTCCTTATCGAGCTTGGTCGGAAATTGTGTAATAGATAGTGTAACAATTAGTTTTCATACTGATCTTAGGGGACGTAGGGTTGGAAAATCTAGTAGGTAAGGGCTAAGAGGTTGGATTTTTTTTTTTTATAAATTCTCCTCCCCTTCTTGTTTTCTTGGCCAAGATTATGGGGAACTTTGCCCATTTGCCCTCCCAGTCTATTCATGGTCCATTTTTTGTCAGATTATTAGGTTCAAAAAACAGTTAGGATTTATGTGATGTAGGACATTCGATAAGAGTCTCTCTCATATTTCTCAAACATCGGGTTGACTATAAAAATATGAGAATGCGTGAGGTTTTGATGAGAGAAAAAAATGTATGGTTGGCTAGTGAAAAACCATATCATTTTGAGGAGTTACTCTAGGTGTTGAGATGGGTACCTCATTCTATTTCATAATTACCTTGAGTGTTGTTTGGGAAAAATTGTGATCTTGGGTTGGGCTTAGTAATATCTATGAGCTCTCAAGAGAGTGTTTGCTAGTGGGAAGGTGTTTAGGTGGTTGGTATAATGCAATAGTTTCCATAAGTAAGGAGTCTGCATGGTAATGTGTCGTGTGTCGGTTGAGTGTTGAGTGTTGCAAGGTTGCAATGTTGTTCATAGGTGAAGAGCCTACATGTTTGTATACCGTGTGTTGGTTGGGTGTTACAGGTCACAACATATATGCATGTTAGGAGTTTATATAACTCATGTTATACTTAATGTCTGTGTGTTGGCTTTTCATATGCAAAACACAAAATCTGTTTATTTTACACAATATTTTGTCTTCCTTAGTGTGTAAGGTTGGTTATTGCGGATTAGTAATGCATATATGCACATAGTTAGGAACATTATGATTGAAAGCATGTTTTTCAACAACCCGAAAAATCATGGAATTCAATGAAAACATTGAGGCCCTTGTTTAGTATGCATGTTAAGCCTTAAGTAGTGGATTTTTGCTCGGTTCTGGAATGGGTATTTATGAAAATTACTCAACATTTTTTTGGAACAAAAAAAATATGATTTTTGGCATCTCGCCACACCCCTCAATAAGGGCCCCACCATACCTCTTGATAAGGCTATGGTAAGGTGGTTAATGAGGACCCTGGTTGGTATTCTTCTATAAATACCCCATTCTCTTTGTTTCATCCAAAAAAGTGTAGTAGAGCTTTGTTAAATTTACATCTCATTTTCTATTTTCTGATCACTATTATCTTCAGTGTTGTTAGGTATTGAGGATTCATGATTATGTGGGTATAATCATGCTCTTAAGTGGTGAGTACTCAAGGAATTATTTGTAATTGGACTTATGTGAGGAGCTTACGTGGTTGTGAATCATGTATCAGTTGGTAATTGCCTTTATGTAATGTTTTGTTATGTGAGGTACTTGTGTGGAGGTGATTCGTGTATCAACTGGTTGTTGTCTTCACGTAAATTTTTTATATTTGAGAACAACTTTGTGAGAGTGGATTAAGCTAAACTATTTGAGTTTTCGTATATTTGGTTG
Source organism: Hippophae tibetana (assembly GCA_037013495.1). Taxonomy (NCBI): domain Eukaryota; kingdom Viridiplantae; phylum Streptophyta; class Magnoliopsida; order Rosales; family Elaeagnaceae; genus Hippophae; species Hippophae tibetana. The sequence continues at coordinate 16,885,081 of CM072803.1, forward strand.
TGTGCAATATATGGATTAACAGTGTGTCCCACATACGCAAATTATGGTTCGTGGCTTGACTGTGTGACCTATAAAGATTATTAGGCTTTTGTGTTCAAGGGTGGTTTTTTTGATTATTCACATTACTCATTACTGATCCACAGTTTCTAATCACACCATATAAGGTGGTATTGGTTTTGGAGAAGAGTTAGGTTTTTGTGTCAAATTAGATTGTTACAAAGGCAACAAGCGAGGGCAATAATAGGCAATTCGAACAGTGGTCTTGACTAATAGAGATAATAGGGGTTTTATTTCTACTAGGGTTGTAATTTTTTTATTACTTAGTGAATATGTTCGCTATCAAGTGGTTTCCATAAGTAACTTAAGGATATGACTACGTAAGTAGGCATTCTATGTGAATTTACCTTGTTATATCTGATGTTGTGCATGCTCTATTGTTTGGCTAGTACAATCGGTCTTTAAATTATATGTCTCTACATAATGAGGTTTAAACTTTGATTAGAAATCTTTTAATATTTATTACTTACTTTCTGATTACTGATAATATATATGCTTCTTATTTGCTACCTTTATGTGATTATTTTTACTGCTACTACTATTATCAATTAAGTGTTTATCTGTCCGTTGTTTGCATGTTTGGGAAAAGTCCTTAATGTGTTAGTATCTTTTTAACCCGATTATGTATCGAATTTTGTGTTAGTATAATCAGAGTTTTTATCATGTATGAACCAACATTCTAGATGTAGACTTTGATTAGAAAACTTTTATTTGTTATATATTGCCATATGCTTTCTTTCCTTTCTATGTTGCATTTTTATAGCTTTCTATTAATAAATTTTACTGTATTAAATTAATCTATATACTTTTTGATTAATTTGTATTATCTCTATCTTTTATTTGCATGTGAGTTTGGTGTGAGTCTCTAAGAAGTCTATATCTCCTTACCCTAGTTGTGTACCAAGTGTCAAACTCTTTCTTAAAATATGTTATATTTTGTTTGATCGCATGTTGTGAGAGTACAATCATTATTTACTGAATATGTTCTCACATATGAAGTCTTGAAGTAATTGAAAATCCTTTATTGTTCCATATGCATTCTTGTCTCACATATTGTTTATTGTTTGTCATGCTTATGCTTGTAGCTAGTGTGGATAGGAGCATGTGATGCATATTGCCACTAATGTGTTTACCATAGTTTGTTCTTCTTACTACTAGTTGTTTTGGTTATATGTTGATTAAGCATTTATTTTGTACTTTCACTGTGTTATTTGCGTAATTGAAGTTTGTGACGTCGGCTTGGCTGAATTGATATAAAGCTTGCAAAAAGGTTTCATGGGTTGGCATCTCCATCCCTCATCTAGCTCTTGGTTACCTATTTGCCTCAAAAGAACAATTAACCTTCAAGTAATTGTTCCTACCTATAGAATTCTTCTATTGGTATAATAGAAGATCACCCCTATTTAAGCTCAATCACCTTGGTGCTCAATTTTAGAGCTCTATCTACTCATACTCACATACCTTGTATGTTTGTGCCCTTTATCACCAGTGGTGTAGGCTATTGTTATCCCATGAGGTTGTTTATGTCCATGAACTTTTGTTGTTTGTATGTTTCTTATTTTCTTGTTCATATATATCTCTTTCTTAGTACTTCTTTGTCTTGCATTGTATGTTAATTTCCATATTTATTGCTATGCTTAATTGTTTGATCCTTTTCTAGTATTCTCCCTTGCTAGTTGCTTTGACATGCTCTCTCTCTATATGTTTTCCTTGCTTACTACTTACTTCTTATTTTGTGGTTATTTGCATGAAAACCATGTTACATATTTTCATTATGTAGTGTCAAAGTATTAAGATTTTTCTATATATAGTATAGTCATTCATATGCCATGTCATATAGACTGAATCTCTACTTTTTACTAGGTTGTTTTTCTTGTACCTAGTATTTTATGTATTGGTTCTCTATATGTCTCCTATTAGTCTTTGTTCATATTTTGCATACTCTTCTTTCTCTTGTGATTTAGATGTATCTTTAGAGAAAATTGAGGTGTGTTATAAGCTTATTTATTGAGTGTTTCTTTGTAATATGTTTATTTTGGTTTTCCATGTGCATCTGTATGTCATATAGATCATTTACTTGTCATTAAGACTCTTGAATTATATGTATTTTTATGATTGGACTTGTGTGTTTGGTTGGCATTCCTGGTGTTTGGTGTATTCATCCTGTCTAAGCATGTCTCTTCTTTCTATGTTGTAACCCAAGTCTTCCTCACATGCTTAGATGTTTCATTAGTATCCCTTGTTTCTTCTCTCTCTTGAGTATGCTACTTGTGTTGCTAATTTATTAGTTAGTTTCTTTCCTTCTCTTGACTAACGGTGATGTAAGTGTTAAGGATCATCTCTTTTATGGTAACCATGTTTAGTTTGTTGTTTATGATTTCTCTGGAGGCAATACTGTATGGTTTGTGCCGTTTTTCTCTCTTGTGGCATATTCTTGTCTTTTTTAGGTCATCTTTGTCATCTCATTTTTTTTGTTATTATTGTTATGTTTTGTGAGATTGACTATTTCTCTCTCTTACTAGCTAGTTTTTCTTATGTGAGTTTGTGAACTGTGCTTTTTCTTAACATGCTTAGTATGCTTCCCTACTTTTGTATTGTTGGTTTTTTATTGTATGTAGATGTTTTTGTTTTAGGGGATTTTTTAGAGTGTAGGATGCATAAACATCTCTATTGCCTAATGTGTATACATTTAGCAGGAGAGGTGTTTGTTAGCTGCATGTTGTAAGAAGGATTGTTGTATTTATTTTGCATCCTTGATGTTTGTCCTTTATAAGTTTATGTTATTATGTATGTTCTTATGATACTTCCTTCTTCTTAACATCACATTGTATGAACCATGCATAAATAGGATTGTTAGTATGACATGTTGCATACATTGTATGCAATCTCTTGTTTCACATGTCTTGCTATGTCTTTACCTACTTTCTTGTTATAGTGAGCTATTGCATGTTTCCTACTTGTAGTTGTTTTCTTGGTATTTATTGTTAGGATGCATGACATATGTTTTCTTTGGTAGACTAGGATGTCTTTTCTTATGTGTGCGCATAGTATGGGTTAAGGTTGTAAGATTGAATACAATTAAGTGTTGTTGGGAGAAGAAAGTTGAGCCACGAGAAGTGTGTCAACTTGGAAAATAGTTGGACTCTTAGTCAACTTCTTCTTAGAGATTCACTGACACATTTTTGTGATGTTAATATTGAGGGAAGATAATTAAGTTATTAGGAGTGTGTCAAGTTGGAAGATAGCTGGACTCCTAGTAAACTTCTTCTTATCAACTCGCTAACACATTTATATGGCATTGGAATTTGATTGCCGATCCTACCGATTACGTAGAGTTATTTAGCCATTTCTAAAGTAGTATTTTTCTATTTTATGCTAAAATATAATGAAAAAGCCTAATTTGTGTTTAATTACATCAATGTAGGTGGAATGATGGAAAAAAAGGTGAAAATGAGTCAAAAACAAGAAAAACTAGTCCAAGTTATGATGGAGAGGAAAATGGGGCCATAATGTGCACGAAGGAAAAATAACATAATAAGGACCATGTTACGACAATAAAAAAATAGTGCTACAATGCATGATCTATTGTTAGACATTCATTTTTGAGCAAAGGAGGCTCATTCATGGTACATAAGAATTTATGCTAGTGTATGTAGAAATCAGTCTGGATTTGGCTAATGATCCTTATCTCCTATTTTTAATCTCAAACCTTTGATTTTTTTTTGGGTTTGATCTAAAATTTCAAATTAGGCCATTTCCCATATTAATTAACCCTATAGAGGCAGTAATTAGACACATAATTAAGAATCCGAAAACCTAATAGCTGCCAAAAAGAGAGAAAAACTTCAAGAAAAGATTAGAAGACACAATTTTGTGAAGGATTCAAGAGAAGATTAGTTTTATAAATCAAGAGATTAAGTGTACTTCTTATTCGTCTCCTTTCTTTATAAATTTTCATGTTTTTTTTATGAAAAATTTGAGTTTTACGAACTTAATTATATCTAGCTAATTTATAATCTAGGGATTTTATGAACCCATAATTCTATATGTGATGATATAATATTTTACCCAATTGTAATTTCAATTCAATTATTATATTTAATTTTACTTTTGAGTTATTAATTGTTTGATCAACAATTGATTTATAGAGACATTTAAATAGATTTAAGAGAATTATTTAATTGTTTGTCTTGATTAAATAACATGCATAGTTTATATGTAGAGATGTATGATTCTTTTGTGTGTGGTCCATAATTGATGAATTTAATGAGTAGCATGCAATCTAATTAGCATGAGAGTGTGACTAGATTAATTATTATATGATGTGTAGTTTACTTGATAGAAAAATGCATGCTAGATTAGATTCAATTGATCATATAATTGGTTGACAATTATTTTGGGAGATATTTTAGTGATTAACATGTTTAGAAAATTAGGGGATTAAAGATTCCTATATTATTTTCTCATATATCTTTGTATTTTTTTAGTTTTGTGATTTAAAATTAGTTCTTATTTATTCATTACAATTATATTGTACTAAGTTATAAGTTACACTAATCCTTGTGGCATTGATATATATACTTAGACACATTATATTACTCGTATGACTCATATACTTGCAATTAATATGTCAAGTTTTTAGCACCGTTACCGAGGAGTTTAATATTGGTAATGTATATAAATAACGGTTATGACCCTACTAGTTTGGACCTTATAATTTTTGTTTTAGTGTTTCTTTTGTATGCCCAGATTGATAGGTGACAATCTTGTACCTTGTGGTCAAAATATTGAGTGAACCTTAAACTGCTTAAGAAGGGAATTGTTACCGCAAGATCAATCAGATGTTATAGTAGAACAAGAGGATCAATGAGCTATTATGACCCCTAAACCATTAAGGGATTTTACAATCCCACAAATAGATGGAGCTCATTCATCTATCAATAGAACGGGCATTAATGTCAAAAATTTCAAACTCATGTCATGTGTCATTCAAATGGTACGTGAAAATCAAGTTTGGGGGAGGGGGGGTGTTAGTCAACGATGACACAAATCTTCCCTTCGCGTCATTATTGGAAATATGTAACACCTTCAAGATGAATGGTGTATTAGAAGATGTAATTCACCTTGGCTTATTTTCTTTCTTACTGAGGGACAAGGCTAAGGCTTGGTTATAATCACTACCTATTGGGTCAATTACTACAAGGGGTCAATTGACTAAAAAATTCTTAGTAAAGTACTTCCAACCTTCAAAAACAACTAAGCTTAGAAACAACATCACATCTTTTCAACAATTTGAAAGGAAATTAATTTAAGAAGTTTAAGAATGCTATAAAGAGCTATTAAGAAGATGCCTACACCATGGTCTTCTTACTTGGTTGCAAGTGTAAATATTCTATAATGGATTAATGGGATAGCCAAGTACCATAATTGATGTTATAACTAGAGGAGCTTTAATGAGTAAAACTAAAGAGGAAGACTTTGCATTACCTAATAAGATGACATCCAACAATTGTTAATGGCCTATAGGGAGGCTTAACTCAGAAAGTGGCTGAAGCAGTAGATGTATATACCATAGTAACATTACAAGCTCAAACAAATGTTTTGCTATTAGGTTTAACTAAGAAATTAGATTGTGACCTTGTAGGGATAAATATGGTACAAAGTCTATTCATAATGTGTGATTATTGTAATGGACCTTATTCTACTAAGGCATGTGGAAACCTTCCTAAAGTAGTATACTATGTCAATAATCCTAACAATCAAGAAAACCTATACTCAAACATATACAACCCAAGATGGAAACCACCCAGATATCTCTTAGAATATAACAAAAATCAGTAATTAATTCAACTATAAACCATTCCCACTACCTGGTTTTCAACAACCACAACAACTATAAGCCCAAGAGAAGAAGCCATTTAGTGAGGAGAACACAAGTGCTTTAATAGATATGATAAAATATTTCATGCATTCAATAAATGAAAAAGTGGATTGCATAGAGTCCACTCGTGAGGCTTCTATATGAAATTTAGAGATCCAGATCGAACAATTGGCCCAAAACATAAGTCAAAAGTCTCAAGGTGACATTCCAAGCAACAAAGAAGTAAACCCAAAAAGAGAAGGTAAGCTACATTGTAACTTAATAACCTTGAGAAGTTGTAACACTTTAGAAGAGAAGTAGGAATCTAAAAGGGATGGGGAGAAAAAAATGGATAAAGAGAGCATTGAAAAGGAAATAATTCAGCAAAAAAAGAGAAACTTATATAACCCAACTATACCTTTCACTTAAAGATTACAAAGTAAAAGTTAGACACACAATTTTAAAAATTCATGGATGTATTTAAGAAGCTAGATATAAACATACCACTTGTAGATGCACTTAAATAGATTCCTTCATATGCCAAATTCATGAAGGATATCTTGTCTAGGAATAGAAGGCTTAGAGATAATGAGATAATAACGCTTTGGTAAGGCACTACATGACTTAGGTGCCAGCATTAAACTTATGCCACTATTTGTTTTCAAAAGATTGGGTATTGGTGAAGCCAAACCAACTTCAATAACATTGCAAATGACATATATATTAATCAAGTGACCCTTGAGTGTGATAAAAGATGTGCTAGTAAAAGTGAACAAATTCATCTTTTTGGTAGATTTCATTGTACTAGACATAGTGGAGGACCATGAAATTCCTATTATACTTGGTCATCCATTTTTAGCAACAAAAAGAGCACATAGTAATGTACAAAAAGTAAGCTTACAATGAGAGTGTATGATGAACAAGTAAAATTTAATTTTTTTAAAGAAATTAAATTTTATGATACTAATAATACTAATAATTGCTTTAAGATAGCTATTATTGATGAGCTATCCACTAATGTGCTTTATAACATGTGCCCTGGTGATGCTTTAAAATATGTGCTTGTTAATTCTGTGAACACATATAATGATGAATCCCATGACAATCACTTAGGTGCACACTCATGATGATAATTTAACTAAGTCTATTGAACCACCCATTCTTAAGACTTTAACATATTATGATATGAACAATGAAATAAACTCATCAGAAAGTAACTCAACTTACTTTAATTATGAAACTATGGAATTTGTGATGCAAGTCCCATCTGTGCATCTTCTAGGCTTAAATCATCAATTGAGAAGCCATCCAAGTTAGAGCTCAAATCTTTACCAACCACATTTTTTTTTCATTTTTTGATGTGAACGAGACACTTCTAGTCATAATCTCTACTAGTTTAAGTGTGAAGCAAAAAGAGTCACTACTGAAGTTGCTTAGTAAATTCAAAAAAGCTATGGGTTGGTATATTGCCAACATCAAAGGCATAAAAGCCCATCCATATGAATGGAAAAATCTTGTTAGAGGATGGAGCTGAACCTACCAGAGATCCCCGATGCCAATTAAACCCTATTATGAAAGAGGTAATGAAGAAATAAATTGTTAAGTGGCTAGACATGGGCATCATTTACCCAATATCAGATAGTGAATGGGTAAGCTCAGTCTAATATGTACAAAAAAAGGAGGAATCATTATAGTGGTAAATGAGTCAAATGAGCTAATACCCATAAAGATTATCTTGGGATGAAAAGTATGTATGAATTTTCACAAGGTGAATAAAGCTACAAGGAAGGACTATTTTCCTCTCTCATTCATGGATTAAATGCTTCATAAATGAGTTTGACATTATTTTTTGACCTTCTATATAGATATTTGGGCTATAATCAGATAATTGTGGCACTTGAAGACTAAGAAAAGACTACCTTCATATATCTTTACAGAACTTTTGCTTTCAATTTGGGTTATACAATGCACTTGCAACATTTCAACAGTATATGATGGCTATTTTCTCAGATATAATGGAGAAGCATATAGATATCTTCATGGATAAATTCTTGGTCTTTGGGATCACATTTGATGAGTATTTATACAATCTCTTTCTAGTGCTACAAAGATGTGAATAAATCAACTTGGTTTTAAATTGGGAGAAGTGTCATTTCATGGTACATGAGGGTATTATCGTGGTTCATAAAGTCTTAACTCAGGGTATTGAGTTAGATAGAGCTAAGATAGAAGTGATTGAGAAGCTACCACCACCCACTAGTGTAAAAGAGGTTAGAAGTTTTCACGGGCAAATGGGCTTTTACTATAGATTTATCAAATATTTTTTCAAAGTCTCCAAACCCTTGTGAAATCTATTGGAGAAAGATGTGCTTTTCATATTTGATGATAAATTTTTAGAGGTATTTCAAGTGTTTAAAGAGATTGATGCTAGCACTTGTTATAGTAGAACCAAATTGGAGTAAGTCCTTTGAGTTAATGTGTGATGCAAGTTACTTTGCTGTTAGGGCTATTATGGGGTAGAAAAGACATAAGATTTTCCATGCCATATATTATGAAAGAAAAATTCTCAACAATGCTTAAATGAATTATACCATTTGAAAGAAGAAACTCCTAAAATTGTATACACCTTTGAGAAATTTAGATTGTATTTGGTTGGTACAAAGGTAACTATTTATGTGGACCATTCTACAATAAAGTACCTCATGAAAAAGAAGGATTCCAAACCAAGACTAATAATATGGGTTCTTCTTCTATAAGAGTTTGAATTGGAAATTTGTGATAAAAGAGGGATAGAAAATCAGGTGATAGACCATCTATCCAGATTGAAAAGGGAAGCTACTATGGATGAAACTATGGTGATTGGGGAATATTTTCCATATAAACAATTTTTTTTAGTGGATCAAATTGATACCCCATGGTATCCATACATTCCCAACTTTCTAGCTGCCAACATCCTTCCATCTAACCTTACATGACAACAAAAGAAGAAATTTTTCCATGATGTAAAACAATATTTTTGGGGTGATCCTTGCCTCTACAAAGAATACGATGATGATATTTTGAGAATGTGTGTCCTTTATTATGAAGTTGAAAGTATTATTCCCCATTGTCACAACTCAGATTATGGAGGCCACTTTGTAACACAAAAATGGCAGCTAAGGTACTTCAATTTGTTTATTTTTGGTCTATATAGTTTAGAGATTTCTACCTTTATGTAAAGACATATGATTGTTTCCAAATGATAGGTAATATTTCTAAAAGAGATGAGATATCAATAAAAAATATACTTGAAGTGGAATTGTTTAATGCTTGGGGCATTAGCTTTATTGGACCATTCCTTTCCATTGGTAACCAATATATAATAGTAGATGTGGATTATTTATGAAAGTGGGTAGAAGCCATAGCCAGCAACAAATGTGATGCCAAAGTTATTATGAAATTTTTGAAGAAAAATATTTTCACTAGGTTTGGAACTTCTAGGATTACCATTAATGATGAAGGTAGCCACTTTTGCAATAGAGCCTTTAATTTTTTAATGTCTAAGTATGGGATTAAGCATAAGGTATCTACTCCCTATCATCCCTAAACAAGCGAGCAAGTAGAGGTTTTCATATAGAGGAGAAAGTTTTTTTAGAGAAAATATGAATAATTTCTAAAAGGATTAGGGCTCTAATTTAGATGATACTTTATGGCCAAAAAAACTCATTTAAAACACCAAGTGGTATTATCCCATATAGGCTAGTCTATGGAAAGACATGTCACCTATTGATGGAATTAGAGCTTAAATTATATTAGGTGTTTAAAAAATTGAATATGTCAATGGATGCAATTGGTGAGAAAATAATGCTGAAATTAAATGAGCTAGATAAGTTACCGTGGGATGGTTATGAGAATGCCAAGCCTTACAAAGAGAAAACCAAAAGGTAGAATGACAAGAAAATTGTGCACCATACTTTTAAACCGGGATAAAAATTATTACTGTATAACTCAGGACTCAAACTATTTCTCAAAAAACTCAAGAGTAGATGGTTAGGTCCATTCATCATCACTAAGGTAACTAACCATAGAACCATTGAATTAGAGAAAAAAAACAAAGAACAGTTCATGGTTAATGGGTATAGAGTAAAGCACTATCATGCAGATCCATTACCAAATGAAAAAGCTATAATGACCTTGGTGGATGCACCTTAGGAGCTTATGCGGCCATCTAGCCAAGCACGTTAAACGTGGCACTTGTAGGGAGGTAACCCAACTTTATTTTACATATACTTTTCTATTTTGTAGATGAGTAACTATGGAAGGCAATGGCACAACAAAATTGGAGAGTTTTAGTGAGGAAATATGGTGTGCTAAGGTTAAGGGAGTTTTATTTCCTTTTACTCTTTCATATTCATATATGCACATTGAGGAAAATGTGGAATTTAAGTGTGGGGGAGGGAACTTTATTCTCCACTTTAGTGTTAAGTATGCTTTTTATTTTTTTAGGATGTTTTTTATCATGATTTGGGTAGAAATTGATGAATATATAGAAACTAAATGCATTCATATTTGATATGAAACATATGATCCCAATGATAGAAGTGTTTGCCAAGACTAGGATAAGGAATGTAACATAATATTTTAGATACTTAGATTAATCATATGATATGCTTGCTAGTTTTGATTAGATTGGTTCATACTTTTAGGCATATGCTCATGATTGATTTTGGTGTTCTTATTGAGAGAAAATTTGGTGTGAGTTATGCTAGTTGATGAGGTTTATCATATTTTAGAATATATTTGATCATCCCTTAAGGCAAACTTCTAAATAGTATTTGGCATGAGAAATGATTTAGGTTTAATTTGATCAGTTGAGCTTTCAAGCTAACCACTATTTACATCATTAGTAACCTTTTTAGCCTAATTAAGAATCATTTAAATCTTTAAGTCACATTTTAAGCATGACTATTAAGTATTACCTTTACCCTTACATCTTTATCATGTATTAAAAATATAACCATATGTTATGCTATAGAGTGATATGAAATGTAATGCACTCTATTTAAAAACAAACTCACAACATAATTACCCCTCTAAACAAATGAAAATAAAATAAAATAAAAGATAAGTTTGAAGGTATTGTTAAGTTATATATTAAAAAAACAAATAGAGATATAGAATAAGAGAATGAAAAGAATGATAAGATAGGGTATATTAGAACATCAACTGAAAGCTCAATTACAATTAAACATTACATTATCAATTAAACAAAAGATAAGGTGTGAAAAAAAATCCTAAATATATCCATTTTCTACCCCTACCTAAGCGTTACATTACAAGCACGTAAAACCCTATTGATCTTTAGCTAAATGCATATTTATATTAGTGAAAAAAAGGGTGTGAGAAATAGACTTATAAAACTTGTTCTAAGGCTTAATTGATTAGCATACTCATATATGTTGATCGTATGAGTGCATTGGATGACATCATGTACAACACACATGCATGAATCAATTTTTCAAAAACCTTGCATATTCTTGTATTAATGGGATATTGATTGATGAATATGTGAACCTCTTTATCATGAAATTATACAACCATTGAGGGGGATAACTTCATCTTAACATGTATCTATTACCATATATGTGTTTATGAATATAATACATATATCATTTTAACTAGTTAGACTTGGCTTTGCTTGAGGTCAAACAAAGAGTTAAGTTTGGAAGTGTGATAATTATATAAAAGTAAATTTATTTAGCCACTTTTAGACCTAATTTTTGTCTTGTTTTGTGCTAATATATCATGAAAAAGCTTAATTTATGTTTACTTATATCAATGTAAGTGGAACAATTGCAAACATGGTAAAAATATGTCAAAATAGGAAAAATATAGTTGTGGAAAAAATATGTCAAAAAGGAGGAAAATGAGGCCGTAGGATGCATGGATGGAAAATAACACAATGAGGACCATATTGCGGTAATGAAAAAAATAGTGCTATGATGCTTGATCTATGGCTAGAAATTTGTTGGGGATTAGAGGAGGTTTTTCGTGGCGCGTAAGAATATATGCCTTGGTGCGTATATAAATCGGACTAGATTTGGCTAATGATCATTATCTCCTATTTTTAATGTCAACCCTCTGATCCTTTTATGGTTTGATCTAATGGTCCATATTAGGTCATTTTCCTTATTAATTAACCCTAAAGAGGCAGTAATTAGACACACAATTAAGAATAAAAAACCTAATAGTTGCCAAAAAGAGAAAAAGAACTTCAATAGAAGATTATAGGAGATACAATTTTGTGAAATATTCAAGAGAAGATTAGTGTTATAAATCAAAACATCGAGTGTATCTCTTATTCTTCTCCTTTCTTTATAATTTTTTATATTTTTCTTTATGAAAAATTTGAGCTTTATGAACCTAATTATGTATAGCTAATTTATTAACCTAGGAGTATTATAAACCCAATTTTCTACATGTGATGATAAAATATTTTATCATTAGTTGTGATTTTTATTCAATTATATTATTTAATCTAATTTTTATACTATTAATTTTTTGGTCAACAATTGATTTATAGAGATAATTAAATAGATTTGAGATAACTATTTGTCTTAATTAAATAACATGCATAGTTTCTAGCTAGGTAGAGATGTATGATTCTTATGTGTTCAATCTATAATTGATGAATTTATTTAATAGTATGTAATCTAATTGGCTTGAGAGTGTGATTAGATTAGTTACTATTTGTTGTGTAGCTTACTTGAGAGAGGAATGTATGCTACGTTAGACTCAATTAATCATGTAATTGGTTGGAAATTATTTTGGGGGAAATTTTAATGATTCACTTGCTTAGGAAATTGGGAGATTAAAGATTCCTAGGCTATTTTCTGATATATCTTCGTAGTTATTTAGTTTTTTGATTTAAAATTAGTTGTATTTATTTTTCAATTTTTATAATTTGATATTGTCTCAATAGTATACGTAATAATTATATTGGTATTCATTTTTAAGTTACACAACCTCCTATGGGATTGATATTCGTACTTAGGTACATTATATTACTCACACAACCCGTATACTTGATATTAGTGTGTCACTAATGTGTTGAAACACATTATGAAACTCCTTATACTCTCCTACTACATATATAGATGCGAGGTTCTATGCTATGTATCATATTTAGGAGATTTGTTTATGCCTACACTTCTCTTGGTTTGTCTTTGCATTCATTTTTTTGCTTGTGGCATGATTTTACTTTGGTGTTGCTTTGATGTTGTTCTTTGTCTAGTTTATATGACTACATGAGTAACTTCTTATTGTGTTTTCCCTAATCTTCTCTACTATTTTGCATAAGTATTAGGATTATTGTATTTCTGTCTGACTTATCTTCTCGATATAAGGGTGTGGTATGTTGCATACTATATGTGTGTTTTGTTTAAATTTTCTTATAAAAAATTGGAAGAAGTATGTACAACTTATGTTTGTTCGTGCATTGGGTTTGTTTGTTAACATGCTATTTGCTGCATGGGATGATGAGTGTAGTATGCACTGCATCATAATTACCTTATATGTATACACTTAAGGGGAGTGTTACATATGTTAAGGAAGAGTTTGTATATCTATTGCATGTAGATTGTATTTATTTGTGCTACATGTTTACTATGTTTAGCTTATCAGTGTGCACCTCTATAAGGATAACATGATAGTATTTGGTTATGCTACACATTATTTCTACATGAAACATCCACAAAGTTTGTTTTTGTTTTGTATGTGTAGGTTACAGGTGTAGATTGAAGTCATGTTGTGAACAGCTGTGTTGAGGCCCTCGTGTCTCAAAGTGTTGATGAGTTTATCAAAGAAGATGGATATGGTGCACAAAATGGATACACTTGGTTTATGTGTGTTTTTTGGGTTTTGTTATGCATTGATGTTGTGTTCGTGGGAACCAACATCTATAAGTCATCTTCATGATCATTTCATGATTAATGTGTGTTTGTAATTAATTGTATAGTGTTTTGACATGGAAAGCTAAAGAAAAAGAATGTAAGTCTTGTGGTATTTTGTGTTTGTGTATTGGGTTTCCATGTGTAAAACACGAAGTTTGTTTATTTTACTCAGTGTTTTATCTTCCTTTATATAAAGTTGGTTACTTAGTGTTTTATTTTATTCTATGTAAAGTATTTCATTTTGTCAAATGTAGCTTGGAATTCATCATCCCAAACATATTCTGCCCACACATACATAGTTAGGAATGCAATAATTGAAAACATGTTTTTCACATACCATGGGGTTGTTTGTTTGGCATACATACTAGACCATAAGTGGTATATTTTTGCTTCATTCAAGTGTTGGTATTTATGGAAATAAATTTGTATTTTTTTGGAATGAAGAAAAATGATTTTTGGCACCTTGCGACACCCTTTGACAAGGGCCTCGCCATATCCCTTGACAAGGTCTTAACGAGATGGACGATGAGGACCATGGTGTGGCCGTGGTGAAGTGGTCTGATCATTGGCCATATTTTATAAATACCCCATTTTATTTGTGTTTTTCATCTAGAAAAATGTAACAAATTTATATCAAATTGATATCTTGTTTTCTTCCTTTTCTATTTCTAGATCACTCTTAGCTTGAGTGTTGTTAGGTATTAGTGATTCAAAATTGTGAGGGAAAATCATGCTCTTGAGTGGTGAGTACTTAAGGTGGTATTTTCAAGTGGATTTATGTGAGGTGCATGTATGGTTGTAAGCCATGTGTCAGCTGGTATTTGCCTTCGTGTAACATTTTCTTATGTGAGGTGCCTGTGCGGAGGTGAGCCGTGTATCGGTTGGTTGTTGCCTTCATGCAAATTTTTAGATGTGAGAACAACTTTGTGATAGTGGATTGAGCTGAATTGTAAAAGTTCTCATATATTTGGCTAGGTGTAATATGTGGATTAATTGTGTCCCACGTATACAATTTATGGTTCGTGTCTTGACTATGTGTCTTATGAAAAGTATTAGGCATTCATGTTTGAGGGTGGTTCTATTAATTGTTCATATTACTCATAACTAATTTATAATTTTTGATCACATGATATCAGGTGGTGTTAGTTTTTGGAGAAGAGCTAGGTTCGTTTATCAATTTAGGTTGTTGTAGAGGCAACAAGCGAGGGCAGTAATAAGTAGTTCAGACAGTAATCCCAATTGATAGAGGCAATAAAGGTTTTATTTTTGTCAGGATTATAATTGTTTTATTGCTTAGTGGATTTGTTTGTTTTCGAATAGTTATCATAGTTAACTTGAGGATGTTATGCACAAGCAAGGGTTCAATATGGATTCAGCTCGTTATATCTGGTGTTGTCCATGCTCTATTATTTGGCTAATATAATTTGAGTTCAAATTTTGTATGTCTCTACATATTAAGGTTTAAACTCTGATTAGAAAGATTTTAATATTTATTGCTTACTTTTTTTTTCTGATAATATATATTGCTTATTTACTACCTATATGTGATTATTTGTATTACTACTATGATTATTAGTTAAGTGTTTATATGTCTATTATTTGTATGTTTGGGATGAATCCTTAAAGAATCAGTATCTTCTTAACCTAATTATGTATCAGGTCTCGGACTACTTTATTGTTGTTATGCATGATCAATTTATGTGTTAGTATAATATTAATTTTTATCATGAATGAAGCAACATACTAGATGTAGATTCTGATTGAAAAGATTATTTGTTATATGTTATCACATACTTTTTTTCCTTTCTGTGTTGCATGCTTGTAGCTTTCTATTCGTTACTTTTGTTAAACTAAATTAATATACTTGCATTCTGATTAATTTATATTGCCTCTATCTTTTATCTAAATGTGAGTTTGGTGTGAGTCTCTAAGGAATATGTATTTCTTTACCCTAGTTGTATACTAGGTGTTGGACTCTTTCTTAAGATATGCTATGTTTTGTTTGATCGCATGTTGTGAGAGTACAATCATCATTTATCGAATATGTTCCCACATATGAAGTTCTGAAGTGATTAAAAATCCTTTATTGTTCCAATATGCATTCCTATCTCGCATGATGTATGTTATTTGCCAATATTATGCATATAATTAGTCTGGATAAGAGCCTATAAGACACACTGTCACTTGTGTGTTTATCACAATTTGTTCTTCTTACTGTTGGTTGTTTTGGTTATGTATTGAATTGAGCATGTTATTTTGTATTTCCACTGTGTTATTTTCTTAATCCACGTTTGTGAGGTCAACTTGGCCAAATTGGTATAGAGTTGGTGAAAATATTCCATAGATTGGTGTGTCTATTCCTCATCTAGGTCTCGATTACTTATTTGAGTCAGAAGAACAATTGATCTTTGTGTAATTATTCCTATGTATAAAACTCTTAAGTTTATGCCATCAGTAGTTGATAACATCACGTAGTGATGGAGTTTGAGGACTAATTTAGATCTAATTGGATCAGGTGCTATTGAGGTAGCAAGCAAGGGAAGCATTGGTAGTTAGGGAAGGTGTCCCAACTTATAGGAGTCACTACTACAAAATAAGGCATTAAAGTCGGTTCGTTGAATTGACTTTAAATTGAGTGACGTAAAATGTAAAGTCGGTTCACGCGATGAACTGACTTTAACTGTAAAGTTTTTTGAATTTTTTTATTTATCGTATTATTCAATACAGCATAAAAAACTAAAATATAAATAATAATACATAATTAAAAATTTAAATATAATTAATTACTTGATAATTAAATTTATTACAAAAACAAATAATGTATATAAAATGCAATATAGTTAACTTAAATTACAAATAAAATAATGTCGTCAAAGTGTAATTGGATGCGAATAAGCTTGGTTGGCTTAGAATCACCAGCATTATGACAAGAAAACTAGACAAACAATAGCTAATCCATATAACAATTCATATTCCCCTACATACATGAGCACGTAAACATCCATCAAACAATGCATTCCCATAAATACATGAGCATATAATCATCCATCAAACAAGTGACTTCAGACACAGGAATAGATAGAGAAATTAAATCATTAAATTTTTTACTGTTATGTTGTCATATGCTATTCAAGATCATCAGAATCTTCTCCTGATTCTTCTTGTGATGATATAATTTGAACCATGTGTTCTACCCATTCCTCTCGCAAATCATCAAAAATTTGCTGGTCATAACCCGTCTTGTTCCAACCAAAGAACTACATGTATTTAAAATCAAAATAAGAATGTAATTTCATTTATTTACAAAAAAATAACTCAAATATGTTAAAAACTTTTATGTATATGGGTAAAAGATATTATCATATCATCAATTGGAATTTTGATATTTGTGATGATTTCGCTCATAAACTTCATGACATAATAACCATACATGACTCCATTATTTTGTTGTGGAACCTACAAAAAACAAGTGTACATGATTTTTCATATTCGAACATCTTTATTATTCAATTGTAAAATTAATAAAATTATTAAAATTGGCTTGTACATACCATAACTTTTGTCCATATAAGCTTATGAGATTTTTAAGGACAATGCCCTTAAACTTGTTCCCCACTTCCATGCCCTATCAAGGTTTAAAACGATTAGTTTTTATTAAATATTACATAAAATATAGAAGAAACTAATATGTAGCTATAACTCTTACATTTCAACAATTGTTTTTGTATCTTTACTCAGTTCTATGGAAGCTAAGTCACAGTACCAAGCATGATTATCGAACAGATCAATGATTACCAACATCCAATGATCTTGGCCTTGGTCAAACCTTAATGGCCAAGGGATTATCAACTTTTGATTTCTGTTAAGCGTTAATGCCCTATCACATAATTGTTTAGCTCTAATGCTAACATCCTTCTCTTGATATTGATTGACATATGAAGAATCATAGAACATTGCTAAATGCGATGAGTGATTATGTTGAAATCGATAATAGCACGCTCTATATAAAAGATTTTGGCCGAGGTCTACACCAGAAATTTCTATAGAAAGTGGCACAGTCCAGCCATCATTTATGCTAGATGCCCTCCCAACAATAGTCATCAAAGTGCCAAGATTTCTGCTGAAGTTTAAAGCATAAGTATGACTACTTTTTCCAAGGCTTCTTCTTGAATGACTTAGTGCGCGATGATTGGCCACTAGACATAGATTAAGCACGATCTACTTGCTTCGTATCTCTTAAATGTGCCGCATTTAAGAGTTCTGGTATAATAGACTAAAAAAAGTATTATATATGTATTTTAGTAACAATATAAGATATAATAAAATAATAGTAAGTAAACAAGTGTTATATTTTAAGTTAAAAAATAGTACCATGTCAAAATTTAGAACAACTTGAATCGACGGCCAAGCCACATACTGTCCAACCGCCTCTGGGACTGTGGTAGCATCAGAAGGCACATGTAATGGACAATCATGAAACAATGATTGATCAATTACTATTTGCCAATTATTAAGTAAATATTGATTATGAATCATCCGATCATCCCTCAAATGTTGTACCATTCCAATAGCAAAAAAGTCCCTTGACGAAGGATGTTTCAATAAACATTTCATATTCTGTAAAAAAAATTAAGTGTTATATTTAAAATATAAAACATATAATAATATTTTAAAAATAATAGTTTATATACAACATAAATTAAAATCTTACCATATATGATTCATCAAATAGAGAAGGACTCCCATGTGGGGTAGCTTGGATGTACATTCTCACCGAAACATTCATCGTGGTTTGATTGATGGTAAGAATGTGCAGATTGCATTGGAGAAAATGAACCACTACTTGATTGCATATGCATTCCTGTCATATAGTGAGGACCAATAGGATGACTATATCCCATACTGGATATAGTTTGAGCGCAATGAGATTGCGTGGGTGGCATGCCTGGCATGGATGGTGGCTTGCTTGGCCAATATGGCATGCCCTGGTTGTAGCATGATGCCATGGTTGACATTTGTTGTGATTGATGTTCTTTTAGAGTGGAAATCTCACTTAACACTGAGGCCTTAAAGGAGTTGAATTCTTCTTCAATTTTAGTGTATTTCTCCTTACTTACCGTCTGAGGCTTTTGTTTTGGAATGTTAAAATACTCCATAGAACCATCATATTGGCTACCTCCCCTAACACGACTAGGATGCTCGCATCTGAATGCATGATATAAAGCATCTTTCCCAAGCTCTTCAATTATTTCACCCCTGGATATTTTTTCTTGAACAACTCTCTACAAATAATAAAGCACACAAATATATCATTCATTATTACATCAATTATTAAAAATCATTAAGACTTTTTATCAACCGAAATTACTAACCAACTTATTTAATTGTTCTTATCCTCGATTAGACATCGGTCTTGAATTCTTTGTTTTGGGAGTCTTTGTTTTTATGTACAATTCAGTTCGGGTAACAGTCAGGTCGATTTCTATTATTTACATATCCTTTAAGGACTTACATATATCTCTCAAAAGGATACATCCACCTTAAGTAAGTAGGACCACACAATTGAACCTCTCGAACTAAATGAACACACAAGTGAATCATTATATCGAAGAAAGAAGGAGGAAAATATTTTTCAATTAGACACAAAGTCTCTACAACATCTTTATGTAAAGAATTCAACTCGCTAATTGATATAGATTTCTTTTATATTGTATTGAAGAATAAACAAAGTCGAATTATTGATAATCGAACATGTTTTGGAAGAATTGATCTAATAGCAACTGGTAATAACTGTTGCATTAAGATATGATAGTCATGTGATTTCAATCCATACAGTCTCTTATTGGTGATAGACACAAAATTTCTTAAGTTGGATGAGTAACCATCTGGAACTTTCACACCCTCCAAACATTTACAAAACACATCCTTCTCTTTTGTTGACATTTTATATGATGATGTGGTAAGTATGTTCAATTCTTATCATTTTCTACCCTTGGTTCGAATTCAGGTCGTATGCCTAGTTTCTTTAAATCCAATCTTACTTTAATTCCATCCTTTGTTTTTCCATGTATATTAAGTAAAGTACCAATCAAGCTCTCACATACATTCTTCTCAATGTGTATGACATCTAAGATGTGACGAATGTGTAGGTCTTTCCAATAAGGTAATTCCTAAAATATTGATTTTTTTCCAACAACCAAGGTAAGTCGGTTCAAACTCTTTTTCATTTTCACTCATTTCATTAGTTGACCTCTTTCTTTTCCCTACCTTAGTGAGTTTTTTTTCATCTTTCCATATCGTTTGAATGTCATACCATTCAATTGCCTTAATATCTCAACACCTCACAAAGGTCGAGTTGCATGATCTTGATCTTCTTCACCATCGAACGGTTTCTTTTGGTATCTAAACTTGTGTCCAGATGGAAAAAAGTCTTCTATGTCTTCTATAAGACATCTTTTTTCCGTGAACAAGATAAGTTGCAGAAGTTCCATCACTACATATAGGGAATCCCTTGTAACCTTTTGTTGCATGTCCTGATAAGTTTCCATAGGCAGGAAAATCATTAATTGTCCATAAAAGGACCCTCTTCAAGTTAAAGTGTTCTTCTTTATGTGCATCGTAAACATTTACACTATCATTCCACAACGTCTTTAAATCATCTATCAGAGGTTGCAAATATACATCAATATCAACACCGGGTTGTTTCGGTCCTGAGATCAATAATGTTAACATCATGAATTTTCTTTTCATACACAACCAGGGAGGAAGGTTGTATGCTATCATAATTACTAGCCAACAACTATATCTACTACTGAGGGAACTATGTGGATTAATTCCATTAGCAAAAATGGCAAGACGAAGATTGCGCCGATAAGATGAAAATTAAGGAGATAAATTATCTACTACTTTCCAATTTGGAGAATCACAAGGATGACGTAGCACCCCATCATCAGATCGATTATCTGAATGCCAAGTCAACATCTTTGATGTATCTTTACTATTGAACAACCTTTGAAAGCAAGGAATTGGAGGAAAGTATCAAAGAATCTTTGCAGGTACATCTTTCTTATGTGTTGTACTCTCATTTGTACCATGCTTCCATCTCGATTCTTTACACATAAGACAATTGTGTAATGTCTCATATTCATTTTTATATAGAATGCAATCATTTGGACAAGCGTGAATCTTATGATATTCCATGCCAAATCGACTAAGAGATTTCTTCAGGAAACATATCGACTAGTAGATTTAGTAATTCTGTGAATCCCTTGTGAGAAAAAACCATGTTTTGCCTTCACATTGTACAAATGAACCAATCCCGACATTTTAGTGTATTTTTTGTAGTTTGGATACAACAGTTTTTCGGCATCTTCTATAAGTTTTTTAAAGGTTTCGGGATCATCCTCGTGTAATTCATCTTCAACACCATGAAACATATTTTCTATCTGTACATTATGATAATATGTATGTAATCCACTCACATTCTTATTTATATTTTCCCCATGAGTATTATCAATATTTTCTCCATGATAATACCAACATTTATATCTCAAAAGAATACCATTACGGATAATGTGATACTTAACCTCGTCAAATTCATTAAATCGCTCATTTTTACATTTAACACATGGGCATCGAATCATACTAGTTCCAAGATTACTATTTCTACAACCAAATTCCATGAAACTTTCAACTCCAGAAATATAATCTTGCTCAATTCTACACTTTGACATCCAAGATTTTTCCATTTTCTATTAATGACATTAATTAAACATATTACTTAATTATGTATCCAATGAATATATTTCAAGTATTATTATATATAAATTTCTTAATTATTAGAATATATATCAAAACATACATAATACAAAACAATTTCTATACAAATTAAAAAATAAGAAGCATGTCAGCATGAATATATAAAACCAATCACTTTGGTTGATTCTAATTTCTAAACATGTTACTATATCATAATTAAAAAGTAATATTAATTATACGTATATAACATTTTATAGAAGTGGGGACTACTATAGTAACATATTTAACATTTTAACACATAAGTAACGTATATAAATAATAATAATAATACTAAGTTTTTAGTTATTATTTGATTTTTATTAAATATATATATATATATATATATTATTTAAATTATTGAGTTTATAAATATATATTTATAATATTTTTAAGAGTCAATAGATAGCACGTACGTATAAAAATTAAAAAAAACATATTATTTTTCCTTTATTCACTACTTAATAAAATATAATTATTTATATATAAATAAATTTATCCACGCATAGTAAATATATATAATTCATCAAACCCACAACATTTCAAATATTATTTACACATAAAATAAGTCAAACATAATAATTAACAAGCAAAATAAATCACATACCTAAATCAAAAATTTATACAAAAAATAAAACAAACTAAATAATAAGCTGCAAAATTCTACTTAATAAAATATAATTATTTATATATAAATAAATTTATCCACGAACAGTAAATATATATAATCTATCAAACCCACAATATTTCAGATATTATTTCCACATAAAATAAGTCAAACATAATAACAAGCAAAATAAATCACATACCTAAATCAAAAATTTATACAAAAAATAAAACAAACTAAATAATAAGCTGTAAAATTCTACTTAATAAAATATAATTATTTCTATATAAATAAATTTATCCACGAATAGTAAATATATATAATCCATCAAACCCGTAATATTTCAGATATTATTTCCACATAAAATAAGTCAAACATAATAACAAGCAAAATAAAAAACATAACTAAATCAAAAAATTATATAAAAAATAAAACAAACTAAATAATAAGTTTCAAAATTAATATAAATACTTACAAGAATGTTATGAAGTAACTAAATGGAGGAAAAAGAAGAAAATGTTGTTTTGTAAGTGAGAATAAGTGAAAAAATTGGTATAAAAAATTTGAGTATTTCCCTCAAGAAAATAGTAGATCTGAAAGATAATGAGAAGAGGAATATAACCCACAAAACGATATTGCAAATGGTGGTCGGAGGTGGCCGGAAATTGAGAAAGATGGTGAATGTGAGCTTGGTTTTAGGAGAAAATGGAGAAGAGAAATGAAGAAATTGGGTTTCTGCATAAAAAATTAGTAGAATGGATATATTAGGTGTGTAGCGTCGGTGGAGAACCGACGTATCCATGTGTGTAGCGTCGGTTCTCCACGTCAACCGACGCTATCCATGCAATTTAAATTTTTATTTTTTGTCAATTATTATACGTTATGTACTATAGAAAAAGAAAAAAATAATAACTTTAGAATAATATTTAATTAAAACATATATATATATATATACACAAAATTAAATAAAGATATATTGTAGATACTTATATAAATTTAAATATCCAAACAAAATTATATAATTTTTAAAACTAATTGTCTATAAAAAAGGAAAAATTATACTATTTATATCTAACTTAAATTCTAAAGAGTCAAATAAAGTAATAATTAATTTTAATTGTATTTGACTCTTTAGTATTTAAGTTGGATATAAATAGTTTATTTTTTCCTTTTTTTAGACAATTAGTTTTAAAAATTATATAATTTTGTTTATTTGTTTGGATATTTAAATTTATATAAGTATCTACAATATATCTTTATTTAATTTTGTGTATATATATATGTTTTAATTAAATATTATTCTAAAGTTATTATTTTTTTCTTTTTCTATAGTACGTAACGTATATGCTATATAGTTTAAACAAAATAATAATTGATAAAAAATAAAAATTTAAATTGTGTGGATAGCGTCGGTTGACGTGGCGAACCGACGCTATCCACGTGTGTAGCGTCGGTTCTCCACGTCAACCGACACTATGTCCAACGTGGATAGCGTCGGTTCTACACCGAACCGACTTTAAAATCATTATAAGTCGGTTTTTTCTAAAAATTGACTTTACACGGCGACTTAAATACCCCTTTTGTAGTAGTGAGTATTTGCGTTTGTACTTGTCTATCGAGTATTTATTCTATTTTAACGGATTGTTTACTATAAAGTGATTGCCAAAAGCAACCCGAGGATGTTACTACATAGGTAGGGGTTCTACGTGGGTTTACCTTGTTACATGGTATGTTTTGTATGATTTCATACTGTGAGAGTACAATCATTGTTTATTGAATATTTTCCCATATATGATGCCTTGAAGTGTTTGAAAATCTTCCCACATATGAGGTCTTCAAGTGTTTGAATTTTTTTATAACTTTTCTAGTATATTTGCATGATTCACATGTTGAGTGATTTTTTCCATGTATATGCATGTTTTTAGCCTAGATAGACGTGTGTGAGGTACCTAAAGCATTTATTTTCAACTTAGAACAATAAAAGAATAATACATCTGATCCAACTAATTTGTAAGGGGTGAAACAATAAAGAAAGTAAAGAAAAATTTGCAAACCAATTTTGAAAATTTCCTATCATTTTACGAGCTATTAATTAAAAATCGGTTTGATTATGTGATTGAAGAGATTTGTATAATTATACTCATACCACTAGATCATTCATCTAAAGATTTTTTCTTATCTCTTATACAATCTAAACCTAAAAGATTAAATTTATAATTTACATAAAGTTTAAATTCTACTAGGATACTACGTCCGGTTCTCAAATACTAAGATATTTTATGTTTATATTTTTATTATTTTTTGTTTTTATGGTATTTATTGATTTTTTATTATGTGTGTCATTTTTATGTGTAAAAGTTTATTATTTAATTCCGTTAACTTTAAATTTTGTTAAGTTAAAAATATTTATAATATTTCAAAAATCTTGTAAATATTTTTTATATTATTTCAAAATTTGGGGTATTTTTGATAAATATCTAAATTAAAGTCCCTAAATCCTCATGGCACCAGCGACATGTCGTAAAGTCTTAATACCGAGTCGGTATTAACGTGTCGCACAGTCTACGTTCGTCATTAAATTCTTAATTTGGTAACATAGAAATAAATTCGAATTCGTAGAATAAATTATTTTATAGAGAATCTGAAGTTAGAGGCTCTTTTTCGTTAGTAAATCCAATGGCTTCCACGTATGCAAGCTCTTTTCTCTGCTGTTCTACTTCGTCTTCTTTATCGGCACCAAGCTCAACCTCAGTCACTCGTTTTTGCTTACCTTTTCCTCAGTATATCCTTAATGGTAGCTCACACAAAAGAGGTTGGTTTAACTCAAGAATTTATGCCAAGTTTGAGAAGTTCCAAAATCAACCTTCTCAATACGGTATTGAAGAAACCACGCAAGTATCTCCTGAATCACTTCAGATAGATGACGAAGAGGAAGAAGATGACAGGTTCATTCCTTGTCCTCATTTTTTGTTCTTTGCAATACAGTTTACTGATTTAGTCAATTATCTGGAAATTCGTGTGCAATTTGCATATCTCTTTCTTAGCTTAATCGACCATGGCGAGGAAGTTGATCATTTCATTTGGTTGGTTGTTTGTGCTTTTGAGGCCTTTAGGTGGAGAAATTATGAATTAAAGTTGATTCATTAGCTATTTAAAACTGGTTCACTCTCCTAAGCTTATGATCCAAAAGAATTTCGAAGATGTGGAAATTAACCCAAATATGATGATAGTACTATGTCGATAAGAAATATAAATGGGTTTTTAGGCCACCTCTCAAAAACTTAAGCTTTTGAGATAATTGGTATCTAAGATTTCTTTGTGGTATCAAAGTAGTAAGGTATTGATATTGAATTCCTATAATAACCCCAAAATCAATTAAAATTCTCAATGTGATAGGCCTTATAAAAGGACGAGACAGCCCATTTTTGAGAAAAATTCAATTGATGGACCTTTACAACTAGAAAGTAGCTCACATTTGAGGAGAAATATTAAGAAATAAAAATGAGTTGTTAGACCCACTTTTCAAAAGCTTGAGGTTTTAAGATAATTGGTGTTTGACATTCCTTCTTAACTCTGCTTTTCAGAGTAGAGGCTATCACTGAGGCTGCTAATGCATAACATAAAAAATGTGTAGTTGAATCCGTGAAAGCTTGAGTTTTTCATGTCATTAGATTCACGTTATAAACGAGTTTGTGAAAACAAGAAGATAAACTAACAAAGCATAACATTGCAAATGGAGACTAAACTTTCTTATTAACAAGAACAACTACAAATGAATTACATCAAGAGTTCTATTTATAGCTAGAGTACCAAAGGCAAACGTCTAGCTTAGTTATACTACACTTATTCATAAACTAACTAACCTCATGTAACAAACTTACATCAACCATGGGAAAACAATGATAACAAAATGTGTGTTCAGATTAGTAACAAAATTCTCTACTCCTCTTTATGCTCATACTGATGTGGCAATTTTTGCTTCTTTTCATTTTCTGCAATACCTCCCCTCAAACTCAGAGGCTGATTGAAGATTGAGTTTGTTTATTAGGTGACAAATTGTGAAGTTGCTGAAGGTTTTGTAAAGAGATATGCTGGTTGTTCAATTGAAAGGATATGCTGTACTACAAGCTGCTTGTTTAGAACTCTTTCCCTAACAAAATGAAGATGAAGCTCCACATGTTTTATCTTGAAATGAAGTATGGGATTAGTAGTAAGGGAAACTGTGCTCAAATTATCACACCATACCATTGGATGAGAAGCATAATTCAGATGTAGGTCAGCAAGTAAGGCTTTTACCCAAATGATATCAACTGCAACATCAACCAAGGCTTTGTATTTAATGAGAGATTGAAGCCTGTTTCTTGGATAACCATGTAAAAGGATTTGTTCCTAAGAACACAAGAAGACGTAAAGCAGATCTTCTAGTATCTGTATTTCAGCCCCAGTCAGCATTAGAAAAGCCTTGTAAGGCGATGTTCTAAGAAGGTTGAAACACTAAACTATGACGAAGTGTTTATCTGAGATACATTCTACCATCATGTGAAAGACATTTATACCTTTTATGACCCCAGGCATAAAAGGCACTTAATATGGCTTTTTTCATTTGGTGGGTAGTTGGTAGCCTGTTCATAATATATACACTTGAATAGAAGCCTTCATCCTAATGACTCATGGGAAGAGAAGCATCAAACAACATTGCAAGTCCCAATCAACAATGTGTCTGTGCTTGCGCTCTAAAAGTCTATTTTACTAATGGGAGTGTGGACATGAACTTTGGTGAGTAATACCATATTGGGAAAGAATGGATGACAGTCCTTGAAATTCACCTCCCTAATTAGATTGGAGAGTTTTAACTTTACAATTAGTTTTTAACTCAGCTTGGGTTTTGAACCGTAGAAATGCTTGTACTACTCTTGACTTATGTTTTAAAATATATATCCAAGTATACCTAGAATAGGTATCAGTCAAATGTACATAGTAATGATAACCATTTAGTGAAGTAATGGGTAAAACCCAAACATTTGAATGGATAAGTTGGAAGGGTTTAACAACTTTATAAGAAGAAGAAGATGTATAAGGAAGTTTATGATGTTTACTAAGCAAACAAGCATTACAAGTATTAACTGGATCAATTTTAGCATCAAAAAAGGCAATATTGCTATTGGCTAAAGCACTCTCTACTACATGAGGACAAGCATGTCCTAATCTTCCATGCCAGAGGAAAGTGTCAGATATAGTACCATTATAAGCAGCTACTGTTGCATCAATTTTGTTGAAAGACTTTCTTTATTACCCCAAGCTATTGGAGGCAACCTTGGAGAAGGTAGTACTGACTTTGACACTTGAACAGTGAAGTTTTCTTTGGAGTAAAATTTCTTTCATGACTAGATCCTTTACATAACATGACAGAGGGTGAAATTCAAAATGTACTTGATCTTGTGCAAACTTTACATTAAGCAAGTTTTTAGCAATATCTTGCACATGTAGAATATTACTTAGATGTAACTGCCTGTCAACATTTGATTGTGCAGAAAAATTATTTGATCCAACATGAGAGATTGTGAGTCCCTTGCCATCACCTATTAGTAGTTTCTCTGAACCACCAAATTCATGTTGAAGAGCAATATTGGGCAAATCATAGGTGACATGATGTGTTTCTCCAGAATCTGGATGCCAAACACTATTTGAATTATTGTCATGTGCTGAGAAATTAGAAGAATAAGGCCATTGGACTGAGTTAGGATTCTGATAAGGTGTGGGCAACAGACCAGGCAGATTTGAAGGAGGTAAGGGTGAGTTTGTCTAATTCTGTATAAAATTAGACAAGAGAAAAGGATAATAAATGGAGCTTGCATACATAGCATGTGCTTGATTAGGTGCAGGTGATGAATGCATTAGAGGTTTGGAAGCTTGATTTGAAGAGTATGATTGATAAGGTATAGATTGAGATTGTTGCTGATAAGGCTGATAGGGGTTTTTTTTTTGGTTTTGGGATGGAATGAAACTCTTGTCAAACATGTACCAACATGCTGAGACAATGTGATAACTGACATTGTGGTCTGTTGTTAGATCTGCCTCTTCCACGACCTCTTCCAAAGTTGTTGAATTGAGAGAACATTGGATGCTGTGGTGGTGGAAAGTTTTGTGGAAAATTTGAGCTCGCATGTCTTGCAAGTACATTCTGCAAAACAGGCTGAAGTGCAGATGTAATAGTATTTTTGTCAAACACCTCCTGATCATCAGATGCTTCACTTTGAAAACTTGAGTTTGCTCCATTCTTCACACTCAAATTAACACTCGGTAAATTAGTCATTGAAACTAATTTCCTTCTCTCCAACCTACTCTCATGACTCAGCAACAATACTTTATCATCATCTATTATAACTTTCTCTGTTAGCATTTTCTAAGTGATTGTAGAGAATACATTGTCAAACTTTTCATCCAAACCACTGAGAATGTACATCAGTTTCTCTTCTTCACTTATAGGACAACCTACAGGTACTAACTCATCAGTCAGCACTTTTACTTTTAGCACATACTCAGCAATGGACATATTGTTCTTGAGATTGTGCAACTCTTCTTTCATTTGAATCATTCTAGCTCTAGATCTTGATGCAAAAAAATTCTCCAAAATCAGCCAAGCTTCATGAGCTGTATCATAGTCTGCAACTGCTCGAGTATGTCATTGCTCGTACAACTCATTAGTCAACACCCGAGCATCTCATCTTGTTTCTTCCAGTTCTTTTACTATGTATTTTCTTTTCCATTGATGAGGGTCTTGCTCACTGGTTCTTGACGAACATAGGTCTATAGTTCTAAACTTCTCAGGATCTTCAATATTTGGTGTTTCCATATTGTAAATTGATTGTCAAGTTTGGTTGTTATAACTATGTTGTGAAAAGAGAGAATGGATTGAGAAAGAGAAGAAGAGAAAGAAGATTGCATTAGATCAACTACAGCACTACACAAATCATCAATGGATCTTCAACCAACAAAGCTCACCGAGTTTTATGCTCTGATACCATAAACGAGTTTGTGAAAACATGAGATAGGCTAACAAAGCATAACATTGCAAATGGATACTGAACTTTCTCATTAACAAGAACAACTACAAATGAATTACATCAAGAGTACCAAAGGCACACATCTAGCTTAGTTATACTTCACTTATTCATAGATCAACTAAACTCATGTAACAAACTCACAACAACCATGTGAAGGCAATGATAACAAAATGTGTGTGTGCAGATTAGTAACAGAATTTTCTACTCGTCTTTATGCTCATGTTGATGTGGCCATTCTTGCTTCTCTTCATTTTCTGCAATACATTATACACAAGTACTTGTTGTATAATGTACAGTCACAAGTTTTACTAATTGATATTTATGCTAGAATTATTATTATTAGTCTATTTACATAAATGTTATTTTTGTGTGATATTCAATAAAATAATATATGAAAATCTATGTTTTGGTTCATGTTTTGAATTTGAAATAGTAAGAGTGAATTGAAAAATTGATATAATCCATTTTATGTTTCAGTTGCTTGCCTCCTGACTTGGAGGGTGCGGTCAGGCAATCAGGTCAAGCAAGTGCTTTATTTGTGTCTTCCGGTGGAACACGAGCCATAGTATGTGAAAAATGAAAATGTAATCTTATAGTTGCATATTAGAATCCACTTTGCTATTATTTTTTTGGATTTTGAGAACAATTTTCTTCTAACCTTGTTAAATGTCACTTATAGAAAATGAAACTTTATGACCAATGAAGTCAGTCTAACCTTGTGTTATAGCCTTATAACTTCCATTTATAGGTACAAACTAAAGTCAACCAACAAATAGAGTGAAATTTCTTTGCAAATGCTGTACTTGTTTCTACTATCATCTTATCTAAAAGAAAGAAAGAAGGATTTCTAGGTAAACTTGGCGCTTAGTTGAACTTTTGGTGTGATTTTTGTAGCTTTGTCTCATTCATGTTAAAAATTTCTAGACAACTTCTCTCTCTCTCTCTCTCCCCCCTCCCTCCCTCCCTTTGGATGAAAATTAAGTACTGATCGACATAAGAGGAAGAAAATCTGGCACTTGCTCTTGTTCTGAGATTGGTTTTCCAAGGGTGCTTTTTTCTTTTATTTGTATTCATAGATTTATTATATTTTCACAGGTTGAGCTTTTGATCCCCCAGCTACAATTTTTAGATGATGAAGGTGCACAAGCTGAGCTGTGGAATCTTTCAAGAGTATTTTTGGAAACTCTAATTGAAGAGACGGGGAATCAGGTTAGCTAGGAGATCCTTTATAAATTAAAACCTTGTTATGTAGATTCTGTTGTTGATTTTATGAGTTCTGGTACAATGACTTTAGACCCAAAAGCCCTAATATATGAGCTTTAAAAATTATGCTTTATATTCATATTGTGCTTTCACTGCAAACAATCTGTTCTCTGGAATTGGTAGCATTTGAGAATATTTTATCCTGCTTTGTCTTTTCTCTTTGTATAAATATTTCTTTCATCCATTTACGCATAAACTCAGTTACCAAGTAGTATTATTGCTAGGAAGTTAAAGACATATTTCCGGAGGCTGGTACCTAAACTCAATTTCTAAGTAGTATTAGTTTTATTGTTAGAGAGTTAAAGCCATATTTCCGGATGCTGGTGCCTCAGCCCTTCTACAATACCGTTGGAAGGATGCCACTTTTGGATTCTCCAGGTTCCTTACTTCATTTCCTTAAGCTTCCACTTCGGATAATCTTTTATTATGACATGTTTCTGATTGGTATGCAATTCTCCCCCTTATATCCAGCTTAAGTGACAGGAAGCCTGTACAGAGTGAAGATGAGATTGTGGTTATGGTTGTTCCTGATTATCAGATGTTGGAGTACGTTGAGAGAATTGCGTCTGATCTCTCTGATGATCCAGTATGAAGAGACTTCTAATAATCTATTTTCTTCCAAGTATTATTTGTATCCTCCTAATGAATTGTATATCTGCAGCTAAGGCCTCTCATCATGTGGAACCCAAGACTCATCAGCGAGGATGTTGGAGTTGGATTTAATGTTCGGAAACTAAGGCGGTACTTTCTTAGGTATCATTCTGTCTCTCCAAAATGAGGGTCATGTTGATATCTCACCCCATCCCAACAAAGACCCTTCTCCCTTCTTTCTTTCTATTTCATTATCATAAATCACATAATCTTGATTGTTTGTTTCTGCAGCACATTTACAACAGCTTACTCAATGAGGCCTCTGCCATCTGGTGCTGTGTTTAGGTGCTACCCAGGGTAAGGGTATCTAGTTGGACTGTATTTATGTATAGGACCCTTATATTTTGTTTCTGCAGTTTCATGCTCCTAGACCATCAAAATGGTTTGACTCTTTGTTTGAGTCTCGTATCGAGTCACTCATGGCCATAAGTGAAAAGGTTTGAGGCTAAAAGACTCAAGCAACTAAACTATGTCAACCACAAATTAACGACTTGTCATTCTTAGGCAGGTCTGGCTGAAATCTGATCATTCCCTAAAAGTCTAATATTCTTTTTTTTCCTGCATTTGACTAGATTGTGGAAGGTGTTCTATGACGATAAGGACAGACCAAACAGATACCTTCTTGCCAAAGAACTAGTTACTCGTCCTGATGCTGAAGACCTTGAGGTCAGTTGCTAGCAAAATTAACGTTTGTACTTCGTCAAGTGAATGAATGAATATCAGCTAATGCAAGAAGGTTTAATGAATTCGTGAAGTTACAATATAGTAATAGTAACCAGGATTGCAAGTTTGCTTTCTGTGTTTCTTATTCTCCTTTCGTATGCAGATAATATTTGGAAATGTAGAAGAAAATTCAGAACAGGGCCCATCCTTATTTGATAAAGCAGCAAGCATTTTCTCTTCACTTAATCGGTTCATGAGGGTCATTTCAAAATAGCTAATTTTCTGATCCTTTACTATCCGTTAATTCATGGTAGATATACTGCTCTATAAAAGCTTCTCTGTTTGTAGAATGCATCTGATACGAATACAATGAAGGATGAGATACGATATTCTGAGATAGCTTAGAAACAATATTTACATTGAATCTCAGATTTGCATGTAGGTAACCGACGAAATACTAGTATTATTGTATACTTTCGGGAAGACATTCATTATTCAGTACTGACTGATCTGAACTCTTAAGTAGCTTTGCCTTTGTGCATTTGAAGTACCTTATATCCCAACCAACATCAGATGGTGAAAGTTTTCAAACACGTAAGAGTGAATAGGTTATCTTTAAAATTAACAATTTTATACTCGATATCTTAATACAACTATCAGACATACAATGGCCAATAGATAACAAGTGTAGAAATTAAAAAGGACACAAGCTATTTTTTAGGTGAAAAAATCTATACCATAACCATGATTTAAGAGAAAAGTCACTTGTTCATTAGACCATCTAATCTATCTATTATAAAAATTTAATATTAAAGTAGAAGTTAGTGTATATAGATCTTGATCAATATTCCAATTAGTTTCACACCAATTAGATATGTTATGGAAAATCCTACAAAAAGGTTAGCATTGAAATAAAGTGTTTGTGTGTGTTTTAGATGTATTTCAATAATAAATATATCTTAATCCTAGCTTAAAATATATAAATATTTATGAAATTAAGAATATTAGAGTAAATATGAAAACATCATACCTATGAAGTGAACAATCTTGCAATATTCATAGATTACTAGAGATTTAGAAAGACATTAGATATTATCTAGATATCAAATCAACAAAATTAGTGAAACATGATAAAGCACAAAGAAGAATAAGATGGCTTTCGGCTAATTGATATGACTTGTGTGTTTTGTGTTGTGAGTTGTTAAACAATGAGCCATATATTTGTATTTATGGGAAAATTTTAAACCCTAGACCTATATCAATGTAAAAAGTCATTCATACTGCTAAAAGGATTAGTAATAGTCATTTTAGAAAGGATTTTGTGGTAATTTCATCAATTGTTTCAAGTTACAATAAGGATTTTAAAACTAAAAAAACAAGTTCGATGGATCGAAATCTTACTTGATTGATTTAGTCACGTGTTCGATTGATCAAGACCTTGAAGTATGATATTGCTAGAAACTAGTTTAAAAAATATATATTGTACATGAAAATCATCATCATTCATAATATCTTATAAACTTTCCCTTTGGTTTTTTTCATGTGGCAAAACCATTGTCTCACTACATGATACTTATAGAAATAAATAAAGTGATATTAAAGACCTAAAATTTCATAGTGGATTTATTCTATGATGCAGTGAATTCATATTCACTTGATCTTGACAAGCTTGTATGTAACTGAAATCATATAAATAAAACACAACTTAGTTTGGAAGTCTCTTGTTTATAAGTTCAGTTAACATAAAGATAATGTGTAGTTGATGTAGTGCTTGCATTCACACCAATCAAGTTAGCATAATATATAATCAACAAGGAAAAATAATGTGAAGCATTCTCCAAGTGCTTATCCACATGAAAAATGCATGTGATTTTATGAATCACATCTCTTTTTTTGACATACGAAAGGATAAACTAGATAAAGAATACACTCCTTATAGTTGCAAGATCTCCCTCCAAGTGCAATGAGTTCATTTAAGCAAAACATCCAAACAAACAAGTCAAAAGTATTTTTAGTTCAAATTTTGATTATCTATTGTACAACCAATCCGTTAAAGGCATATTGGTTAACAAGGACACATAATTAACCAATATTAACATTTACTTAAGATGATATACAAGGTGAAGCCCATTAATATGTCAATTTATTTATTTATGATCAACTAGGAAAAACCTAATCAAAGGAGTATCGTGTATCTTATAAAATTGCAATTGAGCCATTAATCTTACATTAAGAAGATTTCAACTAAGAGGGAAATAATTTTAACGAGGCACAATTTTTTTACCTCTTTGGCCTTTTCTTTTGATGCATATCAACAATAGATACTTTTCTTGTAAGCATATTTTATTTTAAATTATTATTTATTTATTTATTTATTTATTTATTTTACTTCATGCATGAGTCATACACAGTATGGTAATTTTCACACTAGTTATGAAGTAAATTTCTTCGATCATTATAGTAGTTTTATATATTATAATAGGTAACTCTCCCAAAACTAGGTGTCTCTTTACAAGGATATTTTTCAAAGTGCAAGGAATAAGACTAGGATAATTTTGCAATCAAGGTTAGTTCAAGCCCTAATATTTTTCAAAGATAACCAGAAACTTCACACATACAATAAATTTGTGTTTAGTGAGTGTGTAAAGAAGTTCATGTCAACATGGATCAATACATGTAACTTATTTTTGTGTTTTGCATATATAAGTTTTCTTGAAAGATTAATCCAATCATAATCAAAATGACTCATTTATTTAAATAATTATGTTTGGTAAGTGTCTTTGCTACTAGATTCATTACCTCGTTGAGAATAAATGACTCAAATTTTTCATTTTGTTTTTATATAAAGAGAAAAAATAAAAAATAAAGAAAATTATTGAAGTTAAAGATAAAAATAGGGGTAAAGAGAAGGAAGATTTACTTTATAGGAAAGATTCCTAAGGCACTTTTAAGTGATTTGACTTTTTAGCAGCCCTAGGAATTAATGAATAGATATGCCAATTGTATGATATGCCAATTGTATGTTAGTAGGAATAAACTCAAGAGTCACTTCCTTTTCTTCAACTAAATCTCTAATGAAGTGATGCCTAAGTATTTTTTTTGGAGTATTGAACATGATTCTTAGAGATACATATGGAACTAGAGTTGTCATAGTATAGGGGCATCATACCTTGTTATTAGCCTTAGTCATTGAGTATGTTTTTCATCTTGAATATTTGTGTGCATGAGCTTCTTGCAACAATGTATTTTGCCTCAGTTATAGAAAGTGAGATGGAGTTTTGTTTTTGTTATGCTAGGATACTAAGTTTTTCCATATGTAGATGTAGCTACCTGATATGCTCATCTTATCATCATACCAATTTGCATCTATATAGCCATTTATTTCGTAGGTATTGTTGTTAACTTATACCATAGTTTATTGTGCATGAGATATATGTGATAATTCTTTTCACATGTTCAAGATGTGATTCCTTGGGGTCATTTTGATAGCATGTACATATGCCAACACTAAAGCATATATCAGGCTTGCTCATAGTGAGATACAATAAGTTACCTATGATGCTTCTATATGGGGTTTGATCAACACTCTTACCTTGAATGTCCTTTGTAATTTTGTTTATGCGTTCTAAAGGAATTCTTAATGGCTTACTAGATTTGAGACCAAATTTTTTAACAAGGTTGCAATCATACTTGGTTTGAAAAATAAATATAACTATCATATGATTTCTAAATTTACAAACAAAGAAAGAAGGTTAATTCGTATACTATGGATATTTCAAATTCATTTGATGTAACTTGCAATTAGTCATCCACTAGTGAAGTAGTCGTGGATCTAACGACAATGTCATCCATATATATTTAAATTAGGGGTGTTAAAAATGAGCTGGCACAGCACGTCACAACCCATTAAGTACTCAACCTATTGGCCCAATCATCCGGCACGGCATAGCATGCGAGCAAAAACAAATTGGCATGGCATGACTTATGGCTCGTAATGTGCTGGGTTGTGTCAAAATGTTAGT
This sequence comes from Hippophae tibetana, assembly GCA_037013495.1. Classification (NCBI taxonomy): domain Eukaryota; kingdom Viridiplantae; phylum Streptophyta; class Magnoliopsida; order Rosales; family Elaeagnaceae; genus Hippophae; species Hippophae tibetana. Next base: position 16,920,993 of record CM072803.1, read on the forward strand.
CTAAAACTAAATTATATATAAATATATCTATATATTACCAAATGTTTGTGTAGTCCAGTAGATAAAGTTAACATGGTATATGGATGGTGGGGTGTTCGACTCCCACTATTAGTATTTTTTTCTAAATAATGGGCTAAACGGGCCATGGGTTGTGCCATCCTTTTAAACACAATCCAACAGGCCAGGCATGGCACATCACGATAAAATCCATAGGATAAAAATAGAGGCATAACATGGCTTATGTATGGGTTATAGGTTGACACGATATGTTAATTCACAAATTGGGCCATGATGTGTCAACTCGACTTGACCTATTTGACACCTCTAATTTGATGAGTAAAAATATTAACAACACTTGTTTTAAGAATAGAGTCTTATCAATTTCTCCTCGAACAAATTCCTTGTTGAAGAGATAGTTAATAAGTCTTTGATAGTAAGCTATTAGTGCTTGTTTTAAATCATAAAAAGCTTTGTTGAATTTATAGACATGATTTGGAAATTTGGCATCAAAAAAGCCTTTGAACTATTCTACATATACTTCTTAATTTAGAAAACCATTCAAGAAGATAGATTTAACATCCATTTGATATAGCTTAAATTTCATGGAACATGTAATGGCAAGCAAGATGTTAACTAACTCTAATCTAGCAACATGTGCAAAGGTTTTATCACATTTAAATCCTTCTACTTGCGTATAGCTATGATAATATCATGTTTATCAGATTTATTTTTTGAATACCAATTTAGTTCCTATAGTATTTTTATTCTTAGGTTTGAGTACAAGTACCTACACATCATTTCTAGCAAATTATCCTAATTCATCCTCATTGGCATTTATCTTTCATTCATCTTTCAAGGCCTCGTTCACATTCATGGGTTCAATTTGAGAGATATAAGATATGTGTTACCTTACTTATATGATGCTTTTTCTTGGATCTCAAATGATGTTTGCGACCTGATGATTTTTTGCGGTGTGGGTTGGTCTCTTAACAAGAGATGTTCATGCTTCTTCATTTACTTTTTTACCTTCATTATATTCATTTTTGTTTGTCTCATTAATGTCACCTATTAATGAAGGTGAAATTATGACATAATATGATCTTAGCCTCCTAATGTTGATAATTTTGTTACCTATCTCAACATGTACACTTATATAAAACAAGGTAAAGAAGTCAAAAGCATCTGACTTCTCTCTAAGAAATTTACTTATGTAAATCGAGAGAAGTCATCTATAATAAATTCAATGTATTTCTTTCCTCCTATACTTTTAGTCCTCATTGGACCCATTATATCAATTTAAGCACATGCCTTGTGGTGATGCCAACCATTTTCTTATGAAGAGATCGAGTTTGTTTACCTAATTGACATGGTTCACAAATAACTATCATTTTTGGAGAGTATAGGGGTAGACTATGAACAATTCTAGTTTTACTTAGTTTAACTAAGCCCCTAAAATTCAAGTAGCTAAGTTTTTCTTACCACAAAAAGGTTGAATCATTGCTAGCTAAGTTACATTTATTGTGGGTGTTGTGTCAATGCAATACCAGTTATCGTGTAATGAAATAAGGCCTCTGATAGGAGTAATTTAGAGGGACAGAGGAAGAGGAAGAACAGAGAAGGAGAGGGAGCTGATTGGTATAATATTCTTGTATATTATTTCCATATTTTCTTGGTTATATATAGTTTTACAAGAGATTTAAGGAAAAGAAACATAAAGAATATGTGATAACGGTGAGTGCGTGACAGAGGAAGGCGTGAGCGTCTTTTCCTAAAGAATTGGTGGTCATCCTAACGACCTGGTGGTCCCCTCTTTTATCGTGCACCATCTCTGTAATTGTAGTCATAACCTCTATGCCACGGAATGGCTTCTGCGCCATGTGCACCATGTATGTGCGGCTTGAAACGCACGTATTGTTATCTAATTATATATGTGTATGTGTACTAGTTTGATCTCCTTAATAATCTCTTCGTAAATAAAGACCAGCTTTCCTTTATTAACTTACGTTACTCTATTTTAAATTAATTACTCTAAAAATATATATCTTATTAATCTTGCCAATAGTGAGAATAAAAAATAAATATTTTCTCACATTTGTATCTTTTACTATTTTCTTTCTCACGTGCTAAACTATTTTTTGTATTATTAAGCCCAAATATGAGATAAAATAAAGGTTACCACTATTTATGAGAATGAAAGAGCTAAGCGAATGGTTTACAAATTATTTTTAAATAATAATTTAATCAATTTTTTGAAGTAAAATAGTTGGATAACATAATAAAATTGTTAACATGCATGATTTAAGTTGGTTAAATTTCAACATGGTCTAAAATTAGAATTAATATATAAAAATTAAAAGAAAATTGATAAAATCATAAGAAAAAAAGAAAAAGACCAAAATACGAAATACGAAAATTAAAAAATAAAAGACTAAATAAAAAAAATTAAAGGGATTGAGAAAAATTTAAGACCATTAGCATACAATAGTCTTTTTTTTAAATAAGTTTTTTTCAAATAAAGATAAAAATTTAATAATATTATAAGATGAAGTGACGTTTCGGGAAATTTTTTGTGAAATTTTTTGGGATCTCGCCAACCAATGAGCAAGCAGCAATGGACGACAAGGAATTTGTGCTTTTACGAAGCCTTTCCAAGCCTCACCTGGGGTGTACGACAAGCCACCGGTAATGGTGGTCGTAAGCTTAAGGTTGCAAAAAAATTAGAAAATATTATAAAGATAAAGATCACAACTATAGAGTATAACACATCCATCTATCTACTTTTGGGCATTAGATAATCTTATCTATATTCTTATTTCTTTTCAATAAACACTTTTGTATTTTTTGAATTTATAAAATTAATTTATTGGATATTTATTCATGTTGAGTATATATGATTGATTGTGATAATGAAAATTTAGTTTTATTGCTATGTTCGTGTAGATTATTTAAGCTAATCTTTTTAATAATTATTAAATAAAGATTATTTTCTATTTCAAGATTTCTACAAATTTTATTATTAAATAATATATTGATAACATATTTTGTGTAATAGATTTAAAATATAAAAAATAGATTTCTGATACATCATCTTGATGTAAGTCAAACAGCTTAAATAGGAGTTTAAATTGGTAACCCGATCGAAGGTATGGAGTTAAATGGTTTGTTAATTCCTTGGACATTATGTATAATTTAATCAAATTAGCTAGTTTCTCGATCGAAGATATTGAGTGGTTTGATTAATAACGAATAGTGACCTGACCGAATATATTATTTATGCATAAGAAAGAGAATCAATCATCTGAATTTATACTTCACTAACTTGAATGATTCTACCGAGCATAGTCAACTAACCAATTTTTTTATTAATTCTCCATTGATCCTTAATTGCATATCAACTTGTTATTTGTTTAAGTCCAAACTATATTTTATCGTTTTGTATTCTTTTTATCATTAGTTTAATATTTTCAAAAATCAAAATATTGTAACAGAATGTTTAGATTTAATTTTCCTGTTTATTTTTAAGAAATTTGTTGAATTATTGAAAACCATCCAGTTCATCTTTAAACCAACTTTAAGAGTATACTTATCTCTAGCTATCCATATTACTCAAATGATTGAAACAATCCTTTATTTTTGTAAGTTATCAAACTGTCTCTACTTCAATTCCTACTGACTTATTACTTCAATGATCTGTAACATTTACATGCTTTAACTTAAAAATAAAAATAAAGATAGAGAACTTCTTACAATCGGTATAGAGCTCCTTCTCTATCTCATTGAATAAATCTTGAAATTTAAAACCTAGAAATTCTTTTCTGTCTTCAACTTGGCTATTCTTATTGATAGGAGCACATAAATCATTTAACATTCCATATATATCATCCTCGTTATCATGGCTTTCAAAAATGACATCGTTCAAAACATTGTCTACTTTTAAATTTCCACTACTGCTAGTTTCTTCTCCATGAAATATCCAGTTTTCATAAGTTCTGTGAAACCCAAAGCGGTAAAGATGATGTACAATTCTAGTCAAGTTTGATGATATCCATCTATATATAATGTATCAATTCTCATGTTGGTTAACCATAATTGTCCCGCACCTACAATTTAATTGAACTTATTGTGCACTCTAGAACCTATATACATTGTATATTTAGCCAACAGACTGGGCCAAGCATCATTGAGTTCAGATTTGATTGGATAAATGAATATGCCGCACATGCTTAAAATATAAATGCATAGAGGGAAGTTTTTGTCACATAGCATACCAAGTGGCTACCCAAAACACAAAGGTATAAGCAACAGTGTCATACTTACGAATGAATCAAACAACCAACATGCATCTCTTGAATACATTCTTCCATGTGATTATGAGTTATCATTAGTTAGTATGTACAAATCTTATGACTATCATTTAGTGATATTGTACATCTAACCAGTCTTCCCATCTAATACTTTTCCATGATATTCTAGTACAACACCTTTACGTTGTGACTAGGCTAAGTCACTACCTCATGGTGAAGTTATGAGATACTCATTATCAGTAATTGTTGATCAAGCTTTACTCAATGTATAGACACCCATTTTTAGGGAAGAAGAATACTTGTACATGAACCCCTATATCAACCACCATATCACTTACAACTCCCCTTATAGAACCACTAATACTAAACGATATTAGAATGATATAAGAATATTTAAATGAAAGATTATTTTATTAATCAAATACAATCAGATATTACATATATGTCATCTATGTCTATTTTAAGGCATATCACTTAACAATATCCCACTTGCACTCAAACCACCCCTTATTACAAAGCAACCATAGCCCTTCAATGTGAGACTTAAATACCTTGGAAGTAAGAACCTTATAAATGGATATACTATGTTATATGTAGTGGACATCTTAGCTGTGGTCATATTGCCTCTTGCGATGAGTTCTATGATAAGATGATATTTCTATCTATATGCTTCCCACGCTTGTGATTCCTAAGATATGTTATTCGCTCTATTTCTTGTATTATCACAATAAATTTTTACAAGTAGGTCGGCACTAACAACTATGTTAAGATTCATGATAATTTTATGAAAATAGAGTTATTTATATCTTTTAAGCTTGATATTTGTCTTATTTTAATCAATAAAAGGTAAAAATTGTGATTGAAAATATTTAATTTGATTTATTTAAGTTATGATGAGAAAATATTTTTTTTAAATTGTTGGTTATTTTTTGAATTTTTCTAATGATGTAGATGTATAAAGCATGATTCAAGGGTGTGTTTAGAAGACTTAATCAATTTAGCTTCGATAGAGATCAATTGAAGGCTCTCAAATCAATTTTTTGAAATTTTTTATGGAGGTCTTGATTGATCGAGGGTTGTATCTAGAAATTAAGGTGGCTATATATGAGAAAACAGGCCAAAAGAGTCAAAAATTAGCCCAGGTGGATAGGCTTAGCAAAGGTGAAATAGGTTTTTTGTAAAATGGTGTCATTTTCCATCATACATGCATGCCTTCTCCCCCAAAAACAATGTTATTTGTGCAAGGCTTGATTCACTATTCACTAAACATCAACGTTTTGGGTTGTTTTTCACCTTAAATGCATGACATTCAATTTTTATCCATTTTTAGCCACCAGATCATATTTTAATCAATGTTCCAAATTTATTATAAGGTTTTGTACAAAAATTAGTCTATTTAACCTAAATAACAACCTCAACACTTTCTACATCAAACAAATTAGTCTCGGAGAAAGAGGTAACAAGTTTAGAGAGACAAAGCAAGAGAAGAATCAAAGATTGAAAGTTTTAGAGTCAACATTTGTCAAGAGATTTGTTGTATCTTTCTCATATCTTATATTTTAATATTATATTCTTGTATTATCTCATTATTTTGGTAATTAATTTAATATGATTTGGATTGACTAAACTTGCTATTATAATCCTCTTGGACTCAATTTCTCTATTAGTTTATTTTATTATTCTTTGTAATTCTTGATATTTAATATTTTAATTTATTTATTTTTACTACTTTCAATATAATGAGATAATTATTAGCTCATTCTTGAGATAGGTAATTTGATTATAGTCATGATTAATAAACATGCATAGTTTTTAAGTAAAGATATACGATTTGTATATATGTATTTATAAATACGAGCTTAATATATATGATGTAATTTGATCAAGGTGAGAATGTGATCCTATTATTTACTACATGGTACAAAGTTTACTTGAGAAAGGAATTGCATGCTAATTGAGGAGTGTGCAAATTAGTTAGAATGAGATTGTGATTAATGTACTCATCATATGGCATATAGTTTACTTGACAAATGAATTCATGTTATTGTAAGGCGTTTGATGAAGTATCATATCAATAATTGCTTGTGATGGTAAATTGATTCATGTATGAAAAATTCAAAAAAATTGGATTCTTAGGATTCTTTTATACTAAAATAGTTAGTGTGATACAATTAAAACAATAGGAAAAGACCCCAAGAGGTAGAGTTCCTGCAATATAATCTATAAAAAAATCTTTTGTCCAAATGCTTCTATGGTTAAATAAAATAAAGGACAAGGATTGTGCCCATTATTCTATATTTTTTTGTAATTTTTAGTATATTTTATTTATCGATTTTCATTAGCCTAAATAGTAATAATGTGATTATAATTTGGTACTTAAACACTTAATAATTCAATCCTTGTGAGTACGATAGTTCTTATTCTTAAAATTATTTATCACTTGTACATGATTATATATACTTACGTGTACTTAAGCATACTAATCCATTAGGCTCTTTTAGAGCCAACAAGCTTCTTTGACAACTTCTGAGGCTACTATATGCTTAGCCTCTATTATGGAATATGCTATGCATGATTGCTTTATGCTTCTCCACACCATGGCATCACTCTTAAGCATAAACACATATCCAATCATAGACATTTGTTCATCACAATCTATTTGGTAATTAGAATCAATATACCAAACTAGGGTCAAGTCACTTTGATTGTACGTAAGGGCAGTCCTTAGTCTATCTCAAATATTTGAGAATGTACTTGACTCCTTCTTAAAGTTTGATTTCTAGATTTGCTTGGTACCTTGCCGCTATGCCAATGGCATAACAAATGTTTGATCTAATACATAACATATCATACATCAAATTGCCTACTATCGAAGCATAAGGTATCTAACTCATCTACTCCTCTTCATTAGCTATTGTCAAACATTGACACTTCGAGAGCGGGATTCTATGCCTGAAGAGTAGTAAGCCACTCATGGACTCTTGCATATTGAAACATATAAGGACATTTTTATGAAGGTTTTTTGGAAAAACTTGATCATCCTTCTGGATTGATCTCTAAAAAATTTAATGCCTAATATGTAGATGAGTTCTCCTAAGTTCTTCATGTCAAACTACCCTCCCAACCATATTTTAATTGTTAACAATACTCCTACATCATCACCAATTAGTAGGATATTATCAATGCACAACACCAAAAAACCATTGTTTTACCATCGAGTCTTTTATACACATAGGGCTTATCTACATTTTGGTCAAATCCATAGGATTTTATGATTTCATTGAATCATAGATTCCAACTATGTGAAGCTTGCTTCAACCTATAAATGGACTACTTCAACTTGTATTTCAAAAACTCTTGGCCCTAAGCTATATGGTTTTGTGGCTGACTCATATAGATGTCTTCCTGAAGATAACCATCAAGAAAAGCAATCTTCGCGTCTATTTAACAGATTTCATAATCATTGTGGGTAGTAACAGACAGTAGAGTCCTTATTGACTTATGCATAGCTACTGGTGAGAAGATCTCTTCATAATCAATACCATACTTTTGATTATAACCCTTTACCACCAGCCTTGCTTTAAAGGTTTCCATATTGCTATTTGTGTTCTTCTCTGCTTGTAGATCCATTGGAACCCTATGAACTTAATTCCATCGAATGCTTTTACAAGCTCTCATACATGATTCTTGTACAATGAATTCACTTTTGAATACATTACATTATGTCAATGATTTTGATATTTGACGAAAAAGGCCTCATCACATTGGTGGGATCAATTTCAAACTCATCTGAAGTCGTCGACCATGCTTCTCCTAGCCATAAGTGCCTTTCTGGTTCACAATAAATCCTATCACTATGATAAGGTACTAAGATAGCAACCTTCTGTTGTTGCTTACTAGCAGCTTTAGGTTCTTTTGAAGTTGTAATTGTGTTTGACTGTTGGGACTTGTTTGACCCTATGGCTTCCTTTGACATATCCTCAAGCACGACTTGAGATTTCGATAACAAAATTAGATATAAAGTACTTCAAATTGTACCTTAGGAAACTTTGTAGTTTCTATCTCATCTTTCATGACTAGGGCATAATATGTGGTGTCCCTTCTAGATGCAACATCATTGACCCATTTTTATTTTCTTGTATGTCTTATCTATATTATAGCATCACACTATCTATCTTCCAACTATCATAAATTTTTGTATTGGCAACATTTTCATTTTTTTTCTTCTACTTGCTTGATAAACACTAGTTTTGAGGTCCCCTAGCTAAGAACTTAGAAGGTCAAACAGATTCATATTTGAAATTTACTAGTTAATAAATAAATGGAAGTTCATCTTTTTCTCTGAATTTGTATGAGCCCATTAAGTTCTTTCTGTTGTACAAATTGAACAACCACCCTCATTCATACAAAAAATATCTTCTTCACAACCATATGGAACCGGAATCTTAGTTGGTTGTGATCCATCCTAATATCAGAAAAGGTCTCTTGAGCTCAGTGATTATGTATGAAAAGGTCTCTTGAAAATTCCACATATTCGAATAAGACTGTATCTTTCATTGTTGCTACAAAAATAATACAAACTAACATTGTTTAGATTAAAGTATTCAAACTCCTTGGTCTTAGTTTCTAACAAGGGAGGAATCCTAGTCACTATTTAGTATCTAGAGATTTTTTTTTAACAACATATTATACACTTACAATATTGTATATATTAGACAAGATTTGAACTCATGTCCTCTTAGTACTCAATTGGTCATTGTACTACAAGACAATTTGTAGTATTAGAGATTATATTTAGTGGGTTCTAACAAGTTACCAAATGTAGGTGCCTTTTCTTCATCATCGTGACCTACATAATAGAGTATAAACCTCTTATCTGGCACATATCCTTCATCTGTCATCAGTCTAAAAAGCTCAGCCAAAACTGCATAAATGGTCTCAGATTGTGGGTGCATTTGATCCCCAACAACAAAGCTATGGACTTTCTTGTCTATCTCAATCCAACTAATACCAATTTCTTTTGCAACCCTCCTTTCCTTCATTTTCTTGATAGTTCTTGCTCTTTCTTTCCAATTCCTTTCAGAAGAATATATGTTAGCCAGTAAAACATACGGTGCTGGGCTATTGGGTGTAGCCAGAAACAATTGATCAGCCGCATACTTTCCCAATTCGGAATCATTATAGAAGCTACAGGCACCAAGCAATGCTTGCCAAATAAGCGGACCAGGTTTCTCAGGTAATCCTTCTATAAACATTTTAGCTTCATTGAGAAGTCCTGCTCGGCCTAACATGTCAACCACACAAGCATAATGTTCTGTCCTTGGACTAATTCCATGATCTTTAACCATCGAAGCCAAAAACTCTAAGCCCTTTCCAACTAAACCTACATGACTACAAGCATGAAGCAATGATAGAAATGTAACATCTGTTGGCTGGACACCTTCCAATTGCATCTTTTCGTACAACTCTAATGCTTGGGAGATATCCCCATGACGGGCAAACGCTGCAATCATAGAGTTCCATGAGATTGAGTTCGTTTCAGGCATCCAACTGAAAACTCTCAGTGACTCTACTAACTCCCCACACTTGGAATACATGTTTATAAGTCCATTGCTGACATACGGATTACAACTGAAATTCCTTTTGATAATTATGGAATGAATTTGCTTCCCTAGTCCCAAAGAAGTATCAATACCAAAAACGCCAAGAATTGCTGAAACCACATTCTGGTCAATATCACTCCCGACCTTCACCATTTTCTTAAAGATTTGGATCGCTTCTTTTTCAAAGCCATTTTGTGCAAATCCAACAAGGATAACAGTCATTGTAACCTTGTCAAGTTCTTCCGCAGAATGAAAAATTTGGATTGCATTTTCCATACTACCAGATTTTGAATACATGTCCATTAATGCACTCTCAATATGCAAGTCTGATTGATACCCATGTTTCCATAAAAGCCCATGAATTTGACGCCCTACACTTAATGCCTGCAGACCAGAACATGCCATGAGCGAGCCCAAGTATGTCAAAGAATTTGGCATCGTCATTCCACGACACATCATCACAAAAATATTCAAACTTTGTGCAAAATGTTCATTCTGTGCTAGGCCTGAAATCATAGCTGTCCAGGTAATGACATTCCTTTCAACCATCTCGTAAAAAACTCTGACACCTGAATCAAAGCACCCACATCTGAAATACGATGTTATCAAAGCATTTCCGATCGCAAGTTGTCCCTCATATCCATTCAAAATAACTAATGAATGTATCATTTTATTCAAATAAAAAAACTCTGGTTCAGCAAAAGCTGAAAGAATCGTTGTCAAGGTAGCTTTGTCGACACTAAAACCCAATTCGCGCATTCGTTTGAAGTAACCAAAACTCATATCAAACTGCCCATCTCTTAACAAACCAGATATCATGATGTTCCATGAAACTGTATCCTTCGTAAGCATTTTATCAAACAGTTTGGCGGCATCGAGAGACTGACCCCATTTAGAGTACAAATGAAGCAGAGAATTCCAAAGCACACTGTCATTACGACAAAGGTATCGATTCTCCAGGTCAAAAGGTTCACATTGTTTAATAAGAGAAGCATGGATTGAAGAACCCAATTGAAGGTTACCTTCTCTTCCACATTCGATAAGAAGATTGCTTAGGTCCAAACGGTCGAGAACAAATGTCAATACTTTCGAAGATGGGTCTTGGAGAGTTTGGGTGTTGAAGAAAGAAACAAGATCGGAAGCCCAAGAGAGCAAGGGAGACTTTAGCTTGTTCAAAACCCATATGGGTTTCATCCGAGAAAGGAAAAGTGTTTGCTCTGAGCCTGAGAACCGTTATGTAAAGTAACGCTTGATGGGACCAAACCGTGAGGAATAAAAAGGGTTCGGTATGGTAATCTGCCTGGAATCATACTTTTAGTTGCAATGTTAAGTCTTAGATTCCCGTCCTGGGTCGCTAACTTTCAATTGAAAAAAGAAAAGGGTGCATGGTTTTTTTTAGAATTAGGTACACTGCTCTCCATTTTAATTTTTTTAATATTAAATAAAATTAGTATCAAAAGAATTTAAAATTTATAATTATAATTTAACAATTAAATATTTTTATAAATAGAAACGTTGTTCTAACGATAGGAAAAATAGCTCTAACAATAGCAACTACCTACTAGGATCCTTTATTTGTTTGTATTTTAAAAAAATCTCAACTCTCTATTTTACATCTAATACATTTGATTATTTGAATGTATTAATAAAAAATAAGATTTTAATCTTTAAATTATACATATAGCTTAGATTTGACAAATAAAAATAAAAACAAATGCAAGATTTTATTTCTTGAAAGAGAATCATCTCATACCATTTTTCCCAACAAATATCAACATACGAACATATAAATCTTTTGTACATCCACAAATATAAATAAAATTATTATTCACGAATTGCATACATCAATTCATATGTAATAATATAATTGATTTACTATTAATAAATACTCCATAATTAATATGTAGTTTACAATTACTTAACATACTACATCTTGAACTTCAAATTTAAACCAACATTGACATATCATTTGATGTATACAATTAATTGATGCATATAACATCTATCATTATAGCATTATTCTAACTAGAAGTAACTGATTAAAATGAGATATTATCTTTGTATCAAATTTTTGTCACTTTATTGTGGTACTTGGTGAACATGTAAATCTTTAAACATATTTGTGGTATCATTTTCAACTCCTCCTCCTTGCCATCAAAGAAAGATTGTTAAGATGGTAATTAAAGTTCCTACAATATTTAAGTCAATAAATGTAACATTGAGTTATGGAAAGAGTTTTAGTAGAAGATTAGACATCATACATAAGAATGATGGAAATGAGGCTATTATGTGATTTTTAAAATATTTTTTAGGAGATGATTATCTATTTTCTTTTTTTATTAGGCCCACTATTATAATAAAATGATGATTATTATTGATATTTGTAAAATAGTAGTTGTTGCACCTGGCCTAAGTTAATAGATTTTCTTAGAAACTATTAGTTATAACATATTTAGCTAAGCAAGGTATAGTATAAATGTACAAACATCTTAGAAATCGATCATTGTTCATTTATATTATTAGCTAGATTTTTCTTTTTATATTTTTCAACCTCTTCTCTCTTATAAATTCTTGAATAGTATTAAAGCTTAATTTTGGGAATATTATCAAAGGTACTACGAATGAGAGTTTAGAAACTCATGTTCCAATGAAAGATCAAGATCTATCATAAACAATGTACAAAGGTTAGCTTAGTATGTTAAAAGGTTGTTGGTATCCTATACGTATTTATCTTAATGGAAGAAATGTAACTAACTTAGCTATATATAACTGAATGTAATTGGATATATGGTACTAATGAAAGTTATCTTTCTTCCTAACTCTTCTTCTTTTTCACTCTCGTTCTCATCTTCATTTACTTCTATGGTAACAGAGCAAGTTTGAGAGCATGAAAGATTCTAGATTTTTCTATTGTTATCTTTCTTTTGATTAAAAAGGTCAACTTTCATTCACTTTTCATGCACATCGTCTTCTTTTCAATCATCAACTCTTCAAGTGTTTCCATGTGATTTTCTTGATTTTCTTGAGCTTTTTAAAATGTTTTGAGAGAATTTGTTTCAAGAAATAATGGAAGATAGTGCAAATAGTTTAAAAGTAAATCCAACGATAATGAACAATTTGGACGTGCAATTTTCACTTATACCTCTAACAAATATCAACTTTCCTATTAAGTTTGATCAATCAAATTTCTTGATTTAGAAAAATCATCTTATGTGTGTGATTATAGTATATAGAGTGAAGGATTTTGTTGATATTTCTGATGTTATGCTAGAAAGGTTCTTCCTTGGAACAACAATGTTATCACTTAAGTATGCCATATGGAATCATACAAATAGAATTATAAGATGCTTGATCTATAGTTCAGTCTCATCTAAGGTTTCAGGTTATCTCACTGGACACAAAACTATTCATAAGTTATAGGAGACTTATAGAGTGTTTTTCTCCTATACTTATTCTAGAGTCATGAAGTTGAGGCTTTAGCTACAAACAATCAAGAAAGAAAACCTGTCATTCGATGATTTCATAATGAAGATTATAGCACTTATTGATAATTTATCTACTATTGGTGAGTCTATTCCTTCACGTAACCTAATTTTGAATGTCATTGGAAGGCTCAATTTTAGGTACAATTCCTTTGTGTATAGCATCACTAAGCATGCTAGCTTTGTCACTTTAGAGGATTTTTATAGTAGGTTGGTTGTGTTAGAACATCACTTAAAGTAACAGTATAAGGAAGATGAACATCAAATGTTTTCAGGCTAACATTGCACGAATGAGTGGTATGAATTTGAACAATGTAAATGGAGGCACTAATTCCTATAAATATAACTATGATAACTCAAGATCTTCTTCTTATAATCATGATTAATCCTTATCATCTATAACAAGAGGTAGAAATCAAGGTAGAGGTAATTTTGTAAGAAAAACAGACGAGTTTCCTTTAATTGTTACAAATTACAAAAGTTGCTCTCATGCAAGCCTAATGCTCACTCCAATAAAAATAAATCATCACCATTAGCATATGTGGCAAGCAAAAATTCTATTTCATGTAGTAGCGACAATATATGGGTGCTAGACACTAAAGCCACACATCATCTCACACATGACTCATCTAACCTTGGCAATGCTAAACCTTTCCCTAGATCCCATGAAATAATAATAGGTAATAGTATTTATTTACCTAGTTCTCATTCTAGTCATGCTAGGTTAGACTTATCACATATCACTCTTATTCTTAAAAATGTATTACATACTCTTTAAGTCACCACAAATCTTATTTCTATTCATAAGCTTTGTAAGGAGGATGCATCTTTGTTGAATTTCACTCACATTCCTTCTTCAAAAAGGACAAAACTACGAGAAAAATTCTTCTTCAAGGACCAGTGGACAAAGGCCTTTATAAGTTGGTTTGTGACAAAGGAGTGGCTAAGGATTAAGTCTTTCCTAAGAAGCTCTTGGCCATTGCTACTTTAGTAACAAGCTTTGTATGGCATGAAAGACATAGACATGTGTTTGATCGAGTAGTTCATCATATATTAGTTACTAATAACATCAATGTAATAATCTCCTAGTTTGGATGTTGTTTCTAACTCACCATTTAATTTAGTGTACAGATATTTATGGAATTTCTCTGATACATGTTGTATCTAGTGAGAAATATTTCTTGTTAATTATAGATGACTATTCTCGGTTTCAATGGATTTACTTTTTATATTCTAAAGATCATGCCATGTGAATATTTCTCATCTTTAAATCTATTATTGAATGTCAATACCACACTCATATAAACATTGTTCAATGTGATGGTGATGGAGAGTTTGCACCTCTTAGTAATATTTTATCCAGTTTGGGTATCAATTTTAGACATATTTTCCCCAAATCTCAGAGTAAAATGGTATGGTAAAGATTCATCAAAGAAGAATAATAGACATTTATCACACTTTTCTTCTTAGGTCCAATTTTCCAAATATGTATTGGCCCTTTGCCTTTCGAACTGCAACATATGTGTTGAATATAGTTCCTTTTAAAGTATTGTCCATTCAATCTCCTTATTTCATGTTATATGATCATACTCTTGATTATATGTGTCTTAGAGTCAAGCTTCCCATGCATGCACCCTTATTGACATCACAAACTAGATGCAAGTCAATTACTTATATCTTTTTAAGCTATACACCTAGTCAATATAGTTATCAATGCTTCAAAAAATCCACTAAAAAAATTCAGGTGTCGTTGTTGAGCATGACCTCCCTTTTAAGGCTTATAATTTCTCTCATGTGTCATTATCTTCCATAATTCCAATGTCTCTAATTTGTCTATTGTTGTGCTTTCACCTCATAGGCCTGTATCTAATTTTCATTTTCAAGGTTTTTATACATTGTTAATTATTAAGTTATTTGCCTTATCAAAGTCTTTTGTCAACTCATTTCACTTAGTCTTTTACATTTATGCCTCATTATCTTCCTCTTCCTCTTCCTCTTCCTCTTCCTCTTCCTCTTATTTCCATGGTCTCACCTTATGTGCCCCACTCATCTTTACATATCTTATCTCTTCATGTGATTAATATGCATCATATGAAAAACAAAGGTAAATCAAGTATAGTTAAACTAAAAGTATATATTTTTTCTACTAATGTTCCTTAGGAACCTAGTAATTGGTATGAGGCAATCAAATATCCAGAGTGCAAGGCATCCATACAAGAAGAGAATGATGCTTTATTGATGAACAACACATAAGACTTAGTTCGTAAACCCAAGATCATAAGGTAATTGGTTGTCATTGTCTTCATAAGACCAAAACATTAGCTTTTGGTGATATTGATAAGAGGAAATCTAGGCATGTTTCTCAGTGTTGCCTTCAAACTCATAGGTTAGACTACATTAGGAAATTCAGTCCAATGGTAAAGGCAATTACCATTTGTTTGGTTCTTTCCACAACTGTGCATTTTGTTTGGGATGTGAGGTAATTGGACATCAATAATGCATTTTTAAATGGAAACTTAGAATAATTTGTCTATATGATGTAACCTTTTGGATTTATGTGTGAATGTTGTCCCTTTTTTGTAAATTGAACAAATCCTTTCATGGATTGAAGACGTCACTATTTTTATGGTATCATAAGTTGTGTGCTTGTTTTGTTTTTTTGGTTTAACAAATGCTCTTAGTGATACAAGTCTTTTCATTCATAAAAAGGATTCTGATGTATTGATTCTCCTCATTTATGTTGATGACATAGTTTTAACTTGCAATAATATTAGCATGCTTGAATCCTTTATTAAGCATTTACATATTTTCTTTCCTCTTAAATACTTAGGACACATTGTACTATTTTTTTGGCATTCAAATTTAAAGATGCCCTTTTGGCATGCTTATCCATGAACAAAAGTACATTTAGGGCCTTTTTGATAAGCCTAGCCTTGAACATTGTGAGCCTCTCTCTACTCCAATGGTCTTAGGGAGAAAAATACCCTAGATAGATGGAGATTCATTAGGTACTAATGATTCAACTTGGTTTCAAAGTCTTGTTAGTAATTGTAGTATTGTTGCATTACAAGACCTGAACTTACATTCCCTGTAAGTAGGTTGTACCATTTTCTATCTTGTCCCACAACAGTACATTTTTAAGCTCTTAAAAAAGTAATGACATATCTAAGTTTCTATGACTTATGGTTTACATTTGACGAGATCTAGCATTCTTGATGCCACTATATTTTCATATGCAAATTTGGGTGGTTATGCTGATGATAGAAGAAGTATGAAGGCATATTATGTCTTCATTGGAGATAACTTGATTTCATGGTCATTCACAAAGTAAAATTAGTTGCATGCTCTTCATCTGAATTAGAAGATCATGCATTAGCTTTGGTTGCAAATGAAAATTGAATGGACTAAGTCTTTAATGGGTTAACTGGGAATTAAACAAAAATAGTTTCCATTGGTGTATTATGATAATATTAGTGTAAAGTACTTAGCTCAAAATCCAATTATGCATCAATGGATAAAGCATATTGAGATTAACATTCATCTTATTAAAGATCAAGTATTAAAGAAAGAAGATTGATTAAGTATTGTCTAACTAAGCGTCAACAAGCTGACCTTCTAACATAGCCTCTATCATGACAAAGGTTTCTAGGGTAAGGAGAAAACTTATTTTGCATCCACAACCTTAGGTTTGAGAGGAAATATCACAAGGAATGTACAAAGGCTATATTAGTTTGTTAGGAGGTTACAGGTGTGACACATGTATTTATCTTAGTGGAAGAAGTGTAAATAACAAAAACTTAACATACTAACCGCAAGTGCACAAGTCGTGCAAATAATATAATGTATTTTTAAGTATGGACATCAATCTCATGAAGAGTTTAATTACTTTATAATTAAGCATCAATTTGAATATTATTAATAATATTTAAACAATAGAAATATACATTGCATAAAATTATTAAACTAATGACTAAAATTACAAAGCTAACTAGTAAATAAATATCAGAGAAATATCTAAGAATCTTAATCCACTCTAATTTCATACACATGTGAATGACTAAAAATCCCTCATATAATTTGTATAATAATCATTAAAGCAACTACATCTAAACTAGCACGTAATTTCTCTCTCAAGCAAACTATGTTCCATATAGTAAATAATTGGGTTACACTCTCATGCTAATCAAATTATATACTACTAATTAAGTTCGTAGTTATCGATCTCATGCATATTAGTCATACATTTTGCCTAAAAACACCATTTATGTTATTTAAGCATGACAAGCAATTAAATAACTCTAATGAATCTATCTAATTACCTCTATTGATTAATTGTTGGTCAAAAAATTCTAAAATGAAAATTATATTAAATAATATGAAATAAATAAAAATCATAATTATTTTAAAATAATTAATTCACATAGTAAAAAATTAGGTACATAAGACCTTATACAATAAAATATAGCTTCTATGCATCTTGATCAAATTCATAGGTTCAATGTAAAATATCAAGGAAATTAGTAAAAGATAAAGAAAGAATATAATACAATCAATCTCTTGACTTTTACTGCTTTGTCTTTAATCTCTTCCAATTTCTTTGCTTTTTTACTTTTGATGTGTAGCTATTTTCTTTCCCAGGAGGACTATGTTTCTCTTTAAATTTTGTATTGCTCTTATTAATTATGTCAATTGTTCTTGAATTATGGCCTCTAACATTGTTTAAATAGGCTAAAATATGTCCTAATCAATTTAGGAATCATATTAGCTTTGATCTAATGGCTGAGATTGAAAGTTAGCCTTATAAATAGGGATGGTGTGTGCTAGCAAGTAATAAAGTATGTTAAATACGAATATAATCCTAGAAAGAGTGATTTATTTTTATAACTAAGTACTAATATGTAGTATTTGCAATATTATTTAAACGCGTAATAAGGGAAAAATATCTAAACTAATGATTAGACAGAATTAATTCAAAGATACAAATAACAATGAACTAAACAATATTTGGATACTTGGAATCTATGAATCCCTTTGATAAACCTAAAGAAAACTTATAGCTTCTCATCATATTCATTAAAATCATAGCAAAGTTCTAAGTAATTCACAATATTTTTCACAAGTTCAAGCATATAAATTTTTCTCTCACTCTAACTTGGCTATTGTACATGCAATTTTTGAGCAAATTATCATAAAGCTTCCTTCTCTTAAGAACAATGTCAAGACTATTAATATTCATTATTCCTTTTGACCTAACCTTGTTAAGTTAATCACAACATAGATGCCAGAAAACAAATATAGAACATATGATTGTTTTCAAGCCCTAGCTATCTTAAAGAATTCTATAAATAATCTCAAAAATTTAAGAAAACAATTTATATTACCTAGAGTATACTAATTCTAAAGCATGTATCCTAAAACATGTTAAACTATCAAGACAAAAAAAATATAAATATAGAGACATGTTAAAACTCCCCCACACCTAAGTCTTACATTGTCCTCAATGTACGCACATGCATATATGTCATATAAGAATAAGTAAAAAATGAGTAGAACACAAATATGGTGGGCTACCTTCCACAAGTGCTTGGTTTAAAGTTGTCTGCCCAATGCTACCATTTCTTTTCAGCCACCATCATCAAAATGTTGAACTAGTGGTTCATTAAGCATTTCCTTGCACCTTAGTGGTGGTCTTCCTTGAAGCGCACTAGACGAAATTTCCTTCCACACTTATCTCTTTGATATTCTTAAGCTTAGGTTTGATAATAAAATGTTCTTTAAAGTACTTTTTAGATCAAGGCACTAGTTTAATATCTTCCATAAGAAGTGTGTGGATTTTCACCTTAGGAAAGGTCTCCAAAATTTTCATTTGATGATTTTGCTTCATTGAATTATCAAACCCGTTGAAAAAAGATAAAGCATACTTATTAGTACAAAATATAAGATTTGGGTACTACCTTTGGTGCCAAAATGGATTATTGGGGTGATTTTATTTTTCTCCTCACTAGTCTTTTCTATGGATTTATCATTCTTAAGGACTCTTTTCGGCTCATTCAGTTGCTTACCACTCTCCAAAGTAATAACATTGGCAGTCTCCTTAGAATTGGCATCTATTTTAAATGGGATCTCACTAACTGCATGTGCCTCTAGTCTTTCTGAAACTCTAAGTAGTTAGCAAAGTTATGTCTCTAGATTTTTAACAGCAGCATGGGTTTCCTTTATAGCAGTATGGTTTCCTACTAAAATTTAATAATTTTAGTAGTCATAGCAGTTACCAAGTCCTCTAGAGACTTACCTTGAGCAGTTTAAATAGGTTGTGACATCAGGAATGAAAAGTTAGGTATGATGTTAAAATCTTTTACTAGATTTCTACATGAGAAACTTGGATATGATGATCCTATCATCCCGCATTGTACAAGTTAGACTATGAATCTGACTTGTGCTTCTTATTATTCAATTCACCCATAACATTAGTATGCTCCAAATTTGCTTGTAGCTACTCAATATATGATGCAAGAAATTCATTATTTGTAGGGTATGTTGCAACCATGTTTGTTCATATTCTCTTAACATTCAACACTTCAAGATAATTAATTTTTAATAGAGGTAAATAACCAAAAATCAACCTACAAATAAAAACAATAAATAAAGGATGAAAAATTAAAAGTTAAAGGAAAACTAACAATTATTATAAAAATTATGAATTCAATCCCTAACAATATGATAACAAAATTTTGAAGCACAATAAAAAATCATGTCAAAATTCAAACCTTACATTTATTAAAAATATGTAGGTATTAATATAGTTCAAGTAAGGGTCAACTCACAAATGATTGATAACAATTCTACTTCTAATTACTAGTTTGTTAAAGAGTTAATTTAAGTTAGCAATTGGGGTTTTTTTTATTATGAAAAAGATAAAAAATAACAAAATGAAGATTCCTATACATAATTACATAAGGTCAATTATTTTTCCCAACTCAAATACATAACTAGGACCTAAATGAAGGGTAGAAATGTCAATCTATGAAATATTTTTGGAAGCTATATATCAATTTATCCAAATAGGCCTCACAATGTGAATTAAACAATTAACACAGTGGAAGTACAAAACAACATGCTTAATTCAACACATAATATAAACAACCAATAGTAAAAAAGACCTAACTATGGTAAACACTTTAGTGGCGGTATGTGTTACAGGCTCATGTTAATATTGGCAACAAACATACAACAAGTGAGATAAGAATGCATATTAAATAATAAATAATTTTCTATCACTTCAAGACTTTATATGTAAACAAATATTTGGTAAATGATTATTGTACTCTAGCATCATGCGATCAATCTAAACATAGTAAACCAATCAAAGAGTCTGACACTTGAGATACAACCAAGATAAGTAGATACAGACTCCTTAAAGATTCACATCAAACTCATATGCACATAATAGACATAAGTAATATAAATTAATTAGGGAGTAGTCTGATTAATTTAGCATAAACAATGATTAAAAAGCTATATGCATGCTACCTAGAAAGGAAAAAAAGCATGAGACAATATATAACAAATATGTTTTCTTATCAGTGTCTACATCTAGCATGTTGGTACATACAAGATAGACACTCAGATTAGACTAACATGTAATCTGATTACGCAACACTTAATAGATAAACACATAGTTGATAATCATATTAGCAATACATATAATCAGCAAACAGAAAGCATGCAATAAACAATAAAAGCTTTCTAATCAAAGTATAAGCTTCAGTATGTAAAAAGATACACCATTTAAACTTTGATTATATTAGTCACATATTCAAGCATGCATAACAACAGATATAACAAGATAAACCTATATAGAAACCCTATCTATAGGGTAACATCCTCAATTTGCTTAATGCAATGATTAAGCAACAAAAAATCCATTAAAAATAATAAGCAGATACAACTTAATAGAAATATATAAACCCAAATACCTCTATCAATTGGGACATCTGTCCTAACTGTCTATTGTTTTTCTCACTTGTTGCCTCTACAGTAACCTGATTCGACACATAAACCTGACTCTCATCTAAAGCCCACACCATTTAAAGTGGTGTGATCAATAGCCAAAGACTAGTAATATGTAAAGTGAATAACAAAATGTTGCATGAATGCAACCACTAGTCGATACACAACTCATAGCCACATAGGCTCCTCACATAAAAAAAGTTGCATGAGGGAAACTACCAACCAATACACGACTTAACATATAAACCCATTTGCAAACACTACCTTGAGTACTTCTCAGTCACTAGCACAGTTTTGCTCACACAGTCACGAATCACTAATACCAAACAACATATTACATATTAGTGATTCAAAAATAGAAAATTGAGATGTCAATTTGACAGAGTTTCACTACATATTTTTTGAATACCAAACATGAAGAAATGAGGTATTTATAGAAATTTCCAAAGCCACGGCCAACCTCACCAAAGGTCATGGCAAAGGTAGTGGCAAGCTTATTGGTGAGGTGCTAAAAAGTCACGTTTTTTGTTTCAAAAATTGTCGAGTAAATTTCATAAATACCTGCATACCGAATGAACCAAAAACATTAGTGATAACGTTGATGAGCAAGCGTGCTTCACCTAGCATACACACTATGAAACCCAACCTAGTGGTATATGTAAACATACTTGCATACAAAGTGTATTTAATTATGTGTGTCTGCGAATGACTAATCTACAATAACTAACCTTACACAGAAGAAGAAAAATACATTAAGTAAGAATAAAACAGAGACCGTATTTTACACATGAAATCCAATGTACAAATATGAATACGATGAAACTTACACATAAAAGTAAAGAAAATAGGAAAAACATGATTTTTGGTAGAAAATAATAAGATATGTGAGATCATGAGACTATCATCACCAATAACATATAATTCAATTAAACATGTTATGAATCAAAATTAGTTTCTCAAGTTCTAAATCAAATTCATAATTTAAAACCTTTTTTTAAATCCCTAACTTTAGCTTTAAAAATTTAGTTATACTTAAGACTTCGTACATTTTATTTTAGTTTAATTAATTAACACTTACTATATTTAATTCATTCAATACATTATGATATAAGATATATAATAACTAAATTAGGTAAAACTAAATCGATTGGTAACATTTAGCCAAAGCATTTAACCTTACTTGTAATAGAAACCACATGGTACTATTTAGAATAAGAATATTAGAAATTACATACTAATATCTTAAACTTATAATAAACACATCTATGTAATAAATTAGTTTATCACTCTAATTTACACATGCATAGTTTTGACATTGAAGCATAGAAATGAACATATCAAGAATCAAAAAATTGAAACTAAAAGAATTCATGACATTAAATTAAGGATAAAGGATAATAGAAAGACACTAACTATGTCAAAAGTATGTAAAAGTCTATTAATTATTAGGGGAGGTACTATAAGTCCATTAACTATAAAAAAATATACCAAAAGGATAAAAAGTTTAAAAAATATCATATTTATATCATGTGAAAGAGAAGGCATATTTTTAATAGGAGCAAAATGATCATTTTAACCCCAAAATAGAAATCTCTAAATCTCAACTATGTTCTCCCCCTTCTCTACTTTTTTCTTTGTCAAAAATCTAGAAATTATAACAGATTTAGATGAATCAAAGTTGTATATCTCAATAAAATTCTCTTATTTTCAGAAAACAAAATCGAGATTTAAGTATTTATGATCTTGGGAGTTGAAATGACTATTCTATCCCTCTTACAAATGCACCATCTATCTCACATAATACAATTATGATATTTTTAAATTTTTGTTCTTTTGGTATACTTTTTAATAGTTAATAGACTTATTGCTAATAAACTTTTGTATATTTTTAAAATAGTTAATATCTTTATGTTACCATTTATTTTTAATTAATATTAAATCATAATTTAGGGATTCAAAATTATCCAAAATCATAAAAAATTATTTAACTAGATATAAAATTTCTCATATTTATAAAAATAACTAAATAATTTATAATAAAGAAGAGAAAGAAAGAACAAGAATATGATTTTATTAATAAATAAATAAAGTTAAATGAATTAATTAATGGATCAATCTTTAACCTTTCTTGAATCTTCCATCAAAAATATTAGAAGATTACAATAAATCTGAATTTTTTTTCTCTATTTTCTTGTAATTCTATTGATGTGTGTGTATAATGTACATCCTTTCCGTATAATGTACATGTCACTTAAATGAATTATGATGCGAATAGAGCAACGGGGAGGAACATGTCGTGCACGAGATGGTTGAACTATAGGGGACACACGTCAGTAGAGGATTTGGGAGAGTTTATTTATTAAGTATATCCACATTCTATCTAAGTTAATTTAGATATCAAATTAAATTAATCAAATAATTTATAATAATTTTAGAAAAATCTTTAAAAATTTAAAATTTTCAAAAAATTACATTACTCAATAAATACAAAAAAAATTTAATACATAAAAATAATGAAAATATAAAAATATAAAAATTTATATAAAATAATATTTATCATGACATATGGTACACGTTGATTAGGTGCTCTAAAATTTTCTAAGGACATCCCTGCTAGGTATTGTGTAAAAATATTAATAAAAATTTAAAAAAAAATTGAGTCCTATATACCTATTAAAAATTTAAAAATTTAATCCTATTTTAGATAAATAAATATTAAGCTAAAAATAATAATAATAACTCTACTTTTATAATAATAATATTATTATTTATATAATTCATACGCATCATGTTAATAAATAATGTAATTGCATTTTTTATTTATATATGTTTTAATTTTTAGTTATTTCACATAATGTATATGTTTTTTATAATATTAAAAATGTATATTTTTTAAAGATTAAAAATAAAATAATTTAATTATAAAAAGAAAATCTTTGCCTTATTTTCTAAATAAAAAATTTAAATTTAAATTAGAATTTATAAATATATGCGTAAAAATATATTTATAATTTTATAATTTTAAATATACGATGAATATTTTTGTTATTTTATAAATATTATGAACTTTAGCATAAAACTAATTAACCAAAACCTAATATTCATAATAAAGGAACCGAAACAAACTATGTTTTGAGCTTTTAGCTTTACTGTCTGTAGATCCCTAAACTTTGATCAATGGCGATCATTACTGAAGAAGAGGAAGATCAACAGGAACTCATAAAATCGAAGAAGGATCCTACCAAACGCCAAAAATCCTCTTCTTCTTCGACCCCAAGTAACAAATCTCCTAATTCTCAAAACCCAAATCCGTTTACTTTCTGGTTCTACTTCACTGTTGTAGTCTCACTTATCACCCTCCTTTTCATATTTATTCCTTCTTTGTCTCCTCAGGGCACCAAATCTTGGTTCCTGAGTTTACCTGCCTCTCTTCGACAACACTACTCAAAGGGTCGCAACATAAAGGTCCAGTCACACCCAGGCCAATCACCGGTTGAAGTCTTCACCATCGAGCAAGGTTCAGGTGTGTCCGAAAATGTTGTAGTAGTTCATGGTTTCGGTCTTAGTTCTTACGCATTTCGCGAAATTGTTCGTTTATTGGGTGCCAAGGGTGTTCACGCTGTTGCTATTGACTTACCTGGAAATGGGTTCTCTGATAAATCGGTTGTAGAGGTTACTGAGGTAGCAAATGGGCCTTTAGGGAAGCTATGGGATGTTTTTGATGAAATTCAAGAAAAAGGTATATTTTTTGCTTTTGATAAGTTGGTTGAAACTGGACAGATTCCTTATGAGGAAATTGGATCTCGAGTTTCAAAGAAGAAGGTCACAAAACCAATTGAATTGGGTCCAGAAGATGTTGGTAAGGTGTTGGGACAAGTGATTGAGGCAATGGGTTTGGCTCCTGTGCATTTGGTTTTGCATGATTCTGCTTTGGGTATGAGTGCAAATTGGGTATTGGAAAATTCTGAATCTGTTAGGAGTGTCACACTTTTAGATACTGCTCCTAGATCCATGGGAGCTTTGCCTTTGTGGGCTTTGGAAATTCCAGTGGTTAGGGAGCTCGTTTTGGGGTTCTCCTTTACTTATGCTTGGTTGGTTAAGTCCTGCTGTTCAAGGAGTGTTGGTGCTTTGGATGTAGAGGCTCATAGGATTCTTTTGAAGGGTAGAGATGGTAGGAGAGCTGTTGTTGGAATGGGAAAGAAGATGAATTACAGCTTTGATATTGTAGAATGGGGCTGTTCAGATGGGCTTAAAGATGTGCCAATTCAAGTGCTTTGGTCTAGTACTTGGTCCAAAGAATGGAGTGAAGTGGGAGCCCGAGTCTCAGATGCACTTCCGCAAGCAACTTTTGCTACACATGCTGGCGAACGTTGGCCTCAGGTTAGAATCCTTTTCCTACCATTATACCATTTAATACTTGTTTTCCTTGAAGTTAATAGCTTGATTTGACCAATAGTTTTATTTTATGCTGAACGTTTGTTAGTTTCTTGAAAGAATTATTTGGATTGTGTCGTACAAATATTCCAGCTGGTTTATCTATACGTTGTTAACACCATAGTTTTTCTATAATGGGGTGTCTTTTGAATCTAGAAACTTTGGGCCTGTTTGGCCAATACACTCAAAAACAGTTTTCTAGTTTTAAAAAACTGTTCTTAAAAACAATTGGATGGGTTTGGCCATTATTTTTGAATTACAATTTTTAAAAATAGCAAGATTAAAAAACAAAAATATGAAAACACCTAAATGGTGTTTTCAGTGTTCTTGAAAACCAAGAAAAACATGGAATGGAGTAGGTATATATAACCAAATTGCAAATCTCTCACCTTTTCGAGTAGAGCAGGCAGGAGATTATTTGTTTCTTTTTTATTATTTATTTTTCCTACTAAGAGAGCATTTTCTTTGTTTTTTTACTTTTCACTTTCTTATGAGTTATATACACCACAAAATATTTAAAATAAATAAAAATAATGAATGCTAGTTTTGCTTTCAGATTGTACTATATGAATTTACATTTTTGTGATGGAAATATAGAAAATAATATTCCTTATATCGAATTCATATATTGTACTACAAAAAAACTTATATATTCTCATCCAAAATATTTACATTGAGCACTCTCCTTTGAGTTGGGCGTCATTTAAATTGAATTCCATGTAATGAAATTCGTTTAATATTGAAATTTGTAAAGTTAGACCACATTAAATGTTATTAGGTTGCTATATAATTTGTTAAAAATTTAGAAGTGTTATTTCATGTATATATATATATATATATGTTACAATTTAACATGATTCACCATACTTATTTTGATACTACACACAAAATATGACATAAGCAATTTTTCATAAGTTTCCTATTTTTTAAAAATTGGCTAAATTACTTCTAATTACCCAAGCTTTTAACATGGTAACCAAAATGATTTTTCTTTGACAAAAAGGTACATAAACTTTTTAACTTTTAACATATAATTTCTAATTTGACGAGTTTGAATAAATACAATTAAATTAAAACTTGTTTTAAAATTAAAAAGTTTGAGAAAAAATACAGAAAAAAAATTATTATCTCTGTGTAAACGAGGTTAAAGGTTGGTACATTAAAAATAAAATCATCACATATGTATACATTTTTTTAGAACTGGCCAAACACATTTACAATCATGCTTTTGGTATTATTTTTTTTAAAACAAATTTTAAAAATAATGGCCAAACAATGCAATACTTTTTATAATTACTAAAAACTGTTTTTTGATAGTGACTTGAAAACAATTTTTGATTATTTTTTTTCAAGTTAAGTGACCAAACAGGCCCTTAAATGCTTTGATAAGCATTAAGTTAGAGGAGAATATGTTGGCAATATGACGAAAATTTTGATTTTTTTAATCAGAATAATTAATATTTTGCATTTTGTTAAAGTCAACAGATCAATTCTCTGTGTGGACAATAAAGAGCATTGTAGCTTCATCTTATGGTTGAATCTGACTTCATTGCTAAGTTCTTGGTGTTGAAAGACTTCTTTACGTTAGCCTTTTAGGTACTACAGAGAATTTTTTAAATTGTTGATTTGTCCGATATTCTTGTCCGAATAAAATAGTGTATGAGTTCAACACAAAGAGAAGAATGTATATAGCCATTTCTCTCACCAAATGCAAATGTGCAAATGTGCAACTGTGCTCTGATTCTCATAACTTATATCTGCAGGAAAGCTAATTTTCAGCAGGTTTATAATAGGTTGGTTTATATTGGTCATTTCCCATTTAAATTTTCTCTTATATCTGATCAAGTTTTTGGTCAAATACAGAATTTTTTAATTTCTTCAAAAAATTCATGGCATTCAGTTCTTGTTATGGCAATGACTGTATTACCACAGTTCATGATGTTTGAAGTTCCGAGAAGCTCATTCCCATTCTTATTTCTTTCATGTATTGTGTGATCGCAGGAGGACACTGCAGACGAGCTAGCTGACAGCATTATTCGGTTTGTTACTTCATTGCCTGCAACTGTGCGAAAAGTTGAGGAAGAACCCATACCTGAGCACATTCAGAAGAGACTTGATGAAGCAAAAGCAAATGATGATCATGGCCATGACCGTCACCATGGTGGCCATGATGATTTTCATGGAGCTGGTTTTATGGATGCATACGGCCTTGGTCAAGGTCATGAACATGGTTGGTGAAGTTGATTTGTTGCCTTAGTCTTACTGAAAATAGATTTAGCTTTATTCCTTTGTATCCTTGTCCTTTTTCTGTCCTAAGATATGTTTGAGTGTTGTTTATCAGCAGATATATGCGATACCCCGCTGGTACAGTTGTCTTTTCTTGCACTGTTGTAGCTGCTTGTTATATTTTACTGTTAAGATGCCAAGCTGATTAATGCATTGAGAAGAGTTTTTTATTCAGTTACCTAAATCCTTACTGTTCTCTACTTTAGGTTTCTTGTTTCAAAGGCAAACAATCCTGTCAAGCATAATTGTCGACAGGAACAACATAAGAACAGCTCAGGCATTATTACAAAGGGAAAATGGTAGTCAAATTTCTATATGCTAAGTTATATGTTAGGTCTCAAGTAACCAATTACTCATTTGGAATAGAAAAAGAATTTTCTTTTGTCCTATTTTTATTAGGAAAGGGGCCGAAGGAAGATCAAAAGTCAAATTCCGGTGAAATTTTAGGCAAAATATTATTATTTAATACATGTGATTAAAATATTTTTTTTTTTAATATGAGGATAAAATGAAGATTAAAATAAAAAATGAATAAGAGAGAATGATATATTAAAATTTTGGGTTATTCAATGACTAATGATTAAAATAACATTCGAATCATTATTAATGAATTCACGTATCATACATATATTAAGTTAATTAAAAAAATACTCAAAAATTGATTTTTTTTCCTCCTTGGCCTTTTTCTTAAAAACAATTATCTTAAAAGCAACAAGATAAATAAACATTATTCTTAAACTACATTGCTAAAAGACTATATAGCTTAATCAAAGTAACTATGACGATTCTTTCTCCTATCACAAATATGTCAACTTTCAAGTTTTAGCTTTTTTTAGCAGATTCATTAATTTTTAAATTTATTTTATTTTGTCTTATTTAATTTTTAATGAGATGATACTAATTGAAATATCTCATTTACTCTTAAACTTAATAAGAAAAATTATATAACATAGGTTTAAAATTAAACTTATTAGAGTTATAATCTAAATAATATTATATCATAAACACATTAGAGATACTAAATAAAACATAAAATGAGATAAAATAACTCAGTTTATATCTCTATAAGACATTACTTGCTTAACAGTTGAATTACCATAAGGCATAATGTTGTTCACTTATAACCTCTCGTTTTCTAACCCATTAACCAATTCCACATTGGGTAAGCTGAGAGGTTGAGAAGTTCAATGCTCTTACAAAATTTTTAGTGGATAAAGTGGTGTATAACTGATGTAGTAGAACAGGCATTCGACCATGAGAATGAAAAAAAAAATGAATGGGTGACCATGCTTACACACTATAGATGACTAACTCGTGGATAAAATGATGTTGAGTGTTTTTTTCAAGTAACAGATTTAAAGGAAGTAAATTGTGCACAATCTCACTTTATAATCGTATGGTATTCACAATAAAAGTAAAGGCTTCAAATCTTAGGAATTAGGAGTACCATTGTGCCCGTTTGTCTAGTTAAGTGAATGCTTTGTAGGTTATCCCAACTATGTTGACCAAATTCACATGTTTCATTTTTTGTGTGCCATTTTTGTGTGCTATAATAAAATTATTGTAAATAAATAGTTTTAATATTTTTATCAAAAATAAAAATAGTTTTAATATTTTTTCTCACTATTTATTCCACTTTACCAAGTTTTTTAGGCTTAATTTTCTAGGTTTATATATATGACCTCTCCTTGTGATCGGGATGACATATATGCCTCCCAGTTGAGACGAATCGAATCGAAGTTTCTCAAATAATCACCAACCAATAGTTATCCTTAGTCGTAGAGGTCCATTCAATTAAATAATTCAGATTATTTGTTCTTTATAAGTAATATCATTTAGTATTTTAATTTTTAAAAAGGTCAATTAATAACAAAATACATTATTTTAATACTTTTTTAATTAAAATATTTTTTAAAGTAATATTTTAATATAAAAACATTAAAATAATGTAGTTGGTTCATTATTCTAAGTTAAATGAGTAAATGATACAACTTTTAATCTAAAGGATCAAATAACACAAATAACATAATCTAGGAGACCTTTGTAACACTTTTTTTCTTTTATATATATATATATATATATAATAAAGATGAATTATTTCATTTCAACATGAACCAAAAGTATAAAAATATATAAAGTCCAGTTTTCAAATATATCAATATTACATTTAAAAAGACAAAGTGACTAGCGGATATACTATATGACCTACGAGGGAATAATGTTGAAACTTCTTTGCTCCCTATGTTTTCTCTTTCATCTTAATGCATGCTTGAATCAACTGATTTAAAAATTCTCTAGAAAACAATAAACAAAAATATTCAATTATATTTATTGATAAAATGCACCAAAATTCTTTCACAACAAATAGATTATTCATGACTAGTGTTATTTTTTCACTATTTATTTTTCATCCACACGATCAGTATTAAAAAATATCGAAACTGGCTTCAACAAAAACTAAAATTGCCTCTCATCATCATAGTCATTGTATTTTCATTGTTATCATCGTCATAATCATCATTACCATCATCATCATCATCATAGTCATTGTATTTTCATTATTATCGTCGTCATTACCATCATCATCATCGTCATAATCATCTCCATCAACTATCATGGTTTTCATGGCAAAGTTTAAACTCAACAAAAGAAAAGGATAAGTTTCTTGGCTAGTAGATATGTGAGCAAATTAAAGGTAGACTAATATAAAAAAACCGATAAGGAATTTAAACAATAATTTTTTAAAGATTAGAGACATCCAAGGCTTCTATGCAAGCACTTAAAGTCTTAACCATAGAAGAAGTTCTCTAAAATTTTGCAACTTTCTCCCACTTTCTCTTAGTTAAAAAAATAAAAATTTAGGAAATAAAAGAATAAGAAAAATTTATGCAACAAAAGCTTGGGTGATGAGAATATAAACTCAACCTCATGAGAGAAGAGAAGGAGGAAGAAGGAAAAGATTTCATGCACTTGAAGTCTTGAACTTCTTTTTTTGAAAAGAAAAGACACTAAAGTTCCTTTTTTATTAAATACATGAAACATTACATGGGTGGGATTCGAACTTGGATCACTTGTAATTATGGTAAGGAACCATACCACTTGGACCACAAATCAATCCCTAAGTCTTGACTTTTTTTTTGTTTTTAAAGAAACTTGACATTTTTTTATGGCCATTCAAGGCTTAACTATTTAGTTACCCTATAAACTTTGAGTAACTTTATATAGGAAATATGACAAATAATCAACACGAGGTAATCTACAAGTATATAGGTCATAAATACCAATATAATTATTATGAATACTATTTAGACAATAGAAAATTATAAAAATTGGAAAATAAATGATGACTAATTATAAATCATAAGACTCAACAACTATGAAAATATATGAGAAAATGATCTAGAAATATTTAATCCCCTAATTTCCTAACTTGTGAATCACTAAAATTCCCCCAAATATAATTATTTATCAATTATATGATCAATTGAAAGTAACCTAACATGTATACTACACACCATATAATAATTAACCTAATTACACTTTCACATGCCAATTAGATTGCATACTACTCATTAAGTTCATCAATTATATGTCACACACATAAGAAACATACATCTCTTCCAAAAAATTATGCATAATAATTTTCTCAAACTATTTAAGTGTCTCTATAAACCAATTGTTGGCCAAACAAATAAAAGCATAAAAATTAGTAAAACTTATCCCTCTTTAAAGTTGTAAAATTTCATGACAAGAAAGTTCACATATCCATCAATCAATGTTCCATTAATGCAAGGATATGCAAGATTTTTGACAAATTAATTTGTGTGTGTTGCACATGATATTATCCAATGCACTCATGAGATCAACTTATAGCACTTAGCTAAAGATCAATAAGGCTTTACATGCTTATAGCGTAAGTGGGAGTAAATAAATAGATATTTAGGCTTTTCACACCTTAGCTTTTTTTCATCATGTAAAGTTTAACTACAATTGAGGTTTCATTTGATATTCTTGTGTTCCCTATCTTACCATTATTTTCATTTTTTTATTCCATATCTCCTCTTGTATTTCTTTATTTATTTATTTTTCTTTTTTTCTCATAGTATCCCTAAACTTATTTTTAATTTTATCATTTTTACTTAGAGGGACAATTGTGATTTTTTTTTTAGAAATGTAAAGAAGTATGATGCATTACATTTCACCTTACTTTATAACATAGCACATGATTATATTTTTTATACCAGTTTAAAGATTTAATGATAAAGATAATGCTTATAGTTAGGCTAAAAATATGGCTTAAAGATATGAATGGTTCTTAGTAAGGATTCAAAAGAGTGACTAAGGATGAAAATAATGGTTAGCTTAAAAGGCTCAATGGATCCAATAAAAGCCTAAATCATTTCTCAAGCCAAATACTATTTAGGATTTTGTCTCAAGAGATGATCAAATAGATTCTAAAACATGGTAAACCTTATCAACTAGCATAATTCACCTCAAATTTTCTCCCAATAAGAACACCAAAATCAATCATGAACATGTGCATAAAAATCTGAATCAATTCAATCAAAATTAACAAACATATTATATAATTAATATAAGTATCTCTAACAAGCATGTTATGTTCCTTACCCTAGTCATGACAACCAATTCTATCATTGGGTTTATATGTTTCATATCAAATAAACATGCATTTGGTTTCTATGCATTCATAAATTTCCACCCAAATCATGATCAAAAACATCCTAAAACAATTTGAAAAAATATCCTAAAAATGAAAATGCATACTAAACACTAAAGTAGATAATGAAGTTCCCTCTCCCATACTTAAATTGTACATTGCCCCCAATGTGCACATATGAATATGAAAAAGAGTGAAAGGAAAGAAAACTCCTTTAGCCTTGACACACCACATCTATCATTGAAACTGGTCAATCTTTATTGTGCCATTATCCTCCATATTTATTCACTTATAAAGTGGAAAACATATAAGTAAAATAAAATTAGGTTTCTTTCCAACAAGTGTCACGTTTAACATCCTTGGCTAGACATTTATATCAATTTTGAAGATGCATCCACCAAGGTCTTCATAACTTTTTCATTTGGTAGTGGATCTCTATGATACTGCTTTACTTTATTCCCATAAACCATGAATCACTCTTTGTTTTTTTTTTCAATTCAATGGCTACATGGTTTTTTACCTTTGTGATGATGAATGGACCTAACCATCTATTCTTGAGTTTACCCAAAAACAAGTTAAGTCTTGAGTTATTCGGTAACACTTTTTGTCCTAGTTTAATAACATGGTGCATAATTTTATTATATGTCATCTTTTTATTTTATTTTTATATGGCTTGGAATTCTCATAAGCACTCCACCATAACTCACCCAATTTATTTATTTGTGGCATCCTATTTACCTCTCTATTGAATACTTTTTCTTGCCTATTTGATTGGGAATGGTAGGAAAAAGGTTTGAGTTCTAACTTTGGTGGTTACTCAATGAATGATTTGAATTTAGAACATGCCTCATGATACTTCACAATCACATTAAATAAACACATGAGAGGCATAGCCTCTAAATAGTTTGCATGATCAAGAATATCAACTCGCATACATATTCTACAATTTCATCATTAAAATAAGTTAAATTGTTTTCTAATGAGTTTATTTCATTGTGCATAGCATCACGTGTCAAGGTTTTAAGTGTGGATGGTCCAACAGATTAAGTTAAATTATCATCATGAATGTGTATGCCTAAGTGATTGTCATAGTGTTCAACAACATGTGTGTTCACAAAATTAACAAGCATAAATTCTAAAGCATTACTAGGGTACATGTTATGAAGTACATCATTGGCTAGTTCATCAATAACATCTATCTTAAAGCAATCACTGATATTATCAATATCATAAAATTTAATTACTTTAAAAATATTAAATGTTACTTGTTCATCCCACACTCTCATTGTAAGCTCACATTTTTGTGCATCAATAAGTGTTCTTCCAGTTGCTAAGAATGGATGGCTAAATATGAATGGAATTTCAAGGTCCTCCTTCATGTCTAGTACAATGAAATTTTCCGAAAAGATGAACTTGTCCACCTTTACTAACACATCTTCTATCACACCTCAGGGTCGATTGATTGAACTATTTTCCATTTGTAATGTTATTGAAATGGATTTGGCTTCATCAACCCTCAATCTCTTGAAAATCAATAATGACATAAGGTTAATACTGACACCCAAGTCACATAATGTCTTACCAAAGTGTATATTCCTAATAATGCAAGGGATGTCAAAACTATCCAAATCTTTTAGTTTTTTCATAGTTTTCTCCAAGGACGACATTATAACCATCAATTAAGGTTATTGTCTCATGCTCTCCAAGCCTCCTTTTCTTAGAGGGAAATAAATAGCGGGTTTGTAAAGGATGCTCTTCTTTCACTGAATTATTTCTTTTCCAATACTTTCTTTGTCCATTTTTTCCTTCTCATATTTTTTACTTTCCTTCTTATTTTCTAAAGTTTTACCACTCATCGAGACTATGACATTACAATGCTTTTTACCTTTTCTTTTTGGGTTTTATTTTGTGTTACTTGGAAGGTTACCTTCAGGTATTTGACTTATGGTTTGGGCCAGTTGTTCCATTTGAATCTCCAAATTTAGAATAGAAGCTCTATGAGTGGACTTTATTCAATCCACTTTTGTATTCACTGAATGGATGAAGCCTTTCATCATTCCCATTAAAACACTTGTGTTGTCCTCACTATGTGGCTTCTTCTTCTAGTCTTGTGGTTGTTGAAAACTTGGTGACGGGAAGGGTTTATGGTTGAATTGATTACCACTTTGATTGTTGTTATTATTCCATGAGAAATTTGGGTGGTTTCTCGATCATTGGTTATATGCATTTGAGTATGAGTTTATTTGGTAGTTTTGATTGTTCACATAGTTTACTGTTTTACGAAGGTTCCCACATGCCTCATTAGAATGAGGTCCATTACAACAATCACACACTATGAATGGACTTTATATTATATTTACTCACACATTGCCACCATCTAACTTTATATTATATTTACTCTAATTAGGTTTAGCCTCTCCACATGCCATTGTAAATTGTTAAATTTCATCTCATCTAGTCATGCAAAAGCTTCCTCTTCAGTTTTACTTATTAAATCTTATCCAACTGCAACATCAATTATGGTCCATTTCTACCTCATTAATCTATTATAGAATGTTTATACTTGTAGCAAAGTAGAAAGACTATAATGTAGGCATTTTCTTAATAGCTCTTTGTAGCTTTCTCAAGCTTCATAAAATGATTTTCTTTCAAATTGTTGAAAAGAAATGATGTTGTTTCTAAGCTTAGCTATCTTTGAATGTGTGAACTACTTTGCTAAAAATATTTGAGCCAATTAATCCCATGTATTGATTAACGCAGTAGGTAGTGATTGTAACCATGCCTTAGTATTGTCCCTCAGTGAGAAAGGAAACAATCAAAGGTGAATTGCATCATCTAATACACCATTCATCTTGAAGATGTCACATATTTTTAAGAATGAAACCAAGTGAAGATTTGAATCACCGTTGACTAACCCTTTATACTGATTTGCTTGTACCATTTGAATAACTCCTTATTTAAGTTTGAAGTGTTTAACATTGATGCCTGATCAACTGATAAATGATTGGAATTTATCTACTTATGGGACTATAAAATCCCTTAAAGTTTTATGGACCACAATAGCTCGTTGATCCCCTTGTTATGTCATAAGCTCTAATTGATCTTGTGTTAACTGTTCCCTTTTTTAGCGAAGTAAAGTTCTCTCTATTTTCAAATCAAAAGGAACAAGATTTTCACCTATCAACCTGTGCATACAACAGAAACACTAAAACAAAAATTTAAAGATCCAAACTAATATAATAATAATCTTTATTTATATCCATTATAAGTACTAAACTCTCCAAAAACGAGGCCAAAAACTTGATCAATACGAATACGATGCAATCCTTATGTATACTGGTTATATAGGTAATATAATGTACATAAGTATGGATATCGATCCCATAAGGAGTTGTGTAACTTATAACCGAATACCAATATAATTATTACGAATACTATTTGGAGAATAAAAAATTATAAAAATTGAAAAAATATGTGATAATTAATTATAAATCATAATACTCAACAACTACAAAAATATATGAAAAAATGACCTAAGAATCTTTAATTCCCCAATTTTCTAATATGTGAATCATTAAAATTGTCTCCAATATAATCACCAATCAATTATATGATCAATTAAATCTAACTTAACATACATTCATCTCTTAAGTACATACTGTATAATAATTAATCTAATTACACTTTCATGTCAATTATATTGCATACTACTCATTAAGTTCATCAACTATAGATCACACACATAAAAATCGTACATCTCTTTCTAGAAACTATGTATGTTATTTAATCAAGACAAATAATTAAATAATTCTCTCAAATCTATTTAATTGCCTCTATAGATTAATTGTTCGCTAAACAATTAGTAACATAAAAATTAGATTAAATAATATAATTGAATTGAAATAACAATTGAGATAAAATATTATATCATCGTATGTAGAAAATCAGATTCATAAGACTTTTAGATTAATAAATTAGCTAGATATAATTATGTTCTAAAAGTTCTAATTTTTCATTAAAAAAAGACAATAAAATTGATAAAGAAAATAGAAGAAGAAGAGATCTCTTGATTTGTAGTACTAATCTTCTTTTGAATCTTTCACAAAGTTGTGTCATATTTAATCTCCTCTTAAACTTCTTTTCTTCTTTTCTCTCTTTGGTAGCTGCTAGGGTTTGTAATATTAATCATGTGTTTTTATGACTTCCTTATGGTACTTTAAATAGACTGGAAATAATCTTTATTAGATTATGAATTGTACTACTTTGATCCAATGAGTGAGATTGAAAGTTGGGATTTAACTTTATGCTCGCGTTTTAATCCTCCTAACTCAATTGATTGAGCCTATTTTTCGTCAATCGACCTTGTAATTTTGTTATAAAAATTCAATTGATCTAGTTGCTAGTTGATCAATCGACCTTGTAATTCTATATATGTCATCATTTTTGCCTATTTTTGATTCAGTTGATATGTTTTCACCTACATTATCATATTAAATACAAATTAAGCTTATCGATTATATTTTAACACAACGAATTAAATAAGTGTTTTAAAAGTAAATAAATAACTCTACTTACATAAAGTTATCGACTCTAAAAATCATTTACTTATTATAAAAGTGATATTTAGGTCATTTATTATTTTTATAGCAGTTTAATCTTATTGTTTTGAAAAGGTGAACACATAAAAACAAATAACCATTTTTATGTTTTTATTTATTTTTATATTTTATTTTTTTCTTTAATTCTTTCGGTTATAGTTTATTTAAATTATAACAATTTTTAACTAATACATTTAAAAAAAATAAAAAAAAAGTTTAGATGAAAAATAATTTCATTTGTTCTTGTGCATTTACTTTTTCATAACAATAAGGTTAAACTATTATAAAAAATAAATACATAATGTAAGTATAATTTTTATAATAAATAAATGATAATAATGATATTTTTCTATTTTATATATAAGTTTCAATTTTCAAAACATATGATTTAGTTTTTAAAATTTTACAATTACGTCTTTAAATTTTTAAATCGTAAAATTTAGTTCTTAAACTTTTATAATTTAATACAAAAGTCCTAACTTAATTATTAAAATGCATATTCATGCTTTAAATTTTTGAGACATTTATGTTAAGTTCATAAGTTTAGAATTAAGTCACATGATTAAAAATTTAAGAATTTATATATAAAGTTTTAAAAATTTTAAAAACAAATAATGTTTAAATTTTTTAAAAATTTAGTTAAAATTTGATAACGAATAATACAATCAATTTTTTAATCACTTTTGTGTATATGTAATAGAATGTTTTTAGAAAA
Organism: Hippophae tibetana; assembly: GCA_037013495.1. Classification (NCBI taxonomy): domain Eukaryota; kingdom Viridiplantae; phylum Streptophyta; class Magnoliopsida; order Rosales; family Elaeagnaceae; genus Hippophae; species Hippophae tibetana. The sequence continues at coordinate 16,959,103 of CM072803.1, forward strand.
TTATAAAAAATAATATTATTAAAATTTATAAAAATAAAAATAACATTTTAATAATATTAAAAGGAATTTAATTAAATAATATTTTATATTAAATAGTTTCATGTTACAATTAAATTTTAACTATATTTAATATAAAATAATTATCAATTTTTTTTTAAATAATAAAAATATACTACCTTAATATAACGAAACCTATTTTTATAATTAATGTTTACATTATTGTTTTCCCAAATTTTTTGCGAACAACAATTGTGCTAAAAATACCACCGAGCGTTATAATCTCTCTCAAAATGGGTTGCTGTGGAGATGAAGACGAGGACGACATTGTCAAGCACCTGAATTCTCCAATCTCCACCGAAACTCTAACCCTACCCCAACGGCACCACTCTCCTTCGTTTTCCGGCGATCTTGCCGCGGACGTGATATCTCCAATGAATTCGCACTTCTCTGCCTTGTGTTGCCGCGACACTCTGAGGGTCATATTCGAGAAGCTTCCTATTCCGGACCTAGCTCGAGCGAGTTCCGTTTGCCGAGTTTGGAACTCGGTTGCCTCCGACAAGGAAATCGTCACCAGATCCTTCAAATCCCCCTGGAATTTAAGTCAAGTCATCGGAGAACCCCTCTCCGGTAGCTTCTGGAGAGACAACAGTCTCTCGAAGTTCGCAATTTCACATAGGATTGTCCGCGGCGACACCATCGCCCGTCTTGCTGTCAAGTACTCCGTTCAGGTACGATACAGTAAACGTCTGTTTTACTGTCAATCCCTCCAAGTGAGAGAGAGAGTCGATTTCAATTTTTTTTGCTTTGATACTTAGATAAATTAGTTGATTGATTTTCTTGTATCGGTGTTTGTCTCCATGATTCATTTTATTTAATTAATGCGTTATTTTCCAAAATTTTAAAATAAACCCTTAGCATACTTGTAGGTGTTAAGTGATATAGACAATTAAGAAAACATTTGAAACAATATCGTCGATTATAACTTCAAGCCTATCACGTATATTCGATACAAGGATGCACGGTTAAAAGTCTACTTTTTTCCCCTCTTCATTCTGCTCCTTAACATTTTGCCCAATTTTACACTTTCTTAAGGTTGTGGATATAAAACGACTTAACAATATGATGAGCGAGCACGGGATATACTCAAGGGAGAGATTGTTGATTCCAATAAGCAACCCGGAAATTTTGAAAGGGGCAACCTGTTATGTAGAGCTTGATAACCATGCAAAGAGAGAAGTAGCTGTGTTGTACCTGGATGGTGGTGTTCCTGACAAAAAGACTATGTCGTTGATGCTAAGGATGGCTTCTGAGCATGGAAAGAAAAGGATCATTGATTCTTTGAAGAGAAGTATGCAGGTTGATGATGGCACTGCCCTGTATTATTTATCCATTTCTAATGGTGATCCACGAGCTGCTTTGTCCGAGTTCTCAGAGGATCTGAAGTGGGAGAGGCAGGTTGGTTTGGCTTGAGTTGTGATTTTTGGTGGGAAAGTTCATGAATTCGTTTTAGACAATTGTTAATTTGAGGGGTTGATGCTTTTGTTCTAGAAGCAAATGGTGCAGATTCTGATGAACTCATGAAAAAGTTTGTGTATGTTCTTGTTTTGAGTCTTCTAAAAATTGAATATAACCTTGTTATTGTAAGTTAAGGGGAAGCTGGAATTTGTAATTGAATGTCTGCTTAATGAATGGAGACTTGTACATTTGGCTATCTTATGAGTAATAGATCCCTAATCAGTTTTCATTGTGAAGAGCTTGGAGTAGGCAGTTTGCTTCAAAGTTTTCTTTTTCTTTTTCCTAGGAAGTTAGCTTCGCAGTGTTCTTTTGCTTCGTTAAAAGTAGTTTGAGAAAAAGTGTTTTCAGGTATAGGCATAATTTCATGCTTTTGTTATTTTTGTTTATTTGATACTGAAGCACTTTTTTTGACTGAAGCGCTCTTACGAGTCCCATAAGCATACAAATCAGTGAAATCGATTTGCAGATTCAGTAGCAAACCAAACGAAAGTGTGATGGAAAATTTACAAGTTCTTATCACATTCCCTATAACAAATAAAGATTCACAACTAAAATTGAAAAATCTATCTTTAGTTTGGTGAGATTATATCGGGACTCGTTGATCTCAAGTCCTCTGCAACCATTCAAAAATAATTGTACAGAATCTTGATGGTGATCAATAAGAAAGTTAATTCTATGAAAGAATTCACAATTTAATTTTGTTGAAGTGATTAGCTAGAATTCTGAGTGACCCTCTACTAGAATGCTAAATGTTTGGTACCTCTCTAGAAATACTGTCCATGTTTTCATCTTCGATTACCGTTTGATCTATAAAAAGAAGCAATTAGCTAGAATTCCCTCATATTCACTCACCCAGTGAAGGATCCAAAAATAGCTTCAAAGTTGCTACTTGATAGATATGTAAGCTATTGTTAAAGAATACATAAACATAAATGCTGATTTGTGTTAATAACATTCACACTTACATATATATTGTCGGATACGAACTTACACCTTTATAGTGCTTACAAGGAACATATACCATTGCGATACAAAGCAATTGGTAAATAAGTGCTGATTTTGATTAGAAACTTTTACAATCACAGAATAACAGCCATACTTAGTGGTGAATATTGGTTCTAAAAGTAACAAATTAGCGGCCTAATTTGTGGCATGATTTAAGAAAATTAGTGGCATGATTTGAGGAAATTAGTGGTCCGATTTAAGGCTTAAATTATGGCACAATTTAGGAAAAGGGAGCCTTGCTTCATCTATAAATAGGGAAGAGTTCATGCATTGAAGAAAAAGGCAAAAATCAGAAAAATCAAAGAGAGCATAAGCAAACTCAAAGAGAGAAAATACTTGTGAGTTTGAGAGTTTTCTATAAGTTTGGGGAAACACTTGAGAGATGTTATTATTGAGGAAATCTGTATCTGTATTCTGTATATTTTCTACTCAGTTCAAATAATATTTGTTGCCTCCCGTGGACCTAGGCGAATTTCCGAACCACGTAAATTCTGTGTGTTCATTTTATCGCTTTGATATATTCACATACCGCTATTTATTGCTTCCGCCCACAACACTTAGTTCAACATAAACTGTGAGATATTTAGTCAGAACAAACAACCCAAAAATTGCTGAATCGTATGAGCCATGGAACAGGGTAAAGCAGCATTTGAACCCATACAAATATGCACTCCGTTCTGAATTCTGATGTAACTCCTATATTTGTGTCCCGAAGTAACCAAAGCCAAAGCTTCAAAAATATATGCATTCTATAAAATCTTGATGACAGTGTTAGACAGATGACAGAAAATCATTTCACACCAATTACAATGAATGCCTAACTAGAAGAAATAAGATGATTAGATGGTTAAACTAGTGAAACAGACAGCTTGAAGTCCTCATAACAGGCATTGCCAAATGAACCATGACTCAACCGTGCGTAGTTAATTTAAAAATGGAGAATATTTGAGATTCAAATCCCGATTACAATAGGCATTTCCGACATATAATTAGTTTTCTATAGGTATTACTGAGCTAATTTGCAATATTTTCACTTATAGTAGGGTAGCAGTTAAAAACACAACATATTATATCAACAAAAATACATTAAGTGTTGGTGTGCAAACAATTTCTACCTTGAAAAATATGGAAAGCGAATTAGGTATATAATTGTGATAAGTTAATGTTCTTAATAAGTTAACATTTTGGGTTGGAAACTCAGGCCCAATAAGAGATACCAGACTCATGGCTTAATTTATACTCCGTAGACCATCAAGGTGAAAATGGACTCATGTAAGTGGCACACATGGCTCATGCTTGAACGAATGGTGTGCCCCCTATTAGATCGCAATGAGAATTTTGCAATATTATTCTAGACTTATTAGACTTTAGAGGTGTGATTAAATTGACATGAGTTTTTTGACCCCTTCTTATCATGTTGGTGCGCTCAATGGAGTATAAATGCATGATTAATGAAGATGCAGTTAAATGATTGGTCCTTGATATAGAGGCATGATTTGAGTTTACAGAGACAATGTGTTCTCATTCGAGGGAGATTGTTGGATGTGCGAACGAGTCTCATATTGAAACAATATGGAGAGCAAATTGGATATATAATTAGGATAGGTTACTCCTCCTAATTGGCCAACCTTTTGAGTTTGAACTCGAAACCAACAAGTAGTTCAATCTAAAGCTTTCTAGTTAGTGTCGTACAATAATGGTTTTTGTACTTTGTTGGCCCTTAACCTTTATCCCAAAACATAATTTGGTCCCTAACAGTTTAAAATGCATAATTTAGTGTCATACAATAATGGTTTTTGTACTCTATGATGATTTAATATTTTACCTAAATTATGAATTAAATTTAATTATATTATTTAATTTAATTTTTATGCTATTAGTTATTTGGTCAACAATTTATCTATAGAGAATTAAATAGATTTGAGAGAATTTACCAAATCTGATTTAATTAATTATTATTATTTATTTTTAGTTATTTTAATTTTGATTTCTTAAAATATAAAAACACAAAAAATGAATTATATTTTTTTAGTTTTAAAAATTAGTTTCTAATAAAATAATCTCTATGAGAATGATTTTTTCTTATCATTATATTACTTGTTGCAATACGCATACTAACATATTCATTTCATACAATTCGTGTGTCCGATCAAGTTTTTGGTGTCATTGATGGGGATTATAAATATTAAAATAATAATCCATACTCAAACAAATATAACCCAGGATGAAAACAACATCCAAATTTCTCTTGGAATAACAATAATCAAGGTGTTAATCAATTCAATTGTCAATCACTTCCAACACCTAGTTTCCAACAATCACAACAATCGCAAGCCTAAGAAAAGAAGCCACCTAATGAGAACAATACAAATGCTTTAACGGGGATGATGAAAGACTTCATTCAATCATTTAATACAAAAATGTTAACTTAAGAGGTTTCAATTTGAAATTAAGAGACTTAAATGGGAGAACTTGCTCAAATTATAAGGCAAAAGCCTCAAGATAACCTTTAAAGTGATACAATTGTAAACCCAAGAAGAGAAGGTAATGACCATTGTAAATCATTAGCCTTGACAGGTGGTAAAACTTTAGAGCTGGAAAGTAAGACTCAAAAGGATGAGAAGAAACATTAAATTAATAAGGATGAGGAAGAATCAGTGGATAAAGAGATCATTGCAAAGGAAATAATTCAACCAAAGAAAAAAACCTCTACAAACTCATTATAATCTTAACTAGAGGTTATAGTGCCATCCTTACTAGAAAACTACCCCAAAAATTGAAAGGTCCATCCAACCCTTGAAACTTTACTGGGGTTCCAATGGGTCTTTAGTGCCATTATGTGTGTCTATGTTAGGCAGCTTGAACATATTAGAAGTGGGATGTCCATGATCCTTGAGGTGAATGAGGACTTAGTAGAGGCTACTAGGTTTGAGAGTTTGCCTTGGCTTAACCTCTGTTAGACCTCTTGTTATTGTTTTGCGAGCTGATCAATGATGGGATGAAGGATAGTTGGTACTTTATCCTTAAGCTATATCTTAGGACAATCATCAACCATTGAGGTTTCTTGGTCAATATGGCTTGCTTGGATAAAGTGTCATTACTAGAGTGTTTCCAAGTGGTACATAGGTCGTGATGTATATGAGCCTTTTGGACTGGCCCTAAACGGTTCAAGGTAGATGGTCGATGGGACTGTGATATGACATTGAAGGCTGAACAACTCTAATTAGTATGATCATATAAAGTCATCGGCTAGTCATGTTTCCAATCAAGCCCTAGATGGCTATGGGTCTAGCCTATGCGTTTTAGGCATTGGAGGATGCCATAAAGAAGTTTTCTGGGATGATGACTAGTCTAGAAGCCTAAGACTTTGGTAAGCACTCCAAGATGGCCTAGAGTGTAGTTTTTCCAGGCACGCTTAAGCTTGGGCTCACCTTGCCTTCTTGACCTGTCGAGCCCATTGTAGATAGATAGGTCCAAGTGCAGTGCCTATATTTTTGGAAAGTTGCGATGAAGCTAGAAGGACTAGTGAAAGGATGACCTACTGGTTGGCAAGTTGGACCTCCTGGTTGGTTGTTGGGGTCTGAATGGTAAAGTTAATTGTTTAATCCATGACCTCTTTTTTCAAGTCTAGAGAATCAAATAGGTAACAATAGTGAATCATATAACTATAAGGTTTTTTTTCTTCAGAAAACTCTATTGCTAAGGTTTACTATTTCTTTTAAATATCTTTACTTTTTGCAAATTAAGGACTTTGAGAACTTTTTTGATAGTCTTATAATTTTAATTTTTTTCAATTGAGTAAAGCATACTTCTTTACCATTGGTGACGCCAGATATTGATATAGATTTTTGTCAACACCAAGTAGAACTATCCTTCGTAGATTTACGAGATGAATAAACTGTTAGGAACTAAGGCAATCTTATCTTTGGCCCTCTAATACTTAAGTTAGTAACTATAAGATGAAGGTTATAAGAGGTTTACGATCTCACTTATGGAAATAAAATGTTTAGCTGCGATTGTCTATTATGAGATTCAAGTTTTATTCCAAGTTATTATAATTATGTACATATGTGAATATGTATAGGAGAAAGAATTAATCTGACGGTTATCCCTTGTTAGGATTTATTGACTTCTTATAACTTTATACACATCTATATATTTAATTATGTTTTTAAATAATTAAAAGGATAATTAATAACTCTTTAACTACTACATAGGATGCACGAAATATGCATTACTTATTTTTTAAAATTCGTATAGTTTAGCCATTTTATTATAATAATTTTGAACACTTTAATCACTTTTTATCGGTTTTTGTTTTTTGAATATTTTTGTTTAAAATAATTTAAGATGATTTGAATTTAAATTTATTAGTAAAGATTCTTAGATGTTTCGAGAAAAAAATGCCTTAAGAAGTTAAAGCAAATTAAAAAATAAAATAATTAAAATTAACAAACTATTTTTTTTTCAATAGCCCTATAACCAAATGACATGCCCTCGTGGTATAATGTAAAAATATCGAGTTCGAAAATTAAATTTGTAGATGTTAAAATCTACTAGTAAAAAAAAACTAAAGTTTTCATAAATTTAATAATAAGATTATAAAATTATATTAATTTAAAATAAAATGATTAACAAATTAAATTTTGTTAATAATACTATATAAATTCATTTTTTCCTTTCAAAAAGAATGAATTAAGAAGTTGAACCAAAATTTATTATATAATTCAAAGTATTGAGACTTTTAAGATATTGTAATGATATGATTTATATAATTTAATTATGTAATTATTAAAATAATTTTATTTAGTTTTATAATTTATAACTATGATCAATTAAATCAATTTTTTTAAAAAAAATAAAATGTGAATTATATATTTTATTAATAAAAATAAAAAAAAACTAAGTCTTCCTTTCTCTTTCTTGACTTTCTATATCTCTTTATGTCCCTTAGTATCTCTCTCATATTCACTTTTTATCTCACTTAATTTATTTATATTTATATTAATAAAATAATAATGGAAAAAATGAACGAGAGAAAGAGTACTACATTGTTTTTTTAATATTTTTTATTAATAAAATATATAATTTTTATTCTATTTATAAAAACTTAATTTTTAAAAAATTTAATTTAATTAATTATATTTAAAAATTATAAAACTAATACAATTTATATAAAAATTATAAAACTAAAATATATAAATTATATAATTATATTACTAAAATAACCGCACGATCAATTTTCGAGAATACTAAGTGTATGTTTGGTTGATTGGAATGAAATGTAATCAAAATTAATTCTTTTAATTTTATGTTTTGTTGGGCTGAAACGTGAGAATAAAATGTAATCGATTCATAAAAGAAAAAAAAATCACAATTCTTTCTCCCCCTTCAAGGAGTCATGATTCTATTTTCATCTTAATTTTTTTTTCCAATTTTATCCCATTTTCAAATATAACACTAAATCCTAAATCTTAAATTCCAAAACTCAAAATCTTATTTAGAAAAATAATGATTTTAACCATAAACCTTAACCCATAGATATAATCCGAAACCCTAAATCTCAAATCTCAAATCTCAAATCCCAAAAATAAAAATAATAATTTTAACCATAAACCTTAACCCACAAATATAACCCTAAACCCTACACCCTATTTAGAAAAATAATAATTTTAATCATAAACCTTAACTCACAAATATAACTCTAAATCCTATTTAGAAAAACAATAATTTTAACCATAAACCTTAACCCATAAATATAATCCAAAACCCAAAACCCTAAATCCCAAAACCCTAAACTCTATTTAGAAAAATAATAATTTTAACCCTAAACCTTAACCTACAAACATAACCCTAAATCCTAAACCCCAACTCCCAAAATCCTAAACCCTATTTAGAAAAATATTAATTTTAACCATAAACTTAACTCATAAATATAACCCTAAATCCTAAAACTCAAATCCCTAAATCCCAATTCTCAAACCTCAAAACCCTAAATCTTATTTAGAAAAATAATAATTTTAATAATATATTTTATTTTTAAGTAATAATTATTTAGAAAAATAATGATTTCAATATTTAGAAAAATAATGATTTCAATATTTAGAAAAATAATAATTTCAACCCTAAACCTTAACCTACACACATAACCCTAAATCCTAAACCCCAACTCCCAAAATCCTAAACCCTATTTAGAAAAATATTAATTTTAACCATAAACTTAACTCATAAATATAACCCTAAATCCTAAAACTCAAATCCCTAAATCCCAATTCTCAAACCTCAAAACCCTAAATCTTATTTAGAAAAATAATAATTTTAATAATATATTTTATTTTTAAGTAATAATTATTTAGAAAAATAACGATTTCAATAATATATTTTATATTACGAAAAAATAATAATTAAATAATATTATTTAAATTTTATTAAATATATGAGTATTAAAGTAATATACAGTATTTTTCATTCTATTACAGTTATAAAATAAATACTATAATTTTGATTTTTTTTAAATTCCAATGATTAAACTAAACAAAATTATTTTATTTCTATTTGTATTCCAATTTCATTAAATTATTTTATTTCTATTTCTATTCCGATTTTGAATTAAATGTAAACTAAATACACACCGGATAGTGGTAAATTTTACTATATTATATTCACTTTTTGTTTTTTTGGGGGTAATATTACGAGTTTAATATCTATGTATGATGTCGAACTCCAAATAAAGTGTACTGTACAAGCTTTTCAAAAATAAACCGCTTGGGTTCATTGTTTTGCGCCGGCTTTGTTTTTACTTCTTATATGTTATCTCCTCCTGCGAATGTTATCTCTAAATTCGAAGATAATTAATGGCGGATTCTAACATTTTCAGTCTTCGGATCGTCTCTATTGACTATTACATTGCTCCGCCGATCCCAGACCTCGATATATGTTACAGCAGTTTCCAAGGTATGAGTTCAAAGCCCTTGAAAACATACAGCGCCAATATATATATTTATCCTTGAATTTATGTCTTAGTAGGAATAAAATGAAAATCCAATTATTTTCTTACAATTTTTTGTTTGGTTCTTCTATAAATTAGGAATAAAATAAAATTAATTCGTAAAATAGAATGAATAAGAATGAATAAGAATTCAATCATTTTCCTTAGGAATCATGATTCCTAAGCGAGAGGATGCAATCATAATTATTTCTCTTTTAAGAATTGATTTAATTCTATTTTCAATTTATAACACAAACAAACATAAAATTATAATGAATTAATTATAATTCTATTCCATTTCTGTCAATCAAAAATCACTTAAACTCAAAATCCCAATACTCTAAATCTTAAATCCTATTTAAAAAATAATAATTTTAACATAAATTTACAAATATAACCCTAAACCCTAACCTATAATTATAACCTAAACTTTAAATCCTAAATTCCAATACCCAAAACCCTAAACTTTAAACCCTTAACCCTATTTAGAAAAATAATAATTTTAACTCTAAATCTACAAATATAACCTTAAACCCTAACTCATAAGTATAACCCTAAATTTTAAATCCTAAATCCTAACCTTAAACCCTAAAAATTCAACCCTAAATCTTAAATCCTATATTCTATACGCCAAATCCTGTACCCTATACCCTAAATCTTAAAACTCTAAACCCTAAACCCTAAGCTCTAAACCTTAAATCCCAAAATCTCAAAATCCAAAATCCAAAATCTTAAAACTCTAAACCTTAAATCCTAAACTCTCTTAAATTTTTTTTTTAATAATATATTTTTTTTTAAGTAATAATTATTTAGAAAAATAATGATTTCAATAATATATTTTGTCTGACAAAAAAATAATAATTAAATGATATTATTTAAACTTTATTGAATATAAGAGTATTAAGGTAATATACAGTGTTTTCTATTATATTCTAATTGTAAACTAAACACTGCAATACTGATTCCTTCTTAGATTCTAGTGATTAAATCAAACAATATAATAATAATATTATTTCATTTCTATTCCCATTCTCAATTATTTTCTATTCTATGAACTAAATGTTACCTTAGTGTTTTATTTTTCTCTTTTCATTAAGAAAGAGGTATGGGTTTGAGCATTTTCATAGCAACCACGTAGCATAGAACTCACCCTTATAAAACCTGAGTACCTTGTCATTAACTCACACACTCATTTGTACTTAAATAATGTGGGACTCAGTTGGGTCAATTACCTTCTACACCTCTTTTAGATCCGAGGCCTATATGAGCTAGGTGACTTTGCGGACTAAATGGTAGTAACTTTCCTCACACTTGGGTCACTCTCTTGGTAGTAACACTTCTAGTGTCTTTCTGTCCGCGAGGAGGGCCTGTAAGCTTGCTCTGATACCAATTACAGAACTCACCCTTATAAAATTGGCTTGTAAGGAGAGAGTGTCAAAGTAGTTATTAATCCACACATTCAGTCGTACTTAAGCAATATAAGACTCAATTGGGTCATTCCAATCTTAATAATATTTTCAAGTCAATCTTTCCCTAATTTTGAGTTTTATCTTTTTGAATTTTATGCAGGAGGGAATGTTAATGAGGTACCAGTTATAAGAATATATGGGTCAACTCCCGCTGGACAGAAAACTTGTTTGCATGTTCACCGAGTGAGATAACTTCCATATGTTGTATATTTTTGCAGTCCCCCCCCCCCCCCCCCCCCCCCCCCCCCCGCCCAAATCATTTTTGCAATGAATTGGGCGATGCAAATTTGACTTACAGGTCTAGAGAGATTGATATCAGCATTAGTTAATGATCAAGGGGTTCAAGTTAGTAGGTAGAATTAAATATGAGTTCTAACATGTATAAGTAAAGGGGATTGCACAGTGGATGAGGATAAAAATGGAGGGTAATCTTTTTACCTTTAGGGTCCTCCAATGTGATTCTAACTGTAGATTTCCTGAGAGTTTGTTGCAAATTTGAAGGATATTAAAGCTGATTGCTGGAGAGGACAGCATTAGCAGCAATGGTGTTGCATTATTAATATGATGAGAAGTAATCTTTTGTTGTAGGTTACTGATTTGTTCATTTATTGTTGTTGTAGATGTTGCCTTATTTGTATGTCCCATGTGCTGATATACCAATGAAACCTCAACAAGAAGGTAAACATGTTAATATACAGGTGGATGTCAAAATATGGAATTATATGTATTATAAAATTTACATTGGCTCTTATAAAAAAAAAGCTGCACATGTTTGTGTCTTATTTGAGTCTTATTTGATTGATATATTAAATATGTTGTATTTATGTATGTGAATATGTGATTTACCATGCGTTTGAGCTGATGCTTTTTGGTTTGGCATGGGAAGTTGAATATTTGTGCAATAGCACAGTTGCTTGTCTTTATAAAGTTTTAATTTCATGTTCAAATGTAGTTGGAGAATTTCTCATTGATACATAAATGTATTCTCTTCTTTCTTTCCTTTTTATTATTGGGTTACAGGCGATGCATATTTACACAGAATATCTCTAGCCATGGAGAAAGCGTTAAAGGTGTGCCGAGTCGTACCATATTTTTCATTCAGTTCTCCACTAGGAAGCATGTTTCTAGTGTTTCTGTGTGCCTTATCTAAAATGGGTGTTTATGAAAGTGATGAGTGTTGGAGCATATGATTGAAATCTTGCAGCTTAAAGGTAATAATAGCTTGAAGAGGCAATATGTTCATGGTTGCAGCCTGGTGCAAGCTAGGAAGTTTTATGGTTACTATTCATCTGAGGAGACGTTTGTCAAGATATATCTGTATCCTAATAGTATCGGTGTATCACCATTATTCTTGAGATTTCTTATGCTAAAGTAGTACATTTTTGGACACCTTGACATGAATTTAAGGTATTATCCCCACGATGTCTCTCGGGCTGCTAATCTTTTGCTGGTGCTGTTCTTGAATCTTTTGTTACCTTTTTTGCCTTCTTCCTGCATTTTTCCATTTTTCATTCTTATGTTTTCTTTTTAGCCTTGGGTTAGTTGTGGATGGCCTTGGATCTATACCAAGGTATTTCCCGGGGATCTTTTTTAAAACCATAAACTTTAAGTCCCTCATCCCCTTGGTCAATTATAAAATTAAAATTTCTAAGATTGGAACCTCAACCAATTTTGTTGGTGGGATATAAAAATGCAATTTTAATAAACTCAATATGATTATCCTTCCGTTTTCTTCTTTGAGATACATATTTTTACGATTATTATGAATTCATGATACTTTTGATGTTTCAATTTTGGCCTTTCTTTTTCCAGTAACTTTTTGGATGATGTATTAACAATGGAAAATGCTTGTTGTCTTGAGGCATGCATCAATGACAGTGGAAACTTAATTTGCCCCTGCTAATAAGAGGTTCCGCAACCATTTCAACATCCCATGACCCCAATACCATAGCCATAACCAATAGAGTGCTTACACCTCACTTGTTACCCATAGACATTGTTAACATTGCTGAGTCATTAAATATATATACTTTAAGAGATATCAAATAATTGAATTTTAAAGCATCCATTCCTTAAAAATAAGAGTTCATTATACCCCTTGCCCAAAATCTCTCTTTTCTTAGTTCTCATTTGTAGCACAAATTCCAATTGAAACTTGGGCTAGTCCCACTTATTTTTATCAATTGGTCTCAATTTTATTCTTTCAATTTTTTGTGCAGATTCTGGTTCAATATATGCATATTAACCATAGCAATACTTGGTTTTCAGGGTGGAGCTGTTTTGGATAAATGTATACAACCCCATGAGTCACACGTTTCGTTTATTCTCCAGTTTATGGTAGATAGCTATCGGAAACAATTTCATTAGAATTCAGTATTGAACCTGAACATTGTGTGGAATTTTCCTCAAAGTTCTTTGGTTTTATTCTCTTGGCTTGCTTATTACATGCTACTAATGGAATTCTGCTAGCATTCTTCGATTATCTTTTGAACTTTGTTGCTATCCTTGTTGTATTATGGTGTTTCTCTTTTTTGCAGGTTGACTATAACTTGTATGGGATGGGTTTCTTGCATCTATCTAAGATGAGGTTTCGTCATCCAGTACCAAATGTATATTTACCTAGGAAATCCATTTACAATGGACAGGATGGACATGACATGGATTTGGAAACATGCATGTCTGCTGATATCCAGGTCAATATCTCCCCAAGTCTCATCCATACAAGATGCTTTTTAAGTGACATTTCCAGTATTTTTTTTTCAATTGACTTAAAGTCTCATAATTTTTTGGGGATTTTGCATAGGCAAATAAAAGTGACAGTTGGTCTTATAATTCTCGCATCTGGATATCTTCTACTGTTCCAACTGATTGGTTGTGGCAGCCCCAATGTGATCTTAATGCTTCATCATATTCACAAGTTAATCATATTGTACGTCAGAGTGTTTGCCAACTTGAGGGTGATGCTTCTGTGGATGGTCTGTTTAGCATCATAACTATTGTATTTGATAAATTGCATTCTTTCACACACACCCCCTCAATGTGCCAGATGGCATCTAACCTAGAAAAATGCATAAGTTCTACATTTTCTTAGGTTATCTTGCCATTTGGAACATCATGATTGGGTGCGTGCAATATTGTTTTTGTTTCTGATATATTTGAAAATTTGTGATTTTACAGATATCCTTAATCATCAATTTAAAATGTATACATCTCTATCACAAAATCGTTCAGATGTTCCAATGGTTCAATCATTGATACCGATTTGGGAGGTTTTCTCTTATTCACTTCAGTAGCTTGTATATGTATCAAATTCAATGCTACAATCTCTTTCACTCTATTGATGAGAGTTTCTTTTTTGGTCTCTTCTAGGAAGAGTATGAAAGGACTGGGATGAATGCGATGCCGATAACTTATGATCTGAACAAACCATCACCAAATGATGTTTTGAAGGCTCTCACACTAGATATGGAGTATAAGAACAAAGTTTTAAAATTGTTCTGTGTAGCAGAAAGCTCTGTTTGTTTAACTCAACCAGAGGAAGATGTGAAGCACCCACAACTATTGAAAACTTCAACAGATGAAATAAATTTTGCTGGACTACAAAGCAATAATCCAAAGATCATCGGTGAAGAAAGTTCAACATGTTTGAACAAAAGAGGAAAAATTGGATCACTGACACCATTATCTTCTAATACTGAAGAGGATGGTGCCTGCCTATCCAAAGAGGGTGATGCAAGTGTTAAAGTATTATCTAACGATGAATTTCCTTGTTCTCATGTAAGTGGGACATTAGGTATGGAGGTGAATCAATATAATGCTTTGTAGAAGATGAGATTATAAAGTTATGGAACTTATATTTGTGTAATGTGGGAATATTTATTGTATGTTTTGATAGTTTGTAAAATCACATGGTATTGGTGTGTGTATATATATATATTTGGCTATTTGCTATTAAATTTCTTAATCAATTAATTTTTTTTCCAGGCTGCGGACAAAGAAGCCCTGAGTCTTCTGAGGTGGCTTGCCACGTCCCAGGCTACTGATGATATTGATTCTGATGATGAACTTATCCGTGAGACTATTTTAAGCCCCCTTGGCCCAATAGCAAACATTGAAGAAGTGTTGGAGAAAGCTAGTATAGACTATGAAAATGAGTCGCAAAAAGAGTGCCAGGACATTCTTGATTCGATAGATGATTTAGTTGACTTTGAAGGTCTAAAGGAAAGAGCTTCCCATCACTTTGATAATAACCAATCTTATGAAATTTCACATGAGAAAAATATTCCTCAAGTATATGGTTATGGGGATGACTTACTTTCAACACCATGTGCTGGATCAACTCCAAATTCTTCCAAAATGGAGTCAATGAGTAAACTTGATATGTTTTCTGAACACCAAACATGGAAGGATATTGGCACAAACACTAATCAAAAGCACAAGAGGAAAACATTACTATGGGGTTCTTTACCTTTTTCCATGACTCAAAACTTGAAGAATGATCAAAAACCTATAAACCTACACGGTGATATTAAAAACACTGTTGGTACAAGCTCTTCCTTTGGAAATCATGAAAATACTTTAATGAAGAATGTGAATACTGACATCTCTAATGTTAATAACATTACATCTCTGAATGGATGCTCTATGCGGGATTTGATGAGGAGAAAACAATCATATCATTCAGAACCAGTTGATTGTGACTCTCCGGAGGGTAGAAAGGTATATCCGGGTGCAAAATGTTTAAGTTTTGAGATTGTTAACCTTGGAGAGGAGCAGAGTAGGATGCATCTTGAGTCTTTAAAGTCTGAAGCATCAATAACTGACCACCGAGCAACACTTCATGGGACTTCTGTTATTGCCACTGGAATTGGCTGTGACTACTCATTATGTCCTAGTACACCAAATGATAGGAATTTTCAAACTCATCCTAGCAATGATAATCGCAGCATTGAGGTTGCTGCTCAGAATTCAATTGATAAGGAGCTATCTCATGGTCTGTCTTATGTCCACCCTGAGCCTCAAAGTTTCCGTTTTGCAGCTTCTAGTGGAAAATATGAAAGTCAAAATGGTAGAGAACTTGATCTTCAGATGTTAGAATCTAATGCTGATGACAAACCTTTTATTGATGAGGGTGATGGTGCTCTTAACTGTCTGCAAAATGCCATTGAGTGTGAAGTAGCTAGTATACATGGTCACCTAAAAGGTGACCTTAAAGATCAACCTTCAAGGGGATTGGTACTTGGATTGTCTTGTGGAGCCTCTGTGGGCATGAATGTTGTAGTTGACACTACCAGTTTAAATGGTGGAGAATACCAGGGAGGGGAGGCATCTAAAGTTATCGTTACTTCTTCAGAAGATAAAGGGTTAATCAGTATGAGCTTCTGTAAGAAACCGCCTGCTGCAGATTGGACAGTAACCTCTGAGAAAGCTCCAAAACTCCCCTTAATTTCTAATCAACCTTTATTGAATGAGGAATATAAGGATGGCATACCAGGTAGAATGTTTTATTCATTCTATGGCACTTTGATAACATCAGATCAAATCAGTACATATGTCTACTTCAGCTTAAGACAATCCATAAATTCCTCGTTCATAAGTATTTCTAGGTTATGGATAATGGTGCTCTCATATTAATTCTCTTTTCCATTGCACAGTATGCATGTGAACTTATATTTCTGTCAATGTTTTACTCATTGGCAAAGCAACGGAAAAAGAGAAAAAAGAAAAGAAGTTGGTACTCTTGCATGAAGCCTTATTTGAGAGAGACCATGCTTTGACTCTTGGACAATGCTTGGAATGTGTACATATATGGAAACTGTATTTAACTACAGGTTTTCTTAAACCCGACATGTTGCCTATTTGAAAATACAATACAAAAAGAATAATTGGCTTTTGCTGATTCATAAATTTTTGAAAATGTGATACCCTCACAAAGATCTGAAACATTGGTATGCTTCAGTTGTTGCAATATAATGTGCTTTCTGTGCAACTCTAAGCTGATTATTTTTAGTCCAAGGAGAGTTTGTCTTTGATTTTTTTGCTTGTGTCTTGGTCTTGCTGAGTATTTTTGTTTTTTTGGGTCCGTAGGAAGAGATTTTGATGAATTTCTACCTTTTTCAGCCGGGGATTGCCAAGAAGAGACAGAAATATGGAATAGTTGCACGAGAACTAGAGACTATAGTTCTTTCCAAGAACTTGTAATTGGTGTTCCTACTCACTTTCAAAATGATGGCTCATGTCTGTATCTTTTAACGCCTGTAATATCTCCTCCTCCTGTAGAAAATGTAAAGAAATGGTTGTCAAGTCATGTCAAAGGTATTACAATGAAGTTCTAATTTGGTGGTTTTTACCTCTAAGATCTAATAACTTTGGGTTGTGGGCTTCTATAAGTCTCTCCCATATTACAATACTGTACTTTTTCAAATTTGTCCCCAAAAGGTTAAGCATATCAGTGTTTACCTTTTACTAAAATTTATCCGCACTTAAAAGCTTTTAATCAACTGATTGTAATTCATTGCAGCCTCTTCTAGTACTCTTACTGATTCGCATAATTCGTTCCCCGAAAACTGTGGCAAGAGTTTTCCTGAATCTGGTCCTGTATCCCATGTGTTGCTTAATCTGATGAAATCCCATAATAACAGTAAGAATGTGGAAGCAGTAAGGAGTCCTTGTAAGGAGATGACAGCAAAGATGCAGGGTAAAGGAGATGCTGGAGGAGTTAAAGCATGTTCTGATTGCTCCCAAGATATTTCTCAGATTTCTGGTCCAGAAAGGAAATCAAAGCCTACTCCTCTTAGTCAAATTGGCTTTCGAGACCCAGCAAGTATTGGTAATGGGCAACAGTTGACATTGTTAAGTATAGAGGTAAGGATTACATACTGTATAGTTCAATTTTTTAATAGACTGAAACTTTATTCCTACGGAAAAAGAATGCAGAATCTATAGTTTCTGTTGTATGTGGTAGTTTAACAGATTGTAGTTGCTTATTGTATTCTTACAAGAAATCTTTTGTTGCTTTGGGCTACCAATTTTAACAAGTTTAGCATGGTGGTTGATTTTTTTTTTTTGACCAATAAGATTGATGGAATAATACAAAAGTTTTGAGAAGCCTCCTACAATCTTTCACCAAAAGTAAAGTGGTAGCCAAAACTCTTCAAAATGTAGTAGATTAGGAGATCTTGTCTTCAAATCCTTATAGTATTTCTTTTATAGGGAACAGAGAATTATATTTATTAAGACCATAATAGAGAAAGAAGAGTGGACTAGTGATTCATTGGCATTAAAAAACTTTCAACTCCCCTCAGAACCAAATAGATCTAATGATTTAAAATAAAGATATATATTAGTTAAATTAGGAATTTATCTTTATCTGTATTTCAATTTATTATTTATTAGTTAAATAGTTAAGTTAATATTTAGGATTATCAATTATGATTTTATTAATTTATGGTTATTGAGTTTGTTATTTTGGTCCTATAAATAAAATAAGATATAATATTGTACGTATTAAGAATGAATTGATATTATAATTATTAGTTTTATCTCTTTTCTTTTTTATTCATCTAAATCTTTAATTCTATTTCATCTTATCATTCTCCCCTTTCGTTTATCTCTTACGTTTATCTCTCTTATATCTCCCTCTTGTTCTACATGAGTTTGATATCAGAGCAACCAGATTTTGGTTTCTTAAAAAATCATATCCTTTATTTATATTTAAAAAAAACAATCATACTAAAAAAAAATCCAAAAACCTAGAATCGCCAAATCCATAGCATCAGTCTCGTGACCAGCCAAACTCTGGCCATCCTATAGCCCCATTGTCCACCACCCACCAAAGAAGCCTAACCAATCCCAACCCAAAATGCTGCCTGAGATGGATACGACCAACCACTATGAGTAGAGTTCGACCCAAAAACACCCTGCGTTGCCCACATGTTGCTGCTATCACTAACAACTCTCCAACCATCAAGTTTGCATTTTTGTTTAGATATGGGGAGAAAAAAATCAGTTCGGTTCAGTCCAACAATAGTCACATGGTTCGGTTTAGCTTCAACCGATCTTGTCATGTTCAATAGCAAATTTCATGTACCAAGTTCATATCACTTAGACCTCAATTTTCGATGGTTTAGTCTGGTTCATGCACTTTAAGATTGTAAGGTTTGGTTTACTTTGATCTCTTTTCTCTTATCATCATGAACTTATTGCCCTCAAATCAAGCGTAGAAAATATGTGCTCATGTTGATTCAATCTATTGAGGATTTAAGACAAGAAATTGTTATCTTAAATGTGTGTTTTTTTTTAATTGAAAATATCGTATTGTGTTGGGCATATCAAATTGTGTTCATCCCACCCATTCGAGAGCAAGTTACCATAAAAAGTTCAGTATAAAATGGTGGCTCTCACCTTTTGGGATAGTGGTGGTCAACCCTCTTCAACATTATCATTATGAGTTCGAGTTCTATTGGTGGTAATGTGCAGGATAAGATGACGTGGAATGGGAAGTGAATATGAGAAAAATAGACGAAAGGGGGAAAAATTTCAAACAAATTAAGGTTAATGATTAGATGAATAGAAATTGTAGAAAATAGAAGTAAAATAATAAGGTGAAAAAATGATAATTCAATTTATCATTAAGTCTGACCCTAAACGTATTTATAGGACAATATTGATAACTAAGTACAAATAATTAGTTATCCAAATTTTCTAAGTTTTTGGTAGGCTTTTACATATTTGATTAGAAATAAGTCAAAAAGAAAATAACTTTGAATTACAAAAAAATTATTTTGTTAGAATTGGTGTTTGATGCTACATCTATTGCTTGACATTTAGCCGCTATAGTAAACTTGTTCAGGACGCTTTAAACATTCCTGAAATTGTTATTATCCTAAATACTTAAATTTATCTTCATACTACTTTTCTGCATGACAAGTCGTGGAGTCTTATTCATGCTTTGTATGTATTTTTCACGGACAAACTCTGCATTTTTGTATATCTTTCCTCAATTCAAGATGCTTCAAATATTTATGGACAGCTTTAATGCAAATTTTGTATTGTTAGGTTCAAGCCTACTCCAGAGGTGATCTTCGACCTGATCCTAGATTTGATGCCATCAATATTATAACTCTTGCCGTTCAGGATGATTGTGATTCCCATATTGAAGTTCACGTGCTGCTGTTTAGTTCCGATAGTTGTCAGAGGTTTTTGTTATATTGAAACAATGCAGTTTTATTACTACTCTTTTAATTATCCTGATCTAAATCGATGAGATGACTTCATGGTATGTGTTTTTAGGAAATAAAAGTAAAATGTGCTTATTGGTAGCCATTTCCTTGGAATAATTATTACACGCATCAGGTTCTGATTGCTTTTCATTGCAGGAGTCTTGATGGAATTTCAGACTGTAGTGTGTTGATTTTTCATGAAGAGAAGTACTTGCTTGATCAGTTTATAAAGATCATCAATACATTTGACCCAGATATCTTAATGGGTTGGGATGTTCAAGGTGGTTCTCTTGGTTATTTGGCAGAAAGAGCTTCACATCTTAGTATAAATTTACTTGACAGTATATCTCGGACACCATCTGAAACCAAGATGCCAGCTACAGATTCAGAAAATATGAAGAAAGGACTATTGGATGATGTAACTCTTGATTCAGTTCTTGGTGACTCAATCATGACAGATGATGCAATCATTGAGGATGAATGGGGGCGAACTCATGCTAGTGGTATCCATGTCAATGGTAGAATTATCCTTAACATTTGGCGACTCATGCGAGGTGAAGTTAAGCTTAATATGTACACCATTGAAGCAGTAGCTGATACTGTGTTGAGGCAAAAAATCCCATATATTCATAATAAAGTATTGACTAGATGGTTTTCTAGTGGTCCTGGACATGCAAGATATCGATGTATTAAATATATGAAAGAGAGAACAAAATTAAACCTTGAGATAATGATTCAACTTGATATTGTAAGTAACATTTTTGGGCACATAACTTTGTCTGTGTTTGTCTCTTTGTTTTGCGTGCGTGAATATGTGAAAAAGAACAAAATTGAATCTTGAGACTGCCATTCAACTTGAGATTGTAAGAACATTCTTAATCTCATAGCTGTGCACGTTTGCCACTGTGTTTCTCTGTGTGAATGTTTATCTGTGCAGTCTACCATGATAATAGTGACCCTTAGGCACACAATTTCGGCTTAGGTACACAATGCTTTTTTTTTCTTTTTGCTTCTTTCACAAGTATGATTATTGCATGCTGTAGTTTTTTTTTTCTTCTGCTATTGCATGCTGTAGTCAATTATACTCTTCAATGGTTAACAAAGCAGGTAAACTTCTTTTCTCAGCAGTGCTAGGATTCATGTACATGCACAAGTATACTTACAAATAATCCCCTTTTATCTCTTGTTTCAATTATATAAATTTTACTTGCTCTGCAGATAAATCGAACATCAGAACTTGCCCGTGTTTTTGGAATTGACTTTTTCTCAGTTCTATCTCGAGGTTCACAATATCGCGTGGAATCAATGTATCTGAGATTGGCTCATGCACAAAATTATCTCTCTATTTCCCCGGGGAGGCAACAGGTCTTAACCAAAATTTCACACAACTATCTTTCTATTGATGTTAACTCTTGTATCACATTATAATATTGCTAAAGTTTCTAGGAAGTGTCCTTTTATATCCCGGATTCTGTTTTGGGGTATTTTGACATTCAAAATGTCCTCCAATTTTTGAGTTTGACTGCTCAAAACCATCCTTTGTATTTCTAATTGGCTGAGATCATTATGTTATATACAAAACCAATGTGATAAATTTTCCATTTTACTGTAGACTACTACAATTTGTTTCTGTGGCTTTAAAGTTTACTACTATTTTAATATTTTTCCATTGATATTGACTGATACTTGCAGAATTATTGTGCGTTGTCAATTGAACTTATGTATTGCTTACAAACTCATTGGATCTTTTAGCATCAGTCAGTAGTTTATTAATTTTTCTTAAGCTTTGAATTGAAAAACATTTGCAAATAACTGCATTGACTTTATGATGTGATTGGTCTCTGTAATTTGCACCAGAATTTTCATAATATAGTGTTCTGTTCTTTGTATGCATTTGGTTATGCACTATTAGTCCTTATGATAAGCAGTAACCTCAATTTTTATTTAGGTTGCTTCTCAACCTGCAATGGAGTGTATACCTCTTGTGATGGAACCAGAGTCTGGTTTTTATGCAGATCCTGTAGTCGTTTTGGATTTTCAGTCCCTTTATCCATCAATGATTATTGCATATAACATTTGCTACTCTACATGCCTTGGCAAGGTTGTACCATACAAGAAAAACAAGTTCGGTGTTTGTTCATTTTCACCAGATCCACATGCTCTGCATGATTTAAAAGATCAAATACTGCTCACTCCTAATGGTGTAATGTATGTACCAGAAAAGGTATTTCTTCTGGATTGTGAATCTATCTTCTTTATGTTATAACTCTTGCATTTTGTTGTATGAGAAAAATGTGTGCATAGACATAAGAGGGAAGGAGACTGAAAGATAGTGTAACTTCTGTATCTTAATTGTTATAAATAGGTTCGTAAAGGTGTGCTACCCCGCTTGTTGGAAGAAATTTTGTCAACTAGAATAATGGTGAAACAAGCAATCAAGAAGTTATCTCCTTCACAGCAAGTCCTTCAAAGGGTAAGCCTGTATTGGAATTGATATGTGCTCTTATTTTTAAACGTCCTTGGTTCTTAGAGGTATTGACCTGAGATGCATGTGGTGCTTGCCTTACAGTGGGTGCTTATGTTTGAGAGCTGAGGCTTAGGCCCATGCTTATTTTTAATATGATTATTTGTTTCTTTTGAGTCATACTAACATTAGAAAGCAAAATAGGTTCTGACATTTAGTTAGGCACAAGTTTTGAAGCAAAGATGCACATTCTATGTTACTGTTTTTATTGTTTTTCTCAATATTTATTTGCTTGAAACCTTTGTTGTAGGAACAAAGCTTTATTGATTGCATTATTTATTTATGGGGTGGCATATGCATCTTCATCTATATTACTACTAAAAAATAACATGGATGTATCTGGTCCCAAAAAGAAAGTAGCATTGGTATAACTTATATTGGGAACATATTTGTGTCCTAAGCATAAACTTGTTTGAATCATTAACTTTATTTGGTGTCAAAAATTTCACTTACAGATATTTAATGCAAGACAACTCGCACTGAAATTGATAGCAAATGTCACATATGGGTATACAGCTGCTGGATTTAGCGGGCGTATGCCTTGTGCAGAGCTTGCAGACAGTATAGTTCAATGTGGTCGTAGTACACTAGAGAAAGCTATTTCCCATGTGAATGGACAAGACAAGTGGAATGCAAAAGTTATTTACGGAGACACTGATAGGTATACGTTAATTTTTTATGATGCTAAACATTAGTGTTAGTTTAAAAAGCATATTATATGAAGATTTACGTGCAGTCTTGTATTGAATTGGGAATCTAATTTCATTTGGAAACTTGATTTTAATTCGTTGTCATTGATGTTGCTTTTGTCCATCCATCCTAGATGATTGAGAATTCTTTTGGTTAACATCCTCCATTTCATGCAGCATGTTTGTTCAACTAAAAGGACGCACTGTTGAAGACTCTTTTCGAATTGGGCAGGAAATTGCATCTGAAATAACTGCAATGAATCCAAACCCAGTCGTTTTAAAAATGGAGAAAGTTTATCGCCCGTGCTTCCTTTTGACTAAGAAGCGATATGTTGGATATAGTTATGAAAGCCCTGAACAAAATGAACCCGTTTTTGATGCTAAAGGGATTGAGACTGTTCGCAGAGATACATGTGGTGCTGTTTCCAAAACACTGGAGCAGTCTTTAAGACTTTTTTTTGAACATCAAAACATTTCTGAGGTACAAGTTCATAGAGATGGACATGTTCTTTAGGGCATTGCTTTGAATGCTATTTTTACTTAAAACAATGGCATATTTGCAGGTTAAAACATATTTGCAGCGTCAGTGGAAAAGAATTCTGTCAGGAAGGGTGTCTCTTCAAGATTTTATATTTGCAAAGGAGGTTCGCATTGGCACCTACAGTACAAGGGCTTCATCACTCCCGCCAGCTGCAATTGTGGCAACTAAAGCAATGAGGACTGATCCCCGGGTGGAACCATGTTATGCAGAGCGAGTACCTTATGTTGTGATCCATGGGGAACCTGGAGCCCGCCTGGTTGATATGGTTGTGGATCCAATGGATCTTCTTACTGTTAATTCACCTCATAGATTAAATGATCTATATTACATTAATAAGCAGATCATCCCAACTTTACAGCGAGCATTTGGGCTTGTTGGAGCAGACTTGTCAAGGTGGTTCTCAGAGATGCCCCGCCCAACTAGGGAGGCTTCTGCTAGAGGCCCCTTTTATGCCCCGAATCCACAACGAACCCGAATTGACTATTACTATCTCTCAAAACATTGTATTTTGTGTGGGGAATTGGTCCAAGCATCAGTTCATCTATGCAATCAATGTTCCCAAAACAGAGTTTCCACAGCAGCAGCTGTGATTGGAAAAACTTCAAAATCGGAAAGGGAGATACAACATCTTTCTGCAGTAAGTAATGCGAACACCTCTATTTTTGTTCCTTTTTGTCAATTGCATGTTTGGGAACAAAAAGGATTGACAAAAGCCCCTGGACCTTTATGATTAAACGGAAATAACTGGACGTCCCATATTTACGACCTCACATTTATGACCTGAGCTGACATGGAAGTTCCCCTCATATAGTTGCTTTTTTTCTTTTTTGCTTTGAGAATATCTAGAGTGATCATGTTGGTTATATGAGGAAGTGGATGTCTAGTGATCATATTGGTTTGATAGGGTAACATTTATCAATAATGATGCAGATATGTCGCCATTGTGGAGGGGGTGATTGGCTTGTAGAAAGTGGAGTGAAGTGCACATCTCTTGCCTGCTCAGTGTTTTATGAGCGAATTAAAGTTCAGAAAGAACTAAAAGGTCTTTCAGCTGTTGCTTCAGATAAAGGTTTATATACAAAATGTATAGTCGAGTGGTTTTGAACACTTCGCTAAAATTACTTCAAGCTCTGTCTCTGCTCTCTAACTTACCCCTCCTTCAACATTAAGGGGTATATTTAGATAGAAATGATTACAATGGAGAGAGAGAGAGAGTTAACAGAATCTTCAAAGGCATTTGACCTCCGTCGAAATACGTCAAACCTCCACCCACATCTCTGATATAATTTCAAGACGTGGGGATGTTTGTGATATAAGGTTGTATAGATTATTAACCGAGCTAACTCTTACCTGTAAATAATAGGGTTCCAAGATACTGTTTATGCTGCATATTTGTAAGGTAGACATTTAGAAGATTTAACAACAATAAAACTATTATAAAAAAAAGTTTCAGAAGTTGCAGCAGTTAAGCGATTTATTATTGTTATTATTTACCCGGTTGTTTGTTGCTCATTTTCCAAAGTTTATTAATGAGAAGAGAAACAAGACACATACGAGGTTCACAGGATTTTTCGTTAGTTTAGGTATTATTCCTTACTATTTAATAACTGTTGTCTGTTGCTTATCAGTTAGTTTTGTTTGTTTCTAATACTTCACTTTGGGATACACTTTAAGGATGGAAATTCTCTCTGAATGACAAAAAACCGTGGTTCTCAGCATAAAATCCAATGATTTTTTTCTTGAAATTAATATTAGGTGTGGGAAATAATGATTCTTGGAATTTCAAATTGTAGTTAGATGAAATCTAACATATAAGAATAGTGTTTGGTAATATCTTGGTGTAGGCCTTCGTGACATGAACAACCTGCGAATGTTGTGTTTTACCCACGAGGTACGTCCAATGTTACGGGGATCTTGTAATAGCGACATGAGGTGGACAATCTAAACCGTTATCTTTGTTATTTGGCCTAAATCACGTTATTTATAAGTAAGATTTAAAATGTTGATATGAATATAAATATTGAGACTTAATTTTACGAAAATATCAAAGATATTGTATATAAATTTTAATTTTTTTTAAAAAATTATAGACTATAAAATTCATGAAATTTGTTTGTAAAACTTTAAAAAATATTAAAAAAATCAATTATTTATATTTTTAAACTAATTTTTTATTTAATAAATACATTTATAAAAGTTATGGTATTCGATAAGTCAAATAATTAATTAAAATAATGTATAATAATTAGTTAAAATCTGAAATAATTATTTAGATTATAATTTTTAATATTATTATAAATTGATAAACCTCAACGATATATAATATAATTTAAATTATGAAAAAATAATTATATAGATAAGACTAATAGATTAAATGTAAAAATGAGGTATAAATAATATATATATATAAAAATAAGTATAAAATATTTTCCTAAATAAATAATATTTTGATTGAAGATAAAAAAAAATATATAAATAAAAAAAATATTAATATAAAATGATATCTTATCAATATTTCTGGACATTTTATTGAGAATTTTGAAACAATATTCATAGTATTTATGATATTTTGACAAAAAAATATTTTTTTCTCGACAACGATAATTTGTTGATAATGTTACTACATTTTTTGGAGATTTTAGTCAAAAGATATGAATATCACATTTTGATGACGAAATGTGCAAAAAAGTAACAATACTGTGATAATGTCAACGATATCATTAATATTTCAATCCATGTTTACAAGTATCCGACCTGGTGAACACGAATTGATCACGTAGTATCCACTTGAGATAAGTGACCTGAGGTATGCAATCTGGCTAACACAACATGAACATATGGTATCAACATGAGATAAGTGACCTGAGGTATGCAAACTGAAAATTATGACATGTACATCATCTGTACAACTTGAGGCATGTGTCCTATTGAAGCGGGCTTATTAAGCTCTATGTTCACAGAGTAATTGACAAGCTATTTTACATATCGTTTCATGTCCGTGCATGACTTACTCTAACACACCATAGATTGCTACACCTTGGGTAAAGATACCTCCAATAATTTAGACACGTGTAAGGTTTGAAGCCTCTATAAATCCATCATACCCATTGAAGAAGGATTTGAACATTCATACTTGCACCTATAGTACAAATTATTCTATAAACAATTTGTGCCTATCTTGAAAGGGTGTACTACTTTAGTAGTGCCTTTTATTTTATTTTTGTATCATTTTTTATTCTTATTATTAATTAGTACCAGAGTGATACCTACATTTAAAAAAAGGTAATAATCTAGTGCAAAATTGAATTCCAATTGGGAATTTTGTCATATGCACATGTGATATTTTTAAAGAATATTTTTGCTTTTAATTTTGTTTATGTACTTTCTCTCTTCTTTTTCTCAACATCTTTCCCTCAAATCTCATCTCTCTATTTCACTCTCTACTCCTTCTCTCCTCTCTATCCCAGTCGTTCTTTGTTTTTTTCTTATCTCTCTCTACTTCAAAATAAAGCTTATATAAAAGTTGAAAAATGTTTCTTTTTCTTACAAACGAATTTTATGGTGTTACATTTTCTTATACTTCTATACTAGTTGTGAATTCTTTATTCAAATTGGAAATCGCATAATAGTTATTATTTTTGCGTATTGAATTATATTCCTTATTACAAAAAACTTACTGTTTTTGAAATTCAATTTCTTCACAATAAGTAGGTAACAATTTGTGCAGACAATCTTTAAAAGAATATGAAAGGTTGAAGAGATGGTAAAGTGAATCAAAAATCATTAAAATATGCATTTAAGGACACAAAAATGAAAAAAAACAAATTTTTTTTTTATGTAGAGTAAAAAAGAGACAAAAGTACCATCGTGTTGATGATGGACTCTTATCCCCACATACTTATTTTTCTCCTATTTTCCACCATTGTGGTAAATGTGGGAATGTGAAAATAAATTGAGAAATAAATACTCATCCCTATGTGAGAATAAATGTGAATGTTTCTTACTCTTTATTGCCTCCTCGTACTATTCCTTAGAGTCAGAAACACCATTTATTTCACTTCTTTACTTGTTCATTCTACCATTGTGATATTATTGGCCATCTTTCTAGACATTGTTTGAGATAAATCAAGAGTAGTTCTAAGAGTCCTTCTCAATCTCTTCAATCTATTTCAAGGGTGCGTTATGCACATATGACATAGTACTGAAAGGAAAAATCTCTCTAAAATTCATACTGGTTATATGTATGAGCCATACTCAATACATTTTTACTAGAATTTTAATTCAAAAGAATTCTCAAATGCATCATACACCATATTCTTATTTGAGTTGGAGACTAAGTTTTGAGTTTGTTGTCTATCATAAATTATTCTCAAAATAGAGGGATGCAATTTGATCATCACTCTTTGTTATGATCTAGTTGGATTGAGATTTTTTTTTTCTCTTAATGTAGCATTTTGCACGTTTTTATGAGTATTTTTATGTTTTCTATATTTTTTTGTTTTTTTTCTTTGCCTCATCTTTACTTTTGTTAGTTTTCAATTTATGTTTAATTTTGTTTTTTTAAAGAAAATCCAAACATAATTTCGTTAGTAAAATTCAACGAAAAAATTTAAAATTTTTATTTTGCACTCTCTATCCTACTTTCTCATTGTATAGGTTGTTTATCGTCTTTCACTAACCTTCATTGATCCCTCGTCAAGGTGCTCACTAAGTGTGGGATTTTTCACACTCATTGAGTGGCTCTCCGACCACCTTTAGCAAGGCTATGGAACTCTTATAAACACTTCTTCCCTCGCCCTTCGTATTTCAATATACAAAAATTTTCAAATACTTTACTTCTCTTTAAGCACTTTTTCCCACTCTTCTAAATAGTCTTCCCATACCTTAACTTACCTTACTAAATGGCTCATAAGAGATCAAAAATAAGTAGAGTCCCCTTAAATGATCTAGTTCAACAGTTACATTCTACGGGTCTATCTTCTCACCACTTGGCTCCAATCATTGGAGAGAGAACTTTGATGAATGATGAGTTTCCTACTATCCAATAAAAGTTTGTTTACTTTTCTTGGCTCTATTTATTTTCCATTTCTTATTCTTTTGACCCTTCATTTTTTTGGGATTTTATTCAACAATCGCCCATATCCCACTATTCATTTTTATACCTCATTTCTTTTACAAGAGCACGAAGTCACAATTTATATAGATGATGTCCTTAGGATATTATCTCTTTTGAATGTAAAGAACCCATCATTTCTTGTTATCCTATTTAAGTTTCAAAATCTCATGAATGATGTTCTTCTCATTGAGATTTCAAACATCTCTCCTCGTAATCTTACTAAGATAGTTAATCTCTTAGTTGGAATTGGTTACAGGTATGGTAAATGTGCTTTTAAATTAAGTAAATCTACACCTGGTTATCATCTCAGTGAGGTTATGAGTGTTTTCATTCACCCTCATTCTCATTTTTCCTCAATGACCATTTCTTGAGGTCATTTTATGTATGCTATCCTCAATAATAAGACTATCCATCTTGCAAGTGTGATCTATAGGGCCATTTTTTTGTTTTGCTACTCCTAGCCTCTTTTCTATTCACTATATTTCTCTGATCACCCAAGTATATATCTTTTCGGTGATATTATAGGTATCAATAAAGGCAAAGGGACTACATGTTGTTCATTTCTCCTCTGATCGTCCGTCTACCTTTGAATGCTATGTTATTTCCTCTTCTTATTTGTATAGTCTCTCAGTTTACTTCGTTTCCTTCTTATCTTCCTCATCAATCATCAGTATTCACTCTCTTACTCTAGGAGTTTACTGTAGTCTCTCAGTACCTAGATTTTATGACTCTCAGTTGTTGACTTTTCACGTGGTTAGATGTTGATATTGATCAATGAACATCTTTGTACAGTAGAACATCATCCTCTAAAACATGGTTCACCTTGGTCCTTTGGTTCCTATCCTTCTATCATGCATCCATCTAATAGTGTTTGTATGTCTTCACTTCCCAGAGCCCACCAAAGTGCTCTACATCGTGGTATCCATCTTTCATAATCCATTTCCTCTTTTTAGCATATGATCACATCATTACTCTTGACCTTTTTGATGACTTCTTTTTTTCACCAGTTGATCGAGATTTCAAAAACTCTTTTCTTTGAGCTCCCTTTAATGATAAGGGTAAGGGAGGTAGAGAGTGCCAATTTCATTTTTTTTATTCTTTGTTGTATCTTCTTTTTCCATTTAAAAAACTCTAAAAATTTATACTAAAACTTTTATTATTGATATAGTTGTGTTGCTTTTGTTTCAATAATTTTATTTGTGTGTCATGATATTCATTTGCAAGTGTTGCATTATGTCATTTTATTATTATTCTTGATTTTTCTTATTATTATAAAAAACTTCTCATTATCTAAATGGAAGACGATAAATTATCTACCTTGAGTAGCAGCTCATCAAATCAAAATAAGAAAATTATTTCACCCAAATCGAATATTATTTGAGTTAGAGACAACAAATAAAAGCGTCTAGTAAAGAGGAGAAGTTTGTTTTTACAACTCGATGGTTATTGCATTGCTTATGTGTTTCTTGCATGGAATGTGAATGTAGGTTGTACTACCATCATAATTTCATGACTTGCATTAACTTAGGGTATGTGTTATATGAAGTTAAGTGAAGTTGTGTTATTTCTTTGTTGCATGTTAAGTGTGTTAAGCCCAATGTGTATACTTGTGTAGGAGTAATACATCAGTATTTGATTAGACTTTACATAGTTTTGCATGATACACTCACATGTATGTGTCGTTTCATGTGTGTAGAATACAATGTATTGTTTCGTGTGCGTAGAATACAAAATTAATGAGAGAACATGAGATTCAGAATAAGCCATGGAGTTATACATACAGTGTGAAGTGTACATGGATGAAACATAATAAGACAGATGCATTTAGAGTATGTGTGTTTTTGAGTTATATATATATATATATATATATATATATATCACAATTATAAATTACGTGTCAATTTCTCATTTAATAATTTTATATGAATTTGATTGTATTTATAATAATATTGTACTATATCACTTATAATTTATCACAAACTGTGATAAATAAATTTTTTTTTATTTCTTTACATATTATATTAGCCATATATATTATTTTATTATTTATATATGATATTTATTTATATCATTTTTTTATAATCACAATATCATTATTTATATTTTATAAAAATTAAATAGGAATATCTACTACATTTTATAAAAGTTTCTTATTTTATTTATATAAAATATAATATTTTAAATTTTTTTCAACATATGAAAAAAATAAACGAAAGTTGGAACTTAGATTATAAAAATATTTTAATAAAATAACTATTTTTATTATCTTTCATTTTGATTCGAAATATTTATTTTCCACTTTGCAAAATCGGTTTTCTACTTGTTCCAATAAACCATATGACAAATAATCATAGTAGGTATTACGAATTCTCTCCGTTTCAATTCATATACGCTCTAATTTCGTTTAATTTATATTTCAGATTAATAAGCGTGCTTCATGGAAATTAATAATGTACTTTTTAAGCAGAGTTTTCACCTGCAAAAACTTTAAACCATGTCATCGTTGTACAGAGCCAGAGAGGATCCCTCAGGGTTTAAAACTTCCTCTGATTCATGGAGGTTTTAGCTCAGACCTAGTCACTCTCTTCTAATGGCACAAACACCATTCTCTTTACTCATTATCAGACGCCTCTCTCTCTCATTCCATTATCCTAAACCTTCTCTTTATCTCTCTCACCATCTTCTCGCTACCACAACTAAATCCTTTTCCACCTCCCCATCAACCTCTTTCTCCTCCTCTACACCTTCCTCGGATTCCAAAGCGCCGTCTTCTCTCTCTGATCGCTTGAAATTTGTCTTTGATCAAATTGACACCATTGAAAAGGAACGTTCTGAGAAGGATCAAACTCTCCAGAGAATCCGAGCTTGGCGCGAATCCAAGAAGACGCAAAAGCCAGAATCGGAATTAGAGATTTCTGTTGAGGATAAAAATGTAAGTTCCACCATCCCTAGCTCAGCCGTGTCGGAGCCGGTGATTGGTACTGAGTTGAACCCAGTTGCGGAATTGAAATCGGGAGTGTCTGATAGGTCTTTGGGGATTACGAGTCAGGTGGAGTTGGTACACCCATGGCCGGAGTGGATTGATATGATGGAGAGATTGGTTCAGCAGGACTACTTCGATCGCAAGAGGAAGGACGAGGAAAAAATGGTTCAAGAATTGGGATTCGAAGTTCCTGAGAATGGAGATATGGGTGATAATGTCGTTATAGATTTCAAGGATTATAGGACTGTTCAGAAGGCCTGTCTCAACTTTGGAAAAGACCGGTTTGATATTTTTAGGTTTGTGGTTTAATTCCCTATACTGGGTTGGGCTAAATGAAAGCGGGTAGCGTTTTGTTTGTGAATTTCTTTTAGTTAGTAATTAGATGGGTTTTTTTTTTTTTTTGCCAAATAACCATTAGCATTATGCCTTGGAAGTTGGAACTAGATATGATTTCAAAATATTTTGAGGTAATAAGTTTCCGAAAGCTTTTCACTATTTTACTAGTTTACAGGTGCCAAAGAATGTCCAATGGGGCTTCTTTCATAGAGGATTGTTCTTGAAGTGTTATGTTTTAGCTTGAACTCTATGTTGTGAAAGTTGAATTTGCTTAAGAAATGTTATTTTTCTAATTGGATATCCTTTGTTTGCTGGCTAGTTTACTTTGTGTGGTGTTGCTTACTTGTTTATTATATTCTGTCATGAATGGCTGCAAATCATGGTAATTATCCTCTTTTGGTTTATGGAAGCTTTACTTTCAATATAAGATTCATTTCTTTCCATATTCTATGAGATAATATATTTGAGTGAGAGTGAAGCCATAACATGATTTAACTGTATTTGGTTGTTGCAATATTGCAGTTGACCTCCAAGTATAAAAGGGGATCCTAAGTTTTATTAAAATTTATTTAGAGAAGCATTGTTTCACTCACTGTAAGTTTGTTACACGGGCACTGAGACAGACAATAATTTCAGGTCCTTGTCAAGACAGAATATTCAAATTCTGGTAGGCTTTGGGTGCCCTACTGCAGACAAGAAAGTGATTTTCTCTTCAAAATTGTTGAGAAAGCATGTGCACCTTGATGAAGGAGATGTGAGTATTGCTTTTTTATTTTATTACTATGACTCTTTTACCCTTTGTGACTTCAATGTAAATACGGACATATTCCTTATATGTTTTGTCCCCTTTTTGCCATTCTTCTTACTTTTAGCTTGTTCACTGTTGTTACTAAGTCAAAGTGGTCTACAAAGGATCATTGAATAATATGATTTACTGCTTAATTACAAATTAGGAGATTTTGTTGTTTTCAATCTATGATTACCCCCTGAAATCAATTATTTTCATCCTTTAGATGGTATGTTCAAATAATTCTGAACAAGTTCCTCATATTTGTTAATTTATTGTATTTTTTTCTTGCTTTAGTAATTTATGTTACTGTTAGTAAATCTACAAACTTGTAATGCACAATAGATTATGATTAAATTTTGCTGATGATGATCTATTAATACTCTAGGTTTGTAGCTCCTGCAGTTTGAGAGGTTCCTGTGAAAAAGCGTATCTGCTTACTAACAAAGAGGATGAGGCACGGACAGTTGACGTTATGCGTGTTTTATTTGCTTATGGTTTTGACCCTATCAATGTATCAATCGAAAATAAGTCCCTTCTAAAACAAAAGTCTGTGAAGACTGTAGTTCGTAAATTGCTACATGAGGTTGTCAAGTTGAGTTCTGTACCAATTGATCCCAATCTTCCACCTCCGGTTATTAAAAAGCCTCCTCCAAAAGTGAAGCAGCCTCCTCCTCCTCCAAAAAAGCGTGTTGGCCGTGATGACATTGAGATGAAGAGAGGAGACTGGCTTTGCCCTAAGTATGTATTTTTTGTTTCATTTTATTATGGCCTATTAAACATTTTCTCTGATTCATGCATGGACAGGAATTGGTGAGTGTGCATTATATCATTGTTTCAAAAAAACATAGGCTAGACTCGAGGCTATTTTTCCAGCAAAAGCTCATTAAGGCTAGTATTTTCAATGTTTTCTAAGGCATAGGCCTCACCTTGTGTCTCAATTGATTGAGGCTTATGCCTCAAGGCTTAAGTTCTAAATTGTGGAATGGATTGCGCCTCTAAATTTTGCTGAAATTGAGTTAAAATTGGGCTTGGAATACAAAATTGGAATTGAACTTGATAGGCTTGGAACACAAAATTGGACTAAGCCTGTAATTATGCTGGGTTGGTTTACCAATCATGGTATTTTTCTCAACCTAGAATGCAATGCTTTCACATGATCTGGAATATGGCCAATTGATTTTGAATTCACGATCTTAGCTAAAATTTAATCGTACCTATTTTTCACTGTGATACTTGTTGAAAGATAATTTTTGCTTGTGTTTCCTTTCTGCCTTCCCACCATTCCTGGTGGGCGTGGTTTTCTAATATAACCTGCTGGCTGCTCCATATAGGTGAAGGTGCCTCTGTTCGTTTTCATGTTTTTATGTTCCAGGTTGCCAAAAAATCCCATTGGTTTGATGAATGTGTTAAATGATTTTCCAATGCCATGAATGCACTGATTTCAGGCTGTGCTTTGAGTGTTTAAGGTTCTAAGGAAGCATGTTTTAAATTTTGACCAAGTAATTTTAATTAGTGAATAACAAACTCCAAAGTTCTTGAGGGCCTTAATGTGCAGATTTTGTTGACGTTGTTATCAGGTGTGACTTCATGAATTTTGCAAAGAACACTGTGTGCCTACAGTGTGATGCCAAGCGTCCAAAGAGGCAATTGCTTCCTGGAGAATGGGAATGCCCTCAGTAAGATTCCATTCTCTTTAGTGTTTTATTGTATTTAGTTTACCTTGGAAACAGATATGAAACTGAATTGTTATTTTGACTTGGTGTAATTGTATTGTGTAATCAAATCTTAAGGCGAAAGCAAATGTGAAAATGCATTGCAGTTTTGAAAACTCATTTTTCGGTTCTATTATCTGGCAGGTGCAACTTCTTAAACTATAGGAGAAATACAGAATGTTTTCATTGCGAGTGTAAGCGTCCATCTGATGAATTTATGGAGAAAAAAATGCAAGAAAAGCATTCTGGTCCTACAATGAGTTTTGGAAAGACAGTGAACCGATCAGAAGTTTCTAATGCATGGAATTTCGACTTTGATGACGATGAATCAGATGGGGCAGATGTTGATGCTTTTGAGCATGCAGATTCTTCAGTGAGGGGTAAAGATTCTTCTTTAGATAACGAGGCTCGTGGTGGCAATTTTGGTAGGCAACCAGGGATTCATGATGAATATTCTGATGCTGATAGTAGTAGACCTCATGCTGGGTTTGATGATTTCGATGATGAAGAAGACGATATTGACAGCTATGAGTTGGACACTGGTACCAAAAATTCAGCACATAAGGCTTCATATGATCTTTCTAAATTTGAAGGATGCTCTGGGTCAGAAGATACTGAAGGCTCTGACAGTAAATGGAAAGGTCATCACAAGACAAAATCTTCATCTCAGAGCAAGCAATCCAAGTCCAGAAATGGAAGGGCACCATTCTCCGAATCTGATATAGATTCTGATGAAGACCTTTCAGTTCATCCCAAATGGAAATCTAGTCATGTTGCTGATTCTAGAACAAGAGGCAGAGGTAATGGTCGTCTTGGTGCTCCGAATAAGCTAAGTTTTGGTTCGGATGATGATGAAGTTGGGCTCTACTCTGATTTGGATGATGATCTGAATAAAAACTTTGGATCCAAGGGAGGAAAGGGTAATAAATCAAGTTATGGAAAGAAGCATTCCCATAAAGGTGGTATTTCTGATTTTTCTGGTTCAGATTCAGAATATGATGGTAGAAATTCCCAGAATAATAAAATAAGGGTAAATAAAGCAGATTCCAACAGAAGACATGATTTCAAAAGGAAGGGCAGTAGAGTTAACTCTTTCAATGAAGAATTTGATGGACCGTCACAAGGATTTCATGGCAATGATAGAGGATTTGCAGGGAGCAGTAATAGAGGGAGAATGAAGGACAATAAGCATAGCATTGGGAACTCTAAAGGGCCTAAAAGAGAAACATTTGGAAGGCAGGGAGGTGGAAAACCTAATGGATGTGATAGGAACAAGGACGGCAATTTTGGTGACTTTAGAAACAGTAGGCGTGTCATTGAGAGGTAGATTTTACCCAGTGAAATCTCACTACTAAATTTGTTTATTACCCCGTTAAAATGCTTGAAACAGAGCGATCTTCGAACATAGTAAGCTTGCAGGGAGTAAAAGGTCCTATGGCTGATTTGCAACAAAGAAAGAACATATTGAGAAGCACTTGATAGGAAACGGCTAGCAGGCATCCACTACAATTGTGGCTGATGAAATATGCCAGTAGAAGGTTCAATTATTTGGAATTTTGGTTCAAGAGTATATTACGGGCGGGGTAAAACAAGTCCCATGAATTGAAATGAGAAATCAACTTGGTCATCTCATACAATAACTTTTTGAGTGTAATAGATACAAAAGTGATGTATATTGAATGTTTGTCAATTTAGTGGTAGAATTTATCTATGTCAGTATATCTGTATTAACTCTCCATTCGATGAACTTGCAAGCTTTGACTAAGATATCGTCCTTGATCTTTTGACAGTTGATATTTTGCTCTTATGCCAGAACACAGAGCTTCGGCTTCTGTTGACTATTGCTCTGTGGAAAAAGAGAGAATGGATTAGCATTCTTAATAATTTATGAATATTAATGTTATTATGAAAAAATATTTTATTAAAGTTTTGGTTTTTACATAAAAATAAGATTATTGTGATATTTTTTTAAATATTAATAGAACCTTCTATATTTAATATAATTATGTAATTTTTAGTTCCCAGCTTCCCATTGGCATTGGGCATTGTGTATCTTCATGTAACACGGCAGTGTGACAACTATCAAATCCCAAATGTGAATTCGAAGGTTATTAGTGGATTGGTTTTTGACCACATCTCTTCGTTTAATCCACCATCCTTGAGTGCATACAATCACTTAACAATACTCCCATTTTATCTTCTTAATTAGATTCGTATTTACCCTCTCCCAACACCCTTTTAACACTTTTTAAACTTCTCTTTTTAATCTTTTATATAACACCAGCAAATAAAATCTTTAGTATACATAAATAAATTTAATTTAAATAATTATATTTAATCTTAATATAATATAATTATTTAATTAAGATATCAAAGTTTATTTTAAAAATGTACGGAGTTAAGTAGAAAATCATTTAGCTTTTGGTTGTCTTAAATTTATGAAATTTTACTTATTTTGATTTTGTAACATTATTAACTTAAAAATTAAATATCATAAATCAAAAAATCTAAATATAAATTAAATATCATAAATCAAAAAATCTAAATATAAATTAAATTAGAGAGTTAAAAATAAAGTAAAACGATAATGTAAAATGATTAATTTGATATTAAGACATAAATCTACAAACAATAACAATGACATTAAATGATTTTTATAACTTTAAAATTTATTAATTAAATTAAACTTTATTTATCTTTTAAAACACTTAAATTTCATATTTATCAAAACGACTATATAATTGGATACATAATTACACAATACATTTCAAACTAAAATATAAAAGAGATAATTACTTTGATAATATTTTGCTTGTTTGTAATATATGTATTAATGCATCAATGTATCAACGCATTACATTCAAAATTAGAAAAAGAATATGTAAAAAGTATTAAAATTCTCAAAATATTGAACATAATATAATTTATAAAAACAAGTAAAAAAGTGTCTCTTTTAAAAAAAATTAATCGCATTCTATGGATTACAATTTTTTAAAAAAAATTAATATTTCATTCATTCAAACAAAAAATACAAGAACAATTATATTAATAAAACAAAAATCATCAGTAGCACAATTCAAGTTTTCTTTTTTGGCTCTTTCAATTCTCTAAACGTGTACGACTCTTTTCATTAATAAGATAACAAATCTTCAATCTAACTTGACTATTCATGTCTTAAGATATTTACGTTTTGAATTGCAAAAATACTTAAACAAAAAGATCTAGATCTCTAGAAACAAAATAAACAGAAATTGAAAGAGTTCACAACTCGTTACAGAACTAGGGTAAGGAGATACAAACTCCTAAAAAACTTGTCCCACAACTAGTGAAAAGAATAAAAACTTAAAACAAAACACCCAACAAAAGCAGTTATAATACAGTTACGACTATGCATAAAACATTAAATAATAGATATTATATGATGACCGGAAAATAGATAAAAAATATATAAGCATTTTAATCAAAGTTTAAATAATAGTATGTTGTAACATACACATTTCAAACTCAAATTATACTAGCAAAAGAACATAGCATAATATAGATTGTATCTATGTGATAACATTATCGAGTTGCTTAAGGTAATCACTCAGCAGCAAATAATTCAATAATCAATAAAATATTTATAACTCTAAAAAAAATAAAACCAATATTATCTCTATCAGTTAGGACCTCTATTCGAACTGCATATTAATACTCTTGTTTTTTGCTTCTTCAATGACTTAGTTTTCCCACAAACCTGGCTTTTCGTTACAATCGACACCACCCATGAGATGTGATCATATACCATAGAATAGTAATGTGTAGAATAATGTAACATAACTCTTGAATACTAATCACATATAGATGTACTCATACACCACATAAAAATAGTTACTTTTACTATTCTATGCTCACACAAACATATCACAATTATGGAAGCATTTTCAAAATAATTAGTGAATATGGAATCGAACCAATAGAAATTTTGGTAGATTTTTTGAATCAATTAAACAATTAATGAAATGGTATTTCTAGCACTTAATCAGGTACCTTGCCAAGCCAACTACCTCTCCAAAGGTGACGGTGAAGGTGTTGCAAGGTTGGTGATGGGAATAGTAGTAAGGTGCTAAAAAAAAGATATATTTTTTTGTTTCCAAAAATATTGACTAAATTTCAAAAATATCCACACTCGAAATGAACCAAAATCCACAACTCTCGACCTAGTATGCATACTAAAATAACCAATCCCTTAGTGTGTAAAAACATGCTTTTAAATACAGTGTTCTTAACTATGTGTATGTAATATTGATCTGTAGTAATTAATCTTACACAGAAGAGGATACAATACTAAGTAAAAAATAAATAAGCATTGTATTTTATACATGAGAAGCTAACACACAAAAACGAAGTATAACAGGACTTACAAAAACATAACAGAACATGTTTAAAATACCACTAGATTGAAATCTAGGTGAAACAAAAACTACAC
The DNA here is from genome assembly GCA_037013495.1 of Hippophae tibetana. NCBI lineage: Eukaryota > Viridiplantae > Streptophyta > Magnoliopsida > Rosales > Elaeagnaceae > Hippophae > Hippophae tibetana. The sequence goes on from CM072803.1 coordinate 16,998,460, forward strand.
TAGATCTAAGTATAATGTATATATCATAATTTGTGTTTATTGAAACAAACTTAATGACATTGAAGATCTATAGTAGAGAGAGAGCTCTTACAATAAAAAAACTTTCACTCTAATTAGAAACGAAAACAATAGAGTGCTAAGATTTTCTAAAAAGAAATTAAAAGAGACGACAAGGTTTTTGGGGAGAATATTTTTTTAAGTATGCTAGTTTAGCACATATTTATGATAATTTTGACTCCTTCTTTTAATTCCGTAATAATATATTATTATTATAATGTTTGTGACTCTTTTTTATTTTCTTTGTAATTGTTAATTTTATTAACTTTTTCATATATAATCAAATATTTTAAGTCTTTTGATTTTTTCTTTTAATTCTTCCACTAAAAAAATTATTAATACATATAATTAATTATTTTTTACACTAATTATATTTATAAAATGAATTAAAATTTAACAAATATTTAGAAGAATATTGATTTTCTATTTTAATTTCATAATAATAAACAATTATTATAATGATCATGAATTTTTTTATATTTTTTAAAATTTAAACTAAGAGAAACTTTATAAATTTTAAATTTATTTACATAAAATAAATTATTTTAAAAGTCTGCACTTTAATTCTTCCACTCAAAAATAATTAATAAATAGAATCAATAAATATAATTTAAAAATAAACATCTAAATTAAATTATAATTAGATTATTATACGAGGATATACACTCATACTTACAATAATTTTTTTAAGTATACTAACTTAATACATATTTAGTAGAAATTTTACTTTCTCTTTTAATTCCATAATAAGATTTTTAAATTATATTCTTCCCATAAATACAATTATTAATACATATAATCAATTATACTTACAAAATGATTATAATGGTTGGCACTCTTGATAGTTAGGGTATTCACTCTGTCTAAGCATACCTATTAATTTTGTGTTAGAATCTAAACCTTCCTCACATGCTTAGACATATTTGAAAGAGTTGGAATAACGCTTGCAAAAAGATTATAAGGGGTTAGTGTTTCCAATCTTTATATACGTCACAGTTGCTTATTTAAATCGAAAGAATATAATTGTTTCTACTTGCAAAAATATCACTAATTTAGCACATATTTAATATAAATTTATTTTTTCTTTTAATTTTATAATAATAGGCAACTATTATAATTTCATGTGTCATTTCATTTTCTAATTGTAAATTTCATTAATTCTTTGTATAAAATCAAATATTTTAGTAGTATTTTAGTTTTTTTTGTTCATCCACATAAAATGATTATTAATATATATAAATAATTATTTCTACACTAAATATAATTTAGAAAAGAAATTAAAATTTAACACATATTTATATGATTTTTAATTTTCTCTTTTTATTTCATAATAATAGACAATAATTATAATGATCATGAGTATTTTTATTTTTTATTTTTAAATTCTTACTAATAGAGAATTTATAAATTTTAAATTTACTTACAAAAATCAATTATTTTAAGAATCTTTTAGTTTTTTTGTTAATTCTCATATTAAAACATAACTAATATATATAATCAAATATTTTTACCCTAAATATAATTTTAAAATAAATAAATTAAAATTAAATTATGTTATATGAAAAAATATATTAATACTTATAATAAATTTTATCAATTAAAATATAATATATTTTTTATTAAATTATAATGATAAATTTCTATAGAAAATTATACTCACTTTTATAAAGATTCCCAGCTCACGCTAACATGTGTTCGAAATAAGATGTTCAAAATTAGGTAACACTTGAATATGTGTTTGAAAGTGAAGATTCCGTGAACACGTGGTAAAAAACAGTGTCTTCAATACTAAAAAATGCGAACCTCTGTTCGACTGGAAAGCGCATGAAATGCGTTCAAAATATCGTTGAGAGCATTAAAAAGTAGGGTGATCAAAATAAAGCGTGAAAATTGGAAGCACTTGAGGATGCGTTAAAAACTGGCATCTGGCATCTGGCATCTATTTTTTGAACCAAGGGTGCGGGTTTGGTATTTTATTACTATTTTTATTAAACAATAATATATATATATTTAAATTCGTATTATTAAATTAATAAATTAATAATTTTTATATTTAATAAAAGATAATTTCAACTCAAATAAAAAAATTAATTTATAAAAGAGTAATTTTATTTTTACAAAAATATTTATTATTTTATATATTTTATTATTATTTTTTTGTTCATTTCCATACGAAAACATCTCATATACCTTAATAATTATTGTGAACTTCTATCATCCTCTGTTTTATTCTTTATATCATTTTATTCCTTTATTAGTCAACCAAATTTTTATTATTTGGTATAGAATAATCTAAAGTTGTATTTTTTACTATAAGTTCTGTTGTACTCAATTTCTGTGTATTAATTTCTCGTATACAAAATATAATGTCTTTTAATTTTTAGTCAGTATTACAACTTTCTCTATTTAAGGTTGGTTAATGTAGATTAGTAATACACATACATAGTTATGAACAATGTACATAAAAACATGTTTTAACGTACCATAGAGTTGGTTGTTTTTAAGTCACGTTTGGCTCGTAAAATAGAATGAGAATGAGAATGAGAATAGAATAGAAACAATTTTGTTTGGTTTGACTACTGGAATCAAAGAAAAAACTAGTAGTACAATGTTTGATTTACAATTAGAATAGAATGAAAAACATTATATATTACCTTAATACCCCTATATTCAGTAAATCTTAAATAATATTATTTAATTATTATTTTTTCGTTAGACAAAATACATTATTAATTAAAAATAAAATATATTATTAAAATTATTTTTTTTAAATAGGATTTAGGATTTAGGATTTAGGGATTTGAGGTTTAAGATTATATTTGTAGGTTAAGATTTAGGGTTAAAATTATTATTTTTCTAAAAAGGGTTAAGAGTTTTGGGTTTTGAGATTTAGCATTTAGTGTTATATTTGGAGTTGGTGTAAAATTAAAAAAAAATTGAGATAAGAATGAAATCATGATTCCTTAAGGAAAGTAGGAATTATGATTCTTTCTCTTTTAGGAATCTATTCCATTCCATTCTTACTTTTCAACCCAACTAAACATAAAATTGAAAGGAATCAATTCTAATTCTATTCCATTCTAGTCAACCAAACATGGTATTAGTATGCATGCAAGGTAGAAAGTGGTAGATTTTAGTTCATTTTAGGTGCGAATATTTATGAAATTTACTCGACATTTTTGGAAATGAAGAAATATTTTTTTTTGGATACCTCACCACCACCTTTGGTGAGGTGGCTAGCGATTTGGCAAGTCAATTTTATAAATATCCTCACTTTTCTCAACTCTTTACTCATATTTTTAATACCAAAACTCTACCAAAATTCATAATAAAGTTTATATTTGTTTTTAAAATATTTTTGAAGAGCTCACATTTGAGTATGAGTCATTTAGTGAGTTTAGTTATCAAATCGTAGCCGGTGTACATACGTGACTTGATTGTGCATCTCTCATACACTATTTGAGATCTATGGAGGATAATGTGTCCTTTAAGGCCTTGAGATTGAGAGTAGTCCTCAAGGTTTCTTGTTCTATAAATATTTCATGTTACTAATCTATGATTGTTGATCATATCATATTGAGCGTGTATTGGTTGTGGAAGAGAGTCAGGTTCGTGTGTCAAATCAGATCGTTGCAGAAGCAGCAAGTAAAGTAGCAATAGGTAGTTCGAGCAAAAGGTCCTAATTGATAGAGATAATAATAGATTTCTTTCTTTCAGAGTTGTAATTCTTTAATTGATTAGTGAAATGTTTGCTATTGAGTGGTTGCTTCGAGTAACTCGAAGACGTTACCATATAGATATGGTCTTTATGTAGGTTTACTTCGTTATATTACTTGTTATACATGATCCCTTGTTGTGTTAGTACAATCAAAGTTTAAAGTAGGTATGTTACAACATATTGTAGCTTAAACTCCGATTAAAATGCATTAATCTTGCTTTTTATTGATTATATAATATCTGTTGTAAAAAGTTATCTACTTATATGATATTATATTTTCTTGCTTCTAGTGCATTATCTGCTTAAGTGTTTTTTTTTCCTATTTGTACAAGCTAGGTTTGAGTCGTTAAATAGTCTGTATCTTTTTATCCTGGTATTGTATCGAATCATAGATTCTTTCATTTATTGAATCAGTAGTTAAGTTATCATTAACTCATTTGAAGTACTCATTTCTATCTTTTAACTATAACTATCACTAATTCATCCCCTCTAATGTCATTAAATCCTTCATCATTTTTTACCACCTTATATTTAATCAAATTTTATTAAAAAAAGATAATGTGATTAAGAGGATCGAAAGCAATGAAATGATGATAGTCACAATGATCGACATATATAATGCTTCAAATTTGTTACTAGTTACATAACTTTGTTTAAATAAAAATTGTATTTTTGAGTTGTTTTGTAGCAAAAAAGGAAAGGTAACGAGTGGTGCCAGATGATACAGGACAAAGACTATAGTAAAAGTGGATATGATTGGTAGGGTACGTATAATTTTTTTTAATAAAATATACAAAACTATATTAAAGAATATATAAAATAATAAATATTTTAATAAAAATAAAATTATCATCAATATTTTTTCAAAATTAAACTATTGATATACCTTTTATTAAATTAATGATTATTAATTTGATGATATAAATTTATATATATATATATATATTATTTAACAAAAATATTATTAAAATATCAAACTCTTTTCTAAACCAATTGAAAAATCATGATATTTTTCAACGGAACCTTAAATGCATTATTAGTAAAATGATTTTTTATAATCTGAAAGCAGCGGAGGAATCAGGAGATTTTTCCCCATGCCGACATTAAATAGTTAATGATCTCGTTAGTACACACACATATATATATTGGTTGCAGTCTTTTAATATTTTTTTTAAAATACAAGATTAATTAATCTAATAAAATAATTAAAAAATTATAATAAGATAAATAAATTTAAATATTTTATTAGACATATTATCCAGGTAAAACATTATCTATATCATGCAAATTTTACCCGCTACTCTTCTTTTAAGAGTAATATACCAGTTCTTTTATATATAAAATATTGCATTGCTATGATAAACAATAATTACTTATATTATGGTGCATTATTCATCAATATTTAGTACTAAATTGTATATTTTATTACTTTTCATGTGAAAAAAATATTAGATTATTATCGTTTTACGAAATTGTGTCCTACATCGTCTTATTTCAAAAGCTTGAAACTAGACTGTTTTTCTGAAGGAAAAAAAATATTAAAAGACTTATAGGATTTTTTTTGTTCTTTATTAAATTATTAAAAAAGAGGATAATAAAATAAGTAAAAGAAATTATAATGCTTTTAACTAAATGAAATTTTATATAAATAATTTAGAAAATGTACATTTTTTTTCTCCTACTATAAAATAAAAAAGTCTATATATCTTAAATTTAAGATATATCTCAAATAATATATCACAATAATGTATTATTAATGAGTAGTGAAAACTAACTATTTGTATTCAATAAAAAAAACCATTTAAAATTATCATAAATTTGTGATATTAGAATAGTGGTCATTTAAAACAAGGTTAATTTATTTTATAATTTTATGAAAAGGTAATCAAAAGGTCAATTAAAACAAAAACTCATTCAAATTTGTAAAAATTATGCACTTCTTCAATACTTAGAGCTACAATTATGAAATCAATTGAAAACACAATTTTAATTGTACTTAGTTCATTAGTAAATTGAACTTCTTCATATTAGTTTTAAAGACAGGATTTTGAATCAATTGAAAAAAGTAACCTTTGAGTGAAATATATCTAGTAAATTGACCCCATTAATCAAAATAAGGTAACTATATTGTAACATTTTAAATTATTATTAATACAATAATAATTTATTAATAACAATTTTATCTAATAATAATAACATTAAAGTATAATTAATTATAAAGATATAATAGATAATTCATATATTTTTATTGAGATAATGCTAAAAATAATTGTGACAATATCATTAAAAAATATCTAATTATGCTTGATTTATATTTTTAAAAATTTTATTTTCAATTTGATTCTTATTTTGATTCAATTGTAAAAGCAATCATAACAATAATAATATTATTTACATCGAATTCAATTCCCGTTACTATTCCAAATAAATTTCCTATTGTACAAACCACAGCCTAGTCATTGCTCATGATAATAGTAGGTTGTATTGCATGTTTAGTAAGATTGAAATTATACTCTTTTCACAGCCTAGTTATTGCACATGATAAACATTGACACAGAGAAAAATCATTAACAGTAACATATATATTATGGTTTAATTTTCTGAAGACATGTATTGATAGCTACAATTTAATTAGTATCAAAGGAAAAGATATTACCAAAGTTTGATGATTGATCATATTGCTCTTGGAGATTTCTCCAACAATGCAGAAAGGAAGAGCTCATCTTTTGATTTAGGAGATAAAACCCACTTATGCTTCTTGTACCTAAACTGCAGAAACATGTACATAAAATCTTCCAAATCCTTTTTATTACAGAAGAACCTATCAATCCATAGCAAGCCTCCTGGTCTCAAAATACGATCCCAATCAAATAGAATGAAATCCATCAATTGCAAGTCGATCCAGCCATCGAGAAACCCCGTGGTATGAATTATGTCCATTGTGTTATCAAAGAACGGAAGCCGTTGGTTCAATGTCACATACAGAGGAACCATACCTCTTAGTGCAATCATCTCGTTGAAAGGAGCACCAAGGTTTAGAGCTGTTGAAATAACTGTCACATTCCATTCCCTCATCCTTGCTGCAAAAGTCCCCGTTCCTATACCAAAATCCAATCCAATCCTAATCTCCCCGGGCTTGATTGCCATAACATCACTAATAAGAAAATCAACTGGCAATGAGGTGTTAGTTACCCATTTAAACTTTTCCTTATCCATTTCAAAACATCCAGTACATTTTGAATAGCCCCTACTCGGGTTGCTGCTTGATAAGCACTTAAAGCTCCTGCAATGATAATTGCTCCACCTAACATTTCTATCATCAGGTAATTTCCACAGAGACTCATTTATTGGGTATGGCTTTTGGTATATCTTAGAGGCCCTTGTCAGACATCTCCTCCGGGGCAAAGGATCACAACCGTTGAGCATCAGCTTTTGAGCTAAGTTCCAATCATCTTTACAATAAGACCCTATGTCATAGTCCATATAATCTTCCAGTTCTTTCTTGTATAAAACACAAGCATGCCCAATTGTGTTAAATATACTCTCAGTCCCATATATGTTAATCTTCCTAACTCTGCTTTCTTTTGGAGTTATATATTTCCGAATCTCTTCGATTATAAAAGTATTTATCAAAGGTTCTTCCTTCATTGTTGAGTTTCTAAGTCCTTCAGGTTTAGGTAACCGAATCTGTCTCAGAGCAATACTAGCACTATAGAGAGGCTGAATTACATCTTCCTCAAGAAACTTCTTGTACTCTAATCTTGTAATTGTAGTTTTATCAAGGAGATCTTTGTTTTTCTCCATATGGTGCACAGCAGCTTCAAGCTTTTCTTGTAAGCTTTCCATCCGATTCAGAACTTCCCCAACTCGTTCAGACAATGCTTTTAGGTCAAAACCTTCATACACTTCTTTTACACCATAGAAGTGTCGGCATATGTCTTCATTCTTCATGAAAAATCCAGCAGAGTAAAACCTAAAAAGACTTGATACGCTGACAATGATAACAAGCCCTCCAAGTACAACTTGAAGCCAACCCATTATTCGGGACAGTCTGAATTTCGGAAAGCATAACCTTCTATCCATCATTAACAAAGCACTATGTAGAAGCCTTCTACTAATCAAGTTTTAATTCTTTCCTATCTGAGCTCAGATATTGATCCTAATTCAAAGGTCAATGAATTCAGTGTTTGTATGAAATGAAATGGATATGTAACTACATACAAAAGCTTTATTAAATAACTATTTTAGCAATCAAATCAGGGTCTCTTTGTTTCTGCTTCTGAGACTATAAAAGCATTTCTGATAGCAAAACACGTTTCGTGACTAAACAGGAAAATAATTGTCAGAAACGCTTTCTAGTCTCAAAAAGCAGAAAACTTGCTCCTGACAGAAGCACATACACATTCTTCTTGAAACCACTTTTACTAGAAAGACGAGCAAACAAACCCTCAATCTAATACAGTAAAATAGAAGAGTCAAATGGAAATATGATATTCCTTGTTCCTTGTAAAAGATACATTACAACTCAAAGTCAAGATCACAGTTTCATTCAACGCAAATTAAAAACCAAACGAATATAGAAGTTTTAGATCCTCAACGCTATCCTTTTCTAACATTTTTCTGTTAAGCATTTCAACAAACAGCATGTGTGATATAGAACTTCTACTTCTCTACAGTCTTCCTCTGTTTTCCCAGCAACCAAATACAAAATTATAATCAAGAAAGTCATAAAGTAAGCCGATTTATGGTTCATTGAAATGTGATAGATGATAAAATAAAACCACACATACCCACATATAGAATCTCGCAGAACATGCATCAAAGAGAAACCAAAACTACCCTTTTGGTACTCAAGTAGAAGAACTGTTTCACATTCTCTTCCCACCAAAATCAAAATAATTGACTCTGCTCAAAACTTCTTCGAAAATACTCGAGACTCACTCTGATGCACTTTTCCGATCCATATTTTAGCGGTGCAAATTGTAATTCTTAAGTTTACCAATTGAAAACTATATCCACTTGCAATTTATTTTAAATTTTTCTATCGATAGTTTGATTAAACAACCAATAATTTAGCTTCTTTATTCTGGGAAATCATTAATTTAACTTGTTCCCCAATCAAAGAGGCTCCCAATCTCAAATCTCAATGTAGAATGCAATATATATATTAAAAATATTTGAGTGATTTATAGTCAATCCGAGTGTTTAAAAAAATGAAGAAAAAAAATGCTAATTTCTTTTTTTTTAGTGAACTCCCATATTTCTTTTTATATAATAGGTTCAAAAATAACTCCCACCCCATCCTCAATTCCAACAAATCAAGAGCACAATACAAGAAGCCTAATAAATTAAATCCCAATGAATTAACATTAAAATAATGAACCATCATAATTAATATCATTAAAATATTAAAATATTCTAACAACATATCCATATAAATAAAACCCTTATAAAATTTAAACCTAAATAAAACCAGGTCAAATTCTCGGAAAAATCTTAACAGAAACAAGCACAGTAATTTCATAAGCATCCTCGATTTATATGTATTAATCAATCCAAATTTATGCAAGTTTACTAAAATATAAATAGAAATCATTACATCACAATAAATCTGTCACGTGATATTAAACTGAGATATAAATGTCAAATTACATGATAATAGTGAGTTTTTTAATTCTAAAATGTTAATTTAATAGGTAGAGAAATTCATTATCCTTATAAACTGTATCATAGTATTATATTTTATCAACGTAACTATTACTCTTCTCAAAGTATAGATTTTTGTCTCTTACAAATTCTATGGTTTTGTATTTTTAATTTATTTTATTATATTTTATGCTATTTAGATTATTTGTTACTTTCTATTTTTACAAGATCCGTTTTAAATTTGTTTGTGTGAGATGTGGTTCAAAACTTTTGGTTCAATCGATTAAAACTTTAATACAACGTTAAATCTATAAAATTATAGATATTTTAATCCCAAAAGTTTAACTAATTTATAGAGAAAAATATAATCCTTATAAACTTTAACATAACATTGTATTTTATCAATATAAGATAATTACACTTAACAACAAATAAAATTAATTACATATTTTTTCCTACTAACCAAACAGGTTGTAACAACGTCTTCAAAATTAGAACAAATGGCAGAGGAAACATGTTCATTACACAAAAACAATAATCAAAAGAAAGATATGATACAATAAATTATAAAAAAATACAATTTTAAATCAAGAATGTGTGTATTATTAAACCTAGATTCAAATACATGTTTAATAATAAAAGTAATAAACTGTGTATAAATTGTATTACATTAGTTTAGTAAACAAAATATATTACACTAATCTGTTATATTAGTGATCAGGTTGCAATCTAGCCTTGAATTACTAAAAATAGATGGTAATACAAGTTAATATTAATATTTAATTATAATAAACTATAGTACAATTTAATATTATATTTTAATTTTAGATTGTACTACAATGTTATAATTATAATGAAGATAAACTTTGTAATATATAATATTTTATACAATTATATTTTACTAGAATGATCTAATACAGTATTCTAACTCATGTAACAAAATGCTCATACTTGTTACATATATTGAGCTACTAAACACACATCTAAATAAACTATTATCATCACCAAAAAAAGAAAAAAGGAAAAACACTTACATATATATAGTACAACATATTTTTATCATGTCATTTTATATATGTCTAAAATAACATATGTACAATCTCTATCAACTAAAATCATATGAATAAACGTGACAACAAAAAATCCTATACAGAATCCAAACATGAGCAACCAAGGGATATATAGAACAACAACTAAAGGATGTAATACAAGAAGCGACAATAATGTTTGACAACAAAAGGCATTCAAAGACTACATGTACCAACTTGCATTAATATTAAAGTTTGCATTCAAGAAAAATAAAACATGTGATGAGATTATTAAACTAATGTGCCTAGAAGATTAATGCAAATAGTGAATAAGAGCAAATAAAATGGAGTTACAAAAATATTTAGAGTAACTAGTTACAATCTTCTACATACATGAAGCATAAATGTCCAAAGAGAAAATAACAAGCATGCATGATATGAAGTGATGGTAGATAATAGAAAGCACAACATCAACAATAGTAAAAGGGTTAACACAAGATATTATGGAAGGCACAACGAGAGATGCAAGGGTCAAACTAAACAAATCAAAGCATGAAAAGCAACGAAAAGAGCTATATATTGAGAAAATAAGAGATACACTTGAAAAGTCTTATGAAAAAGTAGCATTTATACATGCTTCAATGCAAAAATCCAGGAACAATATCACATTACGAACTTGATGAATAAAACAAATTTTGTTACCTTTTCATGTCACTGGCCCTTGCATTCGAGGATTCAAACAATTTCCTCGTCCTGCAACATTTCTTTCAAGTAGATAACCTTTAAATCTATTATTGAACATATGTTAATTTTTAAATTTTATTATTATTATATAAAAAATAATAGAAAGATTATAATAATACAAATATTAAGTTGAAATAACATGAAAATACACCGGCTTTATTTAAAAAATCAATTTTTTATTGTGAAATAATCAAATAATTACTCTCCATAAAAAAATCTATTTAATACTTAACAAAATGTGAAATAACCATATATCCATCATAAACAAAAAACATAATACTATAAATATATATTTATTATACAAAATATTATGAATATATGTTTACTATTTTGATAATGAGCATATATTCAAGGGTAAATGTTTATTTTGGTACTAATGTTATGTGAAATTTTTTAATTTACTATTTTTAATATTTTTTTGTTTTGATTGACTACTTTATTATTGAAATGTATTTAGATCAAAAATTGGCTTAATTATGAAATAATATTTAAGTCACCAATACATCATGTAAAGTTATAAGAGTGTTGTAAATAGGACAAATATTAATAGCTAAATGAATATTTATTCGTGTGAATAAGGTAATAAGGTAATAAAGTTATAACTTCATGTATTATGCACTTGTTTTAATCTTTTTTACTCAAATTGATAAATTTTTGATCAAAATAATTGATTGAAAGACATTTTAAAAATAAAAATAATCAATTGAAATAAAAATATTAAAAATAATAAATTAATTTTTACATAATATTAGTAAATAAATAAATATTTGTTCTAAATTGAATTACATACGTTCATTTTTCAAAAATGAATACATATTCATTATATGTAAACAACGTAAGTTCATCTATTACAAACATAAAGCAATGGAAGTTCCAAAAACATAACATAACAAACAATAAGATACTTAAAATAAACAATAAAATGATTATATATTATTTCACACATGTAATAAGTATAAATATTGAACATATATGTTATTCTTCATTATTATTCTAAATTTTATAAAACAGTACAATTATAAAACAAGTAATAAAAAAACACGTTTAATAACTATGGGAATGGACAAGCATGCATAACTATGGGAATGGACAAATATACTCTAACTTTTCGAATAGTTGATTCAAAAAATGATAGAACATGAGCATGGTTTTTTTATGAAACTAAAAGAAGCAATAGTTCACAATTAATTGGTTATAGTTTCTAATGGTAACACAAGTATCAAGAATGAAGAATTTATTTGAGAACATGTTATAAGCATATTTTACTTGTCAAGAAATCTAAAAAGATCGTCGAATGTTATATAACTTTTTAGTGAGTAAATTAAAAAAGTCTCACATTCGTCACGAATGAAGATGAGTGTTGGATTTGAGGCTATAAATAAAACACTCTTTTACTATTTGTAAATCTTACTCTCTTTTGTAAAAGTAATTGATTAGCTCAATTTTGTCCAATTAGTTGTAATTTGGAGTTTATCCATTTAGAGATAGTAGAAGTGGTTAACGACGCCCAAGGACCTAAGTAACATTTATACTGAACCTTGTTAAATTTTTATGGTGTTATTATTTTTCTGCTTTAATATTTCTGTTTCAATATTTACTTTAGTTTATTTTAGCATTATATTTCAAATAACATTATTTTGTCGGGTTAATTTGAGTTCTATTTATTTAAATCATAAGTGAAGAGTAACTACTTAGAATAGGAAAAATATACCCGATTTTTCCAACAATTGGTATCAAAGCCGAAGGTTTCTACCTAGGCATTTGTTTGTATTCTGTTTGTTTGCTATTGGAATATAATTGCAAGTGTTGTAATTTGAAGAAATGACGGAAGGAAAATTTCTTTCGAATAAAGACCAATCATCCACATTAGGCAGAACTATGGTAATGAATGCAAGGTTCGAGGTGGAAAAGTTTAATAGAACCAGTCATTTTGGCATGTGGCAAGACGAAGTTCTAGATGCTCAGTTTTAACAAGGTCTAGACATCGCCATTGAAGAAAAGAAACCAGATGGAACGGATGGAGTAGAGTGGAAAAATATCAATCGATTGACATGTGGTACAATCCGTGCATGTCTCTCAAGAGAACAAAAGTACACATTCATGAAGGAGACATCTGCAAGTAAGTTGTGGAAGGTGGTGGAGAACAAGTTCATGAAAAGAGTGAACATAATCAGCTCTATTTGAAGAAGAAGTTGTTTCATTTTGAATACCTTTCAGGTATTACAATAAACGACCACATTACTGTTTTTAATCAATTAGTAGTAGATTTTTTAAATATGGGTGAAACTTTTAAAGATGAAGATTTAGCCTTGATGTGGTTAGCCTCCGTTCTTGATGAGTTTGATCACCTTATTACGAGCTTGCTCATTGGGAAGGATAAAGTGTCTTTTGAGGGAGTTTGCATTACTTTGTATAGTTATAAAATTAGAAAGAAAGATAAAAAAAGAAAGCAGGAATGAAGTAGCAGAGGCACTGTCTGTAAGAGGACGTCTGCAAACACAACAGAAATGAAGGAAAGGTAGATCTCTGTCAAAAAGAAGGCTTGGTAAAGGTGAATGTGTTTTTTGTCATGAGAAAGACCATTGGAAGAAAAATTGTCCGAAGTTGTAGAAAGGAAAAGTTGTGCAATTTGTAGCTGAAAGCAATTCAAATTCAGATTTTGCATTGGTTGGTTCGTCAATAGCATCCCATCCTGGTGATTGGATTTTTGATTCAGCGTGTAACGTCTATATGTCTCCTAATAAGGAGTGGTTCTTTAACTTTGAAGAACTAGATGGTGGAGTTTTTTTCATGGGTAATGATTATCCATGCAAAGTTTTGGAGATCGGTACAATTCATTTGAAGAATCAAGATGGTTCAACCATGGTCTTGATAGATGTTCATTATGTTCCAGATATGAAGAAGAATCTTATTGCTGTGGGAGTCTTAGAATCAAAAGGCTTCACTGTGACCATACAAAATGGGACATTGAAGGTTACTTCTAGAGCACTCGTGGAGATGAAAGGTGTTCGGAAGAATAACTTGTACTACTATCTTGGTAGTACGGTTATTGGGATAGCATCAGTAGCAGTTTCAGAGGAAGAAAGAGATTTAGAAACTACCAAGCTGTGGCATATGCGTTTGGGACATGCTGGTGAAAAATCTTTGCAGATTCTAGTAAAATAAGGCATGTTAAAAGGTGTGAGAATCGACAAGTTGGAATTCTGTGAGCATTGTGTATTGGGGAAGCATAAAAGAGTAAGCTTTGGCACTACTCTCCATAATACAAAGGGCATTTTGGATTACATCCATACTAATGTATGAGGGCCAACAAGAACTCCATCCATGAGTGACAAACATTATCATGTCACTTTCGTTGATGACTTCTCCAGAAGAGTTTGAGTGTATCTCATGAAGAAGAAGGATGAAGTGTTGGGAATTTTTCTCAAGTGGAAGAAGATGATCAAAACTCAGACTGGTAAAAAGATCAAGCGTTTGAGGTTTGATAATGGCACTAAGTACACAAATGATCCATTTATGAAAGTTTGTGAAGAAAAAGGGATAGTGAGACACTTGACTATTCGAAAAACACCACAACAAAACGGAGTTGCAGAACGTATGAATCAGACTTTGCTGGAGAATGTTTGGTGTATGATGTCAAATGTTGGGTTAGGCAAGTAGTATTGGGCTGAGGTTGTGACATATGCATGACATCTCATCAACTGTCTACCATCGTCTACTCTTGAAGGCAAAACGCCTATAGAGGTATGGTATGGAAATCTGCTAGAGATTACGATTTCTTACATGTGTTTGGTTCAATTGCATACTACCATGTAACGAAATCAAAGTTGGACCCAAGAGCCAAGAAAGTTATTTTTTTGGGGATCTCTTCTGGTTTTAAGGGATATCGACTATAATGCCTTGAAACGAAAAGGATAATCTTTAGTAGAGATGTTACCTTTGATGAATCTGCTTTGCTGAGAAAGGTAACTGAAAAGATTGATGACACTTTAGAGCAGATGGAGTTTGAAAGCAGAATTGTTAATCAAGTTAGTGAAAATAAGATAGAAGTTGATCCTCCATTGACATAAGAGGAATCAAATGATGAGGTTTTAACCCAAGAACCTCTACATCAACAAGAAGAAACCACAGTTGATAGGCCATGACAACAAAATGTCAAGGTGCCTACTCGATACAAGGATTTTGAAGTTCTACCTGCTCAGTTTAAGAATACGGTGGCCTGTGAACTTTCAATTATGCATGATGATGTTCCTTCCATATATAAAGAAGCAATCAGAAGCCCTGAAGTTGAAAGATGGAAGGAAGCCATGGATGAAAAACTTATGTCCCTTTAGAATAATAAAACATGGAAGTTGGCATAACTACCTAAGGGGAAGAAGGCAATTGGCTACAAATGGATGTATGCAAAGAAAGTGGGGTTTCCTAACAAAGATGGTATTCGTTACAAGGCAAGGTTGGTGGCTAAGGGCTACGCTCAGAAGGAGGGAATCGATTATAATGAGGTATTTTCTCCAGTTATAAAACATTCCTCCATTTATAATTTTGTTGGCCTTAGTAGCATAGTTTGATTTGGAACTAGTTCAACTTGATGTGAAAATCATGTTTCTATACGGTGACTTAGAAGAGGAAATCTATATGTCTCAACCATAAGGGTTTAATGTTGTTGGTAAGAGAATTGGGTTTGTAAGCTGAACAAATCATTGTATGGATTGAAGTAATCTCCAAGGTAGTTGGTACAAATGATTTGATCAATTTATGTTATAGCAGAAGTACACCAGAAACACACATGATAATTGTGTGTATTTTCGCAAGCTACAAGATGAGTCTTTCATCTATCTCCTATTATACGTCGACGATATATTGATTGCATCAGAGAGAGCCAAATAGAAATTGAGAAGTTGAAGGCTCAACTAAGTCAAGAGTTCGAGATAAAAGATTTTTAGGAGAAACAAAGAAGATTATCGGTATGGAGATAAGCAGAGACATGGAGAATGGAAGCTTAGTTTGACCCAAGTCAATATTGAAGAGGGTACTACAACGTTTTGATATGAATGAACATAAAAAACCTGTAAGTACTCCGCTAGTTCTTCTATTCAAGCTTAGTCCTTAATTATCTCCTAAGAATGATGCAGAATGATAGTACATGAAAAAGGTACCATATGCAAATGCGGTTGGTAGCTTGATGTATGCAATGGTGCGTACAAGACCTAACATTTCACATGCGGTTGGTGTTGTAAGCAGATACATGCATAATCCTGGTAAGGACATTGGTTGGCTATGAAATGGATTCTACGGTATATTATAAATACTGTAGATGTTGATTTAGTATTTCAGTAGGATAATATCGTTGGTCAATGTGTAATCGGATGTTGTGATTCCAACTATATAGGAGATTTAGATAAGCATCGGTTAACTACTGGTTATGTGCTTACTCTTACTAAGGCACCAGTTAGTTGGAAGTCTACCTTACAGTCCACAGTTGATTTCTCTACTACAGAGGCAGAGTATATGGCAGTTACAGAGGTTGTGAAGGAAGCTATTTGGTTACGAGGTTTGCTTGAAGACTTGGAAGTTGGTTAAAACATATTAAGGTGTTTTGTGATAGTCAAAGTGCTCTTCATATAGCAAAGAACCAAGTTTACCATGCAAGTACAAAGCATATTGATGTTCCTTATCATTTCGTGCGAGAGATTATTGAAGAAGGTGGAGTACTAGTTTAGAAGATTAGTACTACAGAGAATCCCCCAGATATGATGACCAATGTGGTAACGACAATTAAGTTCAAACATTGTGTGGACTTGATTAACATCCTACAAATCTAAATTGACATTGACGTCGTCTCTAGTGATTGAAGAAATCATTTAAGAATCGCTAACTCGCTAAGGTGGACATTTGTTATATAGCTCCTTAGTGAGAAAATTAGAAAAGTCTCACATTGGTTAGGAATGAAGATGTGTGTTAGATTTGGGGCTATAATAAAGCCCTCCTTCACCATTTGAAAAATATCCCAAAATTGTAAATTTTTTTCTCTTTTGTAAGGGTAATTGATTAGCTCAATTTTGTCCAATTAATTGTAATTTAGAATTCATCCATTTGGAGATAGTGGAAGTGGTTAATGTCCTCAAGGACCTAAGTAACATATACCTAATTTTAAAAAAAAAAAAAAAAGTGCACAAACCATTTATAGAGACAATAAATGCATATACAATTGAGGAATTCAAAGAGAAATTCATGTTAGAAATTATGAATTAAAATTGTTAGAAAGCGGTTCTCTTCATCTTTAATTTCCGTTTCATTTTCTTCAAGTTTCCGTTCTGCTTTCATTTGAAAAATTTTCGTTTCTAAATTAAATTTTTGCTTCTGTTTTTCTCTTTTTCATTTCTGAATTGAAGTTTTTTTAGCTCTGTTTCTATTTTCTCATGGGTATATAAATACTCCTTCATTGAGGAAGAAGAAAATAAGAAAGAAAACTGAGTTGAAAGAAAAACAAAGAAACAGAGCAGAGGAAAAGAGAAGAAAAAAAGAGAGGTTCTGAGAAAGAAGAAGAAAAGAAGAAAGAGAAAAGGAAAAAGAAAAGAAAAGAGAATGAAAAGGTAAAAATAATTTTTTTATATATTTTTTATCTAGAATTAGATTCTTTTAACATATTACATATATTTTAAAATTCGTAGAATAATAAATTATAATCTAAATTTATTATTGTTTAATCGTTGTATTATGAGAGATAAATTTTTATCGTTCTAAAACACCCACTATGAGAGAAAAAAGTATCTTAAGGACGTTGTGTGTTACACAAAACTAGATTATTATTATTATTTAAATTATATATTATTTAAATTTTGTATTTATAATTTATATATATATATATGTATATATTTTTAATTTAAATAAACTAATTTTATTCTTAAATTATTTTTCCTTCTATTATTTCATACAAACTTTAAGATGATTTTTTAATCACTGCTTTTCTAGACAAACAAGTTAATCCATAACTTATTCTGCTAGGTTTTACCTTCTTTTATTACTAGCGCTTTGCACATCTATAATTCAAATTTTTTTTGTATGTTGTTAATTGTTTGGTATTATCACTTTGTTGTACATTGTTTATTAGATTTTTATGTTATATTTTCTCTTTATAGTTTTTTTATCATGCATTCAACTTTGTTTATTTTCTGTTCAATATTTGTAAATTATACTTTCTACTCTTTTCCTTGTTATCTCCTAACCTTTTTTTGTTTTGTTTTGTAGTGTTACATTTTATTTTTTTCACGTGGTGCCGTTTTCAGTGGTTTACTGAATTTTTTTATTTTTTTTATCGTAATTCATATCTTCCGTTACTATTCGATTAGGTTCATGGTTAATATTTATATTGTCAAATATTTGAAACTTGGATGTTTTGGAGTTGGCTAGTTTAATTTATGCCTAAATTTTATACATGATATGATCACTCTTCAAAATAAGTTTAAGCTTATTGAAGGTGGTTTAAATATTAAATATATTTTACTTAAAACTTTGATTATGTTGTTGAACTTAATTAGTTTTAATTACTGGCTATGTCATTTATCAATTTGATAGGAATTTATTTGTATTATTTATTTTGATACTAAATATCATTATTGGTCAAAACCGACATTAGGGAGATAAAATTAATATGTAAATTAATTTTCATAATTTGGGTTCATGATATTATAGTATCTTTTCCATTGAAACTGTACATTAATCTTTTGAGAATGGACTGATTTTGATATACGAGAATATCAAAATTTCAATGATATCAAAGAATTCGTATAGTGGAGTTTTCACGATTGATGTTTAGTATGATTTTTAAATTGTATTTCAATTGTAAAATATCATATAAATTCATAATAAATGAATTGTATAAAAAAAAAGTTAAGGAATGATGTTTTCATTCAAGTTGAATTTTGTACTGAATTTAATATTTGTTAGTTTTAATAGTTTACAAAATATTTGGTTTTCGAAATAGTAAAAGTGATAAATTTTATATTCATAAAAGTAAATTTTGAATTTTTAAATAGTAAAATTTGTACTCATTGGTTTTGAAGTACTTAATTTTATAATATATGAATATAGATTGTTAGGTTTTGTATATGTTGAAATACGAATTGGATAGGTTCAAAGAAAATTAAGTATTGTTTGTTAAGTAATTATTTTTTAAATTAAATTAATTAATTTTGAATTAATTATATTAAATTAAATTCTCAAAATTATTGTTGTATTCTAAAATTTAATTTTGACTTATTTTGGGATGGATGACATTGCTATTTTGGTATTGTTTTCTGATGTAAATTTGTCTCTAACTCAAAGAGTGATGGACCGACAGTGGTGCTATTAAGCACGTATGTTCAAATAATGAATTATTTACTTTCTTCGAGTCATTTGAGAATGGGGAGAAGTCGTGAATGAGGAACTTTCCAACCTTTATGATCGATGGTGAGACAGAGTGATCCTAAAGATGACTTTTGGAAAAGAGATGACTTTAAACAATGTATTGTACATGCTAGAGATTCGAAAGAACCTTGAGAGAGTCGTTGCTTGAAAAGCATGAATTCTAGATGAATGTAAGAATCGTACCTTGAAAGAAATGATGAATGCAATACTATTCAGTTATAGGTTGTCATAGAATTTGTGGGGGGAAGTCTTTTTTTCAGCTAAATACCTTTTAAATAAGATACCCAAAAAAAACACATAAAATATCGTATGAATTATTTAAAAGAAGAATACCTTCCTATAAATATGTTATGAGTGTGGGGGTGTCTTGCTAAAGTAGTTGTATATATACCTAAGAAGGTGAAAATAGGTCCAAAAATGATAGATTTCATCTTCATTGGATATACATATAATAGTAGTACTTATCATTTTCTTATGCATGATTCAAAGATTCCAAACATACACAAGAACACGATAATGGAATCAAGGAATGCATCGTCCTTTAAACATGTATTTCTAGGTAAATCTCAAGGAGAATTAAGTTCGTTTAAATGAATGCATAATACTATGAATGAAGATAATCAAAACAAAGAACCTAAACAAAATGTTGAGGATAAGTTTGAGATTGAACTCAGAAGTAGCAAGAGGGCTTGGTAGAAACGTCCTATGGTCCAGATTTGGTTTGACCTACTTGCTAGAAATCGAACCTTAAACCTATGAAGAGGCTATAAATTCTTTTGAAGGTCCTTAATGACAAGAAGTCATTAATATTGAAATTGAATTCATTCTGCAAACGTAAATTAGATGGATCAATTGATAAGTACAAGACCAAGTTTGTAATTAAGGGATACAAACAATTACATGACCTCGATTACTTTGATACTTATTCTCCTGTGATGAGAATAACATCTATAAGGATGATAATTGCTATCATCACTCTACAAAATCTTGAAATAAATCAAATGGATGTAAAAACAACATTTCTAAATAGAGAGTTAGATGAAGAAATCTACATGAACCAACTTCAGGGTTTTTCATACTTAAAGCAAAAATGAAAGGTCTATAAATTGGTGAAGTTTTTATATGACTTAAAACAAGCACCAAAACATTGGCATGAAAAGCTTGATAATGCCATGAGGACATATGGATTTAAAATTAACGCATGTGACAAATGTGCATATGTTAAGAACAAAGAATATGGTTATGTTATATTGTGTCTTTACGTTATGACATGCTAATTGTGGGTAGTAATAATCAAATGATCAAATATACTATGACTATGTTGAATTAAATGTTTAATATAAAAGACATAGGGCATGTTGATGTAATTATGAGAATTAATATATCAAGGATATTAAGTGGTCTCATTCTAAGTCAATGTCATTATATTGAAAAAATATTTGAGAAATTTAACAAGTGTGATTCTGGAATTGTGAGAATACAAGTAGATATAAATCTACACCTATCCAAGAATGAAAGTGAGAATGTATCTTAACTAGAATATTCTAGAGTTATAAGAAGTCTTATGTACTTGATGATTTATATGAGACCACACATAGCTTATGCTATAAGCAAACTAAGTAGGTATACTAGTAATCCAAGATTTGATCACTGGAAAAGTATTACAAGATTACTTAGATACTTAAGATATATATATATATAGTTATGAAATGCACTATACAAGATATCCAAATGTATTAGAATGACATAGTGATGAAAATTAAATATCTGACATGAAAGACTCAAAGTATACCAATGGATATGTATTCATGGAAGTTCTCTATACATACGTGCATTGGTAGGTTCACAATGGAATTTGAGTTTATCGCTTTGGATAAATGTGATGAAAAAGCCAAATGGCTACGTAATTTTTTAGAGGATATTCCTAAGTGGGTGAAGCCTATACCTATAATATGCATCCATTGTGATATCCAATCTGCTATTGACAGGGCACAAAGCAATATGTATAATGGTAAGTCTCGACATATACGTCGTAAACATAATACCATTAGACAACTACACTCAACTGGGTTATCTCTATTGACTATGTAAAGTCAAAGGATAACATAGTGGATCCCTTAACTAAAGGATTTAATCGAGAGTTAGTTGATAAGTAATCAAAAGGAATGAGACTGAAGCCCATGAATGAATAAGGATTTGCAAAGAAAACCCAACCTATTTGACTGGAGATCTCAAGATCTAGATTCAAAAGGACAACCTAATTGTAAAGACTTAGTGAGATCACTGTAGGGGTTTGCCCTCAAGTCCATTCCTATGATGAAAACAATGATACTCCTAAATACAGGATTAGTTAAAGCTTTTAATGATTCTTATAAAGGGAATACCAAGTAGAGTATGTGGGTTACTTTTTGCAGATTACTATTAAAGATAAAAGATCACCTATATGAGGGAGGAGTATGAATGCTTCGAAAGAGAATTGTATAGGGCTCAATTCTTTATAAGTTCATGGCTAAAACAGATATAACATGGAGAACTGAATTGTGTCGGAAAAGATTCTTGTGTGAAGTATGTCATCACTTACATAAACGACATAACAGTTCAAGAACATCGCATCTACTGGTCAATCAGTAAGGTAAATATAATTTCACAAAGGAAGGTTCAAAAGGTAACACCTACCTATCCTATGCAGGTTTCAATCTATTAAACTCTATTATAGTTTCATTTCTCTTCCTCTTCTCTTTCTTTTACTTTTTCTATTACTTTCGATTTTGATTTCTTGTGTTGCTTTTTTGTTGCTCTTCTTAAAACAAAAGACTTTAATTTTACATTATCATGCTCTTCTCATTGTTATATAAAGAGAAGAAAACAGAGAGAAAGAGAGAGAACGAAAGAAAGAAAAAAGAAGAAACAAAGAAGCGGTTGAGAAACATAACAAAGAAAATAAATAAAAGAATTGTAGGAAATAAAACACGGACAAACAATTTAAGAATAAAATTATTTTATTAAAATTAAATATACATATATATAAATTATAAATACAAAATTTAAATAATATATAATTTAAATAAAAATAATAATAATAATCGAAGCTTGTGTATCACACAGTATCCTTAAGATAATATTTTCGTTCACAATAGATATTTGAGAACAACAGAAACTTATATACCAAGATACAAGGATTAAACAATAATAAACTTACAACACAATTTATTATTCCATGAACTTTAAAGTGTCTGAACTCTATCGAAGAAAACTAACTCTAAATACAAAATATACAAAATAATAATAATTATTTTTACCTTTCCATACATGGCTTTTTTTTTTCTTTTCTCTCTCTTTTTCCTTTTCTCTTTCTTCTTTTTTTCTTCCTTATCAGCATCTCTGTTTCTTTTCTTCCTAACATTATACTTATTTCTTAGACTTGTAATATGAATTGAATATCTGTTTCACTCTTATTGTTTTTGTTACATCTTTTTCTAATTTTTATTCTTCAAATTTCTAAATCTAATTTTATTTGATATTTTCCTATTTCATATGATAATCTTCATTTTTTGTTTATTTTTCTCTTCTACTTATATATCAAATATATATATGTTCTAGGTAGGGTTATATGCTAAAAGATAGAATAAAACGTTTTAAGCTAAAAAATATCACTTTTATTAATATAACTAAAACTTTTGATCAACAATGCATAATAAAATAAATAATTACAAACAAAAAAAGTAACAATTAAGTAGCTTGGAAACTCACACAAATAACAAGTAGTTAATATTTATTATAATAAGATTAGATGAATTTAATCATAGATTAAAATATTCAAAATTAAATGGTTGAAGAAGACTTGTGTAAAATATTCTAAAAAACTATGACCTAGTCATTAAGTGCCTTAAGTTCTTAGAAGTTAGTAGTATCTAGACACTTTCATATGGACTCGCTCAGATGCCCTCTATATGTACGAACATCGTGGATTTCAATTAGATTCAAACAACTTTCATATAGTAATAATTATTTTTATTTTAATAAAAAAAATATCTATTTTATGGTAGTCACTTAATATAATATCAAATTTTATGAAAATACATAATATAGTTATTAGGCCTATTTTGTAATAAAGAATTCCCAATAGGCTTAGCTAAAATTATGTTGTGAAATTTTGCAGAATTAATTCCTACAATGTGATTTTTTTCTTTATTTTATCCCTATAAAAATTGAAAATTACATGAACATATTAATCACACATATAAGTATAAATCGGTGAGGGGGAACCATGGTCACCCATTCACCTTCTCTTGCTCAGGATTTGATTGACTTTCTTAATGTATTTTCACTTTTTATTCAAGTCATGTTGCTCTCATCAATGTAGTGTGATTTCCCCCTGTAGTAGCCTAAGTAAGAATCAATCCAATAATGTTATACAACTATATATAATTGATATATTAATTTATAATATTTTGATCATGTATAATTTATACTTGTTATTTAATGCCTAAACTTTATCAATAATCTTAAATTTCAAACTTTACATCTATTCTAATATTGATACGTTAGATATCAATGTAATCTATAACTGTTATACACTTCAATCATATTACATTACCAAATAATAATATCATATAATCCTTTAACTAACTTACCTTTAATTTTAAACCACCATCTCTCGTGTATATAATATAAAAAAAATATTTTTTTTACAAATATTATTTAGCATATTTTTTTAACAAAACAATTTTGAATATTTGTTTATTCAATCATTTTAAATGTGTATTTTTTAAAGATGTGTTGTTATTTTTTTTTGGGAAATAGTTGAATAAGTTAGTGAATTGAAAACGGAAGGTAACCATTGCGCCAATTTGTTAAGTTTCCTTCTATGTTTTTATTTATTCGGGAAATTATCACCAAATAACGAAGAATCGAACACAATACATAACATAAAGAATAAAACAAGTAAATCAAAAGTTTGAGTAAAATATGTTACCCGTTCTGAAAAAGTAAATTTTTTTTTCCCCTTCCTTTCAGTACAAAAGATTCATTCTTTTTGTGAAGTGTTTCTATATGCCTCTTTCCTACACTAAAAACTTGTAGACATATGACAATGTTCTCTCTTTTAAAATCCATTCTCTATGCAATATTATGAAGATACTTTAATTTCCTCTTTCCCTCTTCGGAGTCCCCTGAATTTTACCTTTCTTACGCCAATGAAAGTTCAAGTCTGCTAGACACAGGTAGTATTTTATCTCTTTCACTATCTAGATTTCTACATGTTGCTTTATTCTCTTTCGATGTTCTTTATAGTTCTGGTTTAAAAAAAAAAAAAAAATTTAAACAATAACACGAAAACCCATTTGTCCAGGCTTTATATCTCACGTTATTTTTGACATTACAAGGTCTTTCATGGAGGTTAGTCAATGTTACTCCCTTTTCCCCTTCACTATTTGCTTATTGTTTTGATGTTTGAGATATTGATTCTTCCTATTATTTATGCAAGTTTATTGTTTGAATGCAAGTTGTGTTTTGTGGTTTCATATGATAAATTCTGTGTAAACTATGGTTCAAGTTTTTGTTATTTTTATTTTTATTATGGTTCTGGGTTTTTTGTTTGTTTTCAATGGTTTGAGTTTAGTAACTTCTATTTTAATCGTATTGTTTTCATTACTGAAATGTACAACTTCAGATAATGTTTTGGATATTTTCGAAAGCATTTTGTCATGTTCTTTATATTTTACAAGGCTTGCAGTCTTTGATGGTGTGTATTATACCAGAATGGATCTGAAATTGGCAATATTGTTAGGGGTTCTGATTCTATCTGATCCGTGTTCTTTTTTTTTTTTGGAACTTTTTTTATCTCAATTTAAGTTGACATCATTATATGAATCAATTTATCTGTTTTGTAGGTTATAATGCGTTGAGTTGGGAGGAGAAAATTGCGAGTTCTATTTGTGTGAAAAGAGAGTGGCTTGGTTTAGCTTTAACATTCAATTTGTAATTGCTTGTGTATTAGTAATTACAGACTCGACCCATTTTGATAATCCTAATTTGAGGTTCTCATTTTTGATTTTAGGGTTTTAAGCTTTAGTAAATAAGATTCACTGAAATGAAATATTATTTATTTGCTTCCCCCCCCCCAAAAAAAAAAAAAAATCTCTAGTATAAAGGGCATTATATAGAAGTTTCATAATCTCTGGGTTTTCATGAGGCCTCTAAGCTGTAATTTGTGTGGTCTATTACTTTGTTAGTTTAGGAATTTTAGCAGTTTGTACTTTGTAGTAGTCTAATTCATAATACATTTTAGAGTTATTTAGTGGCTTAATGTTCTCATTTTAGCAGTCTGCAGTAGTCCAATTCACAATGTGTTTTACAGTTACATAATGGGTCATTGTTCTTCAAATTATTCTCATATTTCATTTTCAGCAGGTGGAATTTATTAAGCTGGATAGTGATGATACATGCATCACAGAAACATCCATTGAGCATTCATTTGCTCCTGGTTCTCCAGATACAGACAATATTTTTGGAGATTCACCGATAAGTCCCCGAGTTGGCAATGAATACCAGGTTGAAATTCCTCCCATGATAGCAGAATCAGAGTGTCGAAAGCAGTTTATTGACTCCACTGATTCAGAAATTCAAGAAAGCCACTATTCCTATCAAAGCAAATTGTCCATCCCAATTTTGTGGATTCATGATATAGGTAAAAGCTTTGAAGATGAAGGGTTGGGATCTCTAGCAAACACTGATAAGAGAATTGATCGAAACGCGTCTGCAGAATCTAGGACTGGCAAAAACAATTACATTGTATCAAAGGCAGAAGTATCAGTAGGATTGGTTTTGGATGATGAAGAAAAACCAAGAACAGAAAGCTCTCAATACAATTTGACAGAGGACTTAAATCAGTTGACCAAAAGTTGTTATGCAGTACCTGAATTATCGAAGAACCCCTGGACTGATGCTGAAGTGGATAGTTTTATTTTCGGTATATATGTATTTGGGAAGGACTTTATTCAGATAAAGAGGTTCATGGAGAACAAAGATATGGGGGAGATAGTATCCTTCTACTATGGGAAGTTTTATAGGTCTGCTGCATATCAGAGATGGTCAGACAGCAGAAAGAACAAAAGAAGGAAATGCACAACAGGAAGGAAAATTTTTACCGGGCGGAGGCAACATGAACTACTTTCTCGTCTGCTCCCTCACGTCCCTGAGGAATGTCAAAATACCTTGCTGGAGGTAATTCATGGCATCCTGCTTTTCTATAACATGTGTTTATTTAAAAATATTCTATGACTTGAATAATTGAATCAATGGTGATTATATATATGCTTAACAATATTTATATCAACCATTTCCAGTATCTTTGGCTTAGTCATAGTAAGAAAGTTGCCCACAATTTTTCTCTCCCTTACTTGTAGTCAGGGTTCGACATGGACCCATTGTTATGGAAAGCTAGCTAGTGACATAAATGATGTTTCATGTAAAATTAATACCTTTATGTCTAAAATTATGGTTCAACTTATGAGGCTTGTGTCTGACCCAAAAAAAACTTATGAGGCTAGGGATCCTAGTGCTGGGGGAGAAGAATAAATGGAGAAGTTTTCCATGGAAGGAATATCACTCCACAAACAGAAGTTCTTATGTTCTTTCTAGACTTTATCCTTGTGATCCGAAATTATAAAACAATGCTTTGTGGTCATAGTTATAGCAAATGCATTTTGTCTAACCATATTGTGTTACATCAACTCTGTCAAGTATCAAGGAGCGATAATCCTGTGACATGTATATCTCATTGTCTTGGACTTGTTGAAAAGTGAGCATGGATATCTGTTTTAAAAGTGTTGCTCTCACTGCATGGTGATCCTTTTTTGCATGTTGTTGAATACTAGACTTCAAATTTATTTGACAAGTAACTGCTATGTTTATTATTCCTCATTCTGTCAATGTGTTAGCAGAGTTACAAGTCATTTGTAGAGTGGAGAACATCGCTGGAAGAATATGTCTCCTCCTTGAAGTCTATTGTTAGCACTCGGGTACTTATTGAAGCTGTGGCAATTGGTAAAGGAAAAAAAGACCTTACAAGCCTTGGCGTGGAGCCTAAAAAGACCAAACATGACTTTCTAGTTTGTCCCAAGCTACCAAGTGGTCAAGCTTGCTCCTCTCTTACGACTAATGACATAGTAAAATTTTTGACAGGAGGTTTTCGGTTGAGCAAAGCTCGATACAATGATATATTCTGGGAAGCTGTTTGGCCGCGTTTGTTGGCCAAAGGTTGGCACTCTGAACAACCTGAAAGTCAGGATTATATCAGTTCTAAGTATCACCTGGTTTTTATTATGCCCGGTGTAGAAAACTTCTCAAAAAAGAAACTTGTTAAGGGAGAGCACTATTTTGATTCTGTTAGTGATGTTTTGAGCAAAGTGGCACATGAACCAAAACTTCTCAAATTAGAAGCTGAAGACTCTCCTGTTGGGAGTCAGAATGAACAAGATAGTTGGGTTCCAGATGATGCATCAGATCAGGATGAGACATCAGCTCGCCAACGTCACTGCTATCTTAAACCCAGGGTTTCCACATGTGATGTCAACAGTTTGAAGTTCACTGTTATTGACTCAAGTTTGCTTTGTGGGGGAAAACCAGCAAAGATAAGAGAATTGAGAAATTTACCAGTTGAATTCACACTTAAGTCTGAAAAAACGAATTGTTCTAGAGAAAAAGGGATTGCTACCCAGAGAAGACCGTCTGAAATGGAGACTGCTCAGGAGTCATTCCACCATGCAAAGTCCAAGCAAGTTAAGGCTATATGTGATAAAGGTGGTCCAAATGATACGAGGTTCACAGTTGTTGATACCAGTCTTGCTTACGAAGGAAAGGGGTCAAAGATAAGGGAAGTGAGATATCTTCCAACTGAAGTTAAAAAATCTTCAGAATCAACGGGTCCTTTGTTTACAGAAGAGAACTCCTTAAGTTCACATAGCAGACTTGGGGGTTCCATTGATGCTCCATTAAATGGAAATTGGAGTAAAGGCAACTGCTATAAAGATAGATGTGATTCTGCTGATTCAAACCTAGTGACAACAGAAAATTGTTCAGATACTATACACAAAATGGTGGATCATCACCAGGATCAGAACACCAGCTTGTCCGATGAAAAGGGTCCGAAAATAATTTTATTACATCAATTTAGTCAGAGAGCAAAATCTGGCAAATCAAATTTTACAGGTCCCCTTGTCAAGCGGCGAAGATTAACTGCTTGTGTGAAGGCAGAAACAAGTCACCTTTCTGAAAAAAACTCTAAAGACTTGGGGCTTAAACAAGCAGCAAAACTTGTGAATATGACAATGAATTCATCTGATGCAGACAAGAAAGTCATTTCTCGAATAGGAAATCAAGAGAAGTTGTCACCAATTACATGTCCAGTACTTGACGGTCTCCCAGTTAAGGAGAACAAAGTTTGTGTTCAGAGAGGAAAGTGTCTTCGTGTTCACATGTCTCAGGGTAGAAATGAGAAGAAACACCAAAAGCAAGCATCAAGTAATCTAAAACAAATCAACGGTCCGTTGCTAACTGTAAAGAATGAAGGCAGTCAGGGCATAACTATAGATAGTTCTTGTTTTTCCTCAGATTTGAAAAAGCTTGGCTCTGAAGAACTGAGAACTCTTCCTGATACTGGTATCCCACAGCAGCATCATAACATCATGTACAGGAGGCAAAGCACAAGAAAGCGACCACTGACCATTAAAGCATTAGAAGCTCTTGAAAATGGATTCTTAACTGATCATATGTGGCAAACAGATGCAGAAGACCTGTGCTCAAATCCATCCAACAAGCCCCGCCGCAGAGTGAAAATAACTTCGAATCATGGTGCTTCTGTTACTTGCACTGAGGCTGCAAAGGAAGACTAAGGGGTGAATGAAGCTCTAATCGTCAAGGGCTGCATTACTAGCCAACTAGAGAATCAAATTTAAGTGCTCTTAGCTATGAGATTGAAGTATTACAGAAATAGCTGCCAAAGTAGCAAATTTGATCTCAAATGAATTTTGGAAGATTGTTTTAAGGATTGGGTGATTATCAAATTCACTAAACTGCTTACCCTGATTTATTGTAATTAATATAGTAGAATACAGTGACTTTTTTGTTTTCTCCATCTCTTAAAGATCTCATGATTTATGAGATGAATCACGGTTGAACATTTTTTGAGATTATCTTATAATTTTTTTACTTCTCTAGTTGAAGTTATTTGAAAGGTGATCCAAGTTCTCTGTTTGTGTGTGTTTTTTTTTTAAATTCCTTCTCATTTTATCAGAATTTTCAAGCTTTGGTGGGATCTTTTTTTGTCAATAAGTGTTTCATAAGGCTATATTCATCACCCTCAGGCTTCAGTTTTATCTTAAAAGACTATTGATTCTCAGGAGCTCATCTCAGATGAGCATATCGACACACTGCGTCATCTGTTAGAATACCTGGTAGCTTACTTGAATGGGTTAGTTCCTACCATTCTCCTCCATATTTTCAATAATATTGTTTAGCTTAAGAAAGTAGGATTTTCGTGTGTCCGTGTGACTTTTAACGGGATATTATAATACACTGCAAAAAAAAAGTAACTATTTTTTTTGTAAAAAATTAATAAGGATATAAAAATAACAATCTTTTACTACCTACTTAAAATAGTTAATTATTAGAAATAAATTTGGGAAATTATAAAAAATAATACCCAAAAAAATTATAACAATAAAAATAACATTTCAATAACATTTAAATGATTCAATTGGAAAAAATTTAACACTAAATAGATTAAAATGACTCTAGTTTAATTTTAATAGCATCTAAGTGGACATAATTCAATATAAATACGAATATTTTTGTGTTTATAAGTTTTAATGATTATTTTTGTTATTTTTTCAATAAATATGTATGTGACACATTTATTTACATCATTTTATTTTTAACATACTAAAAAAATTATTTTTTATATTATAAAATAAAAAAACATGTATACTATATTTTTGAGCATGTAAAAATATGTTTTTTTATATTATATGGAAAAAATATGTACATACGGGAGTTAAAAATAAAATTTCACATGAATGTCATAAATTTAAACCATTATACTAAAACACCAACCAATTTGTGGAGTAGTCCATGATTATTAAAATAGAAAAAATTTATTTATTATGATAAATTATAAATGATATATTGTAGTATTATTTGTGTAAAATTAACTATATTTATGAACTTCCCAAATAAGTTGGGTCTTCCATCAGAAATCGCCCATCCTTTACACATGTTGGGCTAATAATTCTTAACACATTCCTAAAAAAAAGCGAAAAACACACCTAATGATTTTATGTATTTTGAGATTTCAAAGAATGTGTGTAGAATTTGCCTACATGCTCTCACTAAGATCCATCAAAAATAGCCCATCCTTCATACCAATCGAAAAATTCAAAGAACATCAAATTGAGAGCCTTACATATCCATTTTAAATATTAATATATTATTGCATTTAACAATTTGAAGAAATTACCACGCTACTTCTACCTCCATTTCTCTATCATCTTATTTAACAAACTCTTAAACCCATAAAATTTTAACTTCCAAATATTAAGATAGTGTTTATGTAATTTATTTGATTATATATGAAGGAGATAATCATGCAATTAATAAATGAAGAACATCGTGAAACTTCAACAATTATACTAATATGCTAATGTTATTTTTTCTTGTGAAATTGTGATAGGTTCAATAAGCTCCCATTAAACATTTTTCTTAAGATGCATTAAGTAACTATTGAATCTCTTCTAAAGGTTGAAACAACTCAACTTTTACTTATATTATTTTTTTATATGATGTAACTAATTGAGTAAGATGTCATAAACATCCTTTAGATTAAAAAATTGTGTTAATTAATACTTATACGATAAAAATATCATTTATTTTTTTACATTTTCAAACAATATTAAAATAAAATAAATCTCACTACTTATTTAATATTTTAATAATTTTATAATAAAAATTTAACTATTTACTCAATACTTTAATAATTTTTATGATAAAATGTTATAAAAAAATCATTTTAATCTTTTCTTTATTTAACAATAAAATAAAATATCGAGAAAAGAATATTTTTATTAAAAATATTAATAAAAATAGTTTTCATCATTCTTTCATATTTTTTTTTAATAAAAATAAAGGTTAAAATAACTTTTTTTTAAAGAAATTAAATATCTATTTAATTTAAGGTAAGAAATTATATTTAATAGCTATAGCAATTTCATAGTGTGGTATTGGATGAAGACAAGATAATATACTATTAATACACGGCGACTTTCACATCCAATTCTTAATTCCCAAAATCTCTTCAATGCTTTCACCTACAGTGAAAAATTAAAGGAAAAACCGAAAATATCAGTTTCATACTTCAAAAAACCTTAAAACTCTAAAACCTCTTGAAAATAGTTCTGCTAGGGTTTCGACCATCTTCTTGATCGATTTCTTGCAATTTTCACTGTTTATCCATCTTGTTCGTACTAATTCCTTGGTTTTATCCTTGTTCTTGTGCGATGTGAGGTGTGATTTTGCTTGTAGGAGCTCGAGTTGATGAATCGTATTCATCTAGGTTTCTGGTTTTAGGTGCTGAAGAGTTCTTCTACCTGATTCATTGCTGAAGTAGTCTCCTCCATCATATCTTGAATAGCTCTATTATGTATGTCATTCTTGATCTCATTCAAAGAGCATCTTCGTGACTACTATAACCTCCTCAAGTGATTTTTGTTCTTTTGCTGTGATTTCTTTCATCGATATTTATTAGGTCCGATAATCTCTCTAGCCTTGGTTCTGTTCTGTCTACCCGAGAGGCATTATTGTCTTCTCTGGAGCTTTCTTCCTTAGTACTTTTACTGGTGTATCTGGTTGCTTGACTGAATTTGGTGGTCTCTTGCTGGTGTATGCGATTATGGAGGATGTTCTAAGTGGTTTAGTTAATCTTGATTTCACGTTAGATATTGAGGACTTGATCATTGAGGACTTGATCATTGAGGAACATGTTTCATTCGACTTGGTTCTAGTGGCTCATGTTGTTACTGAACGGTTCATCAATTCAGATGCATTTTTCAGTCAGCGTATATGTATGAAGAAGAGTGAACTTGAGTTGTTGATTGAACAACATTCTTCTTCTACTTTAGGTGGCTGATGACTTGGAGTATGCTCTCTATAAATCACCGTTGAACCTCAACAATTCTCTGGTGATAGTGAAGAAATTGGAAGCTTGAATTCAGCCTTCACAAATGGATTTTGTAACTTCTCCTCTGGTTGAAAGTGCATAATTTTTGAAGAATTTTTAGACAGTTGTTACAATGAATATACAAATATATATATCAAAGTAATATAAGGATAAAAAAACTATTTTAAGAAGATTATTTTATTAGAAATTAATTTTTAAAATTAAAAATAATAAAAATCAAATTTTTTTGATGTTTTTATATTTTAATAAAGCAAAATTAAAATAACTAAAATTAAATAACAATAATTAATTAAATCAAATTTTATAACTAAAAAGATATATGAGAAAATATGTAAGAATATTTAATTTTTTAATTTTTTAAACATACGAATCACTAAAACTTTTCTAATATAATTATTAATTAATTACATTATTAATCAAATTTTTTATGTTTTTATATTTTAATAAAGCAAAATTAAAATAACTAAAATTAAATAACAATAATTAATTAAATCAAATTTGATAACTAAAAAGATATATGAGAAAATATGTAAGAATACTTAATTCTTTAATTTTCTTAACATACAAATCGCTAAAATTTCTCTAATATAATTATCAATTAATTACATAATCAATTGAATTTAATCTAATATGTATTCATCTTTTAAGTAAATTATATATAATATAGTAATTAATTTAATCACATTTTTATGCTAATTAAATTTCATACTACTCATTAAGTTTATTAATTATGGATCATATACATAAGAATCATACATTTTTACTTAAAAATTATGCATGTTATTTAATAGAAATAAACAATTAAATCATTATTTCAAATCTATTTAATTATCTTTATAGATAAATTGTTAGCCAAATAATTAATAACATACAAATTATATTAAATTAAAATTATAATTGGGGTAAAATTTTAAATCATTACATGGTGATAATTGGGTTCATAAGATATATAGATTAATAAATTACTTACACATAATTGTATTCATAAAATTCATATTTTTTTATAAAGAAAGACATAAAATTGATAAAAACAAAAAGAGTACAAAAGAAAATACAATCAATCTTTTGAATTGTAGTATTAATTTCTTCTTGAATCTCTAGCAAAATTGGGTCGTCTCTTGAATTTTCCCCTCTTTTTAGCTTCAAAAAATGATCAAAGTTATGCTAATGGAGGCCAATTACGATTTATGGAGTGATTAGGGACTTAAGTAAAGCTCAGGGGCGATCTAGACCATCAAATCAAGGGCTACGATCAAAACAAGTAAAATTGACAACTTCAACCAATTATAGTGCGACACGTGGAAGGGGAAATACACAGGGCGAATCAAGGAGCGACAAGTGGCAGGGGAGACCGGTCAGAGTCAACGTTTGTTGAGTCAATGACACGTGGCACGACGTGATTCGAGGAAACGGATGGTGTGGTGCATGGGTGGAACGCGCGAAGCAATGGTTTAGCGACAAGTGGCATGATGCATTGACTAATTTTCGAACTCGAATTGAACGTTGTGCTGACATGTGGTGCGTGTTTCTTCCTTCTCACACAAGACGCGACATGATTCGCTCTCCATGCTTGCGTGACATGCCACATGGTAACTTTTGATTGATCCTACATTAAAAATTCATGAAAAATCCCAAAAATTATATTTTCACCCATTTTTACTAAAAAGTTTATATTTTATTTTTTTGACCATAAAAATATTATTTATTGAATAAAACAAGTAAATATTAAGTAAAAAAGTGCGTTAATGACTCTTTCATAGAGTCATCAGATTGCTGAAAGAGCAGGTAACTTGCTGGAGCTTGATCTATTCTCTTTAGATAACGTGTTTGTGAAATCTGTGAGAGTCGAGGTTGAGCTCAGTTTCAGAAAATCAGTTATGACTGGTGTTAAAATTCTCTTGTCGGTTGGTGGAAGTAGCCCTAGGGTTGTATGGATTGACTTTAGATATGAGAAGTTGCCTAGATTCTTTTATCAATATGGCTTGATTACACATGACACAAAGGCATGTTTGTCTAGTATTCGTTTCAATGTGGGATCTAGGTTATGCATGTAAGGTTTGGGGATTGGTTGCGTGCTGATTTAACCTTAGGTACTCCTGAGCATGTGAAGGGAATTATGTCTCCTTTTGGCAGTGTTAATGGTGATCTTAGTGCTAGTCCTAGCTTGGAAGTTGGGGGTGATTCAAATTCTATGGCTTTCAGTGCAGTTAAAAGAAAAATTAGATGTGGTAATGGGACTACAATTAAGTTGGGTCTCATTGTGGCCCAAACCAAGAAAGCCAACCCTAGGATGGCTAGGAAGGAAAAACGATCATATGTAGATGGTGATAAATGGTTGCGTCGAGAGATTGAAGAATCCTCCAATCTTTCTTATGATCCAAATATTACTGGCCAAATTTTTCCTTATGATGTATCAGTTTAGTAGTTGTTGGAGTTCTGTTGGGGTTAGGTTGGTCCGGCTCAGGTTTTTTTTCTTTGTGTTTTAGCTGGTTTTAGTTTGAAGTTTGGTTTGATTTTCCTTGATTGGTTACTAATGTTCTTTGTTATGGTTGGTGTACTATTGTTGAGGTAGATGTACTTCGCTATTATGTGTATAGATGTCTACTAGATAGCGATACTTGTTTGATAACTGAGGGCTTGTGCTTTAAAATACCCCTCATAATAGCTTAGTTATTATGGATAGGGTGTATTTTTGGTAGTATTTGTTTTTTTTTGTTTAGTTGTATGGTGTATTTGTTGTTTGATTGAATGCAATTCTATTCTTAACCCAAAAAAAATGAAAGAAACGAAATCCAAGATTAAGGAGATAGAGGGAAAAATTCTAATAGCATGTTCAAGTTTAAAGTTTTATTTATCTCATGTGACAAAACAATTGCTTTATTTAATTTTGATTGAGAAAGCAAAATTATTGGTCTCACTTTTTGGACATAAAAATAATAATATCCAAAGTTCTTCTAACCAGTGATAGGTAAGCATCTTTGGCGCTAAAAACTTAAATGACATTTTTTACCTAAAAAGATTCTAAATTTAAATAAAAATATGTCATGTTAAATATCTATTTTCTAAATTTTAAAACGTCTATCGAAAATTTAGTCAAATTTTACGATTCAAAATAAGTTTGTTTTGGAATTTAATTTCAAATTTCAAATTTTATGAAAAAAAAAATTAAAGTTGTTTAATAATCTATTTTTAGTTTTAATTTTGAAAAAAAAATTAAAAATTAGATATTATTTATTAAATAACCAATTCTAAAAATTTGAATTAAAACGTTTTGATATATTTTCATTACATTTTATACCTTTCATTTTGAATAAGATAAAGTATTATTTAGATAATAACTATTGTTATAGTATACAAGTGATAAAGCCAGAGATCCATTAATAATAGTGATAAAGCCTAAGATCCCATTTCTAATGGGAGGGATAGGATATATATATATATATAGAGAGAGATGAAATCTTACACACATCAATGATTCATTGGTTGATGCTATACTTAAGGCGTAGCAAAACTAATCTTGTGTTAGGGCAAGTCATGTACACACATAACATACCAAATATAAAATAACATAATTTTAATATAAATAATTATATTATTCAAAATGGAATTCTAAATAATGCTTTACAATGTAGGGATGTAAATAAAAAGTTTTGTGTGAAAAATCGGATCGAACGAAAAAAAATTGGATACAACTTTACCACATTTCACCACAACTAGCGAGTTCCTCGATTTGTTATAAAAAAGGGGCTAAACCCCCCTCTTTTTACACATTTTCTTCCCTATTTTCTCCTCTGTAAAACTTTCTCTCACTAAGTTGTTTGAGTTTTTTTGGCACATTTTAGAGGGAATTTTAGGGATAAATATTTAAGTTTTTGAGTCTAAGATTCAAGGTAGGGTTTTTACTCTAACTTTTTAAACTCATGTATTGTTTTTATGAACAAATTGTCATGCATCATATATTATAGATAAAAGTGAAAAATTAAATGTCATTATTTTATAATTAATGTTATAATGTTATAAATGTTGTTTAAAATGAAATAATCATCATAAATATTTTATTATGTATACATTGAAAACAATTTGTACAAATAAACGACTATCTCATGTGAATGTTTTATATGGGACACATGTATGATGTCTTGTATCGTATGGTACCCATGGGTTATTAGGTGTAGTAGACCATTTTCGATGGACTATAGGCACACATTGCATACATATGTATATTTTGAGTTTTCCATCTGTGGTGTCTATATGTGACCGCGGAATATTGTGATCTCACACAGGCCTCAAAGTTGAAAACCCCATTATGTGTATCGTCTATTGTGGATTCATTAAGTCACACATGACCCTCGAAGTTAGACCCTTCATTGTGTTTGGTGTCGATATACCCGTAGACAAGGGACCATATGCGTTCTTTGACAAGTACATATGTTATATGTATTATGATCGTATGTGGAGTCAAAGGTAGACCGACATACATCCTAGAGTTTGATCGCGTATGTGCTAGGTATTTGGATGATCAATACATATGGGTTGTATTTTATGCATTGGATTTTTATCATAGCATATATTTTATTATATGAGTATGCATTGAGACATCTAGATTGTACTTTCCTTTGTTTTCCTTATAAGTGAGGAGGTATAGTTATACCCGAAGTCTATGATTGAAATCTCCCCACGATGAATATTGATAATGACTACTATTCATAAAATTTTATTGATAAATAACATGCATCATAGGTAAATACTTGTTAGAAATATATTACATTAAACTCCTACTGAGTTACATGTAGCTCACCCTGTTTTTCCCTTACATCTAGATTAGGGTTTGACAGAGCGGTGCACAACTTAGAGAAGAGGGAAAAGAAGAAATTCATGTTATAAATTTGTATTTCATTTTGTAACCTTTATTTAGAGTAAATGTTGAGACATTATGTAAAATGAATCTTTTTTCTAATATATGTATTTTATGACTTGTAATTTAAATAATTTTGTTGAATTATGTTTTTAAATAGGGATATCCTAAATAAAATTATAGTTTTATTAAATAAATCTTTTGAAATTCTTTTAAATTATACTTTAAAAATTTAACTCATTCATATCTCACGAATCTATTTTTTTAAGCATGATACCAAATACCTAAAGTCTTTTAGACAGGTCACACTAGTTAGGTATATACTAGGTCGCATACTCGAGATCGTCTACCTTGAAAAAAAAATATACGTTCAAGTCATGCTTACCGAATCGCATACACGAGGATGATTATTCTACACCATATGCTTTAAACCCCATACTTAGGCCTTGTACTCTATGGATAAGATATTTATACCTAGTTTGCTTGTCCTATGTGGCTAAGATGATGATCACGTTACAAGGGCACATACTTTTATTCTACACTCAAAGGTCACCCAGAGCGCTAAGGTTTCCACGTGGTTAGTATCAATTATTAACTCCCCATTCTCATAGCTTGAAGGAAGGTAGGAGAATTGTTTTTTTTTCTTTCTTCCCTACTATAACTTCCAAAAAAAAAACTTGTTTAAGGATGTCTTTCAACTTCTTTTAAAGTAACCTACATGTAACCTTTCATCTACACTAGCATTATAGGTTTAAACTTCATTGATTATAAGTAAGAAATCACCATTTTGCCTCTATTTATCTATTAATTTTGACTTCTTACTCCCCACTCATTCTAAGAAAGCTATCCATTATAATAATAATTATTATAATAAAATCTAGTCCATAAACTTGATTTTCAACTAGCTTACTATTGAATCAATTAGATTACATATCGACTACTTTAGGTCGTGGTATCATTTAGAAGCTACCCAAAATTCAGAACGCTTGGAAAAAAAATTTGTAAATCAATGGGGTCATTTAGGGTGATGCGATAGAGCTCCCTGTCCCTGCTTCTTGGAATCATGACTTTGTCACAACACAATCCCATGGCAATGAATTGCTAAAACATTTAGGTTCATTTGTAAAAAAGAAAATTAGAATAATTAATATTTTGAATGAGAGAAAGGTATTATATAGGAACATTCTTACCACAAATCACTTATAGACTCAAGTGTGTGAAGAAGTTACACAAATGATCCCATAGGTTTTTACTTGTATGGGAGTAGATAATACTTTGTCTTATTTTTGTTCTTAATGACCTCATTTATTATTTGTAGGCAAGGGCTACACTCATGTGAGCATTGATGACCTCATTTTTGATCAAGGATGGGAGAACTCTAGGCTTTTCCTCTCTTTCATGGACTACTGACATGGTTTATGTCCATACCTAAATGGATCACCCCATACCAGTCCGTTTAGATGAATTACTTAATAGCTTCCAAGTTCCTATATATCTTCTATTTTTCGTATCGACATATATTACTAGTTCATTGCATGTGTCATCACTACAGAGTACAACAAGCAAGAAAAGGAAAAAAAAATCAGTGCCTCATCAAGCTTTCCCATACAAATTATGGAACAAGATGAATTCAAGATTAGTAAAGTCTTACCACCTTGGTTACTTACTTTGAAGATGGTGTGTTTGAGTGCCCTGATCTTATGTGAAATATTTACAACACTTTGGTAGTGATTTGGAAGGAGCACATGTTCAAAATGCTTGTAGAGAATAGTGCGTGTCTTAATAGGTTATGGTGGTCAATCATCTTTTTGAGGTAAATTTGTTTCACTTTTTAACGGTTTGTTATTAGGTCTTTACATTGGATTAAGGTTTAACTTTTGCTTATTTTAGGTACTTTCTATTATGAGGGAATACGAGTTAACCCATCAAGTATACAAACGTAAGATGCAAGAAGGTCATCGTCTTGGACCAAATACTAGAAGGCCATTGAAGATAAGGAAATTATTTTGCACGACAACAAGGAAATCATTTTTTGCCTCATGAGTGATGTGCTAGACAAGTCTAAAAAATTAAATGATATGGAGCAAAGTCCCAAGGAGACCAAGCTTGAGGAATAACTTAAAGAAGCTCGTGCCTTGATGGTTAAAGCTCATGAAGAGGCTAGTGAGGCCAAATTCACCACAGACTCTTTGAAAGAAAATATTACGTTTACTTTACAACTTGGTTGAGATGCTAAAAGAGTGTACTAAGGCATATCAACTTGGTATTTCTTATATCATTGGTGGTTTATGGGCTTAAGTTGAAAAGTTTAATTTGATGACCTCTTACCTCTATATCATGTGGGGTTTTCAGAGTAACAAAGATACACCCACATTGTCGACCACCCTAACACCTCATCCAAGTCAACAGACTAGTGACATAATGGAAGGGTGCATTAAAGATGTCACTCATTGGCCTGATATTTGACTATGGTTTCAAGTGTTTTGTTAGTCTTTGTTTGCTTTCTTTTTTGTTTTGATTTTTATTATAAAATATGCACTTGTACACTTGTAATATTTGAATTGTGTACAATTGGCATTTTTGAATAGATAGTTTTATGAATATTTTAACTAATACATTTTTCCAAAAATATCATTTTAACTTTTTGGTAGGTATATTGTCTGTAATGCTTCTTGTTTAAATAGGAGAGTCATTTCAATCTATTGAGAATTTTTTGAAGATCTAAAACATAAAATAACATAGGTTGATGATATTAGTTTTTTAGTTTCTCCTTGGGTATTTTAGGTCGTTAAGTATTGAGCTAGATCTGTGACCTAATTTTTCTTGGAGATGGACTATTCCAAGATCAATCTAGATGACGTTAGAGATGGTAACCTCAGTTTCCCACAATCCTAGCTTGTCATCTAAACAAAGCTGATCTAAAATCCATAAGGTATCTCCCAAAAGTGTAGAGATCGATCAATGATCTACACTCTCATGCATATGAAAGCTTGTTGATACAAGTTATTCAGGTGAGATAGAAGTCAATTTCTAAGAGACCATGCTAGACAAATTGGAACACAATTTGATTGCTGGTGAGATTGCAAAAATTTTGATGAGCGAACATCTCATTTACTCCATTACTAAGTAAGGATTCTTTTTTGGGATCATGGATGAGTCCTATTAAAACTATTCGTAAAGCTTAGGAATTATATGAGTAAAGAAAATGAAAGAGAAAATGAAAGAGAAGAAGAAAGTGCGATGAAGAGAAAATGTTATAATTATCTTTCATTGAAACCGAATACTTGCAGAAACAATACTATTGGATACCTATTTATAAACTTTCTATATGTGAACCAAAACCAATAAGCATATGGCTTGCTAACTAAATGGAATACGACCATCATTATAATTTTAACACTTTTGTTAATGTGTCAATCTTTTCAACCCCTCTGAAACTTTATGGAGAGGAAATGAGACTGAGTTTGCATTGCAAGAACTAGAACTGAGAATAAGGTAGAGGATTTGTAAGTATATTAATTGTTTGCTCGAATGAAGGAAAGTCTTAAACATTCAAGGTGTGATTGACAATCTTATCTCAAATAAAAAATAAATCAAGCTCAATGTGATTATTATTGTCATGTAATAATGGATTGATAGAAAGATAAAAAAAATTAAGATTATCATACCAAATGAAAAACATAGATGGTAAGCAAACATGAATGTTAGAAATAAATGATTGTAACCATGAAATCTCAACAGTAGCACTAGCTATACTTTGATATTTAGCTTCTATACTCGATCAAACAATTATAGGCTATTTCTTGGCATATTAAAGCATAAGGTTAACTCTCAAAAATACACATATACCTGAATTAGACTTTCTATCATCTAGATAAGACCCTAATCAACATCAACAAAAGTAGTGAGGGCTACCTGAGTTGATTTCTTGTATTCAAGACCAAGATTAATTGTACCTTTAATGTACCTTAGGATACATTTAGTAGTTGTTTGTCTCTTAAAAGAATATTAACGTGCAAGTATACACGGTCACAAGTAATAAGTGATAAATACGATATCGTTCCCATGGAAATATGTTACTAATCTTTGTTAAGTACTAAAATTTGTCTCAACCTAATTTTATCCAAACAATCGATATTTGAATAGAGTTAAATTAAACTAATTATAAATAACAATATATAAGATTAACACTTAAGAAAAGTCTAGGGTTGCAGTTTCACCAAATTAATCCACTTGAATCATATTATTTTCTCTTGATTTATGTTCTTGCATATAATTTTTCATCCAAAAACTTCTAATTTATCCACATATCTCTTCCGATAACATATAGACACATACCACTAAATTAATTCACTATAATTCCTATGAGAATTAAATTTATCTAAGATTTATTAAGCTCAAAGTTCGCAATAGCTACACATACAATAAATTCATATTCCTATCTCATATATATATGTGTGTGTGTGTGTGTTATATTCTATCCAAGAACAAAACATAAAAAATCATTCTCCAAGTTCGTTAGGGTTCACAGATCAATTCATTAATCTTCCAACAATCAAAGGCATTAAGCACAAATAGAATAAATAAATTAAACACAACATCCCACAATTCATTCAAAAATAATTAATTCAAACTTCATAATGTAAGCTACATTACAACCCTAGAACAAATAATTTAGTTCATAAAAAATATTGAAATTACAATCCAA
The DNA here is from genome assembly GCA_037013495.1 of Hippophae tibetana. Taxonomy (NCBI): domain Eukaryota; kingdom Viridiplantae; phylum Streptophyta; class Magnoliopsida; order Rosales; family Elaeagnaceae; genus Hippophae; species Hippophae tibetana. The sequence goes on from CM072803.1 coordinate 17,040,856, forward strand.
AAATATTTAGACATTTCATATAAATTAAATTATAAAAAAAGTGATTAGAAGAAACTCTTTAATGATTCCTCAATTACAAAATAGAGTTTCTCCCTTTGCCTTCTTCTTTGCTCTCTGACTTGTTCTCTCTATTTTCTTCAATAACAAAACAACAACAAAAATCTCTTATGGCTTCTGCATGCTCTCCAAAATATACAACAAAAACTCCTCAAAAGAGGTGTGCTAAAAAGGGGTAAAAACATTCAAAAGAAGCTAACCGAGAAGAAATTTTCTAAAACAATTTACACTACGCATGACACGTGGAAATATTTGATTCGCTAGAAGGAAAATAGGACACGTGGTATATATAGACTGGGTGAGACGTGAAGGCATACGTAGCTTTGGTGGACCGTGCCATAGGGGAATTCCACGCGCTGAGCTGTGTAGAACAACTAGGCTCCGCTCGTGACTCTCTCGCGTGGGAAAATCTAAGCACCAGACTGTGCAGACAGTCGGACCCTACTTTACACATCGAATTGTGTAGAATAGTTGAAAATCCTCATCCATTCGTCCATATAACATTTGAATATCAGTCTTTTGATCTGCATCGTTGAATTTTTGATATGATGGTGGGTGACACGCATTGATCCATTCCGCGTGTGAGACTCCTTTTCTACACACACAAAAATTAAATTTCAACTTTTGTTATTTGCATTTAAGTCCTTTTTTAATTCAAATTGTTTCATTTTCTCTAAAAAAATAATTTTATACAAAACTAAAACCAAATATAATTTAAAAACTTAAAATTAACTAAAAATCTTAAGAACATAGCAATTATAATTAATAAATTGGTCAAAATAACTCTAAAACATAGAGTTATCAGTAGCAGTTCAGTGTAGAACTGTTGGGGAAGCCATATACTAGTAGAGTTTGTTAACTACAAAGGCCAAATCAGGGCGTGTAATGGTGGCATACTGAAGGCTACCAATAACACTTATGTACAATGTTAGGTTATCAAAAAAGTCACAATCATTTGTTGATAAAGAAACAAAAATATACATAGGTGTTGAACAAGGTTTGGCATCCAAAAAATTACTTAGCCAAAAAAATCCATAAGATATTTGTGTTGATTAAAAAACAAATGACCATTAGCAAGTTGAGTAACACCAATGCGAAGAAATGGGTGAAGTATACCAAGGTCTTTGAGTGAAAAAATGGAATCCAATAGCTTGATTAATTGTTGAATTTCAATAGGATTAAACCCAGTAAGAATTATGTCATCAACATAAATCAGAATGTAGATAACAGAAAAAGAAGAAATGTTAAAGAGCAATGAGACATCAGCCTTGGACTGATAGAAACCCAGTCGAAGAAAAGTATATCTTAGCTTACCATACCAAGCTCTTGGAACTTGTTTCAAGCCATAAATATCTTTTTTCAACCTATAAACATAATCTTGATGCTCAGAAGCCACAAACCTTTTAGGTTACTCTATGTACACCTCTTTCTCTAGATCACAATTTAGAAAAAAAGAATTATTCACATATATTTGTCTAATAGTCCATCCTGAAGCTAGTGCAATAGTAAGGATGACTTATTGTGGCAAACCTGATCACTGGACTATTTAGAAAAATCAAAACTAGGAAATTGATCATAACCTTTGGCAACAACTCTTGATTTTAGCTTGTGAATAGTCCCATCTAAGAGCTTTTTAACCCTATAGACCCATTTTCTTCCTACTACTCTTCTGCTTGTATGTCTAGGCACTAATGTATATGTCTAATTTTTAAGTACGACAAGAAATTCAAGCTACATTGAAATTCTCCCCTCCATCAAATTGTAGAATTTTTATTTGCTTACCATTCAATTTCTTAACATGTTCTTTAAACAACATAAATCCATTTGTAACATTAGATTTGAATTTAAAAAAATAGATCCCAAAATAACATATGAACTCATCAATAAAGTGGATATACCATTTATAGCTATGAAAGGAATGCACAAATGCTAGACCCTAGATATCTGTATGAACTATATACAGGGGTTCAATGGTGTTGTTTACACTAGGAGAGAAAGGAATTTTGTGACTCTTTCCAAGTTGACAAGACTCACAAAGAATAGATAGTTATGAATCAATTTTTTTTTCTCATTAACAGAATTCAAAGAAAGCTTTACAATATAAGAAAATGGATGACATAATCTTCTATGTCAAGTATTAAAATCAACATATTTATGTGTTAAGAAAGCCATGTCTTGATCCAAAGGAATTAGCCTATTTATACGATAAGTGGAAGACTTATTTGTATTACAAAAAGAAGAAGCAACACCATAGATGTTGAACTTGAAGGCTTTGAATTTGATGAAAATGCAGGGAGTGAAAAATCAAATAGATAGAGTCCATTTTTAACATGGCCTCTAAGTAGCACCTTATTTGTTTCCTGATCATTGACCAAACAAAAATTAGGGTGAAACTCAAAGAAAACATTATTATCACAAGTAAATTTAGAGATACTTAAAAGATTTTTGGAAATATCAGGCATATAAAGCATATATTTTAAAAGAAAAGATCTATTAGGCTTATTGATAGAAGGAAAAGTTATAGCACCAATATGAACAATACATATATTATTCCCATTACCAATATGGATTTGTTCCAAACCTATGTAATCAAATTTAACAGTTATATTACAAGGACCAGCTACATGGTGTGTGGATCATGAATCCATATACTAGAAAGGATTTAAAGCCATATTAAGAGTTGTAAGAAAATCTTGAGCATGAATTTGATTTTGAGAAGAGAAACTGTTTAAATATGAAGATTGAGTGGAGGATGGTTGAGATTGTTATTGATTAGAGGTTTGGGAGCCTAACTAACTTTGATTATTGACTTAGAAGATGGCTAGAAGTTTTGATCAAATCAATACCAATATTTTTCCACTAGATGACCAATTTTACCACACAACTAACACTATAGTTGATTAGAGTGGTTAAAATACCTACCATGGCCTCTTCCTCGAAAGGAATTGTTTTACTGGTTTTGATTATTGTTAAACTGGTCTTGAAACTGTGGTTGAAGATAATGAGAAAAAAATTGAGTATTCTATACTGGAGTATTTGAAGATATATAGTGATCATTCTTCTATGTAAGATTAGTAGTTGGTAGAAGTAATTCTTTTGAGGAATCATATTGTTCCAACCTATTTTCATGACTCATGAACATTAATTGTACTTCTTTGACCGTTAGTGCATCAGTCCTTCCAGAAATTCTTGCATGAATAATTTCATAATTCCTATCAACTTCATTAAGTATAGAATGAACTTGATCTTCTCTAGAAACATTATAACTACAAGCTACTAATTTCCTTACTATTTCTTTTATTCTCATCACATGATCAGTTATACTAAGTGAACCTTTTTTAATGTTGCATGAAATTTGTTTAATCTAAGCATAAATTATTTTAAATCATAGCTTCTATTCTAAAAATTTGTTTCTTCCTTCATAGTAGTTTCCCTAATACCATGAAAGCTTTGAATAAAGCTTAGGAATCATATTAGTAAAGAAAATGAAAGAGAAAACAAAAAGTGTGTTGAAGAGAAAATGCAGAAAATATCTTTCATTGAAATTTAATTACTTGCAGAAATAATACTATTGGATGCTTATATATAGACTTTTTATATGTGAACCAAAACTAACAAGCTTGCTAACTGAATGGAACATGATCATCATCACAATTTTAACAAACTTTTGTTAATGTGTCATTCTCTTCAGTATCATAATCTATAAGAACTATGAGACTTCTAATCCCAAAAAGTTAACCTATGTGGATAAAGACACACATAATCTCTATAAATTCTATCATAGTATTATCTTCAATCAATGTAAGGCTTCGTTATTCTTAACATCTCTCTCAATGTATGCTTGTTTGTCTCTTTGAAAAGTCATTAATTTGTATTTTTAACTTATTTTATTATATTTCGTTTGGGTTATTTGCCATTTTTTTTTATTTTTACAAAACTCATTTCATTTTTTGTAAGTAATGACTAAGTTTTTTGGCCTAATTGATTGAAGCTCTGATAATATGTTAAAATTTATAAGAATTATGAATCTTTCAATCCTAAAATGTTGATCTAATGGGTAGAAACACCTATAATATTTATAAACTTTACCATAATATTATTTTCAATCAATGTGAAACTTTATTATCCTTAACATCTCTCCTTTACTAAGGGAACATCTCATTCACACTATTATTAAGTTAGAAAATTTTAAAAATAAATAAATAGAACAATTAAAAATTACTTTAGTCTTATATTTGAGTTTTTTTATATGAAGTGTTATGATACTATTAATAAAATAAATATTAAAATATGTTATTAATATAAAAAAAATCCTGAGTCTAATCCCTATACTTATCTGCTTTGGTCAAATCTTTGATAACTTAATAGTGCTCACTAAATTGAAAAAAATGGATCCTTACAATTTTTTTTTTATCTTATAAGTGACTTTAGCTTTTTATATATATATTTTAATTATGCTAAGACTTTTTTTAGTAATACAAAATTCATGCACCCACTAAGATTCACAACTTAGACCTTCACAAGATTATAACTCTATATTTTCTCAAAAAAAAAAAAAAAAAAAAGAGAAAGATTATAACCAGACTACATATGCACTAATAATTAAATCCACAGTCTAAAACCAGGAAAGGAACATTTGGTTTGGTACTTTTGGAACATCTTAGTTTTTATTTTTCTACTCCAATTTTTAACTTAGGCTTTTCAGATACTCAGTTTAAATCATAAGTATATTTTGAGTATAATTAAAAATTATTTTTTAATTAATTGAATTTTTTTACAAATTAATAGTAATTCACCTATTATAAAGTGATACTTTTGTCTACCTACATTTACAATATTTTATATAATTTTTTTAAGAATGTTTTTTAATAATCTTAAGAGGTTAAGTTCTCTCCAATTATTATTATTATTATTATTATTATTATTATTATTATTATTATTATTATTATTATTATTATTATTATTATGAGACAGGAGAGAAAAACTAATCTCAACCTTTTGTGCGTGGTTGAGTTCTTTTTTTAATTTTAAATAGAGCTTAAAAAAGCTTGCCCAGTGGGACATTTGATTCTTGTGTTTTATGTTTGTTATTGCAATATAAAAATATAATCACAATCAATATCTTCAATTTTTTATTAATTATAATGATAATATTTTAAATACTATAATTAATACAAAAGTTAAAGATATTCAATTTTATCATATTTTTGTACTACAAAAACAATAAAGGAACAATATAAAAAATAGACTAAATACAAAGAAAACAAATAAAGAAAAATAAAATAAATACAGAGAAAAATATATGAGAAAAAATCAACTAAATATGAATAAAAAGTGATGGGGTTGAAGCTTTTAACATCTAAAAATAGAGTGAATATTTCCTTCTTCTTTTTCACGGTAATGATAAGTAATATAACACTTATGCCTTTAAAAATTATTCATGTACATGTTATATAATCTTAAATAATTCATAAATATAATTTTATTTTTTACTCATTTTTTTTAAATAATAAAAATAAATATACAACCTAAGTGTTACTTTCTATATACATATAAAAAAACACAATCATTCTATGTTATTTTTATAAGTGAATGAACTTAAATGTCATTTATCTCTATGATTAAATGTTATGTTCCTTAAATTTCTATCATCACTATTACCACTCTTTTCATTATCATGATCATCATTATTTTTTTATTCCCATTTGTTACCCAATAATCCATCAAGATTACTTTTATGAAAAAAACCTTATAATATGTTTGAAGTTCTTTCATTAGGACTCACTCTTCTCTCATTTCAATTTGTAGTTTGAATAACATCAAAAAATTGGTTAATTTAAAAATATTTAAAATAATTTTATTCAAGAAAGATTGAAGAAGAAAACAAAAAGAAAAAAAGTTTATCAAGATTTGGAATTTAATCAAATAATTATTAGGAGTTAAAATTTACAAATCCGCTTTGATTTTCTTACTAAAAACTTTGATTAATCATAACTTTTTACTTGAGATTCTATTTGACACATGAAAATAACTGCTTGAAAGCTTAAAACATTAAAATTGTAATTATATAGAGAAATCACGAATATCAACAGACTAGATAGCAAATATGTACTTAATATGATGCAACAATGCTATCATACCCAACTAGATCGAGGAGGCCTAGGCGATGATGTTGGAGGAAAATTTTACCTAGGACACTAAGACTCTCTAATTGATCCATGTCATCTTTGATTGGTAAAAAAATATATAATTAATGCATGGTCAATAAATATGTTTGAATTTAAAAATAAATTGTTATAAAATAACTATCTAATAAATTAGATAATATAAGATATTATGAAATTTGAATATATCTATTAAAAACCTATTAATTTAATCCTTATAAATAATTAGATAGTATACTTATAAGGTACACTTTAACTAATTCTTCTTACTATTTTAATTAAATTTCTTTTAAAAAGCTAACTTAAATATTGGATTAGTTTTGATATTTTTTGATGTTTTTTTAAGTGTTCAAATGTTTCATATTTTTTATGATTGAGTTGGTAGATTTATATTGAATGTAAAATTAGAATTTGAATGAGTAGATTTATATTATAGTTTATTATTGTTATTATTATATTGTATTACTAATAACAGAGTTTTCTTGGTTTTTACGAGAACTTGGGAAAAGTATCCGTAATTTGTATTTAAATTCTGACATTTATATTTATATATATGTGCAGTAAATTAATTAGGTAAAATTTACTTCTCACATGTTTTAAATTATATGTTAAATCACTGATAAAAAAATAAATAGCAATTTACAATCTCCAATAGCAAAAAAACAAACATTTATTTTTGAAGTATGATAGTATTTATTTTTTATATGTAACAGAGAAATTAAGGAGAAGAAGAAAAAAAAGGAGAATTACTTAATTTATTTTCATAAATTAAATATATTTATCATATTTTTTAAAATTAATTTATCTTAATCATTTTTACTATATATATATATATATATGAAAACTTTAGCCATTTTTTCACAATTTTAGAATTTTTGGTCATTTTATTTTTAATAGTTTCTTAGTAAGTTTTTTAATCAAACATCTATTAATATCTTTTATTAAAATTAAAATTTATTTTATAAGTTTTTATTTGATAACGAATTTATAATATTGATTAAATAATCATCAATATATTTCGTAATAATTATTACTTAATGATTTTTAAGAAAAAAAAAATAAAAAAATCACTTATAAATTGTTTAGTAATATTTTATGTTATTTTTTATTTTTTTTTTAAACTTGAAAATAAAAAAATTTGATCATTATTTAAAATTTTATATTTTTAATCATTTTTTTAAATATTTATATTTATAAAAATATTAAGACTTGATTTATTTTCTAAATATATATAGTCAAAATAAAAAATTCATAAATCATAAATCTAATTTTAAAAAATAAAATAAAAATAAAAAATAGTTATTAAATATACTTAATTGAAAAATCATTTTAAAAAATCAAAAATTAATAATAAAAATCGTTATCGTACAAGTATTAAGATTTTCTAAAAATAATGAAGAAAATAATTAAAATTGAAAAAAAAAAATATCTACAAATATGTATAGTTCCAATGTACGACTTATAAACTAAAATCACGACATATCATGTCGACGTTTTATCTTTTCACTTGTATTATACTGTTATATATAGTTGAGCTTATCACCTGAATTATTAATGGGATCAATAGATCTTGACAATAGAGAAAGTTGGAAAGGGGCGGCTTAAATATTTATATAAATTTGCTACCTAACCATATGTCCATCTTTTGCCATACAAAGGTACCCTGGCCTTCCCTCGCTCGACTCTATCTAACTACAATATATACATGGATTTGATTAATTTGGAATAATAATTTAGTTCAACAATAATAATCCGATTTAAATGCATTTTAGTTTCTTTATTATTTAATAAAATGATATAAATTCATCATTTTTTTATAAACTATATAATTCATCTTTTTACTACAAATATTTTATGCAAACAATTACATAATATTCATTCTTATTATTATTGATAGAAAAAATTAAGTAAAATAATGTAATTAAAAATTACATTATTATTTAAATGGAAGATCGTATGATTATATACATTACTTATTTTTTTTAATATCTAGTTGTAAATTGAAAAATAATTGATAACAATTTCAAAATACAATATTAAAGAGACGAATTTACATTAAAATGATAAAAATAAATAAAAAAAGTTAATGATAAACTACAAATAAATGCATAAAGTGACCAAAGAGAGAGAAAGAAATGATTCATCATATTAAATATTAAAAAAATCATATTAACTATACTCATAAAGAAATCGTCAATAAAAAAAATCATATATTTATATTTAATATATATATATATATATATATATAATTTAAGATTTAAAAAACAACTAAATAAAGTATTAAATATTAATCAATTACTAACACTATTGAAAATTAACTATAGTTGTCAACAAAGATTAAATCTTTATTGTTGCCATTCTTGTTAAAAAAAATTAAATATTTTTAAAAATAACAATTTTATCCATTAAAACTTTGATTTAAAATTGTTAAATAGATTTTAATGATCCTTTTATAAGAAGTAATAAATTTATACCATCTCTTCAAATAACAATAGATTTAAAGTACATTTTAGATATAACCAAGGAACTTATATTATAATTTATGGATATTTATATAGGTATATATATAAGTCAATAACATATAAAAATGTATACTGTAGAAAAAACAAGAAATAACTCTACACAAAAGAGTTCTCTAGTTTGTATTATTTTCTTCATGTTTTCATTACAATTGTATAGCTATTTATAAGGAAATTTTATTCCTTCAATTACTCTTTAAATTAAGCATTCCTTGATTTACTCCTTGAATTAAGGATTCCTTGTTTTACTCCTTGAATTAAGGATTCCTTGTTTTACTCCTTGAATTAAGGATTCCTTGTTTTACTCCTTGAATTAAGGATTCCTTGTTTTACTCCTTGAATTAAGGATTCCTTGTTTTACTCCTTGAATTAAGGATTCCTTGTTTTACTCCTTGAATTAAGCTCCTTGTTTTATTCCTTGAATTAAGGTCCTTGTGTTTATTCTTTGAATTAAGAACTAATATCCAATACTCCCCCTCAAGCTGGATCCAGAAGATTTATGGATCCAAGCTTGGACAAAAGTCGTTGAAATTGATGAGAAGCCAAGGGCTTGGTGAAGATGTCAGCCAGTTGGTCGAAGCTTCTTGTATAATGTGTCTGAATCACCTGTGATTGAACTTGTTCACGAACGTAATGACAATCAACTTCAATGTGTTTCGTCCTCTCGTGAAACACTGGGTTTGATGCTATATGCATAGCTGCCTGATTGTCGCAAAATAAGGACATAGGAAGAGTTGTAGGAACACCTAAATCACACAGAAGACCTTTAAGCCATATCAACTCACACGCAGTTGAAGCCATTGCACGATATTCTGCTTCGGCACTTGATCTGGCAATGACAGTTTGCTTCTTACTCTTCCATGTGACCAAGTTTCCACCGACAAATGTACAGTAGCCAGTGGTGGACTTGCGATCAATTGCATTCCCTGCCCAATCAGCATCACAATACCCCATGATTTGTGTGTTGTCATTCTTCTTCATGATAATACCACGACCCACTGATTCTTTTAAGTAGCGTAAGATCCTTTTAACAAGGGTCAAATGCTCAAGTGTTGGGGAGTGCATGAATTGGCTCACAATACTTACAGAATATGTGATGTCAGGTCTGGTGATTGTTAGGTAGATCAACTTACCAACCAGTCGTTGGTAATAACTTATATCCCTGAGTGGCGTGCCCTTCAAGCTAGGTTTGAGCTTGCTGTCAAGAGGGGTAATGGCTGGTTTAGCATCGCTCATGTTAGCTTCCTTAAGCAAATCTAGGACATATTTCCTTTGGTTAAGAAAGAGTCCCTTGTGCGAGGTTGCCATTTCTATACCAAGAAAGTACTTCAATATCCCAAGGTCTTTAATTGCAAACCTTTGTCTGAGGGACTGTTTGAGGTTGAAAATCTCGTCAGCATTATCACCTGTAATTATCAGATCATCTACATAAATCAGCACAACCAATTTGCCCATAGCTCCTGTGCGAACAAATAGTGAGGAATCGGCATTGCTGCTTTTGAAACCAACACTAGTGAGAACTGAGCTTAGCTTGGCATACCAAGCTCGTGGGGACTGTTTCAAACCATAAATGGATTTGTGCAATTTGCACACTAAATCCAGTTCATTGCTTTGAGGATGCCCAGGTGGCAATTTCATATAGACTTCTTCTTTGAGATCACCATGCAAGAATGCATTCTTCACATCCATTTGGTACATGGACCACCCCTTGTTTACAGCCACAGACAGTAACACTCTTACTGTGTTCATTTTTGCAACAGGTGCAAATGTTTCTTTGTAATCCACCTCGAATGTTTGAGTGAATCCCCGAGCCACCAATCTTGCTTTATACCTCTCAATTGATCCATCTGACTTGAATTTGAGCTTATAGATCCATTTGCAACCCACAACTTTCTTGCCTTTTGGAAGTTTGGTGATGCTCCATGTGTTGTGTTGATCTAGGGCTTTAAGTTCTTCTTGCATGGCTTCCTTCCACACCTCTTGGCTGTTGGCCTCATGAAAGTTTTGAGGCTCACTGTAACTCGATATAGTGCTGAGGAATGCGGCATGGGTTGGTGTCACTCTCTTATATGACACATAATTTGAGATGGGATGTGTGGGTTTGTAGGTGACAAAGTCTTGAAGTCTTGTGGGAGGTTGCCTAACACGCATTGGATTACGTCGTGGAGCAGAAGGAGTTATCTCACACTCGTTCACATCTTGTACCATATTGTGAGGATCATCTTGATTATCACCATCTTCATGCAGTGTACCATTAAGACGAGACCCTTCATTGTTATTTTCAGTGAGAGATGCATCAATGTTGACATAGCTGGGATCTTGTTGTTGTGGAGCCTTAAGTTCGATTCTTGGTAATGGAAACACATCCAAGATGTCATCCCCTTGACTTGTGATTTCATGTGACTTGCTAAAAAAAGGGTTAGTTTCATAAAATCGAACATCTTTAGACATAATTAATCTCCTAAGTTGAGGATCATAACACTTATATCCCTTTTGTGTAGATGAATAACCAAGAAAAATACATTTAACAGCTCTAGGATCCAATTTATCTCGATGATGAGATTGAATATGTACAAAACAGATGCAACCAAAGACTCTAAGGTGTGAAAGGTTAATTTTCCTTCCTTTCATGACCTCTAGAGGAGACTTGAAATCCAAGACTCGACTGGGTAATCTATTGATGATGTAAGCAGCTGCCATAACCCCTTGGGACCAGAATCTCTTTGGTACATTCATTTGTAGCATTAATGCTCTAGTTTTTTCAAGTAAGTCCCGGTTTTTGCGTTCAGCTACACCATTTTGTTGAGGTGTGCCAACACAACTTGTTTGATGCATAATGCCATGAATGCTCAAATATTGTTTCATGATATGGGACATGTATTCGGTGCCATTGTCAGACCTTAAGGTTTGAATTTTAGAAGAAAAGTGATTTTTAACAAGATTATGAAAGTCCTTAAATACTTCCATAACTTCATTTTTAGACTTTAAAAGATATAACCATGTGACTCGAGAGAAATCATCAACAAAAATCACAAAATACTTATAACCATCAAAAGATTCATTAATTGGTCCCCATACATCTGAATGAACTAGTTCAAAACACTTACTAGCCCTAGACAAGGAAGAATTAAAAGGCAATCTAGTGGCCTTAGACAAGTGGCAAGTTTCACATGCAATTTCATCATTTCCTAAGTTTGGAAATAAAGTTGACAAAATTGGTAGAGAAGGGTGAGCTAAACGTTGATGCCACAATTGATTATCTTGGATAGGATTAAACTTAGCTTGAAACCCTCTGGGATTGCTCTTGGATATGTAATAGAGACCATCTAAGTAAAACCCTTCACCAATCGTCTTTTTGGTGACACAATCCTGAAAAATGACATTGTGAGGAGAAAAAATGGCTAAGCAATTCAAGGTATTTGTGATTTTTCCTACAAACAGAAGTTGGAAAGGAAAGGAAGGTACATATAAAACTACCGACTCGATTTCATCTGACATTAATTTTATTTTTTCCTTTCCTAAAACCTTTACATTCTCACCATTTGCAATTGAAACTTGAGAAGGATTTGCTAATTTTTCAAACTTATGAGACTTTGACACATGGTTTGTCATATGATCTGTGGCACCTGAATCTACAACCCAAAAATCATGCAACATATTTATTTTAAGAGCAGTTTTAAAGGCTTTTATGATACCTTGCATGTCCTCTTGTGGTATGAGTTTTGTATCTGCCAAGAAGCCCGCAAACTTGCCTAGCAATGCTGTCGAGTTTCCTTCTTCTATGCTATCCACACAGTCAATTCTAGCTCCTCTTGTCTTGCTTTGAAGATACAACATAAACTCATTCATGAGTTCAGCTGGATTCGCTGTGAAGTTCTTGAATGGATCAGACCCATTAGAGGTAGAGGCAAAAACATGATTAGCACGGAGTCCAGTACGATTCACTTTCTGTAAACTCTTATCCTTTATAAAATCAGGTTTTAATTCTGGATGTAGAATCCAACATGTGTCCTTAACATGGCCCGTATGGTTGCAATGTTGACACTTCAAGTTTGGATGCTTCCCTTTGTACTTCCTCTCGTTGGTTAGATAGGCTCTTGCCTCAGGTGAATTAGCCATTGTATCCTTGTTCATGACTTTCCTTCTTACTTCTTCACGTTGAATTGTCGCACATACATTGGTGAAGGAAGGAAGTTCTGTATTCATGAGTATATGGCATCGTATATCTTCATATGTTGAATCCAGACTGGACAAAAGTTGAAATATCTTATCTTCTTCTGCTCTCTTTCGTAGCAGAGCTACATCGGTTGTATGAGGACGATATATTTCCAACTCATTCCACATGCTTTTCATGCTTCCTAAGAGTTGTACAAAAGGCTTGCCATCTTGTTGCAGATCTGAGATGTCTTTCTTTAATTGAAAAACTCGTGCAGCATTATTTTGACTGCCATACATTTCCTTGACCGTCTCCCATAGTTGGTATGCAGATTCAGAGTAACTGAATATTTCAGCTAATTTACGTTCCATGGAATTTAGGAGCCATGACATAACGAGCTGATCCTTACTAAGCCAGGATTCATAGGTTGGTGAGGAAACATCAGGTACTTCGATGCTTCCATTTATGAACCCCAACTTGGACCTTCCACCTAGAGCCAGAGACACTGCTCTTGACCAAGGCAAGTAATTAAACTCATTCAACAAGATTGAGCTTAATCTTTGATTTGGGTTGACATCCACCTCATGCATATTCATGAAGGAAAGCACTGATGAACTTTCAGCTTCTGATCCTAGCGGCTTGTCTTCAGCCATTTCAAAGATTGAAGATGCTAAGATAATAATAAAGCAGAAGCAAGTTAATTTTCCTGCTTTGATACCATGTAGAAAAAACAAGAAATAACTCTACACAAAAGAGTTCTCTAGTTTGTATTATTTTCTTCATGTTTTCATTACAATTGTATAGCTATTTATAAGGAAATTTTATTCCTTCAATTACTCTTTAAATTAAGCATTCCTTGATTTACTCCTTGAATTAAGGATTCCTTGTTTTACTCCTTGAATTAAGGATTCCTTGTTTTACTCCTTGAATTAAGGATTCCTTGTTTTACTCCTTGAATTAAGCTCCTTGTTTTATTCCTTGAATTAAGGTCCTTGTGTTTATTCTTTGAATTAAGAACTAATATCCAATATATACAATGCGATTGTGGGAGTTATGCATGTTAATAATTAAAACAGATGCATACCAAATTAAAGATAAATACTTGCTTGGGCCATCAGTATTATCATTCTTTCTTTTTATTTTTTTTATAAGTCATGAAATTTATTTATTAATAGTAATATGAAAGGATACAATTCCTAAAAACATAAAGAAGGAATGCCCAATAAATTAAAACTTTCTTTTAAATATTCATTAAAAGCTCAAAAAGGTAAATTATGAGAAAGTATATATATTACAACGTATAGGTATCCAAATAGTAATTATATTTAAAAACTTATTATCTAATATTTTGATTTCTTTTAAAAACTGTCTGGCTTTTCAGATGATTTGATTTGGTTGATTAGAGATATAATCAATCACCTTTAATAACCACTTATTGAAAATTTTATGCATTAATCATACCAAAATACAAATTTGTTGCTTTGGCTTCTGTTTCCTCAGCATTTCTGCTTGTAACAATTTATACCAAATACGAATTATATTACTGATGTACAAAAATTTAATTATCAAATTTTATATTTATAAAAGATTATAAGTATATGAATTATTTATAGTAAACAATAAATATATTTTCGAGATTATATCTCAAATAATTATGATGGTTTTAAAAAGTTAAATTAATCTTTTAATATAATTAAGAAAAAAAAACAAATCTTAAATATTCTAACAAATCGTTGGATGGTTTATAAAACTATAAATTCTAAATAAAATTATATATATAAAAAAAATAAAGCAGTAATTAAAATAAAGTCGAACCTAAGATGATGAATGTGTATAAGATTTTAGCAACATAACCATTCATAGAAAGAATAAATTAAATTATTTAAATATAAGTTAGATTTATTGATTTATTTTCTTTTTAAATAAAACTCTCTATAATCAAAGTGAGTTTCCATAACCAATCAATCATTTTTTTCTTGTTCGATATTGAAATCAATTAATTAGTACAAATCAATAAAATTAACATTGATTCTTACTCTTTATGCACATTTAAGCATGGATGGTGTGTTTAATGCTTAACTATAAAATATTTTCATTAATCATAAATCAAGAGTTAGCTCATTATTAATTTATGATTAAAGATTTAAAGAATATGAATAAAAATAAATCATAACTTTTATTTATTGAAATCACAAAATTGTTCTTCCAATCATTGGAAGTAGAAATTAAATTTCATGTATAAATTTAACCGAAAATAGTTAAATTAATAAAAGTCAATACAACTATAAAAAATATCATATTATAAAAAAAAATTAAATAATACAACAATTAAAATACTCTTTTTGTAAAAGATGATTCCAAATTACTAAAAAAGCTATCGTTGTCTTCTTCAAGTTTTTAGATCTTATTCACAATTAGAAGGATCTCTTTTTGTATCTTTATATGATAAGCAACTAACCTAATTCTAAAAAAACGTAATCCAAGAATAGTTGTTGAAAATTAAAGAAAAAGAAAGAGCTTATGATTAAGGGATGTTGAGGTGTGTTTGAAGAAAAGAGAAGGGGTCATTTTATAGTTGAAGAAAGAGAGAGAAAATGAGAGAAATTAGTGGATTGTGAGAGAATTATCATCACACGTTGTGGCACACTTTTTTCACCACCATGAACCGTGTTTGTTTTGGTATGCGTTCAATTATGATCCAAGAAGGTAGCATAGCGGTACACATATATCCTCGCCACAACCCATGTTAAACTGCATTTCTCTAACTTTATTATTGTTTCATCCCTTACAAGCTTAGTTGGTACATTTGTAAGGCTTACATATGTTATTCTTTTATTCTTCTAGGTTGCATTTGAGTGCTTTTATGTATGATTCTTCATATGTTTATTTTTTAATCATTTTAAAGCTATAAATTCCTAAAAATATATACACATAATTTTGAAAACATATATATTTGTTGAAATAATGATAAAATTATACAAATATAAATATATTTTTGACATTAAAGTTTTTTTTTTGTATTATTAGTATTTTTCAAGTACTTATCACAACTCCTAATAAGTTTCTTGCTAGTATCTAACAAGGAAATGAAAAAACTAAAAAGAAAAACTAAAATAAGTAAATTAAACTATCTTAAATCACTTCTATAAATTGACACAGTTACATTAACAAGCCTTTAAAGTTTTTCTAGTGGAAGAGTTTAAGTCAGCTTTTAGTAATGATACCTATAAAAATAAAACTAAATGCAAAAATAAAAAGATTAGAACTAAAATTAACAAAGTAAAAATTAAAACAAAACATAACAAAATAAAAGGTAAAATAGCAAAACTTCTCATGCTTTTAATAACTTTTTAAGTTCATAATTAAAACATAAAGCATAAGTTTAATTAACATCCCAAAGTATCATAGTTTGTTGCAAAAATTAGTTACATGTCAGAAATTCATATTCTATATAAAAAAATGTATAAATATTGACTCACCTAATTTCAGTGATAAAAATCTGAATTCACTTTGACTCTAATCCTCACAAGGCATACTCTCAATATTATATTGATCTTATGGGTTCAACCACTTAATCAAAGATATATGCAAATAGAAGTTATGTAAAAAAAATGAACTAATGAATTTACATATATTTAAAAAAGAAAGACTCAATATAGTACGTAACATCGATCTAAGGCAAGTAATCAAATGATAGAATTTATAAAAAATCACATATTATCCTTATATATCAATTAAAATTATCAAATAAAAATATCAAGTATATGTAGAATGAATGAAAATACAATGACTTCAATGAGATTTATTTCCCATCTGTTTTTTATAATAGTCATTTCTCATAACTTTGAAGTACTTTTGGATCATAGTATTTAGTTTATACTATTGATTTTCTCTTTTTATAATTTTTTTTATATATACTTCTTGTTTTAGAGAGTGTATTTATGTATACTTTGTACATATTTTGTACAATTTGATGACTGACTAATTTGGCTCTTTTTGTAATGACTTTAAGGAACCTTATATATGTCTCTTAATCATGAATGAATGAAGAAGGCATACACTTCCAATTTCTACTTAAGTTGTTCAATTTAAACAATAAAAAATAAGTATATAACACTTTATTAGATGTAAAATCATGACATTCAATGAAAAACCTATAGAAATCATCTAACAATTTAAATTATTTATAAAAGTGTCTAAAGGAGTAGAAAAAAACATTATCTCTCAAAATGAAATGATAATAGACTCAAAATATTCTCACAAAGTAGTATCCAATATTTGATTCCTAAATACTAATTTTGAATTTATCTTATTTTCAATATTTTATCATGAAACACAAACTATGACAAAAACAAACTAATTATCACATTACTCCATGATATATTCAAGAAATTAATGTAATAGTATAAAGACTTATCATTTGCCTAAAATCAACTACAAAATATGATAATTTTACAAAAAATTAAAATTAAACATAACCATCCCTAAACCAATAAATAAACTAAAATAAAAATAAGTATAATGTAAACACATGTTAAAAAAAATTAAATTGCCTAAATTTATTGTAACCTTTCCTCCACTGCCAACCTAGAATCTACATTACACTAAATGTAACAAATACAAATTAAATATAAAGAATAATGAAGAGAAAAGTTATCAATTTGTTGTATGTGATCAAGTATTGATGTGAAAAGTAAAATCCATCTATCATCTCATACATCTTAACAAATAGTTATAAAACAAAGCAAAAGTAAAATGAAAAATACATAAAACAAAATAAAATCCAAAAATCCATCTCTTACAAATTTTAATTGTTATATTTAGTATAGAATGTTAAATTCCCTTTATGTTGTACGAATTTGTTTCTATTTAACACGACATGGCAAGATTTTCATCCTTAAGTTAAATTTAGTTTTATTTTGACTTCTTTATTTTTAATTTCTTTAATCCTTTATCTTTGAATAAATAAATTCAATATTTAACTTACACTTTCATATTAAAAAAATTGTTGTAATGAAGATTATAGGAGATAAAAATGAATAGATGCATAAGGACATCTCAATTATGTTGGCATCTTCATAGCACCCTCACCATAAAATCCATCTCCTACAAATTTTATTAAAAATAAGAAAAAAAATGCAAAAATAAACATACAATATAAGCAATTCAACAAAATCTATATCTAAAATTTTTGTTGTAATATGAAAAAACAAAAGAATGCACAAATGACAAAGCATCCTACCACCAAGTCGTAAGGAAAATGTTAGGAGTCTTAAAAACTATAATATCAGCTACAAAATTACTCTCCCTAAAAATGTGTGAGCAACGAAACTCCATGTGAGTAGTTCTTTTCAAGCAATTCATCTAAATTGAATTCCAATGCCAACGGACTGAAATAGAGTGGATTCGAAAAAGTATAACCACATATGCGAATTCGATTCTAGCCAAAGCTTCCTCCAACCAACAAGTTGGCATATCTCACTGTATGAATAGTCGTTGCAAGCTCTACCTTAAAAACATGTGCAATGACAAGTGAAATACAAAAATAGCCTCGCACAAAAGGTCAAGAAGTCCTAAAACTCTCTCATAACCAGCTATACATGGGCTCCAAAAATTGCACCATCATTATTAACCTTCAACCAATCTTAAGAGTATAGTTTCCAAACAACCTTTAAAATTCAAGGGACATAAGGTAAAGTAACCCAAATCTGAAGTCGGTGGAGAATTTGAAGATCAACCATTGTATTCTTTCTTGCACCACTCTACACAATATTTGCTTCCTTGATAAATTGCCATAAAGTAGCAAGAGAAGTTCAAAATGGGATGGTATTACTATCAAAACAATATTGATTTTGAACTGACTAGATAACTCAAATGGTAAAGGTAATACCTATCTTTCAAAGATTTTGAACCTGTGGGCTAATATGCATAGACATAGTATGTTGCCAAAGGTTTAAGATTATAGAATCTGGGTAGGATCTTAAGGGCAAATGTAAAAGAGCATCTCAAGAAAAGGTGAGTGATATCCTTCTTAGCAAAACCACATAAATAATATCTTGATAGAAAAAAAATGTTCACGCTTCCATATATTATAATATATGGGTATATTTCCATGAATCACTCTACAAAATAAAATAGATAATGAAGGAGGAATAAAAAGGACCAAATCTCCTTGATTTAACCTTTGTTCTCGTCCACTAAACATAATGAGTCATAAGTCTCCCTAGTAGAGACACTTCTTCTAACAAAACGCATCCAAATATGTTTATTAGTAATAATACCACACTATTAATTTGATTTTTAAGGTATTTTTGGGTATAAGGTTTCAAAATGAATAAGTAAATATCACTTATCTTCCTGCAAATAATTATCAATTACATCGCGGATAACATGTCATGAAAGATATCATGAATTCTCTCACTTAAAGGACTATAAAACCAATTATCATAATAAGACTAAAAGATAATGTGTTACACTTTATAATTTTATTATTTAACATTTTTATTTTTACATTACAAATAATATGATTTTTGTAATTTTCTATTTGAATAAAATCTAAATCATCATTGACTACATATTCTTTTGCCATTGATATAAGATTTAATTTTTATTTTATTTTTTTAACATAATTTCTTTATAGTATTTAATATTATTCTTTAATTATGATTAAAGTGTCTTTTATAATTAATAAATGTTGTCTTAATAGGTGAAACGATTAAAAAAATTAAAAAAGCAATGTTTTACAATGATTTCACAATATATATATAACGAAATGTCAAAAACGACTAATTATCAGATGCACCAATGATTAATCTGTTAGTGTTGGAACAAAGATAAGGTTTAATAATTATTTCGGTATAAGAAAAAGGATTTTCTCCTTATAGAAATAGAATAAAGTTATCATGTAATTAAGATTTGGAGTTAATATATAAAAATATTATTATTATTTTTTTATGTATCATCAAATTATTTTTATTTATATTATTTAGTTATTATATAATCACGTTACATATTAAGTTGTATATTTTAAATAATAATTTATTTTAAATATATTACTTAATTATGAATTATTTTAAATATATTTATTTTATTTATAAAATTATATAAATAAAATAAATATAATAATTTAATAATATAAATATAATAATTACATCCTATTTAAGCCAGCCACCTGAAATTAGTAACAAATTTTTTTTATTGATGTAAATGACAAATTTAAAATTTACGCCCTCGTCATGTCTAATATTATATATACATAATAAAATTTAATATGAGATATTTTTTAATTATTATTTATTTTTATTTGAATAATATTTAAATTATTAAATTTTTTTAAATATTGAATATTAAAAACTTAAAATTTAATTAAAATATATTTTTATTATATATAATTAATTTTTTTTATAATTTTATAAATATTATAACTAAAATTTTATTTATTAAAAATTAAGATAAAATACACACCTCTCTTCACCACCTATATATAATATACCTATCTCAAACTGATGAAATAATATTTAAAGTGATTTAAATATATATAATTTAAGATGAGGACAAATAAGTCTTACAGACAATTTGGTTGTATAAAATTAGCAATATTATCACTATTATTTGCATAAAATCATAATTAAATTAATTTCGAGATGGATGCATATGATAATGAGAATTTGATGCGGATAGGAGATTAATTACTAAGCATCTTTTTCTCCCATCAATCAATGTCATTCTTAGGAGAGAAGAAAAAATAAACAACGTCAATGTCATTCGTAGGAGAGAGAAAATAATAACCAACGTCAATGTCAGCTGAGCTTTGTGTCTTATCTGTCTAATAATAATTAATAGATAAATTTATATATTTATCATCTATTTATATTATTAAATAAAATATCATTTAATTATAATTAATAATATAAATATTTTTATTTTATTTTTATTTTTTTAATAATTATGTTATATTTTTAATAAAAAAATTTGATAATAAACTTATATAATTAATAAAAATTTATATTAATAATAAAAAAAATTATCATAAATTTATAACAATAACACTTAATAAAATAAAATTATATATTTATATCTTTTATAATAATTTAATAATATATTTATTATCATATTATGACAAAAGTTGTTATTTGTTATTATAATTATTTATTTATACAGCTATAGTTGCTATATTATGGGTGGTAAATTAATTAATATATTTTAAAATTATTATAAAATTTATAAATATATTATTTAATTTTATCAAGTGATAAAATAACATTTAATTATAATAAATGATATAAATATCATATTACTTTATTTTTTTATGCTTATATTATATTTTTGGTAGTATATTTGTACAAATAATAAATTTAATAGTTGATTTGTCACAATAGTAATATAATTGTATCATTAATAATAATTGAGTTGTATTTTTATTACTCGATCAAGTTAGATGATATATTTAAAAAATTCACAATAAATTTGTGGTATATCTGTTAGTACATATATGCATTTCATGACACTTTAATAGCAAATTTATAATAAAATATACAAAATATAACAATGTTGTAATACAATAAGCTATACATAATAATCTATTTAGTCTTATAATCTTCCTAAAACTCAAGTCTAAGAAGGATCATGAGTTTGTTTGGCAAGATAAGAAACCTTGAAGTTGAAACAGATTCTGTTAACAAATATGCTAATTGATTGTCTATGTCAATACACCTCACATCACTACTACAAATTCAAGCTTTTAAGTCAATTCAATGAATCGAATTAAAATGAGGAGACTTAAAATTTAAAGTCGGTTCACTGATTGAACTGACTTTAAATTCTATATTTTTTTAACATATTTTATGTATTTTCTGTTATCCTCATTGCCTATTTTCGATCACATAATAGTAGAAAACACCAAAATATATTTAAAAAAGTTTTTAAATAGTACAAAGTATTAAAAAATTAAATATTAATTAATTACTTAATAATTAAATTTATTACAAAAAAATAATTTATATACAATACATATATAACTTAAATTACAAATAAAATGATAACGCCTCTTTTGTCATAGATTTTGTGATATTTTCACTTTATTTCAAGAAGAAGAAGCTTGGTTTGTTACTTAGAATAACTAGTAATGTCCCATTCATAATGATTAGAGAATTTTAAAATAAGATGAGATGGAGTTTAGGTAGAAAAGAAAGTCAAACAACAATTCATTCCCCTAAATATCCATCAAATAATCTCAAACTTTAGAGACACAAGAATAAAAAAAATTAAAGCATTAAAAAAATTACCACGGTGTTTTCCTTCACTATTCAATATCATTAGATTCTTCTCCTGATTCCTCTTGTGATGTAATAATTTTAAACATGTATTCTGTCAATTCTTTACGTAAATCCTCAAAAGTTTGCATGTTATAGCCGAATTTGTTCCAACAAAAGAACTACATTTATTTAAATTCAAAATAAGAATATAATATCATGAATTCACAAAATATAACTTGTATATATTAAAATAGTATATTAGTAAAAAAGATTACCACATCTTTAATTGTAATGTTGATATTTGAGGTGATTTTGCTCTTAAATTTCAAGACAAAGTAATCACATATGACTCTATTATTTTGTTGTGGAACTTGCAAAATACAAGTGTATATGATTTTCTATATTCGAACATCTTTATTATTTAATAGTAAAATTCATTAAATTATTAATATTTTCTTGTACATACCATAACTTTGTCTCATATAAACTTATGAAATATGTATTTTATTGGCATAAAGAATGCGTCAATTCAAACTACATTATTATATATGTGTTCGCTTGGGTATGTAAGATAACTTTCATTTTAATAAAAAATAATGAAAATGCATTTTGTAAATCACACAAGTTAAGTTACATCCTATTTTTGAATTATTATTTCATATGAGCCATTTGGGTTTTGTTATGCTTTTTTTTGGCAAGTAACCTCATATAGACTCCTCCATAATTGATCTTTGGATTATAATAATGACAACTGATTTTGGGTCATAACTTGGTAATTTATGAAAAGTAGGAATTATCTCAACCATATTGGTAATATGGATGATCATAACAATTATAGTTTTGAGAACAAATAAATGACTCTGAGGCATGCATTTGTGGCAATTGAAAATTTATTCGTGAGGTAGTCATATCTTCGTAATTTATAGAAAGCAAGGATTATCTCAACCATATGGATAATATGGAATACCATAACTAATTATAGTTTTGAGAACAAATAGGTGCCTCTGAGGCACACATTTGCCACAATTTGAAAATTTATTCGTAAGATAGATCTTATATAATGAGAATCTATGCAAAATAAAGTGATTGATTTTAAGTGCTCAAGCTTCTACGGTACAAGGCATCTCACACCAGGCTGATCATATAGGCTATTTAGAGGATACCACCTTCAAGATGAATAAAGGTTAACATAGATGGTTATGTTTTTGGGTCTCTAGGCCGAGTAGTTTGTGTAAGTATATTATATAACAAACCTAGTTATATATTATATTGAGAATTACTTTGTATTTTTTTATATTTAATAATATTTGTTATTGATGAGGTAGATTACGAAGGTAATAACGAGAAATCAACTTAATTAAGATGTTACAATACACTTAATGTATATCAACTAAAATATTTCATTAAAAAAATTACATCTTATATATAAAATATGAATTAATAAAAAATTGGAACAAGGATGGACATATATAGTATAGTGGTATGTTTTCTAATCAGAGAGTTATAATGTTGGTAGTTCAAGATTTTGAATATCAATAATGGTGTAGCTATTTGAAAGAAAAAAAATGAAAATGAAAATCAATTTATAGCTAATTTGTATATTGTATCCTAAATTTAGGATATATTTACTACCTATAATACAATTAAGGTTGGAGGTATATTATTATTTCTGTATTACTTGATGTAATGTTCGAGAGAATAGACATACAAATAAAATAATTATTATTATTCATTCATTTGTTTGTTTTAACTTTTATAATACCAATCATTATAATTCCTTTGGAATAACTATTCATCAAGAATATGTATTCTTCAATTTATGCAAAGAAGAATTATTCATTCTTTCAAATGAATAGGAATATAATATATATTTACTAAAAAAACAACACTTTTGATTACTAATAAAAAAAATATTGTTAGATAGGTAGGATATTACGAAAATTGAATAAAATCAATTAATTAATTTTTTCATTCCATGATAACTAGCGAACAAAAGTATAAGAATTAAAATTCCTGTTCTAGTTTTATATTATTGTTATTCCTAATCATTTGGTAATTCCAACTCTATGAACTAAAAATATACTTTGAGGTCCATTGATACTTACACAAAATTTAGAATCAATGGAAAGTCTTTTTAATAAACAACCATAAAATTAATAATTAATTTTTAAAGAGTTAATATTACAAATAGTATAAGGAATATCAAACAAATTAAAATTGCCTTACATCTTTTATGGAAGGTCCACACTGCTATACTAAGTGCAAAATAGTTAAAGGTTCATGGGATCCAAATAGCATCAAAGTAAGGTAAAAGTGGAATCAGCAAAGTAGTTTCCTCAAGAAATTGCTTAGCTTCCCAAGTGACTTGGCAAGTTTGATCTAAAAGATATTCTTTAACAACCTTGCAATCTCCTTCCAATATTACTATTTCTAGTTTCAAAGATGTGGCTAATCCAATGGCCAAAGCAGCTGCCCTTGTTTTAGCTTCTTCAGCATTTCTAGCTTGTAAAATTTCACACCAAATACCCATCACATTGCCAAACCAATCCCTATTAACTACTGTCATTGCTGATTTACCATTGATATAAGCAGCCTCAAAATTAAATTTAATATATCCAGGTGGTGGCTTAGTCCAATGTGGATTTTACTTTGAAAAGACAAAAGGATTAGGATGCTCCAATAAATCACCATCTTGCCTTCTCAACTTAAACTCATGAAAAGCTTCAGCCAAATAATGAACTTCATTCTTAATGTCCTTGAATTTTTTTTTTTTCATTCCTCATTCTCTAGATTGTTATCATAGTGAAGGTGATTGCCAGAGTAAAATCTTCTCTTCCTTTTCTGTCAGAGATTAAAGCAGTTGGAGGAGAGATACATAATTGTACAAAAGACTTAATGTCAAGTCTATTAAAATACTGTAATCCTATTAATTCCTCCTCTCCAATACTTCCAAAGTGCATGCAAAAATTTACACTTAATGAAAAGGTGTCCAACATTTTCAGGATCCTCATTACATAACCGACATAAAACATGAATATTATTATTAAATCTTTGCAGGTTATTTCTAACTACCAAAGCATTTGAGGTAAGTCTGCATAAGAAAACTTTGTGTCTTTTATACAGCTTAGATTTCCAGATTAGTTGCCACACCCCATGATTGTTCACTTCACCTTCCATTTTAACTATATGTCTGTAAGTGGATTTAACTGAAAACTAACCCAACTTATCATGAATCCAAATAATCTCATTAGTTGAAGATACATTTGTACTGCGAAGTCTACTAATAAGATTTAATGAATTAACATAAAAAAGTAGGTATAACAAACTCCAATTCCATCCTATATCATTTTCAGATCTCTAACTTATAACACATTGGAAATTTCAAGAAATCCATCCTTAACTTTTGGAATAAAATTACCAGAATCGGGTAACCAAGAATTCTTCATTACATTAATCCCAATTCCATTACCAATAATCTGAATACAAAGTCCCATTTTAAGGATGTTTCTTATTTCACAAATGCTTTTCCAAATAAAAGAATCACCATTATTAACATTTATAGACCAAAATCTATTAGAATGACAATACTTTAGATTGAGAATTTGCTCCCGAAATTATTTGTATTTGTTACCATCTGCAAACTTAATTTAGAAAAGAGGGCTTGATTTAAGTGTGTAAATTTTTGAAAACTCAATCCTCCCCTATCTTTTAGTTTGCAAATATCTTTCTAGCTTCTAAAGGCACAATAGTGATTCCAATCTCTGGAAGAATTCCACCAAAACTTATCAAGAATCAGCTTTTTTACAAACAGCTTTAGGGATGTTCAAGGAACTCATAGTAAGTATAAACTGGAGTGTGTTAGATCAACCCCATCCTATTACAAAGCCCAAGAAAAATAAAAACCCAATCCATTTTATCTGCTCTTAATAAAATGGATACTTCTCAAATGTTGAAGAAATTTTTTTTAAGAGAATTTTAAAAGGATATATAAAAGAGATTTTTTTAAGAGAAGTGTGTAAAATTTGGTAATAATGTGTGGTTAGAATTATTTCTTAATTTTATATTTTTGTGTTACAGATTGCATGGTGAGTACTATAATTAGCCTCCATTGTATTTGGATTATGTGTTCCTTAAAAAAATAAGTCTTTGTATGCTTAGTTTGAGTGTGAGTTATGAGCTTTCTTTTTAAGTGTTGTATTTCTTTTCAAATTGTGAGTGATCTTTGAAAAGTGTTATAATATCTTTTATTATGAGTATAATACAAGTAATTTTTTTACTTATTTTGGTCAAATATTAGTAAGTTTAAAGTTTGTATTCTAAATTTTACTCAACAATTGGTATCAGAGCGAGACGGTCAGAGATCGTTCTTAGTGGAGCTATCTTGAGTCGTGAGAAGTTTAGTACTCTGCAAGTTTGTCAGTCAAGCTTGTTCAGAATAGTCGAAGTCTTGTCGGCACGATAGGTGACCTTCAAGTAGTTGGAGGAATTAAAAAGCTCAACAACAAAAAATATAACACGTGGAAAACATGTATGAAGTCTTACCTATAAGGTCAAGACTTGTGGGAAGTTTTTGATGGTGAAAAAGTTACACAACTAGCAATGGAAGATGCAAATGACATATTGCAGAAGTAGAAAATTAAATAAGGCAAAGTGATGTTTGCTTTAAAGACCACAGTTGAAGAAAAAATGTTAGAGCACATTCTGGATTCCAAAATACGGAATGAAGCATGAGACACTTGTGTTACACTCTTTTCAAAGAAGAATGATACAAGATTGTATATTCTCGAAAACGAGTTGCTATCGATGGTGTAGTGTGACATTATGATTTCCTAGTACTTTCACAAGGTGAAGTCGATATGCCACGAAATTTTAGACTTAGATTCGAAAGCTCCTATTGAGGAAACCAAGATAAAGAGAATAATTATCCATGGTTTGAGATTTGAATATCGAGGGTTCATTACCGTTGTACAAGGATGGTTGACACAATCATCTCTTGTTGAGTTTGAGAACTTGTTGACCGATCAAGAAGCTATGGCTAAGCAAATAGGAGAAGTCTCACTGAAAGGTGAGGAAGAAGCGCTCTACACCAGCAAAAGTGGAGGCACTTTCAAGCGGTATAATGGTAGTGGATCTAAAAAGGATGTGATAAAAGTAAAATTCCCCAAGGAAAGGGAGGCTCTCGTCCAGAAAGAACTTTGAAGAATTACGGTAACAATAGAAGATTTGATAGTGAGTGTTACAATTATGAGAAGATGGATCACATGACGAAAGATTGTTGGACCAAGAAAAATCTTGTTGAAAGTAATACTACTACATCTAATTATAAGGATAATAGAAAAAAAGGTTAGGATGTCCAAGCATTATTCTCTATAGTGGAAGAAGAATTAGCTCTCACGGTAACAACACCAGAACAGATTGACTACAAGAATGATTGGATTGTAGATTCAGGCTTCTCAAATCATATGATGAGTGATAAATAGAAGTTGCAAAGCCTTTTTTAGTATAAGGGATGTAGTGGTGATAACCGACAACTCAAGGTTACCGATAACTCATCAGTAAGATGATAGTTACGCCTCAATATAATTCTAACCAGATGCCACTTCAAGATGTTTATCATGTCCCACAAATGAAAAAAAACTTGTTATCTGTGGCTCAATTAAAATCATTAGGCCACTATGTCTTGCTCGATCCCTAAGACGTGAATATGTATTGTGATCTCAAAATCTCAGAAACATCGACAATGGATGGGAAACAATTGGAATCAGTCTACGTGATGTCAATAGAATTTTCATATATAGATAGGAAAATAAAAAATGAGACAGTAGATTAATGGAACATACGGTTAGGTCACGTTAGCTATTCCAAGCTAAGTGTGATGGTGAAGAAGTTGATGCTTAAAAGGCTTCATCAACTAGATATGTGAATAGACATGGTCAGTGCAGGATGCTAGTATGATAGAGCTCACCAAATTCCATACAAGGAATCAAAGTTTAAAGCAAAAGAACCATTGGAGTTAGTTCACTCTGATGTATTTAGGTCAGTTAAGCAACTATTAATTAGTGGTATGCGATACATGGTGACATACATTGATGACTTCTCAAGGTATGTGTAGGTTTTCTTTATGAAAGAAAAATCTTACACATTCTAAAAGTTCAAAGAATTCTAAGAGTTCTAAGAGTTCAAAGAGTCAACTGAAGGAGAAGTAGGAAAGAATATTTGTTGCTTGTGCACAAACAATGACGGAGAATATAGCTCAAGCGAGTTCTCTCAATGCTTAAGGGAATGCCAAATACGTCATGAGTATACTTGTGCCAACACGAAATGAGGAATGCAATCTTTGTGATGAAGATCAATCCCAACCCATTACAAAGCCCAAGGAAAATAAAAAATCAATCCATTTTATCTAAGCCCAATAAAATGGAAGCTTTTCAAATGTTGAAGAAAGTTTTTTAAGAGAATTCTAGAAGGATATAGAAAGGAGATTTTTTTAGGAGAAGTGTGTAGAATGTGTTAATAATGTGTGGTTATAATTATTTCTTAATTTTATATTTGTGTGATGTAGATTGCATGGTGAAGATTATAAATAGTATCCTTTGCATTTGAATATGTATCTCTTGAAAAAATATTAGTTTAAGTGTGAGTTGTAAGCTTTCTTTTTGAATGTTTGTATTTCTATTCAAATTATGAGTGATATTTGAAAAGTATAATAGTATCTTTTATTATGAATATAATACAAATAATTTATTTATTTATTCTTATATAATATTAATAAGTTAAGGGTTTTGTAATCTAAATTTTAATATGGATCTTAAAACTAATCTAATCAAAGTGACTTTTCAAACAGGAGAAAGGAATTTTGCTCTCCAACCCTCGGTATGCTTTCAAGAATCTTATTGAGTTACCTTGTTTTATTTTTGTGGATAAACAGAGGGTTACCCGGGTAAGTGACATTGCCATAGTTTCTCTAATTCGCATAATATTTCCAATTCTATTTCTTAAATCTCTCCTAGTATTAATGGAAAATAAAAGACCAAATTTAGTAAGATTAGGAGACTGACCTAAAATCATATCATATTTATCCAGATTGGTCATTAACTTCAAGACTTCATTTTCATTGGCTCTACAAAAAAGAAGTAATCATCTGCACAAAATAAGTGGCTTATACGGGTAGCAAGCTTGGATACTTTTATACTATGAATCCATTTTCCTTCCTCAGCTTTAGTAATTAATCTTGAAAGTGCTTCAATAGAGGAATAAATAAGGAGATCCCCTTGTCAGAGACCTCACACTTAGATGCATTGGAAAAAATTTAATAAGATGCCAAAGATAAACAATGGAGGATGAGCTGGAAAAATTGTTGAGAAAAACCCAAAAGATACAATACTTGCAAAATTAGACTTTATTCTAATTTATTATAAGCTTCATTCGTGTCAATTTTAACCCTTATCAAAGCACTTCTCCTTTGCTTTTTCTTCATGGTATGAAAAAAATTCTTAAGCTAGAATAGTATTCTCAACAATCCATCTACCTGGCACAAAAGCGACTTAAAATGGAAAAATTAGTCTATTTAGGAATGATCTCAATCTATTAACTAGGATCTTTGAAATTGTCTTGTAGATTACATTACATACACTGATGGAACTATAATGGAAGTTGGATACTTTGATTAAATTTAGTTAGGTTTTTTTTAATACACATAAGATAGCAAAAGATATAATAGCACACTTTGATCGTGTAGCTATTTTTAATTTTTCAAATGTGTTTGACAATTCAAGTTTAATATGAATAATTTCATAAAGTATTTTTCAAATTAAAAAATAGAAAAACATAAAAGTAACATTTTGTCATTATAGTATCGTTTTTTAAAAACAATTTGATTAAAATAATTATACATATAATTTTTCAATCTAAATACTCTATTTACAATAACTAGTATGTAACATAGTATTATTATAGGTCAATTTGATTTTTAAAGGATGTATTTAAGTCAATTCAGTACATAAATTTGGATCATTTATGGCGCTAAAAAAATCACATATATCTTTTTATGGCATTTTCGAAAAAGCGATGCTGCAAAAAAGTAGCTTTGATCATTTATGGCATTTTATAAATGCTAGATAAAATACAAAAATAACCCTCTCAAAAACTTAGGTATAAACTTCGTGACATTTCTAAAACAGCATAAATCATCTTTTCTAGTATTTTTGAAATGCCACAAATTACATTTTCTCCCATTTTTGAGACATCACAAATTATCTTTTATGACATGTTTAAAATGCTAGTATTACTAATTTATAGTATTAAACAGGGGTGTTCATAAACCGAATCGGACCGGACCAAACCGTAAAACCAGATCGAATCGCACTAAATCGAACGGTTTTACTAATCAAACGGTCCGGTACGATTTGTATTAATTATAAACCGTTCGAACCGGACCGAACCGGTTTAATAATATATTAAAAATTTCACATTATTCTTCATTAAATTATAAAAAAATCGGACCAAACCGGACTAAACCGTTTTATAAATCAAACGGTCCGGTCCGGTCCGGTTTTTATTTCTTAAAACCGTTTCAAACGGTCCGATTTGATTAAATTTTTTTTAGAAAAAACCGAAACAAACCAGACCATAAACACCCCTAGTATTAAATAAATGACAGTACCAAAATATTTTGGCATTTATAAAATGCCATTTTAATAATCTTTCAATCATAAAGAAAACATCATATTATATAAACAGTTGATTTTAATTTATAGAAAATTAAATTAAATTACTTATAAAAGTATTAAATACAATTAAATTATTTTACTTCAAAATAAAATAAAACAAGCTCTTAACATAAAATATAAATATTCATACATAAGTTTGACTTACAAGGATTACAGAGATTGATACAAAATCTACATTCTAGAAAACAGGATACAAATGATCTCTTACAGCAGATAAAATCAGGAAAAAATGACTCTAAATAAGCTTGGTTTATGCAATCATTCAAATGCAGTATACGCCTATTGAGTATCAGCAATCTTCTTCTTCTTCTTCAAATCTTCAATGTCAATGGCTAGTTCTTTTCTACTTGACTGCAGAAATCAACACTGATATTACTTGTATCATAAGTTTATATGCATTTTAGGCACTTTTTCAATAGGCCCCACCTCCATAGAAAAGTACAGTGGATTTGTTTTCAAGTGCATCCCACTGATAAGAAAAACATAAAAGAGACTATTTTAATACAAAAGCTACATGACTTGGTCACATCTAAAATATACAAGGCATAAAAAATTATCAAATATATAGAGACCTTAAAACATCATTCTCTCAATAGTGAACAACTAAAATATAAAAAAGAATAACTTCCTTTCTTCAATCCTCATTTGCTGATCTCAATAACCAAAATATACAAAAAGAAATTGTTAACCACCCAAAACAAAAACTAGAGACACATTAGCAAGCCAAGTTACATTTTTAGAAGGAAAACAATCAAGAGCAAGGTACATTCCTTTCTTTTAAAGGTTACAGAACCTGGCTTAATCCGGAGCCTCTATCTAATATTGATTAATTGTTAAGACAATTTTAAGTTACCTTCACCCTCTCTAACAGGATCACCCATTTCATCTGGCCAAATAGCTGATTCTCCTTGCCCCTGTTCCTTGGTTACAAAAGCCGTATCTTCTTCAATGTTATGCTTGTCATATTCCTAAAACAGAACAATAATGAAAGAAAAAATTATGCCTATACTTAAAGAAGACAACAATTACATACAAGAAACCTTTAGTTCCATAAAGTAATAATGTTTGATAATAGAACTGTAGTACACAGACCCTTGAATTCTTGATTGTAAACCACACGGTGATTTTGGAAAGTCCTATTAACAGCAAAACATGTACAAAAAAAAAAAGTGGAGCAGAATCTAAGGATGAACCCCAATTATGGCACACAAGAGCCATGTTAGTTTGTGTAAGTCTCATTGTACTCATGTCTATGTGTTGACTTTATGTGTACAAAACATGGTGTATGTTTTATTTTACTTAGTGTATTTGTCTTCCTCTGAATAAGGTTTGTTATTACTAATCAGTAATTCACACACGCATATAATTAGATATATTTTGTATACAAGTATGTTTACACACAACACGAGATTGGTTTTCGTAGTATGCATTCACAGACGTTGTTGCTCGTGGATTTTGGCTTGTTTAGAGTGTGGGTATTTGTGGATTTTACTTGACATTTTTGGAAACAAAAAATATCACCTTTTACACACCTCACCAACTTGCTCACCAACTAGCTTCCCAGGGACCTCATCACAGTGTTGGAGATTGTTATAAAGCTCCTTAATTTAAGGAACAATTCAAGGAACCATTAATTTAAGGAGTAATTCAATGAGTGAATTTTCCTATAAATAGATGTGTAATTGTAATGAATTAATCATCCAAAGTGTTCATTCCAATTGAGAGAAAAACTTTTGTGAGAGAAAATTGAGAGTAATTTTCTTTGGTGCAATTGGGTTGTGGGTTGTGAGTGTTGTAAACACCTTGTGTAATTTCTCCTATTTCAGTAAAAAGATCTGCAGCAGGTCCGGAGACATAAGCAAGATTGGCCCAACTCCGTTATCAAATTTGTGTGTTATTTTTATTCTTGTTTTCTCATAAATCTGGCTTATCGGAAATTTGCGTAATTTCCCAACACATAGGTGGTAATGAGGTGGTGACGAGTTGGTTGGCTAGATGACAATTCCAAACCTTATAAATAACCCCTTCATTTCTCTTCTCTTTATCCCTCATTTAAGAACTGAAACTCTGCTAAAATTTGCTTTGAGATTTATATATGTTATCAAAATTATTTTGGAGAGACTATATTTGAGTATGGGTCACTTAATGAGTTTAGTAATCAAATCATAGGTTGTGTGCGTACATGGTTTGATTGTGTGTCTTTCGTGCATGATTTTATTTATAATGGTGGATTGTGTGTCCCTTGAGAGTCTGAGTTGATACATATCTAGATTGATCATTGGTTACTAATCGCATCATATTGGGTGGTGTTGACTATGGTGGATAGCTTGGTTAGAGTGTTGAACCAAATGGTTTCAAAATAAGCAAGTTAAGAGCAGTAGTAGGTGATTTGGATAGAAATCTTGACTGATAAAGATAATAGTGGTTTTTATTGTCTATTAGTGTTGTAACCTATTTTACTATTTAGTGAATTATTTACTGTTGAGTGGTTACCTTAAGAAATTCAAGGATATTACCATATAGATATGGTCTTTATATGGGTTTATATTTTTATATAGTGTTATGCATGATTATTTATTAAGCTAGTATAATTTGAGTTTGTTGTGTATATGTCTCAATATATTGAAGCATAAACTCTGATTATAAAGCATTTATTGTTTACTTGTTTTCTGTTATTGATATATAATATCTATGATAAAATTTATCTATTTTTTAATATTATACTATATGTGATTCTGCTGCATGTTTTGTATAAATGTTTATATCTTTGTTTGTGCAAGCTAGGGCTAAGTATTTTAGGAGTTTGCATCTCTTTACTCTGGTCGTACACCAGATTGTGGAATTTTTCAATTGGTATCAAAGTTGGTGCACCCTTTTGGGCTTGACTGCTCCAATATTGATTCTATTAACTCGCGTGTTCACACATACTCTTCTCTCTAACAGAGTCGGGAGAATGAGGTAATAGAAAGACCTCTATTTTTCAATGGGCTAAATTATGCCTATTAAAATCACAAATAAAGGCCTTTTGTGGTCCCAAAGAGACCATGTGTGGTTCCTTGTCAAGAATGACTGGACGTATCAAACCATAACCCTACCTGATAGAATTATGATTCATAAACCCATGAGTGAGTGGACTAAAGATGAGAGTAAGGAATCTAAATGGAATAGCAAGGGACTTTTTGCAATCATCAATGTTGTTTTTCAAATGAATTTCAAAGAATTTAGAGTTGTACTTTTTCAAAGAATTTGGGATATTTTGGAAACCACTCTTAAAGGCCCTTTAGTTGTAAAAAGATCTAAAATTCTGAAATTGAACAAAAAAATTAAACTTTTTCATGCAAGAGGATGAATTTTTTGACAAATTCTATACACATTTTTCAAACATTGTCAACTATTTTTACAATTTGGGAATACTTATTAGTGAAAAAAAAACATATTATGAAAATCATCACTAGCCTACCCTATCACGTTTACGTGCTTGAGTCCATATATAAGCCTGGTAAACTTAATGTTAATGAGTTAGTTGGTGACTTACAAGCCTTCAAACTACATCACATGTTCCCAATACAAGAGTAATCGACTTCCAAGAAGGAAAAAATCTTGGTTCTTAAGACATCAAAAGATAGTAGTCTGAACAAAGATTTTTTATCCCATAGTTATTGGTAATAATGACTTTGATTCTAATAAGGAAGAAATGAATCTTTTTGCCTAGAGATTTACTAAATTTGTTAGAAAGAACAAACCCTCTTCTAAAGGTATTCGAAAAGGTAATTCGAGCTCTAAAGGCTCAAAATCTGTAAAATTTGTTGATGACTTAGGTAATAAATCTCATAAATCTACCAAAAGGCACTTAATCAATGTCAAAAGCTTCAAATGTAGGAAGCTTCGTCACTTTGCAAAAAAATGTTTTCATAAACAAAAGCACACGAATAAGTACATGATGAAGGTTGAGTTCAATATTTCAGACAATAACTATAGTGATAATAAGGATGACACTAATTTTATAGACTTAGTTACTTTGGGTAGTGTTGTTGATCTTCCAACTTCTTATGAGATGTGTTGTCTCTTTTGGAGAACATAAAATCATGCAAGCATACACGGTCACAAGTAATAATATTTGTAAGTAAAGTATCGTTCCCACAGAGATTTGTTACTACAGTTTGTTGAGTACTAAAATTATCTCTCTCTGATTTTATTCAAAATGATCGTTGATTGTAACAAAATTAAGAAAAGAATTTAATAAAAAAATAAAAGAAATCTAGGATTGTAATTTTTCACCAAATTAATCAACTCAAATCATGTTATTTTCTTTTAATTTATATTTTTTTAGTACATTTAATTTGTCAACCGAAAACTTCTAATTTTATTCATACATCTCTTCTGAGCTGAGTATAAACACACCTCGTTAAATTAATTTACTATATTCCTATGAGAATTAAATTCACCGAGATTCATTACGTTTTAAGTTCTCAAATGGCCACACATACAATTAGGGTATATTCCTATCCTTCATCATACATGTCATTCTATCTATGAACAATATACACAAAAATGCCTCTTCCAAGTTTATTTTTGTGCCACGGATCATTTGATAAAATTCGTAAATAATCAAAAGCATTAAGCACAAAATAGAATAAACAACTCCAATGTCTTATAAATCGTTCAAAAATAATTAAAATAAAAGCATCATAAATTTAGATCAAATGCAACCCTAGAATAATTAAATTACTTCATAAATTTAAAATAAAAATTACAATAGTTTCAGAAAAATGAGATGAAGAAAACAGAAAATTAAAACATGTCTTAGCACAAATATTTGGCACACATAGAACACAACAAAAGCCAAAAAATGGTTTCTGCGTGTTCTACAGTCCAAAACCGAACAACACAAAAAATCTCAAAAACTAAAACACTCCAAAATCTTTTTTTACTCTATCCTACTATCCCTTATTTATAACATCAACTTTATAAAAAAAATACATTAATAAAAAATATATTTGTTTTTAATACACGCGGGAGAGGATAGAGAGGTATGCATAAATAATTAAACATTACACGTGGGGGACAAAAAATGGTATCGAAAACATAAAATTGTATCGAAAACGTAAACTGTGTAACGTGTACGTCGCTCCTCATTTTTTAAATTCATGCTGCCACGTGTCGGCTTCTGATTCGCTGCAAGGAGTAGTGCGGACATGTGGCAGCATTTCACTCGCTGAAGATCCGATTGCACGCAGAGATCGGTGTACGGGAGTAGTGGCGCGCGAAACGTGGGAGGCAGCGGCTGGACGCGTCAGACACGTGGGTCCCACCTACACGCCGGCTTACGCGGTAGGTGGGCCCCACTCGGGCACCGAGCCATGTGAAAGACAGAATCTGCACCCACGCGAGTTGGTCGAGTGTGATACGGACGCGCGAATCATAGCCGTTTCTTCTCTGATCGGACGGTCCACGTGTCACGCGTAGATTAGGGCGCGTGGTTTCTTCTCACCTGCGTAGAAATTTAAAATTTATTTAATTGCATTTTGACCCACAAATTTAATTCAAATTACATTTTTAAACTTTCTTTAATTACAATTAAGCCCTTTTCTAATTTAAATTAAATTTTTAAACTTTTAATAATTAAAATTAAGCCTAATTTTAATTTAAATTATATTTTCGACTTTTATAAATTGCAATTAAATACTCTTTTATTTGAAATTATATTTTTGGACACAAATTTGCAATTAAGTACGTTTTCGATACAAATTATTTAATTTTCTTAAAATATATAAAAAACAATATATACTAATTTATTAAACTAAAATTAACTAAAAATATTAAGAACATAGCAATTATAATTAATAAAATAGATAAAAATAACTATATAAAATACAGTTATCAAGATGTTCAAGAGGTTAATTTTGAAGCTAATGATGATGATGAGAAAGATGAATTGCTTGACTCTTACAATGCATTCTTGTTAAAGCACATCAAATCAGAAAAGCTAAGAAAAAGGATTTTCAAAGCCTGGATTGAAATGAGCACAAGATAAGTGCACTGAAGAAACTCTTGAGGAAAAAAAAGTCCTCAATTAATGATCAATAACATGATCTCACTAATAGGTGTGGGGTTATTCATAAAAGATATCTAGATTTGCAAGAAAAGTTTAACACAAATCTTGAGAAGTTGAAGATATTTGAGAAACAATTGAAGTGTTCCACTGCTGATAAAGCTACTCCACTATATGTCAATCATGATCCCTTGAATGATTAAAAGGATGATATTGAACAGTTGAGGAAGTAGATAATTTTCCTTGAAAGTGTCAAGAAGTATCTAACTTATGATTTCACTAAAAAAGAAGGTAAAGTGAAACATATGAGTGAAAGATTTGGGATTCTCAATAATTCAACGACTTGCTTAGAATCTTTCCTTAAGGAAAAGAAAGAGTTGATTATAACTTTAAACTCTACATGAGTGAAAAAGAACTGACTCATTCTTCTACTATTGTCAACAAAATGATTTCTGAGTCCTAGAAATTAAGTGAAATTATCAATAACACAAAATCATTTGGTTATAAAGGAAGTATTGGTATAATGAAAAGGTTTATACTTTTACTTCTACTGCTCTTAAGCTTGTCAAGTCTACTGATAAAGATTCTAAATTGAAGTTAGTTGCTGTTATCTCTAAAGGTAAGTTGGTTGTCAAGTTCTAACCTAGTTCCTATAGCAAGATGAACCATTCACCTAAGACTAACAATTATCTTTGCTTTGGCAATGGTGTACTTCATCTACCTACTACTATCTCGACTTATCATGATGAACTAGGGCATGTAAGACCTCGTTATGAAAAATTAACTTTTCGTCATTATATGAAAGTCATCATAAGTACTTTTTTTTTCTCTCTCTCTCTCTCTCTCCTCTACTTACAACTCCTTAAAGTCGGGGACCTATATTCTCTAAATTCACTCATCTTACTTGTTATCTTTGTTGCATTATTGGCCATTTTACTAGACAGTGTCATAGATATGTGAGGAGCTCATCTTAGAGTACTTCACCTTATTCACCCACATCTTCTTTGTTAGGATATAGCTAATGTGGCTCATTTAAGCATGCTAGAGACGATGGATTGTTGGTGAAATCAAACGCCTCTGAAACGGATGGAACTTTGTTTAACGTAAGGAAGTGGGTATAATGAAAATTGAAGAGGGATACGAGGAAAATTACAAATGTGGGAGGCATAAAATTACAAATGCGAGAGGCACCAAAATATTATGGCAGATGAAAATTCCATTAAAAGGTAAAAAAACACTACTTTTATAAGTTTTGACATTTTTGTTATAAAATAAAGAACAATTTTTTCTATATATAAAAACATGTGTGATTTCTTATAAAAATGCTGCCTAAAAAATTCCATAAAAGGTATATTTGTTGTAGTACATTACTATTAGAAAGTGTCATAGAAGTCTTCTTATTTTGTAAAATGTTAAACCAGACAAAAATGTCACAAAATGAAAACATGACCTTTTTATAAGGGTAAAATGGTCATTGCAAAAAACATAATTGCAAGAAATTAAGAAATTGAAAACAGAAAAACTTTTCTTATCATCCAATATCAATCCAACACCTCTATCTCTAGCTACCATCCTTGGTAAAGTCTCATCGTCATAATCGAAATTCCTTCATCTTCCAACCTCTGCTATCAACACCTCTACCAAGGATTGCCTAATGATTGTAAAAACAAAAAAAGCCCAAATTATTTGTTTCATTGATCATTGATATTGACATCCTTATTTCATACCACTAGCGAGTGTAGTCTTCTCAACCGTTAATTAGTCAAATCTAAGTGTTCTCATCAACTACTATCGTCAGAATTATCGCAAAAATAAAAAAAATTGAAATTGTTCATTCGAAAAGAAATGATGATTCTGTTAAAGTTAGGTAGTAGGAACACTTGGGCTTGACTAATTGACGGCTACGGAGGCTACATTCGTTGATAGTATGAAGTAATGATATCGATATTGGCGATTGGGGAGATTAATAGTGTGGGCATTTTTTATTTTTACGATGGCCGACGACCTATGGTGAAAATGTTGATGGCAAGGGTTAGACGGTAGAAGAATTGTAATTCTAACAATGAGAACATTGTTGGGAATTATTACCAAAAAAGGTGACTATGGGTTGACGATGGATGACGACAAAAAAATTTTTAGTTTAATGGTTTTTTAATTTTCATTAATTATTTATTATAATGACCATTTTACCTCTATAAAAAGGTTATATTGTCAATTTTTTTGACATTTTTGGATAATCTATCTTTTATAAAATAAATTATGATCATTTTTAATAATAAAAATACTTAATTACACATTTTGGAAAGAAGAAAAAATAGGGCATGTATGATCCTTCACTCATGCTATATTTTATTTTTTCGATTGTCTAAAATGGTTTTTTTAGTAGAAATATTATACAAAGGTGTATGCATAAGCAAGTAATTTTTATGTAAATTTTATTTACAATAAGTGGTATTATTATAAGTCAGTTAATTATAATTTAAAAAATAAATTATATTATTGTAATTAATAATTATATAATTTATTAACTCTAATTTTAATTTAAAAAAAACCATCGATCATCGCCAGTTTCTCATAATTTTTTTATGTTTTTTTTTTTTGTTAATTTTATAATTTTGTTTCGATCATTTTTTGTATCTTATTTAATTTGATTTATTGTGAATTGTGAATTTGTGATTCAACATGAATTTAGGACCATTCATTACGCGTCATCGTCTCTATTATCTTTGGGCCAGAAAACAAACAAAACTTAGCCTTAAGTCTTACTGAAATATCGAAAATACCCCTGATGAGTACCTGTACACGTGATTAGGATAATTTATTTATCCGTGTTGGGTCATTGTCAAGAATATATTGATTCAGTGCCCTCTCGCCACCCGTGATGAATGAGGGTATTATTGTCATTCCAAATGACATTCGTTTAATAATAACACTAATTCTTTTTATTAGGACAACTCAATACATCAACTAACTTATAACCTTGTTGATAACTATTTTCACAATTAAGTCATTATCACGTATCTCACGATTATATTCAATTAATAATTAATATTTTATTAAATAAATATAAAAAATATTACTAAATTATTATATTTATATCATTAAATTAATTTCGTTTTATTCATACTATCAAATTTATAAAAAAAAATTATTTATATAATTATACTATATTGTTAAACTCTAAATATATACCGTTTGAAATAATTTATACCGTAATTTATAAATATATTAAACAGACGTTAAAAAATAATATAAATATATTAAGTAATATAAAAATAATTTAATTATTTAAATAAAATTATATAATAATTAAATAATATCTTTATAGATTTTTTTTATTTCATTATATATATATTACAACTAAGATAACGGAGGGGGGACCCTTGTGGTTGTTCAATTATTTAACGATGGCATTATGGTAATTTAGAAACATTTTCCATTTTCCATTTTCAGTAAAATATCCGCACAAGATGACAAAATCTGAGCCGGGCGCCTTGTCTGAAATTAATAAAATTTAGGGTGAGTTTTTATAAAGATTTATTTATATCAATTAATTTTATATATTATAAAAAATATTATTTAATTTTAAAATATTAAAAAAAATAGTATTCATTCAATATTAATAATTTTATGATAAAAATTTAACTATTTATTAATATTTTAATAAATTTTGTTAAAAGAACATAATACAAAATAATTTTTATCATTTCTTTATTTATCAATAAAATAAAATATTAAAAAATTATTTTATTCAAAATATTAATTAAAATAATTTTTGTTATTCTTTCATTTTTTTTTACAAAATTAAAATAACAAATCATTTAACATAATATAAATAACTTGTACTTTATTTTTCTCTTTTACATAAACTCAAATTTTAATACACTAATTTTCGCACAATGCACTAGATCCTTACTAGATACTTAACACTTATCATAATGAAGTAGATTATCTTACCCTTTATCATTAAGGTAGGAAATAATTGAGAGGATCACAAATATTAACCATTTTACAAGCATCAGTATCATATTGTAATTGCTTTATTAGAAAGATTTCTCATAATAAGTTTTATGTTCTAAGACCTCTTATGTTGCATCATAGTTATAGTTCTCAAATATCTCATACTTAGGTGTCATTACATATATATATGTGTGTGTGTGTGTGTCTGTGTCATAAATGTTTATAGGTTATTTTAGTTTGAGGGATAAATCATCTCTAAACGAATCCACTAAAATCTCTCTTTTATACATAAAAATTTAGTTGGTTTTTGTATGAGGTATGATCCCCTATAAAGGGAGTGATAGCCTATTGTTGTATCCATCCACAACCAATTATTTTAAATTACATAACTTTTAGAAAGGAGACCTTAGCATTGGGGAAACTACATCGGGTTAAGGGGGGCATTGGTCCCTTCATTTCTAGATAACAAATTTTTTGGTGTAATATTATGAAATTTTAGATAGATTACTTGTATAAAATATGTTTTTATCCTTTCTCGATTTTTATTTATAAGTTTTATCATTTATAAACTTTATTATTTGAAAACACACTTCAAAGTCAATAATTCAAAACATATTTATATTCAAATAATAAACTAACTTTTTTAATAAAAAACAAACAGTAAATAAAAAATAAAAAATATTATTTTTATAGTTTATATGTTGTTCATCCTGAACCAAAATCCGTATCCACTAATAGTCTTGATGAATGGATCTATTCCTACCATAGAGGGATCAATTCTTCATCTCGTATGCATAACCTTATTTTGAGAAGAATTAATACCACTAATTGGAGTTGGTCGTTCTCATCATGATTTTTAATCCTAGTCAATACCAAATCCTTATTTATGTTTTTCTACATTAAAAGGTGATGTTTTACACCTAGGTTTCTTATTTTTTAAGATTGATTTATTTGTCAGTCCAGATCCATACATCTGTCTTAGAGATACTATAAACAAGAAAGTGATGACTCGTAAGTAAAGTACACAAGGGTATTATTACTGTAAGTGTAGTCTAAGAGCTCTTATACTTGAACATCAATTTTTTCATAATTGATAGGTTAGGTGGTCTAATGGACTACTAATTTTTCTCTGAAATCATGTTATCTTAGGTTTTTTTTTACTTTAATTTTGTATGTCAATTGTTTATTTTTTTTACATGCAAAACACATGTCTGATCATTGTGATTAATTTAAAATTAATATATTTTTAAAATAAAAATTAACCTTTATCTAAGCTTATTAGGCTTATATTAAAATTTTCAATAACGAGAGAACTAAAATTAATGTTCATTTAAATTAAAAGTTTGAATTAATTTCTATTAAGCCTTACATTAGCATAATATAACTGATGTTAAATTTTGTATTCTTGTATTATCTTTGTAATTATTTATGTTAGTTTTTCTATTACTAGTTGTGCTTCTTAATCCACGTGAAAGTAGTTATAAGCAATTATAGTTGCTTGCTTCAATCGTGTATATAAGGAACCCTTGTACTGTTTGTTATCACATGAAATTATAACTTAGATATTCAAGCTTTCTTCTTCATTGCTCTCTCTTTCATTAGTTCGTATGATATCAGAGCCTACTATGAAGAAAAGATTCATGACTATTCTCATAGCAATTCTAACTAGGAACTTTCCTTCACTTATCTATGAAACTAATTCTCCTTCGCAATCTTCTTCTGTTGTTTCTACTCCACCTGTGAGTGTTAATTTAACAATCAAATTAGATTGTATAATTTTTTTAAACTAGAAAGAGTAGATGTTTTCTTTTATTAATGCTTATGGTCTTGAAAACTACATAGATCATAGCATTGCTCCTCCTTTTTAGTACATATCAGATTCCACATAAAAAATTATGTGTTAGTTACTTGGAACCAACTGAATGGTCTAGCAAAGAGTTGGATTAATTCTTTTGTTAGCACTAGCATGTGTTCACACTTTGTAGGATCTAGTTCTATAGCGGATATATGTCACAAATTACAGGCAGTGTTTCTACTTCATTAGGAGCATAAGTGATGGATTTACGTTTTCAGCTCCACACCTTTAAGAAAGATGACTTGTCCATTAAAGATTAATTTCTTCAAATAAAAATGATCTCAAATCATTTAACTATCGTATGTTAGGAAATTCCAGATAATGATTTGATTTTCTATGCCTTAGGAAGTTTGGATTCCTATTAAAATTCCTTTATATCACAACAATCATGTTTGATAAGCTTTATAGCTATCTCCTTGCATATGAAAGGATTCTTAATCATCAATTTAAAGATCATGTCATTCAAGCGAATATTACAAAGATGAATAATCTATACATAAAATCACTAGGTAATAACAGATATGCTAATAGTGGTCACAAAAACAATAACAATAGAATAGCATAGAATCTTCAAGATCTATTCAGTAGTGACTCTCAACCTCCTCATAACAACACTCAATTTGGTTCCAATTCTTATTATTCAATAAACAAGAAACCAATGAGCCTTGGTTACAATGAAACTCGTGACAAGGTTCAATGTCGGGTTTGCAACAAGAATAATCATACTGCCAATTAGTGCTTTAAGCATTACGATCTAATTCTTGGAAAAACCTCTAAAAGGCCTCGTGCTATGGTTGCTAAAGTTTCAACCTCCAATAACAAAGATAATAGTCCTCACTTAGCCTAGCTTCTTCACTGATAAGCATGTCATCACATAACTACAGACAACTCTTTTTTTCAAGATCCTAGCCCTTATTCAGAAAATGATAACATTACTATAGGTAATGAATCTACCTTACCTATTTTGAATTTTGGAAATGCATATATTCAATTGAATTACTGCACATTTAAACTCAATAATGTGCTTCATACACCCTCTACTCGTACAATTTACTTTCAGTTTAAAAATTGTGTGATACAAATAATAGTTTTGTTGAATTTCATACTAATGAGTTTCTCATTAAGGGTG
The DNA here is from genome assembly GCA_037013495.1 of Hippophae tibetana. Classification (NCBI taxonomy): domain Eukaryota; kingdom Viridiplantae; phylum Streptophyta; class Magnoliopsida; order Rosales; family Elaeagnaceae; genus Hippophae; species Hippophae tibetana. The sequence continues at coordinate 17,084,731 of CM072803.1, forward strand.
CTTAAACCAAAAAGGTTGTCACTCGAGGAAAGGCCAGTAGTGGATTGTATACCCTTGGTGAGGATACTCAAAATTCTTTGGAACTTAATGCTTCTTATCTTGCTTTTACCATTGCACTTAATCATAGTAGTTTCATTTGATATGCTTGTCTGGACATCCATCAAAGGAAGTCCCTAAAAATGTATATACTACTTTGCAGTTGTCTTCTAATATTGTAAATAATTGTAAATGTGATATTTTTCCTCTTGAAAAATCTCACAAGATGACTTTTACACATTCTCATAAACGTGTTACTATTCATTTTGAACTCCTATATATGGAGTTATGGGTTTCATCTATAGTTGCTATAACTAGTGCACGTTATTTCTTTCTTATTGTGGATGATAATTCATGCTATCAGTAGACTTATTTCCTAAATGCTAAGTTTGATGTTAAGGTTGTTTTCACTTCTTTTATGCATATGGTAGAAAGGCACGTTTCCATTAAAAATTAAATTCATTCAAATAGATGATGGTAAGGAGTTCACTTTAGTTTCTACACTCTTGTCTAAACTGGGCATAAATCATATAAAAACTTGCCCACGTACTTGTGAACAAAATGGAAGTGATGAATGCAGTCATATATATGTTTTTGAAAAAGGTCTAGCCATGTTACTTCAAGATTTTCTCCCAATGAAATATTGGATTCATGCCTTTAGAGCTGTTGTATTTACCATTAGTAGATTTCCTTCCAAAACTCTTCGAAACAAATTTCCATGTGAGCTCTTACACATAAGAGCTCTTGATTACTCTTTTCTAAGAGTTTTTGGCATTCTTTGCTTTCCTTGATTATGAGATTACAATAAACACAAATTACAACCAAGACTCTCACGTTGTTTATTTCTTGGTTATGTCTCTCAACAACAAGGCTATATTTGTCTAGAAATTGAATTAAAAAGACTATACAATAGCAGGTATGTGATATTTCATGAGTCTATGTTTCCTCTTAAGACTAGTACTTCAGAGTTAACATCTTTTTCATCTTTTCTGAAGTCTTATTATATGATAACACCTTCCTTTTATCCTTTCCTCATAAAATCTTAGGGGTTTCTAAGAAGTCAGCATCACTTATGATGCCTTCATCATCTGTCATGCCTTCCTCACATATGGTGTCTATCTCACCATAGGTATTCTCCTCACTTGTGATATCTCTTTCACCATAGTTGTTCTCTCACCCTTGTTATATTTTTTTCTCAAAACATATTCATTTTGTGTCATCCTCACCTCAAAGTAGTAAGCTCTCTATTTATTCTATCCTTTCATCTTTCCATCAATGTTTTAATCCTCTTGAGCTTTTGTTTGATCCTAATAACAATATTTAGCTCATTGTTAAGCTCTCTCCACTAGATTTTACTTCTATTAACACTCATCCAACGTTGACTCGAGCTAAGATTGGTGTTCATAAGCTCAAACTCGTTGCCTTTAATGCTCAACTTACCTCCAGTTCAAATGATGACTTTCATCTCACTCCCTTAGCAGGTCCCACTTCTATCTCTGAATCGTTAAGTACTCGCGAATGGTATGAAGCTATAAAGTAAGAAATTGAATCTATTTTACATAATGGCACTTGGTTAGTAGTTAAATGTCTTAAGCAAGGAAAGCATATTGGTTGCAAATAGGTCTTCCAAATCAAGCTTCAAAATGATGGTCTACTTGATAAATATAAAACTCACTTAGTAACTAAAGGCTTCAATCTGGTTGAAGAAATACGGATCTCTATGAGACAATTTTTATGAAAAAAACCACCTGGTTTTAAAGATACCTCTCAATCCCATTTAATTTGCAAACTCCAAAAGGCACTATATGGCCTTAACAAGCCCATTGGTCTTGGTATCAAAAAATAAGTGGTGCTCTAATTGATCTTGGTTTTGCAAAATCTAATGTTGATCCTAGAATGTTTTTTAGAATAGTAAGGGACGAGCTTACTATAATGCTTGTCTATGTTGATGACATATTATTAGCTAAAAGCAATGATAAATTTCTTGATAAACTAGTGCTAGCTCTTAATAAGAATTTTTCTCTCAAATTTATAAATGATGCTCACTACTTTCTACACTTTGAAATTTATAGGACTTTTTCTACATTGCAGCTTAACCAGTAAAAATATGGTAAAGATCTTCTTCAAAAGTTTGGTCTTAAAGCATCTAAAACTGCCAAAACTCTTATGAAATCAGGTATTGTTCTTTTTAAGCTCGAAGGAACTGTTCTTCTTGATTCTTTTGATTATAGAAGTTTAGTAGGGTTTTGCAATACTGTGTATTAACATGCCTTGATATAGCCTTCTCTATCAATAAGCTTTGCTAGTTTCTTCATGCTCTCTCAAATGTCCACTGGATAGTAATTAAAAGAATTTTGATATTTCTAAAAGGGACAATCACTCATGGCATAACTCTACATAAGTCACAATCCTTAGATTTGGTGGGATACTATGATTCAGATTGAGATAGTTGCCTTGATGATCGAATGAGCACTAAAGGCTTTGTTGTGTTCCTAGAAGATCCTCTTATATCTTGGATGTCTTCCAAGCAAAAGGTAGCAACTATATTAAGCATTGAAATAGAATATAGGACACTTGATTTTAAATTTGCTTAAATGACTTGGATCAAGTCTCTTTGCTTGAATGAACATTAATTTGCCTAATGTACTAGTGCTATACTATGACAATATGAGTGCTATAATGCTTACTGCCAATCCCATCATGCATGCTCACATAAAACATGTTGAAATCGATTGGCATTTTGTTAGTGATAGGTTGTCCAAGGCTTGCTTGATGTGAAGCACATCTCTTCTGGTGATCAACTCACAGACACCCTCACAAAACCTCTTGTTAAAGTTGCCTTTCATTTTTTTGAAAACCAAAATCACAATGCTTCCTACATGTTGAGTTTGAGAGGAGGATATTAAGCCTTGCATTAGCATAGTATTAGTTCCGTTAAGTTTTGTATTCTTGTATTAGCTTTGTAACTATTTTATGCTAGTTTTTATGTTGCTAGCTGTGCTTTTGGATCCATATGAAGTGGTTATAAGTAGTTGTAGCTGCTTGATTCAATTGTGTATATAAGGAACACGTGCAATACTTGTTAGCACATAAAGTCACAACTCATATATTCAAGCTTTCTTCTTCATCACTCTCTCTTTCATTAGTTCACAATTTCAAACAAAATTTAAATTTTTTATAGTAGGTAAAATTATTTTATCATTTAAGAGTAATAGGTTTAAATTTTTTTCTCAAAAAAACATATATGTTGTTATAAAATTATAAATTGAACACATAAAATTTTCTTTTATAATTCAATACCTCATTAGAATAAAAAGAATTGGTTCTTCACTTTGTTTTCACCAATATACTCAAAGATAAAATAAAATGATATGTTTTTTAGGTTCAAGGAAAACCAATTTTTTTTTTTAATAATTGTCATTTTCAATTATGGAAACATTATTTGAACCATACAGAAAAGGCAAAAAAAAAAAAAAAACTAACTAACTAACAATTGAAAATTGCTTATGGATGACCTCTTAAGAAACTCACTTGTAACTTACATGAAATTTTTCATCTAGTATCTCTAGATATAAACTCACTTAATTATAAGTATAAAAAAGTTATTTAAGTTCTTATTCATGATAACTTTTTCTTTCAAATTTATTCAAAAAAAAAAAAAGTAAAAAAGTGTATGTCTTCAATTTAATAAGACATTGGCTAGTAAAGTTGCTCTATTGTTAGCATGTGTTGGTGGTTATAGGTTGTTTTTAATATTTTTGTTGGCTGAAATTATATTGTGTTATATTTGAATAAAATTAGTATTATAACCAAGAAGAAAAAAAAACTTACAATCTATAGTATCTATTAAACTAAAAATAAATTACAATTTATTACTCTCACATTTTTTTTTATTAGTGCTCAATGCAAACTACAAAAGAAAAATTATTTATTACAAATTTTTAATAAATCACAACTAATAATTAAGATTATAAAAATATTCAATTATACTTTGCAATTAAGGTATCGTCAATGAGAGTTAAAAAAACGTTGCCTCAATATTTTCTTCTAGTTTTAATCATGAATCAAAAATAGGATGAATTTTAATTATTTTTGCTAAGAATTTGTGGATCCCCCCGCGGGGGAAAAGAGAAGAATTTGTGGAATTTTGATTGCTGGTTAGTGCTTAGCACTCTTCCATTCAAAATATGAAAATAATATATATATTTTTATATGCTTTTGTTTGAAAAGCTTCTACTAGATTGCTAGAGCTGAAGCCTATTAAGCCTCCCAAAAGTAAGATTATTTGAAAATATCAAAGCTTTATTAGTTCACTACTTATGATAATATTGAAAATATGAATGTAAATTTGAATCTCGGCTCATAATTCGAATACAACAAGACACATATAACTTTTTAGTTATAATTAAACATTAATATTTTTTTATTATAAAGCTATTGACTTTTATTATTATTATTATTATTATACATAAATAATTTCATTAAAATTATTTATATTTTTTGGTATTAAAAATACATGAATTAGCAATCAAAAATAAAAAAAAACAAGCATGACTCGAAAACATTTACACCCTAATTGAAAATTTTTAAAATAAGTTGCTATTTATAAAAAAAAAATATAAAGTGATATAAGGTATGTCTCAAATGATTATTAATCTTTTAGAATATAAAAATATTTTTTTCTAATTATTATTGCAAAATAGAATACAACAACAAAAGGTTAAATATTTTTAAAATTTATGTAAAATATTATTATTTATGTAAAATTAAAATAGATATGAAAATTATAAAATCAATAAGATAGAAAGAGAATAACATATTAAAATTTTAAAATTATGGTTTAATTGTGAGAATAATAATTAAAATAATAAATTTATTCTCTATTAATGAAATTATATATCATAATAAAGTTTAATCAAAATAATGAATAAAAATTAATTTTCTCATTTTTAACTCGTTAGTTTTTAAAAAACAATGTGATAAAAAAATATTATTTTTAAATTATTATGTTCAATAATTTAAATTATCTAACTTGAGAAATTATGTGGCTACCTCTTCTTGGTTTTTTTTTCTAATTGTTTTAATAAATCAGTCCTATAACTCTTTTTTGGTGGTCACTTGCTACTCTAAGATAAATTAATTAAATTAAATTAAAAAAGTATGACCAATTATTGAGATGTACTACAACTTGAAAGGAAAAAGTATACTCAAGTTGAAATTTGAACACCATTATAGAAAGAAAGAAAAAAAGTTGAGGCCCTTGTCTAAAGATATAAAAAAAGCCCATGTTGTTCTGCTAAGAAATTTCTATTTTTGCTCCATGCGTCTTTAAATTGAAAAAACAAATTTAACTTTAATATTTGTTTGATCATGATTTATAATTTATAATTAAATAATTAATTTTATGATTAATAAATTTTTTTAAATATCACTAATATGTTTGATAATATTTTTTTACTTAATAATTTTCAAAAAAAAATTTAAAAAATTTAAAAATGGAGAATTTTTTTATTTTAAATTTTATGTTCTTAATCATTTTTCTCAAATACTGTACATACAAAATCCATAAAACTTATTTATTTTTTAAAAAAATTATAAAAATGAAAATAAAAATAAAAAATTATTATCAAATATATCTGATTTAAAAACACTAATAAAATTTAAAATTAACATCATTAATTTGAAAAAAATAAAGAAAAATAAGGATTTATATTTTAAAAAAAAGGACAATATCACTAGAAGACAATAATATTAGGGGCATTAGCTAACACTCAAAAAGCTTTAGCCTAAAATAAATTCATATCTAAATTATAAATCTAAATTTTAGGCATCTTCACACTTAACTTTTTAAACTTAAACTTTATAAATAAGTTTATATTTTTAAATCATATAATTTAATTTTAATTTTCTAAAAATTTATACATTTATATAATATAAATATATATATGATTTAAAATTTAAAAATCTTATAATTTTATAAGTTTAATTATTTAATTATATAATTTAAATTTTTTGTAATATTTTAAAAAATTGTGACTTATAACGAAAAAAAATTATGAATTAAGTTTTTTAAGTTCAAGACGGAAGTGTAAACCTAATCATATACCATAGATATAATTTATCCTAAAATAAAAGCATATATTATTTTAAGACAAAAAAAAAAGAGCAACAAAGTAAGAGAAGACCTGGTTTATTTGTTCACCTTATGCCCTCCAAGAACTATCTTCTTCGCCATAAATGATGGAGAATTTTCTGGGTTTTGTCTTCCCCTTGTCACAAACTAATTAATCTTCTTCTTCTTCTTCTTTGCTCTGTTTTTAATTATTAATTATGATTTTTTTAAAGAATTTACCTCTATCTTTCAAATAGAACCAAAAGATTATTATTAGATAAGATTGAGTGAGAGAAAGGAACAAAAAGAGTTTTTTTTTCCCCTGAAGAAAGACAAAAAGAGTTGCCCGTTATAAAGTTTTCTTTTTTATAAAGCTTTTGAGTTCCTACAATGTCAATAATCACAGGGAGTGATATTGGGAGCTTTTCCTCTGAAAATATTGATGTTGAAATTCATCATCAGCAAAAACAAGAGCTATTGAAAAACCTTCATGGCTCTAACTCTTTATCTTCAACCTTAACTGTTAGCAATGGCTCTCCTATTCAAGTTCAACTGCAACAATCTCAAGTACCTGCCAAGAGAAAACGAAATCTTCCAGGAAACCCAGGTTTAATTTTAACCCATTTACATATTTTACTGTTTTGTTATTTATAACTCTGGTTTTTTATATATGGATTTTTGAACAAGTTTTGTCTACTACAAGTTTCTTAGTTCATGTAAGCAAACCCAGATTTAAAGAAAATTATAATAATAGTTTGCAACTTAGTTCATATGTTTTGGATTGGCCTCTGATTTTCATTCCTTGAAATTAATTTTATTTTTGACTTATTTTTTTAGAAAAAAATTAAGTTGTACTCTTCTGAATAGTAATTCTTCTTGGGCATTTTTAATTTCAGGTTTCTTTTAGGTTGCATAACAGAAATTATTTAAGCTTAATATTAATATTTTTTTAAAAAATTTAATTTTTCAAGATGGATTCTCAGAAAAATAAACTGAATAACATAGGTATTGATAAGTGTAAAAAGTTGAGGGGCAGGGATCAATTATTGGTTCGGGATTCCAATTATTGCAGCAAAAAAGTTGACTGGCTTTGACTACTGTGCGCTCCTCCTTACGTGCTAATTTTATTTATAATTTCTCTTTTTATGTCATTTTAATTTTTAATTTTAATTTTTAAATTTTGAAAATTTTAATGTTATGCACATTAGATGATTTATTTTTTAAATTTGATTAAATTTTAAAATTAAAAAAGAAGAAGCTAGTTTTAGAATTAAATTTTCTTTTTATTTTTTATACCAAAAATTAATAACTTAACCATATCCTACCATACACAAACTTATTTTAAAATTAAAAGTTTTGGTTTATTGAAATTTTTTAAAAATAAATTTTATAATTGAATTTTAGAGTTTAGAAAATTTAAAATAGAAAATTGATTACCAAACCAGTAGTATACAATTATCAATTTTTATTTTTCAAAATTAAAATTAAAAAAAATTATTAAATAAATTTCATTTTAAAAAAAATCTAAAAATTGAAAATTAAATTCCAAAATTAAAAATTAAAATGATCAGTAAGCATTTTTTAGTAAATTATAATATCACTTACATTAATTAACTCATAACTTAAATCTCTTAAAGTTACATAACTCTGAGACTACAATAGGAAACAATGGAAATTAATTAATTTTAGACCATTAATTTTTTAATTTTTTTTAAAAGAATTTTTAGGCCATTAATTGCAAGGCGCAGTACAAAACATTTAATTTTGCCTCCTTCTTTTTTCCCCCTTTATGTATAATTATTTTTATTTCTTATTTTGTAATTAATTATAAACATGCAGACCCAAGTGCTGAAGTAATAGCTTTGTCACCAAAGACCCTTTTAGCTACAAACAGATTTGTATGTGAAATTTGCAAAAAGGGGTTTCAAAGAGACCAAAATCTTCAACTTCATAGGAGAGGCCACAATTTGCCATGGAAACTTAAGCAAAGAAGTAGTGATGAAATCAGGAAAAAAGTTTATATTTGCCCTGAACCTTCATGTGTTCATAACAACCCAGCTAGAGCACTTGGTGATCTTACTGGCATCAAAAAGCACTTTTTCAGGAAGCATGGTGAGAAAAAATGGAAATGTGACAGATGTTCTAAGAAATATGCTGTTCAATCTGACTGGAAAGCTCACTCTAAGATATGTGGTACTAGAGAATACAAATGTGATTGTGGAACCCTCTTCTCTAGGTATATACGTATATATATCTATAATCGTTATTAAAGTACAAAGGGTAGAAATGATCTAATTACTATGATTAAAGTATATAAAACTTAGTTAACTTGTGGTGCTTCTTTACTACAAATTTATTAATTATTAAAAATTATATTAAATTTTAAATTTTAAAAATATTAGAAATGAAACATGTGAATATAAATATACATATTTTTTTGAGTTATTATGTATTATTTATCATGTTTTAACTAATTCAAGTTTATATTTTTTAAGTTGTAATTGATTTAAAGAACACTTAAATCTTCAAAATATATATATATATATTCATTTGTATTCACATGTTTCATTTCTAAGGTTCTTTTGAGTTTTAGATTTTTGATATACTTTTAAATGGATACTAGACATGTAAGTGGACTATTATTACCTTTTTTCATTATTAAATATATTAGGTTAAATTATATTATTGGTACTTAAATTTTTACATAGAGATTTACACATTTTTAAAACGTATGATTTAGTTTTCAAATTTTTAAAATTTTACAAATAAATTTTTAAATAATATAATTTAGTTTCTAAATTTTTAGAACTTTATATATAGGTCTTAAAATTTTGCGTCAGAAATATGTATTTTTATAATTAAATTATGATTTATATAATAAAAATTTGGGATTAAATTACACAATTTAAATTAAAAAATTATAAGTAAAATTTTAAAAAAATTGATAACTAAATGATATGTTTTAAAAATTTATAAAATATAAATAAAATTGTTCTGCCAATATATTGTTATTTTATGTAGCAGCGTTTGGATGCAAAATATTTATAAAAAAAGTACTTTAAAAATAGTGCAAGCTCTTATTTTTGATAACAACATAAATTAATCAAGTATAATTGATTTTTATTTAACTTTCAAACGTAGAACAAATCTTTCTGGCTCAAAGCGGTTTTTAAAAAACGTATCCAAGCGAGCATAAAATTATTCATAATTTGAATATTGTTTAGTTTGGTCGTCTACTTAATGACTATAGTTTTACAATACTAACATGCTATATATACATGTTAATGAAAAAATTAGAATTAATCTTTGATTTTTGTACGTAAGAGATTGTTTAGTGTTTTAATAATCTTGTGTGACTAAGCACGTAAAGATTATTATATAATTCCTTGAAATTGTCATTGTTATGATTAAATTATTCTACTATACAAGAATCCATAACATGCATGATGTAGATGTAGATACCTATATAACCATGAATTGAATAATAAGCCTAGCTAGCATGCAATACATACTTTTTTCTAGTTGTTGTGTATCTACAACACTTGTCACAATACTTATGTCACAATACTTATCATAATATCAATATATTACATTTGGGTATTGATATTAATATTGATATTGACATTGACATGCAGATGTTATTTATTATATTTGAAGTAAATGTTATTTATTATATTTGAAGTAAATGTTATTTATTATTTTTGAAATATATTTCATCAATTAGATGATCTTTATTTTACATTTTTTATTATATATTTGTTTTAAAAAAATGTTATATTAATTTTAAATTTCATTAACTTAAAATATCATATTATTATTAAATAAATAAATTGTCATTGTCATGACTTTATTATCATAATAAAAATATATAAAAAAATCAATTTTATCTCTATTACATTTTTAATTATAACATTACCCTTAGTTTTTTTTAAGACAAAAAAAAAGTAATTTACAGTCTTCAATATCAAAAAGTGATTTTACGGTTCCCTAAACGGTGAACTTTTTATACTTCAAAATAGATTGTAAAGCTAATTCTACTTATACTAACGTGATCAACTATTCAGCAACCTTTTTGTGTGATCATTGTAATATTACATGTCAATAATTTGTGATGGGTAAGAAAGCAGGGTAAACTATGTTATTTTGTTAAATTTTTTAAAATTATTTTGCATTCTTATTATATTTAATTACGTATTATTTTAAATTAATAAAATTTAATGTTTAATTTTTTTTTTGAAAAAAATAAATATTTGATAGTAATTAGAGAGAGAAAACAATTTAATTATCAAAAAATATACTTTAAAAATAATGAATAACACCTAAATTTTTTATTAAGTTAATAAATTTTCTATAATCTTTAATTTGTTAAAAATTGTATCGAACCTAATAGTTTATATACATGCATTTAAGGACTTTAGTGTAATTTTTGATAATTAATTAAGTTAATAAATTTAATTGAAAATAACATGTGTCATAACGTGAAATTAAATATCTCAAACTCATTTAAGTGTTAGATTTGTTTACAGAATAAGCAGAATAGGTTTTTTTTTTTTTTTACCTTCCCTTTTTATGATACTGTTCTAATAACTATTTTTATATATTTGTTTATGCAGAAGAGACAGCTTCATAACCCATAGAGCTTTTTGTGATGCAATAGCTGATCATGAACAAACCAACAAAGCAAACCAGCAAATAATGTCAAACATGATACCAAGTTTACATTCTCAATTGGATCAACTGGTCTCTGAAGAGCTCATAACCTCACTGCCTATGAACATCAATGAAAATCTCAACCAATCAGGAACTACTTCTGAAATGTTAACCAACCAATCAACTGATATCAAAATCCCCATCATTACTACTCTACCCCAAGATCATCAACTCTTAGTTAGTACCATACCTTCAAAACCCATGAACAACAATATGATTGGAAGCATATTTTCAACAAATCTCAACATGACCAATAATAATATTTCACAGCCTCAAGTGTTTGAAAACAGTTTGCAAAGCTTTGGTGGTTCATGTAGTAATTATAGTACTAGTGGTGGTGCTCACTTATCTGCAACAGCATTGCTACAAAAAGCAGCTCAAATGGGAGCAAGTGTAAGTGGAAATAACATGAATTCTAATTTCATTACAAGCATGGCTTGTTCCACTACAAATGGGATTTCAAATCAATTAATGAACAAATCTGATTCAAAAGAGATTATGTCTTCTCGGTTGTTTATGAATGGGAATGGGAATAGTAATTTTGGGATGTTTAGTGATGCTGGAATGTTTAGTGGTATTAACAATACTGCTTTGTTGAAGAGTATGGAGCAGAATAACAATATTGGGAATAAGAATGGGATTGGCAATAAGAATGGAAACATGATTGGGATTGGCAATGAGAATGGGAGCGGGAACGGAAATGGAAATGAGAGTTGGAGCGAAATTGGGAATGGGAATGTTAATAAGAATATGATTAGGAATGATATTGGTAACGGAAATGGGACAGATGTGACAACTGTAGACTTTTTGGGGATTGGAAGATCCTCAGCAAGAGTAGGGAATTTTCAAGAACAGCAAAAGCAATTGCATGAACATCTGCAGCAAAAGCAAGTAGAGGAAATGGGTTTTGGAATTATTGGTAATTCAATTCCAGGTAGTATTCAAAGCTCAAATCAGATTGATCAACAACATGCAGGAATGGCTCCAAAACAGTACTTGTGGCCTTAGGTTTACCTGATCATGTTTAAGAGGAGAGTTTCTTTAGTAGATAATATTTTTTTTTACATATAATTAAGTAGATTGTTATATTATATGTAACTTGATATTTCAGTTTTAAATTTGCAATAAGTATGTGGTTTTTTCAGTTTTACTAGAAGTATATATACATTGTAAATGAGCTTATGGATCAACAGTCCTATTTAGATAAGTAGAAGATTGAGGGTTTGAGTCATAATTACTTATGTGTGAGTAAAAAGTAGTTATTTAAAAAAAAATCTATCAAATACCATGCATGTTTCTCTAAAAAAAATTATTTCACTATATATTTTTTATTCCCTATATTATATATATGTTCTATATGTATTTAAGGATAAAGGGTAACAAAAGGATATCAATTATGTCAAAAATATACAAAAATTACATTAACTATTAGATTAACTATCAAAAAGTATATCAAAAGGACAAATTTTAAAAAAATTATATTTGTATCATATAAAAGGAAAGGTGTATTTCTAACAGGGGTAAAATGATCATTTTAATCTCTAAAAAAACAAATTCTTAAATCTTAGTTATGTTCTTTGTTCTTCTATTCTCTAAAAATAAGATAATTTTATTAAAACATATAGCTTTAATTCGTCTTCATTTGATATAATTGAGAAGGAAGAAAATAATTGAGATTTAGATATTTTTATTTTGGGGTTAAAATGACCATTTTTGTCCTTGTTAAAAATATACTATTTCTCTCATAATACATAAATCATACAATTTTTTAACTTTTGTCCTTTTGGTATACTTTTTTATAGTTAATAGACTTGTAGTACTTCATCTAATAGTTAATGAATTTTTGTATACTTTTGATACAATTTGTATCATTTTGTTACCCTTTATCTTAATCTCAATCCTTTTTTTATTGAAATTTTTTCTTTAATTTAATTTTTTTTATCTCTATATATACTCTAGATAATGGATAAGATCAGAGTCAATTTAGAGAGAATAAGTAAGGATATAGAGATATTATAGATTTAATCTGTATATGTGTAGTTATGAACTTATTGTGAGAAGTATACAACGTGATTCTATATAGGGGAGAAGATATACATGATGTTGATCACTTGCACATGGAGATAGGATTTAATATAGGATCATAATTATATCTCCTTAATTATCCATTATGGATGATTAGAGGATATTTATCTTTACGGACTTTTATCTAATAGTTGGGTTCATTTGTTGACTCAGCATTTATTAAGTTGGTATATAATTCATATTACTCAGTAAGTCCATTTATATTGTCATGTAGCATGAGTTTATTTTACACCCAACATCATCTCCTATGTCTCTTGACCTGGATATATGAGCCATGAGGTATGTCTTGCAATTTAGTCGATATTAGGGTATCATACCCTTTCAGTCACCCAGTTAACTCTTATCTAGTATTTACGTGCTAACCTACTTCTAGAGTTATGAAAATTGGGACATTTCCCGCCCGTTAAAACATGCACGATGGTTTTCTATTGTTGGTGATATTTTTGGAATTCCAATCGAGCATCCGGTAAGGGAGTTACGTTGAAGTCAAAGATGCTTTAAAAAAATCAACTTTGGGGTCTCAAGGTGTTTTTCACCTTTTGTACGACATGACATCCCTAGTAGATTCTTTAAGTTTGTGAAGAGAAATCTATATGTCAGGACCTTTTTAAGCCTTTGCACCTCCTTTCTTTTAATTTATTTTCCGCCTATCACATGCTTATGCGTGCAGTATACCTTTATTATTTTCTTTCCATCCAAGCACAATTCACTCAACTGTATTCACACTCACACCTTTTTACAAAGGAAATGGTTTCATGCATCCGATCGAGATGTGTTTGCCCAATTTGTGTCCATAGGGGCTTTGTTTGGAAAGGTGCCTTTTGGAATGGCTCTATCTAGTAAGGTGTTGTCTAGAGAGGCTATGTCTAGTAGGGACCTATCTAGTGGTTTCTTGACTGAAAGCCTTCTATACGGTGATACTCTGGCGTTGATCCAAGCGATGAGGTGTTGTTCGAAGAGTCTATTTGGTAGGACTACCTAACACACCTTTAGTTGGCGAAGTTCTAACTAGGAGTCCTAACACAAATGATAGGTCTAGTCTTGACGGCAATATGATCTTTCACCTAATGTTAATTTAACCCTATAGTTGCCCCTATAAACCTGAATTATCCCAAAATTACAAATTGGTTATCAGTTTTTGGAGCCAATAAGAGAGAAAAGTATAGAAAAATTCAAAAGGAAGAAGTACAATTTTAGTGGAGATTCAAGAAGAGATGGTGCTACAATTTAAGAAATTTATTGTATTTCTTCTACTTCTTCTTTTATCAATTTTTGTCTTTTTTTTAATATGAACTTTATGAATCCAATTTTTTACATGTGATGATCTAATATTTTTGCCACAATTATGATTTAAATTTAATTATATTATTTAATATAATTTTTATGTTATTAATTATTTGGCTAACAATTAAATAGACTTGAGAGAATTATTTAATTATATGTCTTGATTAAATAACATGTATAGTTTTTAGGTAGAGATTTATGATTCTTATGTACGTGATCCATAATTGATTAATTTAATGAGTATTATGCAATTTAATAGATATGAGAATGTGATTAGGTTAATTATTATATGATATGTAGTTTAATTGAGAGAGAAATACATACTAGGTTAGATTTAATTGATTTGTAATTACATTTGGGGGATTTTAGTGATTCACATGTTAAAAAATTGAAATATTAAATATTCTTATATATTTTCTCATATATTTTCTTAGCTATCAATTCTAATTTTTTTGATTACTGTAATTTATTTTTAGTTCTTTTAATCTTGCTTCCTCAAAACATAAAAACACAAAAACAAAAAAAAAATGGTTTTTACTTTATTAGTTTTAAAATTAGTTTCTAATAACAAAATGTCCATAGGAACATCTTTTCTTATCATTACATTACTTATTGCAATACATATACATGTTTATTCATTGCAAATAATTCATGTTGATCAAACACAATATAACAAATGTTGTAGGCTTGTTAATCCATCAAACACATTCATAAATGTTTGATAAATTAACTCATTGAAAAAAAGCTTGCTTGAATAATTTTAGTAAAACAAGATAGAGAATAAGATGAAGAAAATAATGCTCAATAATGCTATTGGATGGTTGAATAAATTTGTGTACTTAGGTTTGTATATATAGTATCTTTTCAAACATTAGGTCAAAGTGAAATTACTATGTTATCCATAAAACCAGTTAGAAGAATTTTAAAAAAAATTATAGTACTATAAAAACCAATTCAATTCGAGTTAGAAATAGGTTTTGAAACCAAAGCCCTGAATGCTTAATTGATCGATCAATTCAATCAATTCTTGATCTATCCATTCAATGAAAAAATTAATTGAAAACTTTTTAAATTGAGTAGATTGATTCTCAATCAATCTGTACAGTTCGATCGATCGAGTCATGTCTCGATCGATCAAGTAACTTAATCTCAAAATGTTTTTACGTGACTAATATGAATTATAACTTACATAAGAATATAGATATACCTGAATTGTGATCGCTAGAGCTCGATAACTTCTTTAGTTTGAAAATATTCTTGAATAACACACTTAGAAACTAAAATTACATTTGTAATTTTTCACGAATATCACCAATACTCACATGAACCTTACAAAAGCACTTTTTAGTAATGCATATAATGGTTAATGAAATTCGATGAAAAACTTTTCTTTTCTTTTCTTTTTTGAAAGAAAAATAATAATTGTAGATGAAATTATGGTCGTTTGATTAGAACAACAAACAGAGAAAAAAGGGTTTATGGTTCATAAAAATTAAAAACTATTTATTATAAAAGGGGAAAATTACTTCTTTCCATTCCGTGTTAAAATAGGAGAGCTCTAGTTCTAACTAATAAGTACTTATTTGAGAAACAACATGTCATTCTAAGTAGAGGAATAACTAATGGCTATCAATTTTGATAGCTGAATTCTCAATTGAATTACAAAGTCACCGGGAAAATTAGGAACCATGCACAAAAACAAGCTGCCAATTTTCATTTATCACCTAATAACAAATAACACTATTCGACTCGAACTCTAACAAAAAGGATACGATAAACATATCTCAACCGTTAATATTTATAAGAAACATGCACGAGAGAAAAAATTAATTAAAATCTTAATTATTGAGATAGAATGTTGTAATAAATTATAAGATGAAGTTAATAAGTCATGTGCTGAAGCTGGTGATTGTGTGCGTTTCAAGAAAGCAAGGTTAGTGAAAGTGCTGATGAACAAGAGTCTTTAAGTAAAGTCTGTAAGGCTGTCCAGACGTGAAGATGATTGCTGTAAGGGTTACTGAAGCCATTGTAACAAAGCTATTAGCTTGCTTGTAAGTGTAAAGCTGTTGTTGTGAGTGAACATTTTGTTATAGCTAGCAGTAGAATTAAAAAAAGTTGGTTGTTATAAGTTTGTTATAGAGTGTACAAGTGTAATATGAAGATTGGATGGACTACTCTTGTATAAAACAATGACTTGTATTCTTCTGTGTTTGCTTGAAATGAATGAAAGAGTTGAAGTCAACTCTTTTTTGTCTCTTTCTCTCTCTCGTTCAAGAATCCTTTTTATTTTCTATACTTTGTTTTCCATGATCATAGTGTTTGTGTTCTCACGTTAAATTTTTTATGTTTTTATTATATAATAAATTATAACAACCGATAAAAAAAACATATATAATTCTTTTAAAGTATTATTTTATACTTTTGGTCACTTTTGTTTGGGCTTCAATACGTCGTATTTGTTTATGTTTGATTTTGTTCTTTTTAATACATTTTTCTTAATTCTAAACATGATTTTCTTTCAATTTTTTTCCTTTTCCTGACAATTATAAATAGAAAAAAATGTAGTAAAGGCTAATTTCTCATATTGCAGAACCACTTCCATTTTAAGTTAAATTCACATTTTATATTAACTTTTATTTTATATAATTTTTTAAAAAATCATTACTTGATTGGACGTAAAAAATCAATGAAGAAGAATTTTTTTTTAAATATAAATATTGGCTTCTAAGAAAATGAGGAAAAACAAAGAGAAAATATGGGTTTGATTCACATTTTTATTTAATTATTAAATATTTTAAATTATTTTTTAGTTATTTATGATAAAATAAATGAACAAAATTGTTTCAAAATTCTTTAATGATAAAATAAACAAAACTAAATATCCTTAATGTGTAAAATTATAAGGGATAGATGAGTATGTATTTAAAGCATTTGATGGCTATATTTAGAATTACCCTTATACCATAATCCCAAATTGGTTGTTTGTTAAGAGTTAAGACAAACCTAGCTGTCCCAGCTTAAATATCTAGTCGTGATGTTCTTCTGTCAGGGCATTGCATTCAAACTTGACTGAAACTCCAGTGCTGAACCGAGGTCCAGTGAGTTTGGAGGGGGTAAAAAAAAAAAAAACCAAGCCCAGTACCCACTACTTTAGCTTGAATAAAATATCTAATATAATGACAATTTATATATAAAAATAATAAATTTAATAATTAAAATTTACGGTTTAAAAAAGTAAATAACTCTCGATTATAAATAACAAATATATCTATCTCAAACTCTCTTGCCTTCACCCTCTCCCCCTTTTTAAAAAAAGAAAAAAGAAAACTTTCCTTTAACCTTTGGGTGGTCCAAACGAGCAGCATTCAAATTCAAAGGGCACTAATTTGTTTTTATTTTATTTCTTTTAAGAATATTAATATGATAATTCTATATTCATGATTTTATAATGATAACTAATGAGAGTAAATAATCTTATCACCTGAACCACAAACTAAATCATTATGATTGAATGTTGATTGTTTAATAGAGTTCATATTACTAGTTTTCATAAATCTCATTTATTATGTGCGAAGAGGATAGCTAGCAGAGATGTCTTGTAGATTTCTATGAAATTGGTTAGTTCTTCTAAACTCTATAGAAATGACTCGTTTCTGGTCTGTGATTGTGCTAAGAAATCATCTAAGCACGTACATAAGCATGTATATATTGATTGATGGGTCGGAAGAATTATTGATTAGTTCTGTAAAGATGGTGAGAAGCACATGGTTTTATACTTTTGAACTTTCCGAATCAAACATTATGTATAAAGCGCTCATTGCAACAATGGTCAGCCACGCAAAGTGATAAAAGATCTTACAACTTCCCAATCAATTTTGAAAAATTACATCAAAACACATCTAAAACTTATAACAATACAAATTACACCCTAATAATATTTAACTAAATCTAACCGATCAAAATTTAATATTTAATTATATTTAATTGGTATAGAGATATACAATAAACAACATCTAACCAACCATGAGTTCAATAGTAAACATCCAACTATCCGACATTCTATGTGAAAGTTTAGGATCAACATTCTCTTTGTACTAAAACATACTAGCCAAATATGATACTATTATTTTTGTTGTTACAAGTTTTATAGATTGTTACAAATGTTTTCTTACATAATTTTCTAGTTCAATTCCTACCTTTCGAGTATCTTTTGTTAGAAAAAGAACTTCTAGCGGGAAAAAAAAAATAATGACTACGACTACAACTCAACGTGAGTGCCAGTCTCACCAGTCCCTTCTAACTTCAAAATTCTTTCATTTGAAAAATATAAATAAATAAAAGGAAGTAAGAAGAAGAAGAAGAAGTTCCTTTTAATATGTTGATAACATGTGTGATGTTAAAATGCAGAATTGAAGCATTTGAAAGACCATTATTGGATATAGAAAACACCCTGAAGTGAAAGGAGCATCAGTAAAAATAAACTTTGGAAAGGATTATACTAGCAGTATTGGTTATAATATCAGCGTTCAGGGATGAGAGGCCCTCCTTTTGGAGACGACCCTGCTGTTTGTTGCGCTCACAGTGATAAACTATTTAAAGTTCTAAATACCAAAGCACCTGTGCCAGTATGGGCAGAGCTGAAACGTGACTTCCA
The DNA here is from genome assembly GCA_037013495.1 of Hippophae tibetana. NCBI lineage: Eukaryota > Viridiplantae > Streptophyta > Magnoliopsida > Rosales > Elaeagnaceae > Hippophae > Hippophae tibetana. Next base: position 17,103,612 of record CM072803.1, read on the forward strand.
CAAAGTTGCCGAATCGCTTCAAGCTGCCTCCTGAAATGAACAGTGAAAAAGACAATGTCAATCTAATTACTTAAAAGAGTATGGAATTGCATCTTACCTAACAAGGTTGTATTTTCGGTTCTCACTATCATTCCTGTCATTTTCCGTCTCCGAGACCTTCACTGCCTCACAGGTTACTGTTACCTTATAAAATATCATAAAAGTGCATGCAACTGCAAAACTTGCACCAAAAAGTACATAGAAACATTACCCTTAGTTTTAAGGGCATGAATACGAATAAATGAAACAGATTCGCAATTAATTTTCACTTTCTATAAAGATAATAATACAATTGTTTCAATGGTGTATTTTGAGATACCAATATCTCCAACAGGTTACAGACCTGAATACGTAAGGATCGAAAGTTATAAATAAGATGTAAATTTAAACAATGGATACCCATCAAGGCACCATAACTGCCAATGACTTGTAGGTTAAAGGACTTCTCCTCTCCTGCTGAACAAGATTCTGAGAAAACTACCCATCTTAATATCAACAATCAAAAGTAGAAGGGTGAGAGGGCACCACACCATTTGCTTTAATGTGTAATGTCCTAAGTAAAACATCATAATCAAGCACATGTCTTCCAGTTGGTCATTCTCTCCAAATTTTCAGAAACTGCTGCAATCAAATTAGGATCTCCAAATCCTAATTCTGTCCCGAGTCTGTTACATAAGCACAAAGTACACATTTTAAAACTAACAAAAGAAAAGAAGATAAGAATCTCTGCAGTGAAACAAGAATTTCTTGTGTGTCAAAATGACTGAAGATCAAGAACGGACGAAAAGAAAAAGTGCTGGAATTAAACATAAGACAAGTCCGTAGTGATATTGTTTAGAGTTGTTACTTGGTCAGTTTGTCTTGTGATACGCTATATTATTCCATATGTTATTTCAAAATTAAAATAAAACTGTCCTAAGAGAAACAATTTCCCTCCTCTCAAATTCCATCCACTTCTCTAATAAAAAGGCAAATAAGTAACAAACAAACTCTATTTCGTAGACTATTTCTGTCATCTTTCTCCATGTTCCTCAGTATAGATATATGTTCCACGATCAAATGCAAGAGAAAAAGAAAAGTGTGATAACACAAGGCCCCATTTGCTTACTTTGGATCAAGAACCAATTTCTGGACTTCTTTAATTGCTGAACTTGCAGCATAAAGTGATATCTTTCCTACCTGCAGGAGTAACAATTTAAGAAATTTCATCAAAATGAATGGCCTTGAATTCTTGAAATACTAAGCTAACATAACCTCTAGGGAAAAACGAATAAACAAATAAAAAAATAACAAAATGTAACACAGTAAAGTTTGAAATACTTTCGACATTTTCATTTTTCTGACCTCCAATACTTGAAGTTTTGCTTCATGATCATTCGGAAGACAACGGATTTCTTCAGCCAATTTTACAGCCTCCCCCAGGCTTTCAGGAGATAAGAAATCAAGGCCTAACTGAACAGTGGACTGACAAAAAAACATAATGTTCCAAATAATAATCAATATATTGTCACAAATTTAATTGTACTGTACATTTTAGGAGTGACTTCCCAACAGAAAAAAAAACCATACTAAAGACTGAAAAATCTTCTACTTTTTTTTACTAAAGAATAAATCTACTTGTATGATTTATATCATTATTCTAATTTCAGATGGTTCGCAGGAGTAAACCACCCCCCTCCCGCAGCACGGAAAGAAAGTATGGTTTTACAAATTAAAAAGACCTTTCATGGGAGAACTATATTATTGAATGAAACATATAAATGCCTGAAAGATGAAGTAAATTCCTACCCTTGCTGTTTATAATAATCAGTCTCAATGATGAAATTTCTTCTAATATCAAATTATTTGAAACAATAGTGCTCCAGAAACAAAACTCCTCAAAGTTACCAGTCAACACCCTTCTGCCAACCCAACCACAAAGAGTCCTATAGGAGAGAAAAAAATGATGGCCAGAAAGGCAAAATGTGTAAACTAAAAGAGACCAAAACGTTGTATTCCAATAGTATAAGGCATTATCAGATAAAGAGTTTGATAGGAGAGGAATTGGGATCCAGCAGCTCATTCTCATTTTTTGTTACTTGAAAAAATTTTAGTCCCACATTGGAACCATAAAGCCTTGAACACTACAGCTATTCATGGGATTATGACCCCTGAAATGCATTATCTTCTCATTGAATTCATCATATTATCTAGGAAAATCTTCCCCTCTCATTTGTACAATAGATGAACCCCTTATTTGTCTAATGGTTTAGGTGCTAAACTTATTGAGCTCTAATTTTGAAAGAGCGTCTAGTTTTTCTAGTCTCCTTATACTACAAAATACAGGGACTACGTGCTGATTTTAAAACTTTTGTCCAATAAAAGCGCAAGTCGCTTAAAACACACGACTATAATGCTCATAGTTGATAGGTAACCAACCCTTGGGTTGTACTTTTGACTCGGTGTTGACATCGTTGAGGAATGCTACATGGTTGAGCCTGCCAATAGTCGTATACTTGTCTCAAAAATTATGTCATGCATTTATAAGTTTGAACTAATTTAAAATGTAAAACTGTGGATGGCTCATCAACATAGTTTGTTTGATGGTTATACTAAGATAATTATACTAATTCTAGAGCTAATACGTGCAACAAACCCCGACTTTTGAAAAGGATGCATTTATTTGATAAAAGGTCAATGCGGGTTTTGTCCGTATAATTCATGATAACTCGACGGATCGTGTGGCCATCATGCCGACAACTAGGGACCTAGACAGGATTTATGTTCAGAGAGGGGCTAAGCTTAAACTTAATAGTGAAAATGGACATTTTGGCACGACATGAATGAAAATAATAAAAATTGATGATATATTCAATCAATTTAATGCAAAATAATATGAAAAAAGTTTATCTTTGATGTTGCAAAATTTAACAAATTTCAATGAATTTGAATATTACACCACTAATGTACCATATCAAATGTGTATTTTTATCTAATTAAAATAAAAACTCAAAATTATGTAAATTAAATTGTAACAAAACTAAATAACATAGCTCAATATTTATGGAAATTGACAAAGAAAATTAAAATAAATAAATAACATAAACTATAATAAACACGTAAAAATAAGTATGTTAAAGAAAAAATAAATAGGAACAATATTACATAGTATAAATAACAATTAATAGTTATAATTATAAGTGGTGTGATAAGTGTAGATTTTTTGAGAATATTAGGCTGGAATAGTGTTGTATAGGCTGTGAATTTAGTGTAGAACAAGCTGGATTTTAGTTGTTGATACCAGCTGTATTATTCCTAAGTTAGTGGTAATTTGTCTACCTTTTAGTCCTATTTATAGTGATGTATATACATTTGAATTAATCAGAGAAAATAAAACAAGAATTCAGTTTCTCTCCACTATCTCTCAATATTTTCTTCATGGTATCAGAGCATTTTTGAAATCCATTTTTTTTTTCTCACTAATTCTGTCCAAGGAAGATTTTCTGAAATCCAATTGCTCAGTCGCTGTTCTCCGACATCAATCCTGGTAGTTCTCTGTTTCAGTTGTGCATCGTCGTTCATCTCTGTTCATCGTCGTTGCCATCTGGTTCATCTCTGCATTCTGTTTCAGCATCGAGATTTTGTAACCAAATCAGCCCAATCTACCCAGTTTTAACCCAATAGACTCAATCTGCCCAGTTTTAACCCAATAGATCCAATCTGCCCAGTTTCAACCATCTCAGACCAGTCATCATCGTCGCCGACCATCTCTACATCGTCGTCGCCGATCATCATCGTCGTCTGCTTCAGTCCCGCAAGTCAATAAGTCCCACAGTTGCATTCTGTTTTTTTTGTAATATATCTTGGCCCGACCCGTGAAAACCCTACCCAATCGACCCGGCCCAACTAACCCGACCCAACACGGTTCAGCAGATTATCTAAAAAAAAAAATGTCCCACAAATTTCAGTCCACGTATAATCTATAATTGAAATAAATGGCCACGGAAAACAGTCTTATGCCCATCACCAGTCACAAATTAAATGGGTATAATTATCTTCAATGGTCCCAATCTGAACGTTTTTAGTGTGAAACAGGTTAAGAGACAATGGATTATAGATTCAGGTGCTTCAAATCACATGACGGATGATGCGTCTCTTCTTGTAAATCTTAAAACTTCCCAAGAAGGATACACTGTCAAAATTGTCGATGGATCAATATCCAAAGTAACAGGGATTGGTTCGGCAAAAATTTCAAATTCTTTTATTCTTGATTCTGTCATTCTTGTTCCAACCCTTGATTGTAATCTCTTATCAATTACTAAACTTACACGTGATAAAAATTATGTGGCAAAATTTGTTCATAATTTATGTGAATTTGAGGACTTGGATTCGGGGAAAACGATTGGCAGTGCTAAAGAATGCTTGAGACTCTATCTTCTCATCAGTGAAGACCTTCCAGAAAGACAAGTCCTTCAAGCTGTATCCGAGGTTCAGTATCAAAATAAAGCTTTATTAAATTTTAATTTCAATAACAATGGTGAAATCATGTTGAAACACTATCGTCTCGGTCATCCTAATTTCCTATATTTGGAACAACTTTTCCCTTCATTATTCAAAAATAAAAATTCAAAGGATCTTAAATGTGAAGTATGTGAATTCTCAAAACATGTTAGAAATTCATATCATACTCTCTCTAATTCACTCTGATATTTGGGGACCTTCTCAAATCAAAAACATAATAGGGACACGATGGTTTATTTCATTTGTAGATGATCATACTCGAACCACTTGGTTATTTCTTATGAAAGAAAAATCTAAAGCATGTTAGATATTTAAAAAATTTAATACCATGATTCAAACTCAATTTCAAACAAAGATCCAAGTATTGAAAACTGACAATGCTAGAGAATACTTCGCATCAATTCTCAGTGATTATCTGTCAAGTCATGGGATTGTCCATCTCAACTCTTGTGTTGACACACCTCAACAAAATGGGGTGGCTGAAAGGAAAAATAGACATCTCCTCGAGGTAGCTAGATCTCTCATGTTCACAACTCATGTTGCTAAACATTTCTGGAGAGAAACTGTCCTTACGGCTAACTATCTTATCAATAGGATGCCCTCTCGTGTCCTAACTTTCAAAACACCAATCAGTACTCTTCTTGAGTCTTACCCACACACGAGAATCGTGTCCAACATTCCTTTTAAAATATTTGGATGTTCTGCTTATGTCCATGTACATCATAGAGATCAACTTGATCCAAGAGCTATCAAATGCATATTCTTAGGATATTCATCAAACCAAAAAAGGTACAAATGCTTCTCTCCTATCACAAGGCGATTTTACAATACAATGGATGTCACATTCTTTGAACAAAATCCATATTATTTCAAACCTATTATTCAGGGGGAGAACATATACAATGAATACCGGCTTTGGAATAGCATTACCACTCAGCCTCCCATAAATTATGTCTCAAATCATATCCCACAAATTCCAGAAAGTGAATCAATATCTCAAACAAATGCTCCTAATAATCCCAATGAACCCTCAACTCCTCTACCAATAGATCCAAACTTCCATGTCCCAAACAATGATCTTTTTGTCTACTCTAGGAGGAGAAGAACTCAAGAGGGAACGGAGAACCAAGCATATATTGAGCCAGTCCAAGAGTCCAACCCGTGTACAGATCACTTCGACAATTCACAAGGTAACATCACTGAATCTCCTATTATTGAGTTACCTCCTAATGATTTGAATTTTCCAATTGCTATAAGGAAAGATGTAAGATCTTGCACAAACCACCTCATCTACAACTTTGTTTCCTATAAAAATCTCTCACCAGGATATAAAGCATTTATCAACAACCTTGATCAGATACAGGTTCCAAATTCCGTTCATGAAGCCTTTCAGGTACCTGAATGGAAGACAACTATTCTTGAAGAACTCAATGCCTTAGAGAAAAACAAGACTTAGGAGATCACAGAACTACCACCAGGAAAACAAGTTGTTGGGTGCAAATGGATCTTTACAATTAAACACAAAGCAGACGGCAGTGTAGAAAGATTCAAAGCTCGCCTTGTGGCTAAGGGATTCACTCAGACATATGGGATTGACTATCAGGAGACTTTCGCACCTGTAGCAAAGCTCAACACTATTCGTGTTCTTCTCTCCCTAGCATCTAACTTGGATTGACCTCTCTACCAATTAGATGTCAAGAATGCATTCCTCAATGGTGATCTCGAAGAACGAAGAAGAAGTCTACATGGACATTACTACTGGAATTGAATCTCCTGTTCCAACCAATAGAGTTTGCAAACTTAAGAAATCCTTATATGGATTGAAACAGTCTCCACGTGCCTGGTTTGATAGATTCTCTAAAGTTCTGAAGAGATATGGGTACAATCCATGCCAATCAGATCACACACTATTCGTCAAACACTTCTCCAATGACAAAATAGTTATCCTAATTGTGTACGTAGATGATATTGTTCTAAGAGGTAATTCTACAATTGAGATGAATAAACTCAAAGAATTCCTTGCCAAGGAATTTGAGATCAAAGACCTGGGCAATCTCAAATATTTCCTAGGAATGAAAGTAGCACGAACAAAAAGGGGCATATCTATATCTCAAAGGAAATATATACTTGATCTTCTCAAGGAAACTGGAATGATCGGGTGTAAACCGGTAGAAACTCCGATGGACTCTACAGTAAAACTCGGAATCAAAGAAAATAGTACACCTATGGACAAAGGCCGTTACCAACGATTAGTGGGAAAACTCATTTACCTATCCCACACTAGACCAGATATTGGTTTTTCAATAAGTGTTGTAAGTCAATTTATGAACAGTCCTACTGAAGAACACATAGAGGCGGTCTATCGTATACTCAAGTATCTCAAGATGACACCAAGAAAAGGATTATACTTCAGTAAGAATCCCACCAGAAAAATTGAAGTCTTTGCAGATGCTGACTGGGCAGACTCTATAATGGATCGTAGATCTACCACTGGGTATTGTACCTTCGTATGGGGAAATCTTGTAACTTGACGAAGTAAGAAACAATCAGTAGTTGCTCGAAGTAGTGCAAAAGCTGAATTTAGAGCTATAGCCCATGGGATTTGTGAAGGAATGTGGTTAAGAAGACTACTCAATGAACTAGACTTCACAACTCCTGAACCTATCAGCATGCATTGTGATAATCAAGCTGCAATAAGAATTGCAAGAAACCCAGTTCATCATGACCGAACCAAACATGTAGAAATTGATCGTCATTTCATTAAAGAGAAGTTAGATGGAAAAATTGTGGACCTACTATATACATCTACCCATCATCAAATTGCAGATATCTTTACCAAAGCATTACCTCGAACAAATTTCGAAGAACTGAGTTGCAAGTGGGAATGATTAATATCTATTACCCAATTTGAGGGGGAGTAGATTTTCTGAGAATATTAGGTTGGAATGGTGTTGTACAGGCTGTGAATTTAGTGTAGAACAAGCTGGATTTTAGTTGTTGATACCAACTGTATTATTCCTAAGTTAGTGGGAATTTGTCTACCTTTTAGTCCTATTTATAGTGTTGTATATACATTTGAATTAATCAGAGAAAATAAAACAAGAATTCAATCTCTCTCCACTATCTCTCAATATTTTCTTCAATAAGGAATAGTTAAATTTTATGGGAGATAAAATCTATGATTTTTTAAGAAAATGATAGGAAAATTGAGCTACTAAAATAGAGGAAAAAAATAAATATAACACCTTTAAAATTTGTAAAAAATATTCTCATAAATTATCGTAGTTCAATATAAACAAAGTTTAATATTAAATTACGGTCATTTAAACATATTCATTATTGAAACTTCGTCCAATTGAATTCGTTTAATGTTTGAACTTCGCCCAATTGAACCCGTTTAATGTTTGAACTTCGCCCACTTGAACCCGTTTAATGTGGAAACTTCGCCCAATTGAACCTGAACTCTGTCCAATTGAACCTATTGAATATTATTAGGGGCCTATTTTTGTTGTCATATATAAGTTTTAGGGTTTATGTAATTTCCCTAAAAATTTTGAGAACATATTAAACCTTTATCATTCTACTAGAGTCCAATTAGTAAAAATTGTATAATAGTAGAGTAAAAGTGAAAAATATATAGAGAATGTAAATAAAAATATGTAGTATGACAAAAAGAAAGAATATTCAAATAATAAACTTGAGAAGGAGTTTTGCTATATATTTTTATAAAATAAAGAGAAATTTATAAATACAACAAGGGAAAAAAATATTATCAAAAAGTTGAAGAGGGAACATATCATTCAAATTTTTGCCCTATCAAAACTTTCAATGGTAGGATAAAGGCCTACAATGGTGGTGAAGGGTGACGGGTGACGAATAATTAGGGCTCACACTTCTATGCTACTGTAGGCTAAAAGTGGAAAGTCTAATACCAAACTACCAAGTCAACCTATTGTATCCTTATTTGAGAAGGATCAGGACTGGAATCATAATTTTGGGTGATAGAATCCATATTGTTTTACCTTAAGGGTCGAACACAAGAGTGCTGAAATTTCTTAACATCTCCCAGAGACACAAAAAAAAATCCATGAATAAAAAAGAATCACAGCATGAAGCATCTGAAGCAACAAATATGTTTTTTAAACTGCAATTGATTACCATATAGCCATACCATCTATACAACCAGTAAAGATAATAGGAGTATTTCTCCCCATACAAAGAGTTCCGTGCATTAACTACATAAAAAACACATACAGACCTTCAAAATTCACTACAAAAGTGTCACCCTGTCTGTATAGTCACGTCAACTAACCTGAAGATTCCTAACTTGGAAAGGGCATCCAGCAGGGACAAAAACGGCTTGCCCAGCATGCTGTTTGAAGGACCATGGCTCCACCTCTGAAAATAAAACGAAGATTTCTCCAATATTTAATGAATATGGATACTGAAATTCTACTTCTTATCATTCAACATGTTGAAATACTAGGTAGTCCTCACCAAACTCTTCCTTCAATTTTCTTATATGATGTTTATTCAAGAATAAAGTTTCATCATAAAGAGGACGTGTCACCTGAAATCCAAATGCATAATCAGCAGTGAGCAATGAAGCCATCAATGTAAATTAGGGAACACAAAGATAGATATCATAAAGATAAATAATGACACTCCAAAAACACTTACAAGGTCACTTTTTTCACTGTTATGCCCCCCAAATTCATTCCAGTGTATCCTCAAATACCCCAACAGCTTTGGAACATCTCGGCGGTGAAAAACATCCCACATAGCTCCTGGATGATTACTTTCAGAGACATCTCCACCATCATCATGACTGAGAGTATCCTCTTGGGCACTAGAGGCATTATCAATTTCCTGATCTGTCATTTTGTCTTCTTTATTTTCGTCCAACCTTGGCCCAGATTGATCATCCGAACTTTGATCACCAAGTTGTACATCAGGTGTCCTACTCTCATGCTGAGCTGTTCTTTTGTGCCCAGGAGCTCTTTTCGCCTCATCTTCTGTAAAAGATTTATGTACCTTCACAATTTCTGTATTCTTTCGCCCTGGTAGCTTCACCCCACATGTATGGACCAGCAGATACACCTAAATACAGCTCAACTGATATAAATTTATGCCGTTCCACCCCTTTGTTAACCTAAAACTATTATACATCAGCCAAAGACTGTAAAATAGATAAAAATCATAGTTCCTAAGCATAGATGGCGTACATGTAATGAAAATGATTAACTATAGCAGTCCTGGAAATAAGTTATTGTATATAACCAGGAAGGGAGAACAACTGACCACATCCCGTATTTTGAAATGAAGATTGGTCACGCAATCGCCTCTACCAAGCTCCTTGTAGCTTCCATAAGACATAAAGATCTTAGGTCCTGCATCATTCTGCAAGGAGTAATGTGGCAATTTCGCAGCAACATTCAGAAGACCCCACCTAGGATGTATATACTCAACTAAAGGCAATTTACTGATAAACTCAGGTCTCTGGTACAATAAGAACTCCTCAGATGCAGTAGGGGATGGCCAATCCCTTAACTTCAACATCTGTGGCCAACCATTTTCACGCCTTCGCCCCTCAGAAAATCCTCTGATGAACTCATCAAGTTCAATATTAACCTACCATGCAAGCCACATAGTGGCCTAAGGTTATGATTTACAGTGCCAATAAATTAACTACTCATTTATTCAACCAGCATCTATCACAAATGATTTTATAAGAATGCAGACCATATAAAAGAGCAATAATTTAGCAGATTACCTCGGACCAGTCAAAGCAATCTATGGCCTTCACCATTCTGTTATCTTCTTTCAATTTTTCATCTGCTGTCTCTCGGATCTCACACCTTATAACCACTGGATCCCAGGTTGATATGGATGAATTATCAAAGACCTCTTTAACAATGATAGGTTCTCCTCTGGCCCAGTGCTTTCTAAAATCACTAATTCCAGAGGATTTTATATCATCTGAAGAAGGACAGTATAAGAAATTATCATCCCCACCCTCCCTGTGAGCATATTGGCAGTGTCTAAGATCACTGGACCCCGTTTTCTCTGAACTACCAGTATCATAAATCCTACAGCAACTAACCATTTCCTCAACATTTTTAACCAGTTTTGCAACCCAATTTATCTTAAAAATGCGGCATAAGTTCAATGACGAATAACCACAGCCACCGTACTCCTTTGGAGGACACGGAATGCTTCCATCAGTGTTGGCTTTCCAATAAGGAAACTTTTCTGGAAAATTCAATCTAAATCTTTGCACTTTCTGTTGTCCCACAACTGTTTCTTTTTCTTGGCTTTTGTCACTGATCTCACAATCTACCAATTCTCCATTTAAAGCAATAGCAGATGCTTCCCGAAGATCTTGGGAGCAGCTGAGGCACAAATCATATGAGCAACTTGCACATTGCCTATGATAATCAACAATAGGAATTCGACAAAAGTTGCTGCATAAAAATGCATCAGAGTTAAACATAGTCTGCTAACTAGCTGCACAAGTGATGCTATAGTCTCCACTATAGTAAAATTCTAAACAAGTAAAATAAACTAACAAGCTGCTCAGAAACAATAAGCTCCAATTAAAGAAATTGCAGCTCAGCATGATGAAATGTATTATATTACTTATGACAAGCATGATTGAAAACTCAAGATACCATACATGGCTAGGCCTTGGTTCTAGATACATAAACCTCAAAATCCCACTTTCAAGAGACCTTCTCATACATAAAACAGATCAAATCTACAGTAATATATCTTATGTTTTCATAGCATACCAACACATCTGCTCGTCTGCATTCAATTTTGTCCTGGTAAAATCTATTTCTGTTCCTGAAAACAATATACAAACAAAATGGTAAATAGTTACACAGACAGAAAAAGAGAACTCAAGAATCCATTATAACATCCAAAGGCATCTTACCACGGATCTTTTTCTCTAGTTCTACTTCAAAGCACTGCTCACAGTGGATTCGCTTGATAATGGGACATACGGAAGACAGCAAAGAGTGAAGATGCTGCAATTTGCTTAAAACATGAATATTCTTTATCCTCACCTTCACAAGGAAAGATCACAATCATTACCCAGTCAGGACCAAAGTTGTAGAAAATGTCTGGTGTAATTTATGAAACCCAACAAATATGGTATGTAGACATGATAGAATATATCTTATTGAATGTTAAGTACCTTTATCAAGTTATCTCCGCGTAGACACACTTTACAATTACAAGTACCACGACATGCAGGACATATCTTTTGAATATCTTCTAATGACAAGTATGAATACCTACAAGTTAAATCAACCATGCTTAACACGCAGATTAATACAAAACGTGTACTTTTCTTATAAGAAAATGGATACCATTTAGATATACAGCTATCACAATATCCTCTTCTATCACATCTCAGGCACCAAAATACCCTTTCTCTGTTCTTTCTTCTGCACTGATGACAAGTCTTCCCTCCAGTTTCTTCAGAGGATTCTGTGCTTTGGCTAGAATAGTCCTGGAAAGATACACATAAACCTCAGTATCAAATATCAATATGAGAAGAATTACTACCACTACAACGAGGAACTTAGATTATGAACTATGAAGACACACGAGAGCGGATAAACTATTAGAATCAACGTACTGAAACCACTGTAGAATTAATATCAAAGCTCCTCTGTGATCTGTTCCTAGATGAGTCTATAGCAGACACAGGTGATATCTTATAGGACCTCTGATTCTCTTCATATTGCATGAAATCTCTTTGAGAATCTCCATTTCTTTTTGAAGGATTACGTGTGGATAAATTTCTCATGGGTGGTGTCTCAGGCGAATACTGGAACTGATCTTTTGATGCCTTCTTCATGTGCTTTTTCCCTGATATTGGACGAGGATGCTCCTCAACTTTCAAATTTGCAATGGGCATGTCATAGTCATCACTCTTGCTCTCCAGGTAAATATCACTTTCACCCATTGAATTCCTTTTGGCTTTTTTCATACTAGCTCGCATTGCAGAATTAGCTGCTCTCTTCTTTGCCTGGATATAGTGCTTTTCACATACCGTTTTATCTGGCATAGACATAGCAGTACATCTCCACTGCTTGCCATCTGACCTCTTGCAACGTAGATCATCTGGAATACCAACATTATCCTCACCATTCCCAGAGGCTGATTGTGGATGATCCATCATAAATAACCAGAACTTCTACAATCTGCAGAATCTCCTAATTCTAACAAAAATTAGCTAATTCTGAGAGGAATACAACAAAGAAAACAAAAATCCAAGTTATTTGACAAAGTTAAACGAACCCAACAAACTAGAAAACCTGTAAAACAACAGTCATTAATCACATGCATATGAATAAATAAAGAAAAACTCCATTATATCAAGTATGCAAGTAGTTGCACTCAGACTAGTCAAAAAAAAGATATACAAAAAAAAAAACGCTTTAGGACTCAAAAACATTCAAGCTTTTGACGGGTAAAGGTCTTCAAAGAAACAAAATAGTCCCCCTGGTATAAACATCCTGAATTCTATTAAGTATAACCTTTATATTTTAAAATCGTATGAATGAAATTCACTTAAATCTTCAGCTCCTACTAATATGATATTGCAAAAGCAAATCAATAAAATTACTTGTCAACAAATCCTCATCACTTAACAGTAACAAAATTAGTAAAGTTCATAAAGTAAAGAAGAAACATCAGCACATCTAACATCAACTAAAATCGTAAAAGTAACCAATTTTGCCCCAAAAAAACGCAATTTTAAAACAAAGCAATATAAAATAATAATATCTCTACTAATATAACCGCCAAAAAAGAAATTCATCTAATTATTACAAACACATGCAATGCACAAAACAAAAATCAATAAAACATATGCGAATAAAATCAAATATATGCTTACCTGAATTAGGGTTTGATTGAGATTTTGTGAAAGCGCGAACCATACAATAAGAGTATAACAGAGAAAGTACTGAAGCAGCGAAACCCTTAGACTTAGACTTCGTAATTCACAGTGGATAATTAATTATTTTATTTGCGGAGACTAGTTTCTTATAGACGACACGAGGCCACAAACGCTCTTTGTCCCTGCTTTCCCCTTTTTCTTGTCCTTTATTTTTCATTTTTAATTTTTCCCTGGTTTTTCTGAGTACTGTGTACGGTAACCATGAAGTTTGTCTACTCTGCTACCTGCCTACCTGAGTCTAACTGCTTTGGCAATTTTTATTTTTATTTTTGTTTTTTGTTTTTTTGATAGGTAAACGATTAATATTTTTATTTTTTGTTTTTTTATAGGTAAACGATTAATATTTTTATTTTATTTTTTGATAAAATGATTAATATGACATGCGGTTTTACCTTTTCCGGCTCCAAATAAATGCAAATCGGGTTAATATCTGTAATTAGGGATGAACGTAAATATTAAAAAATTGATCAGTTCACACACGCACAACTTTTTAGGTCGGTTTTTGATTTTCCAATATGTTCAAGTCAATCTTTGTTTTAACCGAACAAGTCAGTTTGATTAATGTCTTTTATAAAAAATAAAAATAAAAACAATGTAAATTGAACCAATTTATAAAAACATATATATTGCATGTAATTTAAGAATTAAACTATTATATTAATTTTTAAGTTATAAATTAATTAATTTTATTTATTAGTTATTTTTAATTTTAGATGGATTACTTTGATGATTTTATTTAAACAATAACGTTTATTTTTTTCTTAAATAATAACATAATAATTGATATAAGTCTAAATTGAATTAACCTATCAATCAAGTACTTAGATTCTTGTTTCAAGCTATATACATCCATATCATTAATATTTACATACTTAATTATTTAATTGATTTTTCTTTTAAACCTTCAAAACAAAACAAAACATTTAGTTATTTTTTTACAATATTAAAAAATATATGTTATTTATGTTATAAAAAATGATTAAAAATAAAACTCTATATATAAAGGGATAATTATGCTATACAATTAAACCATATTTATTTTGAGTAAATAAATTTTTATACCACTAAACTATAAGTTTATTATAAATATACTACCAAACTTTCATTTGTTACTTTTATATTATCTATGATTAACTTTAACAGAAATTAATATTTGAGTGTATGCAAAACCCTAAATACTACTCACATTTCCTCAGATCCTCACGTACACTCAAACTAGACAACCTTATTCTTACACCTCTATTCCCTTGCCATACTAAGCCCTCGCTAGTCACCTCCAATTGGTCACCCATTCATCGACCCAACCTTACGAAGCCACCCATATGAAAACCCCATCCTCACAAAACCAAAAAAATAGTGAAAAATTATGTTCTCTAAAACTAACAAAATAGTGAAGAATGAGAACAAATATACCATGATTGGTAATCCAATTCTTGAACTGGCATTTGACATTGACTTGCGAGGAAAGGGAAAGAGATCTTGTTACAGTAAGTTTATTTCATAAATAGTTTCTTATGTAGGTTGAGGTTTTGTAAGTATTTGATTATTGAAAATGAAACAATTAAAATAGTTTTTTATAAGATTCTTTGTCCACTGATTCTTTGTTTTCACTTTTTATGTTAACTATCGTGAACGGTGGTATGTATTTTTCCTACAAGTTGGGTGTGGGTGTGTCATTTTTCTACAAGTGGGATGTGGGGTATGTATTAAAGTAGGAAAATATTTTTATGACTTTTTTATTAAAAGAAACCAATGGTACTAAATATGTAGTCCTAATTTATGCTAAATATTTTAATATACTATCAATTAAAATTATGCATTAATCATGTTTAAACATCTATCATTGTTTTCTTGTTATTCACAAAGAAAGACTTGGAACAATTTCCTCTAATAGTCTATCATGGTGGAAAATGGATTGATCAAGATAAAAAAAATGTATGTTGGAGGTGTAGTAAATTACTTGGATTACTACAATGAGGATACTATGTCTCATGTGGTTTTTGAAAAGTTGTAGTTGTTCTAAACTTAATGAGGCTAATTATTTGGTTTTATCAAGTACATTGGGTTGATTTTGCTACTATTGAAATCAATACTGATCAAAAATCTTAGAAATTGTATTATTATATACCAGATTATCCTTTTAACCATGGTATAGGTATTTATGCATATGAACTAATACAATCATTAAACGTCCTATTAGCTAAAGAGTCTCAAGTTCAAAAACTATAATTTACTTAAGCTTATGTACACTAATTAGATGAACCTGAATTTGAAATTGATGGTGTGCAACCTAAAGAACCTCAAGCTAAACAATATAAACCTCAACATAGTACACCTAAAAGCAATATAGTGAAAAGGGTAGCTAAAAAGAAGGTCACATTTATTGCTTCCAAGTATAAGATTAAAGGTAAAGTTAGTAATGCACCTAAACAGAATAAAATGAAAATAAATAGTGGGGATAGTTCTGAGAGTATAAGTAAAGATAATGGCAATATGAATAGGACAAATGAAAATGAACATGTTAAGGAAGAATATGACTTCTTATTTTGTGAAAGTGACTTTGAAAAAGATTTGAAAGATGATTGATTATATGTAAAAAATATTCACTTTGATCCTAAAATTTATATAGTGGTGGAAGAAGATGAAGTGGGGTTTGATTATGGTGACTGATTATATAGAAAGTAGTTTTTAAGACAATGATAAAGAAATTATAACCAAAACTAAAAGAGTTTCAATTTTTAAGGCAAAAGTTGACTTTAAGAACCCAACATTCTATTTAAGAAAGCAATATCCCTCGAAGTATGTGTTGAGAAAATCGATTCAGTTGTATGTTGTTAAAAACTTAATAGATATCAAGTTTAGACACCTAGATAAAGTAAGGTTGAGGGTTATATGTAGAAGTGAAGAATGTGGTTTTTGTACGTTTATCATAGGTGGAACATTGCAATTGTTCCTCAGGTATCTTTATCTTCTCTACATTTGATCAAACTTTTTGTACAAATCTAGATGTTTCTTTTGAATCACCTCACATTTGTTAGTGATGTTGTTAATTATCAAAAACGGCACTACTTGAAGCAACTAATGTTAGAAAATTAATGTCATCCTCATTAACACATATGGTACTGTACGAAATAGTAGCCTATGGCTTTGTTGTGTGCTTATTAGTGCGCTTTTGTTTCTAAAAATAATTAGCAGGAAAGTGACCAAGTTTTCCACATTTGAAGCATTTAATCTTGATTAAGTGCCCTTTGCTAGGTTTTTTAGATTCATTTTATGAGTCGTCAATAACTTTTACAAATTTTGAGCCTTTAGAGCTCGAATTACTTTTTCCAATACCTCTAGAAGAGGGCTTCTTATTTTTGAAAAATTTACTAAATCTCTGGGCAAGCAAAGTAATTTCCTTCTCATTGGGATCAGAGTCATCATTACCAAAAACTGTGGTAAAAATATCTTCACTCAAACCACTATCTTTTGATGTATTGTGAGCTAAGTTATTTCCCTTCTCAGAAGTAGATTGCTTTTATCTTGGTAACAAGTGATGTAGTTCAAACACTTACAGGTTACCGACTAATTTATTAACAGTAAGTTCACTAGACTTGTACATGTACTCAAGCACATTAACTTTAACATGAAAATGATAGGGTAGGCTATCGATAATATTCTCAATATGATTTTCCTTGCTAATAGTTCTACTCAAGTTATAAGAATGGTTGATAATTTTTTATAAACGTGCATAGAATTTGTTAAAATTTCCATCCTCTCGTATGATATAGAGTTCAAAATCTATGTTCAACTTCAGAATTCTAGACATTTCTATAGCTAAAGTGTCTTTATGAGTGGTCTCCAAAAGAAGTACAACTCTAAATTCTTCCAAATTCATCTTGCAAAACAATGTTAATGATTGCATAGAGTCCATTACTATTCCATTCAGATTTCTTACTCTCATCATTAGTTCACTCACTCATGGGTTTGGGAATCACAGTGTTATCAGGTGGGTTTTTGGTTGGATACGTCCAACTATTCCTGACAAGGAACTATACACGGTCTCCTTATGACCACAAAAGGCTCTCATTTGTAATTTTCAATAGGTATAATTCATCCTATTGAAAAGTGAAGGTCTGCTTACATTACATCCTTCTCTTGACTCCATCAAAGATAAGTGTATGAGTGAACAAGTGAGTTAACATAATCAACTTTGTAGCAGTTAAGCCTAAGAAGATATACCTACTTGAATACCAATTGAAAGAGTCCATAACCTGGTGCACTACTAGAGTAAAAAGATGCAAACTCCTTAAGGACTTAACCCTAACTTGTATAGACAGAAAATTAAACACTTACGCAATATACACAGTAGAAGCACAAACAATATACTATTATATAAGTAGATAACTTTGAACAATAAATATTATATAAATTCAACAGAAACTAGACAAGAATATAAAGGATTTCTAATCAAAGTTTAAGCTTTTAGTATATTATAACATACACACCTTGAACTCAAATTATACTAACACAACAATAGACCATACAAAACAAGCAATATAATGAGGTAAGCCCACATAGAAATCATATCTATATGATAACATTCTTAAGTTGCTTAAGGTAACCACTTAGTAATAAATTACTCACTAAATAATAAAATACTTACAACTCTGATAGACAATAAACCCATTATTAACTCTATCAGCTAAGACATACAGCTACCTCACCAATGGTGGTGGCGAACTTGACAATGAGTTGCTAAAATGTTGTATTTTTTTGTTTCCAAAAATATCAAGTATAATCCATAAATACTCACACCTAAAACATGCCAAAAATCACAAGTAAAAATTTAAGCGAGTGCACTACAAAAACTAACCCCATGATGTGTGCAAATATGCTTGCATACAAAGTGTAACTAAATATTCATGTGTGTAAATTACTCATTAGTAGTAACCAACTTTACACAAAGAAATACAAATACATTATGTAAAATAAAACAGACACTGTGGTTTATACATGGGAAGCCAACACATTGATACAAGTAGAATAGAACTTACTAACTTATTCACACATTCTGAAAATAGGATATATGTTAGAAAATTATACCAAAACTTCAAAAATATTCATTCTAGGTTGGCATTAAAACAACAATTAAGGACATATACAAGAGCTACAACAAAAGAAACATACAATCAAGAAATGGATGCTATGAAATCTTTTGATATAACTCCATGGAAGTGGTACCAGAAAAGGCTAGCCAAACACTAGTTTAAGTCACACTTCAAAATACAAGCAAAATCTGATATGTTATTGAATAACATGTGTGAGTAACTCTTGTATTGTTGATTATAGGGATAAACATATTATCACTATGTTAGAGAACATTGAAGTTTATTTGATGAAGAGAATGGACACTAAGAGAGTGAAAGCTGAAACTTTTAGACCTAGGATTGGTCATAGAATAAGAAGAATAAATCAGAAAAATAGGAAATTTTCAATGAAGTTGTATGCAATACATTTTAGAAAGAAAAAATATCACATGAATGATGTGATGATGAATAAATAAGCGATTGATTTAGTGAGGCCAACATAAACATGTAAAAAGTGGGACTTAATTGGTATACTATGCACACATACATGTGCTGTACTTAGGGTTAAGAAGAGTAATTCTATCAAATATATATGTTCATGATATAGATATGAAGCATATGTGAAGGCATATGATCCATTTATTCATCCTATGATACGTGTGAATGAATGGCTAAAAATAAGCATATCTCATCTTGTTGTCCTGAAAGTGAAGACACAAATTAGAAGGCCTCCTAAGAGTAGGTCTAAAAGAAATGATAATCCAACAAGGAAGAATAGAAAGGGAGTATGCATGACATATATCCATTATGGAGTTTAAGGCCACAACTTTAGAGGTTGTCCAACTAGGACTACCAATGTAGACAAGGTAATATGTTTTCATTTTATATTACTTAATTTTGTTATTAAATTCATTATTATCATTGCTTATATTTTCTCTTAATTTACAAAAATGTAGACCTTTCATTGTACATATGACTCTATCATCTCAAGTTACTCAAAAGGATCACATTCCATCAATTGTAGCTTCTAAGAAAACAAAAATTGTTTATAAGTTACGAGTATAAGTGTGTGTGTGGGTTGATATATGAATGTGTGTGTGCGTGTGTTTGGGTTGATATGTGAATGTGTGTGATGCATGGGATATGTTGTGTGTGTATGTGTGCTACGTTGGATATATTGTGTATGTATGTGTGCTACGTTGGATATATTGTGTGTGTGCGTGCTATGTTGGATATATTGTGTGTGTGCGCTACGTTGGATATGTTGTGTATGTGTGTGTAGGTGGGGTCAAGTGTGTACCATAGATGTTGGTGTGATATGAATATGTGTAGAGACTTATATAGGTGTAATGTATGACTGGTGTGATATGGGTTATAATGTGTCTACATGGAAACTGGTAAGTGTTGGTTATGGTGTGTGTGTGTATGTGTGTATCAGTTATGTATGTGTGTAGGTTTATATTATATGTGTATGTTGATATGGATTAAACGAAAGCATGTATATGCCGATTGTGTGTGTGTGAGAGAGAGAGAGAGAGAGTTTGTAAGTGGGTTATGGTGTGTTTGTATAATAAATCGTATATGTTAAGTATGTGTGTATGTGTGTGCAGGTATGTATGGGTGTTGGTGTATATGGATACTCGTGTGTATGTATGTATCAACCGGTGTGCATACATGGGTATCGGTCTAGTGTGTGTGTGTATCAAATCATGTGCAAGAAGGGGTAAGTGTTAGTGTGCATGTGTGCATGTATGTGTGGATGTTGATATGTGTATCAACTAGTGTGTATATTTTGTGCAGGTTTGTGTTATGCATAGGTACTTGTCGAGTGTGTGCATGCATGTGTGTCTCGGTGTTGGTATGTATGTGTGCAAGTATATGTCAGTGATGGTATGTATGTGTACAAGTATGTGTCGAGTGTGTGTGTGTTTGTGTGTAAGTGTGCATGTGTGTGTGTGTGTGTGTAAGTGTTATGTGCAGGTGAGGATGGGTCTGGTGTGTATGTGTTGTGTGTAGGTAGGGATGGGTACTGATATGTATATATGCATGTGTGTGCACTGGTATGTGTATACATCAATTGGTGTCTGCATGGGTGTTAGTATATGTGTATGTGTGTGAAGGTTTGTGTTATGTGCATGTAGGTGTTGGATATCTGTGTGTACACATGTGTATGAAAGTTGGTGTGTATGTGTGTAGATGTGTGTGTATCAACTTGTGTATGTGTGTGTTGTGTGCAATGAAGGTGGGTACTTGTGTGTATGTGTGCATGTGTATGAGTGTTGGTGTGTGTGTTATGTGTAAGTTTGTGTTATATGTTGGTATATATCGAGTGTGTGTGTTTGGGGTGTTAGTATGTATGTGTATGTATATCGATTGGTATATGTGTATTGTATGTAGGTTTGTGTTGCGTGCAATCATGCGTGAGTGTGTATATACAAGTATGTGTGGGTGTTGGTGTGCGTGTGTGTTTTTGTGTGCAAGTGGGGGTAGGTACTGGTGTGTGTGTGTGTGTGTATGGTTGGGTATGCATTGGTAATTGGTGTGTGTGTGTGTGTTATGTGTAGGTCGGGATGGGTGATGGGTGTTGTTGCTCTATTACGTGTGCTTATATGGATTGAATAAAAAATACATATTGGTATCTCGAAAGTTTCTAAGTCATTAAAGATGTTTATGTTTTTTTTTTTTTTGTATTCAAGTTAAAAGAAAGAAATTTGTTGATGAGAGTTCAAGGCAGGCATATGAACCTCAATCTTGTAGAACACAAATTGGATCGAAGATTTAGGTCCAATATTAACTTAAGGCTATGGTTTTTGTAATTACAATTTAAAATGATGAACAATTTTCAGTGACGTTGGTCTAAATTGTTTTTTGTTTGGTTAATACAAAGGTATTATTTACATGTTAAGATAAGTACTAAAATATATGTGTATTTACTTAACTAAGATATGAAATTTAAAAAACTAATACTAGTAAGTCTAAATAAAGTTACAATTTATAAAAAAACTAGTGTTTGACATATATATATACAAATCCAATTTTGTATGATTCTGTGCTCTTTTATTTTAATTATACATATTTTCTTTATTATAAAAAGATAAATACAAAAGGAAAACAAAATCATCTAATTTATAATATTTATAACTTATTTTATAAATAAGACTTATACTATTATCTTATGTCTTTCAAAAAAATAATTTCTTCTCCCTTATTTAATAGCTATTTAATTTAAGTTTTTGGTATTAAATTTTTAAAAGACATAATTATTATAAAAGGAATTAAAAATGCAAAAAAGAAGAAGATTCTACTCATAATAACTTAGGAATCATTTATATTATTTTAAATATTAAGAAAAATAATTATTCTTTTAGTAAATAAAAGTGATCACTTTATTTATCTTCAAAATTTTATTATATTTATGAGAATCATTTACAAGTTTTTCTAAATTTTATGCCATGCATCTTTATTTTACTATTCTTAATTTTATTTTGTTTATCTTTTAGAGTTGTATTTTATTTAAAGAAATTTTTGAAAACACTCTAGTTAATATTTTTTAATAATTTGATCACTATTTTGCTAACTTCTTAACTCTACCATGGATAGAAAAATTACCTATCTTATTTGATTGGTTCAGATCACTATTAAAAAATTAAATAGTTATCGTCAATGCACACTCAACTCAATTTGAATTTATAACAAGTCATTTATATTAAGTTTTTTGAATTTAATGTAAAATATATATTAATGACTTAAATCCATGTATATGAAAGATCATTTATATTAAATAATTTATATATTCTTAATTCAATATTTAAATTAATATAAATAATTTAGATATTAATTAATAAATATAAATTATTTATAAAAATGTCATCGGCTTCGGTCATTAAATAACCATTTTTCACCTTCAAAAGGTCAGTATAAGCAAAATCTCAAATACTTAATATCTCTAATCTCAACAAACTCATTCAAATATTGGCTTAAGCATGAGTGTTAATACTACACCCTCATGATATTGTTCCTTTTGACGTTGTTTGCTAATGACTCGTAAGATCTATATGAAAAAAATATGGGGAACATAAAAATCAACTTCAACATCTGACAACGTATGTGGAAAGAAATTTGGTTTTAGAATTGATTTGAGCTTACAAAAAACTCAAGTACATTCTACATCTATATTTTCCTTCAAAAATCTATTTGATCCACTAAGTCACCAAGATGAACTCCTAACATGATCATGTTGATATCTCGCTTCCACAATAAGTTAATGATCCGACAGATGCCCAAGACGAGTCATTCATGCTCAACATGCTTCATTAAAATGAGAACACTCAAATCCTATGTCATAGTTACTAGGCACCTAAATCATTGTCACGCAACAGACCCTAATAAGGAATTCCTTGAAGCACTTAAACAGGAACCAGATCCTATGTTATGTCATGTCCTAATTAATAAGCATGTTGTGGAAACCAAACTTCTTATCTTATTAGAAAGGGAACCACACTTAGACCAGTCACACATGTAAAGTAGTGAAGTAGATCGACTAGACTGCATTGGTTGACATTGAGCTTCTACAACTCCATAAAGCAATGATCACACATTCCCTATTAATCTCCATATGTACATACATGTGCACTCTAAGCTAGATTTACCTAGCTCATCTTGAGGAACCATCATAATGTTAGACGGCTAGGGTAATCAAGATAGCATAACCACACCAACAATGTCGTTGATCTTGAGGTAGATGTCCATAGCTACAATTGTAAATAGACATTGTTATAGGAGAGAGTAGATTCACACATAAAAATATATTAGGCCCTAGCAAGATAGGCCTTATCCAAGATGGCTACATTGTCCAAAACACCACCTTTAAGGTTATGCTTTCAAGAACACCACCTTTCAGGCCATATAATACAGAATGTTACCATTTATTGATGGATTGTTACTTTTGAGGCCACGCTATCTAGATAAGCTATCTTTTAGGTCTACCACTTAGATTATCATCCTCTAAATTGTGAATCTATGAGATGGATCCATACCATATCAAATGACTAGGGATCTAAGTCATACTTGATAAGACGTAGACAACTTTCTAAGTAGTGATATTTAGAATCATCACCTAAGGATGAGAAGTTTAGGTTATCGCCATCTAGGCCACACCAAGC
Source organism: Hippophae tibetana (assembly GCA_037013495.1). NCBI lineage: Eukaryota > Viridiplantae > Streptophyta > Magnoliopsida > Rosales > Elaeagnaceae > Hippophae > Hippophae tibetana. The sequence continues at coordinate 17,127,362 of CM072803.1, forward strand.
TAGAAGCACAATTTTTGGTACAATATAAATGTGTGAACAACATTGCATCCAGAACCAAGATGACACAAAAATTGAATGATTGAGCACTTCTCAAAGAGATCACCTATCCTTGAATTTCTCCAAGTTAAACACACTTAACTATGTTGTTCTAAAGGAATGGTTTCTCTATCCTTTTACAGACCAATAACTGATTATAAGATAATTAACAAGCAACTTAGCTTTATCTCTTCAACAAATAAAAAGAATGATTTCCCAATAACAAAGAATCTTGGATCCAAAAATACTCATCTTAAAAGCATGATCAAACATTACATGCAAATCACATCAACTTGGAGTCCTTGGTATCTAGAATTCCATAGAACTAGAGTACTCTCGTACTCAATTGGATCCAGAATCTCTCAAATGGGGTAAAATTTCATATAGAAATCCACAAGTAAAAATGGAATCTAGAAGCAGGTGTTCACGACACAACTGATTCTAGATATACTTGATACGATGTGATCTAGCATCCCACTACCGAAAATATTTGCCAAAGAACAAACTCAATAAGGTTTAAAGCCACAATAACTTTAGACAATCACCTTTCAGACTACTGCATCCCACCTTGGGGTAGGGAGCCACTTTATCTCTGGATGAACAAGACTTGTAGAAACTTCCACTCCAATTTATATGCACTCAAAAACTCAACATCAACTACCTAGAGCTACCCAAGAAGAGCCAATTTGGCAAGGGTCCAACCACTAGAGTTCAACTAGAAATCCAGAAAAAATGTGAGAAGTAAAAGATACAACAAGAGTGTATCACTTCGAGAATTTTGAGGCATCTTTAAGAGAAGAAAGAAAGAAAGAGAAATCAGAAAGGAATGTTATATCACAGAAGTGGAGAAGTGAGCATCGATGTCCAAATCTTAGGTTATCGTAGGAGCATATTGCTATGCCAACAAAATGAGGACCACACACTACCATACTCATAGGTCAGAACTGGCTACCACATATTCACTCATACCATAGTCGATGAACCTTCGACCCTTGATTGGTAAATCGTCTAATAACCCAACCAACCAATTGTCACTGACCAAGCGACCAGCCACAAGCTACTACCATCTTACATCATTATCACTTGGTCTCACCAGTTCCATTGTCCATCTAGTTGGGTACTTTTCAAAACCTATATGGCTCCCCACCTTGACAAAATGTTACATGCAATATAAACCACTAAGGGTCTCTAATTTTGGACCATTACCTTATTCTTTGAAGATTTACAAAAGATGCTAGTATTTCTCAAGTAACCTTAAAACCTCCAACTCATCAACTTGACATAATGCCTCAACAGAATGTTACTTCAAGTTGAAGAATGATTTACCAAGTGTTGTCTCAATAAGAAATCCATAAAGTGTTATCTCAACAACAAATTATGTCAAAGGAATAAATCTCAAAGTGCAATACATACGACTACATTAACATTTAAAAAATACACAAGTAATTCTAGATTGCAAAAATTTCAAGAAAATGATCAAGAAATAAAAATGAAATCTTTATTATAAATAAAAGATAAAGCTTATAAAGCTACAAACTAAATTTTGAGAGATTACACTTCGATAAATAAAAACAACTACAAGTAAAGTCTAAAGGAGAAACAAGAGAAAGTCCTAAGGATGATAAATCTTTCCCTTTTCATGTCATCTAAGATCACTAAAAAAATGGGATATGTCTCCTAAATCTTACCAGATTGGGGCTCTGTAGAGTTGTTAGCTTCCACTAAGGCTTAGGGCACCACCTAAGTTAGAATCTCTCTTACCTCAACATTTAAGTCATCATCATATACATCATGCTCAATTGTAACTTCTTAGAAGTCCGATAAATGATGAACTGGAATGGCCAATCTGCGATACATTTTCTTGACTCTTCTTTTAGTGGACTCAAATTGGTGGGCCCAATCCATACCAGTGTCAACTGTAAACTTTGCTAAGTCTTATATTCATTAACAATATTCTCAGTGGAAACCTCAAGCTAGGATGCTAGGATGCTAGTCTTTAGTTCTTACCTTCCAAATTCTCACTACGAGACTACTATTGGGATAAGCTATCCAACAAGTAGTTCTTCAGAGCCTTAGATATGTCTAAGACAAACTCTTAAATTTGAAAAGTGATGTCATTTCGTAGAGAACATGGCAACAAAAAAGATAAGTCTTCTATAGCTTATCGAGCCCCTAAGCATAAACACAACTAAAGAAAAATTATATGAAGAACCAAGATTGGTCTAGAAGAATAATTCCTCTAAAAGAAAAAAAATTCCCCAAGCAGCAAAAACTTATAGAGGAAAAACTACTACAAAAACTAAATGTACAAGTACATCCAAGTCTACAAAGCACTAAGTCAAAGTTGAGCTATAAATCTAGATCATAAGTGTCACCCTAGGTGCGATGCAAGATGGTAATGCCACCAAGTTTGAAAGTCTCATCTAGGCATTGTGTGCCTTTGTTTTCTTTAGTTAATTAGACATCATATTCAACATCCTCTTTAGACTCACCAAGTCTTAAGGTAGAGTTGGTGAAGATTGAGAATTGGTCGAGAAATAGGTCCAAGACTAGTTGTATAACTCTAATGATTCATGTAGTAGACTTAAATTCATGTGCCCAAAAGACACTAATGACTTTCACTCAACTGATTGTTGAACTCTTCGTACTCTTACACTACTTATTTCCTGGTAGTTGTAAAGCTCAAAATTGATTCTTGAACTTCTTCCTTCTTATGTGTTGGATTCATCTTTTGCTAATAAAAATATCTTGCAACTTAGGACAACTTGACAGTATTGTTGGACTTCTTCTCGGCATTCCTATATCTCTTCAGAGTCTTCTTTGTAGCCTTTGTAACTAGACAACTTTAATGATAATATGCCATTTCCAAGCAGAAACTAGGCAAGCACAAGAATCCCACTAGAAAATCACCAAATTATGTTTGGTCATTTGGTTCTATCAATGTTACATTAGCCATTTCACCTAGTCTTCTGGTTCAATTGAAGTTGTACAAGAAATTTGACCTGGTCTTCCTCATATGTTTGGTTCAAACATTCACTTCAACACCCAGTAAATCCCTATCATTAAGAAGACCATAGATCCAACTACTAAGAGATTTTGCATCCAGATATCATGTCCATCCCTTTAGATACTCTTCATCCAGCTAGATCATACCAAATTGTACTCCAACAATTAACTAAATAGACTTCAGATGAATAAGACTAATAGAGACTTGACCTATACATAGGTTTACAAGTTCAATCTCATCCATCCATCTAACTCATGATAAAGGGTTCAAAATGAGGGAGATATTAGAGAATCTAATGAGATGCAATCAGATTTAAAAGTCAACAAAATTATGATCTAAATTTACTTTTTTTCAAACTTTGACTAGCTATAACTTTCTAACTGAAAGTTCAATTGAGACACTAAGAATGGCCTTGGAAAGCTCAAAACCTCAAGATTATTACTATGCATATAAAATTGAGATATCAGTTACATGTTTCAATTAAAACATCCTAAACCTAGATACAATTACATTATGATACCCAAATGAAGTAGCTAGACCATTTTGCCCATCAAAGATGACCTTAGGGGCTGATGTGGGGAAAAAGCTCACCAGGTAAGCATGATAATTTTTGATTGATCCATGTTGCTTTTGAATAGTTAAATGGGTACAGTTAGTACACGATCAATGCACAATCAACAAATGTTTGGTTTAAATAAAATGAATATATTAATTATTTGATATATATCGATTAATACCAAAATAATATATTATAAGTCGAGATAATATAACGTCATTGCTCCTGGTATAAGCCTATAATAAGTCCCTTCTATTTACCATTTAAGGTATGCTTTTCTACACTTTCTACAAACAAAACTCATATCTCTTTTTTATTTTCTTTAGTCAAATTCTTTGAGAACTGATTTAAGCATCGAAGTGCATAAGAAAGCCCATTGCCATTCTTTTAATAATTTGCTCATCTATTTTATGATCTAGATCAATAATTTAGTGATGAAGATAATAAATGTAGAAATTAGATTCAACAAAATATGTTCATTTAATGACTTAACGTTTACTAGATTGGTTAATAAGTCATCCCTGCTAATTGGGATATATAAGATCATTCCATGTGGCATGTATTTATTTTACACTAAATACTATCCATCCAGTAGGATATTTGGTTGCACTTCGACACAAAGAGAATGCAATGTGTTCTAGCATTAGAATATTTGCAACAAACTCAATTGAGTTTTTAAGGGAATTGTGAAGGGGATCAAGATCAACATAGTCAAATTGTGAGAGTTTCATTGGCAATTGATGATTAAGGGTGTAAAAAGGATATGGTTGAGTCAAGAAGAAAAAAATCTTAAACAGCTAGAGGGTTCAAACTTGCCAAAATACCTTGAAGATTATTTGGAGCAAATTCTCTTAAAAGTTTAATTGGACATGAGTTAATGTTTTAAATTTTAACCCTCTTATCGCTTTTATATGTGTTTTTTTGGTTTTTTTGTTAATGGAACACTTAAATCAATCTTAAGTGTAATTTATTTAACTAGGTAAACAATTATGATGGACTCTTTCTTATTGACAAAGTAAATAGTTCTTGATGATCCATCAAGTGGAGTAAAAAAATCTCGTCAACTTAATAGACAATATATATTTTTGAAGGAAATAAATTTTATGTCGCACAAATGAAAGAAAGAGAGATCCATTTGGTATTAACTCATCTCATTAAAAAATTTAGACTTAAAAATGTTTGATCCATGTTATACTTTGATAACAAGTAGGAAGATTATTAGAAATTAATTCTCTTAACAATTTAAACACTTCAAAGATTTATATATGTTATGTTTTAGTTCTTGATATATGTGAAGGGAAGAAAAAGAGAGAAAATAAAAGAAAAAGAACACTTACATAAATTAAGGATGGATAAAACTCATAAATACATTTTGTACAAGAAGGTTCAACCTTGACCAATAGCTTCGTATTTACCTAGGGTCAATATTTCAAAATACATGTTTATAAAATTGTACAGCATTTATTTTATATAAATTATTGAATTTATCTCTGAATAAAAATAATTATTTCACTGTGGCTTTTAAATATTATTTTCATTGTTTATTTTTTTTAATCACAGAGTGAAATTTAAATTTTAATAAAAAAAACATTATTGACAAAAAAAAAATATTTCAAAAGACTATACATAATGATTTTTTTTATTGAATATAGAATTAACCCAACCCAATCACTAATAATACATCTAATTTTTAAAAATCCATATAACCACTCATATATATATATATATATATATATAAACAAATCCGCAGAATCAGTCCTTAAAAGAGTTGGTTTCTGGGTAAGTTTGTTGGAAAATCCATCCAAACTAAACTAGTTTGGCTTCACTCTGTTATAACGTTCTCATTGATTGGTGAGGGAGGGAACTGTTGAGCTTCAACTACATCAGCTTTTGAGTGATTTTCATGGCATTGAAAGAAACAGACCCTCAGTTGTGCGGTTCCGGATTTCCAGTCCCGCGTTTGAAAGTCAGTTTCCTTCCACTCCATGAGCTGTATATATATTTTCTTTCCTTTCAAAGATTTCATATCAAATCTAAAAATCAGCTATGGAATGCAGACCTTTGGAAATCAAACTCATATCTGCCACCGATTTAAAGGATGTTAACCTTGTTTCCACAATGGACGCTTACGCCGTCGTTTCAATACTCAGCGATGCCTTCTACATTCAAAAGCTAAAAACCCCAGTCCTCAAAGACTCTGGACCAAACCCTTATTGGAATCATTTCTCCCTCAAATTCAAATGTCCAGAAATCCCTCTTCAACAAAACCTTCTCACCCTTCAGATCAAGGTTTTCTCTAATCGGAGACTCGGCGATAGAGAAATTGGCGGAGTCGAAATTTCGCTCAATGAGTTACTCGATAATCTCGACGACGAGAAGCGTGAGAAGGAACTGAGTTACTGTGTTATATTGCCCAAAGGAAAAGGATTAAAGGGAACAATCAATTTTTCTTGCAAGTTCGGAGATAAATACACTGCTCCTGCGACGACCACTGACAAGAAGGTAAGTGAACCGGTTATGGCATACCCGACCAGAAAATTCGGGTCGAGTCAGGTGTACCCACCTCAGCAATCTGCGTATTTTTATCAGCCGCCACCTCCGACCGGATATCCAACATACCCGGCCGCTGGGTATGGCAAGCCACAGAAGCCGATGAAACGTGGTATGGGGAGTGGTGTTGGATTGGGACTTGGAGCTGGATTGTTGGGTGGTTTGTTGATTGGAGATATGATGTGTGGTGTGGGTGAAATGACTGCTTATGGTGCTGGTTTTTATGATGCTGGGTTTAATTTCTAATTGATTTTTTTTTTTTAAGTTTATTAATTTCTGATCATTGATTAACTAATCGGTAATCTCTTGTTATCTACCAATGGATGTTAATTAAAGAATTATTTATGTCGCTTAATATGTAATTTTTTTTATTTTTTTTGGTGTATTTGGTTTTTTGAATTTGCATAAAGTTGAAAATTTATGTATCATCAATCAAATGTTTTCCGTTTATAATATTATTGTATCGAAAAAACAGAGTCTGAAATTTATAATATTTATTATTTCTTTCTTTCATTCTGATTCTGGATTGTTTTCACTTTTTGATTGCTGACAACACAAAGAAACGGAATGGTGACAATAATTTATGAAGCTTCGCCGGGGATTTTTTTTTTTTTTTTTAAATTAATACAATCCTTGAAATACACTCTCATTCATTAATTAATACAACTAATTGGCGTAATGATCACTTAGAAGGAAAACTGTCTTCGAGAAAATAAAAATTATATCTTTAAGGATATAAAGTGCTGGAATTTAATTTGAATTAAACGATATTGAAAATTAAATAATATGTCAAAAAAAATTAATAATAAAAATACATAATATATATAAGATTATTATTTTTGTGGTTATAAATTTTAATAATATTATTTGTATTAATTTTTTAAGTTTATTTATCATAAATTTATGATAAATTATAATTAATACGATAGATTATTATAAACAAGTAAAATCGAACTTGTATAATTATATTCAATAAAAAAAATTACATATCATTTATAATTACGATACATTTATAAAATATAATATTTATTATTTATTTGAATTTTAAATATTATTTACTAATCTAATTTGATTAAAGTTGAAATTGGAAAAGCCGAGCTAAATTTAGAGAGAGAGAGTATGGGTGTGTGTGAGTGAGTGAGGAAGAATGAAGTTAAATTTGATAAAAGTGAAAATTGGAAAAGCCTTAAGAGAGAGAGAGAATGAATGAATGAAGAAGAATGAAGTTTAGTCATAGGGATAAAAAGAACTTGATGTTGGTAAAGGGAAGTTCTAGTGTAAAATCTTGGCTCAAGTTGAAAAAAAATCTTATTTAACATTGATTCAGTTTATTATTTTTGGGTAAATTTGAATGTCAGAAGCAAGATTGAAAATGTTAATGTAATCGTTTAAGGTTTTCTAAAGGCATTTGGAGTTCTCCTTTGTTCCGTTATGGTCCCTGGAGGGTGTTTAGAGCATGCAAATATATGTGAAATATTTTTGGTTAATTTCTCTTAATTCTCGGGATTTAATTTTAAAATGTTTTAAGTTGTTATTAAACTATGTTGGAAAATTATAAAATTAATAATATAATATTGTAATAACATTAAATGCAATTCGATTAAAAGATATTTAATATAAAATAATATAATTATTTTAGTGTTACAAATTTTAAAAAAATTATTTTTATTATTTTTGGTTGATTATGTTTACTGATTCATAAGTTAATGTTTCATAAAGATTTTATTTTTTACTTCTTATCTTTTTGGTAAATTTTAATTATATATATTTATTCTTTAAAAATATCGCTTATAAGTTACAAAATGGGAAGGGAATTACAAATGATTTTTTGATTTTTTTAAGCCTTATGAAGTTCTCAATATAAACATTATATGCAGACTAAAAATAAAATTTATAATTTTCCTATTAAGAAAATTTATATTTCATTTGTACAAATAAAAAATTCAAGAACAATTATATAAATAAAATGAAAACATATCAAGTTATTATAATAATTGATAAAATCATTTGTAGTATGGTTCAAATTTTTTTCTTATTATTTTACTCTTTTAGTTATCTAAATATGTATACTCTTCAATTAATAAGATGATAGATTCTTAATTCAACTTCATCATTCATATATTGAGATATTCATATTTTGAACTTCAAAATTATTTAAATAAAAAATATAAAATCTAGATCTAAAATTAAAAATTAAAACAAACTTAAACATAATAAATCATGTATAAAGTCGCCTGTAGATGTAAATTTAAGGAAAAGAAAAACAACATTAAATCAAAATCTATATATAACACACATATTATAATATATGTTTATTAAAACAAATTAAGAGCTCTACACTAAAAGATTATCTCTCTTTCTAATAATAAGCAAAAACAATAAATAATTAAGTTTTTTTTTCTAAGAATATAAAAAACTTAAAAAGAAGAGAGAGATGACTAAGTTTAAAAAATTATAATTAATAATCAATAAATTTTTTAATTATTTTAATTTTGAAAATAAAATTAAGATTTAAGTGTATGACATAATCTTCTTGAGATATAAAGTTTCATAACTTCATTCAAGAAAAAAATTATATAGAAAATAAATATTAAAAATTGTAACCAGATAACTAATTAATATTTTTTGGTTTTTTTCTAAAATTAAAAATTATTATTAAATATATTAGTAATTATTTTTATAAAAATCAAAAATCAAAAAATTAATTATCTAATCATAAAATATAAATCATATATAATTTGAAATTAGAAAACAAAATTAATTTTGAGAAGGAAAATTTTTTTATGTACATTTCTAAGTCTCAAAAATATAAAATGTTGAAATAATTATATACCATTTATTAACAAAAGTTTTATGATATGAGAATTTGAAATATCATTTATTATACTTTAAATAAATTATATTTGAAAGATAAATTTAAAGAGAATGAATATATTATTTTTAATTTTATTAAATTATAAAGTTATAAACTAATCAAAAGAGTAAGACATATCATGGCATGTAAATAATAAAATATAAAAATCACAATTCCACTAACTACCTAGCTTTTCTAATATGAAAATAAAACATTTAAATACGCGTCTTATATTACCTTCTATTCTATTATGAAAAAAAAACATTCAAATACATGTTCGGTCTTATACTATCCTTCACTCTACTATGAAAATAAAACATTTAAATACAAGTTCATTCTTATACTACACTCCATAAGATAATACTTAATGTAATTAACTTACAAACCCCTACATTATTTTCACAATTTTCATATGATAATGCTAAATGTAGTTAACTTACAAACTCCTACATTATTTTCACAATTTTCATAGGATAATGCTCAATGTAATTAACTTACAAACCCCTACATTATTTTCACAATTTTCAAGATTAACAAGAGTAGATCTAGACCAAAGTTTCAATTAGCTCATTACTAATTAGATATTTTATGGATCAACCTACAAATAAGATTAGCACAAAAAACACAAGTTCTTGTATATACTCTAGATGGATTTCAATAAGAAATAGACCTTACACCCTAGTTATAAATATAGATCAGAAATCATAGAACTAAGATTTATATAATATATAATAAAACATTAATCTAAGTAGTGATTTATGAATCAAATATCAATTAAAAATATCTATAACATAAATTTACCAGAATAACTATAGAATGATGAAGTACGGAGTAGACAACAATGACTCAAAAATTATATATTTTTTGTCTCTTAAAGTGAACCAAGGTTTACGTACATATAAAATCATGATTCATTAAATTGAAATCTCAATAAAAAAGATTAAAAATACCTTCGTTAGGTTTTAAAACACTTAATTAAAACAAAGATATTAAGTAATTTTACATAAGGTTCAATTTTTAAAAAATGATTATTATAACATGTTAAATTCTCGTTCATTTGATCAAGTTGCGTTAAAAAAATTGACTTGAAAATACTTGATCAAAGTAGATCGAAGTCTGATCGATCGAATAAACGACGAAACAACACGAGAGGGATTTTATAGAAGTCGATTAAAGCTCAATCAATTGACTAACACTAAAAAAATAATTCTAAGTAATATGAAAGGGCACTAATAAATGTGTGAGTCATATTAAGTATAATAATTATGAAAAATATACTTGAAATATAACTATTTAAAACTCACGTTTCTTTTACAAATATTTTATCCTTAAAAATTATCAATACTAATAATTCCTTTCAATATTATTTATTATTTTTATCTAGCAATTATTTTTGTATATTAAAAAAATTGCATTAAAATAACACGATTACAAAAGTGGAGGAAAAAAATTTAATTTAAAGCAAAAAAGAAATAACTACAAAATATAATAAATAAAAAAATACTTAATTATTTAAATAATTTTAAGTAAATTTATACGCAATTTTTTGATTTTTAAATCATACAATTTAGTTATTAAATTTTTAAAATTTTATTCATAACTCGTAAATTTATAAATTCTATAATCTAGTTATCAATTTTTAAAAAAATCATAAATATATTTTAATTTGATTATTAAATATATATATATATATATATATATATATATATTTATAAAATTTTAAAATTTTATTGATTAAATTATATGATTTAAAACTTCAATAACTTATATATAAAATTTTAAACCGATAAATTTAATTAAAATTTGATAGCCAACAAATAAATAGTGGTTCCTTATCTAACCGCCTTCTATCGCCACCGACCGTTAAAACCTCACTTCAGTGAGTTCAGTCATACTCTATCACTCGCTCTCTTCAATAGTCTTCTTGTTTTCTACATTTTCTTCTACTCATCTCCCTTAGTAATCACTGGCAATTCTATTCAATTAAACTAGTTTTGTTTTCTTTCACTCTCACCCAACATGTCACAGGCTCGTCTTCCTACTTCCTCTTCCGGCACCGACCCCAACCCCGATCCCGATCCCCAAGCTGATGACGCCCACTCCCGTAGACCCTGTCATTTCTCCGAACTCCAAAACACTAACCCTAATCCCAACCCCAAACCCAACTCTAATGTTCCCACCCTCCTCCACCTCTCCTTAAACCAAGATTATGGATGCTTTGCTGCCGGCACCAATATCGGCTTCCGCATCTACAACTGTGATCCCTTTCGCGAGATCTTCCACCGAGACTTTGGAACTCGTGGTGGTATCGGATTAGTTCAAATGCTCTTCCGTTGCAACGTTCTTGCCCTTGTCGGTGGTGGGTCGGACCCATTTTACCCTATCAATAAGGTCATGATTTGGGACGACCATCAGTCGCGCTGTATTGGTGAACTATCGTTTCGCTCTGAAGTTAAGGGTGTTCGGCTTAGAAGGGATCGAATTGTGGTGGCTTTGGCTCAGAAGATTTTTGTTTATAATTTTTCTGATCTTAAGCTTTTGCAACAAATTGATACGATTGCAAACCCTAAAGGATTATGTGAGGTATCGCACGGGTCGGGTCAGATGGTGTTGGTGTGTCCTGGTCTGCAGAAGGGTCAGCTTCGGGTCGAGCTTTATGGGTTGAAGCGTACCAAGTTCATTCGGGCCCATGATTCGAGAATTTCTTGCTTCACGTTAACACAAGATGGTCGGTTGCTCGCTACGGCTAGCAGTAAAGGGACTTTGGTGAGGATTTTAAATGCATTGGATGGTTCATTGCTCCAAGAGGTAAAGTCATCCTTCTTAATTAAATTTTGGGATTTTTTTTTATTCCCATCTATGGCTGTGAGCTAAATGTTGAGCTTTTCTCTTTGCTTATGGAACTACGATGGAATTAAACTATGAGCTGAGTATGTTGAATTTTGTTAGTGGGTTCTCTTACTTGGCCCTTTCCTCTCTCCTTTTGCCAAATATGGTTTGGTGGATGAAGTACAGAATTGCTTATGATCTAATGCGGTGTGAATTAATTCAGTATAAAACAATGGCATTTATTTTGGTAGAAAAAGAGATTAAATCACCAACTTGTTTTTGAGGTTGCAATGATATTTGCTATCATTTCATAGTGTCATATCTTATCTTTCATGTAGGCTCCCAAAATTCCTTGTATCCAAGATAAACCCCGCCATCTGGTCAGTTTAATTGCTGGTTTAGTTCTTAATTTTAGAAACTGTAGGAGTTCCTTTACTAATATATGAACTTTCAGAATGATAGAGCTGTTAAGTTTTTTTACCCCTCTGAAAATGCTGTTTAGTTTCTTTTTTTGTTGACGACCCTATAATTGTTTTTGATAATTGCTATTTACTACTATTGAAATTCCATTTTGGAACTGCAGAAGTGTGAAGTAATGTATTAGATATCGGCAAATTGGTAATCCATTTTTGAAATGCATTTTTTGTCATTACTTTTTGTGTCCATATAATTCATATAGCTGCAAGCAGTTTCCTTCTATTAAGAGCTAACAAATTGTTTCCTTTCAAGGTACTTTGTATCTACTATAACTGTCAATCTTATGTTTTCAAGTATATGGCAAGATTTAAAATTTTAAGGTGTTTTTGGCTGTTCACTGCAGGTAAGAAGAGGTGCAGATCGTGCAGAGATATACAGCCTTGCTTTCTCTTCTACTGCTCAGTGGTTAGCTGTCTCAAGTGACAAGGGAACTGTCCATGTCTTCAATCTGAATGTTGATTCAGGGGCTTTAGGAAAAGATCTGACGTATAAAAGTCCGGAAACTAGCCTTTCTAATCCTTCAGCATTTGCATCTCTTTCATTCATGAAAGGTAATAACTATGATGTGCATAATAAGTAATTCTGCTTGCAAATATTAAATTTCATGAAATAGCAGTGTTGAAAAGGGAAGGTCTGATGCTTGTCGTGGTGTGAGGCGCACCAAAAAAAAAGAAATATATATGTTGAGGCTATTGTCCTTGATGAAAATTTGAGGCGCAAGCCTTGAGGCGGTTGGGTAAGAAGCTGCAAAAGTTTTTGGATTTTTCAAGTTGGGTACGTGCTTCCCATTACAACCCACCTCAATTTTATTAAAATAGAAATTAAAAAGAATCATAAATTAAAAAATTAGAAACTAAAGTTGGTTACAAAGGGCATCTTTTTTTTAGTTCTTACCGTGGTTCCTCCAAGCGGACCAAGCCCCTTGACAGTTCTGAGTTCACATTGTTCTTGTGAGTTTCATTGCGTATCAATTGCTTATGTATTGACTGGTTTGAAATTTAAAATAATTGCATTACAACTAGAAACCGTGGACTATGAATTAGTTTTTTGGCTGAACAACACTATTAGTACCTTAACTTTTATAGATTCTACACTTTAGTTCCATAACTCTTTTTTTCTTAAGATTTAGTCCTCAACTTTTATAGATTTTACACTTTAGTTCCTAACTTCTTTTCTTAAGATTTAGTTCCCTAACTTTTATAGATTTTACACTTTAGTCCCTAACTTTTATTTTTTAAGATTTAGTCCTCTAACTTTTTAATTTTAACAAAATCAATTCACTTTAAAAAATACTTTTTAATCTGACTTTACTATTAAATTAAACCCACATTTTACCATATTCTCACCTTTTTTCCTCCTTAAGCAAAACCCAAATTTAGAATCCCTAATTCTAAGTATATCAAAAGCTATACTTAGAGCACTGTGTTAGGAGCATTGTGATTTTAACCATATTCTAACCTCCCCCCTCCCACAAAAAAAAAGCAAAACCTAAACTTAGAATCCTTAATTCTAAGTCTTTGAAGCAAAGAACCTTAAATCACTAACCCCTGAGCTAATAAACAGAGGAAATAAATATGTGCCTGGTTCTTACGTTTTACATTTACACAACATCATATTTGGCAGTGTACACACATTTCTTTTTAGTATGGCTTTTGATATAGAAGAAAGAAAGTAAAGGAATGGTTGGGTTTAATTTAATTAACAGAAAAGTTAGATTAAATAGAATTTATGTTAAAATAGATTGATTTTTTTAAAATTAAAAAGTTAGGAGACTAAATCTTAAGAGAGAAAAAAACTAGGGGACTAAAGTGTAGAATTTATAAAATTAGGAAACTAAAGCATAGAATCTATAAAAGTTAGGGGACTAATAGTATTGAGATCTTAGTTTTTAGTTATTTACTTATCTCACTTCCTTACATGTGTGGTGAACTTTCATGATGCTAGTCTTTCTTTTCAAAGAAGAAATGTTCCAATTAGATAGACTTTCTTTGTATGTGTTGTCAACTCTTATATCTATAATTAGAGCATATTCATTTATGTCACAAACCCCTTGTGTCTTGCATGTATAGTGAGGGCTCTAGCATTTGAGCTACATTCCATATTGAGCATGATTTACTTTCAACTTTGCTTGATTATTTTTTATTTTCATGGTTAATGGATTTATAATTTAGATTTTAAAGGTTTCTTTGAATGCTAAGTTTGAGGCTTACACCTCGTCTCGTTTGAGGAAAATGTCTCGGTACCTTAAATGTAATACTGAAAACATATTGACAAATCTGGTCCCAGGATGTTGTTGTGGCCAAACTTTAAATGTTCTTCTTTCGAAATATTTTTTTCATATATATTTTTTAATTAATCAACTTTCTTATTAGTGAATATTTCCATTTAAATTTAATTAGCTAGCTGATCATGTTGGAAGTAATGCCTTTCGATGCAAACTGTAGTGTGAGGTTTCAAGAATGATTATCAAATCTGTCAGTTGGGAAAATTACTGGAGATAGAAAAACAACTCATATGTCAACAAACATGGTTTATTTTAATCTTTGTATCTTGAGTTCATTCTCATTTCATGCTTCACAGGTGTGCTGCCAAAATATTTCAGCTCAGAGTGGTCAGTGGCTAAATTTCATTTGCAAGAAGGTCTGCAGCACATTGTTTCTTTTGGTCACCAAAAGAACACCGTTGTGGTTCTTGGCATGGATGGAAGGTATTCACACTAAAATCATAATGCTCAAACCCCCTCCCTCCCTCCATGGACCTTAGGGGAAAATGGAGGACATCTTTATTGATTTTCTGCATCTGGACTGAGCTAATGAAATTTATCTCTGGAAATTGAGGTTTAAAATTTTGTTGTACTATTGACAAGTTCTGCCTGCTTTAACCTGCTGAAAAGTTCGCAATACCCTAAATGAGTAGCTGGTCTAGTTCTTGTGTTTAAGGTTTAGAACTCTGTGTTCATGATGTGATGAATATCATCTTTTTCTTCCTGGTTCTCACTAACTGTTAATTTGTTTCGATACCATTGTTTCTCATGTGTTTTTGGAGGGTTCTATTTACCTTACCTTATATTGGTTCCTTTCGTTTGTGTACTCACAAATGAACTGCATAAGTCCTTGCCGAGATATTTAAGGCCTCTTTTTTTCCCTAATAGGCTACTAGTGTAATATAGTGCAGATGAACCTTATAAAATATAATGTTTTTTTTGGTTCATTGATTCAGCTTTTACCGATGCCAATTTGATCCTGTGCATGGCGGAGAGATGACCCAGCTCGAGTATCATAATTTTTTGAAACCTTAGGAAACTTTTTAAAATGTGATAAATACATTACTCTATTTAGTAATGATTCTTGTTAGTATTATGTAATTTCTTTAGGGAATAATAAACCGTGTAAATATATTAGAAAATGAAAAGTGGGCTGAAGTTTATACATGTGTACATATATACATTTTTAGTTTTTGTATACTCTGAACATAAATGAAAGTATACACCATGTACAATTAAGATATTTTTCAATCGATTATATTGTGTACAAGGCATGGAATTCAAATGATTGAACACCCTACCCCTCGGGCTGATACCTGATTGGTGTACATAAATAGTACTAAATATAAAAGTTACTCTCTCAATTAATAGGACTCATACTGATGTATCCCGGTTTTAAATTTACATAAAGAGGGTATGGAGAGTACCAGGACGCATTTTAACTTTTAACGAGGACTTGGCTAACAAGTCAACGTTTACTAAAAGGAAAGTTTCCTTATATTAAAGTACAAAATCCTAATATAATGAATCCTTGTCGAGACTAGGGAAAATTTTAGTCATTCCTTGCGGTGTGTTATTTCCTGAAAAATGTAACATATATCAAGTTTTGTATTATTCTGAGAAATAGTCCTAAATAAATTGTTGTTAGAAAAGTGAGCTATGTAAAATTGTCATTATAAAACACACTATTCATGTGAGAAAACAGGCGATAAGTTCTCAATTCTTACACCCGCCGAGCGAATATTGCAAATTAATATGCAGCAATTGAAGTGATTTTAACCTTCTTCGAAATGTTGCAAATACTTTTAAACATACTTAGAGTACTGTGTCAGGATCTTACTTTCTTCAAGGTCATGTGCTGTATTTAGCAACCAAAATGATGAGTAAACCTAACTGGTAAGTAATCCAAATAGATATTTAAGGCTACTAAAGATGAAGAAGAGTATAGTTAGCAAAATATGAAAATAATTTGTATTCGAAGTACAGAGAAAATATTACAAAATTTGTAGGTTTGTTGTTTAGTACTTGTATGTGTCACAAATGAGATCTTTACATCTATTTATAAAATATCTTTAATAAATAATTATTGCAAATATCTTAGGTTGTTTTAAAAATTAGGTGAATTTTTAAGAAAAATATCTAAATATTTTAATGAGACATTTTAGATACTTGTTTATGTGAATGGACTTTTCTCTTGAGTTGTCAAGCCCATCAAAATGTGTCTTCTTTGACCCATATTAATAATCTATTTTAATTAGATTGTGACATTTTTTTTTCTACCTTAATTCCTGATGACTATCACATCAAGCTTCTTAAAGCGTTGAATGTGGTCTTGAAATTATCATAGTGTATCTTCCTGCTCAAATGATGATTCACTTTTAGGTAATCACTTCCATTTGACAAAATACTCCCTGTAATTTGAAATTCATTGTCTTTATATCTTTCTTTTGACTAGTATACACTCCACTTTATTATTGAAAAAAAGTCACTATAAATGTAAGTATCCTTCTTGATTCCCCCGTCATTAATGTCTTCATAGTATGGCTTTAAGATTTTTATATAAAAGATTGAATGGATCTTAATCTTAGGAGTAAGTTGAACTTTATAAGAAATATTTCATACTTTCTTTATAATAATAAAAGGTCTTTTGTATTACCACACCAACCTCTTATGCATTTTTCTATAATACTTAACCCTTTGTGAAAGAATCTTAACATAGCCATGTCACATTTATTAAAGATGACCTCTATTATCCTTTTATCAGTGAATTTCATCTTCTTAGTAGGCTTTATACAAGTAAGCTTTTGTAATCTTTAATAATTTGTGTCATGCCTTATCAAACTTATATGCTTTAGAACTCCTCCCATCATAATTTTTTTGTTAAGACATAAGGAGTCATGAGTTGTTCAATGACAATATCAAATGAAATTATATTAGATGATTCACTTCTTTGAAGATTATATGATAATTTCGTCACATCAAGAAGTTTAGCTCAATCATATTAATTGACATTGATATAATGCCTCAAATAAAGTTATATTAAGTCATTACATACTATGGTTGTCATCATTTTGGGAATGAAAACTTGTAGAGAATTTTAAGTTTAATCCAAATAAATAGAATAACTCAATCTAGAATTTATAATTGAACTATAAGTCTCAATCACTCACTATGCTACATGGAATTCCTTAGTATTTTACCATGTGTTTTAAAAATAGGCAGTAGAGTTTGGTAGGGCAAGAATGAAAATAGCAAACTTGTTGAATTGCTCCACCACCACAATAGGGCTTTGCATCCTATAGATTTCAACAAGATGAAGTCAACGGAAACAAATTCTCAGTCCTCAAGGATGGGTAAAGGTTCAAATAGATATTTTAGTGATTGTTATTCTACCTTTTATTGTTAACAAACAATACAAGTCTTCACAAATATTTGACATAATCACTCATAAAAGGTCAATACATGGCCATTCAAGCAAGCCAATAATTCTCTTCTACCCCGCCTAGCACACATAGAGCCATTACATTCTTTAATTATCTCATTCCTCAAGTTCAAACATCTCAAAATGTGAAAGCAATGTGTTTTAGCGTAGAACCAGCCATCAATGACTTTTTGCAAACATATATTAATCCTTCCTTGCTTCACCCGCATAGCTAAGATCATAAGACTTTTTGCAAACATGTCTTGTATCAATCCTTCCTTCAATCTCTCCAATATTTTTACTAATTTCATTACTCTCATATTATATGTTTTACTATTAAATTATATTTTTTTATTATATGTCTAATTTCAAAACAACATTTTCTTAGCCAACATTCTATGGATTTTGAGATAATTTTCGCTAACATATATTAATATATATATCAACCCACTAATAAATAACAATAAATTTTGACAACAGTAACCAAGGATTTTCATTTTCATATTAGCATAATAATTAAAAATATAAATACCAAAAGACAACGAAATAAAAAGGTCAGAATATAGAAGCTAAAATTTCAACTACTAAATTACATAATCAAGAACTTATGGTATTCTAAGCCTTCTTTGGTGATTTGGGTTTTGTAGATGCCCTTTCGGCTTCAGCTGCTGCGGTCTTTTTGGGAAGCAAAATTGGATTGATATTTGGAAGAACACCACCACTTGAAATGGTAACACCTTGTAGCAACTTCCCTAATTCCTCATCGTTCCTCACAGCCAAAAGCACGTGCCTTGGAACTATCCTGCTCTTCTTGTTGTCACGTGCTGCATTTCCGGCCAATTCCAATACCTGCATTTTAAATTAATTATTTTATAAATCTATATACATTTTGAAGGGGGAAAAACACAAAACTGCGTTTGAATTTAAAGAAAGTTATTTACTTCGGCAGCGAGATATTCAAGAACGGCAGCAAGGTAGATCGGAGCTCCGCTACCAACACGTTGAGCATAGCGACCTTTCTTCAAGAAACGAGCAATTCTACCAACTGGGAATTGAAGACCAGCTTTGGATGATTTCGACACTGATTTCTTTCGATCTCCGCCTCTCCTACCTCCGGCTCCTTTAGTCGACTTTGTGGAATCCATTGCTCTATTCAATTTCTGACTGAACGCTTTGGGATGGAAAACTTTTCGTTTTGGAGGGAAATGAAAATAGGTAAATTGGAAAATTTAACTCTGTATGTGTCGATTTGAATTTTGAAGTGGTGGGAGAAGAATATATATAGTGTGAGATTTGACACGTTGGCAATCCCTGTTATTGAGTAATTACGAGATGAGAAATGTGTATTTGGTTCGTCGGATACAGTTTGATTTGAATGTACGGTTGATATTGGACACCTTGGCAATCCTTCGTTTAATAAGTCGCTCATTGTGTGTAATGAAGTGGTTTGCCACGCTGGCAATCCTTTGGGAAGAGGCGGATAAAAGAGTGTATATGTACAATGGGGTTACATATTTATTTATATCCTTATTTATAGCATTACCTATAAAAGAAATTTACTAAGATTTATAATAAATGATATAATTTAATTTTAAATGAGTATTGATTTGAAATAAGATAATAGATAGATGTTTAAAGTTTTACTCTATAGAAATTCTATGTATCTCATTAATTTAAAAGTAATTAAATAATTCGATTAATTTATTTAGATTTAATCATCATATTTTGATCGAATTTGATTGAATTTTTTTATAATTGAATCAAATTAAAATTTTAAATTATGCGATCCATATTTCAAATTAGGTTCAAAATAAAATATTTTATAATACTTCTTGACGAGTGATTTGTAAAATAATAGGTATTATGTGGTTCTATTTTTGGTTAAGAATCAATTTTATAAACTAATATTATATCATCTTTTTTTTGCTGTAGAAATTGTTTCATCATAGTATTTTTCTAGTTCTTCGTCTATTAGCGTATTGAAAAAATAGTTGATTTTCTTATTTTATCAAATATTATATTTCAAATTTATAGTTAAACTTAATAATTATAGTAATATTTTTATTAATGTATTAATTAATTCTTTTAATATTATTACTTATATAATTTATTTATTCATCATAATTTATTTATTAATTAATAAATATATTATATTTTTATTTTATATTTGTAATAATAATACTCAATTTTTTTATCCCGTAAAAATTACAATAAAGTGGTGAATTAAAGTAGAATTAGCAGCCCAATGTCTGCGAATGGTTTGCAAAAATGAAATGCGCATCCAGGGAATCGAACCCTGGTCAGTACCGTGGGAGGGTACTATGATACCACTACACCAGATGCGCTGATTCAACAGATTGGCTTAATATCTACATATTGTTTATAAAGTGCAGAACGAGTTCACGAGACGAGCTAGGCCGCCAAAAAATAGTTGATTTTCTACCTTGTTGCTGTACAAATCAAATAAAAAAGAACAACAAAAGAGCTTGATTTTGTCCGACAAATATCTTTTAAAATACTAACAATATCATCATGTATTTTAATTTAGACAATATCAAAATTAACAATCTTGTATAACACATTGTTTTCCATCAAGACAACACTGACACCAATAGATTGATAAGAAACAAAACGAGTTCCTATTGGGGCATATATAGTAAATGTAACCTGAATCAAGAATCTAAACATCTCTAGGAGAATCCATAGATACTGATAGAACATTCTCACCATCGGAATCAGAACTGTCTGCAACACTAGCAACATCATTAGTACTAGAAGATGTTATTGCAGATTTTTCTTTACCTTTGAATTTTAGACAATTTATTTTCCAGTATCTTTCCTGATCTAGTTGAGCCTTTTTCTTCAACTCTTTGGAATTCAAAGTTGCTTTGACATCCTTCAAAGAAATAATGCCTCGCCTATATAGCATGGTATCAATGAAATATTCAAATAAATTAGGTAAATAACATAATAGAACAAAGTCTTGATCCTCACCATCAATTTTAACACCACCATTTTTTAGATAACGAATAATTTTAGTAAATTCATCATGGTGATCGTGTTAAGGTACCTTTTTATATTCTAAATGTATACAAACAGTGCTTTAAATATAATCGACTTGTCAAAGACTTAATCATATACACATTATCCAATTTAAGCCATAACCCAACGGAAGATTTCTTATCACTAACCTTGTGTAGTACTTCATCAGATAAGGATAACTGAATTGAACTTAGAGTATTTTTCATCAATGCATATTTTTTTCATTAGTTAATTTTTCTGACAATTTATCCTAGCCTTCAAGTGTCTCAACGAGCAATTCTTTAACTAAAATGGCATGCATCTTCATTTTTCAAAGACTAAAATCATTCCTACCATTGAATTTATCAATTTCATATTTTACTGCCATGACAGAAAACTCAATATTAAATAAATAGAAACACAACCCAGAAAATATGAAACTAATCACATAACTATAAGCTCAAAATAAATCTAAAAAAGCAAACTTGATGAGTTCCAATAAATAACAAAATAACCCACATTTTGATACCAATTTGTTATAAATTAGCACTAGTAGAAGCAAAGATTGTATCCAATTTGTTTGCATAAATATATAATTATGGGTAACAACAAAATAATAAGCAATGAAAAAAATAAATGGCACATAATGATTTAAGTGGTTCAACTTTTCAATATGAAAACTCTACTCCACTGATGATAACACACCAAGAAAATAATTCCCTCTAATTTTCTAGTAATGTACATTAAGATAAATTAACAAACTTGTTATTCAATGAAATATTACCATACAAATGATTAGGGGTGTCCAAAAACCAGACCAAACCGAATTAAACCAAAAAACTAGACAAGATCAGGTGGAACAGTTTTGTAAATCACATAGTCCGATCTTGTTTGTATTAACTAAAACTATTTTTCAAACGTTTCGATTATATTAATTTTTAAACTGATCGGATCAAACTGAATCATTATTAATAATATATTAAAAAATTATTCTAAAAAATATATTATATAATGTAAATCTGTTTTGTCCAAAAATTTCGAAACCCTATTTGCATCCTTGACGCTAGCCAACCTCGTCTTCATAGTATCTTTTTTTCAACTCTCACGCTCTCAAGAAAACCAATCTAACCCTCTACAAATAATTAAAGCGAAGATTATTCTATTCATCATCTATCATCAAAGGCCTAAATTTGGGAAGCTATTGTTATCAAAATTTGGTAACCAATTATATTGTCATATTCATTTATTGCTCAATTCGACGAGTTTCAATTTTGTGATTCTATTTGGAACTCTTGTTAGTTGTGAATCTAATCTGTGATTGAAACCCTTACTTTTGGGGTTTTGGAGTTTTGTCCGATCTTCAAAGGTTTGATTAAGGTTTTAGGTTTTGAAGGTTTTATTTTTATTGTTTAGGTTTTAGAAAATCAAGTCTTTAGCTTGAACCTAGTTTTAGGAGAAGAGAAATTATTGTTTTTTTCTTGTTCGATTATAAGGGATTTAAAGCAATTAGGGTTGTTTACTATGATGGGATCTTATATTTATTCTCATTTTACTGATTGGATTGTTAAGAAAAATTTCTAAGAAAAATATGTGATTATCTAAATGAAAATTGTGGTAAAGTTTGAGATTTCAATGCTGAGTAGCAATTGTTATACAATTAAGAAGAAATTTTTAGTTGTATTGGATCATTAAATTGTTTACCTAAATGTTGAAGTTTTGGATCTTGAAAGGGAGAATAGAATAGCTGCAATGCTAATGAAAGAAGCAACATAATTATGACGACAAGCTCAGAAAGAATGAATGCATTGTTAATAAATCATTAATGGTATATTACTTGTATGCAACTAATATACTTTTCTTAAAAATATTTTTCCAAAAAGTAGATTCTTATTTCCTGCATTTAAACATGTATTAGTATTCATTGTAATTGTGTTATTGTAAATACATTTCAATATATTCAATTTGGTATCAGAGCAAGAAAAAAAAAATTTCTTACCGATTTCTGAGCAGTAGTGTCGTCGTTAGTTTTTTATGCAGTGCCGTTAATTTTCTCGCATTGTTCAGTTTGCGTCGCAATTACAGATCCGACGTCCAATCCGCGATGTCCAGCCCGGGCCATAAATCCCTATCCTGTCCAGCTCGCGCACCCTTGCGCGCCGTCTAGCTTGCGCACCCCTACGCGTTGTCCAGCTCGCGCACCCCTACGCGCCGTCTAGCTCGCACACCCTTGCGCCATCTAACTTCACCCATGAATTCTCTATGAGTCTGCATAGCTCCTGCATTGCTTTGTTCAATTTTTTTAATTTATTTTTTTCAGTTTTTTAAGCTTAGCCTTAATCCAAGCCCATCAGCCCAAACACTTATCAGCCCAATCCATAGCCCAATCCGCCCAAAAAAAACCAAAATCTTTATTCCGCTGCAAAATATATTTTTTATTATTATTTCAATGGAAGATTCAAGACAACATCAAGTTTCCAGAATTCATGAAGTTCCAAATTTTAAAGTTTCTGTTAAGAGTTCATAAATTGGTTCTTTCGGGGGTACTAAACTTAATGGTACAAATTTTCGAACATGAAAAAAAGTTATGTCTCTTTATCTTCGTGGGATGCATAAGATGGGACATTTATCTGGATCAATCAGGGCTCCTAGTCAAGATGATATAGAAGCCTATACTAGGTGGGAATATGATGATGGCTTTGTCATGTCAATTTTATTTAGAGCCATCACTGATGATATATTACAAATGGTGGAGGAATGTGAAACTGCTAAGACCATATGGAATACCTTAAGCGATCTTTATACAAATGAGTTTGACTTTATTCAAGTTCATGAACTCATGTGCAAAGTTGCTGGCATGCAGCAAAATGAGCAACTAGTATCTTTTTTTTTACCAAGCTGAAAAATGTATGGACTGAAATTGACCAGAAACACCTGTGTAAAATGAAAAATCCAGAAGACTTTCTGTGGTACCAGAAGGAGAAGGAGCTTGAACGAGTACATGCCTTTTTAGAGGCCTTGCAACAAAACATAATAATGCTAAAGGAGAATTGTTTCGAATGTCAGACCCTCTGAGCTTGACTATCGTCTTTACATACATCCGTAAAGACGAATCTCAGCAAGAGAGTCTTCATCAGGCACATGTTGAGGTATCAAGCCTAGCCATTCAAGCCAAATCAAAGGAACCTTTCCTCCAGCAGCAAACTTCAATTCCACTTCATCAGTAGGGACCTCCATCAGGTTTTACCAATCACTCTCGTTCTCCCTGTTCTTATTGCAATGAACAAGGGCATCTTCGTGAGACTTGTTGGAAACTGTATCCACACTTGAAACCAAAAGCAGACTACTATGGAGCAAAATGATAACATGGGCATCGTTCTAAAGCAAAAGCAGCTATAGTGCAAATTTTCCAAGAACTAGACTACTATGGACAGAATCATCCTATGGAATGTGGAGGTATCCCTACAGCTTCAATAGCTAGTCGTGGTAAGATTGGTATGACCTTAAATGTTTCTAACTCTGTTGGGTCTAATACTTGGATTATTGATTCTGGTGCATCTAATCATATGACTTATGATAAATCTTATTTTAATGAGTTATCTCCCCCATCAGTGTCTTATGTTACGAATGCTAATGGTGAGACCTTTCCTGTCTTAGGAAAAGGGTCAGTTCATATCACTCCATCTTTACAACTCCATAATGTTTTATATATACCTGACTTATCTCATCACTTAATACCTATCCCACAGTTGAATATTGAGTCTAAATGTTATGTAACCTTTTATCCTATGTATGTGATTTTTCAGGATCTTCTTACCAAGAAAATAATTGGTCAAGGGTATCTGAGGGGCATATTGTTCCATTTGGATCAGAACTACGGAGGGGAGAAACCAGGAGCACGGGCAAACACTACATTGACTTCTAGTTCCGATAAGCTAAGTAAAATTTGGTTATGGTATCGCCGCTTAGGGCATCCGTCTTTTAGTCTTATGAAAAAAACCATGCCCACTTTATTTATTGGTGTTAGTGAGAATGTTTTACATTGTGAGACTTTTGTTTTGGCCAATAGTCATCGTATTACTTATTCTCCTAGTATTTCTAATAAAAGTACTATTCCTTTTGAATTAATTCATTCTGATGTTTGGGGACCATCTAAAGAGCCCACTATATCGGGTATGAGATATTTTGTTTCGTTTATCGATGACTGTACGAGGTTATCGTGGATTTCTCTTCTTAGAACAAAAGATGAAGTTTTTTCAGTTTTTCAAAATTTTCATACCTTCGTTCAAACACAATACAATGGCATCATTCAGATTCTCCGTTCTGACAATGGGGGGAATATGTTAATCATGTTTTTCAAGATTTTTTCAAAACACATGAGATTATTCACCAAACTACTTGTCTGCAAACATCAGAACAAAATGGAGTGTCTGAAAGAAAAAAATCCTCATTTACTTGATACAGCTCGTGCACTTTCATTTAGTGCTTATATGCCAAAATACCTTTGGGGTGATGTTGTACAAGATTCCGCCCATCTCATCAATCGTCTCCCGTCTAGTGTCCTTAACGGAAAAATCCCATTCCAAATTCTCGCATCTTATGTCTCCTTATAATCCTTCCATAATCTTCCTACCCGTGTATTTGATTGTGTTGCTTTTGTGCATGTTCCTAAAAATCAAAGGTCTAAATTAGATGTCTGGGTAATTAAATCTGTGTTTATTGGTTATGAAAGTTATCAGAAAGGGTACAAGTGCTTCCATCCACCGACCAGAAATATTATGTCCCTATGGATGTTACCTTCCTTGAGGACATGAGTTATTTTTCCTCACCTGATACTGCTCGTCAGAGGGAGAATACATATTTCAAAGAACTCTATCATGGTGAAAGAGAGGCATTAGGAGAATCACCAACTGATGTTTCAATGAGACCAGCTGAGACTCTTAATTCATTGAATCCAGTCATTGTAGAAGCAGATGCTCCAAGTATTCAAGCACCAAATTCACTTACAGCAAATGAAGTTGAAGACACAACTGTACCCTCAGGCATTACTCCTACCCCTGATCAACAACTCTCTGGTACTGAACGTCACTCATCTGAGGTATGTACACCTACTGATACTAATAACATCGAGTCTAATGTTGGACAGTATGTGTTACCAAATAGGTATACTCGAGGTCAACCAGTCAAAAGGTATGAACCAAATATTCATGCAAAATCAAAATACCTAGTAGCTAATTACATGTCCACTAAAAGATTATCTAAGTCATATAAATCATTTGTGAATCAAATATATAGTGTATCAGTACCTAACAAAGTGTAGGATGTGTTGGGAAATCCAATATAGAGGAAGGCAATGGCTGAAGAGATGGATACGTAAAGAAGAACGATACTTGGCAACTTGTGCCACCACCATAAGGAAAAAATGCAGTTGGTTGTCGATGGGTGTTTACTGTAAAACATAATGGTGATGGATCCTTAAATGGGTATAAATTCATCTTGTAGCAAAAGGGTTTACTCAAACGTATGGTGTAGACTACGATGAGACTTTACTCCATTTGCCAAAATGAACATTATTTGGGTTTTGCTCTCACTTGTCGCTAACCTAAACTGGCCACTTCAGCAGTTTGATGTCAAGAATGCATTTTTTCATGGAGAATTATCCGAGGAGGTGTACATGAGTCTTCCACCTCGGTATGTAGTTAATTCTCCTGGTAATTTTGTATGCAAATTGAGGAAGTCTTTGTATGACCTCAAGCAATCCCCTCGAGCCTGGTTTGGAAGGTTTTCACAGTTCATGCAAAAGATTTGTTCCAAATAGAGTAATTCAGACCACACTCTATTTCTCAAACATCAACGAGGAAAGGTAACAACCCTAATCATTTATGTTGATGATATGGTAATCACTGGTGATAATACTGTTGAGATGAATAAATTACAAAGACAGCTAGCTTCTGAATTCGAGATGAAGGACTTAGGTGAACTAAAGTACTTCTTAGGAATTGAGGTAGCCAGGGGAAGAGAAGGAATATATCTATGTCAGAGGAAGTACATTATTGATCTGCTAACAGAGACATGTATGTTGGATTGCAAACCTATTGACACTCCTATTGAGCAAAACCATTGTTTAGGAGAATATCAAGATCAGATACCAACTGATCGAGCTCGCTATCAGAGATTGTTTGGACGTTTGATTTACTTAGCTCATACTAGACCAAATGTTGCATATGTAGTAAGTGTGGTGAGTCAGTTCATGCATAATCCAAGTGAGAACCATATGAATGCTGTTTTGAGAATTTTAAGGTATTTGAAATCGGTTCCATGAAGGGGAGTAATGTTCTCTAAACACACAATCCTCTTGAAGTCTGTGGATTCACAGATGCAGATTGGGCAGGAAGTATTACAGATAGAAAGTCAACATCGGGTAATTTCACCTTTATGGGAGGAAATTCGATTACATGGAAAAGTAAGAAGTAGAAAGTGGTGGCACGATCTAGTACTGAGGTCGAGTATAAAGGTATGGCTCATGGGGTTCGTGAATTACTGTGGATAAGAACTTTGTTATTGGATTTGGGTTTCAAACTCAAAAATACTATGCATATGTGTTGTGACAATCAGAGAGCCATTGATATATCACAAAATATAGTACAACATGATCACACTTTATAAAAGAGAAGTTAGATGCCAAACTTATTAGTTTTCCTTTTGTTCTCACAGAAGAGCAGCTTGTAGATATGCTTGCCAAGGGAGTTTCCAAAAAAACATTATACCGTTCACTATACAAATTGGGCATGATCGATATCTATGCGCCAACTTGAGGGAAAATGTTAATAAATCATTAATGGTATATTAGTTGTATGCAACTAATATACTTTATCAACTGTATATTAGTTGTATTGTATGCAACTAATATACTTTTCCTAAAAGTATTTTTTCAAAAACTAGATTCTTATTTCCTGTATTTAAACATGTATTAGTATTCATTGTAATTGTGTTATTGTAAATACATTTCAATATATTCTATTTGCATTACTATGTTTGGAAACCTAACGTGAAAACTCAACCAACTTTATGGTTTCTTATTGCTATTGTTCTTGGTGTGCAACAAGGTTAGTTTTTCTATTGCAATTCTCTTATTACTTGCTATATTATTTTCTCTTAAGAAAAATAATCAAATTAGTTTTAGAAATCGATCAACAAAATGATGTCATCCATGGACGAAAATTGTTTTCAACATTAATAATGGATCGTTGAAAACAGTTTTCAACATTAATAATCAAATTGTTAAAAACAATTAATCAAATCGGACTAAATTAGATTAGATCGTTCGGTTACAAAATATTTATAACCAAACGGTTGGATCAAATTTGGTTAAAACAATATGAATGATCCAATTTTGTTAATTTTTTTTTTACTAAAAATGGGAGAAAACCACAAACATTCTTACAAATGATATCAACACCTTCTGCTTTAGATTGCAACACTGCGCATGAAAGAGCTGGGAGGCGACAATAAGGCAGGCCGACGAACAGTTGATTGAGGAGACAGATAGCTGATGTAGGAGACGAAAAGGTTTTTCTGTCTCTCAGTAGGGTACTCTCTTTGTTATTCTTCTCTGACGGCAGGTTCTTTCTACACTCTTCTTCGGCAGCTAATCTCACGAAGAATATATAAACTTATATATATAATAAATAAAAGGCAAGAAGGGTTTAAGCTTAATATATGGGTTTTTGGTTGAAAGTTGTTTTGGGTCACAATTTTAACCTCTTCCAGTTGGTTTTCTCCTGCTTCTGAATTCCTGGAAACTATATATTGGTGATATGGATAGTTGCACCAGCGTCGAACCCCCAAGAATTAGTAGGCATATCAATCAAGTTAGATTCAGAGCATACAAGCACAAAAGGCATGCCTTTCTTCTCTAACCAAGCCTTAAACTTTCTGTAACCAGCACGCTTATGCCCAATAATATGGAAAAAAAAGTTGCATTTTCCCTTAAAAAAAATCACTTAGGTCCAAGAGAAGAGTTAGAACCAGAATATTAATTAGATTTCTGAAAGTTTCCTTTCTTAGCAAACTTGCCTTTGAAAAATGGCTTGAAATGCTTATTCTTAGAATTATTGTTTTCGAAAGTAACAACCATGGCCAAGCGAGAGCCATCTTTCAACAATTTACCTCCTCTTGAATAGCATGAGACATTAAACTCTTCAAATTCTAGTCATCAACAACAGTGGTGTACAGAGATTTTAGATTTTCAGAAGTTGATGGCAATGATTCCAAAATATGCCAAACAATAAAGGCAGCAGTTATATCATAAAATTCATTTCCTTCAGCTTGGTATAATAAGTGGTAAGCTTAATAATGTGCTCACGAACACCACACTAATTCCATCATATTCAGTGGATGCAAGCATCCTCATGTAGGCAAATTTCTTAACTTTCTCAACCTTTGTGAACTCATCAGCAATCTCCTTCAAGAAAATCTTTGTATTCTTAGTCTTTGGAATACTTTCACGTATCGACTTATCAATAGTGCGTTTCACAATCAACAAGCACTTTCTATTAAAGTCCTTCCACCTTTCATACAACTCCTTCGCTTGATCAGTACTAGAAGAAGTGGACCTAGGTGGTTCATAGACTCTCAGACAATAATCAATGCCCACGAGTACCAAATCAAAATAAAGAGTTTCAACCCAATCTTCATAATTGGTCCCTATCAACTTTGTCATAAATGAAATGGGAATAGAATACCCAGGACCAGAATAATCCGGATTAATTCATAAGAAAACCATTAAGCAGGTGAACCAATAACCTGCACTTTATAATTATCAATATAGTTACTCCAAATATGCTAGAGCTTGTAATATTACAATATGAGCTCGTACATATGATTGACTAAGTCCAATATAATTATTAATTATTATTACAAAGTTAATTAAAATATTAATATTAATATATATAAATTTTTCAAAATTAAATTAAATACATATTAGAATATTCTAATAAATATAAAATTTTAAGAAAAATAATAATTTAAAAAATATACACAATATAATTGAGTTAAAGAAACGATAATTTACTTAGGTTTAAAATTTAAATTATATTAATTTATAATTAAATTTATACATCATTGAAAAAACATATATTCTATTTTATAAGAAATATTATATTTAAATTTTTTTGAGTTTTTTAAAATAAGTTATATTCATTTTATTGATTATTGCTCACTGTTAAATATTTTTGAAATATAAAATGTATTAATTTATAAAAATATTATGATTTATTTCATATATTACTAAAAATCTCTATAAGTATAGTTTTTAAGAAATTTTATAATTTATAATTTCGAGTTTTTGTAGAAAGTTACGCAACTTTACTAATGATGTTTATATTCAAAATATTTTTTTTACTAATTTTTAAAATATAAATTTTACTAATTTACAAAATTTTATAAATAATTTCATATACCTTTAGAAATTTTTAGGAGTCTAGTTTCTAATAAATTTTTCTGCTTATGATTTCAAGTTTTTAAATAGAAAATTATGCATATTTTACTAATCATTGTTCATATTCAAAATAACATTTTTTTAATATATAAATTATCTTAATTTACAAATATTTATGAATCATCTTACATAACACTAAAAATCTAGATGATATTAGCTTCTATGAATCTGTGGCTAAAAGGGGTAGGTCATATGTTAAAAGCTGGGGAGGCGTTAAAGAAATGTGTGTCAGGCTGGGGCTGCGCTACTAGTATATAAACTAGTTTGAGCAATAACGTTGTAGTCGTGGCCCCCATGTAGATATATTTTGCAAAAAAAACGTCTTTTGATGTTTAAACTTAATTGAAATTCACAGTACTTAATATCTCGAGATATCCACATAAGATCCTTAGGCATTAATGGTTCTTGACCAACTTAAGACACGTGTTTCTTTCACTCTCCTTAAGTTTTGAACCTTGGTCATAACCCTTAAGATTTTATTAGGGAGCAACCTGATACCATTTGGACTAGTAGACCAGTTGGTATCAGGTTGCTCCCCAATAAAGTCTTAAGGGTTAAGATCTGGGTTCAAAACCTAGGAAGAACGAAAGAAACACGTATCTTAGGTTTGTCAAGAACCATCAACACCTAGGAACCCCTTTAGAAGTCTAGCTATTAATAAAACCATCAACACCTAGGAATCCCTTTAGAAGTCTAGCTATTAATAAAATTTATAATTTATGATTTCGAGTCTTTTATAGAGAGTTATGCTCATTTTATTAATAATTTTTAGATTTATTAAATTTAGTTTCTAAAAAGATTTACGATTTCAATTTTTTTTTATAAAAATTTATGCTCAACTTAAAATCTTAGAAATTGAAAATTAGGAATTAGTTATCACACAAGTAATGTCAAATTTTTAATTTCTATTTTTCAAAATTGAAACTATAAATTGGTTATTAGATAATTTTTTTTCAAAGTATTTTAAAATTGAAAATTTAATTTTAAAACTCAAGAATTATAAATTAAAAATTGAAATGGTTATCAAATATAGACTAAATATTTAAAGAATTTAAACTAGTTTAATAAAAAATATAAATCAATTATCTAGCTCAATTAACGTAAATAAACTCAACTCATTTATAAAATATACAATTTTTTTATATAAATATGATGAATTGAACTTAAACGAGTTGAATCAACACAACTCGTTAAACACTTGTAATCATAGCCATTAACATTAACTTATTCGTTACAAATCTATATAAAATATATAAAAATTAACATAAAAATTGTCCCTTTAATATCTCACGACCTTATTAGTCTAAATTTATTTAAAATGAATAATCATATGAATTATGCAAGTCGATTTACATAACAAGAAGAATCTAACACTAATGACTAAGTTACTAACATTGGAACATACACGCATCAATTTATCAAAATCATATCAAATACAGCAGGCCATTTACAAGGGTTCCAAATCATCAGACATGATTGAGATATGTTTGTCAAGTTGGTCATATAATAGATTGTTGATCCAACTTTGGGCTGGACTTACTCTCATGGGAACAAGACCATGAAGGCAACGGCCCATAGTGGGCTTTACTTTATGAAGCTTGACTTGGCCTAAAATATGATAAGATGGAGCCTTGTGGAAATTCCATTCAAAGATGGGCAACACAATTGATATTTTTTATACATTAGTTACTAAAGTCTTTTTTTTAATACTTAATTTCAAGTATTAATACATCTTTTAAACATTTTGAATAATGTTTGTTCCTTTTATTTAAAGTTTGCCACTTATATTCTATATGGGCATTTTTAAAAATTTAAGAAAAAGATAAAGACAATAGTAAAAAGGGTATCAATATTTTATTGAGATACTAAAATAATTTTTTTTAATAACATAGAATATAAAAATCAATACTTTAACCAAGTTAACAAACTCAATAAAAAGTGTAGGTTATATAATAATTATAATAATAAATTTAATAAAAATAAAAATAATATTATATTTAATCGAGTAGTTAAATCAAAATAATAATGATATTAAAATAAAATTATTAAAAAATTTAAAAGATAAACTTTTTTTTTATTTCTACATAATATAAAATGAGAAAAATAATACATGATAATATAAAATTGTGAAAAAAATAAAACATTAAAATTTATTCTAGAAAAGTATAGGTTGTTATTACAGGAATGTTTTACATACTTTTCCTAAACAGTAATTAATGTCCAATTAGATCTTATCTTAGACTAACATAACATTTTCCATGTTTAATTAAACATTAATTTAAGTAAGTTAGTCACAAATTATCTGTAGCAGAAATGGATATGCATGCTCCCACCCCATTGTTGCTGCATCTACATCAAAGCATATGTGGCGCACTAAATCACAGACATCAACAATTCCGATATATATCTAAAAATCAAAATGTTTAACAAATATGTCATTATCGGATGTTTTTGTAGTATATTGGTTCGAATCCGTCGCACCTATTTACCCTATTTTTCTTTGTGGGGCTGAATTGTACATTGTATATTTGTAAATTAGTTCAATAAAGAACTTACCATATAAAAAAGTTATTATTATTTTACTTCAAAACACAAATCAACATCAATTAACTCAAAGTTAAATGAGTAAATAGATTTCTAAAGTTTGTTATTGTTACAAAAATATTAACGAAATTTGATATTTTATTTTCATACCGTTGTAATTGTTATAAAAATATTATTAATTTTTTTGTTACTTTTATATTATTAAATTTTATAAAATGTTATAAAAATATCGTTAATATAAATCATTTAACGACAAATTATACGTATATCAATAATATTTTTGTTACGTTTATAAAATTTAATAATATAGAAGTAAGAAAAAATAATTTCATAATATTTTTGTAAAATTTGTAAAGTTTAATAGAATATAAATAACATATTAAAACTCGATGATATTTTGTAACAATTCTTAAATTTTAACTATAAAAAAATTTATTTACTCAATTTAAATATATTAAGAGTGAGAGAAGGAACTACTCCTCGAGGAAATAGGAAAAAAATGGATTGATTTATGTGAATTACTAACCCTAAGATATAAGGATGTTGCTAACTTTGATAAGAGGGAGCAAATTAGAGATTTTGACAGTGGGTGGTACCGAGCAATTGAGTGAGAATATGAGGCATTTTTTATTTTTTTTTGTCAAAAGAAAGCTAATCTATCACAATAATTTATTTTTTTAATATTACATAACACTACTCGTACATCCTAATTAATTCATTCGAATTTCAAGAATTTCAAGGTTCTACATGTTTAAATAAATTATATGTTATTGAGTCATAAAATCATTAACATGTTACAATAAATTAAAAACATGGTTATTATGAAAACATTTTTTAGAAGATAAATAAAACATATTATTATGTATTTTTTTTAGTTAATATTCAATCGTGGTACAATTTATTTCAAGTAAACTATACGTAGTTAATTCACAATTTCATTAACTTGTCACAATATATAAGTTAAAAAACATTATTACTAAGAAAACATTTTTTAGGATATAAATAAAATGTATAATAAATTTGATAAGAGTTGTACAATGCTAGTATAATGTGTTTTTCTTTTTTTTCTTTCTTTTAGTTCATATTGGAATATCGTGATGCAGTCTGGCTTAGCCTACCAAATACTTATGTCATTGAATACGTGTGAGTAACAGTCATGATATAACAAACATTGCTAAAGAAGGGTAGGATCTTCATACGAAACTGGAGTAAAATGGAAATAACTATCTCTGACCCTTTAGTGGAAACACACCTAAGCAATTTTGTATTTTTAATTTCATGCTTTTCATTATCTTTTTGTTTTTTTTTGCTGTGGGAAAGACATATCAAACTTTCCTAGAAGATAAACAGATGTAGCTAAGCTATTACTTGCTCGCTTTGACATTTTCTTTTCTAAATGATACATAGAAAATACACACAATATGGATATCGTAAATAATGCCTTCATAATTTGACTGGCTTTCAGAATAATCAAGAGGTTGTTATATTTCCAACTTAATACATTTTCATTAGGTGATAAAAACAAACATATTATGGCTGCAATATGGCAAATCAATTCCAACTTTTGTTTTTCGTTATGAGTTAAAGTCAGATTTAATATAACTTATGCCAGCATTCATTTTACACCTTTGTTGAACGTGATTGGTATCTTTGAAATATCTTTATTTTTATTTTGGTATTTTTTTTTTATTTTCAATTAAGATACATCAATTACTTCTATTTATATTATTGATACTTATTTTGATTAAATTTAACAAATAATTCAAAGAATTATAATATCTTAGAGCTACTAATTATTATTAACATTGATCAAAATAAATATCAATAATTAAATATAGTTATTTAATGTCCCGAGAATATGAATTAAATAAGATATTAAAATATAAATAGAGTTACTCAAAAATTACCAATACTTCATTAGCTGGAGCTTCTCATCAATAGCTTATACCTTGAAATCCAATTTTATCTTAGCTCTATTTACAAATTTCCTGTTTTTTTAGGGTCAAATATTTTGCCTTGTTTCTTTGTGGTTTATCAATTTTCATATAATTTGACTTCTAACGTGTAGTTGTAGGTTTAGGTCAAAGCTTTCAATTCTACAAGGAATAATATAGCCCATAGACTTGTGGTCACAACTTAGAATGGAAACAAGATTAATTGTCCTGGTCATTAGTTACTATCTATATTTTAGTTAAAGAAGCATATATATATAAGAAAACGTGATCATATATATTTTGTTATCTTATCTGCTTCACAAACTTAACAAATGTCTCAACTTATGTATTATAAAATAATGAATCTACTGTGTGTAAGTTGTGACTTACAAAATTCAACTAATGATAAGATACTACTTAAATACTTATCCCAAGTTTAGACAAATAATATATCCAGAGAAATTCTATTACCGTATATGAATAAATAAAAGTGACTATTGGATTAAAATCACCTACTTTTTATTAATTAAAATTTAATTAAATTTAAAGGTTTTTAATCGGATAAACTTGTATTGATGTTAAAATTTATTTATGAATTATTATCATATTTAAAATATGATATACATAATATTTAAATTTTAAATTAATACATCTTTAATAAAATTTATTATTTATAATCACATTTAATAAAATAAAAAGGGTAAAAAGTAATTCAACTATAATCTTATTGCATCATATTATTAAATTTATTAATTTAAATCCAAACATATGATATATTTTTTAAATTGAATCCAATCGACTACAAAAAAATTTAAATTAATTTGTTCTAAATCTAACTAGTTGGATTAACTTTCTTAATTTAGATATATTGATCAGATTATTTACACATCGATATGTAAATATTAAAATAAATATCATTAAGTAAATTATCATGTTATATTGCTAACAACGGATAAGTAGTTGAGATTTTTAACTATCATTTGAAATGATGGAAAATTTTGTATCCTAACAAATATTTCCAAGCTAGTGGAATAATAGATGTCATATTTAGCTAAATATTAGCTCATTGTCTGTTATCTTCCTTTCAACTTTTACTTGCACATTATTTTATTAGGAAACTTTAAAGCTTCCTAGTAACAAGAAATTGCTTAAATGTATTAGTTACCTAATCTTAAATTATTATACTTTAATCAAATTTTTTTCAAAGTGGAAATACTCATTGAACTGAATTAAGAATTTTAAATACAACAAAATCATAGTAGATAATAGGTTAAATTGCATTAAGGTTTGTCTGCCTAATCTATTGGCTCTTATGATAAAATTTATAGTACCTCTTCGAATTCACTAACAACTATCATGTATAATCCATATAATATATTCCTAATCACCTAATGAACCGCAGCTATCATTGAAAAAAGTTCATACACAATTATTACTAAATAAATTAGAGTCGATTTTTCAATAACTTCAAAAATTAACTTATATCTTGAAAAGTTACACATGTATAGAATCTTAGAAAAAAATACAATCTCTTAACTTCGTATCAATCACTCATTCATCTTAATATTTTCTCCATAATCCCACAAACTCCTTGCATTAAAGCAATAGTAATTGTAGTTTTGACAATAAAATGTATAATTTAAGAAGAATTGTAATAGTAGAAGAACGAAAACATAAAGATTTAACAATTTGGCAAGCAGTCCCGTACAAAATGAAAAAAAAAACTGCTACTAAACCGCAGTAGAGCAATACCAAGAAATGAGCCGTTGGGGACTTGAACTTTAGTCACACTTATGTAGTGTATGTAAAAACTTTAGTCTTTTTTTCAATCAATTTTAACAATTTAATCACTTTATTTTTCTTTTTTAAAAAAACATTTTGAGACACACTACTACAATTTATACCTGTGACTTTTTTAACTGTGACTCTAGATCTATAACCACGGTTATAAGCACCGAGGCTTAAGTGAGGGAGAACATAGATACACCCTATAGTTTCGGTTTTCTAATAATCAGGACCATAAGGTATGTATAAATTAAAAAAATATAATTATTAATTATAATATTAAAAATCAATATAAATTACAATAAATTTATCAATTACGATATTAAAAATAATATTATATTAAAATTAAAAGTATAATTACATTCGAGAGTTTATTATACACTAAAAATTAATAAACACAGTATACAATAATAATAACTTGAGCATAATATTTATTTTTATCTATTTTGAGACTCAAAACACAATGGGCCTGGTGCCTGGTGCCTCGAGCGTTGGTACGCCTGGTGCGTTCGTGAGCTTGGTGCACTGGTGCCTACCATGAAAAAGAAATAATAGTAGATAAAATAAAAATGAACCATAAACATAATTTATAATAGAAATAACAGTAGATAAAAAAGAATAAACCATAAACACAGTGCACAATAGAAATAATTTAAGCATAGTATTTATTTTTATCTATTTTGAGACTCAAAACACAATGCATATATGTACTTACCAGAAAAACATATCTTCCTTATTTATCATTCGTCTTTCCCAAAATTGGGATTTCTATCTCCAAATTAAAACGTATACTACATATAAAAGATTAGATGAAAAGAACAAAGAAATATAAAATAACAATCTGCAATGTAACTATTGAAATAATCTAACAAGAGACTTCAAGCAAAAATTATCATAAATGAATAAAAAATAATCTTAAAACAGGACCTCTCGATGAAACCTGTTGCTTTCTCTTAACTTTTTTCTTTGGAGCATAAATCTGCAAAATATGAACCAAGGAGTAAGTAACAAATTAGTATAAGCTTAGGTTTGATAGACAAATGATAAAAGATTAACAGTACAAAGATGGTTAGACAAAACTGACGTTTGGTTCATCACAATCATATTGTTAGTTGAAAGTACTTGTATATTCAGCAGAAGCCATGAGCTTGAATGGCAACACCAAGCTACATGGTCTTTAAGACATTCATTTATGTTTTTAAAACTTCTCTCGTGAAAATGCTCTCCAATAGAAACAGGAAAATAATTATCAAATTTTAGAGAAAAAAAAATAAAATTTTCAAAGAGGATTGTTTTTGGTCCTCTTTGTTTATCGTTACAAAAATGCTAGGGTGAAACAAGCACATCATCAGTACCGACACCAACGCACCACTCCAACGAACCAACACTAGCGCAACACCCCAGTGCATCAGCACAAGTGTGCCACCCCAACAAACCAGCACAAGTGCGCCACCCCAACAAACCAGCACCAACATCAGGCGACAACACGTTCCACAAACCATACCAAACGACCTTCCTAATAAATTTTCATAACCATTTAAGAAATATCTAGCATCCAAATTTCTCAACGTAAGTAAGCCTTTAGGTAGCTAGAAATAACCTCTACATATCGATCGATATTTGGTACTGAGAGTCATTTATAAAAGAAAAGATGAGTTGATGTTACCAAAAAGATTCAAGTAGTGGCCAAGGAACTATTATGACGAGAGTGGAATAGAGGTTGGAACACGGTGTAATAGTGGAAAAAATGCTGGAACACGGTGCCAAACTAGAAAAGAGGCTGGAACGTGGCATGAGGGTTTTGAGCAGAGAATAGAATATACACAACGCTAGGGTTTTGCTTGAGGCCTGGGAAAAATGTGATATATATATACGGGCCGTTGATATATAAGAAAAAAAGAAAAATATATTTGAAAAAAAAGAGGGAAATTAAAAAGGAAAAAAAGAGTGGAAAAAAGAAAAAAAGTAAGAAGTTAAAAGAAAAAAATTAATAAAAAAATTTGGTATTTGGTGTAAATTAAAGAGTAAAAATTGATAAGATATATCTATGACATCGGTTTTAAAATAACCGAGGTCATAGGGTATATCTATGGTCTCAGTTTTATAAAAACCAAAACCAAAACCTTATAACCTCGGTTTTTAAATAAATGGAGACCTAATGTTTGAAATTATATGTATGTATTATAATAGTGATATTTTTCTCATAAAACATTTACTAGTTTAGTGTTCATAAGGTTCAAATCAATTATACATAAGTTTTTTCCCATAAAATAAAATAAAAATTGAGAAAATAATTAATTAAATGATCAAAAATATAATAATAAAGTGATTAAATTACAACAATTTAGAAAACAAAAAAATTATTAATTAGTAGAAGTTGTAAACTAAAGTTAACCACTTTTATAAACTTCAATAATGCGCAGCCATATTACTATGTCTGAAACATTGTTAATTCGATAAACATTCTTGGTTAACTCAATTGTGGTATACGTTTCAATTTACACGTTATATTATAAATAAATGTGAAGAATATAGTCCTTTTTAGTCTCTTTTAAAGGCTATGGTTCCTTAAATTAGGAATAATAATTTTAATTGTTTTGATTTTGAAAATGAATCGGGGTCAGGAACAACATTAATTTTTCATCCAAAATTTATATAGAAGTTAAATTATAGCCATCATTTTTACCTCAAATTAATGACTTTTGTTCTATTTTTCATAATCATTTTCTCAAATTTTAAATTGCATTAAAAACTTAGTAAAAAAAGACATTTACTTAACGTAAATAAATAAGATAATAATATAAAATTTAGATAATTTGGAAAAAAGTCAGCAATATATGTACCTTCAAGGTAAATAAATTGAATAATCAAATGCAAAATTAGATAATCGGAAGAAATAACAAATACCACAATAATGTGGAACTGAACATTGATATTAGTTTGTAAATCAGGCCGGCAGAACCTATAATGATTTCATCAAGTTTTCCAATTTTTTTTTTTAAAACAAATATAATTATCTTATTTGATGACTCAATCTCTATAGTTGATTATGTGAATCCAATGACATAGATGTAAAGATCAAAAGTCATAGTTTACTGATTTCCTAAGTTTTAACGAAATCAAGAGTCATAACAAAGGGATCACAATCAAAATAGACAATATATAGAAGAGAGAAAGTAAGAAAGAATGTGACGATGAGCAAAGAAGACCACTTTCCAATTTGGAGTAAAAGAGTTCTGATTAAAAATTACTTTTAACACATATATTAATTCATTACTAGGAATAGGCAAATTCACTTCTTTAGTAATGGTGGGTTGAAAAGATGAAGAAGTAAGAATGTTGTTAAATTTCGGCCTAACTCCATCTCAAAACCCAGGTTATAAGATGGAGGATTGTTCTTGTTTATATGCGCAGCGTGGGCGCGATCTCTAGTCGATGTGTGACTTTAACACTCCCCCTCACATCGGCAAAGGTCTGTCCCCTTGAAACCGACGGGGATGTTGAGCTTATGGAACCCAAGTGACGGAATGCATCACTCACTAGTGGCGAAACAACTGCACCGATCGGGTAACCTTGCTTTGATACCATGTTAAATTTGGGCCTAACTCCATCTCAAAACCCACGTTATGAGATGGAGGATTGCCCTTGTTTATATATGTGTTTGATATTGTATGTCCAATCGATGTGGGACATTTTAACACTCCCCCTCACATCGGTAGTTCATCGATGGACGGTGGTGGGCTTACAACTGCGTGCCACAGGGTGAGCTTGCCTGCTTTGATACCATGTTAAATTTGGGCCTAACTCTATCTCAAAACCCAGGTTGTAAGATGGAGGACTGTCCTTGTTTATATGCGCAACGTGGGCGCGATCTCCAGTCGATGTGAGACTTTAACAAATGTATTGGAACGATTACATTTACAGATGAAATTATCCTTTTTTTTTAATTTGATATCTCATCACATACAGTGAGAATAGTGAAAATAGAGCCGTTTAAGCCATAAATTGTCATTTTTTAAGGTGTTTTCTTTTGGGCCAGAAAAACTAACCTCTCATCATAAAAGAGGTTTTATTCCTAAGTAGACACCTCAACAAGTTAATGTGAACACATTAAGATGTTAATCTCTATTGGAAAGAAATTTAAGGAATAAATCAAGAATTTTAATTTAAAAAATAAATTAAGGAATATAAACTCCTTAATTAAAGGAATAAATCAAAGACAATCTTCTTATATATAGATATAAAATTGTAATGAACTAAACATGATGGAAATAGTACAAACTTAGAGTTCTTTTGTGGAGAATTAGGCCTTGATTTTTTCAACATAGTATCAAAGCAAGTTGATATTTATGAACAATTATTATTCCTCTATTCAAACAACATATATTTGGAAGAAAGTCAGAGCCTAGTTTACCTTCTGCTCTTGTTTCTGAAATTTTTGACCCACTTGTTCATGCAAGAGAAACAAAGTTTTGTTTCTCTTGCATGAACCAATTGGTTTTGTAACTCCTGTAATTTTATCTCTGCTTCCGACAATAGAGTATGT
Source organism: Hippophae tibetana (assembly GCA_037013495.1). NCBI lineage: Eukaryota > Viridiplantae > Streptophyta > Magnoliopsida > Rosales > Elaeagnaceae > Hippophae > Hippophae tibetana. The sequence continues at coordinate 17,168,681 of CM072803.1, forward strand.
GATGTCTCAAAGTGCATTTGGCACTCTTTCAAAGCACTTTCATACTCCATTTTTTTTTAAAACTAAATTTCTCTAATTTCTCTTCCAATTCTGTTGTCTTTTGAAACATAGTATCAAGTTTAGCTTTTAAAAAACTTTTTACACTATCAGATTGACCATAGATAGATCCAACATCAATATAGTGACTTCCATTTTTTGTATTTGGTAAAGCAACAAGCTTTTTCGTTTCAAGAAAATCATCAAGAGTGAGTGCCCTAGCGATGATGGATTATATCTCTACTACAATTCCTATCTGGACAATGTGGAGGGGGAGTATTGTGATAAAAGAAAAGGTCTCACATCGACACTAAGCCCCTAGCGATGATGGATTAAATCTATCCTTTAACTTTTACCTGCCCAATGTGAAGAGAGAGTATTGCAGTAAAAAGAAAGGTTTCACATCAACACTTGGCCCCTCGTGATGATGGATTAAATATCTCTTGTAGCTTCTACCTATCCAATGTGGAGGGAGAGTCTTGTGGTGAACAAGAGGTCCTACATCATCCAAAAGTGCTGCCTTGTGCAATTTATAAGTGTAAGGTTATGGACTTGGTGGATCTTCCATGGCATTTTTTTGGTAGAGTTGGTGGTGGAATTTACACTAAAGATGCTGATGTTGGAGTTGATCTTGTGATCGAGTATTATACTAGCAATGCATACAACGTCGTGCAAGATGTTACTGACTCCTACAGAATTGGACTTGCAACCAATGTTTTCTTTGGGCTTGCTTTGGGATACAAGTTCGTCATTATTCCATTTTTCTATCGCAATCAACATTTTTATTAGTTTTATCTTTGTTGTTTTGACTTCTCATAAGTTTCAATGACTTCTGTCCAAATGTAGATCCATAAATCATTTGGATCTAGTTTGATGGAGAGTATTGGAGAGAAATTAAGGAGTAAATTAAGAAGTTTTAGTTCCTTAATTCAAATAGTAAATCAAAGAACTTAATTTAAGGAATAAATCAATGACAATCTCTTTATATATAGATGTAAAATTGTAATAAATTAAATATGATAAAAATAATACAAATTTAAAAACTCTTTTTCCTCTCAATGAAATTTGCCATGTCATGTATCATTTTGTTTAATAAAAAATTAGACAAAAAATTAATTTTATTTTTAGGTCGTCCTTTTCAATTCCAAATAACTTTGAAAACACATTTCTTATTCTAAGAAACTAAACACCACGTCCTAAACAAGAAATTGTTTCGATAAACAACTGAAATGTTGGATTGTGTAAAATAAGGATCCAATATGTGCATGACTAGGAATTATTCTGTGATTTTAGAACAATCCTTCGTACCAGAAGCAAAAAATAAAATAAATTTAAAAAATAATCTCACTTTTCATTTTTATTTTTTATACATTTAAATTAATATAGAATTTTTTTTATTCAATAACATTGTCTTTATTTTACAGATGACATGGAAAGTTATATATCTCAATGTGTAGGTCAATAAGATTAAATCATATACAACACGTTATTTGTTAGGTCAATAAGATCTTAATCACTAAGTTTAAGATATGCCACAAGAATTCAGATGAAAAATTATATTTTAGTGAAAAAGTTGTTGAAGTATCTTATATTAAGTATTAGTATATATTTAATTTCTCATATTTTAAATTATATTTTTTAGGTTTGATAAAATATGTATTAAAGTCTCTTAATTTTGATAAAAATGTCAATTAAAAACATATAATATTATTTTAATAATTTTTATATTAAAATATTATTTTTTCATATCAAATAATTAAAAATTTATTCTTTAATGACAAAAAAGTAACAATTAATTGAATTTTTTCCTAAGATAATATTTGCCGATTGTCCCAATTTTAGTTTTCAAAAAATAAAAATAATATATTTAAATAATTTTCTGTAAGAATATTATTACTTTTGATTTTTTTAAATAAGTTTAAATTAAATTTTATTATTACTCATATTAACGACATGTGATTTAATTATTTGATAAAAAATAATAATATTTTAATAAAAAAATATTTAAATAATATAATTTATTTTTAATTAATTTTTTTTAAAAAAAATAGAGAGATTAAAAAACACAAACAATAATAACTTCGAAATCTTATAGAAGACTTCACCTCTACCTATTTTTTAATTATAATTTGCTCTTGGATCCCCTTCTATAAATGTAATTTTCAACAAAGCACTAAATTTCATCCATTGGTTAGAAACAGCTAGCAAATATATTATTTATCCAATTCCGATTTATTTTTTTTCTAGTGGAAAAATAACCCAATTCAAAGCTTTCCTTCGTCAACTCGTAAAGCTGGCTTTTGGAATGACCTCTACAATTAATATTAAAACAAGGTTTTTTCACGTTAAATATATTTTTAGTCCTTATTCTTTAAGTTATAAAATAATTAGTTTTATTTTTTAAAATAAAATAATTTATTCTCTATTTTATTAGCTATAAAACAATTTAGTCCCAATTATTTTGAATTTACAAAAAAATAATTTCTGTTAAATATTTGCAACAATAAAAAAATATATATAGTGTATGTTTATGTTCTTAACATAAAAATAACATATGTTTTGTCGGTCTATGAATTAATTAATCATATGGTTTAAGATATGTCACAAGATTTCAGATGAAACAGTGGTTGATATACTGATAGTATGCAGCTGTTGTATGCTGTAAGTTTGTTTTTCAGTCTTTAATAACAATTCTTAATAACAAGGTTCTTGATTCTTGTACTGTTGTTATCTTGTATGGCATCAGAGCTTAAGCTTCAAAACTTTTAGCTTTAATGGCGATCATGTGATGAGAAAGAGTATGAGTAATCAGAGTTTATCAAAACGTTTTTGTAAACTCATTGTCTCAGGGTGTTACTTCCAACATAATATATAGACTGTCTTACGAAGAGCTTGTCTTCATCTCCTCCTAAAAATATCACTTTATTTGAAAAAAATCAATTGTTGATATACATTACAATTAACCTACGGTTTAGAAGAAATAATATATGTAACTTTTGATGATCCTCCTAAGTTTCTTGGTAATTAAATGAATCTTATTATATTTTAGTAAAAATGTTAATTGAAGTCACTCGGATTAAGTGTTAGTGTGCATTTAATTTTTGTCTTTACTTCCATAAAAGGTGTATTTTAATCTCTAAATTTTGATAAAAAGAGAAATAATATTATTTTAATAATTTTTAAATTAAAATATTTTTTCTCACGTAAAATATTCAAGACATAATTAAAACTTTATTTTTTAATAATAATAAAGTGATAATAAATATGATTTTTTAATATTTACTTACTATCATAATTTTTATTTTATTTTTTTAAAAATAAAAATAATATAATTAAACAATTTTATGATAAAATATTATTATTGTTGATTTTTTTAAATAATTTCATATTAAATATCTATTATTTATATTAATAGCTTGTGTATTAATTACTTAAAAGAAAAATATTTTAATAAAAAAATTATTAAAAATAATATTATTATTTTTAATTAATTTATTTTATATAGAAATTAAAAACTACTTATAGTAGCTAGACTTCAACTCTCCCAATTTTTTTAATCATAATTTGCTTTTGGATCCACTTCTAAAAATGTAATTTTCAACAAGCACTAAATTTCATCCTTTTAGTTAGAAACAGCTAGCACATACTTTATTTATTCAATTGTGAACTATTATTTTTCTTGTGGAAAAATAACCCAATTCAAAGCTTTTCATTCGTCAACTTATAATAAAGCTGGCTTTTGGATTGACCTTTACAATTAATATTTAAACAAGCCTAAACTAATACTACTACTTCATATTTTTTTACACGTTAAATGCATTTTTAGTCTCTAGATATTAAATAATTTAGTTTCTATTCTTTTAAGTAAAATAATTTGGTCTCTATTCTCTTAGTCATAAAATAATTTAATATTTACTTTTTTAAATAAAACAATTTAATCCTTATTTAGAGTATAATTTAATTTTTATTTTTTAAAAATTTGCAACAACATTGAAAGATAATATATAAAGTATATTCATGTTCTTAATAATTTGGTTTCTATTCTATTAGTCTTTACATAATATATGTAAAATTATCTTTTTATTTCAAATACATTTATTTCTTGTTTTATTTGGATTTTTTTTCTTTATGTAAAAGTGAAGGCCCTTAAAAAATTTAGTCCTATATTTTAGTAAAAATGTTCGTTGAAGTCACTTAAACGTTATATATTGTTCTTAATTGTTGCAAATTCAAAAAATAAAAAACTAAGTTATTTAATGGTTAAAAAATTAAATAAGGATTAATTTGTTTAATTTAAAAGAATATATATGCACTAAATTGTTCCACGATTAAAAAAATAGAGAATAATTTTTTTATGGCTAAAAGAATAGAGAATACAAATTCGTTTAACCTTTTCTTTCCTTTCTAATTTTGCAATTTTTTTAATGATTTATTCCTCCATATTCTTTAGTTTAAATAAATTTAATTAGTTTTATAATTAAAATAAAGTTGAAATTAAACATTGTAGGTTAAAATTAACCACTTATTATTATTCATGTAGATATTAAATTAACCCATATTAAATTTTTTTAATATATGTTTTTAACTACTAAAAAATTATTTTTACTTTTATTTCAATAGTTAAAATAAATTAATCAATTTTTAATATATATATTATATATATCAAAATATTTGATTTTAGTTAATTTAATCTACAATATGAATCAATTTTAAGTTGATTTTAATTTTGTGATTAAGTTTATTTAAACTGAAAAATAAGAAAATTAATATGAATGTATAGAATTAAAAAATATATATGAATTATTAGTGCATTTTATCCTTAAAACGAAGTGTGAAACCTATCCCAGTTGCTTTATAAATGATAATATAACACACACAGCCATTACAGCTGTATCAATAAAATAATGTTTGTATCGTACTACCTAATTCTTCTCTTTCTTTGATTTTTGACAAATTACGATTCGTTGTCGGCGTCCTAAGGTCATGCAAATCGTTTTTTTTTTCTTTCCTTCCTTCCCATGAACAGTATGTGCAAATTCTTTTTTGGATTAGTTCGATCGAAAGAGAAACCCCAACACAAGTTTAACTTGTTTTTGAACGATGAAAAACAACTCAATTTATTTAAATGATTCATTAATGATTAGAAGGTAAAATTTATTTTATTATTATTTTAATTATATTTTAAATCACATTAAATATTATTTAATAAAATTAATATTATAATTTAAAACTAATTCAATTTAAACCATATTTATTGGTTAAATTGGTTTTACGCAATAGAATTGGGTTGGGTTGTATTTTTTTTAACCTCAACATCTATAAGTTTAATAATAATTGTTTGATTAAAACAAATAACAATAATGGTTAATGAGTATTAGTCGCTGCTTGCTAATTAAATGTATTTGGATGAAAGGGAATATTCATAGTTTTAATATTTTTAAATGGGTTGTTTACATAGTAGTTTGATAATAGATTTTTTATCTTTATTATTTTAAATTGTATATATGAATTAAGATTTACTAGATAATCTAATCAATCTATTTAAATTGAGAAATTCGATCTGATCCGTCGAATTTGAATTTAATTAGATTGATAAATTTTATAATCTGATCAAATTTAAATTGAAATGATCGAATTTAGATCGACAGATTTTATAATTCGTTGTATTCAATCTAATACAAATTACTATTAAATTATAAATAAATACATATTTTATTTTATATTATATTATATTATATTTAAATATTATGCATAACATAATCATATTATATTATTATTTTAACTTAAAAAAATAAATATAAATGTTTGTAATATTTTAATAATTGTATAGACATACTTTTTATTTTATTAGTTTTAACTATAAATAATAATATTTATTATAAAAATATAAATTTGTGTATATTGTGTTTTTTATATGATAATAATTCATAAATAAATTTCAATATTAATATAACTCTATTTGATTCGAAAAAATCTTATCTATTTGGATTTAAATTGGTTTGGGTTGATTATGTTATCAGATTGTATTTGAATTGAAAATCTTCAAATTCATTTGAATCAAATCGAATTCAAATTGATAAAAAACAAACAACTTTGATTCGTTGCTCATTCCTAATAAGAATCAAATAATAACATTAAATGTTAAAAACATATTTTGAAACAAGAGTAATATGATCTTTTCCATCAATAACACACAAAAAGATTATTATATGTATTACTATCTTCATCCCACGCTTAGCTTTGCATGCCTAAGTTTTTCGGCGTTCCCTTATCCTCTAGAACATATATTATTGATAAAGTTAAACATTAGATTAAAATTGTCAATTTTAAAAAAATTAAATTCAATACAATCTTAAAAATATTGAAAATTATTCAATTTAATTATGATATGTTGCAAAGATTAATTCCAAAAAATCCAAATCCAAATCCAAATCCAATTGGATTGTTCGGATTATATATGATCAAATTCATAATTTTAATTTATAAAACAAAAAATTACATAAAATTAAAATATTATCCGTACAAATTCAACAACACATAACAACATGATTGAAAAAAGTTCAATATAAATGATCTAAAAGAAAAAAATTCAATATTAATCACATATTATTAACTCTAAATATCTAAAGTTTTAACATAAAACTTAAAAATATTAAAATTTAGATTACATTAAAATAAACTAAAAACTTTCAAAATATTGGTACTTATAAAACTTCATTTTTCAAATAATATTTATTGATATTATTTTTATTATTATTTTAATATTTAAGAAAGATGTATACACATCTTTATCAAGATTTGATGCAGTAACTTCAAAACAATTTGAATTATTATTAGTACATCGATTATTTGTACTGTAGTCATTTATTTTATATGTTCTTATTTGTTTTTATTTGTCGTTTTTCCCTTCAATCAGAAAGGAAAAATAAGAAAAAGAAAATTGAATAATTTTTGTCCTAGACTAATTTCTTTTTTCCCCCGTCATTTTGTTTTTTTTTTGGCTTGACTGAACTGCATCAAATGTTCATTTTTTAAATATTTTATAATTTAATTTTCTTATTATTTTGTCTTTTAATTTAGTCTCTTTATTTTTTTATTTTTCATACTTTATCCCTTATTTATTTTTTAATTTTCACATATTTAGTATAAAATTTAAGATCAATTTGAAATTAAACGTAAAAAGTTAAGGAAATCAAAGGGTAAAAATTAAAAAAAATAAAAGGGATTAAATGATATAAAAAATAACATGCAGAAAAATTATAAAATGTTTAGAAATATAGGGAATATTTGTGCATTTTCACACTTTTGTTTTTATTTGTTTTGTTTGCTTTTTTGCCATCAGTTTTGCTGTTAAAATAAGTAAAGGTTCTTTAAGAATATGTGTAATGGCATTTTTATGTCTATAAGCAACAAATGCTTCCTTTTAATGTTTTCAGCCATTTTAAAATAGGTAATTAAAATGTCAAATTATTGAATTTTTTTTTGTGTTCTCCATAAGGTGAGCTTAAAGAGTTAAAAATGTCATTCTACATAAAAATATGAAAGAGCAATATATTTGTACCATAGAATGGAAACGTAAACCATGTTATTGATAATATATATATAAACCCTAACATGTGAATATTAATTCATAGAAATTTAAAAATAAATCTAATTAAAATTCTTAAAATTTATAATAATTTTTTTTGCAAGTTATTAGCACCGTGCATGCTCATTCATATATATATATATATATATATATTGGTACATGATGACTGTTATAAATACAAATGTTTAATACAAATAATTTTATTAAATAATATCAAAATTTTAATAAACATATATATATATATATATTTAGTTTTAATTAAATATTTTATTTAATTTTATGAATCAATTATTAATTTAAGTTTTTATATTTATTAACATCTATATTTTTAAATAATTTTACTTTTCGTCCCAATATTATTATGATTTATCGGTACTATTTTTCAATATTATTTATTATATTAACTATATATATATATTATTATTATCAATTGTTTATTACTATGTATAGTGTTGGTAAGTATTTTTTTTTCTTCCCTTTTTGATTCAAAGTAAAAGACAAATTTTCTATTTTAAAAACACAAGCTAGTAGTTGTTATTATTGTTTAAAGAGGTGTCTAATTTACTTGAGATATTCGGATGTACCTAATAAATCTCGTCAACTACGACATTTTATTAAAAAGAAGTCATTAATTCGAATTCATTAAATCTCAATTGTGCAATAAAAAAAAGTCGCTGTCTCATCTAAAAACATCAACTTCAAGTGGAATTAATTAAACTTAATAATCCAGTAATTAAATAAAGTTAATTATTTATAATTAATTAAGTTTAATGTTCATAATATTATCCTCGATGACTAATTAAACTATACTAAAAATAAAACGAAACTTCCGTAAGGTTGTGGTGGGCGCTACTCAACTCCCATGATCGATCATGAAGGTTAAGATTGTTTAATTAGTTATTGCACGCATGGCCTACAGGTTTTTTTAATTAATTATTACGGAAATCTAAGGCGTATCTTGTTATTCATCGAAAATAAATTAAAAAATTAAGTAAACTAATATTCTTAAATTTTATAACAAAAATAATACCTATAATATTAAATATCATTGAATTTGATAGAGTTTAACATCTTATAATTTAATTTAAATAAAATTTAATGATTAGACAATTTTGGATGTAAATTTATGAGATATATTTTTTTTGTTAAGAAATAAAGACAATATTAATTGTGCAAACAACTTAGCTCCATTTTGATAGAGATATAATATTACTTATTGATGTAGAATTTTATCAACCTTAATTAGGATTTTTTTTTAAATTTATGAGATAAAAAAAATTGTTAGGATCTTGAATCATGATGAAGATTAGATGAGATCTAAGTCTAGTTGTGTGATTCTTTATTATGTGTATGATATTAGATCCGAAGAATGTACACATATGTAAGTATACATGGAAAAAGTTAATCAATACATATTTTTTATTAATATAAGATAGATTTGTTTTATCATCATTGACATATATCTCTAATTATCTATTTAGGATAATAACGAGATAATTATTAACTCTTTTATCTCTTTATTGTGCATGTTATAACTCAATGCTTAATAAACTTGACTAGTGTTTATCTAAGATCATATATATTATATATAAAAATTGCTCTTTTGCAAATAAAATATTTAAAATTGTTATTTTTATCACATTTCTTGTTTATTATTACTATTATTTTTACTAAACATCATTTTGTTTTTCAATATGTAGTACTAGGCTACTCACAAGCGAAGCAACTATAACTAGACATGCAATATTTCTATTCATTATTGTCAATTATGTAGTACTATTAGCATCAACGAGTTTTGTTTATTATTATTTTTCTTTTTTTTAATTTTTTATTATCTTATATGTTTTATAATTATTAGAGTGGTTTGAAGATTCTATACAATTTGGTTTAATACACTTTAATTTTAAAACTTTTGATGTGAGTCTCATAGGTTATATAATAAAAAAATTAATCTAAAAGGTAATTTTTTACACTAAATTTTTAAATGAAATCATGTGACGTGCACTTGTACGATAAATGGAAGGCAATTTTGGTATTTCAAATAAATTAAACAGAAAAAAATTAAAAATGATGTTAACCCAACCCACCATAACCCTTAACCTAACCAAAAAACTCAAATTTGTTTTTTCTCATTCAAATCCTTCAACAAAGGGTCAATCTCATGAACTAAAGATGAAAATTAAGATGGTGAAGCCAAAGATAACAATGATTTATTTTAACTAGACACGACAAAAATTGAAAATACTTTACTCAAAAGTGATTGGTAAGGATTTGATGAATCAAAATCTAAGGCTAAAGATGAGTGGTGTACTGTTCTTGCAATGAAAGCTATATCATCTTCACATGTGTATGTCCAAAAATGGTTGTTATGCATTAAATTTCAATTTTCTTTTTAAGAAAAATGTAATAAATAGATAATAACTTCAATAGCACAATAAAGAGTTGATGATTTAGTACTTTTAAAATTGAATTTCTAATCCCTAATCCCATAAGTTACACTCAGAGTAGCTATGCCATGGGTAGAGGTTAGGAAAAGTGGAGTCGAGGGGTTAGGGATTTGATTTTTTGGTTAGGTTACGGGTGATGCTAGGTTATTTTGGCATTGTTTTTAATTTTTTCTATTCAATTTATTTAAAATGTCAAACTTGTTCTTTATTTACTGTGCATGTGCAACTCACATGATTACATTTGAAAATTTGATGTAAAAAATTACCTTTTTGATGATTTTTTTTACAATTATAGGCCCAATAAGATTTATCATCTCAAAAATTATATGATTAAAATGTATTAAACCAAAAATTATAGGACCTGTAGAACTCATGATCCATTATTAGAACACTTTTTACTACTGTAACTAATAGAGTATATAATTATTGTTTAAAATAATGAAAAATATTTTTTATCCTATAATTAAATATCACACCATTTATAATAATATAACAACTTATAATAAATAAAATTCTTATTTTTTTTGTTTATATTCAAACAAATTATATATTTCATATTCAACTAATAGTTGGTTGGATAATGTGAATACTTTCATTATTTTGTTACATATAATTAATTATTTGAGTGAATACTATATATTTAAGTGCACAATATAACTTTATTCATAGATATAAATTTATTTGCAACCACATCTCATTAAAATTAAAAAATAAATAACCAAATTATAAGAAAAAAATTATTAATGTTGATTTTTGTAAACATGGAATAGGACTATTCAACATAGATATGCAAGACAGGTAAACTCTTTAGTACTTTAGACCATTATGGGAATGGTGTTTGACTCTTCGATGTTAAAATTAGTAATAAGATTATAGAAGATAAAAGAGATCAATGTCTCACTTTATGATGAATATGAAAGGGAGTGTTTCTTGCTATCGTTCTCTGTTATGAGATTTCTCTCTTCTGTGTGAATATGTACAATTATAATTATAAATAAAAAGTATAAGTAACATAATACATATACTTTATCTATGTAGATAAATTTGTTGTAACATGGTGATTATCTATCCATAATTATCTTATTAAAAAAAATTAGGAAATAACTACAAATCATTTATCTCTTTATAGAGATTATTTAATGGTCATGCTTATATGATGAATACTTATTAGGCTGATTTATAAGGATTTTTAGTGATTAGGATCACTCTTTTTTTGTCATATGGAATGTATTAAATTACACTCAACATCAACCCCAGGTCTTCTAGGCCTTGATCAAATGGGCTAGAAAGTCTAATCATCACTACTACAAAAATGAGTATTTAAGTCGATATGTAAAGTCGGTTTTTGAAAGAAAAAAAAACAATTTATAATGAATTAAAATTCGGTTCGGTGTAGATTCGATGCTATCCACGTAGGATATAGTGTCAGTTCTAGGTGTCAACTGAAGCTACACTACGTGGATAGCGTCGGTTGACACCTGGAACCGACGCTATCCACGTAGCGTAGCGTCAGTTGATACCTAGAACCGACGCTACGTCCACGTGTAGCGTCGATTCAACACGTCAACTGACGCTACATCCTACGTGGATAGCGTCGGTTGACACTCAGAATCGATGCTACACACATGGATAAATTCTTTTCTCTTTTTTCTTTCCCAAACAGAAACTATTCCAAGCGTTGCATAACTTTCAAAAAACCAAATCCTCCATTTTCCTCCACTCTTTCTCATTTTCTAGCCATCTACGACCATCAATTTCAGTGTCGGTTAGTGTGTTTTCTTCCTATCTAACTAATCTTTTAGATCTCCTATTTTTTTTTAGTAAAATACTCAAATTTTTTATACCCATTTCTCACTTACAAAACACCATTTTTTCTTCATTTCTTTCATTTTGTCACTTCATTTACTCTTGTAAGTATTTCTATGAATCTTACACACTTATTATTCATATTGTTTTTGTTATTATGTGTATAATTTTTTGTATTATATATGTATGTTTGTATTATAACATCAGAAGAAGAATATATTGATCTTGAATAACATAAAACAACACTATGGTAATTTTTGTGTTATTAATTAATATTTTATTTTTTAATTATTTGTATTATTTAAACTATTTGTTAAACATATATTTTTTTCTTTTATGCTATTATTTAGTGATCAAAGACAAGTTTTAATTTGAGTATAATAAAAAATGAGTAAATTTTGTAAAAAAGAAATAATTAAAAATTTAGTCGGTTCACACGTTGAACCGACTTTAAATTTTAAGTCATTTCTGAACCGACTTTAATACTTTTTTTTGTAGTAATGTATAGTTTTGTCGGTATCTAAGTTCGTGACCTTTCCAGTCATACTATATAGCAAGGCTCACTCTCGTGCTATACTTTACTTGACTAAGTGAAGGATTCTGCACCATGTTTGGCCCTTCAAAATGTGTGTGGTGACTTCATGTCGCTCGTGATGTTTTCATATTTTAAATCAAACTTCTGATTAGGGACCTATATCGAAGTCAATGCTGGTGCTTGAAAGTTCAACCCTGGGGCTATATTGTGTCTTTCACCTTAAGTATTGTCAATCACATCTACCAAAAATTTCAAGTGTTTGTAGAAAATATTTGAGTGAGAGGACTTCTTTTAGCCCCATAAGTCTCTTTCTTTACTACATTTCATCTTTTAAGAAGTTGGAAGTTGTACTTGAATATTTTTTCTGCCATGAAAGATGGATTTGTCAACCATGGGTGCAAGTCGGGATGGAGATGGATGAATGAGGTATGCGCAGCGTAGTGACTGAGTGGAAGAAACACGAGGGTATGACCAATGAGGTTTCCTACAATAGAAGTGTGTGCAATAGAGTCTCATTTGGAGGGAGCCTGACCGACGATAGTCCATCCAATAGGTCCTTTTCAGGTAGTGATTTAGTGAGCATGCCTTAATCTAATAGCCTTTTGTTTATTCGATCTATGTCAGGCATACTTCAAACTGGTGAAGTTCCAACCGAGGAGTCCTGGCTTGAGTAAGAGTCCAATTCTTCTAGGTAGTACGATCCTTTTGATTATGTTTATTGTAGTAGTTCTTGGATCCTAGCAATATGTTGACGAAATTGATCCTTTCTTACAAGAGAATGAATGGTTGGACATGGTTCAATCTGATATGATATTTTAAAAGCTTATTAGATCTGGAATTTTTTTTTATTCTTATCAAATTGGATTAGATCGAACTAATAAAATTGAAACAATCTAAGTTTGGTAGTGGTTAAAACCATTTTAGTACATAGAAAACATGTTAATATATTAATTGTTCAAAAGTATTCAAAATTGGTAGGTAGTTGGCCTTCTTACATTTAATAGCAAGTTCACAAGTTTGAAACATAGAACTCTTATGGTTACTTCATTTTTTTAGTAAAGTAAAAACAAGTATTAAAAGAAAATTCAAAGTGTCAAACATGTATAATGAGAATGACACATATAAATAAATCCAATAGGATGTGCAAATTTTTGTTAGCATATTGGTGGTTTTAAACATACATCCATTATAACGATCACGTCCGGTTTAAATAGTTTATAAATTTTGTAAACTCAACTTGATCGAATGAGTGGATAATCAAACCGAACTAAACGATGCAATATGATCTTGCAATTCGGTTTGCTTTACCAATTTATTTGTCCACCCTTAAAAGGATGGCATAAGTGAAGGAAGCTCAATAAACCTTTCTTTCGGGTACCCTCATAGTCTATACTTAGGATTTTTTGTGTAGCCCTTTTCTAACTTTTGTACTTTTTTTTTTCTCGTTGGAGCAAAGTAACATGGATACACAGAAGGCTGGATACTTTCGAGAAGTCTAGGAAGTGAGGAATCATATATTGGTTACTTTAAGTTCTGGTAGGACCAACATCCTAATCTACATTACAAATCTTATGCTTGACTCATGTATGTACTTTGTCTAAAATGCAAACATATGGTTGAAAATTTAGGAAAATACTTGACAAAGGAGGATTTGTTGAGATGCTTTATAAGATGTGCACATTCTCTAGGAGGAAACATATTGTGCCATGGCATGGAAAGGTAGTGGATAAAGCTCTGAGGTTCGTTAGATGGAATTTCTTTACTTCATAACATGTAGGGTGGAAGTTTGTACTTCGTAACTTATGAAGTAGAGCTCTGAAATTTGGGGCCTATACAATGAAAGTTTGGAATAGGTTACTTGATATTGATAGTGTACCTTCAATTGGCATTAGAGGCCAAATATAATTTGGCACTTTTTGTGCTTTTGATTGTGTTCTTCTCATCCTTTTCTTTTGTATTTAGATTTTATCTCTAGGTTTGATTGTGGTCTCATTTGTCTAAAAGATTGCGGGTGTTTTTGAAGTCCGTCTCACATTAAGGACTATGGTCTATCGAGTCGATACACGTGAATAAGTGGATGTATAGGTAGAGGATGAAGTATAGGTTGGGAACTCGAGGTAAGGTGATGCACGAAGGATCTAACCAACCATATCTTTGTTTGTCCAAATCATTTCTAGTCAGCCACGCTCTTGGTCGGCCACACCTTATTCGGCCAACCACACTTTGTGTAGCCCCATTCCATCTGGTCAAGTGACGACGTGGTTTGTAGTTTGCATATACATCTAATTGAATGACTCTAGGTTGGATGTCCAAACGGTCCTGACTTACTTGCTCGTACCTTTGTTTTTTATGTTTGTATGAAAATTTTCTAAGTTAGGATGATTCATTAAACCAAGTGTTACTCGGTGGAGCCCTTTGGTCTCTTAGCTTCTCTGCTTATAATATTTGAAATTTTCAAGTGGTCCAAGCATAGGATGTTTCTTAAACTTGGAATTTTTTTGACATCGAGTTAATAAGAACTCCCATCCTGTGGGAGTGTTGATTCGTTCCATGCTTTCCCATGGTGTTTCATCACTAATATATTGGTGACCTATGGTTCCTTTTTTTTAAATTCCTTAAACCTAAGTTTGCATTTTAGCGTGGTGTAAGAACCTAAAATGATTCTTGGACATAGGGATTGTGACATTCAAGCCGGCCATCACGTAACTTTCAGGGTCTATGGTCAATTAAGGGGCGTTAAAAATAATGTAAAACTTTGAAATGCTTTTGAGTCATAAATATTTATTGTAAATTAAATAATATATATATTGTATTCATTTAAATTGTATTTGATAATTATCCCATCCAAAAAAAATATATCAAATGCCATAAATTCGGTCGGTCACAAACCCTAGAGTCAACAAGGAAAAAAGATCCCGTATATAAAAAATAAAAGCTTCAAAATTTAACATATGAATAATAAAAGATGATTGCTAATAAAATTATTCGTTCCATGAATATGTCAAAATTGATGTAATCTAATGGATACATTTGTAAGAAAGTTACTGCTAAAATAAAAACAACAAGAATTGCCATAAAATTGGAAAAATGCTAGTTTCAGGTAGGGGTACGTAAAAATTATTCAAATAAAAACAACCCAATCAATTCTAATCAATTCAATTTAATTTTATCGGTTTTACCTAATAAGTATGAATTGATTCGATTTTTAAATTTTAAAAACCAACCCATATATATTACTTTTATTATATTTAATTTATTTTTTATTTTTTTATTTATTGGTTTTTAAATTTTTAATATTTTTTTCAATTTAAAATATCAAAATATTAACATATAATGTTAGTTATCTATAAGCTTAAATCTTTTTCTTGTAATCATATTTGTGTGCATGAAATAGAAATAAATATTCAAATTAGTAAATATGCATAAATTTCATTGAAATTTTAGAACTATATAACTTATACATTAATAATATGATATGTATATATATAATACAAATTATAAAGTTTAAAGTTTGTAAAATCAAATTTATTTTTAAGAAACAAAAAATTATAGCTACAAATTATAAAGAAAAATAATTTTTTTTAAAAAACTAATACAACTGACTCAAACCAACCCAAAATTTTTGGTCCAATTTGAATTAGTTTTATACTTTTAATTAATTTGGTTTAGTTTATATTTTTAGGAACTAAATAGATTGGATTGACTTAAGTTTTACTTAATTAAATTACTTGACCTAATATTTAACCATTAGGGACATGTTTACTACATCTTATTTGATATATTAGTTATGATTATAAATGAAATATATTGAATTACATTATAATTATTTCGTATAGTATTTGATGATAATTTATATAATATAATCAAATAAAATTAATAATAATTATTTTAATAAATTAATTTATATTTAAAATAATATTTATTTTATTTTATGTATTTTTCTTACATTTCAAAAATAATTTAATTATAAAAATTTATTTAATCAATATTTATTTATTTAGTTTATTTAATTTTAAAATAAAAAAAATATTTTTAGTTTGATATGAAAAAAGTCAATATGTATAATTTTAGAATTAAAATTTCAGACATAATCATAAAAAAATTATTTTACAGTTAAATATATAACTATATCAAAATTATATAATTATGATTTTTAGTAACTTATAACAAATATGTATTAAAATGCTTCAAACCGGTTAGTCGAATTCAAAACTTAACGGCTATAGAACATGTGAAAAAAAAAGGAGTCCAAAAACAACGAAATGTAAAAATAAAAGGATCCTTGAATTGGTCATCAGAATATATTCCATGAATTTAATTAGTTGAACCAAAATAAAGCCAAGTTGTTTCGAAATAAAATCAATAGTGAAATACGCACAAAAAGATCCATTAATTTTTCTTAATTATACATTTTCGTCTTAATTTTGAATCAACACGAAATTAACTTTTGATTATTAAAATTAACCATATCTATTGTCAATCATCAATAATTATGTTAATAAACATGTTTTTTGAAATATTAAGGTTAATTATGTCTTATCACGGAACAATATATAAAATTATCAAAAATGTTTATTTTGTTTACAATTATGTAAATAAATTGTATTATTATTTATACGTTATAAATATAATTATATCTTTAAAAATATATATTATTAGGTATTTTTTTATCATAACTATATATTTTAATATAATTATGATAAAGTAAATATTTTGAATATTTTATAAATTATCTCATATGTTATAAATATAAAATATAATTAATCTAAAATATTAAGGTGAGATGAAACAATTAACTAGGTGGAGTTTTTTTAACTTTAGTAGTAGTATTATTTAATTTTTGGTATATATTTTTTATTTTTATTAGTAAGATGATATTTTAATGGTACTTATATTTAAAATAAATATAAATTTAATGTAATTTAATTTAAAATTTATATCAATTTAATATTCAAAATTGTGATAAATCTTTAATTAATGGAAAAATTATACCAAATTATTACATATTTTTAAATAAAAATATCATTAAAATACTAAATAAATAATAAAAATAAAAAATATCAAAAATTAAATTATAATAAGTGTAAGCTGTACGTACCGATATACATGTTGAAGAGTGAAGACTAGGTGCTTTGGTGGCCAACTACTCCCATATTCAATTAACATACACAAAACAACCCAGATACCGCCCCTTGGTTAATTTTTCTCTTGACTTTTATCATCTCCCTACTCCATTATATATTAAATATATATATATATATATATGATAGAAATATTTTAGATTAAATTATTTATATTATTTAATTTTTTAAATTATAAAAAAATTTATCAAAATATATTATTCTACTAATTTTTATTATAATATTATTATTTTTACTTAAAATGATTAAACACGATTAAAATATTTTTTTTTTAAATAATAAAATATCAATTAATATAAAATATTCAAAAAAAATATTTTAACTATTTATTAATTTTCAATGTTTTATTTTATTAATTTTCTATTTAATTATTATTATTCATTTAAATTTCATTTTTATATTCATTGAACACTTATATTTTAATTATTTAATGAAAAATCATAATATTTTAATGAAAAAAAATTAAATAATAATATAATAATAATAATAACTCACCCTTATATATATATATAAATGTCAATCTTCGTTTATACTGTTTAATAATAATAATAGCGCCCCCTCCCCCCTTTCATTTTTTTGCAAATTATTTTTTCACGTTCTTTTGTTTTTTTCTATTTTTTACAACTACTTTTTTCTCGGTAAAGATAAATAATTTTTCAAATATCTTTAAAATTTTAAATATATGTTTATCATAAATTTTATGATGTTTCTAACTCGTAGTGAATGTGTAATACGTTAAAAAAAATATAAACACATGATAATTTCTTTAAATGAGAGTGTGTATATAATATGAAAAAAATATTTTATACAAATATAATTTAATATATGCTAATAATTCGATAAATTTGAAGAATTTATATTATTTACAGGAAGAATAGGTGTTGTGTATGAGTTATTTTTGAAACATATTGAATAAGATGGTTATTTAAAAAAACATGAGAAAAATGTCTTTCCATTAGAATATAGAAAAAAAGTGTATTTGTATTAATTTTAATTTTATAAATTAAATATATTAATTATTTTACTTTAAATTTATCATTATATTTGTGTATATTTTAATAAATTTCAGAATTTTAATAACTTTATTTTTTATTTTTATTCAATATTTTAAGACATTTTTGTCTAATAATATATAACAACATCTATTAGTAAGGTGAACAAAATATTATATTATTTCAAATATTTCAACCAAATTATCTCAACCTTTGCCTCAAAGTTAGGGATTTATAGCAAATCAAATCCACTTAATTTTTTGTCGATCCCTAATCTTATTCTATGTGTATAGTTTATAAATTTTATAATTCATAATTGATCAATACATTACATTTATCCGGTCCTATTTGATCTATTATATTTATAGATCACTACAATTAATTAAATAATATTTTTCATAATCACATATTTTTTTATTAAAATTATAATAACTATAAATACACACAATTTGAAATTAAAAAAAATATAATATGTTATATTTGTATAATGAAATTATCAATTAAGTTTTAGAAATAATTATTAACTTTGGAAAAAAAAATAAAAATGAAAAAATAAAAATAATTTACTAGATAATTTCATGGAAGAGATTAAAAAAACTAAATGTTGAAAAATTAGTGTTGGAAACGTCAAGGCCAAAGGCCAAGGCCTAAAGGCCTTTCTAAATAAAACAAGCTCTCTCAAAGTTGTATTATTTCTTTCATGTTTTCATTACAATTCTATAGCTATATATAAGGAGATTTACTAATTGAATTACTATTTGAATTAAACATTCCTTGATTTACTCATTGAATTAAGGATTCCTTGTTTTACTCCTTGAATTAAGGATTCCTTGTTTTTCTCCTTGAATTAATCTTTAAATTAAGGATGATAACTCCTTGATTTACTCCTTAATTTACTCCTTAATTTACTCCTTGAATTAAGGTTCTTGATTTACTCCTTAAATTAAGAAGTTAATACTCCTTAATTTACTCCTTAAATTACTCCTTAATTTTATCTCCAATACTCCCCCTCAAGCTGGATCCATAAGGTTTATGGATCTAAGCTTGCACAGAAGTCGTTGAAACTGATGAGAAGCCAAGGTAGCAAATGTAAAACTAATAAAAAAAAATGCTGATTATAATAGCAAAAAAAAAAATATTATTGTTATCGATATGTGACCTTTCCTTTTACCATAATACTTCCCCTCTATATTGGGCAGGTAGGAGCTGTAGGAGAGATTTAATCCATCATCGCCAAGAGCTTAGTTTCAATGTGGGACCTTTCCTTTTACCATAATACTCCTCCTCCACATCAGGTAGGTAGAAGCTACAGGAGAGATTTAATCCACCATCGCCAAGAGTTTGGTTTCAATGTGGGACCTTTCCTTTTACCACAATACTCCTCCTCCACATCAAGTCGGTAGAAGCTGCAGAAGAGATTTAATCCATCATCGTCAAGAGCTTGGTTTCAATGTGGGACCTTTCCTTTTACCACAATACTCCTCCTCCACATCAAGTCGGTAGAAGCTGCAGGAGAGATTTAATCCATCATCGCCAAGAGCTTGGTTTGAAAAAAAAAATAGAATAAGAAATCGCTCTGATAGAGTGTCAAACGCACTTTGAGCAAAGGAATAACAATTTTTTTTAAGAAGATCGACTTGCTCTGATACCATGTTGAAAAATTAGTGTTGGAAACGTCAAGGCTAAAGGCCAAAGGTCTAAAGGCCTTGTCAAATAAAACAAGCTATCTCAAAGTTGTATTATTTCTTTCATGTTTTCATTACAATTCTATAGCTATATATAAGGAGATTTACTAATTGAATTACTATTTGAATTAAACATTCCTTGATTTACTCATTGAATTAAGGATTCCTTGTTTTACTCCTTGAATTAAGGATTCCTTGTTTTTCTCCTTGAATTAATCTTTAAATTAAGGATGATAACTCCTTGATTTACTCCTTAATTTACTCCTTAATTTACTCCTTGAATTAAGGTTCTTGATTTACTCCTTAAATTAAGAAGTTAATACTCCTTAATTTACTCCTTAAATTACTCCTTAATTTTATCTCCAATACTCCCCCTCAAGCTGGATCCATAAGGTTTATGGATCTAAGCTTGCACAGAAGTCGTTGAAACTGATGAGAAGCCAAGGTAGCAAATGTAAAACTAATAAAAAAAAATGCTGATTATAATAGCAAAAAAAAAAATATTATTGTTATCGATATGTGACCTTTCCTTTTACCATAATACTTCCCCTCTATATTGGGCAGGTAGGAGCTGTAGGAGAGATTTAATCCATCATCGCCAAGAGCTTAGTTTCAATGTGGGACCTTTCCTTTTACCATAATACTCCTCCTCCACATCAGGTAGGTAGAAGCTACAGGAGAGATTTAATCCACCATCGCCAAGAGTTTGGTTTCAATGTGGGACCTTTCCTTTTACCACAATACTCCTCCTCCACATCAAGTCGGTAGAAGCTGCAGAAGAGATTTAATCCATCATCGTCAAGAGCTTGGTTTCAATGTGGGACCTTTCCTTTTACCACAATACTCCTCCTCCACATCAAGTCGGTAGAAGCTGCAGGAGAGATTTAATCCATCATCGCCAAGAGCTTGGTTTGAAAAAAAAAATAGAATAAGAAATCGCTCTGATAGAGTGTCAAACGCACTTTGAGCAAAGGAATAACAATTTTTTTTAAGAAGATCGACTTGCTCTGATACCATGTTGAAAAATTAGTGTTGGAAACGTCAAGGCTAAAGGCCAAAGGTCTAAAGGCCTTGTCAAATAAAACAAGCTATCTCAAAGTTGTATTATTTCTTTCATGTTTTCATTACAATTCTATAGCTATATATAAGGAGATTTACTAATTGAATTACTATTTGAATTAAACATTCCTTGATTTACTCATTGAATTAAGGATTCCTTGTTTTACTCCTTGAATTAAGGATTCCTTGTTTTTCTCCTTGAATTAATCTTTAAATTAAGGATGATAACTCCTTGATTTACTCCTTAATTTACTCCTTAATTTACTCCTTGAATTAAGGTTCTTGATTTACTCCTTAAATTAAGAAGTTAATACTCCTTAATTTACTCCTTAAATTACTCCTTAATTTTATCTCCAATACTAAAAGTAATGGAATCATTTTACCCGTGAATTTTGGATGAGTACTAGTAAGATTATTAAAGAAAGAGACATAGAGTCTATAAAAAATATATTATATTTTAATATTTACATAATAGATCATATTTACGAGTATTTAAAAATAATAATCAGTTATCTGTTAAATTTTTTTATCTAATACAATCTAACTATCAAATAAAAACCATCCACTATTATTTGAATGCGAGGAAATTTCATGAATTAATCAAATGAAGAGATATTTTTTACACACATTCTCTTAATCCCAACTCTCTCTCTATATATATCTTCTTAGCAACGCCAGACAATCATGCATATATTTCATCCCTTACATAATAATATTAGAAATTAAGTACCCTTTTCTCTAAGGTTCAACCCTTTTGAGTGTCGAGAATATATTCAATTTTCCCGGAAAATTAATTTGTGCCAAACATCTTCAGAATTCTGTTTCATCCATCCATCTCAAGTACTTCTCTTTCATTTCCAAGTATTTTAATCAAAAGGGTAGTTCTAAAATCCTTTTTCCTACATGATTGTCCCCAAAATCCACCACTGATCCTCTAAATTAACAAAATCAAAATGGAAATTCACCAAGATAACAGTAATCGGAATGATTCCTTTTCCGAAACAGACAGCGCATCAAGCATGGGATTGGGAGGAGCTGGGTTCAGTGGTCCACTAAGCGGACCATTAATCTCAAATAACAAAAGGAATAGCGGTAAGAAAAGCGCGAGATTCAAAGAAGAGTATGTTGAGATCACACTTGATGTTCGTGATGACTCCGTTTTGGTTCAGAATATCAAAGGAGGTGATTCTGAAACGGCATTCCTGGCTAGTCAACTTGAGAAGAAACCATCTTTGGGTTCTCAGCTTTCATCCCGATTCAAACAAGTTTCTCAGGAATTAAAACGCATCACTTCAAAGCGAGTTCATAAACTTGATAGGAATAAAACTGGTGCTACTCGTGCTTTAGGAGGCTTGAAGTTTATGACTAAAAACGTTGATAATGAAGGTTGTTGGTCTGAGATTGAAAACCGTTTTGATGGTTTGGCTGTGGATGGAAAATTACCCAAATCGCAGTTTGGACAATGCATAGGTAAGTCATGAGCGGAGTGATCATTAATTTCCTTTATATTTATATTAAATTTGTTATTTTTTTTATCAAATTTGATATAAATTTACATTAAATTTTAAAAAAATTGACATATCCAACCATGGAATACGTATATAAAAATTTATAAGTATTGATTTATTTTACTTGTGTTTTTGTATTTAATTACATAATTGTGAAAAATTAATGTGATTATTATTAGGGATGGAGTCAAGTGAGTTTGCAATTGTGTTATTTGATGCATTGGCCAGAAGAAAAGGGATATCAACAAGTTTTGTAACCAAGTCTGAGCTACATGAATTTTGGGAGGATATTACAGATCAGAGTTTTGATGCAAGACTGCAAATCTTCTTTGACATGTGAGATTAATTAATTCACCAATTTTATTTTTGTTAATTTATTTTCGACCAAAATTAAGCCAAAGTATTTGACAAAAAATAAAAAATAAAAATAAAATATGACCAAGTAATACTAGAAGAGTCGGAAAAGGGATTAGTTTCAAGTATTCAAGGACGGATGACCTTATGCGTGGAGTACCTAATTTAGGTCCATCTCTGAGGGCGTGTGCTTGGGGCACCTTTGTTCTCTTCAACTTGTTTTTCTTTTCTCTTCTCTTCTCTTCTTCTCTTCTGGGATTGGGGTTTAAAATCTAAACAATATATTTAACATAATTACACGTACCGCATTACCACTAATATATATATTTTAAATTACTTTTTATGTTTTTTTATTTAAAAAAATTATCTATATATTTTAAAATAATGATTACTATTGTTTTTAATTCTTATTCTTATTGTTTAATTTATTTAAAAATCTTATTTTTATTTAATAAATTATCGATCACTAAAACATTAACAATTATTTATATTATAATTATTTCTTATTTATCGGGTCATTTATGTTAAGTAATATAAATAATTATCTTTTTTAATAATTAGTATCTTTAATTTTTCTTATTCTAAAGATTACGGTTATATTTTTTACAGAATATTATTTATAGTAGGTAACATCAATAATCAAATTAATATTATTTTTAATAAAATATTAGCTCTTTAAATTTATTAAATATTATATTAATATTTTTGTATTATATTTTATAGGTAGAAATCACATGGTACTTAAATAAGTTAACCTCATCTAGCTAATATCATTACCCAACATGTATTATACTTGAGTATTTATAAGATGGTGAGTTCGAGTTTAATTAATATAATTTTTTTAAAAAAATTACCTCATCTTGAAATGAGGAGATCACATGATTGAATTCCTCATAATATCTCATATACTTTCCTCACACTCAAACGGTGACTATAGAATAAAATAAAATTCCTCTAATTAAAATTGTAAAAAATGGATGTAAGATAAATTATATGATAAATAATATAATATGTATGAAAATCTTTTTGTATTTGACCATTTAAAAAAACATATTTTTTATATGGGACTAGCTAGTTGTGTAATAAACAATTTATTATGGTTGTAGCTCCTCATTAATCTAATAGTAGAGTGATAAATATATCACTTTAGATGTGATTTCGAATATATCTTTTCATAATTTAAAATAATTAATTAATATGTATTGTGATTACCAATAAAGTTGTTACATTTAATTTTATTAATTATACAAAAAAAAAGAACGATAAGTTTACTATAAAGTATGAATAGTAATCCAACTCAGTTGTTAATATAAAAATTAAAGCATTAATGGACTATGCTTTTACATATTTCACATTCTTCCCGTGCAATTAAATATGCATTATTTAACTATAATGCCCATTATTTTACCATAATAAGGAGCTATTATTTGTAGACTTAAGAGGGTAATATTGTAAATTATTTGACAGGGTTAGTGGTAAGTATGTAATAACATAATTATATAAAAGGCACTATACAGTTTAGAGAAAGTGGGAGGAAAAGCTAAATACGCGAATATAGTGCTGAGAAGTAAGAAGTCAAAGGCGCATATAATGCGCTTTTAGTCTGGACATGTCACATGTGATGAATTAGTGTTGATATTGGTTTATTTATTATTTTATTTTATTTTATTTTATTTGTTTGCTAGTAATATGATACTAATCTTTTCTTTTTCTTTTTTTGTTTTTTACTAAGAATATGATATTAATTTGTTTGTTGCTAATCATTGAAATTTGGTTAGTGCATATCTTTGTGCTATTAATTGCCAAAGTTCATTTTTATGCATTTTTTTTTATATTGCATAATTCTTACGTTGTTCTAGATATATAGTACCTTTGTTTTGAAGGCAATAAATGTTAAACTTATGTTTATGTCAAAATACAACGTTTTTGTCTATTGTATTATAATCACCAGTCATTTATATAAATAAAATCAGGTATTATTTGATTTATATATATATATATATATATAATTAAATACACTTATTCAAGCATTTTTTTAAATTAACTTTCTTTGAATGAAAATTATTTATAAAAAAAAATACAATATCGAATGTAAATATTAGAGGAATTTTTTTATAATACTATACACTAATAACTTTTAGTAAGATATTAGAACTGTATTATATTAATGTTGAAAATATGCATGTATTGAAAAGTGGAGTTAGTTTTCATCTTATCATATTTTTTGTACTTTTTTATAAAAATGTAGAAAATAAATGTATAAAAATATTATTAATATTTTTCTTAATTATTTTAATTTTTGTGAGAGTTAGTTTTTTTCTAAAAACTTTTAATATAATATTAGAATTGTGTTTGATCTGTTTAGTGATAAATGTATAAAAATATTATTGATATTTTTTATAATAATTTAAATTTTTAGAAGAATTTGTTACAACTTTTAATACAAAAATCTCAAATTCATATATTATATTTTATTCTCATATTAAAAATAAAAAGAAGCATAAAAGTTAATTATTATAGCATGATCTCGCCTTTTTCTATAATTTAAAAAATAAAAAAATAAACTGATTTTGCCTTCAATTAATTAATTCTCGATGGTTTAGCAATTGTACAATAATATAAAACTAATCTCATATCTTTTGACTAACATTATAGGGTGGATAAAAATGCAGATGGCAGAATCACACAACAAGAGGTGCAAGAGGTGAGCTTCCTAAAAATTGAAATATTTAAAATTAAATCGTCAAAAAGATGTGGATTTTTTGTTTTTGTTTGGGAGATAACCATAAAAGGTTTTAATGACGAACTAATAGTTAAAATAATAAATGCCACTAATAAGTCTCACTAAAACCTTTTGATAGTATTAATATTTAGGATTGACTTGATATGCAGATTATAACTTTGAGTGCTGGTGCCAATAAATTGTCAAAAATTCAAGAACAAGCTGAAGAATATGCAGCACTTATCATGGAAGAGTTGGACCCAAGCAACCTTGGATACATTGAGGTATCTTTTACAACTTTTTCCAACATTTTTTTTTAATTCTTTAAACAGTGTTTGGTCAGGTGAACTGAGGTTAAGTTCTCCTATGTTCAATCACCCTCAGTGATGTTTGTGCCTATCATAAAACAAAATATATATATTTATTTTTGCAACATAGGGTTAAAATGGTCAAATCATTGATTAACAAAAGGCTACTTTCTTTTAAAAGAAATTCTTTTATTTTGTTTTATTCACCATATTTCACTTATAAAGGGTATTGATATATATATATTCAATAACATATTCAGTATCTCCTTAAAATTGAAGTTTTGATATTTTAATCATTATTTGAAACAGAAATTTTACTAAGAAATGTCCTAATATATTAGAACTTAGAAGGGAGTAATTTAAGAAAATTAAGATTTCTTTTCAAGAGTTCATAAAATTACTCATTCAACCTCTACACAATACAGTAATTAGCCAATACATCAATATGAATCTTGCCATTTGAAGGAGGAGGAAAAAAAAAACTCTAATTGCATATGCATTTTTTTTTTCTCTTTTCAATAATGACATAATATATGATTTAGTTTTGCGAACAATTCATAATATAATTTAAGTTTATTTTATTTTGCACTAGTAGATTTTTGTAAATGATAGGTTTTATTCAAAATTAATTATAAATTTTCGAAAAACTCTATACGTTTTACTCTTTTTTTCCTCGCAGAAGTATTTGGATTTTTTTAAACCTATGGTCCAATGGGCTATTTGTTTGCAATATGGGCCCAATAATACTCAAGACAACAAATTTCTTCTCCATACTAAGAATTTTATCTTTGCAATTATCCTAACAAAACTATGATGATCCCTGTCAGTTGTACAACTTGGAAATGTTACTCCTTCAAGGTCCAACACAATCAGCAAACCAGACATCAGACAGTAGAGTTCTAAGCAAATTATTAAGCCAGAAGCTAGTCCCAACAAAAGAACACAATCCCATAAAGCGTTGTTTAAATGGACTCACTTATTTTGTAGAAGACCATTGGAGGCGTATTTGGGTCATGATTCTATGGCTTTGTATATGTGCTGGGCTTTTCACTTGGAAATTCATTCAGTACAAGAATAGGGCCGTATTCGATGTCATGGGATATTGTGTTTGTGCAGCAAAAGGTGCAGCTGAGACATTGAAATTTAACATGGCTTTGATTCTATTGCCAGTTTGTAGGAATACCATTACTTGGCTCAGGAGTAGAACCAAGTTGGGCACTGTGATTCCTTTTGATGACAATATCAATTTTCACAAGGTATATATATGATAATTGTTTCTTTTTGAGTGGCAAATTACTTTATTTGTTATTTTTTTTATATAAGGGGTGTTTATTTGTGTTTTTGTCAAAAATGACAGCGTAATTTGTAGAAAAAAGGAAGGTGATATTTTGTGTTTTTGTTAGAAAGCACAAAATATGTTTTTTTTGCGTCTTGAAAGCACTTGTGGTTTTTATTGTTTTTAAACCTCAATATGTGTATGTTGTACATACAATTAATGTACAATATGCATAGTTAGTGCACACAAGTTATGGACAAACTTACCTATAATTTTGTAACTAATTTGATTGTGTACATTATGTATGTACTATTTTGAAACCTAGTATCGTTTTTTTAAACAAAATAACATGATTATGTATGGACTAGTATAAGCTTCTATATTAGAATTCAATTTTAGTTTGTTTGAAATGTAATTTAGTTTCATGGTAACATCTAGTTTATGACTTATGAGACAGGAATCCACAGAATCAAAGTAGAACTAGAACTTACTCTCATTTAAGACTTTTTCTTGGATGAAATATTTAGGTGATTGCTTTTGGAATTGCAATAGGAGTTGGGACACATGTTCTAGCACATTTAACATGTGATTTCCCACGCCTACTACATGCCACGGATGAGGAATATAAACCAATGAAGAAATTCTTTGGAGACAAACGTCCTGATAACTACTGGTGGTTTGTTAAGGGCAATGAAGGATGGACTGGAATAGTGATGCTTGTGCTAATGGCTATAGCTTTCACATTAGCACAACCTTGGTTTCGTCGCAATAGGATTAACCTTCCTAAAATACTGAAGAGGCTTACTGGGTTCAATGCCTTTTGGTACTCCCACCACCTGTTTGTTATTGTGTATGTATTGTTTATCATCCATGGTTACTTTCTCTACCTCACCAAAAAGTGGTACAAAAAGACTGTAAGTGCTCATACTAGCAAAGCAAGCCTTGAATCTGTTTTTTCTTGTGTTGTTATAAATTGATGTTAACTTTGCTTGTGTTTAATTGTTACAGACTTGGATGTATTTGGCTGTTCCAGTTCTGTTATATGCTTGTGAGCGTTTGATTCGTGCATTTAGGTCTGGTTATAAATCAGTCAGGATGTTGAAGGTACTTCATAATGCTATAAATTGATAATTACCCGTGTATATAAGATTGACTTAAGGAGCTTAAGAGTTTTAAAAATAAAATATCTTATTTAAAAATAATTACTATATTGTTATTATGAAAAAACACACTTAAAAGAAAATACTTTTATTTTTATTTTTTAATTTTACAATAATATAAACAAAATATACTATTTATAATAATATTTTTGTACTTAAACAAAATAATATTTATTTTATTTTATTTTTTAAAAATTTAAATGATTAATTAAACTTAACTCATTTAAATTAACTACAATTCTTACCTCATGTAAGCTGAATCTAAGTGAATTGAGCTAACTAAACTTATTTGCCACATTTGCATATAACCAGAACCTGTATGTAGTTGTAAACTAAAACATGATTTTGTAATTCAGGTTGCAGTGTATCCAGGAAATGTTCTAGCACTGCATATATCAAAACCACAAGGGTTCAAATACAATAGTGGGCAATACATATATATAAATTGTCCAGCTATATCCCCATTCCAATGGTAATTAAGCTCATAAAGCTTCTCTATGGTTGTTGATTACTTGGAAGTTTTCTTCTTGATAACGTTGGTGATGAATATGTATCACAGGCATCCATTTTCTATTACTTCAGCTCCTGGAGACGATTATGTTAGCATCCACATTCGCACAGCCGGTGATTGGACTTCACAGCTTAAGTCCATTTTCTCCAAGGTAATTGCTATACAGATCCCATTATAAGGTTATTTGTACGCATATTGTATGACAAGTTACGATTCAAAACTCTTTGATGCTAAATTTGCATATTAGCATTTGGGATAATATTATTTAGTATTTAGGATGCTAAGCTTAGTTTTTCTGCGCTATACTACTAAGAAAAATGGCTGAGGGGTCGAAACATGAAAATATGCAGTTTAATAATATAATTATTTGGTCACAGAGGAACGGTAGTACAATTATGCAACATGGGTACTACATTGTAAAATTAACTCGTTGGTTATTAAATAATCTTAATAGAGGATATCTAAATGTATAAGGGAAGAAAATAAAATCACATATGTCTTTTTAATTAAGTTAAAGGGATATCTTGGATATTTTAACCTCAAACGTCTTATTTGTTTTAGTTTGATAGTGTTATATATCTTAGTCTTGGCATGTAACTATAGGTATGTCAACCTCCATCTTGCGACCAAAGTGGCCTTCTAAGAGCTGACATAGGACAAGACAATAACACATTACCCAGGTAACTTTTATCTTCTTCTTTTTGTTTTTAAAATTTATATTTGTTTTGATTAGTGTTCTAAAATTACTTAATACTTAACCCCAACCCAATTCTTCAATCAATTATAACAGAATGCCAAGACTTCAAATTGATGGTCCTTACGGTGCACCAGCACAAGACTACAAACAATACGAGGTTCTCCTACTTGTTGGGCTTGGCATTGGAGCAACTCCATTGATAAGTATTCTCAAAGATGTGCTTAATAACATTAAGCAACAAAAAGATTCAGAAGATGGGATTTTGGAAAGTGGTGTGAAGAACAATAAGAAAAAGCCTTTTGTCACTAAAAGAGCTCATTTCTATTGGGTGACTAGAGAACAAGGCTCATTTGAATGGTTTAGGGGAGTTATGAATGAGATAGCTGAATACGATACACATGGAGTTATTGAGCTTCATAATTATTGTACTAGTGTTTATGAAGAAGGTGATGCTCGATCGGCTTTAATCACAATGCTTCAATCTATCAATCATGCTAAAAATGGTGTTGATGTTGTGTCTGGAACCAGAGTTAAAACACATTTTGCTAGACCAAATTGGCGTAATGTTTTCAAGCATGTGGCTGTTAAGCATACTAATCAACGAGTTGGTAAGTACTGATCTGCTATTGTTAACGTTTGTTTATCTTTCATTTTTCTTAATCTTTTTTTTATTTGTATTTTTCATTTGTTATGTTTTGATTGATTCAATTATACAAATATTTCTTGATGTTTTATTATTTTATATTTTGTTTTTTTTATTCGATTCCTTTGTTTTTATATTTTTTATATTTTTAGTCTAAAATTTGAAATTAATTTAAATTTAAATTTCAATAATGTAAAAAAATAAGGAAATAAAAGTGTGGAAAAAATAAACAAAGGGACCAATTAGTGTAGAATATAGAAAATGTAGTAACATTTTGTGTGGTTTCAATTTATTATTATTATTATTTTGAAATGTGCCAAGTTCATTTTGTTTTTCTTTTGCAGGTGTATTTTACTGTGGTGCACATTCATTAGTAGGGGATCTAAAGAGGTTATCTAGAGACTTCTCAAGGAAAACTTCCACCAAGTTTGATTTTCATAAAGAAAACTTCTAAAGCTGTGCTCTGTTTTTTTTTTTTTTTTTACTTTTTTTTGTTGATATTTTTTACATTTAATAGGAGGTTATGTCTCATAGGGTATCTAGAAGTGATGACTTTGAGTGTTCTATGATATTTGATATTCTATGTACAGTTTGGAGTATAAATATGATGATTTCTATAGATAATAAAAGTTAAAGTGATTAAGCTCTCTCGAACGATTTTACGAATGATTTGTTAGTTTCTACTTTTTGTAAAAAATATTATGGGTTAATTTTGTATATCTTGTCAAGAAATAATCTTATTGATCAAGTTTAATAAGTGTTTAATTATCGATGTGAATACAAAATAATTATCTTATGAAAATAGGAGCTCAATAATTATCGTTTAGTTATATTAAAGAAATAAAGGTTTAAAAATTATTATTTATCTATCTTAAAGAGATAAAGGTGTAAAGATTATGTTTTATCTATCTTAAAGAATAATCTTACAAATAAATAATGATAAATGTATACAAACAATTGATGTTTACAACAAATAACTTTTTATAATAGATAACCGTTTACAACATATAATTATCTATAATAGATAATTATCTACAAAGTTACGATAACTCAATCTCAATCAGACAAAGATAAGCTATTAAGTTTATTCTTTTCCACACATATATATTTATATGTAGTCGCATACGCATAATATATTATCATAATCTAATATCTTATATCATATTAAAATTACTAAATCTCATAACAAAAAATCACAACTAATTATTCTTTTTCTATATAATCACTATATCAAGATTAAGATCTCAACTACATTTCATCTTACATTTATTAACTTAAGAATTGTAGGGCTCAATACTACCTCTTACAAGGTGGTCAAAGGTCCTAACAATTTGTTCATCTTATAGATTCTATGAGGAGCAACGTTACTTGGTGTTGATAAAAATCGATATCAACATCTAGGGTCGTCCGGGATAAAAGTGTGTTCTATTTAGCTGAATTTTTTTAAAAATTGTAAGACTCAAAAAAGTTTTCAAGTTCTTGATCTAATAAGAAATAAATAAAATATATATTTAAAAAAAGATACCGTGGGCCTTAATATCAATATTTTTTGAAAATAAAACTTCAAATCTTCTACTGCAAAATGTCTAAAAAAATTTATGAGCTAAACCTTGAATAAGAAACATTACAAAAAATATGTCTTAATGGTAGACTCATCATCATCATCTGAGTCTGAACCTTGGATTGAAGACTCTGATGACATAAATCCACAAGTTGATGAGTTAGACTCAATTAACTCTGAAACTCAATACAATAAAAATCAACATGCTTACCAAAGAACACGGTAACTCCTTGACATGGTTCTCAAGTTAAATAACCCTAATCTTACAAAACAATATGTGGAACATATGGCTACTACCATGATCAATAAACAACCACAATCAAAACCAAAAGAACTCTAAACCAATATAGACCGATACGAACTTACTGCTATCCTTGATAGGAAGAAAACCAAAAAGCCACAAAATCATATTTAAGACTTACAGGCTGAAATTAAAACCACTAAGCTAGAACTTCAATAACTTAAAACAAAATAAGGAGAAGACTCTAAAAAATCCAAGTATTACTTGTTAATAAAAAAACTAGAGACTAAGAAATCCAATTACCTAAGTCAGATGAAGAACCTTACCTAGAATTAAATCCATAAGACATTCAAAACATTGAAAAAACTCCAACAGAATATCTATATATTTTACAAGAAATTACCAACAAGAAGTACAAGATCATTATTACCCTTGTATTTCCATATGAATCAAAACTAGAGACAATAGCACTTTTTGACACAAGTGTTGGATGTCAACTGCATTAACCCAAAACTCGTGCCAAAACAATTCCATCAAAGAACCAACAAAAAGCTCAATTCAGCCAACAGTTCGAAGATGAACATCACTGGTAAAACTGAAATTGGTATTCTCAACAAAACTACTATAGTTAAAACTCCATTTATCATGGTATCTGATTAGGTACACCCTTTATGAATATCATCACACCATATATGGTAAAACATGACAAAATATCTTTCAAAAACCAAGGTGAAACCTTCAGTTTCCTCTTCTTGGATGAACCCAAAACCAGAAATCTCAACATCATTAGAGCTAATTCCATTTACCAAATTGAGATTTTAACCCTTATTAAAGGTAGAGAAAAAGACATTCTCCACCTCAAACAAAAAACCCAACTCCACTATGTGGGAAGAAACATACAACAAACAAAGGTACAATACCAAATCTCTAAAATTCAAAACTCTTTCGAAACATAAGTTTGTTCTGACCTTCCCAATACCTTCTGGAACAAAAAAGAATATATGGTAGACTTATCATATGAACAAAACTTTCATGAGAAATATATTCTAACAAAATGTAGGTCAATTCAAATGAGTGCAGACCTAGAACAATTATGTAGAAAGGAGATTGACGATATCTTATAAAAAAAATTAATTTCAAAATCCAAATTGCTACGGAGTTATGCGGCCTTCTATGTCAACAAACCAGTTGAGATAAAAAGAGAAACACTTCGACTGTTCATTAATTATAAACCTCTCAACAAAGCCTTCAAAATGGATTAAATACCTTATCCAAATAAAAAAGATCTTCTTCAAAAACTTCATTCATTTTCATTATTTTCAAAATTTGATATAAAGTCATGTTTTTGAAAAATTCAAATAGAATCAAAACATAGATACAAAACGTTATTTATTGTCCCTTTTGGCTAATAATAATGGAATGTCATGTCTTTTGGACTAAAAAACACACTTTTTGAATTCTAGAGGATTATTAATAATATTTTTAATACTTATTTAGTATTTTTTATCGTGTACATTGACGATGTACTCATCTTTTTAAAATCTATCGATCAACACATTCGACATTTCAAAATATTATTTTATCATTAAAAAGAGTGTTATGACATTATAGCCAATAAAAATAACTCTCTTCTAAACAAATATCAAGTTCCTTAAGCAAATAATGAAACCATTATCCCTATTTCAAAGATATTTGTAGTTTATTATGAAGTTTGATTCTAAATAAAAAACAGAGAGTCTAAATTATGTTATTAATTTCTATCCTAATATTGATCCGCAAAACCACCTCATAATAAACAAATAAGGTAATTGTAGCATTAAACTATTATAAATAATAAATAAATATGAGTATAGGTGAAACAAAACAATTTATAGACATTTAGTAGCAAATATCACTTCAGGCCGTTCCCGCCATTACCTACCACCGATTATGAAGCTCTGAATCTGTACGAACGAGATACAAAGAGGGTGAAAACAGAAATGGAGTTTAGTCTTAGCGGGAATGCTCTTAAGATCCTCGC
Organism: Hippophae tibetana; assembly: GCA_037013495.1. NCBI lineage: Eukaryota > Viridiplantae > Streptophyta > Magnoliopsida > Rosales > Elaeagnaceae > Hippophae > Hippophae tibetana. The sequence goes on from CM072803.1 coordinate 17,202,971, forward strand.
TCGCTCTATCACGTGCCTCGCACGTGTCGGTAACGAGCTTGTCATTCAAGCTTCTCCATCTCAGGTTCCATGTTCAAGTCTTCCATTGCTTTCCTTCAATCTTCACTTCTCTTTCAATCCCTATCAATGCTTTTTCATCATCCGTTATTATAATGTTATGTTTGATTATTATTTTTTCCCTACCAGAGTAATACGGTTTTTCATCGTAGATTAATTAATTATTTAGATAGTCTTCATTTTTGTTTAAGCAATGAGTGTATATATGGTGTTGAATTATACTCGTAAGTTCGTTGTTTAGGTGGAATTTGGTTATCTTCGAATTTGATTGAGTTGATATATTTCAATTAACTGAATTCAGTGATTGCAGTTTAGAAAATCTGTGTAAGAATTAATAGTTAGGTTTTTGTGTTCTTTATACGAGGTTCTGTATTAATGGTGTTGAATTTTTTTATTTTTTCAAAAGAGGACTTAAATCTCATTTTTTATTAAATAAATTAAACGATGAGATTCGAACTTAGGGTCATATTGATAGGGTGAAAAATTATACTAACTGGACCATAATCGTCACCCATCAAAATGAAAGACGAAGACTTTCAATTTGTTTGGTGTTGGATATTCAACAAATCTCTTTATCTATTAGATGCTAATCCCAAAATTGTAGATGAAGGCACTTCTCTCACCCATCAAAATGAAAGGTGAAGACTTTCAATTTGTTTGGTGTTGGATATCCAACAACTCTCTTTATCTATTTACCCCTCCCCCTTCTTCTCTCTTTTCCTCGGTGAAAGAGAAATAGGATCCCTCCTTTGATTACTCGTTTGGTCTAAGAAAAATTATAATTGTGAACACATTCTTCAAAGACTGCTATGAAGCCAGGAGTATTACCTAGCACTTTTTCATCCGTCCAATGGGGTTGTTTGATTCAAATTTATTCTAAATATTTCCCTCCCTTTTGCAGCTTGCTTTTCACACGCTTAATTCATCACGATCTGCTTACCAGTCTATTACATTTAAGCCTGCATTTTTTGATGTCTATACTATATCTAGTAGCCAAGTCCAATGTAGTGTGCTCTTGAAGGTATGAGATCCTCATTTACAATATTTTATAGACAAGCAGGACCATACTATTTTTGTCTTACTTGACTTGCTATGTTCAGGCCGTTTTGTCCGTACTCAGGACACCTATAGCAAATGTTGATCATTTGAGCATTGAACTGTCAGATCCTGATGCTTCGAAAATACAGTGGACGTTGGAGTGCTACAGTGGTAATTTCCAATTGGACATTATATTTACTAATCTGTTTAGCCATGTCATATTGGGAACCATGTGCCAAGCAGCTTAGCTCATGGTCATGTTATTTTCCTTTTTGTTGTCTGATTGGTCAAACCTTTCTTATTATTATGTCTCAAAGTTTTTTTTTCCCAATTATCGTGGTTTAAAAGTTCGTATTATTCCATGTGTAGGCATGAAAAAGTCATATTGGATTACTTGCAATGTTGAGCCCAATATACAGCATCTCTCTCTTGATAGGACAAGATTCCCAAGCAACTTTGTAGTGAAGCCACGAGATCTCAACAGATTGCTTTCTAATTTCCAGTCATCCCTTCAGGAAATTACTATCATAGCAACAGAACCAACATCTGAGCCTTCTGATGTAGCATATGAAATTGGTGGGAAAGCAGTTGAACTTAGAAGTTATATAGACCCAACCAAAGGTATAGAAGATACTATTTCCATTTGCTGAATATACCACAGATTACATATTTATCCTTAAACTTTCAATCACAGATAATGATTCATCCCTACACACTCAGCTCTGGATAGATCCCACTGAAGAGTTTGTGCAGTATATTCATACTGGAGACCCCGTGGATGTGACATTTGGTGTGAAGGAATTGAGGGTATCCCAATTGAAGCTTTGTGAACTGATTATTTTGAATAATATTACGTTATGATTCTTATGAATGAATTACTTGTAGAAGAAGAAGAAGAAGAAGAAGAAAAAAACCTTATTCATGAGCTTTTAAACATTTTAATTAACAACAAACTTCTCTTTTATTTGAAAATTTGAGGTGACCTTCTATTCTGTAGTTTCACTACCAATTAAGTTTCATTTGTTTAGTTGGAGTATGGCCTGTGATTTCTTTATATAAATTTCTTGATGATGTCATAGTCTATATTCATAATTTGGTTTTTTGTCATTTCAGGCATTTCTTTCTTTCTGTGAGAACTGCGAAGTTGATATTCACTTTTATTTTGAGAAAGCTGGCGAGTAAGATACTTCTCTTTATCTATCCATTTTGGTTATCCGTTCAGAAAGACTGAAAGTCATGCAGAACGACAAGTAAATAAAAAAAAAGAGGATGTTTCTCTAAGAAATTCTTGCGCTGTAATTTTATAATATGATGATAAGGCATTAACTATTTACATGACATTGATCAATAACCTTGTAAATTGCTGAAATGAATTCTTGTTCTACAGGAGTATGTCATTTCTATTATAGAATTGTTTGTTCTTAGGAAATATTAGATTAAGCATTTGATTGATGTGGATGTACGCCAGATCTTTAGTAAACATGTCTTGGTCATCAGGCCTCTTCTTATGGCACCTAAATTCGGTCCAGATGATGGGTCCAATTCAAACTTTGATGCTGCACTTGTTCTTGCAACAATGCTAACATCACAGCTACAAGGAAGCAATCCCTTGGAACCTCCACAAGATGTTGCTGCTATGCATGTTCAGGTTGATAATAGCAAAGGTTCGCAAACACAACATGGCAAGCATGCAGCAAATATTTCAGAACAAGCATCTGACCACACCAGAATTTGGTCTGATCTCTCAGGTAATGATTTTCTTTTATGTTTTCATAGGAAAAGAATATTGTGATGGGTAAAGATAATTTTCTTTTAGTACTCACTTATAATTTTATATACAGGAAGTGGATCAAAAAATGGTAACGATGCTGAAGGAAGACAGATTCAGGGGACAAGAAATTTGAATCCTAGTAATTTGAGAGAAGCTCCAGGGAGTAGCACAGCTCATATCTCAAAAAGTGCTCCAAGTAGAGAAAACCAACAATTTGATCCTCTTACGTATCCTGAATCTTACTATTTGCTTCATTGTTTCATCATTTTTAATTAAATAATAAATTATCACCAATTTCTCTCTCTCTCTCTCTCTCTCTCTCTCTGATTGTCTGTTTTACATTTACTTGCTCTTAATACTAAGAAGAACAATATGATAAATTTATTTGATATTGAACCAGATCTAGGGATGATTAGTTGATTTGGTTGAAGGGATAAACTTTGGAGCAATTGCTTAAGTTTCATCGACTTACAAGTGATGAATTGTTTTCCTCTCTTTTTGAGAGGTAGACTGTTTTTTAACATAAGGTGTTTGAATTATTACTAAGTCAGTGAGGTTCATATAGTGGATCATTTAAGAATTTTAGCCACATTATAGCTGCTAAGTTAATGAAAATTCTAGTAAATGAATTTGTAAAATTCTTGTAGGGTTAGATGTCAGTATGTCTGAGTTAGAACCTATGAGAAGCGTACAATATTCTTTGAAATCTTTCCAACAGTGAGGATCATTAGTAACCAAAACACAGTCAGATTGATAGAATCTTTGTCCAACAGCAGGTACTCGCTCATTTTATACTGACAGGTATGCGACCACGGATTGTTTTAATGCTGCATATGACCTCTCCCTGGTCCAGACATATCCCGACAGGACAATAATTTCCCCAAATCCTAAAATTGTAGTCAACATGATTTATGACGAAGCTCTTGTATAGCCACTATATTTGTGGATCATTTAAGAATTTTTCTTGACTCTTTTGTTAGTTGCCACCCTGTGGGAAATAATCATGTAGAAGAACGTCGAGGTATGAGAGAAAACTAGTTATGTTAGTTTTTTTTACGGTTTATCATTGTGCAATGACTGATGCTGCTGTGATATGCTACTTTCAGATAGATCCGAAGTCAATGGTCAGGGTTTCTCTCAACGTCATCTCAGCAATTGGGTAGATCCAGATGAGGCTAATGACAATGATGAAGATGATGGAGAGGAGAATGAGCTATATGTTCAAGCAACACCACCATACTACGAAGAAGAGTAGTGATCAATGACGTGTTCAAACGAATAGTCAAGTTAAATCTTACTTTAAATTGATTTAAATGTCATAGTTTATTATATAGCAACTAAGAGTCTTTAAATTGATTTAAATGTCATAGTTTATTATATAGCAACTAAGAGTCTTTAAATTGATTTAAATGTCATAGTTTATTATATAGCAACTAAGAGTCTTTCCTGGATTTTAACAAACTACTCATATTTACAAATTTAAGGATTTTGTTGTTGTAAATTGAAAATTTAGTCATAAAACTAAAAACTAACAAATTAAAAATAGATTTAAAGAATACAATTAAAATATGAATAAAAGACGATTACCTGATCATTTTTCATCATTAATATGTAAATCAATAAAAATATATCCTAATTTTTTATTCTTTAATTATATTAACTTAGAGAAATTTATAAACTTGAAAATCTCTATATATTATTAAAATAATTATGATATGTTATTTAAAATATTGTTTTTAATTTTTTTTTTATATAAAATATATAATTAAGTTAATAAGACAGGATTAAGAAATATTTTATCCTAATTTTTGAAATGTTGTGAGATTTGTTAACAAAATACAAAGTACAATATATTTCGGGGAAAACTTTTGTATTAACCACATGCATGAGTATATAATGTGTTAACTAATTTTCAAAATATATTATTAATACTTATTTAAAATAAAATGTATTCGTATAAATAACTCTCTATCTCTATTTATATAAAGCTCAATGAAACTTTTAGTGCAAATCAAATCAATTCCCTTTTCCAAATATCTTGGATTTGTCATGATATGTCCTTTCCATATATAGTAAAAAACTACATTAAATCATTGTTTATAGAAAACTCTCTCTATTCTCTAGGATACAAAGGGTTTTTTTATACCTTCTAACCGTTACCTTATCCACCTCACCTCTCCAATACCCAACCACACTCATAGTCATCCCACCTACCCTACACCCAAATACATAGATTTTTTTTGTGCCTTTCAACCACCAACTCGTGCTTTGTCGTCACCTTTCATCAGCACCACTGCTGCAGGTTTCACATCGCATTCCAGTTTTTCCTTTGCCACCACCTTTCAACAATACCACCTCTATTGCATCTATGTTCATTTTCATTAGCCATCGTTAGCCCGATCATGTTTTGCTGTCATTCACGCAGTAATCCAAATTTGATTTCTTATCTGTTTTTCAATTTTTTGGAAATGTTGCATTTTTCATATTTTCTCTGGTATCTCTAGAAGTAAAAATCATCCCTAGTGCTTACTAGTGGATTTTAAATTTGTTTATCTTGGTTTATTTTTTGTCTGTATCGACAATGAAGGAGACCGGTGAGGAAGACGAAACCGTGATGATTTTAGATGAATTTTGATCTTAAAAGTTGGGATTACAACACTTATCTTTTAGTGATATTATTTGATTTCATTTGAATTTTGTTTTGTTTTGTTTTAGCCTCGGTATTTATTGGGGTTGCTTGGTTGGTAGTGTTATGTTTCTTTTTGGTTTGTTATGATAATAGATAATGATCTTTTAGTAAGTAATTAAAACTATAATATTCCTTCATTGAATGAACATTGAGATTTATCATAAGAATGAAGTGCTTGGCTTAGTGGTTATTCTGGGAACATGTTACTTTGATGTGTAAAACTAGGTCTAGATTTGAGATATCAATCTTTTTTCTTCTATTACTGTGTGTTTGTTCTAATTTTTAACTAGTACAAGAACGTGCCATTTTAGTTTGTGTTTTTTAATGCAACATTAATAATATTATCTCTCTTTTTTCACCTTGCCTGGTTTGACCTGCATTGTATATATAACCATCGTCTTTGATTCGGGGCTTGGATTGTTGGGTAGTATGGTACCTGTAGGAAGATCTCCCCAATCTTCATTTTCTCCCATTCTCGACTCGAAATAAGAGTCTGTGGGTTTGTGTTCCTCACAGTAAGAAGGATATTTATCGAGTGCCTAAAATGCGCAATCCATCTCTTTCCCTCAAATTCACAATTTTTATCTCCCTCTCTTTCTCTGCGTCGTTCTCCTTCTCATCCGAGTCATCTACCCGAATTCTTCTCAAAACATTTTCACCATCTTCACCTCCCAAAGCCACTCCTTCCGATTTACTCTCCCTCCTCGGACCCAAAAGCCGTTCTTCGACCATCAATCCACTTGTGGCCCAAGAACTCCATTCTTGCTTCAAATTCCTCGTACCCTTTACTCCAAATGGGACTGAAATGAAACCCAATTGGCATTCTAATCGAAGAAGGTTGAGTTTAAATAGAAATGGGGGTCGTAGCCGGAGAGAGGAGGATGAGCTTATTTGGTGGCCTCCTCAGTCGGTTTTGGATTTGGCTCGTCTTGCTGTCGATTCCGGAGGAGACCCAGCTGCTATCCACCGCATATTGGATCCCACTGTTTTCCCTGTTAGTTTCTTCTTTTAGTTTATTTGCCAAATGTGTTTCATTGTTTCTCTTTTGTAAATGTGTATATATTTGTATATATGCTTCTGCGACTCTCTTATTCTGGATCGACTCTGTTGTTAGTTGCTACTGTTTTATCAAGGTTTCTCAAATCTCACCTTTCCCAACTTCTAACTGGTCAGTTCTGTTTGGAACTATTGACTTTGTGTATGTATGATGTGCGAGTCACTCGAGTGGACAGTAATGTGAATCAGCTAAAGTTTGTATACAGAAATGAAGTCAGGAGATATATGGCATTTGGTCCATGGATATAAGTTGATGAGTCAATGACACTAAGATAGATAAGCAGAAGAAAAAAAGACATTTATTGTTTAGGTTGTAATTTTGGAGATTGTCCATGTGAATGGTGGTACTCGCGCAATATTGTTAAAACTAAGTCATGTTTTCTTTAAAAATTTAATAGGTTCCTGATGTGGAAGAATCAAAACAAAACCGCTGTGAGCTAACCAGAACTCCTTATGGGAGACGCTTCATAAATGAGGTGTGTTAAGCTTCAAAAGCTTACTCTTTTCTATCTAAATCAAAGGTGATATTGTGTTCCATTCTCAAATTGCAGGAGCTGAATTCATATATTGAATTTTTATTTGAACTTATTGTCGAGCGGGGTCCCACTATTGGGTTTAATGTATCCTTGAACCGATATGATCTGTTTCATGGCCATCTTTTTCTGGCAGTAGACACCGGAAGACTTGGTATATTGTAAGATGCTGTATTTGGTATCATATCCGTTCTTCTCATTTTGGAAAATTTGGCTGATGAGATGAAATAGCATTGCAAAAATTTTACCTTGCAGGTTTCATGCCAAAGAATACCCTGCATATGACAAGGAAGTCTTTCCATACAACATGGGTTATTGCCAAAGAGGTAAAGTTTATCACTAGTGAAAGTGAATATTAGTGTTAATTCTATGTTATATGTTGGTTCTTCCGTGGCTCTGCAACATTGGCTCGTTTGAAAAAGGTTCAGAATACTAGCTTTTTCCCCTTTTACCGTCAGAACTTCAAAATTAGCCAATATTGACAAACTAAGAAGCTATTTATGAGATGATCTTCTTTTCTTGATCTTTCCCTGAGTTCTTTAGAGAGTCATGACATCAGTCAGCTAGAGGTGATCTATTATTTCAGAAAACAGCATTGTTATTTGTAGATCTGCTGGTGTAACTATGGATTTTCTCAATCAGGGTCTAATGTAACATACGATGATTCAATGAACTTGCGCAATATTCTCTGGCTTGCTCCAATGCCAGGCGATTCAAATAAAGCATGGGAAGCACCAGGTATCTTTAACTATTTGTTTATGTTTTTTTATGTAATTGTGGTAGGGAAAGATTGGAAGCCTTCAAAGTGATATGGTTTGGATTCACTGAATTCTTAATGGCATTTATGACTTGTAAAACTGTAAGTTACCGCTTGGGCAAGATCCACAGCAAGCAATTCTAAGCTCCTTACCTCATGAACGTGATTAGTTGTTTTTGTTGGTTGAACTATAGCTAGTGCTTAGTGTATTTTATCCTCAAAAGTAAAGTGATTCGTAATGTTTGGAGTTGCATGGGATAAATGCATTGGAACGAGCAGATGTTGCCCTACGCATGATGAACACAAAATCTCACCGTTCTTGTCAGATGGAATGTCTTCTGTATTTTCCCTGTTTCGTTCCTTAGATCTTAGAATGAAAACAGAGATTATTACTTTTATCATGCAAGTTATATAATTTGTCTTACTGTAGGTGTTCTGGTGGTGCTGGATGCCCGTCCAGATGGAATCATATACAGAGATATTGTACAAGAATATGTAAATTTTGTGAGGACCATATACGAAGGTTGCAGCCTTATCAACAATCATTTCTCTTGCGAGTTGGTTTTGATTAGTTTATACAGTTACCCAAAATCATTCCTTTTAATTAGTTTCAAATGATTGAATTAACATGAGGTTATTAGCAAATAGAAAGGGATTAACATGGGGTTTTTTTTTGCCGAGCAGATGATTTTGGTGAAGTTGCTGTTGATGTCAATTACTTGGATGCAGGAGACATGTTGCCAAACTATCAACTTTTTCTTTGCTGACACTCTTTATGAGATTGTGGGCACTTCCTTCTTTCCATGTCCTTTAAAGTAAAATATGATCAAATATAAGTCTGGAATATAATTATGGATTTGATTAGAGACCATGAGATCAACCAATTAACATGGATTTATTGCCCTAGTTCTTGCATGTTCATAAAGGCATGCCATGGGAGTCAAAATAGTGTGCTGTTACAAGGCTTTAATACCCTTTCGACGTAGATACGTACGGAGCTGTATGTAATGTATAGTATTGGAGATGTAATGTAAGAGTGTTGGCTGTTGCTAAATTTTCAATTCATTTACTTGGAATTGTACTGCTAATTGCTGTTGGGTTCAAAAATGGCTGAAACTACAGATTTAAAATATGTCAACTGGTTGCCCTGTTTATAAAAGTAATTGTTGTGTTTCCAAAGTATTCTTCAAATGGTTTAGGAAAGTTATTCTTCAATGAACTTCATTTTGATGCTATTTGGTGACTGGCAGATTCTTAGAAAGAGTAATAAGTTCTATTATAACATTTTCTTTTGGTAATTTTTTATTTTGTTTTTGCTAACGAGGATGTATCATGTCATACATTTCTTAGTTTTTGTCATTTTTGATAGAAATACGAGAGGATTTTTACTTTTGTGGGGCATAATATAACTAATATCTTTAAATTTTGATGTAATATCATAAATATTTTAAAGATTTTAAAGATGTCACAAGTGTTTCCAAACTTAACATAAATGAATAGTAATTTTTTATATATAAAAAATGATAAAAATAATAAAAAATTAAGAAATAATAGAAATAGAAACACAATATATTTTAGAATGTTTCTCGTTAGAAATGATAATTAGTAAAAAGAAATTTAAAAAAATACAAAAAACACGATTAAATTTTAAGGAAGAATATAGATTTAAAGATTCAACGTTCTAAAGAATAAGAAAAATATTTTCAACAAAATATATAGTTTATTATATAATAAATAATAAATAATAAGTATCAATATTATAGACGTAAAATGAATCTATAGTATATTATTAATTGAATAAATTATTAAAAATCTCTCAAAAGGATAAAAAAAATTGGATACATTTATTTAGAAGGAATCCAAATATTAATAAAAGCTAATGTTTTATTAAGAATGATTCGTGTAAACCTAGAATACCAAAAATTAAAATTCACTACGTATCATAAAATTGTCATTAATATTAATGATAAGAATTTAAAAGAGAATATTTAATGAAATAAAAAAATCACCAATTTATACTACACTACATAATATGATATTCATTAGCAAACAAATAAAGATGAAGATGATATGATAATAGTTGGTGAAATTGACTTCTAAACCAGAAAATATAATCTCAAAAATCATATGAAACCTATTTAATTACCAATTCTTCGTCAAGAAAAAAATCTAACATATTGGGAGGAAAGAAATAGGAAAATTCTAAAAATACATGATCTTATAAAAGAAAACAATAATCCAAAATAGAAGAAAGATTACATTGGAGAACTAGAGCTAATATCCCGTCAGAATTCAAACTTTATGAAAATTATAAATCTAATATTTTAGATACGAGCTGTATAAGAGATAGAAAAAAGTCTTAGAAATATCGAACCTTTTAACTTGTAGAGTTTTAGTTGCTTACAAAATATGAATGCAATATCAAATTTTACAAGTAAAAGTATAAAAAATTATTAAAAAAATACAAAAAATGTAAAAGATATAAATTAAAAAAAACTTTTAAAAATATAAGAGAATATATAACAAAGAACTTTATAGAAAAATATATTTTAATAGAAAAATGTATAAGTAACCAGAAAATAAAAAAATTATTGCTTATTAGGGAAAAAGAAATGCAGATGCTAGATTTACAATAAGGAATGATATTAGGCTAATGAATGTTCTAATAAGATTTAACATAAAAAAATAATTTAAAAATAAATTTTCATAAAAAGTCAAAATCTTAGAAAAAACTTTTAAGATAAAATTAGAATTAAGAGAGGAATTTGATATAGATGGTATTTGTAGTATTTATTTATCAAAAAAACTTAGCAATAACTAACTAACTCAGAATATAAACATGAATATTATACATCAAAAGATGAATGATTTGTATAATATTACAAATATATACAATACTTATATTAAAGTATGATTAAAATTTAAACGTTACACAAGGTATCGTTTACATGCATATGTAGATACATAAGCTAGTACGTGTGTAACTAGTAAATATGTATTCTTAGAAAAATTCTAGAAGCAAGTATTAGAAGATTTAATTGTAAGAATTGTTAATTATACTAATATCAACAATAAATATGAGTTGATTTATTAATAGAAAATAATTTTCTAAACTTATAGCAACCTTTTACATAATATTTATACAAAATAAGTCTAACATACTAAATGGTAAAATCATTTATGTGTTAAAAGTAAAAAAATATTTGATTGTATCAACCCTAACTTTTATACAACAATATAAATAGTGAAAACATGGTGAGATAGATAAAATACAGTAACAAAAAACTTATTTAGAAAACATCTCATTAGACATAGAAGAGAAACAAAATTCTTTTCTTAATAAAATTCAAGAAGATATAACTTTAACATGTATCAGTTAATTATTAAACACAAGCTTAAAAAATCTTTTAGATCCAAAAGTAAATAAATCTAAAATGATTGCTAACATAAAACTTAGATATCGTAATATAGTCATTAGAGTAAAACTCACGATTTATACTCTAGAAGATAGGATTGAGGTTGAAGAATAAATTCAATAAATTTTAAAAATAAAAGTCATAATCACTACTATAAAAAGGGGTAATAAAGTTGGTTCGCTAAACCGACTTTAAATGAAATAACTTAAAATTTAAAGTCGGTTTAACGCATGAATTGACTTTAATTTTTTATTTTTTTTACAAAATTTACTCATTTTCTATTATAAATTAAAACCTATATTCGATCACTAAATAATAGTAGAAAAATTACCATGATGTTATTCTATGTTATTTAAGATCATCATATTCTTCTCCTGGTGTTATAATACAAAATTACATATATAAAAAAATATATAAATAATAAGTGCGTCGGATTAGTAGAAATACTTACAAGAGTAAATGAAGTGACAAAATGAAGAAAATGAAGAAAAAAAATGATATTTTGTAAGTGAGAAATGGGTATAAAAATTTGAGTATTTTGCTCAAAAAATAGGAGATCTAAAAGATTAATTAGAAAGGACGAAAACTCACTAACCGTCGTTAGAATTGGTAGTCTTAGGTGACCAAAAAATGAGAAAGAGTGAATGAGGTTTTGGGTTTTTAAGAGTTATGCAGCGCTTGGAATAGTTTCTATCTGGAGAAGAAAGAAAAGAAAAAAAGTTATCCCCATGTAGCGTCAATTCGACACGTCAATCGACGCTACGTCCTACGTGGATAGCATCGGTTCTACACTGAACCAACATTAAATTCATTATAAGTCAGTTTTTTCTAAAAACCAACTTTACATATCGATTTAAATATCTTTTTGGTAGTAATGAATAACAAGTAATTCACCTCACTCTAATATAATATTCTTAGTAAAAAAAAGTTTAAAAAGAATGGTAAGAAACTTCAAAACATTAAATAAAGAAATTATTAATGATGGATAATTTATTATAATAAAAGATTAATTATTATCATAATAAAATAGAAGAAATAATTTTCAAGTTTCCATTGTAAAAGTGGATTTTGTCAAATAAGATTGAATAGAGAATTTCAAAAAATTAACGACAATTAGTTGCCTCCAATGACAATTCTAATATACTATTCTACCATTCGGATTAAAACAATACTAGGTATTTTTTAAAGGTATATGGACAATATCTTTAAAAAATTATAAAATATCTAATGTGTTTGCATAGATGATATTTTAGTTTTCAGTAATGAATTAAATAAATATTATTTAGATATTATTAATAGTATGCAAGAATGCAATAAATAATGCATTGTACTTCATGAGAATAAAATAGTAATTGCTTAATAAAAATTTAAGTATTTATGGTTAGAAATAGAAGATGAAAAACATAATCTAGAACCTAATATACTACATAACATTCAAGGATTACCTAATGAATTAAAATACAAAAATCAATTAAAAAGATTCTTAAGATGTTTAACATATGTTGAACTATACAACCATACATCAAGCGACTTACAGTACAATTTTTTTTACAAAAAATATTAAAAAATATCATGTTTGAAAATGGACATAACAAGATATTGTATACATGGATAAGATAAAAATAGAAGTACAAAATTTACCAATTTAATACCATACAAGTTGATATGATAAAAAGATAATTGAAACATGTATTTCACATGAATATTATAGAGTAATTTTAAAAGCAAAAGTAGATAACAAAGATAAATATATTTGTAGGTATATATCACAATATTTTCATAGTCCAAAATTAAACTATCACATTAATGAAAAATAATACTTAGCTATCAAAAAAAAACTATTAATAAATTTACAATATATGTAATAAATTCTAGATTTATTCTTAGAATCGATAGTAAGAATTTTGGTTATTTTTTAAGAACTAATATTATATGTGATTATAAATAAGAGAGATTAGTTAGATAGCAATAGTAGTTTAATCACTACAATTTTGACGTTGAACATGTTCCAAGAAACAAGAATACCTAGCAGATGCCCCTGCATAAGAATTAACACTTTTAATTATTTTTGTTCTTACAAGAATAGAACATCTTAATATCAATATCAAGATAAAGGAAAAAGAGATAAGAATCCTTTCGGAACAACTCAAGATTTTATACTTATAAAAGTCTTTTAGAGATATGAATTAAATAGGATGAACTTAATAGTTCAAAACTAGAATTAGAATCCAAAAACTCTAAAGAATAATTCATTTTAGAGATTCATTCTAAGGAAGTTAAAACTTCTAAAAAAGAATTCAAATTGAGAAGGAATAACTTTATAGTTCAAAAGAGAGTAGCACCTTAAAAAAAGCTCAATTAGGCCAAAGAAGTAGAAAAAGAAGGCTATAAAAAGATTTACGTGTCTATAATGGTCTAAAATCAAGAATTTACAACAAATCACTCAAATCAAGTAAAGTTATTATTGGATTTAATGAAATAACTCACAGAGCTTTCACTGATAGAATGGAAGTTGAATGTTATTATGTCAACTATAGAGTACCAAAACTATTAACTACAAAAAATATAGTTAAAAATTACTTTACATTTTACAACAACCATCACCACCAAACAAGTTGAAGACACGAGGGAAAATAGTATGATCATTAGTACTATTTAGAGAAACGTCTCCTACAAAGACAATAAAGATAGTACGACTACCAATATTATTCAAGAAAACATCCGCAAGAATATAATGGTCATTGAAGACGAAAAAGATCAATATATGAATTTAAGTATACCACAATGGTTGAGTTTCTATAACTTAGCAATACAATCTATTAAGGAACATATCAAATATATGAAATTTTATACTACAGAAAAAGAATTTACTATCGATAGTAAATTTAATATTCTTGAAATAGCTAATGTATTTTTTGTTTATAAAGCTTTTGGTGTAGGTTTTATTGAATATATATATATATATAAATTAAATTAAATGAGTTAAATAATTCCCTCAAAATTTTAAGAAGGCTATCAAAAACTTCAAGAAGAAGATTAGAACATGTGATAAGCTTTCTATCTTAGATTTTTTAGTTAAATCATAGATCGAAATGAAGAAAGTTATATTAGTTCATACATTTTTTATCAAATTAGGGATTTCTTCTAACAATAGTAAAGAAGTCTAAAAACCAATGACACTTCCAGAAAAGGAATTAAGTGCAAATGAACTCTGTATTTTAAGATAACAAATGTTAAGTTAAATTTATTATGAACTTAAAAAAATTAATAATTCATCTGAAATCAAGGTAAATTACTCAACTAGTAAAATTATAATCAAGGTTTAAAATGTTGATGTCCATCTAAATGGTGACATTTAAATTTTTAAAAAAATGTCGAAAATATTGTCGTTATTGACTAAAACTTTAATTTTTTTAAAGTAAACTATGAAAAATCTATGAAAATCATGAATTTTTTTCATAAAAGTTTGTAAAATATAAAAAAAATCAATTATTTATATTTATATTTTTAATCTTGTTTCTTATTTAATATATATATTTATAAAAGTTATGGTATTCAATTTGATTAATAAATCAACAAATTAATTAGAATATTGTAAAATACCTAGTTAAAATCTTAAATAATTATTTAGATTATAATTTTAATATTATTATAAGTGGATACACCTCGATAGTACATAATATAATTTTAATTATGAATTTTTTTTAGTTTTTTTTTATATATATATATTTTGATTATATAGGTAATACTACTAACTTAAATGTAAAAATAAAATAAAATAAAAATATATATGAAAAGAAGTATAAGATATTATCTTATATAAATAATATTTTGATTAGAGATAAACAACCCATGAATAGATAAATTTAAAGGTAAATTATTTATAAAATAAAAAAATTAATATGAAGCTATATTTTATCAATATTTGTTAATAATTTTGCGATAATATCAATAGTATCCATGATATTTTTAAAAAAAAATGAGTTTTGTTCTATTTTCTCAACAATGATATTCTCTTGATAATGTCGTGGCTTTCTTGACTTGACATTTTAGCCAAAAGTTTTGAATATTGCATTTTTGATGTTCGAATGCGTAAAAAAGTGACAATATCATGAGAATGTATGTGATATCGTTGACATTTAAATCCTTGGTTATAATTGATTGATACGAATTATGTGTAATGAATATGCAAATATACGTACCATAATAAATAATATATTGATAAGAAAATATTGTTCACATATAGATGATATATTTTTATGTTTTAAGAAAATAAAATCAAATGAATTAATTGTAAATAACAATAATTAATTAACTTAGAATTGATATT
The DNA here is from genome assembly GCA_037013495.1 of Hippophae tibetana. Lineage (NCBI taxonomy): Eukaryota > Viridiplantae > Streptophyta > Magnoliopsida > Rosales > Elaeagnaceae > Hippophae > Hippophae tibetana. Next base: position 17,218,618 of record CM072803.1, read on the forward strand.
TAAGAATATATATATATAAGAAAGTATATAGGAATACATAATTCCCAAAAATTTCTAAGCACGTGAATCGCTAAAATCCCTACTCTAGTATGTATTTATCTATCAAATAAAGTGCATACCATGTAATAATTAACATAATCAAACTCTTATGTCAATTAAATTGTATATTACTCATTAAGTTCATCAATTATGAATCACATACATATATGCCTAAAAACTATATATGTTATTTAATCAAAATAAACAATTAAGTAATTCTTTAAATTATATCTAATTGTCTCTATAAATCAATTATTGACCAAACAATTAATAACATAAAAATAAGGTTAAATAATATAATTAAATTGAAATCATAATTGGGATAAAAATGTTAGATCATCACATGTAAACAATTTGGTTCATAAGACCCCTAGATTAATAAATAGTTAGACATTATTTTGTTCATGAAACTCATATTTTCATAAAAAAAACACATAAAAATTGATAAAAAGTGAAGTAAAATAAATAAAATCAATCTTTTAAATTGTAGCACCAATCTCTTCTTGAATTTTCACCAAAATTGTTTATTCTTTTAAATTTTCTATATTTTTCTCTCTTCTTGGTTCCAAAAAATAATAAAAATATTTTAATTTAGGCTCATTAGTATTTTTGGGGGTAATTAGAGGGTTAAATTAGGCTCAGATGAAATGTGGACCACTATATTAGCTTCAAATCAAGGGTTGAAATGAAAAAGGGGAAATTAAAAGCTCTAGCCAATATGAATGCAACATGTGGCACATGAAAAATCAGTGGATGAACTAGCACGCGACGCGTGACAAATTGGACTGATTGTGATCAATGCTCATTGATTTAATGCCATATAGTGTACTATGATTCACGAATATAGATTGCATAATGCCCCGGTGGAAAGAATGGATGAATCACGTGACAACTCGTGGCACGTACGTTGACCACACAAAAAAAATCGAAGCGAAGGTCGTGCCAACACGTGGTAAGGCTTGCATCACCCGGTACATACGACATTCTTTAATTGGCTCTATTTACTTATATGGCATCCATGTGGCGATGTTTGGTCAACTCTCTTACTTACGTGACATCTATATAACATGTTATGATTGGCCATACATTGAAAATTCATAAAAAGTCCATAAAACATATAGCAAATTTTAAAAAAATATATTTTCATCTTTTTTCGTTAGAAAGTTCATATTATAATATTTTTAACCCAAAAGTATTATTTATTAAATAAAATAAATAAATATTAAGTAGAAAAATACATTGATGATTCTACTTTCATAGAGTCATCAATAATCACTTCTCATAGCAATATGACCCTCACTAGAAAAGATGATGAGAAAATCAATTAGTTTGAAACAAATTTTAACTATAACAATCTAAAAATTTCTCAAGAAACAAGAAATATGTTTTGTTTTTACACCAAGAAAATCACTAAAGATCACAAATGCATTTTTTGCATTAGAGATCGAGAAGATAAAGATGTATCATCATTTACATCATCAAAATGACTGTTGGCAAAGAACAAAAAAGATGAATAAAAATATAGAACCCACATCTTTAGTTGGCAAATCATGCCAAAGAAATAAAAGACATAAATTCAAACGCCAAAAGCATAAAATTAGGTGAGAACTATTAAGCTAGGGGTAAATAGTGATATTCTGCTATTGTTATCAGGTATTCCTTGTCCTATAAAAGGAATCCTCATTTTCATTAATTAGACACAGTTTCCATAATAACAAACTTTGTACTCTAAAAATTATTTATGTAGTAATTATGTATCTAGAAACTATGAGTGAATAATAATCTCTTTAAGGTTCTTAGTTGATTTTTAAAATTACAATTATTACCAATATTATGAATAAAATAAAATGCATTGACTCTTTCTATATTCTCTAGTATGTCTAATTTGGACACATTGTCATGTACAAATGCAAGAGGTTCACCATTACAATGAGAGATATTAACTATTAAGGCTTGAACAAGCTAAAACATATGTAAAACTAATTAAATTTAAGTATGATAATTATAATCTAAGTGAATTAAGGATCTTAAATGATTAAATATTTGTTTATAAAATTTATAAAATTAATAAATAAGAAGATGAAGGTAAATGAACTAGACAAGTCTGTATAAAAATAAACATAAAAAATTATAAAGATAAATCAATTTTTTAGTAAGAAAATTAAATGTTTCTCTTTAAATAATAATATGAAAGAAATAACAACTAGGGTTTCAAAATAGTTAACCACAGTTTGATGTCAAAGAAAATACAATATTAGATGAAAAGTTAACATCGTTAACTATTTGAGGTCACTAGGGATATTAAATATAAAATTTGAGGTAATCATAGTTTTTATATAAAATTCAGATGTATATATGAAGATATACTAAAATTCAGGGATTGTGGTACTTATTTTAACCAAAAGGAACATATATAGACCTATATTCTCAAAATAGTACAATAACAATTTCCTAAGTTACTTTAAGATACACAAATGATCCAATTTCATGTTTTAAAGTGAGGATTTCATTACATGCTTGTCATATGTGACATAAGTGAAGGGTAAATGTGTTATTCAGAGGATTTGATACATTAGGTACCCATATTTAATAAAAAATACACATGTGAACCCATATTATCGTAACAATACACTAGTAGTTGCTACATTTAATTTTAGGTATATTAGTGGTCTAAAATTAAAATGTAATTAGAATTCTAGCATGTATTATACATATGGGCAAAAACAATTATTGGGAGACTAGTTTTTAAAATAATTAAAGAATAAAAAATTTCATTAACTTAAAAAGATTATTTTAACATCAAAACCAAATGAAATCACGATGCTGAGAAAGAATCTTGAAAAAATCACAAAAAAATCGAATCATGCTAAATATGATAGTTTTGTGATAAAACTTTAAGGTTTTTATTTTATATTAAAACATTTAAGTGGAGGAAAATACTTAGGTTCTAAAACTAAAAACAAGAGTATGCTTAAAAAGGGTGTACAACCCCAAAGAATAAAATGTCAAACAAACATAATTGTCTAGTCATAACAATGCATGTAAGCAAATAGTCTTAAAGAGATGTAAATAATATATATGACATAGAAATGTACATAACAAACCACAACAAATAACAAGTACAAAGGAAAGAGGAGATAACACTCAAGTATTTAAGCTTGAAAAACACATCTTAATTTTCTTAGAAAGATATCTAAAGCAAAAGATAAAGAATAGTATGAAAAAAAATGAACACTAAAGAGTAGGAGAAAAAATGAGAAACAAGACATATTAGACAACAAAGGGAACAACCCAGTAAATTAGAGAAGATGTTGTTTATATGATATAACATGCTAATGATATGATTGCCAAAAAAGGATCCTAATATTTTAGCATTACGTGATGAAATCATGCGATGTGATGTTCATGTAAAAAACTGTAGAATAAATGGCGGGTTGAAGATTACAAAGTAGTTCATTGACGAAAAACAACTTTAAAGACGAATTTGTCCATAATTTTGGACCACTATGTAGCTAGAAATCCATGCTCAAGCATATGATACAATTAAAGTATCAAATCGTCTGAACGATATAATTATTATTCACTTATGTCACATGTGTCAAGTATAAGATAAAGTCTTAATTTTAAAATATGAAATTGAACTATTTGTACATCTTAAAATAAATAGGGAAACATTATTATACTATTTTGAGAATATGAGATCGAAAGGATACATTTTGATTAAATACCACTTACATATTGAATCCATGGCATATATATATATATATATATGCATGTATGCATGCATGTGTGTATATATATTAGGGATGAGTATTAGATCGAAATTGTGTGTTTATGGTCAATCTAAATTCAATTCAATCCTAATAGATTTGAAGATTTTCAATCTGAATCTAATCCGATGATATAATCAATCTGAGCCAATTTAAATCCGAGCATATCAGATTTTTTTGGATCGATAAAGTCATATTGATATTAAAATTTATTTATGAATTATTGTCATATATAAAACACGACATACACAAATTTAAATTTTAAATTAATATTTTTATAACAATATTATTATTTATAGTCACAACTAAAAAAAATCAAAACAATAAGAAGTATATGTTTGTATAATTATTAAATTATTATAAATATTTATATTTATTTTTTAAGCTAAAATAGTGATATAATATAACATAGTATTCATAATATTTAAATATAACATATTATAAAATAAAAATATTTATTTATAATTTAATAGTATTTTAATTTAGGTCGGATATAACGGATTATAAAATCTATCAATCCGAATGGATTGTATAATTTTCAATCTAAATCCGATCGATCTATATAATTTATCAATTCAATCCTATCAGAATCCGCGAAACTTATGGGAATCATATCATCCCTTATGATCAACTGACCTACGGTCAGCTTATCAGTTTTGCTCAAAACCAGGGTCTTCAAATTTGTCAAGATTTGAAAATCCAAAAACAAATGAAATTGGAACTTAAAATGTCCAAAAGAGAAATTGGATCATTCTGCAAACAGTTTGATAGTAATCTCTCTATTGAAAAAATCTGTGAGGGAACTTGCAGTAAAACTAAATCAAACCCTTATAAGGAATCAAATAAAACTTATAAGAAATTTTTAAAATCAAGAAAACATTTCTTTGAAAAAAGAATGAATTTCTACAACAAACCTTATAAAAGAAATTTTAATAAGGAATCAAAACAACATAAAAAACCCTTTAATTTTTTTAAAGAGTTTAAATGTTATAAATGTGGCAAGAAAGGTCACACAGCTAGTTTCTGCAAGATGTCTAAAAAAACTCCATGAATTAAAACTTGAAGAAGACACCTATGCTAAAATATCTGCCCTAATGGTAGATACATCATCGTCTGAGCTTGACCAATGGTCAAGCGACGAATCTAATCCCCAGGATGATGAATTTGCAACCAGCAATTCGGATTCCTCCATTAAAAATATTAATGTACTAACTAAGGATGAAGATGAACAACTTCAAGAAACAATCCTTAAGTTAAATGATTCATCAATAACCAAACTTTACGTAGAATATCTAAGTACATGTTTGGCCAAATCACAATCAATTAAAAAAAATTCTGAACTTCCAAATACCAGCACAGGCTATTACAACCTCACTGCTGTTCTGGAAGGAAAGAACAAAGCCATCACACCAGAAAGTCAAATTCAAGACTTAAAAATTGAAATCAAAACTATTAAACTGGAACTCCACCAGCTTAAAGAAAAATTAAAAGAATACGATATTAAGTTTCAACTACTTAATAATGGAGAAAAAATATCAACTTATGTGAGTGATTCTGATGATGATCTTACTCCCAATAATCAAGAAATCCAAAATTTGAGAAAAATTACCACTAGGAAATATAAAATCAATATAACATTAATATTCCATGACGAATCAAAACTAGAAACCATTGCCCTATTTGACACAGGGGCTGACCTAAATTGCATCATACCATCAATAGTTCCCAGAAGGTTTTATAAACCAACTGAAGAACGACTTAATTCAGCCAATAAATCTCAAATGAGTATTATTGGGAAAACTGAGATATCTATCCAAAAAGGATTATACCTTATCAACAGCCCATTTCTTATAGTATCTGACATAGGCTACTCGGTTATATTGGGTACTCCCTTTATGGATATCATTACCCCATATTCTGTTAAACATGACAGGATTTCTTTCAAAATTGGAAGAGAGGCCTTCAGCTTCCCTTTCATTGAAGAACCAAAAACCAGAGATCTTAATCTCATCAAAACATATTCAATCTCTACAAAAGAGATTTCTGTTCTTATAAAACATAGAGAAAAGGACCTTCTCTATCTCAAAACCAAACTTCAGTCTCATACTGTTGAGAAAGAACTTCAAATCCCAGAGATCAAAGACAAAATCTCTAAATTACAAACATCTTTTGAGAAAGAGGTTTGCTCTGAATTACCCAGTGCATTCTGGGAAAGAAAAGAACATATGGTAGATTTACCATATGAATCATCCTTCAATGAGAAGGATATTCCTACAAAGGCAAGGCCTATTCAAATGAATGGTGACCTTGAGCAATTCTGTAGAAAGGAAATCGCTGATCTCTTATCTAAGAAACTCATATCAAAATCCAGATCGCCGTGGAGCTGTGCGGCCTTCTATGTCAACAAATCTGCTGAGATTGAGAGAGGAACTCCTCGGCTAGTTATCAATTACAAACCTTTGAACCAAGCCTTAAAATGGATTAGGTACCCTATCCCAAATAAAAAGGACTTACTTCAAAGATTGTATTCATCATCCATATTTTCAAAGTTTGATATGAAATCAGGCTTCTGGAAAACTCAAATCGAGCCTCAACATAGGTACAAAACTGCTTTCACTGTTCCATTCAGACAGTTTGAGTGGAATGTTATGCCATTTGGGCTCAAAAACGCACCTTCTGAGTTTCAAAGGATTATGAATGACATATTCAACCCTTACTCAGAATTTTGTATTGTGTACATCGATGATGTACTTGTATTTTCAAAAGATGTCAGACAACACATCAGACATCTCAAAACTTTCTTCCATATCATCAAGAGGAATGGACTCGCTTTATCAGCCAAGAAAATGACTCTTTTTCAAACAAACATTAGGTTTCTTGGACACAGTGTATCCAATGGAACAGTAATTTCTATCAGGGATAAAGAGTAGAGTGGAGACTGCATCCTGTATAGGAGCTCCTTGATGGGAAAGTATGGGGGTACCATACTCGTCACTCAATATTGCATTGGTAATATCTGACTGTTGTTGTTTTGAAAGATGGTGATCCCACCATCCTTTTAGTTGGCCTGAGAAGCCAGCTATTAGTAATTCAACAACTGTTTTATCAGTTGTACCCATTTGGGTTTTATAAGCATTTGACGCCATGGTCATTTGCTGTAAGATATTTAATATCTCATGATCAGTCATTCCATCAATGTTCCAAACATAGATAGAAGATGCATTATATTTTGATTGGCCAAGCTGACTAGGTTGGGTTCCTATGGTGTGAGGATACCTAACTGGGCTAGGTTCTTGCCAAGCTAATTTTTGTAGGTGAGGAATTGGTTCTAAAACGGATTCAGAATCACTATCCTATGATGATACTTCAGATCCTAGTTTGCTAAGAATGCTAAGATCTTGTAATGGTTTATGGGTTGATTTTGAAGTCACTGGTGACTCAGGAACAATTATTCCTATTTTGTTTGAAAATTGGTCTTCTAATTGGGATCTTAGGGTGTTATTCCAATTTTGAAGTTTTTCAAATTTTGATGTAATTTCTTCCTGGGCTGGTTTGGAGACCTGGAATGGTTTGAAGATAGGGTTCTTAACTATTCTATCTGTTGTTTGATAAGAGGTAGAGGGAATATCTATTTTTAGATTTTTCTCTATCCTAATTAATTGTTTTCCTAAAGTATTTAGGCTTATGTTGGTATAATTATTTTGGGTAACTATGTTTTTGAGGTTGGTTGCCTGGTTCTCTTGAGGGTTCTTGAGAGGAAATGCTTCTACCTGACTATCCTGGTAAGGGATGGTAATAGGTCTTAATGGAGGATGCTCAGCTTCAACCGATCCTTCTGGAGTTTCCCATATGGGTAACTTCTTTTTTGTTTTGATCATGTTAACTTCGTTAACTAGATCATCTGTTTCTTCTAAAAACTTATCGAAGTCATCTAATGTGATTTCGCTAGGTTTAATTTCTGAAAAGGTTTTAATCTGTGGCGTCAAGACTACTAATTCTGTAGTTAATGGCTCTACTGGTTCATTTTCTAAAAGCATATCGAAGTCAGCCTCTGTGACATCCGAGACACTAATTGAAGGGAATAATTTATAATGTGGAACTATAGCTATAGGTTCTATGGCTATTGGTGTTTGTTTTGGATCCTGAATGGTAACTGGTAGGTTACCTATTAAGACCGTTGATGGTTTGACCAAGTCAACAGGTTTTACTGTTTTATTTGACTTAAGGTCAACTAATGGTTCTGTGCAAACCTGTTTATGGTTATCTATTGATGAGGATCTATCTACGTTATCCTGGATTTGGGTAAGCATATGATCTGGTAATATTTCTAATGGTTGGACTATTGATATTAGGCTAACTGGTTCAGGGTTAACTTGTGGTGATGATGATTCTATTATGTCTTCCTGGCTAAGGTCAACCATAGTATCTATCGATTCTTCTTCTTTGTTTATTTTGTTAACAAAGGAATACCTGGTTTGGTCGATGACTACAGATGCTAGTCCTTTTGATTTTCTATAGATTTTTAGCCAGTCTATAAAACCTATATAATTGTTATGTTCTTTAATATAACGCTCATGTTTTCTATAGCAACAATGCCTAGCTTTTTCTGAGTGTGTATTATAGAACCAAAATTTTATGGGTTTATGGTGTCTCTCATACAGATCCATCCTGAGAATCCTTGGATGCAAATGTTCTTCCTGGTCCTGGTCAAATGTTATTACATTCAGTTCATTAATCCTAGGTTCTTGGCTAGGTGCTAATGATTGAGTTGGTGATGAAGGGAATATGGGTGATAACTGAGGTGATTCACTCATCTCAGACTCAACAGTGTATACTGGTCTGGGTACCTGGGTACTACAGTCTACTCCTTTGAGTTTTGTTTTCCTAAGTAAATCAGATGTTGATGACCTAGGGTTTTGTTTGAATGGGAAATCCATTTCTGAAAAATCTGAGGCACTCGAAGAGCATCTCATTGATGAAGATCTATTGAATCCTATTTCAATATTTCCATTTTTATATTTTATTATTTCAGAAAGTTCTGTGTGTTGTTCAGCTACTTCCTGGTGATGAGTTTCAGATGTTGGTTGGCAAATTCCTTTTAGTAGCCACCTATCTGGGTATACTACGCTATCCCAACTAATTGGTCTAGGTATTGTAATGTTGGACCTAGACAAATCTGTCTGTAATAATAAGGTTTCTCCTTTAGTAGAGTTATGAATATTTTTTATGTCCCAAGTGGACGTCATAATCTTATAATGTACTCTAAATAATAAGGCTACCATAATTGTTCATGGTAACACATTAGTATTATGAGTTTGGATTTGAAGAGTTAATGTTTTTAATATTTGGGGATCTGTAATAGACGCTACTATGTTTGGAAAACAGTTAAAAGATATAGGTCCTAAACCTAAACCTGTTTCTACAGTTCCTATTAGAGATTCCTTGAAATCTGTTAATCTAGCATCCCTTAAGACTGCTAGTATTGATGAACTTAACCCTAGTCGGGTTAAAGGTCTTAATCCAATCTGGACTAGGCCTATATGCACATATTTAAATTTTGAATCATAATGTTTTTGTAATGATTCTTTTGAAAGAAGTTGGATTGATTCAAAAGGTAATGAAAGTTGAAGATCTTTCTTCGGTTTTAATAATGTAATCTGTTTTGAAAAGATTTTTTAACTTCTTTTGATAAACTTGATTTTTACTGATCCTTGGAACTTTCCAACGATCAATTGATTTTTCAAAATTTTCAATAGTAACCTCGTTACTATTGGTAATGTATGACTTCTTAGAAGAAGATGATGAAATTTTATTAAGTAAAGGTGATGATGCTGAATAGTTTTTATGCGACATGTTATAAAAATTAAAATTTAAATTGTAAACAAATATGGTTAAAACTAATCACCAATATAATATGTATTGTATGTTAAATACGATTCTTAATCAATAAATTGCAAGTCTATGAATAACAAACAAGATACAGAGTATATGTCATGAAATTTGAGTTATGGAATTATTTTAAACTATCAATGCATGAAATATTTAACATTTAAGTTCTTGTTCTATCTCTTATAAGAACACTTATAACTAATAACACTTACCTACTAGAATTGGTCGTTTGCTAAACCACCGGTATTTATAAGGTTTTAATGCCTTGAACGCCTTTCACACGGCTTAAGCGGGACTTACAACCCTTCACTCGGATCTATGCATTACTGCAGCAACCTTACCTCTTCTATTAGAGTGAACAGTTAAGTTATACGTATTAGTACAAGCTAGTACTGAAATTCTAAGAAACCCATGCTTCTTATAAGGTCTAACAAAAAGTTGATTGGCAAGTAGTATTCATATTATAAATTGGGAGTGATAATATTTTAAAGGGAAAATTAGAAAAATAAAAGAAGAATATTTAAAAATATGTTTTATATATAATCCACATATTTGATTAATTTTATTTTAAAACCCTTCTAAAAAGGAACATTTTTTTTATTTTCTACATTTTAAACATGTTTTTGAGATATATTTTCAATTTAATTTTTGATAGAAATATGTTATCATAAATGTTAAAAAGAATAAAATTTATATTATATAATATACGTGTAGAACCTACAATATTCAAAATGTTACAAAAATTGAATACATGTATAACATAATTATTTTTGAAGTTGGATTTGATTTTATTGTATTTGATTGTTAGAAAATAAATGCATTAAAATTTCAATAATAATGAAATTTTAACAGTAATATTTATTTGGGACAAGAGTCATCAAAGACACGTAGATTAGATCTTAAGTAATTATTAGTTATTTAGAATAAAAAAGAGATATTTTTGTCCAATTGTAATTACAAAATGAGATCATAGAAAGATAAAAAATTAATTTTTAGTAAAATTTACAATAAAATATTATTATTTTGATACGTGTTATTAAAATATTATTATTTAAATTATAATAAACAAAAATTAAAACTAAAAAATAAAAAAAATAGAAAAAATGACATACTACAATGTTAATGTTGTTAAATATTGATAATAATAATAATTAAAATTACAATTTTAATTTCTACTAATATAATCATGAGTAAATTATGTGATAAATTTAATTAAAAAATACTTAAAAAATGATTTTATTATTCTCGGCCCGATTTTTAAAAACAACAAGATAAAAAAATGTTATTCATAACATATAGAATTAAAAAATTCAAATAATATAAATTAAAATAATTAATCCAACTCATTGCCATATTTTTTACTTCGTGTACAATAAGATTACATCATTGTAATATAGTAAAGAGTCAAGGTTTAAGATTAACTCAAAATTAATAATCCAAATAATCAAAATATTAGTTTTGCTCGATCTTTTATAAGTTAATCCATACAAACAGAAATGACCCTAATGTATCGCCTGAATGATGAAGGAGATCGTAGATAATATTAATTTTGTAAATATTTATTCATTTCAAATTTTATTAATTCTCGTAAGTGTACGAATTATTTATTGAAATAATAAGTATATTTCAAAGGTTAATTCAAGAAAATAATATTGTATGATTTTTAAATATTATTTAAATTTTAAAAACAAAATTAAACCTAATATTCTATTAATTTGATTTTTGAAAAAAAAACTAATCTAATGCATAAAGATAAAGATAAACATGGATTCAACAAATACTCATGCAATTTAATGCATTCATAAAAAATGGAGAATAATGGATATAATAATTCAGTAATTATACTTACTTATATTATTTAGGTTATTAAAGATATAATTTGATATTTATTGATTTTTTTCTTTTTGGTACGAAAGTATCTTAGATGGGCCCAAATTCTTTAGTTTAATATTAGTTAATTAATATCCTTAGGTGGGATCTTATTAATTCATTAAGTATGAAATTTTAACTTTATTTATAAGAAAATAACAAGCCATTTAATCACAACTTTAGGCGGATTGAGCTAATTAGACTTTAATCAAGATGTTCAAATTAAACTTAAGAATTTAACTATCTGAAAAATAACTTTCAAGTTTTAAAACTATTTAAAGAAATATGTTGTTAATACATTTTCAAATAATAATTCTTTGTAAATTTTTTTGAAATATAGTTTCACTTTATATATCCAAATAATTAAATATAAAATAAAAGAGTATTACTCTAAATTAAGTCCACGTAATTAAATCTTAATTTTAACTCTCATGTTAAGTTTGTTATTAAGAGTAATGTACTTCTTCATAGAACATTATTTATAAAAAAAATTGAATAAAAATAAAATCAATTTATTTTAAAAAAATGTTTTACCTATTCAATATTTTGCAAGTGTAATAAAGTTATTATTATATCATATTCACTATTAACCATACATATTATAATTGATCATAAATAAATCAAGAATGACATAGAAACATATATATATATATATATATTACAAAAAGAATATAATTAATATCTTAACAATATCATTACATAACTTTAAAGAGTTGATTTTAAGACTGAAAAAACTTTGATAGTAATTACACTTCAAAATTTGTTGAATCAAAATTAGAAGCTACTAAACATAAACATGTCATATTTATAGGAGAGAATGTGAAAAAAACTTGTGTTTTTGTCGTAGCACGATTGTATCGTAACTAGATTTTTGACCAGTTTAAACCTTCTTGTGTCGCGGTATACAATTATTATTTTTCTTTATTTTTCATTATTTTTTTTCTTCACTTTAGATAATATCAAATAAATAATATTCATTTAAGCTCCAAAAAATGTGATAAACATGATTCAAATATTTTTCTTTATTTTAATATTTATATATTAAAATACTTATAAAATACTACAATATATTCATTAATTTGAATAAATAGATTTTTCTAAAATATAATAGAATAAAACAAATATAAATTCATTTTATTAATTAAATAACATTAAAACATGATATATTTAATGTTTTAAGTGCTCATCAATAAAGTGGCCATGTTCTTAGAAAAAAATGTTTTATTATATTCATAATTATGTAAAATACTAGAATCCTAAATTTTGATATTTTTCTTCACTCGTCCTACATTTATTAAAATAATAAATATAAAAAAAATATTTAATATCATATTAATATTTATTTTAAAAAATATATTTTTTCTTTAATGTTTTCAAAATAATTATATTATTTATACTCGTTATTAGTCAAGTTATTAACATTTTACATATTTAAGTGAACTAAGTAACATTGAGGTATAAATTAATTGTTACATATATTCAATAAAAACAAAGGAGATTATTGTTACATCCCGTTTAAATTGTTTCGCAAAATCCAAAGAAATAGTTGTTGCCTAAAAGATTTAGATTTTTCTACATGCGAAAGTTCTAGCGTGACCTAGAGATATCTAGAATAAGATATAGTTGGATGGACTCAACTCAAGCTTTGAAGTATCTAAAATGCTCTAGAGTATACTAACATGTGCTTGAATGTGGTAGAATGAGCTGAAATATTCTAGAACGTGTTGGATGATTAATAAAGGATGTGAAAGTCTCTAGAAACTTACGGAACATCCTAGAACTTGTATGAAGGAACTAGACAAACCTAAAAGATTCTAGAGTTGTGTAGAAGATTCTAAAACCTTGTGGCATATTGTATATAAAACTAGAACACTCTTGTACATTCTAGACTTAGAAGGATTTAGAAAGTTGTGACATAGTTTTAAGCTTGGAGTCACATTATAAATAGATCTATTGGTCTTCATTTGTATTCATCCTTGAAAAATGGTAAGACAATCTTTCTATACATCAATACAAGATATTCTTTACAAATTCTCTCTCTGTAGTTCTTGCTTTGCTCTTGGATTCTCTCAATCTTTAAGTCTCTTCCTAATTTCTTTGGAGTATTTCGTTTGGTTTGAAAGACAGATTTAATGCAACGGATCGTAATAAGTATCGTACGATCGTTATTTGAAATTTAAGATCGTGACAATATATTTACATTTTTTTAATATAAAAATATTGAAGTAGACTATGGTTACATTTTTTAACATACAAATATTAATAAGATTGAATAAAATATTCTATTAGTCTAAAAAATTAATATATATATATATATATATAAAAGCGTCTTGAAATCATTCATCTAATCGTATACTATTTCATACTTCAAGCAATTTAAAAGAAAATGAGTCTATAGATAAAGAGACCTAAACAGTAAACAGCCCTAATCTCATATTCTCATTCTCATTTCTAACCCTTTTCTCATTCACATCCGTCACTAACCTTGCTTCATTTCATCGTCGCCTCTACGCTTCCATCTTCAAGCTTCAATTCAAGGTATGATCTCTATTTCTCTCCTTCAAGCTTTCTTTCATCGTCGGTTGTTGCTTCTCTCGTTTAATGCATGGATTTGCTTGCAAAACTAGTTCTGTTGTTCGTTTTGTTATCAGTTACTCCATCTAAACTTTTGTCACAGAGGCAAAACAGAAGGAAACTTTATTAATGTTCCAAGAAATATCACAGTTTAAACTAACAACATTTTAAGAATAAATGAAGATCTGAAGCAACCGTTGAAGGAAACACAGATGAAGAACAAACAAGCAAACAAATAATGTCCATTATTTAAAATCCAACATTTGGAAACTACCTGCCAGAGTTAATCACTTATTTAAGAGAAAATAAAGTAAGATATGAGTTTCGAAAAGACACCCAACCAGAGCTAGATGTAGAAAGATGAAAACTTGGTTTAAAGACAGGTCTTTTCCAATAAAAACAGACTCAGAGCCAACCAAGCAATAGAAAATTATTAGATGCGGTAAAAAATAGAAGCGAATGGTTTCATTTTTATTCTTTATGCTTAGAATTGCCGACCTTGTGTATATGGTACTGTGATATTAGCTAGTTGAATGATCTGATATCATGATTTATGTATCTTTTCAACATTTTAAAGGCCTCATTTTTATTTGCAGCTTAGTTCCTCACACACTCTTGAGCCGCCCCTGATTTAACTATATACCGCGTATCTCTTTCCTTTTCAGATTTAACCTTGAGCATTAAATGCATATTGAGAAATTTATCATTGTTGTATCACATTTGAATGTCAAGCTAATACCAAGTTTGTAGGAATTCTTATGGAATTTTGGGATGGCTACTATAGCCTACTACTAGCATAAAAGTTCAGTTTTTATTATTTTTAAAGGAAAAGAGGGTAAATTGCTTGAGATGACCCCCTTTTTAGTGATGTTTTCATTTTGACTCCTCATTACTTTGTTGAATATGTGTTCAATTTTGAGTATAGAGTGACTAGGTGTTAAAAATGGGAAGCAGTGTAACAAGGGGGTCAAAACAGAAAACTACTCTTTGTATGGTTTCTTCACAGCACATGCAGTTTGCAGTTGAAGTGTGCAAAGCATTATGGGACCTATTTCTCACCAAAGTAATTTGCTTTTGTAATTTTCTATATGACCTGTTTGTACCCTGATTTGTGTTGGATTATTAGATCACATGGAATTGGCTATGAAAGTGAATATCATATGTTCCATGAAGTACCCCAGCATGAACCAGTTGTATATTTGTGTTTGTATGAATTATGATGGTGCATATTTCTATCTTTCATACCTTAACACTCTATTTGTATCATAGGAGTGGAGTGAGATGCACCAAGACTTGTGAGTTTGACTTTCCTGGGCTGCAAGAATTCTTCTTGTTTGTATGGATATTTTTGGGGTGTTTTGATGATAATGCTGTATTTGTTGTTCATGTGAACCATGTTTATGTGCATAAGCCTGCTTCAGTTTTTCTTATATTAATGCATCTTCATTGATAGGTTTCATTGTGTAATTTATTTGCAAACATGATAAAAATATAGTTATGGGAAGTGAAGAAGCAAGCGATCCATTTAAAGGAGTGGATTGGAAAGCTGTTGGTAGTGATATGCAAAAGGATCCTAGTAGTAAACCAGTTATAAGGAGAAGGCTGCCGAGAAAATTTAGACCAATCCCAGAGCATTATTTCCTTCCTCGCAGACCATGGCCCTCTGCCATTGCATTCTATGGATCCTTTATAGTTGGGGGAATTGGTGCAGGGATGTTGGTGGAGATGTGGATCAACAAGAAGATTAAAGGTATGCTATTTGATTCTAGTTTTTTGCTTTTATTGGGTCAGATTACTTCAATTAAATGCATTGCAAAGAGAACCATGCATCTCTCAACCCTTTCCAGGGGCAAATAGCAATATTTAAGTTTGGCGAGATTCTAGGGAGATAATATGCATGATCACAAAGAGAAATACCCTTTTCTTGGTTGATTGCTCTGTTCAAAGTCTATTCTATTTTGACATTCACAAACATGTCGAGTATTAAACCTAAAAAGACTAAAATCAACGAACATATTCAATAATTTAATTGAAAGTTGAATCATGAGAGGTGAGCCTCTATCATCTATTGAACTTGATAAATCTATTTGATTTCCCTGAATTACAATAAAGGATATATAAAGGCATTTAAGTAATAATAATGATAGGGCCTGTATCTTTTTATCTGTTTTAGGCTTTTTGTTATTTGTCTTTCCCTTTTTGGACAATTGCAAGTTTTATTTATTTTGCATCTTACATCCTATGCTACTTGTTTGGTACAAATATCATGGGTATCCTGTGACCAATAGGGGGACTTTCCCTACCTAGTGAAGGGTCCATTAATCTACAGCCCAGCCAACCATTTTTAGCCTATGGATTAAGAACTTTCACTGACCCACTTCATAGTTTCGTAGTCAAAATACTATTTTGTGACCCACCCTTCACAGACCGCATACAGAAGAATCACATAGATTTCGTACAGCCCTTGCCCAGTCTTCTTATAGCCCATGAATAGCCCCATACCTGCATGGCTCCAAACCGTAGAGCCTAAGTATCAGCCTATAACGGTAGCCCGATTCAGCATGTCGTCAACCCAAATTTTGAACGTACTTGTCCTCTAACATGTCAGTCAACTAGTTGTACTTTGAACCGTACCAATGGTTTCTTACGCATTGTTGTTTTAGTACATCTCCAATGAGACATGGCCACATGTACCTCCCCTTTAGTATTAATAGAGGGGTGATAGACTCGAGAAGAGAGGTTTGGAACCACAATAGGTTGTAACATTCTTATTAGGACTCTTTTAAACATTTTGGCCCTCATCGTGGAGTCTTAATATTTTTTGACCGTAGAACGTTGGGACCTTGTAGCTTTAAAAAACTCGGAGAGTTAGTATGAGATTAGAGAGTTTCACACCATCAGTAAGATTCTCGCTCCGATTTGTAGAATTTTCAACCCATGATTCACGTTCCAAGCCCGAGGAAATAAACATTGCATCTTGTCCCCTTAGCATAAGGTAGTAGAGGGACTAGACCCAGGCCTAGGACACTCGGATCGTGAAAACAATTATTAGCCTGCTAGTGACCACCACTTTGAGCCTCACATGGAGTCATGTAGTCACTGCAATGTAGACCTTCCACCACCACTAATGATGAACGACCCTATTATACCAAAGATAGTGTAAATACAATTAGAATTCTTACAATAGATTGTGATCCAAATCCAGCAAGACAATCAGGACTTGTGAGAGTTGCTAACTGACCAAGTGCTCAAGGAACATAATCAAGTGTCGTGCAAAACCATAAACATACAAATGGTTTGAACAATGACGAGGATGGCCGTTCGAAAGAACACCCCAGCTAGCGCATAGTGACGCCGTTAAGGTTTCATCACTTCAAAGGTTAGTAATCTCGAAAAAAATAGGGATTGAGCCCGCAAAGACTGTGCCAGAATGGGAAGCTCGTATAAAACAAGTAGAACACGAACATAAGGAGCAAAAAGCTGGGAAAGCATAATATTATGTTGAAGAGTTTTGTAGCCTGTAAGTTACCTCTCTTTTTAGTGACAGAATCAAAACAATCATACCTCTTTGAAAGTTCATCACACCGCTTTGCTCATTGTATTGAGGTATAAAAGACCTAGTAGCTCGTGTCCTTTCATTCAAACTCTTAATGACAATAGTTCGACTACCAACGGACTCACGTGATGCTATGATGTGTAAGACATTTGTCTCAACATTGCAATACAATGACCAATAATGGTTTAACGAGCTCATTCGAAGTATCTCTAGTTTGGGAAATTAGTCAACATTTATTAAGCACTATGCTAGCAAAAAACCCGTGGAGAAAGAATCTTACCACTTATTTTCTATAATCCAAGACTCAAAAGATAGTATTGAAAGCTTTATGAAGAGGTTTAAAACTAAGAAGTTGGAAATATCTAGCTTTCTTAATTCTATAATCATCGAGGCATTCTGGAAAGGGGTCCTTTAGGAGTTCTACCGTTTTGACCTTTTCATAGAACTGACTAAAACCACACTGTCATCTCTGAATGTTGTACATGAAGAAGCACAAAAGTTCAAAAACTTTAGTGGAGGTCAAACCAAGTACATAAAAAAGACACCAAGAGAATAGAAAGAAGAGCAAAGAAACAAAGTTGTCTCTAGGACGGGTTAGGCTTGTTCTACCTCCATTTATTTGAAGAAGGCCAAAGGGGAGGCAAATTGGCCCGTGGGGGGATTGTTGTCTAAGGATAGACATTTTAATTGTGGATAACTATATCTGTGGTTATTTGTAAAAAAATAATGATTTTTTTCTCGAAAATAATCGTAACGGAAGGTATGGGATGAGAATGGTTATTGCAATATTGAAACTGTAGTTAATCGAAATTGAACATATATTAATGTTATTATGTTATATACATATAATTACATAGAACAATACAATTTTAATAATAAAACATCCAATACTTTGTATAATTAGATTGAATTTTAAATATTTTTACTCAAAAATATATGCTAAGTAGTTAAAAAATGAAAATTAATGTCAATATTTTAAATAATATAACAAAATAAGAATTAAGATAATATTTAATTTTTTTAAACTAAATATATTTTTGAATAAATGTTAAAAATAAAAAACGTAGTGAAATCGTGGTTAAACTGCTATCGGCTCATAATCGATGGAAATGGGTAGGTTTAGTGACCACCTCGTATGCTAGGAGCCAACTCATTTCCTTTCATGTGCCTAACGACCTCTGCCAAGAACATTTGAAGGGGTGGTCCATGAAAGGGTGACAACGCTTTCCCCTATTGGCTGATTTGCCTCCCTTTTGGCATTCGATTAAAAAGAGGTGGGAGAGGCCTAACCCTACCACGTCTTGGGGACAACTTTGTTTCTTTGCTCTCCTTTCTGCTCTCTTGGTGTCTTTATTTGGTACTTGGTTTGACCTTTATCTCTATTTCTCTTTCTAAGTTTTTGAACTTTTGTGCTTCTTTAAATACGACATTCAAAGATTGCAGTGTGGTTTTAGTTAGTTATGTAAAAAGGCTAGAACTCCTAAACTTTCGAGAACACCTCAATGACAATAGGATTAGGGCAGCCATATATTTTTAAATTCTCAGCTTTAAACATCTTTATGAAGCTTTCAATAGTCTCTTTTAGGCCTTGGATTATAGAAAACAAGTGGTGCGATTTTTTCTTCAAGGTTTTGTTGATAGCATAGTGTGACAAATGTCGAGATATTTCGAGGGGGGAGATCGTTAAACCATTTTTGGACATTGTCTTTCAACGATGAGACAAATGTCTTACACATCACGTATGTTTGTTGGCAGTTAAACTAAATATATTTCTTCTCGTGGGCCGCGGGGGGTGGTAAACCATTTTTGGGCATTGTCTTTTAATGTTGAGACAAATGGCTTACAAATCACGTGAGTCTATTGGTATTTGAACTGGTGCCATTGAGTCTTCGAATGAAGGGACTTAAGCTACTGGGTCTTTGGTACTTTGATACAAAAAGCAATGCGGTGTGATGAACTTTCGAGGAGATATGGTTATTTCGATTCTGTCACTAAAAGGAAAAGAAACTAACTGGTTGTAGACCTCTTCAATGTCATACTATGCTTTCCTCGCTTGTTGTTCCTTAAGTTCGTGTTCTACTTGGTTTATTTGAGCTTCCCGTTTTGGCACAATCTTTGCAGAAAAATCGCTAATTGTTCAGGGATGATTGGCCTGAGGTAGTGGGAGCTCGACGAAATCACTATGCATTGGGTGTTCTTCCGAATTGCCATTCTCGTCGTTGTTCAGACAATTTGTATGTGTCTGTGCGGTGCTCGATTTTGTTCCCTTGGTGTATCAGTAACTCTCGCATGCCCTGTTTGTCTTGTTGGATTTGGATTACAACCTGTTGTAAGAGTTCTAATTGTATTTGCAGTGTCTAGTATAATGGGGCCGTTCGGCATTTGTGAAGGGTCTACATTGTAGTAACTACTTGACTCTGTGTGAAGCTCAAAGTGGTGGTTGTTGGTGGGCTGGGAATTGTTTTCCGATCAAGGTGTCCTAAGCCTGTGTTATGATTATTAGACTGGTCCCTCAACCACCTGTTGTTAGCAGGATGGGGTACCATGTTTGTTTTTTCGGGCTTGGAACATAAATTATGGGGTGGAAATTCTGATAATTGGAGTGAGAATCTTACTGATGGTGTGAGACCCTCTAGTCTTGGACTGACTCTGGGTTTTTAAAAACCCATGGTTAGAAAATCTTGAGGCACAACGGTGGTTGCTAAAATGTTTGAGTCTTAGTAAAAAGGTTACAACTTAGTAGTTCGAAGCCTCTCTTATCACGTTGGTTACTGATTATCCATGATATTTGTACCAAACTACTCATTTATGTTGGGTGGTTATTTACTGGTTATCCATGATATTTGTACCAAACTACTCATTTATGTTGGGTGGTTATTTAAGTAAATGTTACGGTTACCATGATATTTGTACCAAACACTACTCATTTATGTTGGGTGGTTATTTAAGTAAATATTTCTTTTTAAAATAAATTTTAATGAGTGAGATTAAGTTAAACAAATTCAAAGACACAAAGATGGGATGAAATAGATCTCTTCCTAAGATTTTTCTTGCTTTGTTAATGCAGAAGATGGAGGTGTCATCTGGGAGTTTGACAAATAAAGCCTCGTTATATTTGACAGAAGTGAATAAACAACTGCCTGATGGGTTGGTTGTTCCCCTAATCCTCCCGCCCTCTTCTTTTTTTCGTCAAGAAGATTGCTAATGTAGTCTTAAGAAGTACGAGATTGGCTTTGATAGTTGCAATACTATTGTGTCAATTATCTCTGTTATGGTAACACTTGCAGATTTCTGAAGCCCAAAACTTTACAGGGAAAGTCATGACAACTTTGATCGATTGTCAATACTATTTGTTTTTTGGTTTTTTATTATTATCATTGATGCAAGTCTCATGTAAAACTTTTTCGTCTCCTTGCTAGGAATGTGATTTTGTTGAGGTATGAATTTCAATTGTTTACTACTAGTCTTAGATAAGTATTTATGAGTAAAATTAGTATATTATCATTTGATAAAAAGAGAAATTACTTTGTTTAATACAATATATTATAGCAATAATTTATTGCTATAAACTCAACTAAGAAAGAGAGAGAGAGAGAGACTCAATGAGAGATCTTTCCAGACTTCTGAGACCAACCAATTCCTTGATGTGAAAAAAAAAAATACTTTTTAATTGTATTATTTAACCTCACATAAATGTTAAAATCCTATTAATTTTCTCTTTCTTACATTAACTTCACTTTATATTCGTGGAATCTGCTACTAAAAAACAACTATCAACCTCGTTCAACATCCCATGTGTTCCTCAATTTATGGGACACATGTTTTCCCATGTTTTCGTTTTAGCGATACCATATCAAGAAAAATTATTAAAAAATTAACTCAATCACATCCCAATAAGTAGATAACTTCTTTGTTTTGTTAGATCACAAAATATAAATATAAAAAAATAAAGGTAAATTGAAATTAAATGAGATAAAATAAAATATAATAAGATTTAAATATAATGAGAAAAATATAAATAGTTATTATTAAAAATATTAAATATGATATGAGATAGATAATAAATATCAATTTATATTTTTAATAATAAAATTAAATATAATCTAACTATTTAAAATTTAACATTAAATAAAAAATTGGTTTAAGTTTAATTTAAATGGAGTATAGTAAACTTGTGTTTGGTATACTAAATATTTTCTTTATAATAAAATTATAAAAGCTGATGTATATATTTTGCCAAAAATTACTCGCTTGTTAATGACATTTATTTTAGTAGTAATATATATATTTTTAAATGTCTTATACTTTTATATAAAATGTAAATTTTACTGCTATTTTATTTGCCTAACACCACATAAATAACAAAATTAAACTATATTATCATGACCTAAATTATTACTGTTGTGATATAACTGGAAGTTTGATAATCTTATTTAATTTTTTAATTTTATACTACATATTTAAATCATATATCATAATTATTTTCATTAATATAACTTTTGTATTAATAATATTAAAATATAATTAATTATAAATTTATAATTGAAAAATAGTCCTTTATATCTTCTTTCTTATTATTATAATTGTTATTATTCATATTATCATTAAAAAAGTGATACTTAAATTATTTTTTAATAAATAAATATTATATTGATAGAATTTAAATTTTGATCCCTGTTATTATATATTTTTTAAATAATATTAATTTTTTTATTAAATAAATTAAAACCAAATAATTTGTTCAATATAATTATCAAACTTCCATTTTCGTCCGCTTTCCCTACAAATCTACTGTCCTTCTCTTGATGGCTACGAGGATTGAACCTGGAGATCTGTGGAAGAACAAGGCCCACTCTTTGCAGCTCCGTCTCAGGGACCGCTTCAGAGTGGCGGTGGACTGTCGTCTCCGCCACCATCCAATATTCGCCGACGGTTATTTCTCTGGCACCGTTCAACGCTGGCTTCAGCGATTCCATGACTTCCGTAGAGATTCTCTGCCTTCGTCTTCCACTTTCTATCGCAAACGAGGTTAGCATTTTGTTTTTGGATTTCGGTTTGGGGCATAGATTTTGACTTGTTATTCGTCTTTCTGTGTGTTTTTTTGTTGGTTGTTCGGAAATCTGTTTATTTTTTCTTATTTTTGAATCTTGGCTATTTCTTATGCATTGATTAATCTTTTAAGTGTTAGATCAGGACTTTATTTACCCGCTTGATGTTTACAGCTTTGGCATTGTATTCAAGTTCATGTCAATGTTAAAGCAGGTCACTTTTAAGGATTTGTGTTTCTTTAGTGATTGTTGATTGATTCATCTGAGTTCATAAAATGCTCAATTTGTTTTTCTAAAATGAAAGGTGATAGGTGATAGGTGTGAGTAGGAATTAACATTCTCACTTTGTTGAACGCTCGAATTATTGCTCTTTTTTTTCTGTTGGTTGAGACTATGGATTAGTTATAAGTGTTATATCAGGAATTCATTTAGCCGATCGAGGATTTTCAGCTAAAGCATTATAGTCACATTTATGTCAATGTGCATTTCTTATATTGCTGGTTGTTTTATAACTTTTGTTTGAGTCGGTGAAATGGTCAGAATGTTTTATTATTTTGTAAATGCTCAAATTGCTGTGGACGCAGTGAGCAAAGACATCAACCCTGATGAAGAGTCGGTTCTTCTTCGTATGGCTCAAGCTGTAGCTGTCCCACTTCTTGGAAATGTTTGTCATGTGTTTATGAATGGGTTAAATCGTATTCAGGTATTTGGAAATGATTTAGAATCACATTCGTTCCCTCAGCTTTATTATTAACTAGTTTTGGGCATGTGCTCCTTTATATGCTACTAAATCTTTCTCAATGATAGACAAATTTATATAGATATACTATATTAATTGTATATAGATCATATATAGTAGTAAAATATGATTTGATATTTTATCTTTTGAGATAGGTATTGGGTCATTCATGTCTTATAACTATATGATTTATACAATCTAGTCCTATAACTTTTTAGGTGTGAGTTACACTAGTCTTATAATTTAAAAGTAGATCAATTAAGCCAAATTTTGAAAAATTGGAATTTTTTAAGGGGTAAAATTGGAATTATATATTTTATTAATAAAAAAATAAAAAAAGAAAAGAATATATATATATATATATATATATATATGTATTCAAAAAATGTTCTTCCCATTGTTGCCTGAAGTCGAGTAAGTAAAAACTCAAGTGCAAATTATTGGAGAAGGATTTCTATTACGACTCATAACTAAGAAACCAACTCTTCTTTGTTGGTGTTACTCTCTTGTGCTATAGCATTTCCTTCCCGTGCAACTGGCTTTTTTGAAGCTGTGAAAGACAATCTCCTTGCCTTTAGAGTCGCCTTTCCATTTGATGAAGGAACTTTAACTGAGCCTTGAGATTTTAGTGTTGCGTGATTTGTGGTTTTCCGCTTTTGTTAGCTTGCTTGTTTGGCAGTTTCTTTGGGCTAATGGACTTACTAGGATCTCATCCATGGTTTCAGAGCCAAGAGACCCTTCCACCTATTTTGCATTTTGAACACTGTAGACTTTTTTGAGAATCTGTTTTATCAGCGTTGAACAGGCTATATTATTAAGTGTAAAACAAGTTGTAATTATTGTTGATACCAACTGTTATATTACTAACTTAGTGGCCACTAATCTAAAGTTCTCATCCCTATTTATAGTGTTGTATATACATTAAAGAAGATCAGAGAATGAAGTGAAAATAAATACATACTCTAGATTATCTCCATCATATCTCTCGTAATATAATCTTCACGGTATCAAAGAATTTCTGAAATCCAATTTTGAATTGTTTTTTTACCCAAAATAAGTAGTTCTCGAGAGATAGTGAGAATTATTTCTTCCATTGCTGAAAACCATATTGATTTATGGAAATACGTCTGAATAGTCATCATCTCGAGTTGTCATCATCGCCACCATCATCCATCTGATCATCGTCATCGCTGATGATATAATCTCATCTCAGACCAGTCGTCATCGCAGATCATCATCGTCATCATCGTCGTCGCAGATCATCATTGTCGTCACCGATCATCATCGTCGTCGCCGATCATCATTGTCGTCTGCTTCAGTCACACAAGTCAATAACATTTGCATTCTGTTTTTTTGTTTCCAATACCTGTAAGCTGCATTTTTTATAACCTAACCCAACCCGGTACAACTCGGCCCGATCCAGTACAACCCAACCAGACCCAGTACAACTCGATTTGACCCGGACTAGTACAACCCAACCCGCCCTGGCCCAGTAGATTGTCTAAAAAAAATAGCCTATTCGCCAATTTTAGCCCACATATAATCTACAATTGAAATCACAACAATGGCCACGGAAAACCTGTAATTATTGGTTCCACAGAAAACAGTCTTATGTCCATCACCAGTCACAAATTAAATGGGCACAATTACTTTCAGTGGTCCCAATCCGTCATGATGTTTATATGCGGAAAGATGAAAAGTGATTACCTTACTGGCGATGCAGCAGCTCCGAACAAGGATGATCTGCAATACAGAGCATGGAAATCTGAAAACAATATGGTGATGTCTTGGTTGATCAATTCCATGACAAACGAATTTGGAGAGAACTTTCTTCTCTACAAAACTGCCAAAGGAATATGGGATGCCGTTAGAGACACTTATTCCAGTTCTGATAATATGTTTGAACTATTTGAGATCGAAAGCATCCTCTATGATCTTCGTAAGAAGAGGTGTCAGTTACACAATACTTTAACTCTCTCACTCGATGTTGGCAGCAATTAGACCTCTTTGAGGTTCACGAATAGACATGTTCAACAGACAGCATCTTGTACAAACAGATTATTGACAAAAAACGGGTTTTTAAATTTTTATTGGGGCTCCGTAAATATCTTGATGATGTGCGCGGCAGAATTCTAGGAACAAAACCCTTGCCCAGCATTCGTGAAGCCTTCTCCGAAGTTCGTCAAGAGGAGAGTCGAAAGAAAGTAATGATGGGTCCTCAATCTACCATTTTTGTGACTGGAGAAGGATCTACACTTGCTATTTGAGGCCACCAGCACTCTCATAATACAGACAACCGTCCTCGTCGTGGAAGACCTTGGTGTGATCATTGTCATAAACTTGGTCACACTTAGGAAACCTGCTGGAAAATTCATGGCAAGCCAACTAATTGGAAATCACCCCTCGCACAACACATTAACAAAGAAAGTTATGGAAAAATCGTCTCTAAATCTCAAGCCACTGAGTCACCTGAATCTGCTCTGTTTAGCAAGGAACAAATTGATCTCTTCCAGAAACTATTTGGACAATCCTTGACCACATCGTCTGCCACTATAGCTCAATCAGGTAGCACCCTCAATGCTCTTAGTGTGAAACAGGTTATGAGACCATAGATTGTTGATTCAGGTGCTTCAGACCACATAACGGGTGGTGCTTCTTTTCTCATGAATCTTAAAACTTACCAGAATGGACACACTGTCCGAATTGCCAATGGTTCAGTATCCAAAGTAATAGGAATTGATTTAGCCAAAATTTCAAACTCTTTTATTCTAAATTCTATCCTTGTTCCCACACTTGATTGTAATCTTGTATCAATTACTAAACTTACCCGTGATAAAAATTGTATGGCTAAATTTGTTCATAACCTATGTGAATTTCAAGACTTGGATTCGGGGAAGATGATTGGCAGTGCTAAAGAATGCTCGGGACTATCTCCTTCGCAGTGAAGAACCTTCCCAACAAGTTGTATCCGAAGTTCCTTATCAGAATAAAACTTTGTTAAATCTTAAGTCCAATAATGATGGTGAAATCATGTTGAATTACTATCGCTTAGGTCATCCTAATTTTCAGTATTTATAGAAACTTTTTCCTTCATTCTTTAGAAATAAAAATTCCAAAGATTTTCAGTGTGAAATATGTCAATTTTCAAAACATGTTAGAACTTCATATCCTCATCTTCCACATAAAAAATCACATCTTTAATCATTAATTCACACTGATATTTGGGGACCTTCTCGAATCAAAACCATCACTGGGACACGTTGGTTCATTTCATTTGTGGATGATCATACTCGAATCACTTGGTTATTCCTAATGAAATAAAAATGTGAAGCAGGTCAAATATTTAAAAAATTCAATACCATGATTCAAACCCAATTTCAAACAAAAATCCAAGTATTGAAATTTGATAATGCTAAAGAATACTTCGCTTCCACCCTTACTGATTATCTGTTAAGTCAAGGGATTCTGTTAAGTCAAGGGATTGTGCATCTAAGCTCATGTGTTGACACACCTCAACAAAACGGGGTGGCTGAAAGAAAAAATAGGCATTTTCTCGAGATAGTTAGATCCCCCATGTTCACAACTCACGTCCCTCAACATTTTTGGGGAGATATTGTTCTTACAGTTACCTATCTTATCAATAGGATGTCATCTCGTGTCCTCCTGTTTAAAACACCTATCAATACTCTACTTGAGTCATACCTACACCCCAAAATTGTGTCCCACGTTCCCTTTAAAATTTTCGGATGTTCTGCTTATGTCCATGTACATCATAGTGGCAAACTTGATCCTCGAGCCATCAAATGCATATTCCTAAGGTATTCATCATACCAGAAAGGATACAAATGTTTTTTTTTCCTATCACAAAACGATTCTATAATACAATGGATGTCACATTCTTTGAACAATATCCGTACTATTTCAAATCTGTCATTCAGGGGGAGAACATAGGCAACGAATACCAGCTTTCAAATATCATAACCACTCAGTCTCCCACAAATCCTATCTCGTAAATTCTAGAGAGTGAATCAATGTGTCAAATAAACCTTCTTACTAATCCCAATGAACCCTCAACTTCTCTACCAACAGATCCAAACTTCCTTGTCCGGAACAGTGATCTTCTTGTCTACTCTAGAAGGAAAACAACTCAAGAAAGAGCAGACAAACGAGCATATCTTGAGCCAATCCAGGAATCCAACCCGAGTACAAGCCACTCCGACAATTCACAAGGTAACATCACTGAACCTCATATTATTGAATTACCTCCTAATGATTTGAATTTGTCAATTGCTATAAGGAAAGGTGTAAGATCGTGCACAAACCACCCTATCTACAACTTTGTTTCCTATAAAAATCTCTCACCAGGTTATAAGGCATTTATCAGCAACCTTGATCAGATAATGGTTCCAAATTTTGTTTATGAAGCATTTCAGATACCTGAATGGAAGACAGCTATTCGTGAAGAACTCAGTGTCTTAGAGAAAAACAAGACTTGGGAGATCACAGAATTACCATTGGGAAAACAAGTTGTTGGGTGTAAATGGATCTTTACAATCAAACACAAAGCAGACGACAGTGTAGAAAGACTCAAAGCTCGCCTTGTGGCTAGGGGATTCACTCAGACATATGGGCTTGACTATCAGGAGATTTTTGCACCTGTAGCAAAACTCAACACTATTCGTGTTCTTATCTCCTTAGCACCTAACTTGGATTGGTTTCTTTACCAATTAGATGTCAAGAATGCATTCCTTAATGGTGATCTCGAAGAAGAAGTCTACATGGACATTCCTATTGGAATTGAATCTCCTGTTCTAACCAATAGAGTCTGCAAACTTAAAAAATCTTTATATGGATTGAAACAGTCTCCACGTGCCTGGTTTGATAGGTTTTCCAAAGTTTTGAAGAGATATAGGTACACTCAATGTCAATCAGATCACACACTATTCCTCAAACATTTCTCCAATGACAGAATAGTTATCATAATTGTGTATGTAGATGATATTGTTCTAACAGGTAATTCTACAATTGAGATGAATAAACTCAAGGAATTTACAATCTCAAATATTTCCTAGGAATGGAAGTAGCACGAACAAAAATGGGCATATCTATATCTCAAAGAAAATATGTACTTGATCTTCTCAAAAAAATTGGAATAATCGGGTGTAAATCGGCAGAAATTTCGATGGATTCTGCAGTAAAACTCGGAATCAAAGAAAATAGTACACCTGTGGACAAAAGCCGTTACCAAAGATTAGTGGGAAAACTCATTTACCTATCCCACAATAGACCAGATATTGGTTTTTCAGTAAGTGTTGTAAGTCAATTTATGAACAGTACCATTGAAGAACACATGGAAGCAGTCTATCGTATACTCAGGTATCTCAAGATGACACCAGGAAAAAAATTATACTTTAATAAGAATCCCACTAGAAAAATTGAAGTCTTTGCAGATGCTGATTGAGCAAGTTCTATAGTGGATCGTAGATCTACCACTGGGTATTGTACATTCGTATGGGGAAATCTTGTAACTTGGCGAAATAAGAAACAAACAGTAGTCGCTCAAAGCAGTGCAGAAGCTGAATTTAGAGCTATGACTCATGGGATTTGTGAAGGAATGTGGTTAAGAAGACTACTCAATGAATTGGACTTCACAACTCCTGAACCAATCAACATGCATTGTGACAATCAAATTGCAATAAGAATTATGAAAAATCCAGTTCATCATGACCGAACCAAACATGTAGAAATAGATCGTCATTTTATTAAAAAGAAGTTAGATGGAAAAATCGTGGACCTACTATATACATCTACACATCATCAAATTGTAGATATCCTATTTATAGTGTTGTATATACATTAAAGAAGATTAGAGATTGAAGTGAAAATAAATACATACTCCAGATTATCTCTATCATCTCTCGTAATATAATCTTCAAACACTTTCATTTTAAATTTTTTACAGCATATTTGTGGAACCACACTCAGATAGCTTACCTCTAGTTCACGAAGTTTTATTTTTTTATTAATAATTAATAATGATGAGAAGGGGAGAAATAATTTATTTTTTTATTAATAATTATTAATGATGAGAGAAGGGAAGAGAGCAAGAATGAGAGAGAGAAACGGAGAGGAAGAGAGAAAATAAAGGGACAAGGTTTTTTTCTTTTCTTTTTTTAATGTTTTTTATTAATAAAATATATAATTTCTATTTTACATAATTATAGAACTAAAATGATCACGTATCTTTATTAGAATGTTTATTTTTATTTGTTTTTAACTTGACTACTTTAATATTCTTACAAAATGAATCAATTTAATCACTTTTTTCATATTGGATTAATTTGGTACTTATTTCTTTTGATTCATCAATTTAATACATTATCTTTTCTAATTTAACCAATAAGTTATGATCTTAAAGTTCTGTTTTACATAGTTAATAAAAGTGAAGTTGTATTCAAAAACTATCAAACGAAGGAAATGTATAAAATAAATACATTTCCACAATAATTATCATTTAGAGATCAAATTCTTGGCCTTATATTTACATGCCTAGTAAAGAGGTTTTGATACCGTTGAGCTACAACTACTCGGATAGTAAAAAAACATTATGCACTTTAAAATAAATATAAAGTTATTAAATAAAGTAAAAGTATGAAATAAATACATTATACCAATTATCTACTAAAAGATATAAATTATCAAACAAAATTTATCAAATAAATAGAAAGTAGAAAAAATAAAAAACTAAAATTATTGGCCTTAAAATAAATATGAAAGTTATCAATAAAATTAAAGTATGAAATAAATACACTTTCACAAATTATCTACTAAAAAAGTATAAATTAGCAAGCAAAATATATCAAATAAATAGAAAGTTAAAAAATAAAAATTGCCAAACAAAATGTATCAATAAATACAAAATTACCAACTCTCTTTTACATATATATAAACAAAATATATCAAATAAATAGAAAGTAAAAAAGAAACCATAAATTGTTAAACAAAATATATCAAATAGATCAAATAAATAGGAAGTTAAAAAATAAAAATTGGCAAACAAAATATATCAAATAAATACAAAACTACCAACTCTCTTTTATATATATACACTAATAGATTTCAGGGACTGTAAATGATTAACTTGTCTCTTTGGTGTTATAGGTTTATGGTGTAGAAAAATTACATGATGCATTGCTAAATAGACCAAAGGACAGGCCTCTCATAACGGTAAGATTACATTGTTGATTTCCAGTTCTGGCTTATTTGCTTTCTACACAACTTTGCATGTCTAGCTCCCACAATTATGTTTTAGAATAATATGAGATTTACTTACTAGGTTTCTTCACTTCCTTTACAGGTTAGCAATCATGTTGCCTCTGTGGATGATCCATTCGTTATTGCCGCATTGCTGTCTCCACGGGTTCTTTTGGATGCTCAGAACTTGAGATGGACTCTTTGTGCATCAGATCGATGTTTTAAAAATCCAGTAACCACAGCATTCTTTCGTTCTGTGAAAGTATTGCCAGTTTCTCGTGGAGATGGAATTTATCAAAAGGTATTTTTCTTATCTTGCTTTTGTTTGTAAGAGATTTGTATGAATGGTAAAGATATTGATAGTTGCATTACTACCATGAGGTAATCAGTCAAACGAAGTACATGACTCATAGGCCATAGCACCATAGTAATTGTTAATGAGATGCAATTTCTTGCTTTAAATATATGTTTCATATCCTTTGAACTTGTTGAAGCCAAAAGGTGCTGAGTAGCTCCGACAAAGTTGCTACTTGCAGAAAAGGGAACTATGCTTATTTTGGTAGTAAAAGCTTCTCTTTGGCTATTTATTAGTTTTTTTTTTTGCTGTGTTTGATCCTTTTACATCTACAATACCCTAAGCTTCTTTCTTATCATGTGTGTGGTCTCATCGGTAGTAAAAGCTTCGCTTTGGCTATTTATTAGTTTTTTTTTGTTGTGTTTGATCCTTTTACATCTACAATACCCTAAGCTTCTTTCTTATCATGTGTGTGGTCTCATCGGTAGTAAAAGGTTCGCTTTGGCTATTTATTAGTTTTTTTTTTCACTATGTTTGATCCTTTTACATCTACAATACCCTAAGCTTCTTTTTTATTATGTGTGTGACCTCATCCTTCATCATCTCCTCCAGGGAATGGATATGGCTATTTCAAAATTGAATCAAGGTGGATGGATTCATATTTTCCCAGAAGGCAGCCGTTCCAGAGATGGTGGAAAAACTATGGGATCCTCCAAGAGAGGTGTTGGAAGGTAGGATATGCAATGCTTAGACAGTAACAATCTTCTTCAATCAGATGGACTAGATCTATGGTCATAGTATCTTTACGTGCAAATTTGTTATTTTTGTCCTAAAATTTGACCAACTTTTGTTCTTTAAATTTAGGAAAAAGGGTAACAATAGTTAATTTAGTTAATTAACTATGACCAATGTCTACAAAAATATATTAACTTTTGGATGTAACACTACAAGTCCATTAACTATTTAAAAGCGATAAGAAGTCCAAAACTGGAAAAAATTTCAGAAATGGAACACCTAAACAAACATGTGTGTATTTTTTTGAATTGTTATGTGTTCCCTAAATCAATTGCAAACTCAAAATTTGAACTTGGATTGGTTTGAACACAACAATTTGATTTAAGAACAACGCATAGTAACTCAAAAAAAATGCATATGTGTGTTTTATGAATTTTTTTTGTTTTTTGAAGTTTTGGAATTTTGGTCTAATTTTTAATAATTAGTGGACTTGTAATGTATCACCTAAAAGTTAGTGGACTTTTGTACACTTTGTTCATAGTTAGTAAACCATTACTACCCTTCATCCTTAATTTATTACCTTCTTGCTTCAATGTTGTAAACTGATTATGGCTGCTGCAGGGTATTTACTTATTATTTTTCATTATTACATATTAAATGCTGTTTGATTGATAGTTACCTTTAATACTTGGTAGGTTGGTCCTTGATGCGGATAATGTCCCCATTGTCATTCCCTTTGTGCATACGGGGATGCAGGAGATTATGCCTATTGGAGCCAACCTCCCAAGAATTGGCAAGACAGTAAGTGGTTTAGCATTCATGTTGTAGACAATGTCAATTCCCCAGCTCTTGTCTCCATCCTGTTTATTGGCATGTGCACTATAGCACTAGGATATCCACCAAACTGGATTTGAACTGAGCAAAAGGCCTTAATGAAATAAAAAAAGTACTGAACTTCTTGCATCAATTTTTCCCAGTGTAGCTCGGTACGAGAGCTTGATTAAGATCATGTCTGCGTAGTACTAATATTATTTTTTGAAAATTGTAGGTGATAGTAATTATTGGTGATCCCATCCATTTTGATGACTTGCTCCATGTTGAAGGAGACGAAGTATTTAGAAGAAAATTATATGATGCTGTATCATCAAGAATTGGTCACCGATTACATGAATTGAAAGTTCAGGTCGACAGGTTAGCACTTCAACAAGCTACTGAACTTCAAAGCCATCCTATTAGTGGCTCAGACCGAGCAGCAAGGATTTTGCAGCAAGTTGATTGGGAATTGTTGGGGATGGAGAACTTTACGTCTGGTGAAGATGATGCATTGCTCAAAAATGGAATCAATTTCGGACCGCAGCTGGACGTGACCGATCAGCATGAGGCAGCATACTCTAATCGGTATTTCAGAGTTGGATTATCATATGAAGGTGAGATTGCGACAAGGATGCGTAGTTTTATGGATCATACAGAGTTTATGGGCTTTGCAGCAAGAGGCTTATTCATGAACCGAAGAGCAAGAGAAGTCTCTCCCGGTCCCAAAGAGGTTGGCCCTTTGAAAGCATGGAAACAATATTTGGAAGCTAATGTCCCACAACAGTGGAATTACTGCTAAAACATTAGGTATAGCCCTGAGTTAAAATGTAGAGTTAGTGAAGCTGAAGCTTCGCAGGGGAGGCTAGAAAATTGCCTCTGTCTGAGTTCTGTTTCTGTATATAAAATGTAATAGCTAGCTTAAACCTCTCAACCTAAGTAGGTTGTTTGGATTGTCCTCCTACGATCTCTGTCGCCATCTTTGTTTAATGTGAAACTAAAGCAGACATAATTAGAGAGGAATAACAAGAAAACATGTGTTCTCTGCAATTTCTTAGCATTTCCTGGGAAAAAGTGCACCTTATTTTATTATATACATGCGTCACTATTTTAAATTGTTATATTTTAGTCTTGTTATACTTATAAATGTAAACACTTTAGTCATTTTAGTCTAATTTTTAATGATTTTAATCACTTTATTTTCTTTTTCTTTTTACAATTTTTTGACATTTTTCTCTTAAAAAATTTAACAAATCCAATTACATTTAATTAATTTTTTTTAAAGAAAAGATTAAAAAAAAGTTAAAATTGATAAGAAATAATTAAAGTTTTTAAACATGTAATAGTAAAGTAATTAAATGCAATAATTTTAAGGAAAGTTGATTAATATAATTAATTTGTAAAAGTAAAGTGAATAAATTATTATATTATATTATCCATTATTATTTGGTTTAGTTATTAAAGATTTTTGTAATTTGTTTTTCTATTAGTTAGGAACTTAGGGTATAGTTAACTTAATCGTCAAGTTTTCAAAACTATGTCCTAAAAATTGAGACAAAGGGTCACAAAAAACATTTTAAACGAACATCATTAAATGTCTAACATAAAATATTATGCTGAGCACATATGTTTTTTTTTTTAAGTTCTAAAAGCGCGTAGTTGCAATTAATATCAATTTTCTCCTTTCATAAGTGTAGGAGTTAGTGTCTTACAGTGGATAGTATGTGCATTATAATTCCTAGTTACTTGGCATTGTTTGGCAATTAGTTAGTTATTTGTGTAAGCCTCTATACTTGCATATAATAGAGTGTACTTGCTATTGGTAATGTATAATTATGTGAGATTTTAGAATTTGAGATAACTTTTGCTATAAAAATTATGATTGAATTCTATTTTTCATGTATAAAATGTTGTTATAGAGAGACAATTAATTTTGAGATGATTATCTATTGCGATGTGTGAAAGCTATCACAGTGATCAGAGATGATTACCTCACAACTAATGTGAAAATCATCATATTAGATATTTTGATTCGTGTATATTTTCTTCAAAAATTATGATATGATAAAGAAAATAGATATATTAAAAAAATAATAGTTGCATGCACGAAAAAAGAGAATCACAAATGATTATAAAAAAGAAAAATAAATAATCATTTCCTCGTACAAAAAAAATCAATAATAAAATAGATATATAAATATTGAGAAAACACAAAAAAAAAAATTAATTAAAGTTCTCTCATAGTAAGAAAATTTTATTATGTGCAAGTATAAATTAAATTGGCATAATTGGTGGTGCTTTTTAATTTAATTTTTTTATAATAAATTATAAATGGATTAATTGACATATTGTTATAGTTCAATATTTATCGTACTTTGAGCAACTATCAATATGTCTCTGTATGTATTGAAGAATATATGTGTGTTATATCAGAATACTTATAAATACTCTCAATAATTTAATTTTGTTAAATAATTATTTTTATTCTAATATTTTAAATTGATTATTTGAATAATGTTCATGTTTAAATAAATTTACTACTTTTATTAAATATATATAATTATCAAATTTTAGAAATTTTTATCTTTTTTACTTTATTTTAAGATTTGTATAACTTAACGGGAGTTCATTCATAGCATACATCTTATTCTTGCTTATATTGAATTTAAGTTTTAATGTTATATTATTTATTCGTACGCCAAAAAAGAAAAAAATGAAACTTTATTGGAACTTTATTCCTTATTAGAAAAATTGGAATTTTATTTGAAAATCTATAAATAGTAGAGCTAATTTAAGGCAAAAAAATTACTTTGAGAATTAACTTTAAGAAATTATTTTTCTAAAATATTATGCAGAGGGGGAGTAATGTTTTTAATTTAGATATAATGGTTACTCACTTATTAATATTTTTCATTTTTTCCATATGTACGTATAGGAACTAATAAACAATGAGTTTTTTAAAATAAATTATTTGGGTGTTTATGTTTTTGTTTTTTGATATACATATTAGCTTTCGAGATTCAAGTGAATATGGTTTCGTCGGTCATAGGATAGTTTTACTATAAAAAAATATTTATTATTCTTATAAGCGTTATGTAGTGAGAGAAAGGTTTTGTCCCACGAATATACCAATAGAGGAGATTGTAAAGTTTATGTGAGTGTTGACGATATTTATGATCAAAACATATAAATGTTATTTTAGTTTATAGATGTGTCTTTCAAGAATATTCAAGTTGAAGAAACTATTGATATTCAACGAACACATATAAGATATATCTTTATTCTTATGCACGTTAGATTTGAAATTAGATATATAAGACCATTTAGTATATAGTGTGCTTGATCGATCAAGAATCTAGGATTTCAATTTAAAATATTTATTTAAACTCGAGCCAATTTATGAAATTATCACTTAGTCTCTTTAATATGCTTCGTTGTTTTTAAAATATGTCTTAAATTTTAGGTCAAGATATATGATAAAATATATGATACGATATATGTTAAAATATTAGATGAGATATGGACTAAATCTTATAGCCTAAAATCTACTTTAAAAAGAAATTTTTCTTTAAATAAGAATATTCTTGATTAATGAATCTACTTTAAAAAACTTTTTTTTAAGTAAGAGTTTTCTTAGCTAATGAATATTACTAATTCTATTTTTAATAGAAAAAATATTTATCAATTATATAGGGGTTTTAATTTTTCCTATAAATAAAACATATTCCTCATCGTTTCAATCAACTACACAAAAGTATTTTTCTCTTCACCTTAATCTCTCT
Source organism: Hippophae tibetana (assembly GCA_037013495.1). Lineage (NCBI taxonomy): Eukaryota > Viridiplantae > Streptophyta > Magnoliopsida > Rosales > Elaeagnaceae > Hippophae > Hippophae tibetana. Next base: position 17,254,978 of record CM072803.1, read on the forward strand.
CTTGATTTACAAATATAAGATAATAATTCTGTAGACTTCTTTATTTAGTTAATGTATCAAACATTTGTGGTTGTGTTTGATTAATTAATAATTCTAATTGATTTATGATATTTTGGTCATATGTTTTTATAGCTTCTTTTTTATTTTTATTTTTAAATTGTTGGATTAAATAATTTTATGTGTTATATCATAATTATTTTATTTGACTATTAATATTTAAAGAAGTAATATTTATTGAATTTGTGCTTAAATTGATTATTCTAGGGTAGTTAATTTTGATTTATCTAAAATAGTTACTAAATCATCTAGTTAGGATTGTTTATTATTGAATTTGCCCTAAGACATATATTTACACTTGTGTCATTGTGATAACATTTCAGGTACTAGTCTAACGAATTTGATTGCTTGTGTGACTCATGAAACGTTGGCCCATATTCTAACACTTTTCTTGTAGAGATTATGAAAAAAATAATGGCTTATAAGTAGATTATTGAGGGGTTTTATCTTGGTGGGATAGTATCATACATGGCCTTGTAATTTGACATTATTTTTCATAATAGATAATTAAGTGATTCAGTAGATATGTGATTTTTTTAGGTTACTGGTGTGACCTAGGTTGTTTATACTTAAAAATCTCATATATTGATTTATATTTTTCATTATTTTATTTACAATGATTGCATGCTTAGTCATCTATGAAAATTTTTATTTATCATAATTTTACTGATTATCTATTCATCTTCTATAACTAATTAGCTTTATACCTAAAATAAAACTTTTCATATAGTATCAGAGTCGGTCACTAGATACACATAGTGTACCTAAGACCTTGTTATGAATTATTTTAGTTTAGATATTGAGAAAATTGAGTATTTCTTTCCTTTTGAATGTAATGTCAAAACTTTTAAGGAATTTTTTCTAAAGGTGTTATAGCCATAAAAAAGGAATGCTAGGTTATTCAGTACTTAAGTTTGTTAATGAGCGAATATTTAAATTATACGGTAAAAATAGACAGAAAAATTTAAGCAATATAGACTTTTAAAACTAAAGTTATGAATTTAAAAATAATTTTAAATTATTAAAGTGATTTAGAACTTAAAAAACTAATTTATATTCGTGACATATTTTATTAAACTGGAGGATGGGAGTGAAGATAGTCTCTTGATCACATATATTTTATAATCCTTGTGCACATTTTTTTTTATCGCTTGATGTAATTTTTTTAAATTTTAATTAACTTACTAATGATTTAGTAATTGAAAGTGAATGGTAAGAATTCTCGTAGATACGATAAACCTTATTCTTAAATTATTTATCACTTTTACGTGACCGTTTATACTTATATTTTCTCTCACTTTTCTAGTTTGTCTTGCTTAGAAATTGGATCTAGAGTCTTCTTGTTCACATATTTTGCTATTATTTTTTAGATCCTACTACTAGTTTACACTTCTGCTTTTGAAGCATTAATTCATTTGTACGATGGAGTAGAGTTAGGAGCTCCTAACAATTATAATCTTGTTCTATGTTCTGAGAAGGTTGAGGAGATGCTTGTAGTAGTAGTGTTGCCTATTTGTATTGCTACTCAAGGATTAGACAATAGTGCAATTGATGCTAAATTATGTTCCTAAATTTATATGGTTAATGGAAACAAAATTGAAATAAGGAAAGGTTGCTAGGAATTGTAGGAAGCAACAAGTAAGAACCATCATATTGATGTGTATTTCTAGCTCAACAAGTAAGCTCTAGGAGCTGTTTTTAGATTTGTAATCAACAGTGCATAGTGAATTTCAAAAATGGGAAATTGTGCCTAATGACGGTGCAAAGGATAATGATGATATTACTTCCAAACGCAAAGCTAAAACAAAAGATACTTTTAATCATTATAAAGTTAAAGATGGTACTGTGAATTAATGTTTTTATTTTGGTTGCATTATTAGAAATAAAGTTAAAAGATGCTATCGTGCTTAGCTTAGTACTAAACAATTTCCTCCTAAAGTAGTTGAGAAAAATAAAAAATAAAATGAAACAAACTTATGTATAAATAAGACAGATTGAAAAAGAAAAAAATTCCATTGCCGGGAATCGAACCCGGGTCTCCTGGGTGAAAGCCAGATATCCTAACCGCTGGACGACAATGGACTTGATGTCAAAGTTTTTTATTATTTTTAATTAAATCTTATTTTGAACAAATTCATTGTATTTAATTTTATATGTTAAAATAGTTTTAAGCGTAAGGATTGAATCTTTTATCGAAATTCTCGCACAGGTTCTAATTTCTACACAACTGAAGCGGAGTAGCGGAAGATTCCGATTCTCGCTTCTCTTGAGTAGTCATATGATGGGGTTTCTTCGCTTGTGAGATTATTTGTGAGTTTAACAAAAATCTTGGGTAAGCACTCTGTTTATTTCATTGGTGGTTCCTTTTCTTTCAGCCTGTTTGGATGCTGAGAAATGTGGGGACAAATTAAAGGAAATAACGATGAATATCGATTTTTTTTAGGGAGAAAGGATTAAACAATGATGGTGACATTAATTCGTAAGGTTGTTTAATTTTATATGTTAAATTTTTGATTTTGCCTTTGTGAGAATGATGCAATTTAGCCAAATCAGACAAGGATGTGCTCCATAAGGCATATTATTTTAAGCTTGATCCATTTTTCAGTTAGAAGCACCTTTATAGTCTTCCCTGTCGTTTTGATCTAGCTAAAGATGATGTTCCTTTTGTAGTAGCGCACCCCTCTGGTGATAAACTTAGAGATTGGTTGCTTGCTGACCAAAATATTTCCCTGTAAAGTCCCCCCCCGCATCTCGTCCTTTTTTAAAAGCTTTTCTGGTTCAGTTATTGAAGATTTTTTGGCCACAATCTGTATTTTCTATGAAATTGAGTCTCATAATATTTTAGTTGTAACAGCATTTGTACTTTGTTTCTATAAATTTTGTCATTGGCATAATTAATTGATAGAACGAAGTCCGCTACCTTTATAAAAAGATAAGTCCATTTTATATAGGTAATGGACTTGTAAAAGTAATGGACTCGCACAAATCGGTTGCCTTTACAAAATAAACTTATGTAATCATATTTTTGTAAAGTTAACAGATTTGTGCTATCCTAAGGAATTAAAGTCTATTTTCGTTAAAAATAATGTGTTTAAGCTATCATTTTTCGTATATATAGACAATGGATATGAGCCTGAAAGTTCATATGATTTTCTGTTCTCCCGTACTTCTTTAGTGGAGAAAGCTCGTTACATTTTGGCTAGGTGTCTCTCTTCTCTTCCCCCAAAAATAATGTTGAGTGATTGTAATTCGTATGTTTCAGTCATTTTAAGTCAACAGCTCTCTTGATGACAACCGAGTTAATTTATTGTAGCTATTGGTACTTATTTGGGCCCTCACTTGTCTGTTTTTTCCCTTTATTTTCAAAGTTTTAACTGTTCGATTAAGTGTTCTTTGGCAGCGATTCCACCTACACATCAACAGCTCATACAGATGGGATATTTTAAGTTGTGTTTGGGATGCTGCTCTTACCAAATGTCTTATCACCTTTGTTACTCCACTTAGGATTTTTTTTTCCCCTTTAGTGTTTTAATATGATTATTACCTATGTTCTGATTGCTGAATGTGTATATGGGTTTGGAATTACACCTGTAAATTTTAATACAGTGATGAGAAATAAGTATGATTGCAAATATGATAACATGAGTGTGTAACAGTGCCACTGCAAGGTCTGATATGGTGTCTATGCTTGTAAAAAAAAATGTTGAAGCTGGATGACTTTCACGTTTTCAAATAGGAAGCAATATGAGATGAGATGGTGAATAATGTTTGGACAGTGTCCAGGGCCTTAGCCTAAGGGTCCAATCTCCAGCCCAGTATCACACAGCCAGGGCCTTAGCATAAGGGTAATGATTAGTGTGAACCTTGCCTATATGTTATTGACTCTGATTAGTAGAAGGCTCATACAGGTAATTACATATTATTGAATTTATTTGTAGAAAGATCTTCGCAGTTACATCGGTACATTCCATAATATTAATAGTAATTGAGAAGGTAACTCTTCCAAAAGTTTAAGCTATTGGTAATAGAGTCAATTATATTTTTATACATTTACCGCACCGTTACAAGTGTTGGTTCTATGTATATTAAATACTTGTAATTCAATAATTGGAGTTCCATAACCTTCACACAGGACCTTTAACTCTAACTCTGATACCATATTAGAAATTGTTGAAAAACCATTTTGAAAGTAAGATATTAGGAGAAGCATCAACATGTTTTATTCATATGTCACTTAGACTGAGAAATAAACTTGCAGATTATGTAAGTTTTGGGTGCTTTCATGTTTCCTCTTTGCCCCTTATTTGTTCATTCTATGCTCTATGTATTTTATGTCTAACCATTATAACTTTTGGTCTTTTGATAGTTTGATTGACGCTTTTGATTTTTTTTTTTTATAACATGGAGGCTTTTGAAGTTGGACAATCACGGACTTGGAACTTGAAGCCATTGATTTGGATTACTATTCTTTTTTACCTTTTATTATCTGTTGGGATTTATTGGACTTGCGTTTCTTCGAGAGTTGCCTACAGGAATTATTATTTTTTACTTTTCTCTTTCTTTCTTTTTTCCCAGGGCTGTTGGTTGATTGTTTTAGATTGTTTATTAATTTGTTATGGACGGTTTGTGTACTGTGTTTACATGGAAGCTCGGGATTCTATTGGTTCAAGTCTTTATTTTAACATTATATTTAAGACGAAGAGTATTAGGTGGACAACATAAGTCTACTATATTTATAAAAAAGTTTGTAGAAATCCATTTTATAAAGCTTTGTCTCACAATTAGTAAAGTTAATGGATTTTTGCTGTCCTTTTTTAACTTGTACTATCCTATCTAATAGATACGAGATTAGAATACACTTTCGTTAAAGATTTTTAGATTTAGAGTATCGGTTTTCCTTATATTTACATGTAAAAAGTATGGATCTATTTTTTACTATTTTTTTCACATATTGGCTAAGTATGCAAGTAACGCAATAAAAGTATCACAAGAGATTTGAATTCATATTCTATGTCAGTTTTTAACTATCACAAGAGTATGCAATATAAATTATTTCATATTTAGTAATTATAATTAATTTATTTATCGGTACGTTAAATTAGTTTATAATTTTATTATTCTTAGTTATTTTTATAAATATATTATGTAATCATTAATCACAATTATGTTATTTTTATAAATATATTATGTAATCATTAATCACAATTATATGAAGTTTAAGTTTAAAATATTTATTTACTTTAGTTTTAGACAGTAATTGGTTGAGTTATTTTATAATATGTTTATGGATTTGATACTTTATTCTTTGGTTTTATAAAAACTTAACAATTTTTTATTTATTATGTTTCATGTTAGAATGTATTGAAGTTAGTTATTATTTTTAATTAAATTAAAAATTAATAGAAAATTATTATTTTAATTCAAAGTCATGTTAAAAAAGTAAAAAAAGAAGATCAATTAATACATATAAATAAAAATTTTAATCAATTCGAACTAATTTGGGTTAGAAAAAAAAATTATTTGAGTTAAAGTTAGCAATTCATGATACAAATTTAATTCAATTTAAATTATGGTTAGGATTGTATTAATTTAAGTTGAATTAATTTGAGGTAATCTAAGTTATTCTCACCCATGAATTAAGATTGTACCAATTTAAGTTGAATTAATTTGAGATAGTTTAAGTTATCCTCGTCCGCATGAATTCACACATAACTAAAATTGAAATCCTAGGAACATGATACACACATATATATATGGCCAAATAGCCTTTGCATCCACTACTACAAATACCCCCAAATGAGCCTCAATTCAACTCATTTAAATCATATATGTAATTTATTTTAACATATTTTAATGAATTTGTTGATTTTCATTTTTTTTTTGTCAAATTAATAGTTGATTTTTTTTTATAAAAAGTAAAAAAAAATGGTAAATACATAGATAAAAGTTTATAAATTATAGACATAATTAACTTAGAGGGAGGGAGTGAATAAGTTATTCTTAATATTTATCAATTTATAATTTAATAACCTAAATAAAACAGTCAGACATGCAATCGTATGTAAAAATAAAGTACAGAAATAATATTCTATTTTTAGGTGGAACCAACCTAGGTTACAACCATGACCTAAGAGAAAAACCACTGGTCTATCAAACCACCTAACTTTCACTATGAAAAATAAATGTTCAAGTACAAACTCGGTCTTATGCTATCCTCCTTAGGATACTGCTCCAATGTACTTTACTTAAGAGTCCCTGCTCTGTTTTCACAGTTTCCAATATTAGCATGAGTAGTTTTCAGATCAACGTTCTAATAAGCTTCCCGTTAATCAAATACGTTCCCAAATTAACTATAAAAATAATTAGTATAAAAACAAAAGTATCTGTGTGTATTATATAATAGATTTAATAATGAATAATCCTAACTAGATGATTCAAAACATATGTCATTTAAATCAAATTAACTAGTAAATCCTAGAGCAAAAAGATCAAGCATAAGTTCAATAAAAATAGTTTCTTTAAAGATTAATGATAAAATCAAATAACTATGATATGATAAAAAAATTATTTGATATAACAATTATTTGATATAACAATTTAAGAAAAATAAATAAATAAATAACCATAAAAACATATTATCAAAATATCATAAATATAATTAAAATTATTAATCAATCAAATATAACCATTAATATTTGATAGATTAACTAAATAAAGAAGTTAAAGAATTATGATAAGAGAGAGAAATTAAGAATAATAGAATAATGATCTTGTGTAGTTGATTGAAACAATAATTAATGAGTTTTATTTATAGGAAAAATAAAAACTCTTAATCCTATATAATTGATAAATATATTTTATATTACAAATAGTATTAATAATACTCATTAATTAAGAAAACTCATATATGATTGATAAATATCTTTTTCTATTATAAATAGGATTAGTAATAATCACTAATTAAAAAATTTTTTATTTAAAGAGAAGTTATTTTAAAATATATTTTATGCTATCTTTTATATTAAAGATTTAATCGATAATTTAGAGTATATCTTATATAATATTTTAGCACTATTTTTTTTTTAGATTTATAAACATGTGTTCTTAAATACATAAACGTAATTATATGTATCGTAGTTATCAAAGATATACTTAAAGTATAATTATTTAAAACTCGAACATTTGTTTGATTTTTCTTGATAAACTTGATAGTAAGCTTGAAGTATAATTATCTAGAATTCGAGAAATTGTTTGATTTTTTTATAGACTTAATAACAGATCTAAAAAAAATTTACAGATAAATGTTTTGTCAACGAAAATAACAACACTCATCATTTTTACAAAAAAATATTTATTATGCAATAACAACCTAATTTCTTTAACTATTTTCGACTATTTGTTTTTCATATATTGGTTATGGAGGCAAGTAACACAATAAACGTATCACAAGAGATTTGCATTCATATTCTATAGCAGTTTTTAAATTATTTATGACACTTTTAATATCTTACTGTGTGTATTATCAATAATTATTAAACATGTAAACGATAAAAATCTAGTAGTCATTTTTATTTTTAATGATGTTTTTGCTGCGCATTAGTGGTATGATTAATGATATGGATTCATAATTAATATAAAACCAAACCCTCTTCATCTTATTGGAGATAACAGTTTAGTTCGTACGTGTTAGATCTGAACCCTTGGGTAATTTGAACTGAATTATTTCAGTTGATTCAAATTTGGGTAATATTCGCAGGTCAAAAATCTGACCCGTTGATCCATTTGTCTTCTTTTCTTTTTTCAATGTAATTGAAAATGATTAAATATGCACATATAATTAAAATTATTAATTATATAATTATTTTAAATTATATTAGTTATTAAAATTTAAATTATCTATGCATAGATATTGTTACTAAATTCAAATGATACTTACAAAATAGTTCTTTTACATTCTTATTTGTAGTATTATTTTTTAAATTTTTAGATAAAATTTCAAAAAAATTAGAAAAATATTTTCTACCAATCTTATTCGATAAAAAACACGTAATAAATAATTAATGATAAAATTTATAAATTCTAAGAGTTTTTATCAACAATGAATCACTAATATATATGTTATAAATTTGAACGGTTTAAATATTATTTTATTTATATATAAATTTAAAATTAAGAATATTTAAGTATTAGCAAATGAGAAAATAAATAATTTTGAAAACAAATGTTACTATGTGGAATAATTTTAACTAAAAAGTATGTAAATTATTAAATATTATAATTAATTATGTCATTTCAGTCTAATTCGAATGGGTCGGGCACTGATGGCCACCTTATAATAAAATTGAAAAGAACCAAAAAAACGAAGAAACTATTTGGAAAAGTGAAAGAAAGGAAAAAAAAAAAAGAAAAAAGAAAAAAATTTAAGAACAAGTAAAGCGCTGTTCTTCTTCGACTCGATCACTCCCTGAAATTTAAAGGTGAAAACAGTAGTTTAAGATCATCTCTCTGCCTTTACCTATCAAACACACGAAACCGACAATCACAAATTGTGATGGCTAGTGCCATGGTAGAGGACACCAACTACGAGGAGGACCAGTTGGCGTCCATGACCACCGACGACATCGTCAGAGCTTCTCGTCTTCTGGACAATGAGATCCGTATTCTCAAGGTCCATTACCATTTATTTTCTTTTCTTTATTAGTGTTGTTGCTTTTGGCTTTTACGGCTTGTTCTGCACTGCCTTACAACATTTCTAGCGGAACTAGGGTTCTCCCTGTTCTTTGTCACTTGATTCTTTTCCTCCCTGAATAAAGATTGATTATTTATCTAATTTAAAATGATTCTATATCTCGAGTCTTGTCAAAGAAATATAGTTTTTTTGTATAAACCATTGGTATTTTTGTTTCATGTGATGAGATTTATGTCAATAATTGGGGGGGTTTTGGTACTAGGTTGTTTAATATGTTTTGCATTTATTGTTTGGATTATTTGCGAAATTTTTACTTATTTATTTTGTTATTGTTGGGGTGAAGGAAGAGTTGCAAAGGACGAATTTGGAGTTGGATTCATACAAGGAAAAAATAAAGGAGAACCAGGAGAAGATCAAGCTTAACAAGCAACTGCCTTACTTGGTGGGAAATATTGTTGAGGTAATTTATAATATATTAGTTTCCTCTAAATTTCTTTGCTCTTTTGTTTTTTTGTGTTTTTTTTATTTAATGTAGAGCTAGTATGACAAGTCATATATGACTTAGATATGTTCAATATGTGGTTTTGATGAAAAGAAGAGTACTAAATTTTTTGAAAGTATTAAGTTTTGTGGATGTTATGATTTTAGGAAGAGCACTTGTATGTGCATCAAGCTGTTTTGGAACAACAACTGATATGGTAGACAATTATTGGTCAAAACAATCGGAGCTGCTTTTTTTCTTGTAATAGTTTGCTACATCAATTGTTTTTGGACAACAACTTGATTTAAATGCACTTTTTGTTTTAGAAGCCGTAATTCGCTAGACAAAGATGGAGTTTATGTTTTGGCTAGATTATGTCGAATTAAAAAACTATTTAATATAGTTCAGATCACCAACAGAGGTCCTTAAAAACTCTGTTTCCAGTTTTTAATATAGATAGAGAGCAAAGACCTGTAATTTTATTTTTCTAAATTTTCTAAAAAATTTCAACTTCTGCAAACTTTAGGTTCTGAGTGAGCTGTATACTTGGATTTTCTTGTTCAGACAGCTTAAAACTTCCTTTGAAATCTTTTTGGTGTCAGATTTTGGAAATGAACCCAGAAGATGAGGCTGAGGAAGATGGTGCAAATATTGATCTTGATTCACAAAGGAAAGGGAAATGTGTTGTTCTGAAAACATCTACCCGCCAGGTGAGCCTGTCTCTCTCTGTTTGTTATGCTCATATGTTATGTTCAGCTGGTAATCCATAGGATTTTGCTGGGCTGCACATGTTTGAAATCAATAAGATCTATTTTGACTGTTTTATTACTTAATTCTCTAATATGAAAAGAAAAGAAATGATTAAATTTGTTATAGTTTTCATGCTTCCATTATGAAATACAAATTTCCTCTTGACTGCAGACAATTTTTCTTCCTGTTGTGGGGCTTGTTGACCCTGATAAGTTAAAGCCTGGTGATCTGGTTGGGGTGAACAAAGATAGTTACCTGATCTTGGATACTCTTCCATCAGAATATGATTCTCGAGTAAAGGCTATGGAGGTCGATGAGAAACCCACTGAAGACTACAATGATATTGGAGGCCTAGAAAAACAGGCAAGTTTAAAGTCGGCATGAGCTATGGAATCACTGTAAAATTCTTTCTGATGAAGATATCTTAGATTTCACTTGATATTCTATTTTGGTTTTTTTACTTATTTTTTCCCAGATCCAAGAGCTTGTTGAGGCAATTGTTTTGCCCATGACTCACAAGGAGCGGTTCCAGAAGTTAGGGATTCGTCCACCAAAGGGGGTGCTCTTATATGGGCCGCCTGGAACTGGGAAAACTTTGATGGCCCGGGCTTGTGCTGCACAGACAAATGCTACTTTTCTTAAGCTGGCAGGCCCACAATTGGTCCAGGTATGATATATATTCCTACTATTATATATATATATATATATATATATTATTTCTTATATATTACTGGATGTATCTTACTAATTATATGGATTTATTTTATTTTATTTTGAAAGGTCTGTATAATTTCTCCTTGATTGTGGTCTCAATATTTCTTTTTTCTTTCATCATGCCTGATAATACTCATATATTGGCCTTAAAATGTTGGGAGCCAACATATTCATGAGAAGTCTTGAACGTATCAAAAGATTACCCTGTAGTCATTAATCATTTTGCATTTAAATGAATAATTGTCTTATTATTGAAGGAATCTTGAGTAGCAATAAGCGAATGTCCTTTTTGCTCTATCTTCTGTCAAGATTTCTGCATTCTCTTATTTCTACCTCTCTAATTGGCTCATAAGTATTTCATTGGAGTACTTGTAGATGTTCATAGGTGACGGAGCAAAACTTGTTCGTGATGCCTTCCAGCTTGCAAAAGAGAAATCCCCCTGCATCATTTTTATAGATGAAATTGATGCCATTGGTACAAAGCGATTTGATAGGTATTTTACCTTTTCCAATTACTTAAGCTGATTAATAAATACCTGCAAGAAATATTGCAGAATTTTAGCTTTTGTAGCTGGATTGAAATTACTGAGTCAATGCTCCATGTTAACAAACTTCTCATTGTGTGTTGCTGCAGCGAAGTGAGTGGAGATAGAGAGGTCCAGCGGACTATGTTGGAGCTGCTCAATCAGCTTGATGGATTTAGTAGTGATGATAGCATCAAGGTTTGTATATAATTGTGACCTTCTTCCTTGTAATAGATATTCTTTAACTTTTCTGAGCTGCCTGCAATATGATCAATAAGTAATATGGAACTTGCAAGAAGTTGTCTTTATTGTAACAAGGAAATTTCATGGTCATAAAAAATTTCAGGTGATAGCAGCAACAAATCGTGCTGACATTCTGGACCCTGCTCTTTTGCGTTCTGGTCGATTGGATCGTAAAATCGAGTTTCCACATCCTACTGAAGAAGCAAGGGCTAGAATCTTGCAGGTATTAATAGTCTCAAATTTACTTTTGTGTTTATTTATTTTTCTTCAATTATTACTCTTATTTGATTGCCTTGTGTTGACTTTATAGATTCACTCTAGAAAGATGAACGTACACCCTGATGTCAATTTTGAAGAACTGGCTCGATCTACTGATGATTTTAATGGTGCACAACTAAAAGCTGTATGTGTGGAGGCAGGCATGCTTGCCCTCCGCCGTGATGCAACTGAGGTACTCTCTGCGTAATGCCATTGCTTCTTGCTTTGTGCATAGAAATAGAACTATTTTGCGCGTTACTGTTCTCTGATTTCCATTATGGCAATGCTGGAGTCATATATCTCTCTTTAAAATTACTTCTGGTTTTCTGAATGGCTTTTGAACCAGTGGCAGTGCCAAGTTGTTTTTTTCCCTCTCTTTGAATAGGCTGATGATATTTCACATGCCACAAGTCATTCTATAGAGAATCTTGACAGTAGAAGCAAATATTTTGATAGTTTGATAGATTATGAATGCTATCCTCAAAGTTATACTATATAAAAATCTAATGTAGTATGCAAATACAACGAAGTACTACTAATGGAGCCCTACGATGCTTCAAAGCATAAAACTCATCTATTATCAAATTTGAATCAGTAATTTCAACAATTTTCTTTCATTGCAGACAATCATACAATGATTGTGGAAAAAAATGAATTGAAAAGAATTTATTACTTGTGTGTCGTGTTGTTTGCAAACCACAAAGGTAATAAAACTTTTCTTTGGTTGCTAGAGAAAAGAGGCAAGAAAAATTAAGAATTAGATCATTGGAGTATTGACATGATAGATAAGCCAACAATATATCTTGAATATTTATTATTTTAAGAAGTCAATATTAACCTTTTCTTCTGACCAAGTGTTAATTAAGAATGAGATATTTGTACTTGTGTATTTCTTGAAAAATAATTAATTACTTCTTGTAGAGGACGTCTGATATTACAAATGATTGATGTATATAATCTCACTCACTTGTTACAAATGGATTGTATTTCAAAAGAATTATGAACTAAGCTAAATATATGAACAAAAGTGTGGGATAATACAAATAGTATTATTCCCCCCAACCCAAAAAAATTCAGCCTACGCAAGCCCATAGTATGTGCTGCCCTTGTTTTTACCTGATTGCACTTGGCAGAGAAAGCATTGTCATCTCTTCATATGGTTTTATCAGGAAATCATTGGCAGTCTTGTTTTCTCTTCTCATATTGGAGTTAGATTTTGGTCCTTTTTGGAATTGTTAAATAAGTTCTTTAACTGTCGATATTGGTTTGGTCTGAATCCAGGTGAACCATGAAGACTTTAATGAAGGCATCATTCAAGTTCAGGCAAAGAAGAAGGCAAGTTTGAACTATTATGCATAGGTTAGTGAATGCCAATGAGGTAACATGCCAGGTCAGCGAGTTAAAGTTTCTGTATGTTATTCATTTAAGCTGAGATTCTTTAGGAAGCAAGATGGAAGCTGTCCAGACATTGCCCCTAGGAACCATCTTTTAGTGATTTGTATTTGGTTTTATATGTAACTTTTATGATTCAAAAGATCATGCAGTGTGGTTCCTTGTAACGTGAACAATTATGGTGCAGGTCATACTCAGAATATGTCAGATTAGTCTGCTCACGAGTCTTTTAATGTTACAAATGTGTTGCAAATTTGGTTTAAAACAAATCTGTTTGAGAGTTTCTAGGGTTTTGCAAGTTGAAGTGATAATATATATATGTTCAGAAAAAGAAGAGTATTATTCAAGTAATAGAAATCAAAACAAAACCTTGGTCTACATTGTTGGGGACACATACCATGGTAAAACCCATCCTATCCGAAGTAACATAGTTACGCGAAGGAGAGAAAGTAGACCAATAATGAATGGGTGGAAGGTTATATTGATTTTTATTTATTTATACAAAAATTGTCATTTAGTCCTTTAAATTTAAGAAGATGACATGTAGTTCAGTTACTTTTATAAATGGTGCCAAAAAGAAATATTTAGTACTTTGATTTATTTTTTTAAAAAGAAAAATTATTAGTGTTATTTTAAGTATAGGATGGGGTAAAAGACTGGTAATGTTTTTACTAATTATATTTTTAATTTTTTTTGTTTTGATAGGATGGGATAAATGATGAAAGTATTCTTGCTAATATCTATTTATATATTTTTTTTCTTTTTATGGTTTATTTTTTATAAGTAAAAAGATTAATGAGCATATTTTTATAGTTAAATAATGTTTTTATTCGAAGGAAAGGGGTTCTTGCTGGCATTTTTCTCGTAATGATTCCATAATTACACCTCAAAGTAACTGTTCAGCTAACACTTCCTTGATCAATCATGAACAATTAAGCACCAGGCTCATACACTATTTCAAGCTAAAAACACAAACAAGATTCAACGTTAGCCAAACATGACTAAGCTAAATATAAACAACCTAATAAATGAAACTAAATGTCATCAAGTGTTGAATGTGGAACAAAATTTCATCCTCTGATCAATATAGAGTAGAATATTGAATCAATTTGACGCCAATGAGCGAAGATTGAGGATCAACGAGAACAAACCTAACTTGATGATCACAAAGATTGTCAATGACCGAGGAAGCGAATCACGAAATTTCCAACCATCAAATCATCAAAATGAAGATCAATCACAAGAAATCATGTAAAGAACTTGCAAAATGGTGGAGAAATTGTTAAAATCAACGAGGAAACTAATGAGAAATGAAAGCCCCGTCAAATTTCAAATTGAAAACTTTCTTAGAGTAGGGATTTTATATAAGGGATTCGACCATGTACAACCTCAAGGTATAATATTTGGCTTTATCATTATCACATTAATCTCAAGCACATACACCATAAAATACTATCTCTAACATTTACAGAACACATTATAAAAAATCATAATTTTGCAACACTTTAAAACCAACATTCAAAAACATTTCTTTATGTTGGTATTATATATATAAGTTATAAACTTTACCCTTATAAAATTCATGTTGTAAAGTATATCTTAAACTTTTAAACTCATTAAGATTTTGAAAACTTATTTTTTCTCAAATATATTTACAAAAATCAAAATTCACATCTATATGAATAATATATTTAAATATCATGTTTACAACAAATTTTGGAGTAACTCTACTTAAAAAAAACACCCACTTGAAAAATTAAAAAATTTACCTTAACGCAACACAAATTATGAAAGATAAATGAATGCTTGACAGAAAAAAAAATCCTCTTCTCTTTTTTTTTTTTTCCATTCTTCCTTCTTCTCTTCTCTTTTCTCTTGCAGCCCCTTATATATATATTACTTCCCTAATGAAATGCACCAATTTCCCTTTTTTAAAAATAATCTAAATAAAATTACGAATTTATCCTTAGATTGACAAATTAATTATATTTTAATACATTATTTTTTTTAATTTAAATAAAATACTATAGGTCCCACAATCTCACTCCCTTAAAAAAGTTCCTCTTTCAAATTTAATAATCAAAAAGTAATTACCTTAATTAAACATATATGTGTATTTCTCTTGCATCTCTGATTTCAATTTCCAACTTGCATCCTTGACTCCGTGATGTCACCACAACACTTTTACAAATGGAAATTTTTTTTTTTGAAATCATCTAATTTTTAATTCACAATTTGCACTAGCTATTATTCATAAAAAGAATCCTCTTGTAACTATATGTTAGACCAGTTAATAATATGAGTGGGATCTGGTTTGTATTTCCGTAAGATAGAAAGGTGAAATACATCGTCTACTTGAAAAAGATTAAGAGGCAACTGCAATTTATACACTACATTTCCTATTTGTTGAATAATTTGAAAAAGGTTCAATATATCTTGGAGCTAAGTTTCTTATGAGTCCAAAAACATGTGACTCACTTTTTCGATCTTACCTTAAGGAACATAAAATCAATGATTTGAAATTTTAAATGCCTTCTTCTTTTATTAACATAACTTTTCTAATGGCTTTGTGTAGCTTGAATGTTCTTCTTTATCATACTAATCTTGTCAGTTTTGTATTGAGTCATTCCAATACTTAGATGGTGATTATTATTATAAGAAAACTTAATTAACGATAAATTTTCTGACTATTTACTATTAAATTACATCACACAAGCTCTAAGTATATCTTCTAAAATCTAAATTACTTGCTCAAATTTTCCATGAGTATGATAATGAAAAGTTGTGCTAAAAGATAACTCAATTTCCAATTCATGTTGTAGTGATCTTCGAAAGTGACCAACAAATTTAGAATCTCAATTATATACGATTGAATATGACACTCCATGCAAACAAACTAGCCAAATTATTTCTTTCACATACAACTTACCTAACTTAGTTGCAGAGTAAAAAAAATTGACTGATAGGAAATGTGCAGATTTAGTGAGTCAACTACAATCATCCAAATGACACCAAAACCTTGTAAGGTGCAGGGTAGTCAATTATCAAAATCCACTGTAACATGATTCAATTTTTACTCGGTAACCGGCAGAGGTTGTAACATTCTAACATTCCAACTATTTTTTGGTGCTTTTCTTTCACTTGTTGACTGATAGGACATTTAGCCACAAACTTAGCAATATCTTTCTTCATTCCTTTCCCTCAAAAGTAACGACAAAGATCTTGATACATTTTGGTACTTCCAAGATGTACAGAATATTTCAATCTGTGGGCTTTACTTAACAAATCTCTTTTGAGAGTGTCATTATTAAGAATAACTATTCTCCCAAAAAATCTGAACGCTCCATCCCTAGTAATAACCAACCTTCAACTTGTTCACCTTATTCTAAACTATTTCATATTTTAAGTATTTTTGGATCTACTCTTTAGGCTTTTACTATCCGATCTTGGATGGTAGGCTTTACAATAGCATTAAATAAGAAACAATGATTCCACCATCATACAATTGTAAGGCATAACCATCAATGGTAGTACCCAAGTACCAATCATCCATAATTATAGAAGCCACCATTCACGTTTTCCTACTTAAAGCATCTCATACCACGTTTTTCTTTCTTAGGTAATATTGCAATTCAAAGTCATTTTGAGAGAAAAAATACTTCAAACTCTTATAATTAGTGTAGATCTAAAATCTTGCACCATACAAGTAACACTTCTATATATTCTATGCAAAGGCAACTGTAGTTAATTCTAAAATCATGAGTAGAGTAATTCTTCTCATGAAGTTTAAGTTGCCTTGATCCATAAGCAATTACTTGACTTTGTTGCATAAGTACACCCCCAAAACATTCAATGAAAAGCATCAGTATAAACTATGTATGACTCTTCACTGTTAGAAATAACAAGAATCAAAGTTGTAGTTAACCGTTGTTTCAACTCCAGGAAGGTTTCTTCACAATCATCACTCCATTTAAATTTTACACCCTTTCTTATCCAACGAGTTCGTGGAATTTTGTTAAATTTTTAACTTAAAATAACCATCCATTAATTATAATTTAGTATTACAAAATGTATAAGTTACTTACTAAGGTAAATTAGTAATGTAAAACATACATGTAATATTATTATTAAGAGTCCATTTATATAAAGTATTAGCACATATATTTATAAATTTAGGTACACATTTACCAATAAGCATATTAAATTTATCCAACAAACTTTTAGTTGTATTTATAAATTATCATGCTTTTTAAGAAATGGTGAAATTGTCTTTTTTTTTTCACTAATTTGAATTTGATTTGTTTCAAACTAGTTTTGAAAATTTTCAATTCCAATTTGATCTGATGATGTATTCACTTCAAACCAATCTAAATTCGAGTAAATTGAATTTTTTAGATCGAATATGGTCGAATTGATGTTGAAATTTATTTATAAATTATTACCATACATAAAATACGATATATATATATATATATAACACATAGATACATACATTATTTAAACTTTAAATTAGTGTATTTCTATATGAAATTTATTATTTATTGTCACAACTAAGAAAATCAAAAGAATAAGAAGTATACTTGAACAATTATTAAATTATTATAGGAGATTTAATATTTATATTTATTTTCAAACTAAAATAATAATTTAATATAATTGTGTATATATAATATTTAAATATAATACATTCTGAAATAAAATATGTATTTTTTAAAAAAAATTAATAGTAATTCGGTTCAGATAAGATTATAACAGATTATAAAATTTATCAATCTAAATCCAAAATGATTGTATACTTTTCAATTCAAATTCGATCCGATTATAAAATATATCAATCCAATCCAATCCAATCCAATCGACTTAGAAAGATTAGAACAAATTTTTAAATTTAGGTAGATTAATCGAATTATTTGCTAAATTTTACTTTAATATTGCTCTAAAAATATTTAACTTGTTTCTTTTAATATAAATGGCCTTGAGATTGAATATGAGAGAATTCTAAAGAGCTATTATCCCTCCTATTTCAAGAGAATCTCTATAAAAGTATCGTGCATAGCTTAAAAACAATTTACTCTTGTTATTTTTAATGATGAGAGTAACCATGTTTCTACCTTAATATATTGTTGTATCAACATTGATTTTATGTGATCGAATGGGAAGACATTGCCATATTGAAGGAATGCTCAATTTTGAGGTAAGAGTATATGAGTTTAGAGTGTAGTTGTTCAATTGGGGTCAGAAATGGTTTATGAATTAAAAACAATGAACTTTTATATTGCAAATAATTAAACTAATATTTCAGAATATCTCTTCGAAGATTGGCATTTTTAGATCTTTAAACTTGTTAAGTAGTGACTACTATAGTACTTTCATTGGAATAAAAACATTATTGAAGTCTATTTCTATTAAGTCGTGCTTTCTGGACATATAAACCTATAAATTATTAGAAAACCACATAAGAAGAGATGATACTAATAAGTGTCGTATCCATTTTGATGCTTAAGTCATTTCTGAGAGAAAAGATAAGATCAAAGGGAGTTTGAGAGAAATGATATAATCATAAATAACTAATATCGATGAATTAATATTTAAATATTAAATTAAATAATATATAATTATTTAAAATATTAATTACCTTACATAACATAAATATAGATTGAGTCATTAACATTTATTTTAAATTTAAATAATATAATATATACTTGACTCTACATTAACTACCAATTTAACTTTTTAAAATCAACGTGAACCAATCAAATGAGATCACATGTATATGGTGACTTTCCTATCCAACAAACATCATTAACCATTTAATGGTGATTGTTAAGTACATGAAAAATTAGTTCACGAGCTATATTGAAAGTTGTTGTAATAAGTGTTGAATTCTTCATCCATTTGTTCCATAATATCTTATTGAAAAAGGTGAATAAATGATGTATGGTTTCTAGATATAGACCACAAGAGGAAAAATAATAGAATTGATTGGCATTCAAATGTGTATATTTCTTCTGGTAAGCATAGAATTAGTGAGGACTCTTCATAGTAGAATTTTTAATCTTTCATGAAGATTAATTGATTGGCATTCAAATGTGTATATTTCTTCTGGTAAGCATAGAATTAGTGAGGACTCTTCATAGTAGAATTTTTAATCTTTCATGAAGATTTTTGAGTACTCTACAGTCAAAAATTGAGTCCATTGTGATAAAAGGGCTCTTGGGAGATTAGACCTTGCCTATGTATTATTTATGGAGTCAATGATTTCTGGAGATATTATGAGTAATGATAGTTCTATATGTCGTAACAATTGCATATATATGAAATTCAATTCAAATAGGCATCTGAGGCATACAAGTGGGGTGGATATGGAAACCCATGAATTTTTTTCACAATTTTTATTCTACCTCATCCAAGCATACCTCAAAATATGAATTAAGTAGATAGTATAGTGAAAATACAATAAAAATAACATGTTTATTCCAACATACCATAAAAACTAATAGAAAAGAAAGAATAATATATGAAAAAAACACCAATGATAATGTGCCTCACAAGCTCCTATCCAAGTTAGCAGCATGCATCAATATGATAAATAGCACATATCATGTGAATCATGTAAACATACTAGAATATCTATAAAGATTTTCCAATCATTTCAGTACCTCTTATGTGAAAACATATTTGGAAAATGATGATCATATTTTCACAGCATATGATCATACATGACACAACACGTAACGAAGTAAATCCATATAGGATCTAGCTTCTAAGTGGTAACATCTTTAGGTTGCTTAAAAAAAACACTCGACGACAAGTAATTCAACCAAAAATACCTCTACCATTTGGGAAATTTTCTCTAATTATGCCTAAGTCACCCTTGTTTGCTTTCTCTATTGTACGTGAACCAAGTTGATCCAAACTCGTCCTTGAAGCTCCATCACCACGTGATGTGATTAACTACTGATGGCTTAACCTCATAACATGGATGTACGTTATGACCTCGTAAAATTTAGTCGACACATGATACACAAACACATATGCTCCTCACCTATGCACCATGTTGTAATCTCATAACACCCAGTCGACACACAACTCATTACTATGTATGATCCTTACCTATGAAATTGTTGTATCCTTGCAACTAAACCTCACTCAAAATGACATGCCTCTTCACTAGCCAATGAGCATTTTAACTCTAAACTAAACCTTATTTAATCTCACATTTATCCACTCAATTTGGTGTTTATGATATATGAGAGAGACTTTTCTTTGAATCTTACTAATAACACAATTTTATGGACCCAACACTCAGAGGAAAAGAGATCAAGAAAAGACTGTGGAGGTCTGGTTCCAAACAAGTAGAGCCTTCTATGGATTCTGGCCAAAGAAACAAGGAGGATATCAAAATTTATAAAAAAAATCAACCTCTTAAACCTACCAACCACCCTTTCCAACCATGTTGGCAAGAGTAACAATGACCACGATGAGGGTAATAGCCGTTGCACCTTGCCAACCTCATCATTATATATGATGATAATTTAAAAATAAATTTTAACATCAATTTGACTTTATTTAATCCAAAAATAGTTGATCTGTTCGAATTCAAATTGGTTCAGATTGATTACATCATCGAATTAGATTTAAATTAAAAATCTTCATATCCAATTTGAATCAAATCATATTCAAATTGGTGAGAAAGAAGAAGTTTCAATTCACTTCTCACCCCTGATTTGAAGACAACTTCACCATCTCTTGGAAAGCACAACAATTTATAAATATAACTAAAAGTTTGGTTGATAAAATTTTGTATGTTCATTGCTAAATGGGTACCTAAACATATAAATATATATGCTCATACTTTAGCTAAATGGACCATTAATAATCATAGTGAATGTATGTTTTATATTATTGATTTACCTTAGTAAGTGACTTGTACATTTTGTAATACTAAATTATAATTGATGGATGGTTATTCATAGTAAAACAATTAACTAAAATAAAATGTAACTACATCTCATTTAGAAGTTCTTTAACAAAAATTTGTTTGCCCTTTATTTAAAGTTAAAATAGATTAAGAATAGCTTTTTTACTAAGATGAATATTAAAATTGTAGAATTGTGGGCTTCATGTATACACTATTCACATATTTTTTAAAATCCATGACTGGGTTTTGCCCCTAATAAATAAGAAACTAAAATCTAAATAATATTGAATGAGATTAAATTGAATGAATTTATATAACCGTAGTTTAACTTGAACGAGTCTAAATAATTGTAACTCAACTTGAACGCATCCAATTAGACAAAGTTCAATACAAAATGATTGATTAAATTTTTTACTAATAGTAAAAAGGGAAAAAAGTCAATCATGCAAATTAGGCCTCAAGTATTCATGTACATAAAAATAACACCAAAATGACATGAGTTGCAAGTAGGAAGGATATCCATATGTGACATGAGGCCATAAATGATAAAAAAAAGTTCTTTGTATGATGACAAAACACAAGTACAAGTTCCTAGATATGCAAGCAATAGTGATGACTATTACGAGAACTCGTTAGATAATGGTGTATTTAAAATTAATTTGGTAAGATATGAGTCAAATATTGGTGCAATTATGTTTGTATAACAAAAAGTTATCAGTTTCAACACTTTAACTTGTTTATTCCATTATCTCTTATTATTATTGGCATAGATAATGTTATATTTTTTTTTGCATGTATTTGATGTGAGAAACTTAGGATATAATGAGTAGTGTTGTTGTATCTTGAAAGTACTTTGGGTTTGATTAGATGTGTGATCAACTTGTTTGTGTTGAGTTTTGTAAGTGAGATAATTGTATTAAAAAATATATTATTTAAAATTAATAAAAGATGTATTAATATTAGAATTTAAATATTAAAATAAAATACTCTAATACCATAAAATATAAATAATATTAATGATATCAAAACCTCAATAAAAGCTATGGGAAAACACTACTACCCAAGTAACTACTAACTCGGTTGGAGGGTAGGTGGTAGTTTTTTAGTATCGATATATATATATATTTTTGGTATTGATTTTTCTTTTTGTTAGATGCACTACTGCTTTAGACAAATCATATTCATACGTTATTTATCAAAAAAAAAAAATGAAATTCATATTCACAGGCTTGGCATTCGTATAGTGGGCAACTTGACTTTTGTTATTTACCGAAGTGTTGGCATAATGAGACAAATGAACGCTAAAACACAAGAAAGTATAGATTCACTATAAGTGATTGATTGGTTCTAGAAATATAAATGATTATTTTAATATAAAATAATTTTTATAAATTATTAAAAATAAAATCTTTAAAATTTATAATTAATAATAAAAATTATATTTTAATAATATTAAATGAGATTTAATTAAAATATTTTTAATAATAAATATGTATAAATAATTATTAGTTAATTTCAAAAACTTTAGACACAATATGGTGTAAGGGAATGTACCTGAACTAAACATCGTCAAGAGGGCTGTCAGAGAGCGAGAATGTACTTTAGACACATCTGTACTCCACCATAACTCAAGATTCCTACCAAGAATGACCTAAATTAGACATGCTTTTTCTACAAACACACATGGATTAATAAAATATGCATTTTCTATATCAATACCACCCACGATATATTTACATTTAGAATATAATAATGCTGATGTAAGAAATTTTCTAGATAATTTTAACATCCTTTAGAATTATTATAAATTTTACGAACATAACAAATCATAACTTTTGAATTATTATAAATTTTATAAATTATAAACATAACTTTAATATTTTGGATTATTATAAGTTTAGCTTTACGTAACAGGGGAGTATTAATGACCCATAATTTGCTGAAATTTATAATGGGATATAATTCTTCAAATATTCTACCATACGTGCAAATTTAGGGTTTAGATAATCTATTGATATTTTTTTTATTAATTTTTACTTATCTTTAAATCTTTGTTTTTAAAAATATATTTAATAATAAGAAAGATTTACAAGACCTAAGTTAGGTCAACTTCATATAAGAATAACTTAATAATTTCATAAAAATGATATTCACAAACTTACAAAACAAACATGTTATTAGTACACATTGATTATAGAAAAACTAGAAAGATGAAAATGAGGTTATTGGTCAAAATAAGTCTTGTTTTTTTACTCTAGGTTATACTTATATTGAAGGAATATATTTTTATGAAACCTTTTCACCTATTGCACACCTGGAGTCTATTAGACTATTTCTTGACATTACCTGTTACTTTGGATTTAGGTTATATAAGATGGATATCAAGAGTGTTTTTTTTAAATAGAGTTATCAAATAAGAGGTCCTTAATAATGGATTCCTAATGGGAGGTGGTGACAAAACTTTATTTGTTTTAAGAATTTAGGATGAGGTTATTGTTGCCCATGTTTACGTTGATAACATCATTTTTAGGTCCACTAGGGATGACTTAGCTCAAAATTTTACTACCATTATGCAAAGTGAGTTTAAGATGGATTTAATTGGCAAGCTAAAGTTCTTCATATTTCAACTCAAACAGATGAAAGATGAGATCTTTTTATCTCAATCTAAGTATGCCAAGGAATTGGTGAAGAAGTTTGGTTTGGATAATATCACTTCTACTTGAACTCCCATGAGTATCGCTCTTAAACTTCATTAAGATCCTCCTAGAAAGGAAGTAGAATATACTTTGTACAAGAGTATGATTGAGAGTCTCCTATATCTCACTATAAGTCACCTTGATATCTTCTTCAATATAGGAGTTTGTTCTAGATACCAAGCTAGTCCTAAAGAATCATATCTTTCTACAGTGAAACGAATCATCAAATATGTCAAGGACACCTCAGAATTTGGTATTTGGTATCCTCGCAACAAGTAATATAATGATAACAAAATATTGTTTCCACAGAGATTATATTATTAAAAACTAATTTTTAAAGCTAAAAAAATAAAATATTTTTTTTGTTTTTATATTTTAAGAAAGAAAAATTTAAAAAACTAAAAATAAATAACAATAATTAATTCAATCGTATTTAGTAGCTAAAAAGATATATGAGAAATTTTTTAGGAATACCCCATAATTTTTTAAACATGTGAATCACCAAAATCCCCTACAATATAATTATTAATCAATTATATGATCAATTGAATTTAACCTAGCATGTATTACTCTCTCAAGTAAACTACACATAATATAGTAATTAACCTAATCACATTTTTATGTCAATTAAATTACATACTATTCATTAAGTTCATCAATTATGAATCACATACATATGAATCATACATCTTTGCCTAGAAACTATGCATGTTATTTAATCAAGACAAATAATTAAATAATTCTCTTAAATCTATTTAATTGCCTTTATAGATCAATTGTTGGCCAAACAATTAATAACATAAGAATCAGATTAAATAATATAATTAAATTAAAATTATAATTGGGATAAAATATTAGATCAATACATGTAAAAAATTGGGTTCATAAGACCCTTAAATAAATTAGCTAGACGTAATTTTCTTCATAAAGTTCATAATTTTTCATAAAGAAAGATATACAATTTATAAAGAAAGGAGAAGAAGAAGAAATACAATAAATTTCTTGAATTGTAACACCAATCTTCTCTTGAATCTCTACTAAAATTGTATATCCTTTTAAATTTTTCTTTCTTCTTGCTCCAAAAATTGATAAAATTATTTTAATTTTGACTCATTTGAATTTATGGAGAAATTATTGGGTTAAATTAGGCCCAGATCAGCTTCAAATTAAGGGAAAAGATGAAGAAAAAAAATAAACATTAACAACGTCAGCCACTAAGAACGCATCACATGACATAGAGAAAAGGTGGAACCAATCATCGTGCGATGCATGGAATTTGAGATTGGTCTTCATCAACGGTGTTGTGTCATTGCCCCATGACTATCTGTGATTTGTGGTTACAACTTACGTGGTGTAAAATTGGAAGGAATAGATGAATAGTATGATAACACATGAAGTGACATTGACCGCGCGATGAACTCTGAATGAACGCAATGTTGACACGTGACAAGGTTCTACATCACTCTGTATATGTAGCTTTTCGTGATTGGCTTTCTCTGCTTGCGTGTGGTCCACATGACTTGCTCTTATCAACTCTGCTACTTGCATGGCATGTACGTGGTAGCTTTTGATTGGCATGCGTTAAAAATTAAAAACAATCCATAAAAATTATAAAAAAATTTATTTTCACCCTTTTTCAATAAAAAGTTTACATTTTAATATTTTTTAACCAAAAAATACTACTTATTGAATAAAATGAGCAAATATTAAGTAGAAAAGTGTGTAATTCCTTAATTTCTTAGCATAGTAAGAAGAGTTTAGTATCCCTTTCCACTATTGAGGCTAAGTATATAATTGATGGGATGTGTTGTTTACAATTACTTTGGATAAAGTAAATGTTATTATAATATAGTATCATGGTTAGAAACCTTCTTTTACTATATAACAACACCAATATTATCTGCATATTTAAAAATTAGGTCCAACATTCAAAGACCAAACATATTGATATACAATAACATTTTATAAGAGATCTTGTAGAATCAAACACCTTATACTTGTATCATATCAACACAGACCGTGAGCTCGCTAATATTTGTACTAAAACTTTAAACTTTCAAAGGTTTGAATCCCTAAGAAAGGTCATTGGTGTGTGTATCTCTCCTTAAGAGATTGCTTTCTGAGTTCTTCATATTTGTATGAGCTTGAAAAACTCTCTTTTATTATTTTTTTTCTTCTAGTTTCTTGTTTCTTGTTTTTGCGTGAATGATAGGATTATAGCATTTTTGTATGCCTTCTATTCCTTATTTAGGGGTATTTCTTTGAATTTCTATGTCAAAAAGGGGAAGAAGTTTGTGTACATAACTATATGTTTATTACTAAGCTGTGTGTTGCATGAGTGGTAAGTATATGATTGCACTTTATATTATTGCTTGACTTGTATACACTTAGGGGGAGTGTGGGAGTTGTATACTTTACATATGATTTGCCTATCGGTGTTTACCTGTGTAGGGATAACACGATAGTATATGGGTAGACTACATGTTATTTCCATGTGATGTGTTCATGGGATATGTGTTTGTTTCATGTGTACAGGTAACAAGTTTTGATTGAAATAATCAAGCTTCAGATGAGCTGTATGCTGAGAAAATCGTGTTTAGAGTGATGAAGTGGATTAGTTGATCCAAGAAGATGGTTGAAGCACACAAGATGGATACACTTAGTTTAGGTGTATTTTTTGGGTTTGGGATTGCATCAATGTTTTGTTCATGGGAACAAACATCTTTAGATCATCCTTGTGACCATCTCATGATAGATGTGTGAATAGACTTAGTTGTGCAATGTTTTGATACGGAAATCCAAAGGAAGATAATGTAAGTCCTATTGTACTCTATGTATGTGTGTTGGCTTCCAAAGAGCAAAACATAAAGTTTATTTATTTTACTCATTATTTTGTCTTCCTTTCTATAAGTTTGGTTACTATGGATCAATAATACATACACGCACTTAGTTAGATATACTATGTTTAAATGCATGTTCTTCACACACCATAAGGTTGGTTGTTTAGTATACATTCTAGGTCATGTATAGTGATTTTTTGCTTGTTTAAGGTGTAGGTATTTATGAAAATTACTTGATAATTTTTGGAACAAAAAACTATTTTTTTGGCACCTGGACAAGGTAGCTCGCCAAGGGCTTCACCACATCCCTTGACATGGTTGTGGCAAGGTGATTAGCAAGGACATGGCGAGGTTGGTTGTTTGGTTGGTAATGTACTATAAATACTCCTATTAATGGCTTAAATTAATTCGAAAAACCTACCAAAACTCTACCAAATTTTTTATAGTTTCGAATTTAATGTTCATTAATTATCTTGAAAGTGTTTAAGTAATTGTGATAAGTTTGTATGAGTGTAGAATATTGTGATTAACTATTTTTATGAAGTTTAGGAGTACATCTCTGTGTGAATGGTAATCAAGTGTTGTGGTACAATACTCCATGAATTACTGATCTACAGTATTTGATCACACCACAACGAGTGGTATTGGTTTTAGAGGAGAGCCAAGCCCGTGGGTCAAACCCGTTTGTTGTGGAGGTAACAAGTGAAGGCAACAATAGGTAGTTCGAACGGAGGTCCTAGCTGATAGAGGTATTTGTGGTTTTATTTATATTAAAATTGTAATTGTTTTATTGCTTATTGAATTGTTTTCTACCGAGTGATTGCCATAAACAACTTGAGGATTGTTATTACATAGAAATGAGTTCTATATGGGATTACCTCATTACTTGATTATGTTTGTATGATTTGTTATGTTATGAGTACAATCCGAGTTTTGATATTGTATGCTAACACATATAGGATTGAGACTCTGATTGGAAAATATTTTATTGTTGTTTTGCATGCTTTACTTACTTTGGCTCTGCTTAAGATTATGTCTTCGGTAGAATTTTTTTTACTTTTTCCTGAGCTTGTTTAATATGCTTTAATAATCATTTCTTTATTGCTTAAGGGAACTAGTCTTTTAGGAGTCTGTATCTCTATATCCAGTTGTATACCATGTTACAAACGTTTTCATTGTGTTTGAAACCTAATTCTCAAATTTTTAATCTATTATAAAAATAAGTGTCTAATAAATTATTCATAAATAAATCTTATAATGAATCTTAAATAAAAAAAATAATATTTATTTATTTAATTATTAAAATGTTTACCGAAATAATATAAACAATTATTGCAACAAAACTAAATTTTCATAGTTAAAGTTAGTCAGACATGCTTAAATTAAAATCTATGATAAGATACAAATAAGTATTCATTCAAGAAAATAAGAAGAAGATTAATTTAGAAATAAAACGATCCTAATTAGATCTAAATACTAATAATGGACAGAGGATGTTTCTTGCTCTAAAAGTTTGTAATCTTGATCTTCAAATGCTTTTTTTATCTTTAGAAATCTTCTCTTTTCTTTTCTTCACTTCTTAGATATGGAAAAACTCCCACAAAGGATGCCTCGAATTTTTTTTCTAAAGTCTAATCTATATTATGTCTATGAATCTAAATAATCTATTCTATTCTCTATGTAGAGAGAACCTAACGACTATTATACTACATTTATAAGCAAAGTATTGTGTAGAGGTCAGAATTTAACTTTAAGTATGCGCAATGTGGCTTAAATTTTTCCCTCTACAACACAAAGCTCAGACTCAATCTCATTGTGCAACTTGAGATGACCATACTGTAACACATATTTTCTTCCATCGTAGTGCGAAATGTTAAATGGCCCAGTAGAAAATCTTGAGAGGTTAATGTCGTAGTACCCTTATCCTTTCACCATAGCGCACATTGCTTGTGTTGAATTTTCTTGTAACCCTTATAAAGTGGTTGATTCTTGATGTAAGGCTTGCATTCCTTGGTCTTTTTCCCTCTTAGGATGCTATTTGAGTGCTCCAAGTGTTTTATTTTCATGTGTTGACATTGTTTATCTCTTTTGAAACTAAAAATACCTAAAATACATCAAAATATACCCATAATTCTGAAAATATATATTTATATAAATAATCATGTAAAAATGCTATTATCAAACATATTCATTTAAAACAATCACATTAAAAGAACATAATATGAGTACTTTTTAATCACTTATTAGAGGTTGCCACCTTCATGATGGCTAAAGACCAACACAAATTGTGCTGCTTTTGGATCGTCATGCCTATCTAGTTGTGAGGGTATTTTTTAGACCTCAAGATCATTTGTTAGGGGATGTTTTTATATCACATTTGGGATCTCATATGCTTTTGATACATAACTAATGACAACCATCATGTGGTGAGGTATATTATCAATTTTGGTTGGAGTTAGACTCTATTTATGTTGTTGCCCTTTTTTGGACTAGGTCAATCCTAATGCCATGGAAATAGTATTATGCTTGAATTGAGTGCTTAAAAAAATTACTTCATTGAGTTTCACTATTCCCATATCTATAGAGAGAGTAATACGACAACTAATAATATAGTTTCTAGGTCTCTAGTATATGTACATCGACTTGGTGGTGAGATGTCTTATCATTTGTTAGGCTTTTCATTTATTTGGATGCTAACAACAAACATAAATATAAGTTATGTTAAAAATTGTTTTGTATTTTTTTATATTTAATAATACTCGTAGTTAAAAAAATAAATGATAAAGATACTTAAGAGATGAAAACTTAATTGGGATGTTATGGTGCACTTATTGATACTTATCCACTACAAATTTTCATTAAAATATATTCATTTACATTACAACCCACTCAATGAAAACTCAAACATAAACTTCAAGATCTTCAACGATTGCCTATTGCAAATAAAAATATCACGTTTTTGTTAATTTTTAGTTTTTATTTTGTATTCAAGAAGATATATCACTTGAAAAAGGAGGCAAAAATGAAAGAAAAGTGAGAATCAAATATGACTTTCAACTAATAAAAGAATCATTTTTTTCAACAGTGGAAAAAATGAGAGCTCTTGAACAGTACCATAAACATATTATGAATGACAAACCTAAACTAGATTGTAAAATACCCTAAAATTGTAGTTGTGTGTTTCAACAACATTAAATTGGTGATAATTTCTCAAATGTATTTATTTTCAAGTTTTTCATATTTTTCCCTAATGTTTTGTTTTCATATATTCAATATACCTATTTTATAGAATTCATATATTTCATAACCAAAAAATTAGAGTATAAAGGTAAAATGTGGGGTATTTGGGTTCATTGTGTAAAGACTAATATATATATATATATATTCACCTATCAATATAAACCTACCTAGTACCAACCCCTTTTTTTTTAGAAATGGTACCTACTCTTTCTATGCATTGAAAAGAGAAAAAAAAAGGGAATTGGTCCCGTTTGGTGAAGAGGCATGATGAATAATTAATACCTTAACCAATAAGTCTATTAATGGCGCCAATTTCCTATCGAAAATCAAAACATGAGTGTTTAATTCTTTACAATAAACTCAAAACAATTTAAATGATTACTTAAATTATGTACAGAAATTTCACATGATTATTTTGTGATGATAATTTAATAAATTTATCTCCTAAATAAAATGTAAGATATTGAGTTTAGGTGGAAAAAGTTTTATATCTATCCATAAAATATTGAGTTTTTAACAAATATTTCTAAAATATTTATAATTGTGTACAATTGTTAGCTTTCATTAACTAAATCAACCTAAACAAAACATGTGATGCCCCACGTGACTATTTTTAAATTATTTTAATAATTAATTTTAGTTTAAGTTAAAGATATTAAAATAAATAAAAGAAAACTCTGAGTACAAGGGTCATGACCTCACTATGGTAGATTGACCAGGACATTTACTTGGTGGTGGAGGAAGATTGTGATGGCCATATTTCGAAAGTCTCTCTTTTTTTTTTTCTCCTTTTTTGTTTTTTTAAGAACACCTTGATTTATTTAATTTAAGATAGAATTACTGGGGGAGGTTTCAAAAGTGGAACATTCCAATTTTTTAAAAAATTATTTCTTATAATTTTATAATTATTATAAATGAATGAATTTGTATTTTTATATGAAAATTATTATCCTAACCACAAATATAACATGTTAAAAATTAATAGTGACGTGGATTTCAATTATTAATTTATTGAAGTATATAATCTAATTCAACTTTAAATTAATTAGTTAATTTATTTTGTAAATTATATTTAGTGTAAAAAAATTAAATAGGAAAATCAAAAGAACTCTAAAATAATTAATTCTATTTAAATAGATTTAAAATTTATAAATTATTTCTTAGTTAAAATTTATAAAAAAAAAGTCAATATATTTACTCATAAACATTATAATAATTGTATACATTATGAAATTTAAAGAGAAAAGAAAAAGTGTGTTAAATATGTCTTAAATTTTAATATATTTTCTAAATTATATTTATTGTAAAAAATAATTGATTCTATCCAAATAGATTTAAAACTTATAAATTATCTTTTAAAAATTTAATTTAAAAGGATAAATTAAAACACTCATGGAAATGTATATTATTGTAGAATTAAAAAAATAAAATATCATAGATATGTGTTAAATTACATGTAGTGTAAAAAATAATTGATTCTATATATTAATTATATATTTTAATGTGAGAATTAAAAAGGAAAATGCCCCTAAAATAATTGATTTATGTTAATAAAATTAAAATTTGTAAACTCAAAAATTTAAAAAAATAAAAATCAAAATACTCATAAACATTATAATAATTTTATATAATTATGAAATTAAAAGGAAAAAATTAAAAACATATTAAATATGTATTAAATTTTAAATTATTTTCTAAATTAGATTTAATGTAGAAAATAATTAATTATGTATATTAATTATATTTTAGTGGAAAAAGTAAAAAGAATATGGAAAGACTCATAAAATAATTGATTATTATTAAAGAGTTAATGAATTTGATAAGTATCATTTAATATATGGATAGATTTAAAATTTATAAATTCTAGTAGTGAAATTTTAAATGTAAAAATCAAAAGAATCATATCATTATAATAATTGTTTATTATTGCGAAACGATAAAATCAAAAATATCATAAATATGTGTCAAATTAATATAATTAAAAAAAGTTACAATTTACAAAATGTGATTAAAAAAGTTATAAAATACTATCTTCTACTTGATTTTATAATTTTATAATGCGTCCAATATTTTAAAAAAATTAACTTTTTATAATTTCTTCTTCTCATTATGAATATTATGTATATTGAATGTGTTAAAGTATTAATATAAATCTTATACACAAGTAACATGATATCAAAGTAATTATATCTTTTACGTTTTAATTTGAAAATATCTTGTGTAACCATGTATATAGGGAGGTATATAGTCATTTTGATAAATGTAATATTTAAATATTTTGAGTGAAAAATAAAATTCTATTTAATTTAATTATAATTTTGAAATTTGAAAGTAACTTTGAATTTCATGTTATTATTTGTCGTTCTATATTTCTTAGTACGAGATTATTAATCATTGATTTTGATTTTAGATTTTTTGTTTATATATTTTTATTTTTTTAAGTTGATAATGTCACAAAATCAAAGCAAGTAAAATCTAATAACCCTTAGACAATAAAAAATAAAATAACTTTTTATTAAATTCTATGTATTTTTAAAATATTTATATATCATTTAAATTAAATATATGATATCATATTAATTGTAATGTTTTAAATTAAATTTCTTCAAGTAGGACATATATTTTATTGGCTAGTATTATATAAACATGTTAATATATTTGTTACAAATCTATTACATTATAAACATAAAGTGTAGTTTACTTTTCAGGTAAGAAATAAATTTATCAAAATATTTTTAAATATGGTGACGTAGGTAGCATATGATCTTCTTCTTTTTTGTTAATATATAGTACTGTTATATAGACATTGTGAATATGATTGCAATATTTAAAATATTTTAAGCATATTCGTGACATACATATTACGTTTTAGGTATGTAACTTAATCCCACTTTTAATATAAACACAAATTAAGATATTCTTAAGTTTTTAATGTTTTTTTAACTTTAAATTTGTTAAATTTTTTATTTCAATGATTAAATAATTATCACAAAATATAAAAAATGTAATATTTAGTGTTAGAAAATTATAACTAAAACACAAGTAAATAAGATAATATATAACGGGGAGAAAATAAAAGAAAGTGAAAAATATAAATGTATAAAATATAATACTAAAAAATAATTATATGTGCCAAGGTCATTAGAGGTAGTCAATCTAATTCTCACTGATGATTTCGAGTAAATCTAGAGATATGTGACCTGATGAACAAGATCTCGTCTATTGTTATCCAATTCGGCCCTATGTAACCTGGTAGGAGCAACCTCAAGATTACTACCTTCCTTTTTACCTAGAGGTATTTTGTGCAGCTTAGAAATAACGACATATG
Organism: Hippophae tibetana; assembly: GCA_037013495.1. NCBI lineage: Eukaryota > Viridiplantae > Streptophyta > Magnoliopsida > Rosales > Elaeagnaceae > Hippophae > Hippophae tibetana. The sequence goes on from CM072803.1 coordinate 17,288,111, forward strand.
ATTTCTTTGTAATTTTATTATATATAGGTCAGTTTTGGCATCTCAAACAGAGCGTCTACCATTATAATGATGAAACCTATCCTTTATGTATCTATATATACTTAACTAATAAGATGAATAAAGGATCTAAATTTTTCCTCTCTCTAATGTCTCTTTAAAATCCTAACATATTGACAATTCTCCAAATAGTTGATGCTCACTGTAAGGCCTTAAATCTTTATAATTCTTAGTTAGGATTTGAGACCTTTAATTTTATATATAAGGAGAATCAACCCATGTCATAGGAAAAATCACTCATGTTGTCATGATTAATCATCACACCCATCCCAAATCACGAAACAATCCTGTCCACCCAACCCCTGAATTCGATCTCAATTATCATATATCTCATGTCTCATATATAATCACACCACATCACGAACTGGGGTATGACTACGTATGGCCAAAAATACGTGAGAGTCAACTCGAGGCAACTAGAATGATCCCTCATCCAACCATCTCAATTAGTTACAACTTTGAATCGTGTCTCTTGAAAGGGATGCTAAAATGAAAAACAAACATTACTAACAAATGACAAAACTATAACAAGCTTTATTATGTCACAAAACGATAATAAAGAACTCAAATCACATTTGATACAAGACAATTACTTAGAGTAGGCTAAAAGTTCATTTCAAATGGCCTATGAGGTCACACCATACAAGGAGATTGAAACAGATCTCTAGTGAACCTATGAGGTATCCTTACCAGTATCAACCTAATTCAACTTACAAGAAACTCATGCCTATGACTTAAATTCAAGAACCAGTACACATGACCTATCAACACCCAATACAAACCACCTCCAAACATTTACAAAGACCACATAGTTTAGAAATCCATATTCCAAAGGGATACCAAGTACAACCTGAACCTTCTAACATTAAGTGGGATGATAGGTTTAAAAAGATGGAGGAAAAATGGAAGCAAAGATGAATGATTGATTGAAAAATCAAGAAATTTTCTTCTTCTGAATGATATAAAGACAGTGTGCAACTAATTATCAGTGTCACTTTTTTTCTGATGACATTGAACTGGTAGCACAACCTCTTAAATTTTTTTCTCCAAAGTTAATCTTTATAAGGAAACAAAAGATCACATGACTCATGTTATTTATTTCAAAATGGCCATGGCTGTCATATGCTTGCTAGAGAATAAAAGAGATGCCATGTCTTGCAAGTTATTTACTACCACCTTCCAAGAAATGACAAAGAAATGGTTTATCAAATTACCTTTTAAGATTGTAAAGGATTTCAATGGTCTAGTCAATTTTTTTGTCACCAACTACGTGTGTAATAATCCTATTAAGAAGGAATTGCACCATATATTTTCCATCGTCTAAGAGAATGATGAGACAATGAAGACCTATATGAGAAGACTCAAAACAAAAAAAAGAGATCTCTTAATATCTAGACTCTATTGCTACCGAAGCTTTTCATGAGGGAATTAAGAGGGGTACTAATCTATTCATTGAGTTGACTAAAACTACTCTATATTCCCTAGAAGTAGTCTACAAAGAGGCCCATAAATTTGTCAACATGAAAAGGACGCTAAAAAAGCTCTTTGGTTTGGTCTTCCAATAAGCCTACCACTATTTAACAAAGAGGAAGAAAGGAAGACTTACATTGATAGATGCCTAATTCTACCTCATTTTAACCTAGTAGCAGTATCTAAGGGAAGACTAAGGACTAGAGAAGAGACATATCTCTCTTTAGAGGCCTATAGTTACATGTATCTTTGGCCGATGCTATAGAAAGGATTGAGAGAATGGATCAAGTAAGGCAGCTACAACCCAAGAGAGCCTTATTCCGAGCTATACCTTCCATAAAGACACATGTCAATGGAAGATTGGGTAACTTTTATCTAACAGATACTTGGGAGACTTGGTAGATAGAAATAAAGGTATAGGAAGAGAAAACATGGAGTTGAATCCTTGAAGGAGATTTATACCACACGATTCTTTTCAATGGGAAGACAACAAACTCTAATCAGCTCCCATAAAGAGATGTACATGTAATCCATACCATACATTGAAGTCCTACAATGTCGGGCCACTCACACAATTCAAGAAAAATATAGCTAGTGAAGCCAGAGATACACACTAAACCATTTACACTCTTAGACAAGATATACTAGTGCTTTCTATTATTTTTAAATAAAGAGTGGTCTTACCACCTCACGATGATCCTTTGGTCATTATAGTTAAAATCGCACATTATGAGGTGTGTAGAATATTGATGAACAATTTTAGCCTTTTGGATTTTTTATACTTATATCTTCAAAAAATTTATACTTACTGACATTGTCGGACATGGGAATAGAACCCAAAGAAATTACGCTACAACAAATTCCATTGGTAGGTTTTAGTGGAAACGTGACTATGTTAGTTGGTATGATATGGCTCTTTGTATACATAGAAGGGGCCATTGTACTCACTAATTTTATAGTGTTAAATACCCTCACTTCTTATAATGCAATCTTAGGTCGACTCTAGGTCTAAAGGATGAGAGCTATCTCCTCTGCTTACCATAAATTTATCAAGTATCTCACAATAGATAGGATAAAAGAAATGAAAGGAGAACAAGAGAAAGAGAGAAGTTGTTACAATTCTATTATGAAAAATGCATCATCTTTTGAATAGAAAATCATGAAAAAAGGGAAGAATTGAGGTGGAATGGAAAGCAATTAAAAAAATATTACTTATGAGGAATGAAAACATTTTGAATGAATATTTCGAGTATGAACACTTATCTTGTGAAAAAATAATGTGATAACTCACAAGTATAAAGTGAGATAACCAAATGGATCCCATACTTAGGATGTAGCTATAAGAGGCGTGACACTCATCCTAAGAAAGGGTCTTGAGTTCGCAAAAGTGAACCCCCTCTTTGGGATGTACATGCGAGGGTAGGATTCAATTTAAACATTGTATGTCTCCTATTTTATGAAAAAATAACATGATATCTTTTAAGTATGGAGTAAGGTGGCCAAATAGATCCATCCTTTTAGGATGAGGGTATAAAATACGTGATGCCAATCCTAAGAAAGGGTCTTGAGTTCAAAAAAGTGAACACCCTCTTTGGGATGTACGTGCAATGGTAGGATTCAATTTTACCCTTATATGTCTCCTATCTTATGAAAAATAATGTGATAATCCTGATGTATAGAATGAGGAGGCCAAATGGACCCCCGTTGGGATGCAGATACAAGAGGCATGGTGCCCTTCCAAAGAAAGGCTCTTAAATTCACAAAAGTGAACCCTTTATTTGGGATATACATGCAAGGATAGGATTTAATTTCACCCTTATATGTCTCCTATCTCAGGAAAATATAATGTGATAAACTCTAAATACAGAGTAAGGTGGCCAAATGGACCTGCCATTTGGGATGTAGGTATAAGAGGTGTGGCAATCATCCTAAGAAAGGATCTTGAGTTCACAATAGTGAAACCTCACTTTGAGATGTATATATGAGGGTAGGATTCAATTTTACCCTTATGTGTTTCTTATCTCACAAAAAAATAATGCAATAACCCCTAAGTATGGAATAGGGTGGCCAAATGGACCCACCCAATTGGGATGCAAGTATAAGAGGTGAGACACCTATCCCAAGAAAGAATCACGAGTTCATAAAAATGGACATGCACATTAATTTTGAATTGTAGAAGTGCTATATTGCATGACAAGTGAAAAATAGAAAAAGCGACATGTTAATACAATTGGTGCCAATCATTACATATTATCTTTATAGGTGAGGATGCGAGCAGTACTCTTGAAAATAGATGTTTTATGAGTACCTTCTCTAGCACTATTTATTTCCAATACTTAACTAGTTTGTGGAGATCATTCCTTTCCTTTTTGTATTTATCTCGTTGGATATGTGTTTTGATCATATCATTGTATACACCCTTTAAATCTTATTCCATGGCTTCATAGTGTGCCTTGAGTCCACAATGCTCTTAATCCACAAATTAAAAGTCTCCCGAGAAGTCCTCACTTCTCGTTCAAAGTTAATGACAAAGGACTATATAATAAAAACAAAACAACATTATGGAAATTCAAAAATATATATTGGGACGAAAAACTACTTACATCAAGAACACATCTCGCCATTAAGTGCCATATCGTTCCTTTCTATCTCTTACGAGTTACATGCATAGTAAAACGATCAATAAGAACTCCGAAGTGATGATAAAGGTCATCCTAGACAACAGAATTTCCAAACATTATGTTTATAAATAAGCTATCCATTTACTATTTTGACCTCACTCAACAAGAACAAAGATTCCACCCATATACAACCTAACTTGTTCTAGTAAAGGGGTAATTCACTCTAAGTTTTAGACCTCATTGATTGGTCACTATTTACTTTAGTAACCCAACTTGTTCCACAATATCAGGGTGGATAGGTAAGCCAACATCGTTACCCAACTCCATGGTGGAAATAGATGGATAGGTAAGTATGCATATTTACTGAACTATTTAATAGAGGCAAGGAAGCCAAGATAGCTCATAATCTGTTACACCAATATGGTAGACAGTAGAGATATTTGACTCATCTTGTCACTTAAGGATGGTGACATAGGGCCCTTCCTCTTATCTTTTGAAATGGCATTTGGGATGCAAGAAAAACACAAATATATTTCTATTAAATCATTAAGGTTGACCTTTAAATACTCAATGATGTATAAATTATGTGACTTGGTTCCTTGCTAATACAAGCTGGTTTTTGGTTAATACGGGTTGGACTCAATTTTCAGGCTATAGACTTAAAATCAAGATTGATTGTCAAGGAAATTTCAAGACTAAGGAGATCAAGTGACATAATACGACATATAAATAGAGGAGAAATTACTAAGTGCATTTATATAGAATTCTACTAGAAAAATTCAAAGTGATAATATATTTATATTGTTCAAATACAACATAAATACCAGTTATACACACTTCAAAACATGTGACAAGTGTACAAAGAGCATTTACAAGAGAGCTATCGATTACATAGAAAAAGTAAACTCCTAAAATAGAAGGTTATCAATTGCTCAAGTATTGATGGTGATATCATAAAAGCAAAAGGCTGCACTTTGAAAAGCCTACAAGAACAACTTAAAAAATTATATCCATTATAGGATGGCTTCTTTGACTAATTCCTTAACACGACCTCCTTGACTTGTTTCTTCCAAATGAGGTAATAGAAGTAAGGTGTTGGTAGGAGGTGAATTGCTCCTACTACTCTAAAAAACTCACATCAATGTGAATTAGGGAACAATCAAGTCTAGCTTCCCAGCCTGATCTTCAAGCTACTTATCACAAAGCTCACCCAACTTCTATAAGCTTTAGTACACTCCACGTTTAAAGTCTCTACCAAGTTAGATAACAAGCTCATTTGCTCCATCAAAGAACTTACATAGTCCTTGAGGGAGCTCGCTATAGCATTGGCCTCATTACATTCTTCATCACAATGAGCTACCCTCAAACCCTACTCGTAAGAAAAGCTATCTGTTTTCTTTAGCTTTCAGATTGATCAAAGAATTCCCCTTTAAGCTCCAAAATCTTGGCCTTGTTCTCAAGTAGGAGAGCATTTTTGTGCTCCACAGCCTTCTATTACCTTGCTATTTGCAAGCGACTATCTTACATCTTATGTTTATATGCTCTATGTGAGAACTTACCTTCTCTAGCCAATGCTAGAACCTAGTAAAATAAAAGTGTTAAAAAATAGTGAAGTGAAGAAACAAAGTGTAAAAGAAAAGTGAAATAGCGAAATGCAAAAGCGATGTGTAAGGATTTTACCTCCAAGAGATGATTGGTCATCATCTCCTTATTGAATGCCTATTCCACCTTACCGACTTATTTGACCTTAGCCTATGTGGAATCGCTACCCAAGTGACTATAGAGATCCTGCATTAAATTAGGTTGCTCAAGGATGCTCTCGTCAAAGTATATAACTAGGGTTTTTAATACCACAGTTTCCTTTAAGATGACCTTTTCAAATTCAAAATCGTTTAGGTTTATGGCTTAGATAAGGGTAGTTGAGGTTTCAATTATTTTCCTCTTCTTGGAGGTCGTAGCAAGTGGATGCAAGAAGGACGATTTGAGAATGTTTAATAGGTTGTTAAGGGTTGAAGGAATAATCTTAACATGTTCATCTTCTAAACAACTAGCTTTTCAGTCTACAAAGTTAATATTTAGGTAATCCTTGGCACTATGGACTCCAGGTCACAAGCAACAGACATATCTATTAGGTCCTTGAGATCAATCTCTATGTAATCCATACTTGCAAAGTAAGAAAAATCCATTTGTTTATGATTCATATTATTAAACATACTTATAATCCTTCCCAAGTAACAAGACGTGTGCTTGCTAGTATAATCTGTCCATACACCAGAGTTCTTGAAGCAACTTGCCATCAAGATGTGCTTGTAGATCTCGTTGTTCTTATTTTCAAGAGAATGATTCTTCTAAATTTTTCTTTACTATTAGGTCCTAAACTATTGAAGAGCTAACTGACACGAGGTTAGGATGTGTTAAAATTATGGTTCCACGAATAACAGACTAGGAACTCTGCTCTATCAACATATATGTCACTTGTGCTGCATAAACACTTATTTTTTTCTAACCAGATGCACTATCAGGGAGTCTCAATATCAACTTTTGACCCACTAGGGTTGAAATATATTCCTTCCATGTGTGAAGGCTATTTTTCTTAAGGCTATACATACACTAAATATTTTTCCTTGTAAGGTTTACCCTGTGTTCTTATGCAACGACATAGAAGTATAATAAAGTTTGACATCCATTGGGATTGACTTGGGTTGGGCTGATGTCAAAAGTATTCAATATGCAAGCTAATGTTCTTAGAAATGGACACTTGAGTCCAAGTTTGAATGGTGCGGAGTGAATAACACCCCATCTCACAGGAGGATCGTCTACGTCATACAAGTGTTGAGGGACGACCATTATTCCAACATAAGGTGGGATCCTTGGTTAGACTAGGTCGTCAACGCTTAACTCGTTAGGCATTTTCTCAATTTGGTGTTTATCCTTGTCCTTTGTGTAGACTCACCCTTTAATCGTACTTTTTTTTCTTTTTGCACTGTACCTTTGTCATCACGAGGATTCTTATAACATGTACTGGACCTTGTGAAGATGGGATGGATGTGGGAAGCAAACTAGATAATGCGAGGATCGTTAGAATGCTTTCTTTTCCAAATGTGCTAGTTTCTTTACCACGATGTATCATGGCCTCGTGAGGTTATTGGGTATGAAAAGACCTAATTGGGTGTTAATGAACTCCCAAGATGGCTCTCAAGGTGTCCCTATCTTAAGAGGAATACTTTTATTACAACCTAGCGAAGGATTCTTAGAGATCATTTGGTGAGCTATAATTTTTTCTTTATCTAAAGACATAGTAAAACCAAAATGAGAGTTATAGACAAGTTACCTAGAAAGTTGCATGATTATGGGTTGATGGATATTGGATGAATAGATTGGAATATTGAACAAGTTGAAAAACAAATCAAGTCGCACAAAAATTGTGCTATTTTCAAGCTTAGTCTAACAACAAACTGAGGATGATAAGTGCAACCTGAAGTATTGATTGAAGATTACACTAAGTTATGAGGATGTGGTTAATAGTAAAAAAGTAAAAGGTAAGGAAGATATTGATCGAAGAAGATGGAATGTTTATCTGGTTCTTAATTATTATATTAATTTCTCAAAATCAAGAGAATATTGGAGTTAATGTTTAATATAATTTAGGTTATAAGTACACGATCCTAGCAACCTGGTACACCCCGTTCATACTGTGAATATAACATTTAGGCTTAATAGCTCATATATAAGCGACCTAATCCTTTGAGGTAGTCAATCCAATTCTCATGGAGAATTTGAGTAAAACCAAGAGATATGCAACATGATGAACAAGACCTGGGCTATTATTATCAAATTTGGCCCTATACGACCTGGTAGGAGCGACCTCGGAACAACTACTTGCCCTCTTACCTAGAGGCAACTAGTGTCGCTTATAAATAACAACATATTGATTCTTTCTAATTCTATTATATATAGGTTAGCTCTGACACCTCAAAAAAACATATATCATTGTAACGATGATACATATCTATATATACTAGGGGTGTCCATAAACCGGATCAAACCGGACCAAACTGTAAAATCGGATTGAATCAGACTGGATCGAATAATTTTAAACCGTCAAACGGTCCGATCCGATTTGTACTAATTTTAAACCGGTCGAACCGGACCGGATCAGACCGGTTTAATAATATATTATAAATTTCACATTATTTTCATTAAATATATCAAAAAATCGAACCAAACCGGACCGAACCGTTTTATAAATCAAACGTTTCGTTCTGGTTTGTATTAATTAAAACCGCTTCAAACAATTCGATCCAGTCCAATCCGAGTAATATAAACGATCCGATCTAGTTAAAGTTTTTTAATAAAATCGGACTGGTAGACACCCGTAATATATACCTCACCAATGAGATAAATAAATTATCTGACTTTACCTTATCTCTAATAGCTCTTTAAAATCTTGATACACTAATTATTCTCCAAACAATATGTATTTGTAATGTAAATGTAATTTCAATTAATTTTTGATTTGTAAAGATTTAAAATTGAAATCTACTCATTTTATATTTTATTAAGAATTGAACTTTTTAGAATTATAAAATTAAGGAATTGATTTAGCTTGAATTTTAAAATTATTAAAATTTTGTGACAAATATTTATCAAAATTTATTAATAAAAATATATTATTAATATGTTAATAAATATATTTTTAAAATACTACGTACTTTTAATAAGATATATTTGGTAAAATATATTAGTCCAATGATAGAATTTTTTAAAAACATTTATAAATAATTATATAAATTTATATGTTACTAAATATGTGTTAGAAAGATAATTTATTTTTATATTATTGATTTAGTTTTGATGGAGTTAATTATTTATTTGTATAATAATAAGCTTGTTTGAGAGGAAGCTAAAACAAAATAATAATTAGATAAGTATATATTATCTCATTTAATCATAAAAAGAGAGACTAATATCATATATATATATATATATATATATATATTAATATTAAATAGTTTTAAAATTATTTATTATTTATTAATTTAATAAAAAAATAAGAATTTATAATAAAAAATTAATTATATCATAATTTATGAATTATTATTACTATTTATTAAAAAAAATTATTATTCAACCGAGAAAAAGTTCAGCCTCAATTTTTTAATATAATTGTTTTCATTCAATAATATCTCATTCATTATTTTTTTATCAGAATATTATCTCACTCATTTTTTTTTCATCCAAATATTACTTTCACTCAATTACTAAAAAAGAAGAATGTTATTGAAATAATTTATCACCTCATCTTATCTAAAAAGCAAAGTCAAAGAAAATAAAACTATATCAAAATCTACTAAAATTCCAATCGTAGCCGCACATCACTGTGTATGGACAGCGATTTTTACGCCTACCTTAACCAAAATCTTAACTTCCCAAATCTAACGGTCTATATTCCAAGGCAAAAAGAGAAGGCTGGTTTCCAAAGACAAAGAAACAGAAAGAGAACATGACAGAATAAACCGAAACAAGTTTTCCTTATTTTTATTTTCTAATCTAGTTTTCTCAATCTTTTAACTCTAATCTCTGACTTCTCATTTTTGCTACCAACGATCAGAGCTTGCTAATTCTTCATTATGGCCTTTTTGATAGACGTCTTTTCGTCGCGGTGATGGTTGTTGATCGAAAGTTAAGAATTTTCGTGTATTGGAGACTTTTGTTCTGTTTGTTGAAACGGCGACGCTTTATTGGGAGAATTTAGGACTTGGAGGTTTGGATTTGGTGTGTGGATATGGGTTTGGGGAGCGATGAAGATGTGGTGGTTGATGATACCGACGGTGACGGTTGTGGCGGTGCCTCTGGAGGCAAATCCTGTGGTGGCTTGGTCTCTTGCTCGATTTGCCTAGAGGTTGTCACCGATAATGGGATTAGATCTTGGGCCAAGCTTCAATGTGGACATCAATTTCATTTAGGTAAGTTCCAATTGAAATCAAATTTTGAATTTTGAGTATATTACCGTGGATCGTCAGAGATCTGAATGTTGGCTTTAATAATCTGTTGAATTTTGTTCTCGAGTTTTTCTTTCATGGTTTATTGGGCTGACTATGGGAAGAACAAAAAAACTCAACTTTGCATCGTGGCATTTGCAATAAACCCTTGTTTTTGTATCGATAGTGGACATTGATGCTTGTCGAGTTGGAGACATCTATTACAGAGCTTTTTTTATTTTTATTTTGATGTGGTATATATGCTAGATCTTTGTTTGGGATTGGCTATAACTATTGTTGCGCATAAAGCTTTGTTTCAAAGAAATATGCTTTGATTGATGTTTCAATGTTTTAGTGAAAGTTTTATTTATGTTCTGTGGGTCTGTATCTCACTATTGGACTCGTTCTTAGATCAATCATATGCTCGTTTTAAAAATGATTCCCTCTCAAGTTGGTGTTCCTTCCCAATCTCGTAATCTTAGAATCAAATTTGTTAATCAATTGCATTATCTACTTCTTGAAGTGCTGTTTGTAGTTTTTTTCTGGGTCAACTCAACGTGTTGTTATTCACTTTGGCCTCAAGCGTCTCCTCCTAAGTTAAAAGGTCTTATGTCATCAAGCATGGGAGTTTCATGTTGAATTGTTACCTGCTTTTGTAGTCAATTTTGGTTAACTTGCTTTGGTTTTTATTGAGCCACATCTCCTTTACTACATGTGTAGTTGTCTACATCAGATCAACAATTTCATAGCAATTTTTTCCATGTCATTTCCTTTTCTCTTGGCAATATATATTCAAAGCTTATTGCTCTACTGCACCTTTATCCTTTTTAATGCTTGTGATTTTTTCTGCACGTTTCTTCTAGATTGCATTGGATCAGCATTCAACGTAAAGGGAGCAATGCAATGCCCTAACTGTCGGAAGATGGAGAAAGGTCAATGGCTTTTTGCTAATGGGTCTCGTTCATTTCCAGAATTTAGCATGGAGGAATGGACTCACGACGAGGATCTATATGATTTAAGCTACTCTGAAATGGTAAGTAACAACATCTATAATGAATTTCCTCGTATTATTATTGTTAATATTTTTTTTAATGTAGCAGTATGCATGGTTCTTGTGTTCTATAATGAATCTTTGTCGATAGAGTGTAACTTAACAGTATCTACATTCTAGCTTAGTTTCCCGATCTCGTCTTTACATGAACTACATGCTGTTCTCTGCATATTCTTCTCAATATTGTAAAGAAGTATAAACAAAACTGAAAAGGCTCCACAGATGCCGAATGAAAGAAAAAGTACAGAGGGTATCTTTTCACATTTTATTATGAGAGCTGGAATTCTATATTTCTTTTGTCTTTAAGTATGAACATTTTTCTCTAGCGAATTCCAGCATCTGCTGCACCTAGTTCAACTAGAGTACAAGACGTACTTCTTATCGTAATCAATCTGTATTGATTATATAATATCTTAATACTTTTGGGTTCTTTTAGATATTAAAACCTGAAAGTTCTGTTTTCTGGTATGCTGGCTCTTTTGTTGTGTTTCAAAGAGGCTGCACATAAAAGAATATCTTAGGGTATTTTTGACTGCTGTCCAATTATAGTGATATTTAATAATACGGTCTCAGTATTTCTTCCTGATGGTCAGTGGTTATTGATTTATGCTGAAAACATTTATGCCATTTGAAAACTTTTTGTTGTTTAATCACTTCCTAATTGAAAGTTAAAGCATTCAAGAACAGCCATCAACATGATTGCTTCAGATTGAATAGGTCAACTGTAACACATAAAATGTTGGATGATTGGATGTAATAAACTGTTCTTGAAGTCGACTCTGCTATCAGTACAACCCAAGATAATGGGACTTCATATTTATTGCACCTGTGGTTACATTCTGGTACTTACCCAGAATAAAGACAGTTTCATTGGTCATGTATGAATTACCCAGAATAAAGACAATTTCATTGGTCATGTATGAACTATCATTCTTTTCTGTTTGTATGTACAAAGTTCATGCATGTCGGCAAGTTGAGAGATTTCCCGGCAATAACTACCTAGTACTAGAAACTGACAGAAGTTAGTTATTGATTTTGTTTCTAATTCTTGCAGTCCTTTGGTGTTCAGTGGTGTCCATTTGGTAGCTTGGCCCGACTCCCTTCATCGTTTGAGTAAGCACATTCTCATAAATTAGAGTTTATATATAAGCAAAAGATCTGGTTGAATTTCCAAGATGATTGGAGAACGGTTGGTTTAATTACTTATCATTCTGTTTCTTTAAATATTTATTGTGAGTAGCTTCTTGAATCTTTTGAGTAGATGTTTTTAACAAGAACCTGCTTATTAAATTTTACTACTAAACTAGCTTTCATATTTTTCAAATGACTGAATTGAAGTGCAATTATCAAATACAGAAGTAAGAATGTTTGTCTTAAATTTCTTTAACGAATTGCATACATTGTACATGCAAAAGAGTTTGAATCCTTCATCCCCATGATTAGTGAATGACAGATTGTAAATAATGTCACATTTTGATGATGCATTTGTGCTGCATTTTTGTATTATTTATTTATAGAACACAAAAGCCATTTTAATAAAGCTGGATAAATGGCATAAAAAGGGTGGACTAGAATCCATTCACTACATGATAAACTTAAAACTTTACTACAAGAAAGAACAAAATGCATAGCAAGAAAACTAAACAAGTCAAAGAATGCTAGTTTCCCAATCCCAAAAAAATTGAGAACTGAGACAGATTTTGGAACTCTTTGGTTTTGGCTGCCCATAAAGAAATAAAAAAAAAACATTTTCCCATAATAGATTGCAACTCTTTTCTTTGTCTTTGAAAATTGTTCTATTCCCCTCCATCCAAATAAACCACAAAACTGCTTCAGTACTACACACACAAAATATCTACCTTTTCTTCAGCCTCACCCCATAAAAGTTCTCCAAAAGAAAAGAATTGCAATCCCTTGGAAGTATTAATCAATAAAGAGCTTGTATAGGATGTACTTAGTTTTCTATGTAACTAATATAACAACCTATACACGTGTATCTATTTCATAGGTTACAATGTAACTACTTCAGCTGTATAGAGCATGTAAGAACTCTTTAAAATTAATGAGAATTGCACTCTTTTCACATTTTCTTGATTTATTTGGCTTGTGATTTCCATTGCTTGCATGGTATTAGAGCTAAGGCTCTAGCGTTCTTTCTTTTCGTAAAGCTTCCGCACTGCAAGACTTATCAATTGTTTTCAAGATTTTCAAAAACTACATGGAGATCATCAATGCAATGGTGAGTGTGAAGAAAGATTTTGAAAAGTGTGTCTCGAATGAGAGTGATTGATTCTGTACAAACTGTGCAATCTGTCTCAATACCTCCTATGAACCTTAGTTTTCCAATTAAGTTAGATAGATCTGGCTATTTGATTTGGAAAGAACAATTGTTGTGTGTTATCACTGCATTCAGGGTAGAAGAGTACATTGTTGGCTCTATAGCTGCTTCTGTGAAGTATCATCCAGGCACTATCGAAGTTACATCAGAGGATTCCATTTGGAATCGTGGTAATGGCACAATAAGGAGCTGGATTTATAGCTCAGTGTCATCAGAGGTGTCAAGTTATCTGACTGGTACCAAAGCAGTGCATGATCTATGGTAGACCTATGATAAAGTGTTTTCCTCTTCTGCTCAATCTTGTGTAATGAAATTGAAACTACAATTGCAAACTATTAAGAAAGACAATAAGTCTTTGATGAATTCATGATGAAGATCAAAACCATAGCTGATAGCTTGATTGCTATAGGTGAGTCTGTGCATTCGAAGGATCTTATTCTTCATGCAATTACTGGTTTAGGTGAGCATTCTAATGCATTTGTCTGCAACATCACAAATCAAGCAAGTGTGGTTATTGTGGAGGAATTTCATAGTCGATTACTTGTATATGAACATCGTCTTCAACAACAAGATAGAGACGAGGAACAACAGGGGATCCAAGCCAATATGGCTAAATTTACGTCTATGAATGTGTCTGGTGGTGGCAATTTCTCTTAATCATTCTACTCCTTTCATTGGATCTGATGGTGTTTTTGTAGGTAATGGAGTTTCCATTCCTATTCTTAATTCTAGTCTGTCTGTTTTTCACCATAATTATCATAAATTTCTTCCATCCAATGTGTTGCACACACCACAAGTCACCACAAATCTAGTGTCTCTGCATAAGTTATGTGCAGATGATGCTGTTTTCATTGAGTTTCATCCACGTTTCTTTCTTGTTAAGGACAATGTCACGAAGATGGTCCTCTTTCAAGGACCAATTGATAAGGGGCTATTCAAGGTTATCTGTGCTGCTGGTGTTACCAGAGAACATACTCCAGAAGTTACTTATTTTGCTGCTTTGGCAACAAGTACTATTTGGCATGACTGTTTGGATTCAAGACAAAAATACATGATTCAAGTATTCTATGTTCTTTTGGTCAAGAAGGTGAAAAAGAGTCCAATCCATAGATTTCCACTGAATTCTATTTCAAGTATCCATGATAAATTCAAAGACTTACAAGGAAAAAAAACTGGAATTATTTTGTAACCAAACTAAATTTGTTCTGTCTTATTTTGGTGCAATCATCTAAGGCATTAGACCTTGGTTTTCGGGAAGCAAGTGATGATGTCCCTCTTTGGACTCCCTAGAAGCCTAGGGGACAAGAAGATAGATGTTGTATCCCTTTATCTATCTTCCATCAAACCCTTTGAATATCCTCTCCATTGACCATGATTCATGATATTAGCTTGTGTTAATCCATTAATGAATTAGCATGTGATGGCAGCATAATGCACACTCATGCTTGTCTGCACAAAAAACTCGAGTTCTTTCCTTAGTACGTAACAAATAGTAAGCACAATATATCATGTACTTTTCAAGTTGGTTAATCATTACTGACTGGCCTTCTCTTTTGAATTCATGGTAAATAATGATCAAATGATGGATTCACTGAAATTCTTATTATGCATCCAGCCTACAAGTTTCTTAAGATATACTTTGGATGCATGGAATGGAATATAATTAGTTGATTCTCTACCTATGTATGTGCGTATGCCTCGCTTACAATTTGAATTTGGTGCCGGTAGATTAGGTTTTTATCTGGATGCAACTTCAGAACATCAGATGGAAAAGTGAATGAAGCTAGATATTAGGTGTTCCATTTCCATTCTCACTATTGTACAGTTTTACTGTTCGGTTCAGCATTCTCAATGCTTCAATCTACATAATCAGCAATACTGTTGCAGATACAGCCTCATATTAAATAAGATGTTATTTTGGTAATCTGTGGAATTAATGAATTAATGTTCATACTATCATTCATTGAGTTTAACTTGTTATTAAGAGGTCATTTTCTGTAATTATTTTGCACTTTTTCTTCTCGCTGTAAGTTTTAGGATTGTACTATGTTCATTTTGGCATCATTCAGTTCATAAAATTTGATTGAGAATAAAATACCATTTCCTATGGTTGATTGTAATTGTCTTACTTTGGTTGCATGGTACTTCCTTGGAACAACTATTTCTTTTGAACAGTAAATCCTTTATGATTGTGAAATTCTTACTGGGTTTTCATACCTTGTCGAATGGTGGGGGATTGTTTAAGCCCATTTCCGTGAATCATAATTTAACACTACCAAAAACAACCATCACCATTACATCTTACACTCTTGAAATAGCATTTTAGTGACTTTTTACTTTAATCCTGTCTGTTCCTAATTCTCCTTTTGTGAGTAAATTGCAAATATGCTCTCATCAGGAATTTCAGTTTAGAGAATCTAAAGATTATCTCTTCATTATTTTATTTATTTATTTTTAACTGAAGTTCGGGACAAGTTTTTAGGGTTTGAAATTTTAGTTTACATAGTCAAGAAAGTGTAGCTGAATTAATTTTATTGTGTATTGTAAATTTAATCTTTGGGTTTGTTGATGAGTTGCTGCTGCATAGTATCTTCTTGCTGGTCTTCTATTTATAATGTCTTCAGCATTAGTAAACTTAACTCTTCTTTTTTCTCCCACCACAGTGAAGGGGAATATTCATCAACTCCATGTAAGATTTTCTTCTCTTTGCTTTTGGGTTTTTCTTTTCAATGTTTTTGAAGATTACAACTCGAATATTTAAAGTATCACTGGTGTGATTCAGATCTTGATCTGCTTGGACAACATGCTTTATTTGCTGACCATGCAGCAGTTTCTTCTGCTACAAATCCTTGTCCGTATATTGCATACTTTGGACCAGTTCACCCTTCATCCTCGAACTCCAGTGGAAGTGTTTCAGAAGCATCCAGCTTTAACAGTCATTGGAATGGCACATCAGTTCCTAGTGAATTACAAACCTCCTACTCTTTTCCAGCCATGGATATGCATTATCACAATTGGGAGCACCATTCACCCCCATTTTCTACAGCAAACAATCGTATTGGTGGTACTGATCTGACTTCAATTGCTCCAGTTACTCAGAGGCCGGCAAGGGCAAGTTCTGATATGCAAAGATCAGGATCTTTTATGCATCCATTCCTTGTTGGCCACAGGTGCGCCTTTATGAACACTTTACTTTCTATTTCTGCCTCCTTTTAATCATTGCAAATGTTGATGAAAGATTTGCTTTCTGTAGTTCTAGTGCTAGAGCGGGGAGTTCGGTTACTTCCTCAATGATTCCCCCCTATCCAGGCAGCAATGCACGAGCCCGTGATAGAGTCCAAGCTCTTCAAGCATATTATCAGCAACAACCTAGCAATTCACCCACTATGCGGACACCAATCATCTCTAGTTCCAGAAGATCCAGCAGTCACAGAGGATTGCCTCAATTAGGGCCAGTGGCCTCATCACCAGATCAATCTGGTGGCTTCTACATTTTTCCTCCAGGTTCATCAGGCCGAAACATGCAAGAAGCTGAAATTCCTTTGGCAAGTCGATTCCATTCTTGGGAAAGAGATCACTTGCCTGCATTTCTATTGAATCCTCTTGACAGAGATCCAAGTTGGGGTGCATTTCACCAGGCTGCTAGTGGTTCAGATCCTGCCATCAGGTCCAGCAACTTCAGGCAAAGACATGGTCCTGAGAGAAGTTCACAAAATCGATAATTGGTTCTGTTCCTAATCCTTTAGGGTGAAGCAAACTACCACAACTACGAAATCAAACGATATGTATGATTGACAAATGATATATTTAATGCCCCCGTGTCTGTCATATGAATTGATAGGCCCCTAGTACTGTTGAATGGACCCAAAAACGTTATATCTGGTTGCCACCAGGTGGTGTGATGGACTTTAAGCTTCCTCTAGTTCTCTTTGCCTTGGAGGATATAAAATAACAACTCTTTTGAAATGGCAAAGATGGGCGATTTTATTATTCAAATGTGACCGACGGTCTTATTTTGACAATGCATTATGTGTTGGGTTGAAGTAACTAGTGGTTTTGTCTGAATGCATGATCATGAAATGTTTTGTTTACATTGAAAAGTGGTTTTGAATACACAAGAAATCAATGTTTAGCATGCTTGGGTTGGTGTTTATGCTGAAACTTGCACCGAACAGTATGCTTAATTCATTCATTCCCTTCTATTGTCAAGCAATATTAATGAAAAATCCATAGTTATATGAGAAGGGCGAGATTAGTATAGAAGAATAGGCATATTCTATGTCCTTCATTTTACACAACTATATAAACACTTGGACAAAAGAAAAATTTCTAGATTATATTGGGAACATTACAAGGTTATATTCTACAATTAGAAAAAAAAAAACCAAAGAGATAGAGAGCAAAAATTATTCTTATTGTCAAATTTTTTGGAACATGATATATTAAGAAAACTCATAAATATAATTAAAGAAATTTTGATAGAAGTATGAGAACCATCTGTTTAAAAAGATGTTAATTATGCTCTATCAAAACTAAAATGATGTAATATTTGTCAATTTTAAGATTAAGTAAAATTATTAAAAATATATTATTTTTTTGTGGAACCTTCCTAAAATATATTGGTTAGATCAATTTTTTCATAAATTATCAAATCCTTGGGATGAATTAACTATTAATAATGTTTATCAATTAAAGCAAAAAACACAAGTTAAAAACCAAATTAGTAATACAAAATATGATCAACAATGTTGTGATAAAATATTAAAAGAAGATTAAAAAATAAGATATCCTATACTAGGAAGTATAAAATCCTATAAGAAAAGAAATTTAGATGAAAACCTTGGAAGAAAAGAACAAACTTTTCAAAAAAAAAAATATTAGAAAACAAAAAACCCAATCAAAAATTACTTCAAAGAAAAAATAAGATGTTATATTTGTAATTAAGAAGATCATTATGCACTTACAAAATGAAAAAAATGTCCTACAAAATGAAAAAAGTTAAAAAAAATATTATCAAAACCTTAGAAACAAATGAACTATAGATTCTATATGGGAAAAAAAATCTCTGATATAGAAGAAATAATATATGAAGTAGAAAGTAAAAAAAATCATTTGAAGAAGAAACTGAAATGATATTTATGATGAAAGAATAATCAAGTTCTACAATAAAAATAAATAAATCTCCTATTAAAAAACTACAAAATATAAAATTAAAAGATATGATGTGAGAAAAACTAACTTATACTCAAAAACAACTTAAAGAAATAAAATGAACCAAACAAAAGGTTAAAAAAGAATATATATATATAAATATATAATGTCCAAATTTAAAATTTTCTCGATAAGAGTTTTTGAACAATTTGTTGGAATGCTAAATGTACAGAAAATAGAATAGCTAAAATACAGGTTTTTGATAAAAAGGAAATATACAAAAATCAAATACGTTCACATAAATCTAATACATATCACAATTATAGATTTATTTAGACAAGGAATAGATACACCTTTACTTTCACTAATTTTAGATGGAAAAATAAAAGATCCATTACAATTTGTAATAAGTGGTGTACAATCAAATTTAGTAAATGAAATTGTTTGGTTTAACATAAGACCAATTTTTTTTATATCTATAACATATCATAATATAAATAATTTCGTAAAAATGAAGATTCGACTTAAAAATTTATGTATGGATCATCAATCTCAAAGTTTAGCTATTCAGTGAAAAACCATCCATGAATTGACAAAATTTCCTAAAACTTCAATAAAAGAAGTTAATAAATTTTTGTAGAATTATTCGAACTAAAACTTTATGAAACATAAATTCAACCTCAACTTATTTACAAAAAAATGGTTATTTACAAATCTCATAGATAATCCTAGACATAAAAATCCTTCATTAATGGAAATACAGGTCTCAAAAAATCAAATATATTTTAGAAACAAAAATTCAATTAGTAAAGATTGAAAAACTTCATATCCTGAACAAGATTGAAAAAACTTTAAACAAAAGGCAAAATTTAACGAATCAAGTTTAAACACGAAGATAATCATGATAAAATTATTGTTGTTAAAAATGTTCAAATTTCAATATTACACAAAACTAACCAAAAATAATAAATCCTTCAAGCACAAATTTATGATATCCAAGTAGGTAAAGAAGAAATAATCTTTTCACCAAATTATGGTAAAAAAATATATTATAATTATGTTTTAGGTTATTTTAATTTTGTTGACTATAAGCCCTATACCTTATATACTCTAATTGATAAAAGAGAAACATTATGTTTTTATAGATCCAATGCAATTCTATCAGGAAAATAGATACTTATGAAAAATCTTATTCTAGTTAGAGTAATAGATAGAAAAGAAACTATCATTCAATACAAAACTAAAAAGATAGCTATTTGGTTTAATAGCATAAAATTCATTATTTTCAAAATATTATGTTTTCCTAATATGCGTGGAGATTTTGTAATAAGAGATAATTTTATGAAAAATTATTATCTAATGAAAATAAATTATAATTCCATATCTTTTACTTTAGATAAAGAATTCATAGAAATTAAATTCCACTTTTACAATAACATAAGTATAAGTGTTATAAAGAATTTGTGCCACTCAAGCGTGGTGATCATACACTATCTATCAACCAACTAGAAAAAACCCATTGATTATATAAAATTTTGGAAGAAAAATTTAGTGAAGACCCATTTTAATTTTGGTCTAGAAATCCTAGATATTATACTTTAAAAATACGTTATCCTAATTTTATTATTCAAGTTAAACCACTGATCTATATTAGACAAAATATAGATGAATTTGATATTCAAATAAATGAATTATTAAATAAAAAAATAATTGAAGAAACTAAAAGTCCACATTTCAATATAGCTTTCATAGTAAAAAACCATAATGAAATAAAAGGGAAAAAACCAGAATGGTTAACTACAAAAGATTAAAAGACCATTTAGAGTTTTATGAATATTTTATTCCTAGAAAAGATGCATTAGTTAATCAAACTAAAGAAGCCAAAAAATTTATTAAATTTTATTATAAATCTAGATTCTTGTAAATTAAATTAATAGATGAGGCAAAACCATTGATAGCCTTCGGTACACTAAGAGGACAATATCAATAAAATGTAATATCTTTTAGATTAAATATAGTTCTACAAATCTATCAAAGATTGATGGATAATATCTTTAAAGATCTTAAATAAATTTGTGGTATATATTGATGACATTTTTGTTTTCCTGAAGACAATAGAAGAATACAAGAACCACTTAAAAATATTATGCAAAAAATTCCAAAAATATGGAATAATTTTATCTTTAAAGAAAACAGAAATAGAAAAAAATATATATTGAATTTTTAAGAATAAAAATTCAATAACATATTATATCCAAAGTAAGGGAATTTTTAGAAGCAATGAGTGAAAAACAATAACTACAAGGATTGTTAGGAATTCTTAATTATGGAAAGAATTTTATTAAAAAAATATCTCAAAAAGAGATTCCTCTTATCAATAAATTAAAGAAAGATACTAAATTCTTATTGAATGAAAAAGGACAAGCAACTCCTAAAAGAAATAAAAGAAGAGATAAAATATCTTCCAAACGTTTATTATCTTAATTGAGATGATAAATTAATTGTACAAACAGATGCTTTATATTTTTGTTGGGGTTGTGTGTTAAAAGTTATTCCAATAGAGAAATAGGAGGAAAAACACTGCAAGTTTTGTAAATGGTATTAGAGTTAGAAAAACTCTAATATATAAAAAACTTAAAAAAAAAAAGAATTAATTTATGAATATAAATTTTTAAAATTCTAACCAAATGAAATTAATTATATCATACTTGAAATAGAATTGTTAGTGATAAAACTTGCTATTAAATGATTTCATATTTATTTAGCTCTAGAAAATTTTATTGTTTGAACTGATAACAAAGTAATTAGAGATTTTCTATATAGCAAATGAAATAGTCTTGAAGGAAGATGATTTAAATATTAGAACCAAATTTCCATATATAGTTTTAAAGTATAACATTTAAAAGGCCCTAAAAACTTTATTGTTGATTATTTAAGAAGAATTGTTTATGATACGAAGGCAAAAATGGTAGAACAAGCAAATGTTCTAAGAAGAAAATATTATGTTATGTTTAAAGGACTTCATCCTGGGATATATACTTCTTAGAATGTTTGTCACTGTCAAGTAAATAAGGCAAAGAATGCTTGCTATCAAACATATAATTCTTTTAAAGAAACTGAACAAGCTTTTGAAGCATACAAAATAGAATCTAATTTTGCACATCTTATGTCAACAAGACATAAAAAAAAATTATAATCTTGGTTTTCCAAACAATATTTATGAGGAATTTAATGGAGTATGAAAAACCCATATTCTAGGAATCACACAAATAATAGTTTAGATAGCATATGACTTAATTAACAAACCAAATAAGTGAAGAAATAGCTACATTATTAAATCTCGAGGAATTATGTTTTCAAATCAATAAACAAAGGAATTGGGACGATGATATTGATTTTGAGAAAATAACAAATTTTCTTCAATTAATATATATAATTAAGAATGATTTTTTTGATCCAATTTTTGAAAAAATTAAAAGAATATGCTTATTTGGAAAAACTAAAGTATTATTAGAATCTAGATATAAATAAATATACCAGAATATCAAAAATAGAATTGAAGATCATAAACCTAAAATAAAAGAAATGTTTCAAAGAAATAGTTTATCAATTAATTTTATTAATGGATTTTCTAAATTAACTATACTTGTTAATCATGATTTGTGGCATATGAAGATATTGAATGAGGAATTGATAATCATGTTATTTTTCAAAGTATTAATATGATGAAATTAATACAGTTTTCAATGATGATCAAATCCATGGTCTATCATACAAAAATTTATAAATGGCCAAGATATTTAACATTTTGGATTGCCTGCATAATAGAATGGTGTGAAAGAGAAAAATTCTTTCAGCCTTACCAAATATGGTGGTTAGCAACAACTTAAGAAAAAGAACTTGAAGGAGAACCCCTTTGTGATTCTAAATATTTAATTCAAACTATGAATACAAAAGAGTATTGGATGCCAAACTTTATCCATACATCTAAAATTGTGAAATAAATCTTATCTAAATAAGAAGATAAATGACTATTCATAGTAATAGATGAAAAAAGACTCTTTGTTACAAAACTTCCCATCAATTATGATAGGTATGAAGAACAAAAAAAATATTTAGAAAATATATTAGAGAATTTGACCAAAAATAATAATTTAGATGTGCCATGTGAGTTATCACTTTATGCTGAAGACATGCAATCTTTCTATCAAGATGCTTAGAGTCCAATACGTGTCGTTGACAAAAAAATTCAATGATATATTAAATACTATGAAAGAATAGTGAACCCAATATGTATTAAAAAAGAGGGAAAAAGGTGGGGAAAAAAGCTATGAATGATTTTCAAAACTAGAAAATTTGGAAGAACATGGCAAGATAAGCTGTCAGAACTAGAGAATTCAGATGGATTTTAAACTCATTGAAATCCGAAAGTTTCACTCTATAAATAGAGGTCTCATGCAATGCACTAGAAACATAAGCAAGAATAAAAAATCCTTTGTATTATCTTTATATAAAAAAGTTTCCCTTTCTAAATTATAACTCTATTGTAATAGAAGTTGTCTTCATAATAATAATAAAGTTAGTTTCTTTATCTTTCTACAAATTCATTATTCTTATAATATTAGAGTTATATCTCCTAATTCTCATAGTATTCCAATAAATATATATGTTTAGTATACTTATGTTTTGTTAAAAGTTACAATTAATATCTACAGATATAGATTTTTAACAAAATACATGCAAAATTGATATAAACATAAAACAAGTTATCTTAAGTTAATATTTAGATAAAAAAATTCCATAGAATAAATTATAGGTAAATTACTTTATTTAAAGTAATAAAAATATTAAAAAATTATTCTATTAAAGGGAAATTTCTCTAGAAGAAGAAGAAGATAGAATATTACAACTTGTAATGTTTTCCATTGCTTATTTATTAAGAAAATTAAGTTTGTGTACTGAACCATAAATAAAAAATAAAAAATTAAGTTTGTGTATTATGAGTCGAGCAACTATTTAGATAGGTAACCCACGTGAGTGTTTCAGTTTAGTTGGTTCTACTTATGGGTGACAAATGCAAGGATGCAAATTTCAGCATTATCTTAGGTATTAATTTGAGATTCAATCTATACATGTATGTATTATTGAGTGCTAGCGCTCTTATCATACCTTCACGTGCAATCATAAAGAGAAAGTCTTGATAGATGAGTGAAAAATTATATTACAATGCCAATAATCTTACATATACGTGCAATTGTTAACTTTAATGAGATTTTAATTTGTTTTTAAAAGATATTTACAAGTATATTCAAATAGAACTTTGGTAGACTTTAATGGATTTTAAATATTTTTAAAAGTTTAAGTGTTTTCATTTAAGAATTTTTAAAAGTTAAGCTGTATTCAAATAAAACTTTTAATACTTTTTAAAAGTTTATAAAAGTCTATAGAAATTTAGATATATTCAACTACTATTTTTTAAAAGTTTATAAGAATATTGTATATTTAAAATGTCAATACCTTTTAAAAAATCTATTTAACGAGATACTTCTTAGGATTTTAAATATTTTTTATATATGTTGGGATGATTTGATTTGTAGAGAGAGAAACTAGAGAGAAGTTAAATATTTTTGTAAAATGTGTGGATCTTTTATGAGATCTATGTATATATAGAGCATTACACATACATGTGTTGATTAAATAGAGGGTATATGTCACAACGTCTCAAAGGGGTGTAAGAGTAAAAGAAAATACATTAAAGATTAAAGTTGATCACCCTATATTTTTGGCACCCTGATGAGTGAAAACCAACATCGTCGATTCTTGCCAATACTTTGGTTTTAATATTTATAAAACTCTCGCAAGTGCACGAATCATTTCGTAGAAAATGATAAGTATACTCCCAAGGTCGATCTAAGGAAGGAATGTATGTGGTTTTTAATTTATTATTCTAACTTCTAAAAACGAAATTAAATCCTAAACATCCTCTCACGATATTTTGGGGTTTTTTTTGTTTTTAATCTACTTACATAAAAATAAACATAGATTCAATAAACATTTATGCAAATTTTATCTTTTATAATGGTGGAGTATTTATGGATATAATAACTAAGTTAATTATGCTTGCTCATATTATCTAGGTTATTAAAGATATGAATTGATATTTATTGATTCTCTCTTTTTTGTATGAATACCACATTTGGTGGGGTTAGATATTCTTTGTTAACTAAACAAATCAATTAACACCTATGGGTGGGGTTGATAACTAATATGCTTAATTAAATTAATTCCTTTTTCTAAGAGATTGAAAATGAACCATTTAAATGCCACCTTTGGTGGGTTAGACAGTTTAAACTTTATTCAAGGTGTCCAAATTAAACCTAAGAATTTAGTTATCCGAGTACTAACTTTCAAGTTTTAAAACCACTACCGAAAACATGTTGTCAATATATTTTCAGATAATAATTCTTATAAAAACTTTTGAAATAGAGCTTTACTCTAACTACCGGGCGATTGTACCATCAAATAAAAGAACACTACTCTAAATCAGACCGAAAAATAATATATTTCTCTGTAACATTCTTAATATAAAATCTTGAATAAAAACAAAATCAATTCATTTTAGAGATTTTCACCTATTTAATATTTCGCAAGCATAACAAAGTTATTATTACATCATGTTTACTAAACAGCCAGCACAGTTAAATTTAATCACAGACAAATTAAATATAACATGTAAGAATAAAGCATAAAAATAACTGTAAAGAAAATAAAATTCTTACAGAACTTCGACGCTATTCCCGTTGCTGGAAAAACTCCAAGCGGAATTTGCACTCACATTTATTGAATCATAAAGCTAATAAATTACATAAACATAACTAGTTCTTCCCAAAAAGGGAAGAACTCTAAAACTAAGAAAAGCTAAAAACTAAGAAAAACTAAAGAAAAACTAAAAATCTAAGAAAAGAGAGAAAGAAAGAAGAGAGAAGTGTGTTTTGAAGGTGTTGAAGGTGTATTTTGAAGTGAAGGGAAGGGAGGTATTTATAGGTGAGGATGGAGAGAAAAAATGAGTAAAAAAATGTAAAAACGCGTAATGGAAATGATGAGGTCATTGATGACGTCAGCATGACGTCATGGGGCGGTTGCACGTGAAAAATGGGGCGAAAAGGCATCGGCGCGCGCGGGTGTGGGTGCTGGGGCGCACGGGCGTGGGCGCTTGGCTGGGCGTGCGGCTGTGCAGCTGGGCGCGATTTTCTCCTTTTTGACATTTTTGACATTTTTGACCCATTTTGTCCAATTTTTCCATATTTGTTGAAATTTCCCCATTTATTTATTAATATATTTGTGATGTATTGCTTCAAGTATTCCTCTTTGAGTCTTTAAGTTACGTTTTTAAGCCAAAATACCTGAAAAACAATAAAAATACCTGTGATTCCGAAAAAGACAAATTTATATAAATATATGATAAAACATATAAATATATATATTTTTAATCAATTAATGTGTATAAAAGCATGATTATTTTAGTGCTTTTTGAGCACTCATCACACCCACTGTGGGGTTTAGATTCAAAGTTGAGTTTTGTTTCTAACCATTTATTCTTAAGGATTTGTCCCGAGTTTGAGAGAGAGACTTAGTAAGAAAGCATAGTTTCCTAGAATAATGTCAGTCATGGTAAAAATACGAGCCGAGGAAAGACTAAGACTAATGAACAAGGAGGAAACATTAGTATAAGACCATATCTTTTGAGCCCGTAATGAAGCCAGAGTAGAGATTGATCCCAATCAAGAGCTTTCATGTCAACTTCTTGAGCTAAGAAGAGAGCTCGAGGAGATCAAGCGAGAAAATAGGGCACTACAATCATAAAAAGGCATGGGTGCCTTTGAGGGTCGAGCCAATAATCTAGTTGGTGGGATCCAACCAAATCATGTAGTGTAAGAGCCATCCTAGGGCGATAATGCAGTTTAGGGAAATCCCCTTCCTAGCTCCGTGAGGGTTAGTAATGAGCAGTTGCTGCAATAGTGAAAATGCTAAGAGGCACGATTTCAAGCATTAGAGGAAGCTAATTGAAAGCAAGGCCAAAACTTTAAACGAGTCTTTGAAATCCAAGACAAGGGTAAGATGTACTATGTTGTTGATAGAGGTTACAGGTAACTATGTGTCTCCCCTTTTTTCTAATGAAATAGAGCACGATGAGCTTCTAAACAAGTTTAATGCTCCCAAGTGCCCGGACTACCAAGGAATGAAAGATTCGATAACTCATGTGTAACACTTCAAGATGCCTATGGCGCCTATAAACATCACTTAAGGCAAAAGAGATGTTATGATGTGTAAATTTTTTGCTATAACCCTATGTGATGGTGCATAAAAGTGGTTCAATAACCTAGCATATTGTATTATAACATCCTTCTCCCAGTTTTCTAGGTTGTCCATCACCAATTATGCATGCAACGAACCCTGAGAAGAATCTCACCACCTTTTCTCATTCACATGAAAAAAAGGTGAGTCTACTGAAGAATACATGAGAAGGTTCGGGAATGGATATCAAACTACCCCAGATCTATTGCGATAGATTCCTTTAGGTGATGCCTACTAAGGAATTCTGATTTGTTTGTAAAGCTGACCAAAATGGTCCCCCAAGCGTTGAGGAAGCTTACAGGGAGGCAATAAAGTTATTCAATTTGGAAAAGGAGTTAGGAATATATAAGACTAGCAAGGTCACTATAGAAGCTACGCCAAAGAAGGAGAAAAGAAGAATAATCCCAAACAGGGAAAACCAAGACAAAAGGATTAAGAAAAAAAACACTTCACACCAAATCATAGGATGAGTGGCTAATGGTCCTGAAATAAAGGGCCTTGGAAGAGGTCACTATTTCCCTTTAGAGGCCCACCAATGAGAGTGAGTCAAGTGGTGTTGAGGATGGATGAGGAGCAGAATATTAGGTGGCCACCAAAAATGAGGGCTCCTTCTTAGGGACACATCTAAGTGGTGTGCTTTTCACAAGGATATAGGCAATGAGACGTGGGGTTGCAGGTATATGAAGAAAAAAATAGAGGATTTATTATCCAGAGGGTATTTAGGGGACCTTGTAGAAAGTAATAGTAGAGGAAGTGGGCAACATCCCGAATGCAAAACATTGGGCCATCTGCTCTGTCAGGTTGTGGGATAAACCCATACGATGAGGCCAATGTGAGGACTATACATAATATACATAGAGGGTCTAGACTCAATGGGATCTCCAATAACTCATACAAAGATATGTCAGAGACTTGCACAGTTTACCACATTTTTATAATCTAGTTAAAGTGAAGTCCTCTATTGAAATCACCTTTACCAAGAGGGATGATGCCTCGTCTCTCCATGAAGACCCTTTGGTGATCACCTTGAGAATAGGCTTTAGGCATAAAAGAATGTGAAATCATAAGAAAAGAGCTACCACTATTAGGATTCAACAATAGCATCACCTATGCAATCAAAACTATTATGTTACCAATCATGATGAAGGGATTTATAATGATGGCCAACTTTGTGGTAATTGATGTCCTAACTCACTACAATGCCATCTTAGGCAAACAGTGGATACATAAGATGAAATAAATTCTTTCTACCTTTCACCAAGTCATCAAATACCCGACTGAGGAAGGCATAAAGATGATAAAAGGAGACCAAGAAAAGGCCAAAGGTTGTTATAATGCCACTATGATAGAATTTGCTCCTAAATAGAAACCACAACATGGGCCTTGTCAAAAAGGCAAGGAGGTAGATGTCTAGCAGAGGTGGGCCCCACACAACTTTAATCAAACCAAGCTAGGGGTGGTTAGAGTTGATTATAATGAAAAATGTTTTCGAGTATGCCATTAATATGACTTTTTAAGTAGAGTGCTCTGGCACTAAAAGAGAGTTGAACACCTTGGCATCTAACTAGGTAAAGCATTCTATCCCAATATTACCTATCATAAGCTAATCACCTTGATTAGAAACCAGGTAGAATATTCTGATACTAAAGAAGAGTTTATCATCTTGGTCACATGCTAGGTAGAGCGCTCTCCTTAATATTATATGTCTTAAGTTGATCACCTCAACCAGGAACTAAGTAGAACACTCTCCAACTATTGCCCAGGTTAAGCTAAGGGTCTATTTCATTGATCAAGCTTTACAAGTTCATCCTATAAAAAAAATACATTGATTGAGCATCGTAGGTTCATCCTATTAAAAATAAAATTTTATTACTCGAGCTTACAAAGCTTTTAAAATTCATTAATGGGGAGTTTGGCCTCCCAAACTATAAAAATATCTTCAGACGTTTGGATGCGTGATTAGTTTTTAGGTCATTTTCCTTCTCCACTAAGGGCAATAACTCAACTTGAATATTGACAACTTTCTTACAAAAATTGACCTCTATTTTGGTTGGGGCTAAGCTCAAGTTAAGAATGGAATGTTTCAAATCCTCAGCTACACCCATCACCTTAAGGAACACCTCCTCAGATCGCTTGATATAGAAGTTTGCCTAATAGGACTCCCTATCAACAAGAGCGGCCATTTTAGTCATGGTCCTTCTTTCTCGAGCTTGAGTTTGGGATAAGTGCTCCTTATAAGAGGCGAGCTCACACTTGGTCTCTTCATAAAGAGAGAGCTTATCCTTATGGTTATAAAGCTCGATTTTTAATGTCTACCTTGATTTTGAACCTACCGTTCTATAGTTTTAAATCTCGAGTTAAATGAATATTTTTTAATAACTATTAGGGATCTATGATCTTACAATAATAACTTTTATTATAAGCTAAGTTAGACACATGCTCGTTTTCAAATAATATAAGCTTGTCTATGTTTTTAAAATATTTTCACATCTTAAAGAAGAATATAAATTTTATTAAGTTTTTAAATAAAATACATAATAATATATTAAGTATTTTTTATAATTGTAAATAATTTATTAAGAGATTATAAAATAATTGCGAGTGTAGTGACAAAACATGAGTATGATAAAAAATTTAAAATATACTAAATTTTATAAAGTCTAACTCTATAAAAATTTATGATAATAAAATATATGTTAATTTTTTTTAAAATATATTAAAATCACTTTTTATAATTTAAAATTTATCAAACTTTATTTAAATTCTAATAGATTACATTGTATTTAGAACATAGCTAACCCAACACTATTGCATTAAAAAAGTTCAATTTTTGCACCAAAAGTTACTCTAACTCACCACCAAATAGGGGATGTATTTAAAAAGGGCATATTTTTTATAATAATTTAAAAAATGATTAAGATTTGTTTTAGTTTAAAAACGAATAAATTGAAACCTATTCAACAATTTGCTGGTAATTATATTTTTTTTCTCTTCACGAAAAAACCAAACAATAACCACTTTTTTTCTCTCCTCTCATATTTCTCAATCACATTTTTTTTCTCTTCTTATCTTCTTAAAAAAATCAAAAATAAAATATCCCCATTTACCAAATTTTAATAAATAAAAATAATCTATATTTATATATAAAAAATATATAATTTTTTTATAATAAATAACTTATCAAAATTTTATTATAAAATAATTTAAAATAATAATAATAAAATTTTAAATTTTAAATAATTAAAAACTTTGCGAAATAGTTACAATCATTTTTATGAAAAATTATTGATATTTTTTTTAAATAAATTATTTAAGATTAAAAAATAGATTACATTATAACACATATCTCTAATATTATTATAATTTTAATTGTTATTAAGATAACAAATATTTATTAATAATAATTTTATTTAAATATTTAAATATAATTAATTAGATATATTTTATTATATTAATAATAAAAATAATTATAAAAATATTATATTATATAATATTTTGATGCAAAATTTATGTCAAAATATTCTATATTTGTATTTTTATCTCGTAGAAAGTTAGATATAGAGGCTTCTCAATTTTTTT
The DNA here is from genome assembly GCA_037013495.1 of Hippophae tibetana. Classification (NCBI taxonomy): domain Eukaryota; kingdom Viridiplantae; phylum Streptophyta; class Magnoliopsida; order Rosales; family Elaeagnaceae; genus Hippophae; species Hippophae tibetana. The sequence continues at coordinate 17,318,714 of CM072803.1, forward strand.
TAATAATTTATTTATTTTTATGAATATTATTTTTTATATAATAATTATAATTAATTATTAAATATAATTATATTTAATAATAATAATAATATATTATATTATTTATGAATTATTAAAATGCTTAGCATATCATTTTCGTATAAATTTATATTTATTTTATTATAAAATAAATTATTTTTATTTTTTAAAATAAAACTTTAATATATAATATGATAAAAGAGATTTATGTATTTAAAATTAATTATAAATTTATAAAGTATTAATATTTTTTATATTTTGTAAAATAGAGTTGATATATTTTCTTATTTTTTTTTAAATAAAATTGACTAAAAAATATGTTTTCAAGTTTAAGGTTAAAATGTGTTATTGTTTTATACTAAAACCAATCTTAACCATTTTTTAAACTATTAGACAAAATATGACTTTTTTGGACAAATCCCTCACCAAATATGATGTCATGAATATTCTCGTGTCAAATTTCATACAACACCGTTCATTTAACACGATACTATTCACACATTATTTTTTGTTTTCAATAAAATATTTAAAAATATTGTTTTAATTTATATATCTTTCATTAAACTTTGTTATAATTATATTTTTTATTATTTAATAATATTATTACATATAATAAATTAAAATTAAATATATGATACAAAATTTATAAAAACAATATAGAGTTAAAAATATAACAAAAAATAAAACAACTATTTAAGAATAAAAATCATTTCTAGATTTTCTAAAATTATTAAAATATAATAAATATAATTTTAGTTACTTATATTTTTAATTTTTTTTTAAAATATTTAAATTTATTATTACTAATTAATTAATAGTAATATATAATTAATTGATTCAATAATTATTAAAAAATTAAATAAAAAAAATATTTTTTATTTTATAAATAAATATACATTTTAATATAGTATTCGATATTATGTATGGGAGAAAATAAAAATATATTATAACTATTGCACCAAAATGGTGTAAAAGTTAAAGTGTGTTGGAGATGTTCTTAGACATGTAAAAGTATATTCTTTCCGTATATAGATGATCATGCTATTCGATTAATTTTATTTTAAAATTTTAATAAATTTAATATATATTTGTTTTAAAAAATATTTATTAATTTATATAGAAAAAAATAAAAATAAATTTTTAATAGATTAAAAGTAAAACTCTAAATCCTATACAACACAATTAAATCAAGGATAACTTGATACTTTTTAATTCACAAATTACCGCCAACCGCACATTGTTTTGGTCTCGAAGGCGTACGTATACAACTTTGCCTTCTTTTTTATTTTCCCTTTCTTTCTATTCCCTCTCTCACGCGTAAAAATTGTGAGGAACACCCTATTAATCTCGTTCTTTATCTTTTTGAATTTTGCATCTGACCATGGCCGAATCTAAGAGCAAATTTGTTTCCATGAGGGAATGGATCGTCGAACATAAGCTTCGTACTGTTGGTAATTTCCTAATTTTCAATTTAAATCCAAGTTTTATTTTTAACTACTGTTTCGTTACTTCGGTCTTTCATGTTTGGACTTTCAATGGTATTAATGGGTTCCATGATCTGGCTTAATGGTTTTTTTCTCTTTTTTTTTTAATAATTTGTAGCTTTTGGGATCAAACTTAGCGTATGTTTCTTTCTGCTTCTGACACTAAAAAAATACTTTAAGACAAAAGATGAAAAACAATTGTAAGACGTGCTTTCAAAGAAAATATATTTTGAAGATGCTTTTCTCTGAAACTGTCTTAAAACCACTTTAACATAAGCACAAGCAAAGATACTTGATTGGATTTTATTTTCATTTATTCAAATGATAAGAATATTTAATTTCTTGATGCTGGGAAAAGGGTGTCTGTGGCTCAGTGGAATCGCGGGTTCAATTGCATACAATTGGTCTCAACCCAACATGAAAACCAGCGTGAAGATAATTCATGCTAGGTAAGTTATTTATCATCATTTGCCTAACTTTTTGCATTTTTGCGTTTACATTGTAAATAATTTACAAATAATGGTATTTTCTGTAGAAGAAAGGTTAGACCATTTGATTCTAAGAAAAGAAGTTTAATCAAGATTGACAACTAAATAGCCCCGACATCAAGAGTCGTAATTGTTTTCTCCTTCTTGGTGGAAATTGGTTATTTCTTGTTTCCTTGGTATCTTTTCAATATCTATTCGAAGGAAAGAGAGCTTGTGTTAACGAATTGTGGTTGCCCTTATATTCCATCGAACCTAGGAGATTGATATTTCTCATGAGCTTGAGTTTTTCCTGTTAGTTGATATTTGTTCATGACTAAATTTGAGCAGGTGTTTAATAGATTTTCTATTATCCATTGGCTGCATGGCTTGGAATTACTGTGTTAGCATGACATATTAAGTTTGCTTTTTGTACACGAAGGACGGTGAAAGCAGTGAAAAAAATTGGTGAGATAGTGGTTAAATTTTGGGAAAACCACAAAAATAGCACCCCTTATGTCAACTCATACATTTTCACAATTAGAAAAAGTATGACACATCATTTGATTTTGAGCGCCATCCAATTGGACGCTGTTCAAATTGAACTACGGTCAATTAGACCCATTTAATGTTAAACGCTGTCCAATTGGATCTCATTCAATATTATTGAGATGTTATTTTTATTATAAGTTTTTGAGTTGTTATTTTATATAAATTTCCCATAATTTTTTTTTGCTTAAGCTCAAAATTTTTCCCATGCAAAATAATGTTGTTAAATTAGAATGGATAAATAAATTTGTATGTGCAGTAGAAGTTAATGTTGGGAAATGGAGATTGCTTTGATATATGGCTTTTCTATTGAGCTTAACTATTTGTGCTGTGATATGTGGTTGTAAATTGCTATTTTGAGGCTCATAATGAGGCTAGCTTTAGTAAGCCTCATTTATCCAATGACATAAGGTGTAGCTTCAAATGATTTATTTGAGGTTTACACATTTTTGGTTGAGGTTTATGCAATTAGGTGGTGTGCAATGAGTCTATATGCCTTAAGCTTTCTTTGTTTCTGGGATTGTCTTCTCATAGGTGGGTTAAAAATCCATGGTGACTCAATGCCCACAAAACAACTAGCTTGAAATTCAAGTGTTTGGCTTCAAATATCCTAATTTTATCTATTATTTGCTTCTATCATATTCTTTATCACTTATTCTCAGCGTCAAGCCTTATTAATATTATGACTAATATTTTAAAATCACATTTTAATTTGTTTTCATAATCATTTTGATGTTAAATTATGGCTACTTTATTATTTTATTAGTGTTTTATTATTCGTTCTTAGTAAAAATTGAGTGAGGCTTATAATTAGGAGAAAATTGTCTTGTTAATTCTTTAAAATGAGGCCCATGCTAGAAAAATGCCTCAAGATATAAAATCATATTTTAAAACCTTTCCATGACCTGTGAGAAAGAGTGAGATGTTCTTTATCACGCTGCTCGTGCATTACTGAGCTATCTTAGAGTTGGGAACCAGTGGATTTTCTTGTGTCCGAGCTACTTTTTGTAGCCTTGATATTGTGTCTGAGCTTATAGGACTATAACGTGTGATTCTGGTCTTGAATCTTTGTCTGTGACACATTTAAACGGATTATTCATCTGCTAGATCCGTACTATAAATGCGGATTGATCTCAGCTATATGTGCATATTATAATGAGAAATTATTTATTCTATCATCTATTTATCTAACTTCTATTCCATTATGGTTATGTTAACTGCTACGACATGGACCTTTTAATGTTTAGGATACTGGTTTAAGAAATTAGGTTATTCCCTTTAACTAACGTTAGGATTTTTCTTAAATTATTACATCATATGTATTACTTGGTTGTTTATAGTATCTTTATTGAATCTAGGGAGGGAAGAGCAGAAGGGAAGCCTTTCTTTTAGAGATGCAAAATCTACTCTCTTTTCCCCTTTTTTTTTGTTTTACGTTTTTTTGCTACTTCAAGTTCCCAAATCTTGGATTTTATAGTTGTAGTGATGGATTTAGAATTTTAATTCCAATAACTGTACTACTTGCTATTCCTACAGTTTTCAAATTAATAATTAATGAAGCGTTAACATAAATTATGAGTAGCATAGAGTTTCTAATAATTTTTTTTATAAGTATCTTATTTAGTGTAAAAACGTTTAAATTGTTCAGTTTGTAATGCGTTCTTAAGCTGTAAAGCCTAAAAATTAAAATCCATAGATAGAATTTTATTTCATGCATGTAATTTATCTTTAATTTTATAAATATTGTACCTAAATTTTTTTTATTAAGAGGTGAGAGGTTTGGCCTACGTGTAGGGGTGCCCACAAGGTAAGATATTTTCAAGGGAGTTGATCTTGATGCCAAAATCTACTATATTTAGCTTTGATTTTGAAGTGCATAATCCCCACTCTGTTGCTGTCAGATGTGGTTTATTTCATACATCTCCCTTGTCTTTTTATTCTCAAACTTTCAGGTTGCATGCACAGGCACTAACTCTTGCTGCATTAGCTGGTGCTGCAGTGGTTGAATATTATGATCATAGAACAGGAAAGAAGGCTGACCAATACTCCAAGTATCTCCCAATTGAATCATACTCTAACAAGGATTAGTTAATTGGGGTACTTGTTCAGTAATGCACCTTTAATAAATTCGAAGTTTTTTGGGGCCGATATGAGTTGCGTTCCAATTAAGATTTTGTTTAGGGTTTGTAACTAGACTGGAGATCACTCCACTTTTATTTGGCTGACGCAAATTTTTTTTTTTGGGTCAAGAACAGACACTGGCTGACACATTAATGTTGGATTTAAAAAAGTTCATAGTTCATGAATGATGTTAACAATGATTTCTACAACTTTATTCCTTGTGCATTCTTTTATACTCTTTATTCCTTGTGCTTTTATACTCTTTATCCCTTGAATGACATTTTGTTATTATTATTTTTCTTTCTAAAATTAAAATTATCTTTTAATTAAGAAATACTTCTTTTGGATTATATACATGTCAAAATAGAGGAATATTTGTTTACATAGTGGTCATTCTCTTATTTTAAGCTTAATAGCATCAAATACTCGATATTAAAAAAAGAAAAAAAATAACTATATATTTTATCGATTGGGTTCAAATGCCGTTCTCGTCTACATTGGTGGGATGCATAGTACTTTATATAGCATTTATTTTTGACCTTTTTAGTGGGATGAGTAATTTTCATTCCTCAGGGTTTTAACTTTTTAGTGGGATGAGTAATTTGCATTCCTCTCAGGGTTAGGAATATTATCACAATATTATCTATTATGGCAAATACTTATGATGTTTTCTGGATGTTTAATTATTATTAAAAATGTCTTTCAATATTATTAATGTTATATTATCGTTTAAGATTAGGGATAAAATGATAATTTTTTCTTATATATATATCACTCCCGCTTAATATCATTTATCAGAAAACATGCAATTTTTCTCGTCTCTCAACCTTATTGGATGGATTTTTTTAGTGATCGCCACTCTTCCAACCTTATTGATCACCTTGTTTTGGTCATTCATTCTCTTATTGGACACCTTGTTTCAGTCACTCACTCCCTCATTGAACGTCTCGTTATAGTCACTCATTCCCTGACCCTCGTGATTATATTTTCAATCACCAACTCCTTTATTGTCATGGCTATCCTGTGAACCACCTTCATCTAACGTGAACCCATTGTTTCACCATATCCCTTACACGACCCATCCTCACACAAAAATACAATGTGTCACCTGTTGTCCTAACGCGATCCATCATTCCATTTGGACCCATCGTTCTAGAATAACAGGTATAAGTTGACTTATTTCATATATATTTTGTATTTGGTTTGTTTGGATAAAAATATGGTTTTTAAGCACTTGCATGTATTGGAGCAGAATATAGTTTCACCATATTTGGTTTTGTATTTTATCTTTTTTTAATTTGTATTTTAGAATCCATTGTTTGACAATATTTTGTTTGTATTGATAAAGTATAATGTGGTTTTTAATTTGTATTTCAAAACCCATTTTTTGAAAATATTCTGCTCGTATTGATTATGTATTTAATCTGTATGTATTCTGGTTGTGCATGTACTAAAAAATATAGTAAAAGTTTGTGATTTGAGCAGGGATATATGGAATGTGAGTCCTTTATTTGGAATTTTTCAAAGATGCTCTTCCATTTCTATACTTTATTGTGTATTTTGTATGAGTAATATTGTGTGCTTTGTTTTGTATCAAGTTCATGATCATATGTTTGATATTGTGTATTAATGTTCATGAGTAACACATTTTTTGAAAATACTTTTGATTATTATATAGGACTATAAAAATGAGTGAATGAGCTAGTGTGTATATCCATATATTTTGTGAATTTAGATGAACTGGTCATATATTTACTGATCAATATAGTCTCCTTTGTTGCTTCTATAATGCTAAGAGAGTTATTATAAAAGAGAGGTTAACGCTTTAAAAAGAAGACTTTAGAATTGAAGCAAAGAAAATTGATAGTGATGAACGAAGTATATTAAAAATGGATAACGAATTACAAGAATTGATGAAGGATTAAAAGAATAATAAAAAAATGGCTAAACTTGTTTGCATAATTCAATCCTTTAGAAGTGATTTTCTCATCCCATGTAAGATTATTAGAAACACTACCTATATTATCAAACTAATCACAAAATGAACTAACTTTTGAACTCACAAATGAATCAACTTTTGATAATTATTGTCTTTCTTTTAATGCTTTGAATAAGTCACCCTTAAGCCCAAATGATAATCAAAGTCCTCACTTTAATATTAATGAACTTAATCTTGATTCATTTGAGCCATTTCCAACTATTAATAAACAATCACATAATAATGAAGTATACATAACCCAATTCATAACCAAAACGAGTGTGAGGAATTATGAAATGTTGAAAAAAAATATAAAGTAGAACACTTGTTGAAGTTGAATATAAACATTAAGATTAGAAATCACGAAAATGATGGTGAATGATTTACATAAAATCTTAATTAAATAAACTAATTATTTTTTGAAATTTTAAGAATTTTAATTCAATACCCTTAAATTAGAAGCTACGTTCAAATCGGTAAATTTCAAAATGAATACATCAATCTTATTTTTAAGATAAAGGTATCAGATATTTCTTAAAATGTGCCAATATTATTTAGGATTGCCAATTTTTTACGTCAATGCAGATCCCAGTGGGGATTCCCTGGTCAAGGATGGAGATGTAAGCATGATAACAGAGATGGAGAATCCTCACTTAATTTTGGAAAGTGAGAATATGAACTAATATTGCATTTTTTACGCAGTTATTTGGTAATTATATATGATTTATTAGGAAGATAAATAAATATAAAAATAATCTAAATGCTATCATATTTTAAATTTTAAATTTAATGATATGTTTTGTTGAAATTTATTTTTTATCTATTTAATTATTTTTGTAGCTGAAGAAAAAGATAAAAAAATTATTAAGAAGATGTCAACTTTATTTGGATATTCCTTAGTCGGGGATGAGAACAACAAAATGATAACGAGGACAGAGAATCCCGACTTAATTTTAGAAAACATGAACATATATATCTTTTACACCCCGATTCATGCAAGATACATATATCTTAAATAAATAAATAAATATATATATATATATATATATATATATGTATATATATATATAAGCAAACACACATATACACCGATCTTTCTATTCTATATCTATATTAATATTAAATGTATAGCACCTGAACTTTCTATAAACATGCCATGTTCTTTCATGGTGTCGTCGTCATCTCCCAATGATCCGAATCATGCAGTTTTTGAAACTACCACTATCTCCCATTAAGCAACTATAAACAGAATACGATTTATTTTCATATTATTGAATCAAATCATACAACAAAATTTTAACATTTAAAACTTCGTCTCTTGTATTCTCTCTATTAAATATTGACCCAAAACTTAAAATTCCAATCAACGAATAAAATTAAATGAAAATAACATATTTGAACCAAAAAATAATAGATTTAAGCAAATATGCATCTTCCATTAACACTTGTTGATTGTAGCAACTCAGATGAGAAAGTAATTCAAAAAATTACATCTATGATTCAAAAGTTTGACAAATATTGAAATATTATTTAAAAACTTGTTGTCGTAGGAATCATATTGTATCCGATATATAAGCTCAATAATATGAAAATAAATCAAACTGTATTGATAGTTGCATAATGAGATATAGTAGTATAATTTCATAAACTCCATCATTGAGTTCATTGGGAGGTGATGATGATTGCCATGAAAGAATATGAAATGTTTATATAAAGTTATGGTGCTTCTGAAACTGGTAAGTCATAATTAGAGATTTACTTGGAAGAGAAAGTGTAATACCTCGTATGTAAGTAAAATTATTGGTAAGAGTATATATTTAAGTATAATTAATTATAATTTTAGCCTTAATAGTATTTATTTAAGTATTTAATTATTAACATTTTATTTAATCAATTATTTTTTTAACATAAAATGTCCTCACCTTTATTCGTAAGAGGATATATGTCTTTATTGACTAATTTAAAAAAAACAATTCTTAGAAATGAGTCACCACAAACCACATGTCCTTTTGCTCTTTATATCATTTAGCTTTTTGGGACAAGCTCCTCTTAGAAGCATGCCATGAAATAAATATAAAAACAAAGGAAAGACAAGAATAAAAAAGTGAAAGAAAAGGAGGGTAAGGCAAAAAAAAGAAAAAGAAAATAGAAGTGAAAGAACATAGAAATTTTAAGTTATAATATGCCTAGGTTACTACTTTTCCAACAAATTTAAATGAAAATTGAGAAATATTTAGAATGAATCAGACTTTGGTTTATACACTACTACAATGTATGCTTTTGGTCTCAGAATTTTAGCCTCGGTTATTTTAAAAACCGAGGTCATAGGGTTTTGGCCACGGTTTGGTAAAAACCGAGGCTATAGTGTATACATATAGCCTCGGTTTTATCAATAACCGTGGCTATAAGTTAATTTACAAAAACTATATTTAAATATATATAAAAACATTTATATAACAAAATTATTAAATAACTATGATTAAATTTAAAATAATATAGAGTTTTCAATATTAAAATACTATGTAATTCATTTAAAAAAATACAAAAATTATTTTATAATTTTTTTATTTTTCTCTATTATTAATCTTTTTTTTCTTTTATCGTACATATATATATTAAATTTTTACATCAAAATATTTTGCACTCTTTATTTTTTTACTCTCTTTCTTTTTTTCTATCTTTTTTTTTACATTTTTTTTCTAATTTTAATATTACACTAATTAAGTAATATATATATATATAATATTAATAACATTAATTCCCCAGCTAATATATAAGTAATATATATATATATATAATATTAATTACCGACTTAAAATATATATATATATATATAATATTAATAAAATTCTCCGGCTAATATATATATATATAATATTAATTACCAATATATATATATATTATTAATTACTCGCATTAATTAATATATATATATATGTATATGTATATATAATATTGACAGCTGCGTTAAGTTATAATATATATATATATATATAATATTAGTTAATATATTACCTTCCCAGGCAATAACGCGAGCCCTAATCTTCCATAATCATTTTTCTAAATCTGCGTCTCAGATCCAGTTCGCGTTAATTGATTTCTCTCCGAGCAACCCACGCCGCGCCACGCCGCGCCACGCCGCGTCTCAAGATATTGTCGACGAATTCCTCTAACCTCTCTTCTTCTTTTCTCTCTGACTTGTTTCTGTTCATATTCTCCTCTTCGCAACTCAACGCCCGACCCTGTCGTTGTTGGCGATTCAGCTTCAGGTAAGTATAACCTCTCTTCTCCTCTTCTCTGACTTGTTTCTGTTCATATTCTCTTCTTTAATTTGGTCCTGACAAGCAGAGTTGTTGAACAAATTGTGTTATCAAATAAAATGTTTTGCTTTAATTTGGTCCGGACCTTCTTGATTTTGATAATAAATAATCAGTGTCTGTGATGTTGTCTGATTCTATATAGTAATTAATTTAAGACTTGGCTTGTTAACTACTAAATAACACAACAATCAACCTATGTGTAGAATAACACTCTGTTATCATAAGCATTAGCAATTGCAGTAATGACAACCATATTATATATTAATATAATAAACGTGTGTGCTTGTGTATTTCCTTGTTTAATATTAATTATTATGAAATAAATTGGGTTTCTTCTCTTGTATATTTCTGATCACTCTGTTTGTATTGATATTTATTTTTCAGTTTACATGTCTATCTTCGGTATTCCGCTTTTAGAACATCATATAGTTTACGCAAGGAGATGGCCTGGATACTAGTCTGCTTGTTTATATTTTTGTTTGTGATGAGATAAAATATCATTTTTATATTTTATGATATTACATATCAACCTAATAATAAAAATTTTCTCTTGATGCTGTTAATTTATTATTCTTATCATTTTGGAAATATTTATTTGATGGGTTGACTCCTGGAAGATAATATTTTCCAGGTGCGTGTCACAAATTGAGGAAGATGCTGCAGAACATATGGGAGAAGTTTTAAAACGAGCTAAGGAGGAGACTTTGGAAAGAGCATACAGGGTAAAGCACTGGTATAGTAACTTTTTATTCTCACATAATTTTACTTTATTGTATAGGAAGGTAATAAGTGTTATATATGCTGGGGTCTTTGCTTCTAATTATGCTCCGCTTCCCATGTTGTTGATCTGAACACAACAATATATATTTATTTTACTCATCCAATATTTTCTTATTGTTTCATCCATGTTTATTTTAAATTATTCTTTATCATGGACTGGCTATTATATTTGTATGGTCTATATATCTGCTTATATTAGTAGTAGTTTTATCTTTTCATTATGTTTGGCTATATGCTTGTGCAAAGTGGATACTAGGATCACAAGTTTACCTCAATGCTAAATTGACTTTTTAATGCTTTACTGTGTCATGGACGTCTTTTAGTTGCATATTTTCTTTTTACATACTACTGACGAGCTCTTCTCTGTGTGGAAATATGCTACTTTGTAGGTACTTCATTTCAGGATTGACTCTTCTAACTTGGGTAAGGATGGTTCATATCTTGAATATTGTTTTATTCTTTCTCATTAATTTATTATTATCGTCTTGCATTAGTACGTTATTGGTTAATATTTAAAAGGAGGCCTGAAAACATAGGTGAAATTCTAGATGCGACTATATGGTAGGATCTTATTGTTTTCTGTTGACTGTGTGAACTAGTCTCATGTAGCAAGAAAGCGTGTAAATAAACAGATTAGTAATTCCTCTTAATAGAACAATAATCTCAAGCCCCATAGTTTATTAATTACAAGGGTATGTTTAGTTGTTTCCAAGCAGCTGGGGTTAAGTTTGGTTAATTGTGTACTAATTCAAAGTATTATTCTCTGTATTTCCTGTACTTGTGTGTTTTAGTTCTTGTAATCTTGTATGCAAATGAAATTCTACTCTACAAAGTGAAACCTACAGTATATCAATTGTTGTTGGCTGATCTGGGTTGGAATAACACGTAACTTGTTTTTTCAGGGAAGATGCTAATGACTTTCTAGTTCAACTATGCAAATTATCATGCAGACTTTTGATAGTAACTTGTTATATATTAATGCTTATATCCATCCAATCGATGGTTCCTTTCTTGTTTGGGCTTTGAAAGAGGTAGTTGCTTCTTCTTTGTTGTTTGCTGTCGAATGTGATCTCTCTGACAAAATATTGTTACTTGTTAAGCAATTCCCATGGTGTTGGTGCGCTATGCTGGTGCGCTGCGCTGGTGCTGGTGCACTGCGCTGGTGCTGGTGCGTTGCACTGCGTTGGTAACCTTGAGGACGTTTAATGTGTTTCTATAATTACAATTCATTTGATTATTATTCTTGCTTAATGTTGTCGGTGGTGATTCAGGTAGGAGATAAATATTTCAATTGAAAAAAGATGCAATCGAATATACATTTACAGAAGATGGAGTCAAGAAAGATTTGAGAGATTTTTCAATTAGCTAAAAAGTAATAATTATCATTATAATCGTTTTTGAAGCATATTTTTATGCTTGTAATTAATAATAAAAAGTCAGTTTGTAATAGTAAGTTTTTGTTATTTTTCAGTGTATAATAAACTCTCGAATGTAATTATACTTTTAATTTTAATATAATATAATTTTTAATATTGTTTTTAATAATTTTATTGTAATTTATATTTATTTTTAATATTGTAATTATTAATTATATTTTTTTTAATTTATGTATATCCTATGGCCACGGTTATTGTAAAACCGAGGCCATAGGGGTACCTATGACCTCGGTTATTGGAAAAACCGAGGCCATAGGGTGTACCTATAGCCTCAATTAGCATATAACCGAGGCCATAGATACACCCTATGGCCTCGGTTAGCATATAACCAAGGCCATAGGTACACCTTATGGCCTCGGTTTTTTAATAACCGAGGCTATAGGTACATCTTATGGTCTCGGTTAAAAAACTGAGACCATAGATCGTTACCTATAGTCTCTCTCACTTAGGCCTCGGTTCTTATAACCGTGGCCATAGACCTATGATCACGGTTAAAAACCGAGGCCATATGTAATATTTGTAGTAGTGATATCTCATTTGAAATGTATGGATGTCTATTGTAAGATAAATTTTATGATTTTTCATTTAAAATTTTCAAGACAAAGTTATACCTATTTAATAGAGGATATATCCAGTTAAAATTGTACGAAAAATCATGTTTTGAACCAATTGGTCTTTTGGTGATTTGAAATTGATATTTTGGTTTATATCTTGTTAGAATGGTACGAATGTATATTGTCAAATTAATTTTATGATTTGGATATTTTTATCAAAAGTTATACCTACTTATGTGATGATAGGTCAGAATTGTGTTAAAATTATTTAAAGTAAGATGATACAAAATGAAAATTCATATTTTAAAATAACTTTGATGATCCTTAATTGACATATATTACATTTTTAGAAATCTTGAAATATCAACTTTTTGAATGTTTTGACATATTTTATTTTAGACCTTTTCACTTAGAGTTACGTATGTTTGAATGAAGAAATTGTTTTTGGTGATTTCAAAAAATGTTTCACCGATATTCATTGATAAAGGGTTTAGTTCAATCTTTTTATTTCAATGATGTTTTTAAATTATTTTGGACCTATTTTACTTGTAAGTTTAATGAATTTTAGATCATGCTTTTTTGATTTGGGATTAGAAGCATACTAATGTTGAAGCTATAAGTAACACTTTAATTTCTGCCTAAAATGTTAAAGAGGATATCAAGTTATATGTTAATAGTCCATGTTTTAACATTTTTAGAGTACTATTTAGTTTTTCATTAGTCAAACTAACTATGATGTAATTCTTATTTCTAACACAAGTATGATTATATAGGAAGGGATGGTTTCATAGACCATATAGAACAACTAAAGCAACAACGATGGTACAATAGAGTGAATGGATATTCTATATTTTAAAAACTAAATCACATAATTTTACATGCTTAATTGATTATTTAATTTTCGTTCCCAATTCATTTAAATATTTAGTAAAGCTTCATGCATATGAATATGAAATTTCTAGTTCTGTTAAAGAGGAATTTTTATAGCATATATTAGTTATCTTCTAACAGTACAACTTCAAGCTATGCTACTAGAGTTGGTCATATCTAGTTTAAAAATACATGTTTCATGTTAATGCATTTTATGTGTTTATACACCAAATAATGTTATAAAAATGTATTTACCTTTTAGCACTTGAACTAGTGAATACATAATTAGAAGCATCAGAGAAAAAAAATGATTTACTAGCTATATCTATTTTAAATAAAAGTTTATAAAGTGACATTGAATTATCTTTTCTAAAGCTTTGATATCATCATTGAGAAACTCATTTATATTCAAGTAATTTCAGTTAGTACTAGTAACATGTTTTTAAACTGTAAAGTTGAAAGTACATTTACTTTTTAACTAGAATTTGGAGATCATATTATATATTATATGTTAATTTCAATGCATTTTCAATATGATAACATCATTAGAATATATTTTATTTTCATTATTAGAACCAGCCAATTAAAAGCAACATAATTTGCATACAAGTTCATTAAATATTTTAGAAACATCAAAGTACAATCTCTTTAGTATTCAATGATAGTTTACTACATTCAGTATTCAAAATATTCTATTTGATTTTGTATGATATCATAATCAAATTTTTTTGTCCAATTTAGTTCAATATGATGCTTAACAACTCGGAATGATATCTATTAATTTAGTGAAGTTAATGTATATGACATAAATAACAATATAGTCAATTGAGCCATTAATAATGGATACATCAAGTAATTTTCCCATATATGCAGTTGAGAGCTTGTGCCAGTACTTTTAATATAATAAGTTCAAAGTACATTTCTCATGCTTATACTTTTTAATTGCATATTCATAAAATAATACGTTATTATATTTTAAAGATCAAATAGAAATTATTTTTATCATAATTTTATTTCACAATAACTTATAAGATAGTACAATATTATAAAGATAAATGTTATTTTATGGTAAGTCATAAACATTTCATTTATATATTTTCAAGCTTATAATTACAAATATTTAATAAACTCATCTACTTACTAAGTTTTCAAGCTCATCATTATATTTTCTTTTCTCATATAGCAAATTTGAGATAACATAGTATGATAACCAGTTTGGGAGACATAGAATCAATATTTTGTTATACAAAATAATTTTTTTGAATTTTTTACCATTTTATATAATAAAATTTGGTTGGTGTATATATAGGCTTGTAGAGGCAAGATTTTGGTGTATATCATGTATGTGATGATATATAACAATCTCAATGGGCATGAGTTACTTTATGGTTGGGTAAAAGAATGTGATATCTATTAATTTGTGAAAAAGCATTATATGAATTGTTGTCATTTTATTACAATATGATGTGTAAAAATTTAGTGGAATCTCTGTTGAAAGTTTTGTAGAATTTTATCCGATTTTGATTTTAACACAACTCATAATCAATCAACGAAACAAGTTAGTTAGTTTTTACGGTCTTCAGGATACATCGCTTTCTGGGTAGATATTGGGAAGGTGTTGACATTAAGTTTTTCTTAAGAATATAGAGTTTGATGTGTTGTCTTGATGAAGGACTAATGGAATAAAATCTCATATTTTACAAGAAATTATTAGACATTTTTATAATTTCTTTATGTAATGTTGCTTTCGAGTCCGCGTTTTTCTTAGTATAGTTAACGTAACTAAGTCAAGTTCAAACGTGTGATGTGTTTCGTGTTAGATAACAATGCAAATTGTACGATAATGTTTTAGATTTATTTTGGTTCTTAAAATTTGTTTAAATTGATGTGAGTTTTTTTAACTATTTCTTATATCACGTGTGAATTTGATCGAATATGAATATACGTTTAGAAAATGTACTTAAATAATTAGTTCTTTGTATTAGGGCATAATTAAAACCTAAGGAAAGGAGATAAGGTGTGAAAGGAGGATTATTAGATATAAATAAATTCAACGTTAAAAAAATATAAATAATAATTTAGATATATATTCTTTTTAATAGATTAATACGTAGAACCCTATGCACAATAATAAATACATATTTTATTTATTTATTTTTTATATAAAGACACGTATGGATATTAAACTTTTTGTTTTTGGCGAAAGTTGATTTACATAGTCATACATATTTTTATTCATTGATACGTATTTTTATTCATTGATTGAAAAAGTTATACGTACATTTTTTATTTCATAAGAATGAAATCATAATTTGACTAGCAAAGAAAGTTTATATTTTCTAAATTCTATTTTATTTCAGTCTATAAAAATCTCACATATTTGATAAAGATCAGAGAAGAAAATTAACTACTTAAAATTATATAGAAGTATTCATAATTCTTCATGGGGTCTGCTCGTTCTTGATTTAGGATTCATGTTTATTCTCTATAAGAATTTTAAATAAAAATAAAGACAAATATTCTTTTGAGGATGGAATGGGGATGAGATACAGCTCCTGACTCGTCTAGTCTTTTTACAAATATTATTTAATCAGTATGTTTGTTTGTAATTAGTGTAATTTAATCTTTAAATTTATAAAATATATTAATTAATGATAAATTATTATTTAACTTTATATCAATCACCTCTCAAAGTTTTTGTTAATTAATTAAGAACTTGCTTTAAAAATAATGTTTTATATCAATCACATATTTAAAAATTTAAAATTTATATCTCATTATCATTAATAATATTATATTTCAAATACCAATCCACACAAAAAATATTATTATTTTATCCCTTAGTGATATTTTTTTTAAGATTGGGGGATTAATAATTAAACAAAAGAAGGTAGTTTATATTTACCCATTATTACTCTCACCTGCAAAAATAGCTCCTTTGTTTGCCTCATTTGCTACTAGTAATAAACAAATAACAAAAATAATCCCACTAAAATTAATATTAAAATATATATTTAATAATATTAATAATTATAATATATACTAAAAAATAATAAATGTTAAATATTGTTTTATTAGTATTATTTATTATCGTTTGATACTTTAAATAAAATAAATAGAATAAAAGGCACTCATAGTAAATAAAAAGAGAAATTGATTTTCTTTGACTAATTTAAGGAAACAGCTTTATTCCCTATTTTTAATACCAAATTTTAGAGGTTAGAATTTATATGTATTATTTATAATAAAAAATAAATGGATAAAAATAAATATTAATAATTAAAAAATATATTAAAAAATATTAATTTATTAATTATATTTTTATATCTATCGTTAAAGATTTGAAATAAATATTAAATTTATGATTATTTTAATATTTTTAATATATATATATATATATATTATCTTATAATTATTAAATATATCATTTTTATAACTTTTATTATTAGATATAAATATCCAATACATTTGTTCCAAATTTTAGATAATCCAACAAGTTTTGTTTGAGTGTATGTTTTCTTAGATGAGGTGCCATAAGTCAGGTCACATTCAATTTTAAGGATTAAATATAAAAAAAAATTATCAAAATAAAATTACATGTAAAATATTTTTTAAGAAAAAATGTTTAATATTCTTTTAATATTAAAATACTTAAATAAAAAAATTTTATTAAAAAATAATTAAATAATATAATTTATAACTTGAAGGATTAAATATCATTTTTCACAAAATCAAAATCACCACGCACTTTTCCCAGCTTTTGATGGTTCCAATTCAAATCCTAATATAAACATGTATAATCGAACCAAAAAAACCTAATTCCAGTGTCCAGACGAAGCGCAACCCTTCAACTTTTCTTTCTCAGCGCCCACCGGTATACATATCTCCATTTTCGCTCTCATTTATGTGTAAATTAGGATTCTTTACATGGTTTCCTTTCGCTTCTGGTGGAATACGATATGAAGTTTTAAGCGATTGTGTGTATGTTTCCCATAATTTTCTGTTTCATTGCTGGAAAACATTTTAATTGGCGTTTGAGAAAATTTGTTGTCTCCTGTTTATATTATTTACCCTTTTCAATATTTTCACTGTTAATGGATTACTGAAATGAGCTAAACTGAGTAGCTTTGTTTTAATCGATTAATGTTCTGGGTCAGTACTTTAGATCTCTAGTTCGCTGGATTTAGTATCCTTAGATGTTTGAATTTCTTTTGTTTCCTTGGCACATAATAATCTTAACCTTCATCATGTACATCGGAGTTATCTACGTATACGGATGTATTATATTTAGAACCTGAATGCAATTTATATGAGTTCATACTTGAATTGGGATTTTCACATTTGATCTCTTGTGTGTAAATTAAGGAATTGTTTGTATTAAGCGAATCTAAAGTGATGAGTGTTTATGTTGTGTCAATCATAGGACAATCAAATGAGTAGAGGGAGTGCAGCTGGTCCCAAGGGGAAGAAGAAGGGAGTGACATTTACAATTGACTGTGCAAAGCCAGTGGAAGACAAGATTATGGACATTGCATCGTTGGAGAAGTTTCTCCAGGAGAGGATTAAAGTTGGTGGAAAGGCTGGTGCTCTTGGTGACACCATCACTGTTACTCGTGAGAAAAGCAAGATAACTGTCACTTCTGACAGCAACTTCTCAAAGCGGTAATCTTTTGTTCATCTTTATTGCCTGTTTATTGGATTGACATGGTGGTTGGGTTTAGTTTATGAAATTATTTTTTTGTTGTGAGCACGGAAGGAGGGGGGGGGGGGGGGGGGGGGGGGGATCTTTTATTGGTGTCTCAGGTGCTGAGAATGGCTGTTGATGATTCCTTCTTCAACTGAACTTCTTTTGAAAATCAAAGTTCATTAACTTGAAAGAATTATTATGTGATAAATTTTAGTGCTTTAGGTTGCAGGTATTTGATACCTGGATTCCATGTGTATAAAAGAAGGAATTAGGTGCCTCACTTTTTAGATATAAGGCTTGTACTACTGTTTTTTCGTATTTCTTAGTTGTATTGTTTATATTTTTGAGTTACGTGTTCAGTATTGTAGGACAACTTCCAAAAATTATTATCTCTATGAAGTTCATGTTAATTGATCACCAAATCGATTGGCTTCAGCCGTCTTCTTTTAATGCATTCAACGGCTTGATTTTTGGTTCATTGTGATGTTTGCACTAGCTTTACTAACATTTTTGGATTGAAAATTTAATTTGCTTTACCATTCTCCTTGGAGATTTGCTTGTAGTTTAGGTGGTATGATTCTACATGTTCATCATGGACCTAATTTCGAATCCCACCTGTGTAGTATTTTCATTTATTTAACAAAAAAGAGGTGAATTACAATTACAAGTGCTGTATGTTGTTTACATTCATCTCCGTCCCATTTTTAACTGTTATTCTATGTTTTTCTTGCCCTTGTTTCTGCTTCTGTTCCAGTTATTTGAAGTACTTGACAAAGAAATATTTGAAGAAACACAATGTTAGGGATTGGCTCCGAGTGATTTCATCCAACAAGGATAGAAATGTTTATGAACTTAGGTACTTCAACATTGCCGAGAATGAAGGAGAGGAGGAGGATTGAGGTTCTTACCTACTCTGCAGTTACCATTTCTTTCGATGATGCCAGTGGTGGCTGTTTTGTTGAAACTAGTTTGGATTTTCGACCTTATTGGTTTAGAGATTTTGAAACATTCCTACTGTTGTTTCATATGATAACTTACTTAATCCCAGAGTTTTATTATGATTTTATCCGGTTTTGTTTTAAGGGCATGCTTACTTATCTTGAAAGGGGCTTATTCTTCTTGTTATCATCTATTATAATTTTAGTAAGTACATAGAATGAGAATGATTTTTCAATTACTAAATGATAAAAAAAATTAAACATACCACGTAAAACAATACAAAGATAATTTAAAAAGAATATATTTCAATTATACCTCAATTGAATCTTACTTAATCTTAATATCATTTATGTTCTGAAATCTAACAATAGAATTGTTGATACTTTTATTAAATTGAAACTAAAGCTACCATATAAATTATATTTGTTCAACTTTCAATTGATAGAAGAATTTTAAAACTACTAAAAAAAGAAAAAAAAAACTAGAAGGAAATTAAGAAAAAGCTTAAAGAGAAGTTGTGGGATGAAAGGAATGATTTTTAAAATGAAAGAGTCTTTTATATAGCATTAGAAAATGTTGTAAAAGAGAGAAATAGGTGGATTAGATGGTTGGACGTTGAGGTCCACATTTTTTTCATGCCATGGTGTGAGATAAACTGTATACAATTTGACCATGATCCATTTTACTTGTGTCAGACACATTATTTTCACACCATGACCGGTGTCCTTAAGCTTTAATGTTTGTAGTCAAGTGTTTTCAAGTATTATTCTTCAAAGAGTAATTTAATTAAATCATTTTGAAGCTAAAATGCTTAAAAATAACTAAAAAAACGTATCCATAATTTCAAAATGATAGATTTGTTTTAAGAGATAATAAAACTATATAAATATAAATCTATTTTATCATTTAAAGTATATAAAATTGTGATATATTAACTACTTTTAAGCACTTATCATAGATGATACTGAAGATTAAGACAAGCTGATTGACACTTATAATGAGCTCTTAAGAGAGCACATAAAATAAAATAAAAAACTAAAAAGAAGGTATTGGAAATCCAATATGAAAAGGAGCATGAGTTAAGCAACCCAAAGACCATTTTTTTAAGAAAAAAAGTCCTCGATAAATAGTGATAAGAGTGATCTTACAAACAAATGTAAAGTTATCCAGAAAAGATACTCTAATATGCAAGAGAAGTTTAACGAAAATCTCTTCAAGTTGAAGAATCTAGAGGATGATTTGAAGAATTTTAAGTTGTACAAAGTAACCCCTATTTATTCTAGTTTTAATCCTTCTCTTGATTAGACTGTTGAAGTTGCTCACATAAGGAAGTAGGTGATAGTTCTTGAAGGTGTTGCTCATATAAGGAAGTAGGTGATAGTTCTTGAAGGTGACAAGGAATATTTAGCATATACTCAATTTGGGAAGCAAAACTTAAGAAGCTATAAGCAAAAATTTAACATACTCAACAATTATGTAGTGTACCTTGAATCTTTCTTTCAATATAAGGAAGATCTAATTAGAGCTTTGTGAGATAAGCTCTCAATAGGTGAGAAAGAAGCTTCCTCATTCTTCTTTAGTTACGAACAAGATAATGACATCGTCCTAAAAATTGAATGAGATTATTAATAGCACCAAGTATTTTGGTGATAAGAGAGGGATTGAATTTAAAGAAGGTGTCCACATCTATAGGTGTTTTTCCTAAGTTTGTCACGTATACGACCCAAGATCCAACAAAACTTTAGAGTCATTAGTTTTAGTGGTTTTAGCTTTCATCCATTTAGATACATAATCCACAGTAAGTAAAATATACATATAACTATAAGAAGATGGAAAAGGACCTTGAAATCCATGCCCTAAATGCAAAAGATTTTAACAATAAGAATTGGAGTTTGTGGCATTTGATTCTTGGGCTTAAGTTACCTATTCACTAACAACGTTCACATGTTTTGTAAAAGGAAAATGTATTCTTGAATAGTTTTGTCCAATAGAATACATTCTCCAACACTTTACGAGTGGTTCATTTTGCTCCAATGTGTCCCCCACATGCATAAAGATGAAAATAAGTTAGAATAGATGTAAACTCAATGTGAGGTATGCACCTTCTTATCAATTGATCTGAGCAATGTTTCCAAAGGTAGGGTCATCCCATTCATATTGTTTAGAAAACTTCTTGAGTTTGAATTTTATAGCTTGTGTTAGGTTTTGTGGGAAATTTTTGGTGACTAATTAGCTCATTATATTTGTATACTAAGGAGTAAAAACTGTGGTCTCAAGTAGTTACTCATCTAAAAAGTCTTCTCTTCTTGAATTAATTTACTGCGATGATCTGCTACTACATTTTTACTTCTTCTTTTTTGTCTTTGATTTCAAGGTCAAATTCTTGTAGAAAAAGATTCCAGCTTATTAGCCTTGGCTTGATATCTTTCTTCCTAAGTAAGTACCTAAAAGCTACATGATCAAAGAAAATAGCTACTTTAGTTCCAATTATATATGATTGGAAATTTTCTAAAGCAAAAATCACTACCAGAAGCTTTTTCTCTATTGTAGAGTAATTGAATTGGGCATAATTTAAAGTTTGTGATGCATAATATATGGCATTTATTAGCTTGCTAAGCCTTTTTCCTAAAATTGCTCCAATTTTATAGTCACTTGCATCACACATCAATTCAAATGGTAGACTCGAGTAAGATGGTTTAATGATAAGTGATGTGCTTAAAACTTCTCTCAATTTTTAAAATTCTTTGAGGCATTCGTTATCTAAAACAAATACCACATCTTTTTAGAGCAACTAGTATAGAGGTCTTACTATTTTTAAGAAATCTTGTATAAATCTTCGATAGAATCTTGCTTCCAAGAAAAGAATGAACCTCCCTCACACAAGTGGGAGGTGATAAGGAATGAATAAGATCCATCTTATATTTATAAACCTATGTTCTCTTTAATGATATTGCATACCCTAGAACTATACTTTGGTTTATCAAACTATGTATGAATAGTTTTATTATATGATTATTGGCAATTTTCAAACCCTAGAATATGATTTGATTAATAAAATTTTATAATGAATTTGTAGTTTCAATTTTTCATTTTTAATTTATTTGACTTTATGATTAAATTCCAAAACTATGTCTGTATGAATTAGAGTAGTTATATAATTGCTACAAGTATATGTTTAATGATAGTTTTAAGATTTTACTATATTATCTTTGGAGTAAAAAGATTTCTATTTATTCTATCAACTATGATATTCACTAATATTCTTATTCAAAGTGGTAGACAAGTAGAGTTGAAGCATTTGTTAAAGGTTAATAAAAATTATAATCTTGTGAAGTTTTGTTATCTCATTTCTACAAAGTAATGTGATGAATAATTTACTTGGAAATTATGACTAGGTTGTTCTGATTTTGGATTGATTTATGATAGTATTCTACTTTAATTATAAATAAGAAGATGTGGGTTGAAAGTGTTGCTCATTAGTGCATAGATTTCCTATGCTAGATTTAAAAATTCAAGGATGGTACTAAATATTTATTCATGACATAATTAGTTAAATTGTAAACTAGTTGAGAGGATAGTCCCTTGATCACATATTTCTTTCAATTTGTGCTCACTTTCAAAAAACCCTATTTTCTAATAAGTAGTGATAATTATTGTTAACAATAACCCTTAATCTTAATTTACTTATCACTTGTATAAATTGATCACATATTATTGCTTATATATAAGCATATCTAATTTTTGCCGCATTTTTCGGGGATGTTGTTTTAACAATTTTACCATTAATTATTAGTTTAATTTTTTATCATTTCTATTTAGATTTTATTTTATTTTTAATTTTTTTACTAACTTCTTTTTCAATTATTAATAGATTAATTTTTATTTTTATTTTATCAAATTTTTAATTTTTAGATTTGATTTCAATTTTTCAAGATTTTCTTTTTTGATTTAGTCTATTACTTCTCTTCTTAAGTTCTAATGTCTAGGTATACCAAACAATAAAAATGGAAGTTTTTAATCCAACTATTAAGGAATTAGTCGCACCTAACTTGAAGTACAACCCTTATGCATAGTGAATACTAACTTGGAGGTAAATTTTAAATTTAAATCTAGACTAATTCACTTGTTATCTATTTTTAGGGGTTTAGATGGAAAAGATTCGAACAAACACTTGAAAGAATTACATGTGGTTCGCTTTATCCTGAAACTAGTAGGGATCATAGAGGAGTAAGTCAAGCTTAGGGATTTCCCCTTCTATTTGGTGGACAGTATTAAGGATTGGCTAGATTATCTACCCTTCAAATCAATTATCACATGGATGAGATGGTCAGACAGTCTCTAGAAAGGTATTTCCCAACTTTTAGAGTTACCATAAGAAGAATACAAATATATGGAATTATACAATCAAATGGGGACACACCCTGTATGTATTGGGAGAGATTTATAAGATTATGTGCTAGCCACCCATAACATCAAATAAGTGATAAAAGTATACTCCAAAACTTCTATGAAGGGCTCACTCCAATAGAGAGGAATATAATTGATGCTGCCAATGATAGAGCATTGATAAATAAAACACCAACTACAACTCAAGCCTTAATTTAAACTATGCCTTCTAACTCTCAAAATTTGTGTACTCACGTTGACCAAATAGGTAAGATAAACGAGGTAAATACCAACTCTCACCTTGAGCAATAAATAAGTAATTTAACTATTTTGGTGTTACAAGTAGTTGTAGGATAGGTGGAAACATGTCATGTATTCTCTATAGTGAGAAACTTAACTAATATTTGTCCTACCATTCAAGAGGAACACCCTAATGCTATTGGTGGTTTTCCTAGACAAAGGCTCAGGTATGATCTTTACAATAATACATATAATCATTGATGTAGAGATCACCCTAATTTTAGGTGTGCAATTAACAATAAAACATGTGCTCATTACAATCCACTCGGATTCCCTCATCCCATACCTCAACAATACCAACTTCGACCTTAAGTTTAGTCACTAGAATACAATTAATGATATAGAAACTAACATTGTTAAATTTTTGCGGTAGGCTCAAGACTGAGACTTCAATAGAGAGCATGAAAAAACTAACAGAAAATAGCCAAAACTTTGGAAAAATTGGAAGCTCAAAAATCTATTATACTTCCATTCCAAACTAAGATAGATAAAAAAAATTCTCATGCAATCACTTTAAAGAGTAGAAAATAACTTCTAGAACTCATGATGCACAAAAACTTGATTGTCAAATTTTGTATTTATAAAAATCTTGCAAGTGCATGAATCACTTACAATAAGTAATAAATATACTCCCAAGATTGTCTTTCAAGGAATTGTGTTGGTTTAAAAAAGTTAAATTAATTTTTTAATTTAGTTAAGAAAAAAAATCATAAACATTCTAATAAATTGTTAGTTTGAAAGAATAGAAATGTGAAATCTAAATTAAATTAACATTTAAAGAAATGAAGTAAATAAAATCAGATAAATTAAAGAACTAAATTAAAGCGATAAATAAAAGTAGATAAATGAAAACAATAAAACAATATCAAACCTAGGATGATGAATGTATATGGAAATTTTTCAAGTATAAACCTTAATTGACATAACAAATTAAATGATTTTAATATAAGCTAGATTTTATTGGTTTGATTTTTTTAAATAAAACTCTTTATAATCATAGTGAGTTTCTAATTATAATCAATTAATTAATTCTTCAAGCACTCATGAGCTCCCTAAGAACCCAACTAAGACCAAATCAAAAAGGGGAGCCTAACATGAGGAAACAGAAAAAATATGGGGAGCCTACCGCATAAGAGAAAAGTAAAACCTCTTAGATAAAACCCAAACCCATTGTTTAAATTGATACTTCCATGATGCCCTTTCCTAGCTAGATTTCTAAATCTAAGAAGAAATCATACAAACACAAGGTTTTGGAGACCTTTTTGTAAATTGCAAGTCAACATTCCTTTATTGGATGCTATCAAACAAGTGCCAAGGTATGCTAAGTTTCTCAAGGAGCTTTGCATTAATAAACTCAAGTTGAATGGTAATGGTGTAGTTAATTTAGGAGAAAATGCCTCCCTTGTTTTGCAAAACAAATTACATCCTAAGTGTAAGGATCCTTGTACTATTCTATGCATTATAGGAAAAACTAGGTTTAAAAAAGCTATGTTAGATCTAAGAGCATCCATTAATGTTATACCTTATTCTATATGTTCTTCACATGACATTGATCCTCCCAAGGATTGTGGTTTTATTGTCTAATTAGTGTACATGTCTAATGCATACCCAAAGAAAGGCTTGGAAGATGTGTTGGTTAAAATCAATGAAATTCTCTTTCCCATTGATTTTTATGTCATTGATATGTGAGATAGAATTCACAATATTTCTACCTCTCTCCTACTAGGTAGAGCATTCAGGAAAACCATTTGCACTAAAGTTGACATTCATAGTGGGACCTTGATTATGGAGTTCAATAGAAAGTCTATACGCTTCAACATCTTTGAAGCGATGAGGTACCCTAATGTTATCGGCTCTTGTTATTTTGTTGATATTATAGACACTTTTGTTGAACAAGTGTTTGAGTTAGTACATGATGACACCTTACAAATAACATTGACACAGAACTTGGAATCTAAAGATCCAAGAATGCCTATTAGTATAATATAGCTCACCATAGATTTGAACATTACACTATCCTCATTGGAATCTCTTCCTAAAGTGACACAAGTGTAT
This sequence comes from Hippophae tibetana, assembly GCA_037013495.1. NCBI lineage: Eukaryota > Viridiplantae > Streptophyta > Magnoliopsida > Rosales > Elaeagnaceae > Hippophae > Hippophae tibetana. The sequence goes on from CM072803.1 coordinate 17,344,655, forward strand.
GAATTGATTTACATTTTCCTACCCATTATTACTGAGAAATCATTACATTCTATTATTTAGGCACCCAAATTGGGATTAAAGCTGCTCCCATCTTATTTGAAATACTTATATCTGTAAGATAATGAGATGCTACCAATCATCATTTCAAACCATTTATCTCAGGCATAGACAAGCTTTTGGGAGTCTTAAAGGATGGCAAGATTGTTATAGGATGGATCATCATTGATATGATCAAAGGTATAAGTCCGTTCATATGCATGTATAGGATATTATTTAATGAAAAAACTAAACCAATAAGAGAGGAACAATGTAGATTAAATCCACCAATGATAGTGGTAGTAAAGAAAAAGATACTTAAATAGATGGATATGGGAGTTATACACCCCATCTCATACAATAAGTGGCTAAGTCTAGTATAGGTGGTACCAAAGAAATAAGGTATAATTGCAGCAAAAAAATGATGAGAATGTATTAGTGCCTAAGAGAATTCAAACAGGTTTGAAAGTATGCATAGACTCTAGGAAAGTAAACACCAATACATGAAAGGATTATTTTTCTCTATCCTTTATTAATCAAATGGTAGAAAGGTTAGCAATTCACTCTTATTGTTGTTTTCTTGATAGTTATTCAGCCTATAATCAAATTAATATAGCACCCAAAGACCAAGAAAATACTACACTTACTTGTCTTTTTAGAACCTTTATATTGAAAAGAATGTCATTTGGACTCTATAATGCATCCACTAACTTTCAAATGTCTATGGTAAATCTTTTTTTAGAGTATATTGAGAACATTATAGAGGTTTTTATGGATGATTTCATAGTTTATAGGAATATGTTTGACTTATGTCTACATAATCAAACAATTATCCTTAAAAGATGTGTGGAAACTAACTTAATAGTAAATTGGAAAAAGTGTCACTTTATGATAGACCATGGGATTGTCTTAGGACATGTAATATCTTTTAAGGGAATATAATTATATAAGGCTAAAATTGATATTGTGTGTGGCTTACCATCTCCCATTATTGTGAGGGATAGTCATTCTTTTCTTAATCATGTAGGCTTTTATGGGATGTTCAACAAGGAATTTTCAAAAATTGCAAGATTGTTATGCACATTTCAACAAAAAAGACACACTATTCATATTTGATGAAAAGTGCAAGGATGAATTTGAAAACTAAAATAGCTACTCGTTATAGCCCCCATCATTTAGGCACCTAATATGAGTAAATCATTTGAGCTAATGTGCGATGCTAATGACTATGTAATAGGAGTAATGCTAGGGCAATGAAGTGGAAAACAACCACATGTCATATATTATGCCTCAAGAACCCTTAATGGCGCTTAACTCAACTACTCCATCACTTAAAAAGGAATACTTGTAGTTATTTTTACCATAAAAATTTAAATCATATTTAGTAGGCATAAAGTAACTATATTTTCTGACTATGTAGCTCTCTTGTATTTGTTAACAAAAAAGGATGCAAAACCGAGACTTGCTAGGTAGGTTTTCTTATTATAGGAATTTAACCTTAAATCAAAGACAAAAAGGCAACTAAAAACATAGTAGCTGATTATTTGAGTCAAATCATACAAGAAGAAAAGGAGTCCTTACCATTACAAGAACAATTTCCAAATAAGAAACTCTTTTCTATAAAGGAGCTAACACCATGGTACCTTGACATTGTCAACTACCTTACATCTAGAAAAATACCAATTAATCTATCACTGGCATAGAAAAATAAGCTTCAAATGGAAGCCATGAATTATCTATGGGATGGTCCATATCTATGGAAACATTGTACCACTCAAATATTGAGAAGGTATGTACCTAAAATTATTATATTCTATACTCAACATTTATTATACTTATGCATGTGGAGGGCATTTTGGTATCAAGAGGACTGCTCTTAAGGTTCTTGAGAGTGGATTCTATTGGCCCACCTTGTTCAATGACACATATATTTTTAACAAAGCTTGGGACCATTTTCAAAAAACAAGTAACATACGGCCTAGAAATCAGATGCCTCAAACACACATACTTCATGTTGAAAATTTTAATGTTTAGGGTGTTGGTTTCTTAGGAACTTTTCCTTACTCTAATGGTTACATGTATATCTTAATTGATATAGATTATGTATCTAAATGGGTAGAAGCTAAATCCTCAAAGACTAATTATTCTAAAGTTTCTCTAGATTTTATGAAAGATAAACGTTTTTCTAGGCATGGCACACCAAGAGCTATCATTAGTGATGGCATACTGCACTTTTCAATAGGACCTTATGAGGCCTACTAAAAAGATACTATGTCAACCATAAAGTCTCTATAGCATACCATCCACAGATAAATAGACAAGCTAAAGTGTCGAATAGAGAGGTCAAACCCATCCTTGAAAAGACAATGAGACCTCATAGAAAAGATTGGAGTTAGAGATTAGATGATGCACTTTAGACATATATGATCGCATACAAAACACCAATTGGAATGTCACCATTTCAAATATGGTAAAATATGCCACCATCCAATAGAGTTGGAGAATAGAGTTATTTAGGCAATAAAATAATGCCATATGAACTTAAAGGAAGTAAGGGACTAGAAAAGATTGCAACTGAATAAATTAGAAGAGATCATAAATGAAGCTTATGATAATGCTCAAATATATAAGGAGAGAACGAAGTTGACACACATAAGATGATATTAAGGAATCAATTCCTAGTTGGAAAAAAGTGCTCTTATTTAATTCTTGCCTCAAATTATTTTTATGTAAGCTTCGTTCACGTTAGAGTGGGCCTTGTACTATTATTAATATATTTTCTCATGGTGTAGTAGAAATTCGAGATGAGAGAAATGGAAAAGAGTTTAAAGTGAATAGATACAGACTAAAACTTTACTACAAAACATTTGACAAAAGTCATATGGATGAAATTAAATTATGTAGGCCAGTATACATTGATGGTTAAAGCATAGATACATTGAGTTGATGACGTTAAACCAATCACTTAGCAGAAGGCAACCCATTAGATATGTTTTCTAATGCCCTTCCCACTTATTTTTTATATTATATTTATGCATGTACTTACATTAAGGATATTGTAAGAATTAGGTGTGGGAGAGTGGTAATGTACCTTTATCTTTATAATATTAGTATGTAGGCTAGAAATTTTATATATTTTTTATTTATTTATAGTTCTTTGGATATTTAGGTAGAATTAATAAGGCTTGTTAAAAACAATTATAAATGTTTAAAAAGATGAAATTTTGAATGATAATGAATACTAATGGAATCTTGATTGCGTTCTTAATCGAAGGCATAATTTGTGATAATCAGCTCAGAATTTGCATGGACAAGTATTTAAATTTTTGAAGTGATATGTTAATTTCTAAGAATTCTACCTTAATTCTAATGAGCACGATCAAGTTGCTAGAACTTTCTATTGGGTTTATTAAAATGAACATTGATTGAATAATTCTTACAAAATGATTAAGGCAAATCCTTGATTAATCAAATTCTTCTAACCTTAATATTATTGTGTTTTCAAAAGCAATATTTTTAGTGAACCAATTCCAAACAACATATACCAATTATCTGTACCCATTCCATAACATTTGAACCAAATATATTGGTCATATTATATAATTCAAGAAAGTAGAGTTGTATAAAAAAACAATAGACCATGAAAATACTAGAATAAGAGTTACGAATATCACTTGTGTTATAAGTAATTAAATATCAAATTTATATAATAAATACTAATAATAATAAAAAAAAAGGGAATGAACTAAAAGGAAACATAAAAAGGAGACTATATTGAAAAGAAAAAAGAAATGACAAAAATAAAAAAAGAAACCAATAATGATGTTAGGTCCAAAACACGAATATCTGATCTTATTTTGTTGACATGATTGGTTTGATAATATTATTATTTATAGATCTCTTTCTCTTACTTACTCCATAGACTCATGAAATTTTATTTTTCCTCTTTACTTTAATTTGGTACAACTAAAGGGCTTAGCCATATTTTGGCCATATGAAAGACCAATTGATCTTAGGAAATATTTTTGGTTAATAGAGATGTAACTTTAAGAAAAATTATATAGTTCTTGATTTAACTCTAAAAATATGATGATATTCCAGGGAACATTAGTGTTGTTAAATGTCTTAGATAGAGAGTGCTAACCAAATAAATGAGTTACAGATCCTCACTAGTATTTTTTAGAATTTGGAACATTAGTGTTGTTAAATGTCTTAGATAGAAAATTAAAAAGTGTGTTCATGGATGATTTATGTTGCATTTTCTCAAGTACTAGCAAAGAGTAGGTGTTGGGGAGTTTGATTAGTACCATTTTTCCTATATATTTATGTGTCAATTCCCACATATTAACAATACTCTATTGTTTCCTATGCATTTTATGTGTTTATTTTGTGTTACGTATGTATTAAGGAACAAATACGAACAAACGAGGCAAAAAGAAGGTGTTTTATAGGAAAAAAAAGTGTGCTAAGGCATGAGTCAAGTGTGCTAAGGAATTTTGGAGAATGATTGTGTATCTCAACATGAGTCTAAGCATTCCATGACAGATCATGAGCACACACATTGATTTCACTCCGTGGCATGATTTGTGGTTCACTACAACAAAAATCTTTTTTGCGTAGTTCCTTGGTACGAAATTCACATCATAACCCACCCTTCGAATTTTCAAAGAATTGTCTTGATTTTGAGCTTTTTGATACAATTGTGCACATATTTTTTTAGTATTTATAATTTTAAGTGTATTAAACCTCTCAACCCTAACCCTAATTACTTTGTGTGTAACTCTTATTCTATAAATATGTAATTAGGGTTCACCATAAAATAGGCACAAAAATATAGAGAAATAAATATTTGAAGCTAAAGTAAGATAGAGGTAATAACAAATTGGATTTCCACCGTACATTCTAATGTATGATTCTTTTTTTTATTCTTCTTTCTTAACTGTAAAGATTTTAATGATGATTCTTTTGGAATCTATGGCTGGCTAGTTTAATTATATGATTGTGGGAAATTTTTAAATCCTAGAACATGATTTGATTAATAAAATTTTATAATGAATTTTTAGTTTTGATTCTTAATTCTTGATATGTTTGACTCTATGATTAAATTCCAAAACTATGCGTGTATGAATTAGGGTAATTAACTAATTTACTACAAGTATATGTTTAATGCTAGTTTAAGATGTTGCTAGATTATCCTAAGAGTATATAGAGTTCTATATATTATGTTAGTTATGATATTCACTACTATTCTTATTCAAAATGTTAACTTGTTGCTTTGTGATAGTGTGACAAGTAGAATTGATGCCTACATTAAAGGTTACTAAGAATTGTAATCTTATGAAGTTTAGTTATCTCTTTTTTAGAATGTAATGTGATGAATGAATTATCTAGAAACTATCACTAGGTTGTTATACTTTAAGATTGATTTATCATGGTATTCTACTTCAATTAAAGGTAAGAAAAGGTGGGTCAAAAGTCGTGCCAATTAGTGCACAAATTTCCTAAGCTAGAGTTAATGATTCAAATTGATTCATGATATAATTGGTTAAATTTTAGACTAATAGCTAGGATAGTTCCATGATCACATATTTATTTCAATTTGTGATCACTTTATTTTATTTATTGATTTATGTTATTTTCATTTAAAACAATTTTGAAAAAACCATGTTTGTTGATTTACTAATAATAAAAAGTAGTGGTAATTATTTTAACAATCCTCATAGGTACGAAGACTCTTGATCTTAATTTACTTACCAATTGTATAATTTGATTTCATATACTTGTGTATATCTAAGCATATTAAGTTTTTGTTCTCACGAGTCCATATCGCCTTACCCTAGTTATTAATCGGGTGTTAGACTCTCTGACTTTTTTTTCGCCTTCCATTTGAATTTTTTTTAACTAAACAACAATTAAATCAAAAGGCAAGAAAATTGACTCAAGGTCAAGAACATTGACTTAAAAACAAGAATATGATCAAGACTTTAAAAAGCACAAATCAAAACTTCAGAGTAAGAAACAAAAGATAACACATGAAACATAGAAAAGTTAAGGAAATAAACCAAAGACTCAAGATGGAATTTTGGACTCCTAATGAATTCAACCCTGACTTGACAAGAAAAAGAGAAAAAACTGTTAGACCAAAAAAAAACCACAAGAATGAAATCAAAGAACAATAATTAAAGAAAATAAAAACACAAAAAATGAGGAAACATATATGGATTTTTCTTAGGGCCTGAGCTTTGATACCAACTGATACTAACCCAAAGATCAGATGTTGCAAGCTACGAACAACCTATGATCGAAAACTGCAAGAATATGAATCAAGAACCCATAATTTTGCTAAAGATCCTAAGAAAATTAAAAAAAATGCAGATTTAATTGAACTTCGACCTAATGGCTATAGAAAAGCCATGAAGCTTGGTAGAAAAGATACCATGAAGTTAAACAATAGTTGATAAGCTTATGCTTTGTGTTAGGAACATAACACTTTGAAAGAATTCTCTCCTATATTATTCATACCGAGTATGGCTATACAAGAATATGAGTTATATATAGCCTTGTATTAAAACCCTAATGACTTATTGTCATTAAAAACTCTAATGAGATAATCACTAAGCAAAATAGAAACCTAATGAAAATAAAACCCTATTAAGAACAATGATTTTGGATTGCCACAATAGGCTTAACACTCCCATGTGTGTGCCATCCAATTGATATTAAATAAGACCCAAAAATAATCAATAAATATATCCAAGAATAAAATTATAGAGAAATTGGATTTAAGTCAAACTAATTCTTGAACCATTGTAACCTACAACACAGTGTAGGCAATTAGATGCACACCCACTATATCTTGGCCTAGATGCATATCTCCTTTAATAACTCTTTTGTCATTGATCAGTATCGTGCTTTTCTTGGACTCTTCTTGGTGGCCCTTATATACATTAATTCATAGATTTTTAACCAACCCATTTAATGCTTCTTTGAGCTTCTTGGATTTTGATCTTGTTAAGTATCCTTGTCCCATATCGGTCAAGAGCAAGGCAGTCATGCTGCTTATAAGCTTTGGCAAACATTTACTCAATGAGATCTTATTGGGTTAAGTTAAGCCAGGGTTTCTAACATGGTATCAGAGCCACTGCTGTGACCTTTCTTTTAGCAATCTTATCTCTTCTGGTGTTACTCCACTCTTATCGCTTCCGCCATCATAACAGCTGATACATCCACTTACCGTTGAACCTCTGACATCTTTAAGCCGTTTTCCTTGGGTTTTGGGCCAGTAGTTGGCGTCATTGAGGAGTCATGCACTACAAAGATCACTACAATCACCATCTTTGCCGTGCATCTTGCTCTGATAATTTTTTTTGAAGGTACCACTATGATCGACTCGAATATATCTACACAATCGTGAAAGTCTCGTAAGCATCAAAGTCCACATGTGCCCTCATGCACATCCAATAGAAAATGCGTGTTAGATTAACGTGTTTTACACGTAACATTAAGGTCATGTGATGTCATTAGTGACACATCCCATAGGGCTGACATCATCATCACCACTTGATGAAATCACTTCCACTGTTGATCGTCATTGATAGTGATCGTCGACACCGTTGACTATTACTATTTGAATACTATTAATCGTTGACTTTGACCATTTACCTATGTTACCGTTGATTGGCTATTGACCAAATCGTTGATTAATGTTGACCTTGCCTGTTGACTGTTGACTTTTCTAGAGGGTTGAATTTTTATAAATAAGGTTCTTCATACCCAGTTTTTCACGTAGACCTCGTTTTTGCAATTTATTTTTGCATATTGTGTTTCTAAATACCTAAAAAAGATGTTTTTCTTCCTCACCCCATCAATACTATATTGGAAGGGACCAAGAATTACTTATCCTGGTCTCAAGCTATGAATAGTTTTCTTAAGGGTCATATGCTTTGGAATTACTGTACTAGTTCAATTACCATTCTTATCAAAGGAGCAAGTAAAGAAGATACTTCCTACCTTGGTCGAATGATTGAATGGGATAGTCACAACCACATGATCTTCACATGGGTTTAGAATATTTCCATTCCCTCTATCTCCAATCTATTGGGTAGCTTTGATGATGCAAAATCAACATGGGATATGTTGGCCAAAAGGTACTTCATTACTCACGGTTTTATGAAATATCAGTTAGTAGTTGAATTGCATCAACTTCGACATGAACTAGGACAATCCATCAATGACTACTATGATCAGCTTCATTTTCTTTGAGACTAATTAACCTTTGTGATCCAATTTGGGTATACTCAAAGGATGCTCAGCAATATGATGCAGTTAGAGATGAGTTTTGTCTCTATGAGTTCATGATGTCACTTCATAAGGAATTTAAGCCCATTCGGGGTCAGCTTATTAATTGTAATCCTCATCCCTCTCTTGATACTACCGTAAATGAGTTGGTTAGAGAAGAAGCTCAGCTTACAACCCTACAAGCCTAGAATAAGTTCGATGTTTTGGCTATTACTCCTTCTACTTCTACTCCTACCATTGAGTAACCTCAGTAGTCAAGTGATTTCTCTAGCTCTAATAATCATCGTAGGCAGACCAACAAGAAGTTCTACAATTATTGAAAGCATCATGGCCACGCTATTGAGACTTGTTACTGTCACAACAACGTTATTGTTACTGTTTCTAATACTGAGCTTACTCCGCTGATGCCTTCCATTTCAACCGAGTCCCAGTCTTTTGGATCCACTTTCAATCTCTCTCACACTGAACTATAGAAGATCATAATTTAAGTTGTTCATATGACTGGTAATGTATCTCTTTCCACTACTCTCTCAATTCTACCCGATTGTAATGAAAGAGGAAATTGATGCATTAACCAAAAACCATACTTGGGATTTGGTTACTCTCCTTCCTGGTCAGTTTGTGGTTGATTGTAAGTGGGTTTATAAGATCAAGACTCACTCTGATGGGTCATCGAGCACTACAAGGCTAGTCTTATTGCAAATTTTTTTACACAAGAGTATGTGAATGATTATGAAGAGACTTTTCTCCAATTTCCTGTATCTCCTTTGTTCGTGCCTTTTTAGTTGTTATTACTGCTAGTAAATGGGACCTTTTTTAGATGGATGTTAAAAATGCCTTCCTTAGTGGGGATATGTATGAAGAAGTCTATATGCAACCTCCTACTAGTATTTCTGTTGAAACAAACAAGGTTTGTTTCCTTCGATGTGCACTTTATGGCCTTAAACAAGCTCTACCAGCGTGGTTTGCCAAGTTCAGCTCCACCATCTTTCGCTTGGGTTACACTACTAGTCTTTATGATTCGACCATATTTCTTCATCACAATGATAAATGCACCATTTTTATTCCCTTATATGTGAAAGATGTGATCATAATTGGTGATGACCTCAGTGGCATTCAAGAACTCAAGGATTTTCTTGGCCAACAGTTTTAGATGAAAGACCTTGGACATCTCTGCTATTTCTTGGGTCTTGAGATCACTAATTCCATAGATGGTCTTTATATTACTCAAGCCAAGTATGCATATGACCTTTTATCTCAAGCTAGACTTACTGACACCAAGAATATTGACACTCCAGTTGAGCTTAATGCACATCTGACACCTTCGAGGGGGAAACCATTGTCTAATCCCTCTCTTTATACACGATTGGTTGGAAGCCTAGTTTATCTTACATTTACTTATCTCTTCCATGGCCTTTTCTAATCAACTCAGTCTCTTCTTTTACTTCGTTCATTCTCTGATGCTGATTGGGTAGGAGATCCCACTGATCGTAGGTCCACTATATGTTATTGCTTTCTCCTTGGTTCTTCTTTGATTTTTTGGCGAAGTAAGAAACAAATTTTCGTGGTCTGCTCTAGTACTGAAGTAGAATATTGTGCTCTTGTTGATACCATATCTGAGCTCCTTTGGTTATGCTAGCTTCTTAAGGATTTGAGTGTGTTCACATCCTCTACTACTCCCCTTTATTGTGACAACCAAAGTGCCATCCATATTGCTCATAATGATGTCTTCCATGAACAAACTAAACACATCAAGATTGATTATCATTTTATTCGTTCTCCATGGTGCTTTCAAGCTTTTCCCTATCTCCTCTAATGATCAACTTATAGATATCTTCCTCAAGGCACTTCCTAAGGGACACACTCGTAATTTGGTTGACAGCCTCAAGTGGGTCTCACATCCACCTTGAGTTTGAGGGTGGATGTTAATGTATATCTATTAACATATTAATGTATATCTGTTAATGTATATCATATCTTCTAACTTCCTAAGGGACGCACTTATAATTTGGTTGACAGCCTCAAGCAGGTCTCACATCCACCTTGAGTTTGATGGGGGATGTTAATGTATATCTATTAACATATTAATGTATATTTGTTAATGTATATCATATCTTCTAATGTATATCATGTTATAGGCTTTAGACATATCTAGTTTACTTGTAACTCCTATATAAAAGCATCATGTATATTCCTTAAGACACAGAATACAATACAATCATTCAGTATTTCTAACATGGTATAAAAGCTCTGATCTTGGTCTTTATGTGCTTGGACCCTAGGCTCTACCATAGTCTTACTATGCCACTTATGTCCACCTCTATCCGTCGTGTGGAAGGGGGTTGTTAAGTATCCTTGTCCCACATCGGCCAAGAGCAAGGCAGCAATCCTGCTTATAAACTTGGGCAACCATTTACACAATGATATCTTATTGGCTTAAATTAGACATGAGTTTCTAACATGGTATATACAAAGTGCTCTTGATTCCCATCAGAAGGGTTCTGACTGACGAGGTTCTGTTCAAAGGGACCTTGTTTTGCAAGGTGTCATCCATATGAGATTTTTCCAGTAGATGGCCATCTTGAGAGGTTCTTTCTGGTGGCTCTCCATATAATGATCCTTATCTAGTAGCTTTTTGTTCAAAAATTCATACAATTGAGCTACTATTTGATGGGTCTTATCTGGTGGGAATATCTAATGTACCTCTGATTAACTAGAAGGACCAACTTGAATGATGGATCCAATCTTGAGAGGGATTTATGTTTTAGTTATTCGTGATGGTAGTTTTGGGATCTTGGTAGGATACATTGACGATATTGCTTCTTTTTTTCCACGAGGATTGCATAAGCGTGTGGATATTGATACCATTCTTATAAGTATCTTCATTCTCTAAAAAATTGGCTTTTCTGTTGTAATTCTTTTCTGAATTATTGTAATTCTTTTTTTGATTTACACTGCTACATTCGTTGGAACAAAGTTTTTTTTATGTATAAAAAGCTATACTTTTTGAAGATGGTCATGTAGTGGAAGATCACTTCTTAATCACCTCAATTTCTAGAACGGTTAGTATTTTAGACCATTTAATTGTTTTTTAACCCTCAAGAAGGTACTCAACCTAAGAGGGTGTACGAATGTGAATTGTAAGATGTTTCCACCCTTCAAAAGAACACGACCTGTAAGGTACAACTTTAGACTTTGGCTAGTTTGATAAAAGTCTAAAAGAGGTTATTAGATATTGATAGTGTACCTTTAATTGGTCTTAAAGACCGAAGATGGTTTAACATTTTCTATGCTTTTAATTCTATATTTTTTTATGGCGAGCTCTTCACTTTTACTCAGTTTATGCCCAGGGTATTTCTTACATAGCTTTTATCTGAGTGTATACCCTTCATTGTTTTCTTGAAGAAAAGTGGGTACTTTCCTTGTGTGCTTTGAAATTTCATCCTGTAGAAGGTTCTTTTGGAACCAAGGGTGTTTTATGCTAAGTATTTCTTAATGAAGACTTCAAAAGTATGCTGGAGTAAAACCTTTAGTCGATCGAAAAAATGTGTACTTGGTTGTGTAGCCTATGGTTGGTTGGCACTCAATTAGTTTGTGACATAACGAGTTCTTTCAAAACCCATTTGTCATAAAGAGTAGTTGCAAAAGTAGAAGGACACAATTATATAGGACAATGAGGTAAGGTGAGGCTAGTTGGCTCACATCCCATGCTTTTTATCCAACTTTATTTGATAAATTATTTCCGTAAAATTCATCTGGTTGTTTCTATTTGTCATTTTTGTTTGAAATTTTTATCTAGCAAATTATTTTAGGCCATTTTTGTTTGGTTGGGGGATCGAGTGATCTCAATGTGCATACCTATATTCTTTGATACTCAGGTTTTTCTATATAGATATATGTTGTTTATTTTTTTTACAAGTTGGCAAAACTTTTCTAAGTCAAGATGTCTTGTTAGGCTCTCTATACTATCACCCGCCTTGCTTGGCATTTTTGAGAATTATTCAAGTAGTTAAAGCATGAAATTTTAACTTAGAAGAATGTCTAAAGTTGGTAATTACTTTCCTCTATAAGAGTTGCACTTGCAAAAGGCATCTGCAAAATGTAAAGCCTATCACTATGATGTGGTACATATGTAGTGTGCTTGCTTGGCTTTCACCTCCCCAAATATAAGGGAAGTTTAGTCATTGAGATATATAAATTCATGCTTTATCACATGCCAATTGCGGGTTATAGAGCCTATGGTAAGAATTCCATTCGTCTATAGCGTGCTAGCATAGCCACCCCTTCACCTGCATGTGGTGGATTGCGATCCATAGATATGTTGTTTTCTATTCTTTATGTGATAAATTTGTGCCTTTATTATTTTGGGGTGTCATATCTAGTATACTTTTCAATGTCTAGGCAATCTTGTAGTGATTGCGCTTTGCATTTTTGGGTGTCATGTCTAGTAGATTTTTGAAAATTTGATCAACCCTTTGGCAATCTTATTACTTGCGAAAAATAAATACCTAATAATGGCATATTGCTTATGTTTTATTCATAAGGGATATCAGTTTTATCCTTTATAGTGTGAAATGATATATGGGGGAGATAACATTGTTCGTATGTAGAAGGGACCTTTCTATAATTCTATTGTGGGGCCTTCTTTGCATAGTCTCACTTTTTGGTGTGTGCTTTCTAGGCATTAAATGAACTTTTATAATTTGGGATGAGTTAGAACATTTTTTTGGACCTCTAATAAGCGACTAAACACATGTCATTCTATTATTAGGCATAATGCATCTATAAGTAGAAACATTTATGGAATTTAATGGTGGAGACTATAGACCCCATCTATTGTAGTATTTTGTCATATGTCTTTTTCATTGTCTCATAAGTTTGTGAGATCATGGGATCTTTTAAAATTTGTCCCTTATTAGGGACAAGGGTGGAAGAGCACACTTGTAAAGGACTAGAAGTGGATTTAGTATCCTTGGTGAGGCATTTCATGAGGAACAAGGTAAGGTTAGCTA